>OZ002733.1:13092595-14503905 GCA_963924305.1 Polygonum maritimum | reverse complement strand
ATCACACCGAGTTCGTAGTCGTCGACGTCCTAGGCCGTACAACTTGATACTCGGGCGACCTTGGATCCATGGCATGGGAGCGGTACCTTTGTCCTTGCACCAAGTGCTCCAATTCATGGATAAGGGCGCGATCGTGCGGATGTGGGCTAACCAACTTCAGGCGAGGCTATGCGCGAAAGGAGTCCGGCCCAATGAGAGGATCGCAGATGGCGACAAAGGGCTCGGGCGGGTGGACATAGTCACCGGCGCCAACCAAGAGCACCGCCCGGATCGTCGCGAGCGCGGCTTCGACCGCCGTGAGCACGGTGAGGACGGCCGCGAGCGCGGCCCACCTCCCGCGGGCACGGGCGAGACTCCGGCGACTTGAGGCCCTGCGCGGCCCTAGATAAGTCGGCCGAGACCTAGGATTTCATGTAGTGAGGGCGGTACTCTTTTTCCCACGCGGTTTTGATGAGGCCCCCCCTTTAGGTTTTCATTCTTTTTAGTTTGTCCTTAGTTCATGACATTTCATATTTGAATTTTTTAATTGAAGTTTGCATTGTTTTTGCATTAGATTGAGTCTTGCACAAAAAAAAAATTCCAACGTTATGCGATGCGCTAACGGAATAACTTGGCCAAGGAAAACACCCTATGAAGGCCCTACGATACGAATGCGTAGGAGTTGCACGATCCCGTATTTGAAGAATACGGATGTACGAATATACGAATATACGATTGTACGAATATACGAATAAGAGCATCCTAATCTGCACGGCCACTCACCGCTTAAGCTCCGGTCCCTATACCCGGGATAGCACAGGGTGTACGAGTATATGGGCCCGGAGGGGGGCATTGTGGGCGGGCAAAATTTTCCATTAATTAGTTAGCATTTATTTCTCTATCTTATTTATTTTGCTATCCATATTTATTATGCTATATCCTTTATTAGGGTAGTTACTCTAGATAGGATATTATTTATGGAGGAGAATCTTATCTTCACCTGAGATAAGATATTTGGTTGACTTGGGGAGCAAGATATCGCGAAACCCTAACCCTAGTGGGCCGGCTGCCTTGGGACGCACACCCCCTCCCCCTCTCGTGCCTCTCCTCTATAAATACACATGCATTCATGTGCCTGGTAAGTTATGTTCTAAGCTATCGCTCTGCCTGACGCCTTTTGATCACCATTGCCCTTACTGACTTAAGCATCGGAGGTGGATTAGGGGTCGCTCGCCCCTTGGTCCATTGTTTTGCAGGTCATTGAAGGGAGAGAGGCGGATAAAGAAGAAGAACATTGAAGATCATTGAAGAAGGAATTGAGACCTGTACACTGACATATTTTGTGTACTAACACTAATTCCTCCAAAAATGTTGTGCATTCATACCCATCGAAACCGACAAACCAAAACCAAAGAGCAGGACAAAAGAACAACGGGAAAGTCCAAGAACAATGGGTTGCAATTTTCAATCCCGATCAGTTTTAATAATACATGTGTACGTACTTGCGCATTATTATGTACGGAGTACGAATTAAAACAACCTTCTTGAAGTCAATGCAAGCTTTCATCATTTTAGTACACCGAATTGAATATATATTTAGATTTAAAAAACAAAAGGCAGTTGATCACAGTTGGAAGTATTAAGCAGCTAATCGCACAAAAAAGTCAACGAACGACTGCCTAAAACCCAAACTTAATTAATTACATCCATCTTCTTTTTCATAAACTATCTTCATTTATAATCATTAACGTTAGTTGGAGAAGAAAAAAGCTGTCCACCCAAGAATCATTTGATTCATTTATATGCCAATCGGCAACGAACACGATCTGGGTTGAACTAGTGGATGAATTATAAAAAATTAGAAAAATGAACGAGCATTAATAGAAGCCTAAATCAACGCACTTACGCAACTAATGGAGGAATATAATATATGATGGGCAACGTGATGATCTGACATGAACTAGATCGATCAGTTGTGTTTATAAGTCGTCCCTCTTATCCCTGATTTATTTTTTTCTTCCAAAAAAATACAACACATAAGGGAAATTATTACTTTAGACTAAAATTAGTTAAAGCCTAATTAATCAACGCGCACACGTAATTTGACCGAAAATAACACGTATTACACGCAACTACCTACTACAACTTCAACTTACACACAATGACACAAAATGATGATGCTCCACAAATCGGAATCTCTAGCTAAATCTCGCAACGTGGTATAATTAATTTTGTGTGTCAGAATATATTGAGCATTTTTTTTCTTCATTTTACTCTCAAGTTAAGTACTTGTAAATTAATCGACTACTAATATCAACGTATAAATGACAAGAATATAACACTATCAAATAAAAAGTTCGTTACCTACCAAAAAATATGAATTATCGAATTCAAGAGGATGGTCTTATATATGGGGTACGAATTGCAATTTGCAAGTGGCTGGCCGGTAAAATATATTCAACTCAAATGGCGTCAATATATAAATGATACGGAGTATATTTAAGTGCACATATCAATATCATCCATTTTTAGCAATTATTTTTGTTAATATAAAATTTGTGTGTATTGATTACAGCTGTTGTTCACTATTTGGCATGTTCTTTGTCCTATTCATCGGGCATGAATCTTGGGTTAGATTAAATAGCGTACGTGTACGTAATTAATTACTTTAACTAACGTAATGATATTTGGCGGTCACCATCAAATTAAGTTGGCGACCATGTTAACTAATTGGATGAACATGGTAATTAATTAAGCAGGGGTATTTATATAGAACTAGCATAACCCCTGTCCCAATTGGATGAACATGATAATATGTCTAACTTTATATAAAATAGACATATTAATATATTCATTTCGATTTATTATAAAATTTCATTGGATTAATTAATAGACTAGCTTTTTTTTTGCAACAATGATCAATTTTATTAAAATATTTATTATATACTTTCTAAAGTTAATCTAATTTTAATTTTAATTTAATATTATATTTTTTCACATATAAATAAAATGTACTCAATTCAATCATGGTAATCAAAATTTTTTCTTATGATTGATTATCATAATTGAAGTAGGTGAATCTTATTTCTTTATAAATTATTGTAAAAACATTATGATTAATTTATTTCAATTATTATAATCAATTGTTAATATTAGTTTTTCATACAATGTATTTTATTCAAATATTTATTAAAATAAAGTTTTAAAGTTGAGTTATCCAGGAATGCCACATGACACAAATTTGTCTACAAACTTGAATTTTGTTATATAATATATTAGGAATAGGATAGATAAATAAGTACTCTGTGTATAACAAAATTAATAGGGAAATTCCTCTTGTTACCTCTGAGGTTTGGACTTTTCCTTTTGGTGTCCCATGAACATTTATTTTCTTTTGGTGCCCCCGATCGAGGTTTACAAATAGTTCTCACCGTAACTAAAAGTTAATATTTACCACTTTTCCATCCAAAAAAATCTGATTTCTGTTAAAAAAAAAAAAACTAAAATACAATGTATTTAACTCATTTAATCTACCTAAGATAAAATTAAAAAAATTAAAATCCAAAAAGCTAAACGTACTCCTGCCACTCCCCCTCCCCTCCTGCCGGCAAACTTCTCCTCCAGAGCGACCTCGACATCATCGCCGTCTCCCTCTCCGACCACCTCCGCCACCTCGACCTCCTCCTCTGCTCCGGCGTCCTCTCCCAGTCCTCCGCCATCGTCCTCTCCACCGTCGCCCCCGGCTCCGCCAAGGACGAGATCTCTTCACCAGGCTCCAGATCGGCGGCCTCCACTTCAAGGAGAGGGCTCTCCACTCCCTCGTCCAGCTCCTCACCGCCGACGACAAGGCGATCTTTGAAGAAGGCGGCCTCGGACCGCTGCTCCGCGTCCTCGAATCCGGATCCTCCGCCTTGAAGGAGAAGGCGTCCATGGCGATCGAGTCCCTCACCGCCGATCCGGACAACTCCTGGGCGGTCTCGGCCTACGGAGGCGTGGCGGTGCTCGTGGAGGCCTGCCGCGGCGGCTCGCTCGCCACACAGGCGTATTCGGCCGGCGCGATTCGAAACGCCTCCGTGGTCGAGGACGTGAGGGCGGTGCTTATGGAGGAGAACGCGGTTCCGGACCTGCTACAACTGCTCGTCTCCGGGAGCTCCGCCGGCCGGGAGAAGGCCGCCGGCTGCCTCTCCATCCTCGCCGCCGCTAGCGACGCTCTCTACGCCTCCATCGTCCAGGATTGAGGCCTGGAGGCCTCTCATGGCTTTTTTCATTTAGGTAAATATTTTTCATTTAGGTAAATATTAACTTTTGGATTTTAATTTTTTTTTTTTATTTAGGTAGATTAAATGAGTTAAATTAATTGTATTTTAGTTTAGTTTTTTTTTTTAACAAAAATCAGAATTTTTCGGATGGAAAAGTGGTAAATATTAACTTTTGGTTACAGAACTATTTGTAAACCTCGGGGGCAGCAAAAGGAAAAAAAAAATTTGTGGGACACCAAAAGGAAAAGTTCAAACCTCGGAGGTACCAAGAGGAATTTCCCAAATTAATACTTATGAGGTACACTCGTAGAGTGCAATTAAGTTGGGTGAAAGACAAGTCTAATAGTTGGAGAGTCCCTTGATTTGGGGTTATAATTTGACTTAACTAGTTAAACCTTGTTCTATGTTGTTACTTATACAAGTTAGCTTCAATTGATACCAAAATTTTGAAAAACTATAGCAATAAATGTTACATTGCATGTAACTTACTTAATTTTTATATCTCTGCAATTCTTTCCACAGTTTTCAACACACATTTTTTGTTGTGCAAGCTGGATTGACTTCTCCGAATCACCTCTTTTTTCTGGCTATGAATCTTATGCGCGAATGAATGAATCACAATCGCTTAATTTAAGTTTGTGAAAATTAAATTTTAACGGGGAATCCAGGTGGGATGGTCATTTTTTAACGGAAGGGTGTATAGAGGTGGTTTTCGATAAATATATATTAAAGGGGTATTGATTTAGGACAATATGGCCTATTGGTTTTCGATCAATCGGCCTTTCTAAAAATACATTAGTAAAAATATTGTAATTAACGTATCGACCTTCCTGAACCATTTCACGACGAAGTGATAATTACAACAATAACGAACGCTCACTTCTTGTCGTAGTTGTTGGATCTAGACGATCAATTCGACCTGTGACAGCTAAGGCAATGACTTGATATTCAACTTCATGGTTAGAGCGTGAAATTTACCACCTGATCAAATTACCGTCCGAGAGAAAATCAACCCAAATTAAAATAGGTCACAACATGTCACTTAGAGTAATAATAAAATACCCTTTTAACCATAAACAAGTTCTATAAAGGAACAAATTTTCTGATCAAAAAAAATAAAGTGAACAATTTTTTATTAACTGTCTCAATATATATGAATTTTTGCTAGATGCATGGAAGAGTTGAGATGAGGAGAGAGTATTTAATTATGAACGAAATTAGATATCTAAAAGAAAATTTAATTATGAATGAAAGGGCGTAGTAAGTTGTAAGTACTAATTACAATATAATCAATAGTTAATATAACATGACGTGACAAACGCAACGTCCCAGTTCCTTCCCACCACCTTCCTTCCCATCGCAGAAACCTATATACGTTGCAAGATAACATTTTATACTATAACCTACATTTATGATTCATCGCGTTTATAGGTAGAAATGTGTTGAAAATTCGCAGCTACATTTCGCTTGATTAGCGAGTTAACATTAATATATGTACAGAAGCCAAAACCCATTTGCTATACTTCTTTTTGGTTGAAAACATTTGGTAAGAAATGTATATAAGAATTTTGTGTAGGTCCATACAATAATATATAAAGAGAGGAAGATTTGTATAAATATTATGTAATCTTATTGACGAGGGAATGAGAGTATTTATAGACAATCCGTTTGAGGTCTGCTCCATGTAATTCTGATCTCCTCCGCACGAGTCGGGTTCTCTTGACCTTTTAGCAATCCAAAGCCTCACTATACTCCTTGGCGTAATTTAAAGTCTATATATTATGGTTAACAATATACGGTTTAATCATTTCCAATAAAGTTAAAAATATGAGAATCCGGGTTATTAGACCAAACTAAGTCAACTTATATCCCTAAGTTATGTTGGACTCGCATCCGATGGTCATTCCAATGGTATGCTAGTTAATAGGGACCCATTTAATCAAGAATTTGTACTACGGCGCGTATAGTAATACTACTCCGTAATTAGTTACTCCATGTTGCGATATAAAAACAATTAAGGAGTTATTTAGGAGTCGTTGTGACATTGATTAGCTAACTTGTGTATGTGAGATTTGATCGGGGGCGGACCTAGGGGTAGGCTAGGGTTTGTCCTAGCCCACCCCAAAATTGTAGTAATATACTATAGTAGGAGAAGAAAAGATACAATATCTATGATGGTCTAGTACTCTAGCGGCAATATCTCCCGTTACGTGACTTGTTGATCTCAAGTTTGAATCTCAACGTGGTATTTGCCACCCAATTTTGATTTTTACACTCTTTCAGGCCTACTTTCCTTATGTTTTTTTAAAAATTTCCCTACCTTTTTCTTAATTGCAAAGTTTGACCCATATTTTATCTCTTTATAATTTTTACCCTACAATTTAGCCTACCCAAGTTTCCAAGGCTGGGTCCGCCCCTGGATTTGATGGTGATAAGAGCCTGTGTTTAATTTGGATTTTGGATGGAGGATTGATAATTCCAGAAAGCTATAAACTTCAACGTTCATGTATATTATATATTCAAAACAAAAGTCCTCGATCGGATTAGTGACTCATACTTAGGCTGCGTTTTCTTTTCTTCTTTTTCAAAGGTCAAATAGGCCATGTTAGGCTATAGTGGCAGCCGGATCATGTGCATTTAATTGGCAGCCTATTTGTTAAATTATGCATGTAGATTGCAGCACACAAGAAAAATACTAATTAATTTACAATTTACTATTTTGCTTGTTTCAATTCATGCCCTTCTCCCCATGGAAGATGAGATAATTAATCTACAAAGTTCTTAGAGCATCTCCATGAAATTTGTAAAAATTGTCTTCAAAATAGAGATCTAGGAGACTAGGACTCATAATCTTTATAACAAAACCTAATCCTACTCCAACAGCTTTTCTGTTATAGAGAATAAGACATTTAATATTTCTTTATAAAAATCTTAAATTGTAATAAAAGAAAAAGAAAATAAAAAAGACAAATCATGATTGGTTGAAGACATTTCTACTTAATTTAGAGCGAAAGAGCCCTTCTCCATCTTTGGAAATGAGATGGTGAAACTCTTGGGGTGAAAATTATTTTAAATTCTCCAAATTTATCAATTTCCATGAATATGGAGCTCTTAGGCCGCCTTTCCAATAATTTGGTTAATGTTGGGGGGCTTATTGGGGTCAAAGCGTGTAATACGTTCAACATACAAACTAAATTTCACCTATTGATTTTCGAGTTTGGTTTTTGAGCCGATTTTTACGATGACGATCAGATCTAGTACCTTGTTTGACCTCTTGATTTTTGGGTCAGATTTATGAGTTTACTCTACATATAGATCGATTCAGGTCACAAAAGTATATGGTTTAGTAATATATTCTAAATGTTGTTATTTTCACTATACCAATTGAGTTCAGATTAATTGGACTCATGACTATTTGTTCAAAATGTTGGCATGTAAATTAACATGTTTCTCATATTGATTTTCATAATATGCTCCAGAGCAAGACACATTTTAGAGCAGTTCCAACAAATTCTCAATAATTTATTCTAAATCAATTAATTAACAATAAGAATAGTATACGAACGTTATCCCTTAACTTAAATTAGTCACAACTTTCAACGTGAGAAGTTAATTATACTTTCTTTAGAAAAACAATGCATATGGACATTATCGATTATCCTAGCTACTTGCATTGTTGCTCACTTGTTCCACAATGTTTTGGTTCAGTTTTTACTCTAATGAAACCCGCTTTAATCCAAGAATTTATCTTAACTCTCATCGGAAAATCAATTAACTACTGTATATATGTTGACGTTGAATATTATTGCTCGTCTTTCCCTCCCATGAATATATAGCACATGCCCATGGACCAACTTAAAGACTACTCAGTCTGCTGAACGTTAAAAGGAAGTAAAGGTCGTTTCTATAAGTGCTTGCTTGTATCACAGGGTTTTGGATACACGTAATTATCATTTCGTATATCACATCTTCTTTTAGCAAAATACGATACATATGATACAGACAAATTTCGACCAAAAAACTATAGAGATATCAAATATAGGCAAATGCATTTCACAAATATTATAAATCTATTCGGCATTTTATATTCCCCTCCCAAATGCATGTATATCACCTTCCAAGAAATCATTTTGTTCAACTAAATTTGCCATCCTTTTGGTTTATTGACAAGAAAATGTCAACGGCTGGCTAGAACACGCAACCAATCCCTCATGCCAGTTATTTTGGAAAAGAATATCCGTACGTACGTATAAATCCATATACATGAATATCCGGGGCCCATATATGTACGTACGTGACATTATAAATACCCAACTCAACACACATTAATTTCCATCAAGCTAAGCCAACTACTACTACCATCAATTCTCTCTCATTTTGCACCCAAGCAAAAGAGTTAAGAAGAGAAGACAAAACTTCCAAAGCCCTAGCTACCTAGCCAGCCTTCATCAACTGAGATCCAAATGGCTCGCAACAAGAATGCCCATGACGACGATGAGTTCGGGTCCTCGTTGCATGGAGTCACGGGGCGCGAGCAATCCTTCGCCTTCTCGGTGGCGTCCCCTGCGGTCCCAACCGACACCACGGCCAAGTTCGCACTCCCTGTCGACTCGGAGCACAAGGCGAAGGTGTTCAAGATACTGTCGATGGCGAACCCGCACATGCGCACCTTCCACCTCTGTTGGGTCTCATTGTGTGTGACCTACATCTCGACATTCGCTGCCGCCCCCCTCGTCCCCATCATCCGCGAAAACCTCGATCTCACCAAGCGTGACATAGGTATGAATATTAATGCAGGCTTAAAACATATATAGACGTCTAAACTTCTCAATTTTGATCATTTGGACACCTGACCTTCAAAACGGACTTATTGAGCACCCCAACTTATCAAAATCTACCTATGACAACTTATAATTCATCTAGGGCAAATTAACTAACAGTCTTGTGTTGTGTATTGGCAGGAAACGCGGGTATAGCCTCAGTATCTGGCTCTATCCTCTCAAGGCTGGTGATGGGAGCGCTCTGCGACCTCCTAGGGCCTCGATACGCGTGCGCCTTCACGGTGCTGCTCGCGGCTCCCAGCGTCTTCTGCATGGCTCTAATCAACGACGCGGCCGGCTACATTACCGTCCGTTTCATGATCGGCTTCTCCCTCGCCACCTTCGTCTCTTGCCAGTATTGGATAAGCACGATGTTCAACGGCCGGGTCATCGGGCTGGTCAACGGGACCGCGGCTGGATGGGGGAACGGAGGAGGCGGGGCCACTCAGCTCCTCATGCCCCTACTCTACGAGCTCGTCATGAAGTGTGGCCCATCGCCGTTCGCAGCATGGCGAATCGCCTTCTTTATCCCGGGGATAATGCACATTGTGATGGGGATCTTGGTGCTGACCATGGGCCAAGACTTGCCTGATGGCAATCTAAGCCACTTGCAGAAGAAAGGGGATGTTCAGAAGGACAAGTTTTCTAAGGTCGGTTGATATTACTAATCTTTTTATCAACTCATTATTAAAGCACTTTCTTAACATTTTAATGAAATATATATTTAATTTGAGCACGTCGTTGATACTTTGGACTATCATTTTTCCCTTAATTGTAGGTGTTGTGGTATGCGATGAGCAATTACAGGACATGGGTGTTCGTACTTGTGTATGGATACGCGTTGGGTGTGGAGTTGACAATAAACAATGTCATTGCTGAATACTTCTATGATAGGTACTATATTAACTAGCTAGTGATATTACTACGGTTACAAATATATCATATTATCATATGTGTGCTTTAGAAAGATCTAACTAGTAAAAACCAAAAAAAGTTTTCTTTGAGCGAAAAAATATCTAAAAGTTAGGGTATAGCTTTCAAATCAAGATTGGGCATCCATTAAAAAACCACGCCTATGACATCTTACTTTTAGAACTAAAATCCTGAAAAAAATAACAAACCCTCCTATCAAAAACCCTTTATTTGTAACCCTTTATTTATTTAGTTGTTGTATAACTTTACATGCACACCACTTGATTAGTACTACTACTATTAATTACTCCACGCACACCACTTGATAATAAATTAATAATTTTTCCAATCAGGCCTCCTCTTGGACATGTGAGAACATGCAAAGAGGCCTCCAAATTAATTGGGCCTCATTTGAAGAGGTCCGATTGAGTATTAATAAAAAAAAAATCATTGCTTTTTTTGGTAGAAAAAACCTTTTGCTTTTTTTTGTCGATAAACCTTTTGCTTTTTTTAGATTTTTGTTTTTCAAAAAGCCCCATTTCTTTTTCTTCTCAAAGATTATATCTTAACCGTGTATAAAGTACAAGGTTTGAATCAAGTCAAAACTTTTCTTAATGTTAAATTGAAAATAAGAAATTAAAATACGTAAATATTTAATAGATATATGGGAACTCAAAATAGAACTACTTAAAAACTAAAAATGTTTGTGATTTTGTGTTATTATGTGTAATAATTTGGTTCATAACACATGATAATAAGAAATTATATTATTATGTTTATTAATACAATCTATAATAAAAAATGATTTTATTCACATAATTCATCCTGGTGTTCACATATATATATGTTTTGTTTACATTTTTAGTTTATAGAATAAAGTTTTCGTCGGAATCAAACCACTAAAGTATAAACCGTGTATAATATTGTTGGTGTCTTAATATTTGAGTGTTTGACTCATGTAAGTATGAATGTTCAGGTTCGATCTAAAGCTCCAAACCGCCGGAGTGATCGCAGCGAGCTTCGGGCTGGCGAACATCATCTCGCGGCCCTCGGGCGGGCTCGCATCGGACTGGAGCGGCCGCCTGTTCGGGATGAGGGGAAGGCTGTGGACCCTCTGGATCCTGATGGCCCTAGGAAGCGTCTTCTGCATCTGGCTGGGCCTCTCGACCACCCTCCCGGTGGCGGTGGTCGCCCTCGTGCTCTTCTCCTTCATGTCCCAGGCCGCGTCCGGGGCGGCCTTCGGGATCGTCCCCTTCGTCTCGCGGCGCTCCCTCGGGATCATCTCGGGCCTCACGGGGGCCGGGGGCAACCTCGGGGCCGGCCTCAACCAGCTCATCTTCTTCACCGCGGGCTCGTTCTCGACCGACAAGGGCCTCACCTACATGGGGGTCACGTGCATGGTCTTCACCCTCCCGGTCGCCCTGGTCCACTTCCCGCAGTGGGGGAGCATGTTCTTCCCGCCGAGCAACGGCGTCAGCGAGGAGTCGTACTACGTGTCGGAGTACGACGAGGACGAGCAGAAGAACGGGATGCACGAGGGCAGCATCAAGTTCGCCGAGAGCAGCCGGTCCGAGCGCGGCCGGTCCGCCGGGCCCACGCCCGACGCTACACCCGGTCGTGTCTAATAAATAATGCGTAGGGCATGAGCTAGCTAGGTTGATCTAGTTTGGTAGTTTCAACCCACTATATATATGTACGTACGTCGTTGTATGTGATCTCCTTTTTTACATTTTCTTTTTTTTGGGTCTTGATCTCTCGATGTCGAGCTAGTCCGATGACAGACATGATTCGGACTCGGATATTGTAGAGGTCCTTTAATTTTGGGGTGACCCTCCGATCCATTATTTTGCTTTTGTTTTTTGGTAGCCTTTGCTGCATTTGTCAAGGAGGTGAAGTGTAGTACGTCGTGGTGTAATGTACGTGCAAATGGTGTAGCGTATCCCTACAAAACTGAAATTGAGGAGAGAATGGTTCTTGTACAAGTAAAATGATCGAAACGCTTACAAGTTACAATATATGTTTGGTACCAACATTCTTGGTTGAGCTATTGACTTGAAGAGTTGCACATGATTTCTTCACGCTCTCCGGGTTGTCCTTTGTAGGAAACTAATCTATTGGCCGGGCTTGTATATATATGTCAAGTCTAAACCTCCAAAATTTCCCATCCTATTATATTGGTACTTGATTTTTTATTAGTAATTTTCAAAGATAAGTTGTCACGTATAGTGGCGGAACCAGAAAATTGTTTCAGAGGGGGCTAAATTTAAAAAATACTGAAATTACATAAATTATTCTGGGCGGTTTAACACTAGACACGCACGGAACACTTTATGGATCGGAATTAGACTATATATCAAATAATTAAAATTCAAATCATTTACAAGTCTATTAGCTCATGAAATTGATCGACAAGGTAAAAAAGTTGAGAATGACAATAAGCATTGTAATCGATTTCGACAAAGGATGGAAGTTCAAACCTCTAATCGATTTCGACAAGTATGGAAGTTCAAATAATTGTCAAGCCCAAATTCCCATTTCAAAGTCTTATTCTACACCTTTACGTCATTTAAGCAATTTTTTAAAATGCTAAGAACAATATAAGAAAAGAAAACAGAAATTTATTGTTAGATTGCATGTATTTTTAGGTTGGAAGCTACAATTAAGGCCTTTTTATGATATAAGTGTACTGTGATGCATTGTTGGCTTTTGGATAAAAAAAAATAGCTAAAAAAAGTTTTATTTTTTCCCAAAATCTCAATGGGGACTACAGCCCCCACTGAGCATAGGGTGGTTCCGCCCCTGGTCACATAGAGAGGGAGGGATGCTAAATATCACCCAAAAAATAATCTCACCATTTTTATTTTCCATTTATGTCCTTACTAGATCTGTAAAATTACATCCAATTAAACTCCTCTAAACCCTAACATTTTTCCCTTCTCTAACCTTTCCTCCCTTACTTCCTGCCGGACAACATCCTCGGCCTCCACAACCAGCACAGGGAAGCGCTCAATCAGAAAACGCTCGTCGGAGAAAGTCTCCGTCATCTGCAACAATTGCAGACCGAGACAAAACCACGACGTCTTCGTCTATTGTCCCCGTCGCCAACACCAAACAGTAATCCTCCTCCTACTCGCTGTCTATGCCAAGCCCTAACGCGATCCTGAAATCGATACTCTCCACCGTCTCCCGCCGGAGTCCTCGGCCGTCACCGGAGACGACGACAAATTAACGAGGAGCGGTGGAAGATCGCGGCGGACGTGCAGGTCCGTGGTGGTAAGAAATTCCTCCGTTAACTGACTGAATGGGAAAGAAGAATCGGGACCGCCAAACCCCCACCGAGTCAACTCGCCGTCGGGATCTAGCCGATCCCGCCGAACCTCTAGATTCCGAAGACGAATCCACCGCCAGAGAGCGCCGGAGCCTAGCGATCTTCGTTTTCTTCTTCATCATATTGCCCGCCGTTTCCGTCTTCGTCTATGCTCTCGACTTTCCGCGCCCTACGAATCCCGTCGCTCGCACCTCCCCTAGCGATAGCTACGTCTTCCGACATGGTCTCGTCAAAGCCGATTCGGGCAGACCGCCCACTCCCGGGAGGCCTTAGACGTCGTTGTCGCCAGGGCCTTTTCCGAACTGAGGGTTCTGGCCGAGTACTGCTTGCCTGTGGTGAGAGTCGGTGGTTCGTATCTGCTTCCATGGGAGGCCGGTGGCAAGTTTTTTTTTTTTTGGAATTTTAGATTATTGTAGAAGGGTAATTAAGTCCAAAATTGGTGAAAGGGTGACCATGTATTGTAATTGTGGTGACGTTTAGCTTTTGTGGTCACATATATGTAGTTTTCGATCACTTTCTGTAAATGTTTTTTTTTGTACTTCTTCCCATGGATAGCAAACATGGCTTCTTTTGATGATTGACAAACATGGCTTCTTAAGACAATACGTTTTTTGATACGCCATAATTAGTTAGGATTATTATTTATTTTAGAATATTGTCTTTCCTTTTAATTAGGGTTTTGATTCTATCTTTTAGTAATGTTATCTTTTTAAGATTTTCTAGATATTATGGGTTATTATAAAGAATACGCATCACGTAAGAACATTTACTAGAGAGAGAATGAAGAATAATCCCAAGGCGTTGATTCGTGTCAATCTAACGGTGACAAATATAACGCGCGTGGTACAATTTTCTTTTGTGCGCGCTCCCCCCCCCCCCTCGTCTGTATTTCACGCTCTCTTTTTCTCGTCTCTCCCTCTGCCTTTTCTCTGGAGCGATTCACCTTCTTCCTCCGACGATTTTGGTTCTTCCCTTCGTTCTTCACCGATCTTTTGCTTTCACCTTCGTCTCTCTTCGTTATCGATTTTGATTTCGACATGTCTTCGTCTCGGAGTTCAAGCAAAGGTGAATATCAAGTTCCTGGTTAGGGTTTTAATTCGTTTTGAATTTGTTCTCCATTGTTCGCTTATTACATTCGATTAGGAGTTGAACTAGATGTTCGAAATTAGGGTTTTAGATTTTCTAATGGTGTTTTTGTTCGTTTTGCTTTATGTTATGAAGCCGATGTTGCTCAATCGATTCGTGTTTTATTGGATAGAGAAAAACGAGCCAAGAGGAGAGAAGATCGTCGATTGCATATTGAACCTGGTATTGATTTTTGTTGTTTTTTGCTGTGGGCGTGTTGTATAATGTGTTGCATGTCGAATATTGTGTCGTGTGTGTTGTGTTATTTTGAACTCATGTGAAACTCATGTCTATGTATTCCAGATCGAATGTCTGTGTAGTCCAGATCAAGTGTCTGTGTATTACGTTATAAGGTGTTTGTGTATTGTATTTTTCCAAGTTGTACAGAGTATGTATTTTTGTGGGTTTATGTTAAGTGTCTGTGAGGTTCTTTACAAAGTGTCTGTGTCTTTTATTACATTTGTCTGTGTGCTGCATATAATGTGTTTGTGCGTTGTGTTTTTCCCAGTTGTACAGAGTAGATCTATGTGTGTTATTTCAAATTCATGTCAGTTGTACATTTGTCTGTGTGTTGCATATAATATTCCTGTTTTGTGTTGCTTTTTAAACATGTATGTGTGATGTTTATAAGCATAGCTGTGTTCTCTTTCATGTTATGTCTGTGTTGTTTTTAAGTATTTTTGTGTCCCAAATGTCATGATTGTGTTTCTTTTTAAAACTTGTATGTGTGTTATTTATAACAATGTATGTGTACTCTATCATGTTATGTCTATGTAGTATGGAACTATATGTATGTGTGTCTCTTTTTAACATGTCTGTGTACTTCTTATCAAGTGTTTGTGTGTTATTCATAATGATGTCTGTGTGTTTTGTTTATAGAGAGAAGTGTTTGTGGAATTCCTTGGTCGATTGGGAAACAAGGTTAAAGAGAGATGAGTCCAACACACAAATGTTTGGTTGAGGCAACTATACTGTCATAGTTTGCTCACCAGCGATTTGAATGAACTCAAGGACAACGTTAATAGCTCTTTTGTTGAAGATATGAAGAAGAAGAATGAAGGACTTCAGATGAAGAGAAAAAGGGATGAAGATAAGAAGAAAGAAAAGAGACCAAAGAAGTCTAATTTGAACTGATAATTTTAAGAAGACATGAATGTTTGTTAATATATGTATGGTATGTTTAAACTTGTGTGTGGTAGTGTTTGAACAAACTTTATGTGGTAGTTTTTGAGCAAACTTGTGTGTTGTGGTGTTAAACTTTACGTTGATAATTTAACCTTTATGTGGTGAATATCTATAAGCGTTTGAATGTCTGTGTTTCAATTTTACGTATGAATGCGCATTAAGTAAAATTATGTCTGTGTTTCAATATATTTTAAGAATTAATTTGACTGCGCATTAAGAATTAATTAATACGAATGTACATTGACTACATAAATGACTAATTAACAAGATCAAGACCAATATCAAGTATGAATGTCTATTAACTACTCAATGACTTTGTATCAAAATCAAGTATGAATGTGCTTTGAATACTCCAATGATTAACAAGATCACATATGAATGTGTATGATCTACTTCAATAACTAAGTATCTAGATTAAGTATGAATGTGCACTGGAGCTTATTAAAATCGCTTATGGCGATTAACAAAATATGAATGTGTATTAACTACTTCAATGACTGTGTATCTAGATTAGGTATGAATGTGCTCTGGAGCTTTTTTAAATCGCTTACGGTGAGTTTCACGCACGTTCCACGCGCGTATTACCGCGCGCTAGTGCGCCGTTGGATCTGGAAGATCCAATGGTTGTAATTTGATCTTAGGTCTCTCTTAGAGGCTCGTACGCACGTGAACCGCCCTCTATTATAAATACTCTTTAAATTGTAAGCAGTTAGGTATTCAATCAATTAATATCTTTTTTATCCCTAATTCTCTCTAAACTTCCTCCAACCCTATCTCCCCTCTATCTCTCTCCCCTTTCTACGTGACTCTTCTCTTCTCTCCTTCAATTCTATTTCTTCCTTTAAATTCTACGTAACTATGGTTTCTATTTCTTCCTTCAAATTCTACGTAACTATGGTGATTAAGGCTTAATTGCCTAGTTAATTAGTTATCAAGATACATCTTATTGTATCAATTGGTGCTTTCATCCCGGAACTCTTCATGACTATGACTACCACCGACAGTGTTTACGAATTGGTTGATCTCCGGGAACTCCTCCAAACTCTTCTGTATGTCAAGATCCATACTCAATTCTATCGGGTTTCTTGTGAAGTATTGCAGCAAGTGTTCTCGAGCGTGGGGATTATAGAAGACATCATACAGTTCGATGCTGAAACGGGATTCCATTCCAAAATCCTTTTTCGAAGTCCGGGTTCAGCCCTAGCGGCATTCGATCGCTTCAATGGACGAAACATCTACGATGGATGTTGTCGATTGCAGTTGTTCTTTGATGACCGAATTGACGACGTATCTAGCGAAATTTAGAAGCAGACCCATAAATCAAGTGAAGATGCGAATCCTAATCCCACCACCTTCGCCAAACCCGCGACCGCAGCTCAACAACCCGCGCCCGCAGCCACTCAGCTCGCACCAACCTCCTAGATCTCAGGACCGACCCAGTTTGGGTCGAGCACGACCCCCTCAAGGGTCGTTCTTGAGGCACAAGTTGACGTTGCTCCCGTCGTCACCACCGGGTTTGCCACCGGCCCTGCGACTGCGGTTACTACTCTCGTGGCCGCCGCCAAATCCGTCATCATCGGGGTTCTCGGCCCAATGCCGCCATCGCTGACCCGTCTTCCACAGGGCAATCGTCGAGACGTCGTCGTTGCATCACCTCACCAAGACCACAAGCCAACATTAGGGTTGAGGCCTTGGTTGCGTCTTCTGCTGAGTAGATGCTACTCGTTTGTGTTCGACCCTGGAGGAGCTCTTGACGCCCCACAGCTTCCTCCTGCTTTTCGACTCGAGAACGAGTCGAATCTCAACGGGGAGAATTGATACGCTATAATTAATTAGGATAATTATTTATTTTAAAATATTGTCTTTCTTTTTAATTAGGGATTTGATTCTATCTTTTAGTAATATTATTTTTTTAAGATTTCCTAGATATTATGGATTATTATAAATACCCTTTAAGTTGTAAGCAGTTATGCATTCAATCAATCAATATCTCTTTTATCCCTAACTAGTTGTACCCGTCGTGCCCTGCACGACTCATATTTTGTAATTTTTTGAATATATCATAAAAAGAATCGTAGTGTGAAATCGTATAATAAACAATTTGACATAATTTAATTTCATCGAATATTAGATGTCTTTAATTGTTATATAATCGATTAGGAATATATTGTTATGCAAATCATGCACTTATATTTTATAGTCCATAACATACATTATTTTGCAATTTTTTTTTACTTATATATGCTAATTAGCAACTTGATATAACCAAATTAAATATGTAGCAGTTTTATTCATAATATTTAATGAATAATTTTTTACCTCTATATACGTGAATAAACAAAAAAACATATCTTATTAAGATCTAATTATATATTTTGAACAATCAAGATATTCTATCAATTATAGAAATATTTACACTAAAATTTGAAAAGTTAATTCTTATCTAATGTTTGATGACAATATAAAATATATTTTATATTAAAAAACTTAAAACCTACGCTGGACGGTCAAGATGAATAGATAATATTTTTATCTAATTTTAAAAACCGCCTTTCAAGATAAAATATATTGTTTACATTAAAATATAAAATATATTTTGCCAAAATTATTCTTATCTAATGTTGGATCATCAAGTCATAGAAATTAATTATTATTGTTTGCATATTGTACATGATACTAAGAGTAATTGATAACGTAGAACAAAATCAATCAATGGTATATTTGAATGCATATTGAGTATCTTTTATAGAATAAAATTGAAGATAAAATTGTTTAAGGAATATAAAATTAAAGATAGATAGTATGGCTTTTAAGATAAAGTTGAAAATTACATAATGAAGGAAAATAAAAGATATAGGGTTGTTATTATCTATTTGAGTTGGAAAAAAAAATTAAAATCAAGCAGGTCCAGAATCAACATGGTGACTCGAATCGGCCCATATTATTTGCCCAAAGATACCCAATATGATAAAATTAGTTTAACCCGTACCCTGATGAAATATATTAGTTTAAGCGTAATAGTTTAACTCGAAATCAAGCGGGTTCAATGTGGGTTTTTGTTTATGTGATAGGGTTAAAATTAGTTTTATGATAAAATATCGTATAATCCTAATTATAGAAAATAGATTATTTTCTAAATAAGTAAAAATTATTGAAAAAATGTATATTTGCCCATTATTTGGCTAAAAAATCAAGTTTGTTATCGAGATAGAAAACAATCCGCCTATAAAAGGGGTGGACTTTATGATGCATATTTTAAAATCATACCTTAACCTAAGTAATTGCTTCTACCTAAGTAATTGCTTGTACGATGCATACATTAACCTAAGTAATTGGTACATGTTTGAGGTGATGCATATTGAGTAAGTGCCAAAATCATACCTTAACCTTCAAATTGGTGTGGAGGTGTTCGTACGGTACATGTACGTGATTGAAAATACTGTGGTTTGTGATTTGTGTTCTTTGTATATTTTTATAGAAGAATATTTTAAAGATAAATAGTATGGCTTAAAGATAGATATTAGATAAGTGAAAGAAAAAAGAAAAAAAAAGATTGAATAAGTAAGGAAAATAAAAGATTTAGAGTTTTTAATATCTATGTATTGAATTGAATAAGAAAATATTAAAATCATTATATGAAGTGGGGCCAGAATCAACGTGGTGACTCGAAAACGGTCGGCTTTTATAATATATATATATATTGATGATTGATTCTCTCTAAACTTCCCCCAACCCTATCTCCCCTCTATCTCTCTCCCCTTTCTACGTAACTCTTCTCATCCTCTCCTTCAATTCTATTTCTTCCTTCAAATTCTACGTAACTTTATGGTGATTAAGGCTTAATGCCTAGTTAATTAGTTATCAAGATACATCTTATTGTATCATTTTTACTCCTAGCTTTTATAGAAAGTCTCCTTTCGTCCTTTTTGGCTCTAAGTTTTTGATGCTACTCTTCTCTCAACCATATCATTCATTGCTCACTTGCTCTTCCTAGTATTAATGGAATAGTTTCACTAGTTCAAGCTTGGAACATTGTTCCTTTAAAATGACATTAGTTCCACTGATGTTTGTCAATCATCAAAACCTTACGGTAGGAGAAAACATTATTCGGATAAACTTTTGACGGTTTCATTAGTGTCAATATATAGTATCCAAGAGGACTAGAGACTTAATTTCCTCTATTTTTTTTTTTGGTCAGACTTAATTTCCTCTATTGTGGAGTTGCTTTTCAATGCCGGAGTTTGGATTATTGTTTTTGTTTTCTCATTTTAGTTTGTCTGGTTATTGCTTTTTGACGATATCCAAAACAAAAGTATCAAGGACCAGAACATAGTATGTAACTCTAAATTTGACTGCATACAGACAACGATAACTATCGAAAAAGTGGAGTAGTAGGTAAGACAAGATGAACAGTCAAAATGCATGAGAATGACAAGAAGAAGTGTTTTGTAGAGCACGTAGTTCAGGTTCTATCCATGTTCCAATCAATACCATAAGGTCTGAGACCCTAGAAGTGTTATCCCATGTCAACCCGTAAAGTACGTACGTAGTTCACGTTCTATCAATGTTCAATTCAATATCTCCAGGCCTGAGGTCCTAGAAGCATTCTCCCATTTCAACCCGAAGACTTCCTAGGAGGTCTGCACCCATCCTGATACTACTCTTGTCTTAGCATGCTAAACTTCATAATTTTTTGAACTCTCGAACCATGTAAACGAAGAAGAGCTCTTATTGGTATGAGGAGGATTGCAATCCCTTATAAGTTATCGGGGTATTACAATCTCTCCCTCTTAAGCACTTGACGACATCTTCAAGGCCCAATGACTACTCCCTGGGTCGAGTGACCGTCCTGCAGACCAAACCAACTCATAAGCTACCATTTGTAAGGCCCGAGACTTTAGAAGGGCTATCTCAATCCGAGGAATTCTCAAGAGGTCACCCATCCTGATACTATTCTCGTCTTAGCACGCCTTAATAGTTCTATTAACTTCTCCAACCATGAAAATAAAGAGCTCTTGTTGGCATGAAAAGTACCTCAATCCCTCATTAATTATCGGGGTGTTACTCTCCCCTACTTAAGCACGTGACGACCTCGTCAAGGTCCAATGGCCGCCCTCCAGACCATGCCAACTCGTAACCCAAAGTCGGCTCTGATATCATTTGTAAAGTTCAAGGCCCTAGAAGGTTTATCCCATCCCAACACAAATATTTCTCAAGAGGACACCCATCCTAGTATTACTCTCGATTTAGCACGCTTAATCTCATAGTTCTTTTGACCTCTCGAGTTATGAAAAGAAAGAGTTCTTGTTCGATGAGGAGCACCTCAATCCCTTATAAATTATCGGACTGTTATACATGGCATCTAGGGTGGTCTCCATGGCCTTGACGACCTCCTTCAATGTTGCTCGTCGGATGCCTTTACTCGAGCATTTCCCTCGTACCTTGGCCGATGTCAAGAGATGCTCCTAAAAGTCTAGTCTTGAGTTGGGAATCGCCTCGTCAGTTTCTTCTTTACCTGACCTCTTAATCAACCGAACGTGTTTTCAAGTTGTATGTTAAAAACAATCTATAACATACTGATGCAACCCAGGCCCGAGCCCGAATCGATCATGGCTAGCCCAAGACCATGGCATCCACCTTGGGTCCCGACGTGTGCATCTCTACTCAGCTGAGCTCAGACTCGACCTCAGCAAGTCCGGCTTTGTTCCTAGAAGGGTCGGCCTCGACCCCACTATGGTCGGCTGCGACCTTCAACTGAGAGTTCCCTCCAGGTCGCCCCGACCCTACCATGGTCGGCTGCGACCCCCCTCTGGCGGACATCTGCGACTTCGGTTTTGAATTCCTTTCGAACCGCCTATCCTTAATTAGATTTTTTTTCTTTTAAGTCAAGTTATTATTTTAGGATAGTTACTTTACTTAATATTAGATAGTTTGTTTCTTTTATTTTCATATTTTTATTTTAGGATTTTTGTAACAAATTATATCTATATCTTTCCAAAGATAAAGATATGATTTGCTAGATTATTTCTTTCCTAGTTAGAAACCCTAGGGGGCTGATTATCCCTCTATATATACTCTTGTAATTCCTTTCATTAAGTTCATGCAATGCAATGCAATATTGAATTCCCTAAAGTCAAGTTGAGTTACTCCTTCTCCAGGGATACCGTTGCATCAACAATCTCGTTTGTCCCAATAACGAACATCATCAATCGCTTCCGCATCATTGTTACTTCATCAATCCATCATCTAACAAGAGAAAAGCACTTACACCTACGATCTCGATCGGGACATTCGTGTTCTTGTCGACCACGAGGGGCAAGAACGCATCACATACCCTACATTATGATATTAATTTCTACCAAAAAATGTATATATGATCGTACGTATACATGCTGCGATCACTATTTTAAGAACTTCTGCACCCAAGCTAGAAGATGTTGTTAATATTCTATACCAATACGTATATAGCATATATGATATCTTATTATTGTCAATGAGTTAATTTTAATTTCGTACGTAATTTAAACAATAATCAAAATGTTGTTTTCATAAACGGTCTATGAAAACTGATAAATAAATAAAACAAGGACAGGTGGTAAATTAGCGCAATCAAATTTCATTTTCAAATGTATCATACGGCGTTTTTGACTTTTTGTGGTATACTGGTTGTGAAAGCTAAATAAAAATCGATTATTTTTCTCCTTTAAAAAAAAAATCATACGATGGCCATTGGCCTCACAGGCTCGTAGGATGTTAGAAAAGAAATGGATTATGTTTTGGGTGGAAAAATTTGTATTGAAAAAGTGAAAGCAGAGATGAGATGTAGGATGTTAGAAAAAAATAAAATAAATTTTTTGAATGAAAGAATTGTTTGGGGTAGAAAAAGAACAAGCCTCACGTGTGATAGCACAGACGAGACATGGGTCCGGTTATAGAATCGCCGGTTCCGGTTCCAAATTTTGTGGAACCGGAACCGATCTATAGCCGGTTTTCCGGATCCGGTTCCAGGCGGTTCCGAGGCCGGCTCCACCCGGTTTCGGTTCCGGGCGGTTCCGAGGCCGTTTCCGACTGAAAATTAAAATTTTGAGAAATTATTTTTTATTTTATATTTTAAAAAATAAATGCTGTCAAATTTAGGTATATTTAACCTCTTTTGACTTATAAATTTGGTTTTGATTATTATATATAAACATTTAATGTTTGATTTGTATTTTTTCTAATATGTTTGGTATAATTTTGTATATTTTATTGTTGAAAAGATTAAAACCGACGGTTTGGGACAGTTTAGAACCGGTGGTTCCGAACCGACGGTTCCCCGGTTATGGGGGAAGGGGAACCGGAACCGTAACCGCCATCGGAGCTGAAACTGCCGGTTCGGTTCCGGTTTCGACCGGTTTTAACCCGGTTCTGGAACCTCTGGTTCCCCGGTTCTTTTGGAACCGGACCCGGGTCTAGCATGCACAGACTCCACAGTACAAAAGACGTGATTTTAGTGTGAAGAAATCTAACATCGTAAAAGAAAGTAAACTGTATAAATATGTATCTCGTTCGGTCGAAAAAAAGCTAGCAAGATACGTATCTTGTATAAGTGCTTACTTCTATCACATTCACAGGGGTATGGTCATTTTTTGATACATAATTACCATTTCATATCACATCTTCTTTTTGAATCAAAATGCAAAACAGATGTAGACAATTTTCGACCTAAAAAAAATACAGATACGGACAAATGATATATTTTGGGATATTATATGTGTTCAGTGTTTTATATATATTCTCCTCCCACACGTATCACCTTCAAACAAATTTATTTTTTTTCCAAATTTGCCAACCTTTTGTCCTATTGGGGAGAAAATGTCAATGGCCGGCTTAAACACGTAACCCCATGCCAGTTATTTGGGAGATCGAAGAATATCCGTACGTACTTATACATCCGTATAGATGAATATCCTGAGGGGCTCATCACTATAAATTACACAATTAAGCACACACAAACTTTCAATTCCCACCAACTAGATCTAACACGGTAACACCCATCCTCATTTTGCATCCAAGCAAACGAGGAGGTTAATCAAGAAGACAAACCGGCCTAGCCTAGCTTCCACTCGTCTCAAAATAAATGGGTCGCAGTAAGGATGAACAGCCCCATGATGAGCTCGGGACCTCGATGCATGGAGTCACGGGGCGCGAACAATCCTTCTCCTTCTCGGTGGCGGACCCTGCGATCCCCACCGATACCACCGCCAAGTTCGCCCTCCCTGTCGACACCGAGCACAAGTCGAAAGTGTTCAAGATATTGTCGATGGCGAACCCGCACATGCGCACCTTCCACCTCTGCTGGGTGTCCTTGTGTGTCACCTACATCTCCACCTTCGCCGCCGCCCCTCTCGTCCCCATCATTCGTGAAAACCTCGATCTCACCAAGCGTGACATAGGTATGAACATATATTGATGGATCTATTATTATTTGATTTTTTATACATAGGGAAACAATGTTCTCGTATCAGTCAAGCCTCAAGAGCAGTGTTCAGAAGTCTCCGGTTCGATTCTCATGAATTAATAGTGCTAACTAACACTATGGTATACTAATTGTTAGGAAATGCTGGCATAGCATCTGTCTCCGGCTCGATCTTCTCTAGGCTGGTTATGGGGGCGCTTTGCGACCTCCTGGGACCCCGATACGCGTGCGCCTTCACGGTGCTACTGGCGGCCCCCAACGTCTTCTGCATGGCCCTCATTAAGGACGCGGCCGGCTACATTACGGTCCGCTTCCTGATCGGCTTCTCCCTCGCCACCTTCGTCTCCTGCCAGTACTGGATAAGCACGATGTTCAACGGCCGGGTTATTGGGCTGGTCAACGGGACCGCGGCTGGGTGGGGGAACGGCGGAGGCGGGGCCACCCAGCTGCTCATGCCCGTACTGTACGAGCTCATCAAGAAGTGTGGCCCGACGTCGTTCGTGGCGTGGCGAATCGCCTTCTTTATCCCGGGGATAATGCACATTGTGATGGGGATCTTGGTGCTGACCATGGGCCAAGACTTGCCCGATGGCAATCTAGGCCACTTGCAGAAGAAAGGGGATGTTCATAAGGACAAGTTCTCCAAGGTTGATTTTTGCTTTTCAACTTAACGTTAATTAGATGGGCCGATGTAACGTCTTTAACTAATACTTGGACTATACTTGTATCATTTTCTTGATCCTTACAGGTATTGTGGTATGCGGTAACCAATTACAGGACTTGGGTGTTCGTACTTGTTTATGGATACTCGCTAGGTGTGGAGTTGACCATATACAATGTTATTGTTGAATACTTCTACGACAGGTACATAATTAATTTATTAGCATGTGTGCTTAGGAAAAACAAAATTTTAAACTAAAAATTAATATTTAAAAATTAGGGCATATTAGATTTAAAATTAAGATCGGGCCGGCATGCAATTTTTTTAGTAAAAACGATTTTAAAACCAACAATACAAATTAAATGAGATATGATCACCATTAAGCACTTTCTTTTTAATAATATATCATGCTTTCTGCACTTAGTTCTAATGGAAAAAGGTACTTGTATAAAGCAAAGCTCATCTTTATGTAAAAATTTGCGCCACCTCATCAACACTGAATAAAAAAATAATATTAATGTCATTTAATCTAGGCCGAATAAAAAAATGTTTAAAAATTACCAAAAAGTATGAATGTATGAATTATTCCGAAAATTATGCCTTACCAAGAATTACGTATATGAAAATCACGTTGAGATATTGTGGAAATCATATAATTAAATACCTCAAAATTTATGTATTGCCAAAAAAAGAAATAACTTTACGCATATGAATTTTTTTTATATTTAGCACATGATTTTCATACACTTACATAATTTTTATGTATTCATATACGTACATATTCATTGTGAAATATGAAATAGCTAATTCCAATGTATTTAACAATAAAATACACGTACAAAAAATTATTTTTCACCTTTATGGTTAGGCTGAATAAAAAAAATGCTTTAAAATTACTGAAAAGTATAATTGTATGAATTATTCCAAAAAATATGAATTATCCCTTACCAAGAATTATCCCTTTTATTATGTAGTTAGAATCTCATATAATCTTATCCCGTACAAATTTATTTAAAAATTACCGAAAATTATGAATCAATTACTTGCCAAGAGATCTCATATAATTGAATTATTCCTTACCAAAAATTATTCCACAAATTAGGTAGTCAGAATCTCATATAATCTTATCCCGTACAAAAATATTTAAAAATTACCGAAAATTATGAATTATCCCTTGCCAAGAGATCTCATATAATTGAATTATCCCTTACTATACCAAGAGTTATCCCACAAATTAGGTAGTTAAAATCTCATATAATCTTATCCCGTACAAAAATGTTTAAAAATTATTGAAAATTACTGTATTAATTATATATCTCTGCTAAGAGATCTTATAAACGGCGGGTTTACGCCTTCGGACATTTAGTCAAACGGTTAAGCCTCCAAGGGTAGTACCCAGAGGTCACCGGTTCGACTCTCATGAACAGTGCCCTCAACCAAAAAAAATAGCGGGTTTACATTTACATTACCCGGTACTCCTTAGTGCCTAATATGCCATTTGATTTGTACTTTCATATGAAACCTTATTTTACTTTCCGATATCTAGTCTAATGTTTAAACTTTTAGAATAGTAATTGAAAATAATTATTCAACTTTCGTGTGAAATGTCTGTCACTCAAATTGAGATGATTATTTATTTCAAGGTGCATTGCAATACAAACTTTAGAGTTAACCGGCATCCTCCAAATCATGGTAACGTAATAACCAACTAGTTTAACCCCCGTACCATGTACGGTTAATGTGATTATAAACCCAATTTAATATAGATATATAATGTTAATGATCACGTTAAAATTATAGAATCATATATATTTATCTTCGTATTGTGATTTGTGTTTTTTAACCAATAGTAAATCAACTCATAATATAAATAAGTTGGATTTGTTCAAAAATTACTTTACGATAAATATCACGTTTTATTAATTAATAATTTTTATGAGAAGAACACAACTAATTCTTGGTTAGAGAGAATTCATAATTTTCGGGATAATTCATAATTTTCGGTAATTTTTACGGGATAAGATTATATGAGATTCTAACTACCTAATCTGTATAAAAGAGGGCCCGGCTGATTATTCTATTATCGAAATGACACGTGGCGCAATTTTTTATGAAGAAATTGTCTCCGCTTTATACTATAGGTAATATAGATTAACAACTAGTCTATAGCTACAAGGAAAGGCGTCCGATTTTCCTTATGTATCCCTCGGTCATAGGGACGTCAATGGGGTGGGTTCGGGTCGGGGGATACCCTCCCCGTCCCCATACCCATCTAAAAATTTATTTCTCATACCCATCTCCATACCCATCGGGTAATAAAATTTGTACCCGTGTTTGTACCCGTCGTGTCCCCGTCCCCATCGGGTATTCCCCATACCCATTTAATTTTTCCCATTTGAAATCCTCATGGGTTTCCCCGCATAATTTGTACATGATTTTTGATTTAAAATCATATAAATTCTACATCAATTCACAATCTAACTTATATAACTTGTAATAAATTAAAACTTTCAACAACAAATAAAACAAAATAATATTTCAAATTAACTAGGTATATGTGACAATTAACTAATAAAAAATAGATAAAATAACAGTAATTGCAAATCAATAAGACAATATAACTAATATAAATAATCAAATTACCAATAACTAATAAATAAAAACAAAATAGACAAAATAAAAACAAAATCCCCATCGTGGGCACCCCGGCGGGGATTCCCACGGGGCCCCCCGTGGGGTCAGGTCGGGTCGGGGAATGGGGCGGGGACATCTATCCCCATACCCGTACCCATACCCATGCGGGTATCTAATTCACCCCCCTTCTCATCCCCATCCCCACTAGAATCCGCTGTCCCCATCCTCATGACGCGGGTTCCCCACGGGAAATGGGGAATCCCCGCCCCATTGACATCCCTACTCGGTCAGATATATCTAAGATTGAATTGGGATTTGGGACGGTCAACATGACCGATTAAACCGACTAGAGCTCCAAAAAAAAAAAGATAATAAATCAAAATTTCTAAATTGTAAGGATAAAGCTTGAAGAAATCATTCTACCAAAAAAACACTTGAAGCAATGATTAAAAGCAAAAAAAAAAAAGTTTGTATTGGTGGTAGTATATACTCCCTCCGTTTATTTATATTTGATGTTTTATCATTTCAACTTGAAATTAAAAAAGCCTATAAAATTATTTAATTATTCATATTAAATTGTTTTAATTTCATAGTGATTTAAGGAGAGAATCTGTTAAGAAAAGATTTATATGAGGTAAATTTAGAAAAATAGATACGTAAAAGTGTAAAATAACATACATTTTCCAACAAGCTTAATTGGCTAAAACATCAAACATTAAAACTATTAGAAAAATATATGTCTAAATATGTTTTTGAGTCAGAATTTTACAATAATGTTCAATCATGGGTTAGTTTGAGGTAGTCTCAAGTTAATGAATAATGATGCTTCTTTTGAAAACAATAATTATAAAAAGAATTCCAAAAATTTATGTATAACCTAAATCAATACTAGTATTATTGACCCGAAAAATCAATATACTACGGAGTAGTATAATGAATAAATTATTTCCTTTTCAAGGAATCAAGGTTTTAACTATGTCTCAAAACATGACTTGAAAAATCCACCTTTAGTATTTTCATAAAATTACATGCACACCACGACAGCGAATAGTGACATGCATACCACCACTTGATAATGAATTAATCAATCTTCCAATCAAGCCTGGTCTTGGACATGAGAGCACATGTAAAGAGGTCTCCAAGTTAATTGGGCCTCCTTTTGAAGAGGTCTAATTTTTTTTTCTTTCCGTTCTTATAATAGCTTTGCATTTTTCTAGATTTAAAGTAGTTTTTTCTAAAAGCGCTATTTCTCCTTTTAGGATTTTTAAGTACCAATCACTTCACTAGCTGGCCTAGTCAAATAAATGAAGCGTAATAATGTACTTACGTTAAGCATAGTAAGGGTATCATATATGAACCGTTCTGATGCTCAATGTTTGATTCATGTAATGTATGATCCAGATTCGACTTAAAGCTCCACACGGCCGGAATCATCGCGGCGAGTTTCGGGCTGGCAAACGTGGTGTCGCGCCCCTTCGGTGGGCTCGCATCGGACTGGAGCGGGCGCCGCTTCGGGATGAGGGGGAGGCTGTGGGCGCTCTGGATCGTCATGACGCTCGGAAGCGTCTTTTGCATCTGGCTGGGCCTCTCAACGACCCTCCCAATGGCAGTCGTCGCCCTCGTGCTCTTCTCGTTGGGGTCCCAGGCCGCGTCCGGGGCAGCCTTCGGGATTGTCCCCTTCGTGTCCCGACGCTCCCTCGGGGTCATCTCGGGCCTCACGGGGGCCGGGGGCAACCTCGGGGCCGGGCTCAACCAGCTCATCTTCTTCACCGCGGGCTCGTTCTCGACCGACAAGGGCCTCACCTACATGGGAGTCACGTCCTTGGTCTTCACCCTCCCGGTTGCCCTAGTCCACTTCCCGCAGTGGGGGAGCATGTTCTTCCCGCCACGCAAGGGCGTGTCGGAGGAATCGTACTACGCGTCGGAGTACGACGAGGACGAGAGGAATAACGGGATGCACGAAGGCAGCATCAAGTTCGCCGAGAGCAGCCGGTCCGAGCGCGGCCGGTCCGCGGGGCCCACGCCCGGCGCTACACCGGGCCGTGTCTAACTCTAATAATAGTATGTATGTAGGGCATGATATGAGCTAGCTACGTAATTACGTATTATGTGTGACCTCCATTTTGCTTTTGTTTTTTTTGCTTTTTTTTTGGGGTCCTGGTCGCTCAGTGTCCAATTCGCTCAGTGCCCATATATATATTCTACTCCATTTTGCTCTTCTTCTTTTTCTCGTGGCCCTAGCTGCATTTGTGTCGAAGAGGTAGTGTGTTGTGTGCCTTGCCCTTATGGTTGTAACTGGTATAAAATGTCGGCATTGGTATTCTAATAAATGTTTCAATCTCTCTCCTTTAATGCGGAATGCTTTTTCCTTCGAGACATATATACATTAAACAAAACAATGAATAAGAGGGTGTGAGTTTTCTTAATAATCCATCTCCGTTTTTTAAGTTATAAGGGTTCAATACCGATAACGGGTCGAGGTAAAACAGAAAAATAACGTATATCCATTCAAAAATTGGTTACTAGAATTCGGAATACTCTTCATACGGGGATTTCATATCTATTGATAGAAGAGTAAAGACAGAGGATCTTCCATCGGGCATGAGAGGAGAGAGTAAAAAATTATTGCAGCAAATTCATTATTTTTCGAGCTCTTCCATCAGCATATACTCAGATATCTTCTTGAAGCGTTGAGCATCGGTTTAGAATCCAATCGACAAAAATCGAACCAAATTGAAAATCAAAATTTGATTTAAGATGAACAAAAATCAATCGAACCAAATCGAAAATTAAAATTTGATTTAAGATGAACAAAAATCAATCAAACCGAATCAATTCAGTTCGGTTTGGTTCAGTTTTTTGGACTCAAAATACATAAAAGGATTTCTTTTGAAAATTTGAACGAAACTGGAAACCCAAGAAGAAAAACCGAAATCGAACCAAAACCAAGTTTGTTAAATTCTTAAACCAAAACTAATAGCATTGTTCGAATCAAATTTTCGGATGGAACAAAACCATGTTGAGCCCTATGACTCCTTGACTCAACACTTTCTATGAAAAAAGCTTCTTGTTGGCTTCACTCTCGGTCTCGTAGGAGGCTAGTTGATGCTCTCCTCCACATTTTCTTTCTTTCATATCCTTGCAAACATTATCATATGCATACTTTAATTTAAAATGATGTTTATTTTTCGGATTATTAAATTACATAATTCTTGTATATCATAAGATAAGATGCCTTTTCACATTTTATTAAAAATTGATACAAATCTTTTGTTATTTAAATTAAATTGCGTAAACTAACTTATATAATAAAAATCAATAAGTTTAAATAAAAACTCAGATTATTATTATAATATTAAAGATATAGATGATATTTAATAAGATAATTTGAAAACCAAATTATCTCGAATATATGTTATTGTTTTTTGAAAAAATAATTAAATATTAAATATTTACTAAAAATGTTAATGAATCATTATCTTAATTAAGAAATTTATCTTTTTTTCTAAAGCGTAATCAATATGTAATATTAGCGGTATATATGGTAAATATAACATCTAATTTTTTTATTGATATTTTAATATGATATGATATTTAAAAAATGTATTTAATATATTATTTTAATATAATGAATATTTTTTCTCATATATAGTGGTAGAATTTGCTACCATTGATGATTTAAAAAATTACCATAATAAAATTACGAAAAATAAACTATAGTTAAAATGATATTTAATTAAATGGATAAAATATTATGATTATGATTTATACATGACAAAAGATTTTTTTTAAAATAAAGCTTATGATAGATATATGTATTAGTTAAATGTGTATGATAAGATAGAGATTTTAAATATGGATAGAGTTATTAAATAAACAACTCAAATTATAAGATAGAACTAATATATTAATTATGTATAAGATTATGATAAAATCAAGATTTAGTAAGATAGATTTTTAAATAAGGGGGGTGATGTGGCGCAATATGGTGGCAGAATTTGCTTCGGCTTTAGTATATAGTAATAGATTTTCCATACAAGTAAAAGAGTGGCGATAGGGATCGAATCCAGAACCTTTCAACATGGGGCTGAAGTCCTGTATATTTCTAGTGTAAAACGTTTGTTGTAATCTTGTAATAAACAAGAGAGTTCATTCAATATAATGTAACGGTACGGTAGATCGATCAACCAAACAAAGCTCGTAGGCCAGGGTTTTTCATTTTCCCTCTTTTCAGCTTGTGCTGATTCTCAGCCAAAATTGCATGGAATTGTTTGTGGCTCGCCTGGATAAATTCCGTACGTGGTTTAACATATGCTCGCCTGGTAAAAGGTTGTCCTTAGAAGATATGTATGCGCCGCCAACTCCGGGTAGGCGTCGTCCTGGTTGGAATTGAAGGACCTTATACAGGAAACCGAAGGTATCGTTGAGCCGCTTATTGTTGGAGGGGACTTTAACTGTATTCTTCATACTTCGGAGCGGCAGGGCGGGTCTGGAAACCTGTCGAATGATTCAGCGGAGTTTAGCGAGCTTGTTGACAAATCGAGTTTGATTGATTTACACTTCTCAGGACAACCTTTTACCTGGTTCCGTGGCGATACCCCTAGTACCTATGTAGCGAAGCGTCTTGACCGGGTCTTTGTTAATCCTGCAGGTCGTCTTTTGTGGCCAAACGCGGTTGTGCGTCACTTGCCTAGACTTGCGTCGGACCACACACCTCTGTTTTTAGCACTTCAGCCTCGTGTCGCTTTCAATCGGGAGAGGCGCCCTTTCCGATTCGAGGCGGCGTGGATTCTCCACCCGGGTTTTTTGGAGTTTGTGAAATCTTCCTGGCTCAGTGATTGCCCTACTCCGGTTGCCTTGGCTGATCTAAAGGGTAAGCTTCTTGTTTGGAATCGCACTGAGTTTGGCCATGTTGCTCGGAAAAAGGCGACTGTAACTCAGAAGATTGAAGAAGCTAGGGAACAACTTCTGTTGGCGCCGTCTGCTCAGCTGCTTGCGATTGAGAGGTCTCTCAATGCCGAGCTGGAGGGGATTCTTGAACAGGAGGAAGTCCTTTGGATGCAAAAATCTAGGATTCAGTGGCTACAATTAGGGGATCGGAACACGAGATTTTTTCATATGTCGACTATTATGCGACGGCGAAGGAATAGGATCGATGCCTTGTGTCGTGAGGATGGTAGCTGGATTGAGAATAAAGCTGAGTTGGAAGAGCACGCAGTTGATTTCTTCACTCGTCTTTACAGGTTGCCTGAAGAGGAGAGCCATCCGTTGAATATTGCTCACGGCTGCTTTCCTCCAATCACAAACGAGCTTTGGGCAGAGATGAATCAGGGAGTTATTGCCGCTGAAATTCTCAAGGCAGTAAAGAGTATGGGCGCTTTTAAGGCACCAGGGAGTGATGGCTTCCAACCGGTATTTTACCAAAAGTGTTGGGAGACGGTGAAGCCATCCGTAATTAAATCAGTTAAGGAGTTTTTTGAAAGTGCGTCTCTCCCAAGTGGGCTTAATGAGACTCTGATCACTTTGATACCCAAGGTGGATGAGCCGGAGAAAATTAGCCAGTTCCGACCGATCAGCCTGTGCAATGTCTTGTATAAAATCATCACGAAAGTGATGGTTTCCAAGATGCAATATGTTCTTCCGCTTTTGATTAGTCCCGCCCAGGGAAGTTTCTTGCCTGGAAGACTCATTTCAGAGAATATTGTGGTTGTGCAGGAGGTTGTCAATTCCATGCGGGTTAAGTCGGGCCAAAAAGGATGGATGCTTATTAAACTTGACCTTGAGAAAGCCTATGATCGCATTCGGTGGGATTTTTTGTCCGATACTTTAGAGGATGCGGGCTTCCCGAACCAGTGGATCAGTTGGGTGCAGGAATGTGTCAGTTCGCCGTCGTTCCGCTTGCTGATGAATGGTGAGGCGACGTCTTCCTTCCTCCCTTCGAGAGGGATAAGGCAGGGTGACCCGATGTCGCCTTATTTGTTCGTCCTGTGTATTGAGCGTTTGAGTCATCTTATAAACATGGCTCAATCTAGGGGTGAGTGGAAACCGATTCAACTTGTGCGGGGCGGACCTTTATTGTCCCATATTATGTTTGCCGACGACATAATTCTGTTTGCGGAAGCCTCGATTGATCAAATCAGAGTTGTGAAGGAGGTCTTAGAAGTGTTTTGTAGAGCTTCAGGACAGAAAGTGAACGCTTCCAAGTCCCGGATTTTCGTTTCAGGTAATGTCAGCTCTGACCTGAAAGAAGCCCTGGCTTTTGAGAGCGGGTTTGAGTTGACGGAGAACTTGGGAAAATACCTTGGCATGCCAATTATTCATGAGCAGCTCAAGTCGGACGATTTTCAACCCCTTATGGAAAAATTTTCGGCTAAGTTGAGGGGTTGGCAGGGTCGGTTTTTGAGCATGGCGGGTCGCTTGACATTGGCTAAGGCTGTCCTCTCATCTCTGCTGGTTTATACCATGGCGACGGTGATTATTCCAACGGAGGTCTGTGCGAAGCTGGATAGTATGATAGCTCGGTTCGTCTGGGGCGGTATGGAGAGTAGTAAGCGGATCCACCTCGTTAGTTGGGATGAACTTGCTCTTCCCAAGGTGGCGGGGGGCTTGGGGCTGCGTAAGATGTCTGAGCTCAATCTTGCCGTAATGGGTAAGATGGGATGGCGCTTTCTCACCGAGCAAGGGAAGTTGTGGACGGAAGTGGTCCGCTCGAAGTACGTACGGCCGTCGGGTGCAAACCGACCATATGCCTCTCATGTTTGGAAAGGAATTCAGAAGGGAATTCAGCAGGTTGTAGTGCCTTGGTCTCGGTGGTGCGTGCGGGGAGGCTTGGAAACCAAGTTTTGGTCGGACGTTTGGTTACTCGATCGCCCGCTGTCCATGGAGGCGTTGCTCCCACTGAGCTCCGCTGAACTAGGCAGATCGGTGCGTGAGTATTGGCTTGTGGATTCAGGATGGAATTGGAACCTCATTGCGGGAAGTCTACCGAGTGTGTTGTTGATGAGATTGGCGGCTATTGCTTTGAGTGATAACCCGGCTGAGCAGGATATTCTAAGCTGGAACAAGACGTCCTCGGGCAACTACTCGGTCAAGTCGGCTTATGGATGTATTGTTGATCGACGAGTCCCATGCTCGTTTGATCATGGCATATTTGAGTGTATTTGGAAGCTGGGTGTTCTTGAGCGCCATCGGATCTTTCTCATCATGGCCATCAAAGGTGTGGTCTTAACGAATCAAGAGCGGGTTAGGCGTCATATCGCCGATAATGCCTTGTGCTCGAGGTGCGTGAATGAGGAGGAGTCGTTGATTCACCTCTTGCGGGATTGCGACATCACCTCCCGCTTGTGGGCTGATCTTCACCCTCCTCTTGCTAGGGAAGTCTTCTTTGATTCCAATTTCGCTTTCTGGGTTCGAGTTAATATAACTTGCTCTAGTCGAGTCCTTGATGGCCTAGTTTGGGCAGAAGTTTTCACTATGGCTTTATGGTGGATTTGGCGTTGGCGTAACCGTTTTGTGTTTGAGCAGGAGGAGTTCCATGGAGACCGGGTTGCCTTCATTACCTCCTGTGCCAAAGAATACAAGAATGCTATGGTGTTGAGGCGTGATTCCTTACCTACACGTCAGCTAGAGACTATTGGCGTTTCTTGGGTTTGTCCGAGCGAGGGATGGGTCAAATTGAATACGGATGGCTCGGTTCGGGAAGATGGTTTTGCGGCGGCTGGGGGTGTGATTCAGGATGACCATGGTACGTGGCTCGTCGGTTTCACGCACTACATCGGTATATGCTCGGTACCGATGGCGGAATTGTGGGGAGTTGCTCAGGGATTACAACTTGCTTAGCGCAGGGGCTATAGGAGGATCGTCTTGGAAGTGGATTCGTAGCTTGTGGTTCTTCTTCTAGGGAGGTCTGTGGAGGCTAGCCATCCCTTAGCTAGCTTAGTACACTTGTGCCAAAGCTTGATTCGTAGAGACTGGGTTGTCCAGTTTCGCCATATCTTTAGGGAAGCAAATTGTGTTGCGGATTATTTGGCTTCTTTTGCTTTTTCGTTTGCACTTGGTTTTCATGTATTGCTTGACCCTTCTGAGGGTGTTAGTTCTTTACTTTTGGATGATGTTAGGAGTCGGGTTATCCCCCGTGTGAGGACTACTTAACCCTTTTTTGAATCATTAATAAAACGCCCCTAGCGGACACGGAGACTACCGCCTCTCCTTCTACCAAAAAAAAAAAAAAAAAATGGTCATTTTGGATGCGATTGATTGCGCTTTTAGCTTTTAGTTTGATCGACATGCATTTATTTTAATTTTTAAAAAAAAAGGTCAGCTAGTTGCAATTTGAAAACCAAATTGTGGCTAGTGGATCCCCAAGCTTAAGTCAACTACGTTTATACATATGCTAACGTAACTTAACTATAAGTTACGTAAGTACGTACTTTGTCCATTTTCATTGTTAAAAAAGGAATAATAGTAAAAGGTCGAATGGAAATATTTGTCTCCTAAATAGTTTTTTTTTTTGTCCGAAAAGCGAAAGCTTCAATACGGAAAAAGCGAGCTAACAAGCGATAGACCGGGAGAAAGCCCTACCCCCAACATCGTCCAACAAAAAGCTCAAAGAGTCCTCAGGAGGCTCGTACAAAGAATGAAAACCGAAAGGAAACGAGAACGCGAGTTTAGCAAGGGAGTCAGCGACTGAATTCGCTTCTTTGAAGACATGAGACACATTGACACACGGATACTCCAATCCCGTGTGAGGAAGCCGTGGCATTCGAGAGCCAGGCTGAATAGCGGATGAGTGGTACGAGGAGTTCATGGACCAAGCCCACCGCCAAGGCCGAGTCCGACTCCAAACAAACTTTGCGCATACCCTTATTCCAAGCAAATTGCAGCCGTTTGCCAATCCCCCAGAGTTCCGCCGTCATAGTGTTACATGAACCAATATTGAAGACGAAACCACCTATCCAGTTCCCATGCTCGTCGCGCAGGATGCCACCAGCCGCAACTCGCTCATGAGCATCCACCGTCGTGTCGGTTGTAATTTTGACTTCACCCTCTTCCGGCTTGGAGCAGGCAATTATCTCGGTCCTCCTAGCCCCTCGCTGCACCATCTTCCTTCTCTCCCAGCTCAGTTTGTAGTCCTTCGCACGGTCCAACACGAACCCCGGCTCGTCGTTGATGTGAAGAGGGTTCCCGAACACAACTCCGCTCCTCTTGCGCCAGAGCCACCACAAAGCCGTGGTGAACACTGCCGGGCTGCTCACCGCCTTACAATTGATGTTCGCTCGCATCCAAGCTTGCAAAAGGGAGAGCAAAGAAATCAGTATGCACTGAGGTCGAAATATCCAATGCCCGCCAAGAAACCATAACCAAAGGACAATCTCCAAAAAATGGGCGAGAGTCTCAGGCTCAGCTCGTTGTTGCACATGGGGCAGCCATCCGTCGCGGCAAGGAGGCGCTGTCTCCTCTCACAGTTCGTGAGCACGGCCCCACGAACCACCAGCTAGACGAAGGATCGCACCCGCTCCTGAACCTACAGCTTCCAGATGCGCCCGAAAGTCCCGTTGTCGGCCCAATCCTCCTCCGAAGGTCTGAGCATTCTCTTGAACGCCGACGACACCGAATAGCTACCGTCCGGGCTTAACCTCCAGCTCAGCACATCCGCCTGCTCCCGACTCTCATGAAGATGGAAAGCAACAATTTCCAAGAGCTTCTTGGCCGGAAGGAAAGCTCCAAAAAGGCCCCAATTCCACCCAACGCCATCGCACCAAAACGACCTAACAGATGAGGTCCTCCACGCCACCGGCACCTCCAAGATGGCCTCATCAATCAGCCTGCTATCACCAATCCAAATGTCCTGCCATAAACACACTCTTTCGCCTCCACAAACCATCCACTTACTCCCTGTGGACGACACAACCTCAACGGTGCTCTTACTGATTCCCGTCCAGATATACGAGGTCGCAGATTGAACACAGCCCGCCTCCTGTAAAAATAGAGAGAACCAAGATACTGAATGAACTGCCTTGATTAATTACGAAGGAATTTACAGCCTATATAGAAGATATCTTAGAGTTTCCTAACTAAACTTATCTTCCAAATATTAATATATTACATAAATAGATACAATATATCAATACTCCCCCTCAAGTTGGAGCATGTAAATCAAGAATGCCCAACTTGCGAAGTAGATAAATAAACTGAGCCTTGCCAAGGGCCTTAGTGAACATGTCTGCAGGCTGTTCTGATGTACGTACATAGCTGGTGACCACAGCACCAGACTGAATCAAATCACGCACGAAATGACAATCAACCTCGATATGCTTAGAGCGCTCATGAAACACAGGATTAGACGAAATATGTAGAGCAGCCTGGCTATCACAAAAGAGACGCATAGGAGATGAATGACGAACCCCAAGAGACAGAAGTAACGACTTGAGCCAAACAAGCTCACAACACGCTGAAGCCATCGACCGATACTCAGCTTCAGCAGACGAACGTGACACTATAACCTGCTTCTTGGTTTTCCAAGAAATAGGCGAGTTACCAAGACGAAAAAAGAAACCTGTCAGAGACCGACGAGTGAGGGGACATGACGCCCAATCAGAATCACAGTACGCTGTCAGCTGTAAATCACTCTGAGCAAAAAGCAGAAGACCTTGTCCAGGATGTGCTTTCAAATAGTGTAATACACGAACTGCAGCCTGCCAATGAGCAAGTGACGGAGCCTGCATAAACTGGGCCAGGGTGTGAACAGAATAACATATATCCGGACGCGTAATCGTGAGGTAAATGAGTCGACCTACCAAACGACGATACTTGTCCGGATACTCATACAAAGGACTCGTACATGTAGCAAGTTGATGTTGCTGCTCCATCGGAAATGAGCACGGCTTAGCAGCCAGTAATCCCGTCTCAGTCAAGATATCTAAGGTGTATTTGCGTTGGGAAAGAAAGAGACCAGACGAGGAACGAGCAATCTCAATCCCAAGAAAATACTGAAGGTGCCCAAGATCTTTCATGTAAAAACATGAACTGAGATAGGATTTAAAACTCGAGATGAAAGCAGGATCATTACCGGCAATGATGAGGTCGTCAACATAGACGAGCACATGAAGAGTAACAGAGGCCCGACGAAGAGAGAATAAGGAGTAATCGGCACGACTCTGAGTGAATCCAAACCGACGCAAAGCTGAAGATAACTTCGCGAACCAGTTACGAGGAGCCTGCCGAAGACCATACAACGATTTCCGTAGCCGACAGACCTGTCCAGGAGATGCACCTGAATACCCAAGAGGAAGCTTCATATACACTTCTTCATCCAGATCACCATGAAGAAAAGCGTTATGAACATCCATCTGATGAAGCTCCCACCCCCTGATAGCAGCAACAGACAGAAACACGCGAACAAAAACCATTTTAGCTACTGGAGCGAATGTCTCGAAGTAGTCAACCCCTTCAACCTGTCGGTTACCAAGCACCACTAATCGAGCCTTATACCGCTCGATTCGACCATCAGAATGATACTTAATTTTATAGACCCACTTACAACCAATTGGTTGTTTACCGGACGGAAGAGCAGAAAGAGACCAAGTACCATTACGTTCAAGGGCCGAGATTTCATCAGCCATTGCTTTCCGCCAGGCGGGATGAGCGGCTGCCTCACTGTAATGAGTAGGCTCCCGATCGGCGGTGATAGCTGCCAAAAAACCAGCATACGAAGGTGAGAATTTTGAGCTGTCAACTACAGCTGCAATCGGAAACAGAGGTCCAGAATCAGATATCTTAGTCGACCGGATAGTGCTACAAACATATTCACGAAGACGGACCGATGGTTGTCGAGCCCGGGTACTGTGACGAACAGCGACGTCGCCTCCATCACCATCGTCAGATGCATCAGACTGTGGTGGAGTAGACATTGCCGGCGAAGAACCGGACGGTGACGAAGACGGAGAAGAGGGATCCAACCCACCATTGTCACTGTCGGAATGATCCGGATCACTAGGGGAAACACTCCCCCTGACTACAGAAGGCACAACGTCATCATACGATGCTGGATGGGGATACAAAGTAGTAGATGAAGACGGAGACGGCGAATCGCTGAATGGTAAATGATGCTCATAAAACACGACATCTCGGCTGACAAATATAGATCCAAACTCGATATCAAATAAACGCCAACCACGTTTACCGTAAGGATAGCCAACAAACACACACTTGCGACTCCGGGAAGCGAACTTATCACGTTTTCGTGGAATTTGGGAAGCATAACACAAGCACCCAAACACGCAAAAGTGATTGTAGGACGGAGACCGACCATACAACAGCTCATGAGGAGTGCGATTATCGAGCAACGGGGTAGGTGTGCGGTTGATCAGATAGGCAGCAGTCAGGACACATTCACCCCAAAATTTTAACGGCAAGTGCGCGTGAAACCGAAGTGACCGAGCAACATTCAAGAGATGTCGGTGTTTACGTTCAACTCGACCATTTTGTTGCGGGGTTTCAACACAAGAGGTCTCAAAAATAATACCATGCGCTGCAAAATAAGATTTCAAGGGCAAGAATTCTGTACCATTATCGGAACGAACACGTCGAACCGGTTTCTGAAACTGTTTAAGTGTCATTGCACAAAATTGTTCAACAAGCCGAGCAACCTCAGTTTTAGACGACAATAAGTGAACCCAAACGGCCCTAGAGAAATCGTCGACTACCGTCAAAAAATACGAGCACCAGAATTGGAAGCCGTACTGTAAGGGCCCCAAACATCACAATGAATTAACTCAAATAATTCGTCTGCTTTATTCAAACTAACTGGAAAAGGTGAACGAGTCTGTTTGGACTTATGACAAACATCACAAGGTTGCAACTTGTCTAAAGTAGAACAACTAATCGACAAAGCAGAAATAGTAGACAAAACAGAGGCCGATAGATGTCCAAAGCGGTAGTGCCATAGACGAGCCGGTGATAACGACGATACTACAGACGAAGCACGAGCACCAGGAACAAGCGCCCGCAGCCAGTAGACACCACCTTTTTGTTCACCCACACCAATCACTGTCTTGGAACCTAGTTCCTGTAACACACACCAGCCAGAAGTGAGAACCACTTTACAACACAAATCACTGGTCAGACGAGCTAGAGAGAGCAAGTTGCATTTCTGACTGGGCAAATACAAAACTTTGGAGACTTCCAAAGACCCAAATGTTACAGTTCCCTCTTGCAAAGCACAAGAAGAAGAGCCATCAGGCAACAGAATGCTAACAGACTGAACCGGCATTAACTTAGAAAGTATACTGATATCTCCTGTCATATGATAAGAGGCTCCGGAATCAAGAATCCAAGGTAGAGATGACTTACCAGACGCAGCAGGAGACGATGAAGTCAAAGTCTGACAAAATTGACGGACTGAATTCCACTGTTCTGCCGTGAGAGAATCACCAAATGCAACCCGATCTGCAGCAGATGGAGCAGCCCCAAAAACAGAGGTGGAACCCGGCTGAACAGCAGCAACAACACCAGCCGGAGAATGCCCAGAAGAGTCGGACTTAGGCTTAGCATCACGATCAGAACCGTTGCTGAAATCCGAGCGACTACGAGGCGGCTTACACCAGTCCGGGAACCCATGAATCTGAAAGCATGTGGCTTTGTCATGTCCTGGACGTTTACAATGCTCACAAGTTAGAGACTTGCGATCCACAACAGTACCCGAAGAGGACTTAGAGGCTGAAGACGACGCATGAAACCGGCGAGCAGCAAACGCGACGGAGTCGGACGAAGGGTCACGATCCTTCATCATAGAGCGAACCCGCTCATCTTGGACAGCCAAGGAATACACTTTAGCGAGAGGTTGAAGCGGTTCTTGAGACATAACATTGGACCGCATAGTGGCGAAGTTGTCGTCAAGACCGATCAAGAACTGATGAACACGCTCCTCGTCTCGCTTTGTACTGGCAGTAGTGTTGACATTACATGTGCATTTACCACACACACAAGCTGTAGGAGGAACGTAAGTATCGATTTCCTCCCAAAGCCTTTTCAGAGAGCCATAGTAGGAAGCAACATCCTGCCCATTCATACGAAGAGCAGCAATATCGGCCCGTAATTGAAGAACACGCGGACCATTACCGACGGAGAACCGTTGCTTGAGATCATCCCAAAGCTCTTTGACACTGTCAAAGTATGTAATGGAAGAACGCAAAGCAGGATCAATAGTTTGCACAATCCAACTTACTAGCATGGAGTTAACGGTGTACCAATCATCAAACTCAAGGGTGCCCGGGTCAGGAGGCGGAACCGAACCATCAAGGAAACCCAATTTGCGCTTAGCACGGAGAGAATGGCGCAGGGCTGTCGTCCACTGACGGTAGTTGTCGCCCTTGAGAAGAACCGAGCATATGGTCAGACCGGGATGATCCGAGGGGTGCAAGTAATATGGTGAAGATAGATCATTGATCGGTCGTCGGATTTCACTGGAGATAGAGGAACCATCGGTAAGACTCTTACCACCGGAAGACATTGCGGAAGCGAACGGAGAGCAAGAAACGGATCGGTGGAGAACCAAGGAAGCAACGGCGACCAGCAAGAGATGGTGGCGGCGCTAGGGTTCGGACACCGGAAAAAAACGCCTATTGCTCTGATACCATGTAAAAATAGAGAGAACCAAGATACTGAATGAACTGCCTTGATCAATTACGAAGGAATTTACAGCCTATATAGAAGATATCTTAGAGTTTCCTAACTAAACTTATCTTCCAAATATTAATATATTACATAAATAGATACAATATATCAATACCTCCCTAGCTCAAATATTTAGCCTTAAGAACCCAAGCCCACAGCCCGTCCTTCTAAATAGTTTATGGTGGTTTTAAGTTTAGATCTCACTTTGATTTTATTTATGATGGGTCCTAGTGTCACTTTGGCTACATTCTTTTTTGTCTAGGATCAAAGAAAAATAAAGTTAGCCCTTCTCATCACATGAGCGATCGAGCATTGCCATACTATATATAGTACGAGGTTTTGGGTTTTCGACTTTAGGGTGATGATTTGTCCTTTTTTCTTTAGAGATAGTTAGTAACTAGTAACCAATCTTTTCCTTCTTAGAAAAAATATCATAACTCGTCATTTTTCTCAAAATTATTTTTTCTTTTATGTTAATATTATTTTCCTAACGAGTAACGAAGTGATAAATTAAGTCGAGCATGTGTCATATACCATATGATAAGTTAAAGATATTTAATTAACTAGCTCATCATGTAGATGTGGGAAAGAAAATTGTACATAGATTTTGGAAAAAATAGAGTAGCCTTATAAGTTATAATAGCTATATAAACTATTTATTAATTTTTCATTTTTTGAATTGGAATATTGGCCTCTAGGCTTTTGAAACCAACGGATCCATTCAAAAAGGAAGATAAAGAATGATGCTAAGAAGATCGATACTAGAACAATAAAAGTAAAAACGATATAGAAATTTATGTGTTTTAGTCACGTTTTATTAACTACATCCACGGTAGATAAATAGAGGTCATATCCGTTCAATAGACCATATTTCACTTCCAAGTGCAGGAAAGCCCCATTTATTTGTTGGGTTACCCGTTCAATGTCTAATTATCGCAAACAGCCGTAATAAGACTTCCGTTACCCTAATGCCGCCCAAACACGATTTTCGTCCAAATTTTCCGTTAAATAATTAAAAAACTATTTTTTCCTTCATTTTTGTTACATTTTGATCGATTATTAACTGTTTCCTTCTAGCTACACCAACTTTATGATATAATTATGCATGATATTATTTAATTACTATAAAAATAATAAGTATATGAAGCTGACAATTTATAATATAATAATAACGTAAAAAATATATTTATATATACTTAACAAATGAAGATTAGGGGTATTGATGCGCCAAATATTATAAATATTAATTTATAAATGAGTGAATGACGGATCGAACAAATCTAATTGAAATTGCGCACAATCTTAATCTGCAATTTGGTGATGAGACGTTGTTCGCTTTTCCGTAACCAAATGTCGTGTCCATGGCTTAGATTACTTCATTTGGAGTAAAAAGATGATATAAAGAATATGCATGTTAACATGTTTTTAGGAGCCTAACTACCAATACCTCTATTCTTCATTTAACTAATTATTCATAAGGATATTTATACCTTATTCTTATATTATAAGTTTTGAATTCCATATAAATAATGATCATCACAAATACTACATTTTATATTTATTAAATGCTATCACAAATATTCAAACTAGTTTTATACCCGTACCTTGTACGGGTTTGACCTTTTAATAGGAATTATAAGATGCATCGCCGAGGTACCCGTACTCTGTATAAGATGTTTTGATATCCTGCGTAACCCTACATACAAATAATCAAGATTTGAGTTTATGTCCTGTAATCCTAACGTGGATATTATTTAGAAATAATAAAGATTTGGGTTTGCTCATAAATCAATTTACATATAACTTCTACGTATGTGTCCGTAATCCTAAAAAAACAAATTGATTGAGTTGAAGTTGATAGCTTTTCTCTTTTTAGTATTTTCACTTCACTTTACGTGATTTAGAATTTAATTACAATCCATTCATGTATTAATATTTATGGACTCTTAGGATGAATCTAGATTGTATAGATAGATAAAATTTGGATAGTTTTATTATGTACATTTTTCACTTTTCTTTATGCATTCATGTGTTAATACCTCCATGTTAATTTACCTCCATGTTAATTCTGCCCCCACTCCATTTAATAAAATAAAATTTAGAAAAATAATTTTAAAGTCTTCTTATTCTTATTAATTGTATATCATCTATCTTTTTCTTTTTTCTAATTTATATCTTTTTCACCTAATTTCTACTTTTTTCAACTATTTGCTTAGACATTTTTTTTTGTAAATCAAAATTATAATTAATTTGTTAAACTCATTTGTCACTCTGAATTTTTATTTTTATTTTATTTTTATAATCATATACATTCACCATTTTTCTTCGTCAATCTTTTTTGTCCCATAAACTTATAATTTAAGCTACAGATAAAGTATCTTTGAAAAATATCTTAAGAATATGTTAACTAAATTTGTGTATAATATTCATTTATAAATCATATTGATCTATAAATCTGTTATTATTAAATTAATTAAAATTTTAAAAGATCAATTAAAATATTCATTTTATTTTAAAAAATATTATTGCTGGTTATTTTTCTAAGAGATTTATTTAAGTAGGTCATAATTAATTAATTTTTGATTTCTATAAATCTTATTAATTATAAAATATATAATTTGATAAAATATTTCACTTGAAATTTCATATCGTATCACATATGGTTTTTGTAATTAATCAAATATATTTTGAAATAATATGATAGTATTTTATCTATACTTTTTATTTAAGTCATATAATATAAATTTTAAAATTTTAAGTTTAATCTTAACATCAAATCACGTTTTTGATTTACCAAAATATTGTAACGATTTCAGATAAAAAAGATTATATAAATAAAAATTATTATGCACTCCTTTATTAATTGAATAATACATCAAAAAATTATCATCGATCGTGTTCCGTACGGTACTGGTAATAATCTAGTATGTTTCGAAAAAAAAAGTATATGCATAATGCATGCAAGTGTGCAACTCATTTAATTTGCTTTTTTTTGGTCAAATCATTTAATTTGCTCTTAATGTGTCACTGTAGGTCGCTATAAATTGATTTTTAATTTGATTTCTTATATTTTGGCCGGAATCGAATCATGCACCTACGTGGAATCAACAAAATAAACCCTAATTATGCCCATATAAGTTTATCTTGAATTATTTTTCAATGCTCCACAATCATCGATTCATGCCAATCTATTAGGCGTATATAGTTCATGCATCATGCATAGGATATAAATTTCAAAAGATACTTATACTTCATGAAGTGAAGCATGAACGAAACAGAGTGCAAGATGACATACCACGAGATTTGAATCAGCATGGTCAATGACTCTATAAATACTTTTTAATATGGATATAAGATATTATTTTGATAGATTATGGATATAGTTATTATTCTGATATATCAATATATGGTAAGTAGATAGATAAATATGAGACTTTTTTATTTATAAAATTAATAAGGATTATAGATATAGATATTATTTTGATATATAAACATATGGTAAATAGATAGATACATATGAGAATTTGTTATTTGTAAAATTAATAAAGATAGATAATTGATTTATAATTAATTTAACAGGTGGTGGGGCCAGAATTAACGTGGAGGCTCGAAATTCTCCGGCTTTAATATATAGTATAGATTATAAATTTCTAGTAACTAAAGGAAACGGATTATTAAAAATAATGATTAAACTTTAATTAAAAAAGGAGGGGCAAAATGTATTTTCTTACAAGCTAATAGAAATGTGGACGGAAAATAAGTTTGGGTGACATTCGGGTAACGAAAGTACTATTACAGGTGGTTTACGGTAATTAGGCATTGAACGGGTGGTTTACGCGAATATGGCATATTGTAAGGGTGGTTTCCGGTAAAAAAAAACCTTATTATTATACAGACTGATTTTTTTTTTTTTTGAGGAATACAGACTGATTTTAGGTTACCGATTATGAGGCTTAGAGAGTTTATATAACAACTCAGAAAACCTAATATAACTTATGGATCGGAAAACCTAATATAACTCGTGGGTTTTGAACTTTTAATGCCCAAAACAGCCGATAGGACCAAAAAACCACCATCGAAGTACTTTGTCCCTCGTACTCCATGTAAGAAGGTTGCACCCTCTAATTAAACCATGTTATTGTCATGGGCTTCGACCCCGACCTCCTATCGGTTCCGGTCAACTACAAGTTCAAGATACATTAACATGTTAAGGATAGATAGATACTAGCTAGTTAGCATAATTAACATCTTATGTATAGATAGATTTCTTATGTTTTAGATATCTTGGAACCTAAGTCATGCATGTAATCCTCTATATATAGAGGTCTCTTCCTTCAATAATAACTCATCAATTCACAATACTTCCACATGGTGTTAGAGCTTTGATCCTACAATACAATCAAAATCAAAAAAAAAAATTTCCCTTCAAAATCCACATTCTTTACCCTTCCTCCATAGCAGCCAATTCAAACCATACTATTCCCAATGACGTTGATCCAACCAAACCCTTCATCCTTTTTCAATTTCACAATGTCATCAAACTTTCCTCCACCAGTTATATCATATGGAAAATACAAATCCAATCCATCATTGAAAGCTATGGATTGTTCGAATTCTTGGATGAAGTTATCCCGCCCCACCGGCCACACTTCCGAATGTCCTAAATACCACCATACCCACTCCTAATCTTACATTCTCTACATGGCAACGACATGATCAGCTTCTCTTCGGTGCACTAGTTGGAACCCTTTCAACCAACGTTGCAACCTTGATTACCCAATCTCCCATATCCATGGATGCATGGAAAATCTTGAAAAACACTTATGCCAAACCCTCAAGGGGGCACATTCAACAAATTAAAGAAAAGCTTTGTAACCTCAAGAAGGGGACAAGTACCATCGCTGAATTCATCCAACAACTTAAACAATCTGTTGATCTCCTCACCTTGCTCGGGAAGCCCCAAGACCATGAGGACATTGTCAACTACGTACAACGTTGTCTTGATTCCTCATACCAGCCCATCATTGATGGAGTTTGTGCACATGATACCATCATCACCTTCGACGTACTTCATGAAAAACTCATTATCAAAGAGCTCCAACTAAAAATTGACTCATGAGAGTCCTCCTCACCGGCCACGACAATGTCTCTGCAAGCAAAGCCTCACCCCAGGCAGCGCACCAATTTTCAGCCTCAATTGAATAACAAGACTGCTCCTTCTCCGCCCATGGCCACCATGCAACCCTATCCACGCTCATTCACCACACGTCAACAAAAAACGTATTCCCCACGTCAAAACCCAAATCCTTACCCCTACCCTAACTCAACCGATTCCTCTAACCCTAAACCTCGACCGTTCCTTGGACGTTGTCAGTGGTGTGGCACCCAAGGTCACGTCATCGCTCACTACCCTACCTTAAAATTAAACAAGCATCCCCAAATCCGCAACCTCCATCCTCCCAAAATCGCTCTTCCTACACTCCTCGGGCACCTCCAAAAGTCAACACCATCACCAATTCCTCTCACCCGAATCAACAGTGGATACTTGATAGCGGCGCCACTCATCACGTTACTCAGGATCTTCAAAACCTAAGCTTACACTACCCTTACGATGGTCCGGATTCATTACTTGTTGGTGATGGTAAGCCTCTCCAAATAACTCACATTAGTTTTTTCATTCTTTCTACTCCCTCCAAATTCTTTTCTTTATCCCACGTCCTTCATGCTCCCCACATATCCACAAACATTATTTCGGTCTCACAATTTACTTCTCAAAACAACGTGTCTATTGATTTCTTACCAAATTCTTTTCTTGTGAAGGACCTTCAAACCGGGGTGGCTCTACTTAGTGGTCCTTGTCTAGGTGGGGTGTACTATTGCCTTGCTGCTTCTTCTCCCACTATCAACTCTGTCACTCACCATCACAAGTTGGGTCATCCAACACCTCCAATTCTCAAGATCATTCACAAGAGTCTAGCTCAAAAACTGAATTTTGTACTTCATGTGCTATTCACAAGAGTCATAAGTTACCCTTCAATGTTTCTTCAATTTCGTCTAGTACACCTTTAGAGGTTGTTTTTCCTGATGTTTGGAGTTCCCCAACAACTTCGTTTAATGGATTTCGTTACTATATTATATTTGTGGATCACTTTACAAAATATATATGGCTCTATCCCCTTAAAAACAAATCCAAAATGAAACCCACATTCATTCGTTTCAAAGCCCTTGTTGAAAAGTTTTTCTCCACTAAATTAAAACCCTATATTCGGATAATGGAGGTGAGTACATTGTAATGGCTTCGTTCTTGGCTGAATCCGGCATCACTCATATTACCACACCACCCCATACACCTCAACACAATGGATACGCAAAAATGTGCCACCGTTACATTGTTGAAACCGATCTTGCTCCTCTCTCACATTCCGGCATGCCCACCACACTATGATCATTTGCTCTCACACATCGGTGTATCTCATCAACCGCATGCCAACACCGATGTTAAACAACGTCTCACCCTACATCAAACTCTTCCAAGTGCAACCAAACTACCACAAACTCAAAAAAGTTGTGTATTTGTGTTTTCCATGGCTAAAACCATATACTAGCCACAAACTTGAACCCAAGTCCAAACCATGCATTTTTGTAGGCTACTCTAACACTCAAAGTGCCTATTTATGCCTCGACCTCAAAAGCTACAAGTTGTACACATCTCAGCATGTTGTCTTCCATGAACATGTGTTTCCGCTACTCAAACTACCCAACCAAGCTCCGCATAATCACATGGACGAAAACCCTTCTACCTCTTCTATTCACCTTCCGCTGATTGCCCCTTCCCTAAGAAACTGTCCAGCGCTACTTCCTGAGGATGCCCCATCGTTGCCTCCAACCCTAACCTGATCCCCTCTCCGCCACACACACCTCCTGGACCCTCAAACCCTAATCCAAGCCTTGATCTCCCTCACCTGGCAAATTTACATCCCTCCTCTACACTAAACCTTAGCCCGTCCTCTTCATCAACATCGGTCTCTTCACCCGAACAAGATCCCGCACCTTCCCCTCCTCATCGTCCAGTAACACGATCTATGCACGACATTCACAAACCCATCACCAAACTCAATCTCCACGTCTCCCTTCAACCTCACAAAGAGCCATCAAACATAACTCAAGCCCTTAAAGATCCAGATTGGCGTTATATCATGAAGTTAGAATCTCGGCTCTTCAAGACAACCACATTTGGGACTTGGTACCACCCGATTGCGCCTCCAACCTTGTCGGGTGCAAATGGGTTTTCCGAGTCAAATATAAGGCCAATGGCTCACTGGACAAATACAAGGCTAGACTCGTCGCTAAAGGCTTCCATCAACATTCGGGATGCAATTTCACAACAACCTTCAGCCCGGTTGTCAAGCCCATCACCGTTCGCACAATACTCTCCATCGTTGTTAGTTTAGGATGGTTTCTTCGACAACTTGACGTGAATAACGCCTTCCTTCAAGGCACCCTCATTGATGATGTATACATGAAGCAACCCCCAGGCTTCATCGACAAGCAATTTCCCTCTTACGTATGCAAACTCCGAAAGGCAATCTATGGCCTTAAACAAGCCCCGAGGGCGTGGTACATTGAGCTTAAAACCTTCCTCCTACAACTCGGATTCCTCAACTCCATTGCTAACTCCTCCCTCTTCATCTACAAGACCAATAACGTAACATTGTTTCTTCTGGTTTACGTCGACGATAACATCGTCACTGGAAGTTTCAACTCTTCCCTCCAACACCTCATTCACAGCCTATCATGTCGTTCTCACTCAAAGATCTAGGTGATCCCTCCTACTTCCTTGGAGTTGAGGTCTCACGACACCCTAAAGGTCTCTTTCTCAGTCAACACAAATGTATTGTTGACCTACAACATAAAGTAAATATGGCTAATGCTCATCCTATCTCCACGCCCATGTGCCCTTCCACAACACTGCACAAATCTGTTGGCGACCTACTACCTTCGGCATCTGAATGCCGCATGGTTGGTGGAAGCTTACAATACCTAGCATTGACAAGACCCGACATTAGCTTCACGGTGAACAAACTCTCACAATATATGCAGGCTCCCACGTCGGTCCATTGGTGTGCATTCAAACGAGTCCTCCTGTATCTTAAAGGTACGGCAGATAATGGCATCATCATCCACTCTATTAGTCCTCCTACGCTACATGTGTTCTCGGACGCCGATTGGGCGCGTGACAAAGACAACTACATCTCCACCACTGGTTATGTTGTCTTCCTTGGTCGAACTCCGCTCTCGTGGAGCTCTAGAAAACAACAAACTATTCCCGATCTTCCACCGAAGCACAATACCGTGCCTTAACCGACTCCAACTGCGAGCTTCTTTGGGTCGTGTCCCTTCTCTACGAGCTAGGCATTCATATACCTCATCAACCTATCATCGATCTACTGCGACAATATGGGTGCAAAACAGCTCAGTGCAAACCCGGTCTTCCACTCTCGCATGAAACATGTTACTTTGGCATTCCACTTCGTTCGCGAGCATGTCCAACGCGGCTCGTTTCGTGTCTCTCACATCTCCACACATGACCAATTGGCGGATGCACTCACCAAAGCACTTGCTAAGGCGTGGTTCCATTTACTCTTGTCCAAGCTAGGACTTTATTTCTCGACGCCTTGCTTGAGGGGGCATGTTTAGAATAAATAGACACTAGCTAGTTAGCTTAATTAATATCTTCTGTAATAGCTAGATCTCTTATGTTTTAGATATCTTGAAACCTAGGTCATGGATGTAATCCTCTATACATATATATAGAGGTCTGTTCCTTCAATAATAATTCATCAATTCACAATACTTCTACATAACATACTATTTGCCAGCGAGTGATTCCTACCAGGGACGAAGGTAGAAAAAAATATATGGGTGGGCTGTGAGTAGAGAATCGAACCTTGGTTTACAAACAGCATACAAATGCTTTCTACCATCTATGCTATTAGTAGCATTATGCTTATACTGGCTTTACTAATATATATTTTCTATTTTTTTGGAGTGGGCTGTAGCATACCCCAACCCACCCCAAGATCCGTGCCTGATTCCTACAACCTATTTCCAATTTCGATGAGTTTCAAAAGAGAGATATTATGTATGAACTATTAACCTATGAATTGAAACACAACACATTAACTCTAAAGTCAATACTTATATATATTTTTTTTGGTTAAGGGCACTGCCCATGAGAGTCGAACCGGTGACATCTGGGTACTACCCTTGGAAGCTTAACCGTTTTGACTAAATGCTCGAAGGCAGTCAATACTTATATATAACACCAAAGTACATGATTGTTTTTTATTCCATAACTGAAAGTTGAAACTTAGACTTATAGCAAATGATCGAGTATAAAAAGTCAATGATTTTTACCTAGAAACACGTACAAATAATTAAAGATTCATCCTCGATCATTCCATCCTGTTTATGGAATATAATCATTCTTGGATAAGATAAAAATCAATAATATGCCCAAATGACTACACTAACGTGATGTTCCGTTTGCTCAAAAAAAAAAAAACGTGATATTCCGATCTGAGTCCAACCAGATCGGCGTATACGTTCTGTATGAAAGTCACGTGGTGTACATGTGTTTCTCATTAGTTTATATATTAATTTGCTTTTGTCTTTTTCCTTCTAGGTTTTGGGTATATATATCCTCTTATGCCTTTTGTAAACCTTGAGCTGTGTGTGTGCCGCTTTGCACAGACTCTTTCCATTGAATGAAGCTAGTTAGTTCATTAATGGTTCTTAATCAACAGATCTCTCTTATTGTAGCTTGATTTCATATGGTATCAGAGCTTTTAGGCTCGGTCCAAGGTACGATCTCTTCGTTTCTTCTTCTTCGCCCTTAGTTACACTATTTCCTTGGTGCTGGTCTGCTTGCCTGTCATTATGAGCACTGGTGAAACAAATTTGGCTGACCTAGCTGAACAATTGCGTGTGAGAGAACAAGCTGTAGCTCAACGTGAGCGTGAACTCGCTGGAATGGTTGTCAGCAACAGTGTTAATTGTGACCCCTTGAACCTGTCTCACTCGGATCAGCCGGGTGCATCACTGGGCCCCTATGTCTTTGATGGATCTAATTTCCTGACATGGAGCAAAGGGGTTGAAATGGCTTTAGGAGCCAAGTACAAGACAGGATTCCTAACCGGAGGTTGTGCTAAGCCGGAAAGTACCTCTCCAGATCTCGCCAAATGGGTTAGGGCTGATTACATGGTTCGTTGCTGGCTCTTGAATTCAATGAGTAAAGATATTGCTGAAGGCTTCATATATGTTGAATCTGCCAAGAAGCTTTGGGATGAACTCAAGGAAAGGTTTGGCCATGTCAATGGTCCGTTGATTTTCCAGCTGAAGAGAAAACTCAACAATACAGTACAAGGGGACTCGTCAGTTGTTGAGTATTACATGAAACTGAAACGGATTTGGGATGAGCTACAAGTCCTCGAAGGATTTCCCGAATGTGTTTGTGGAAACCTTGACAAATGTAGCTGTGAAATTCTTAAAATAGTTCGAGACAATGATGAGAGGAACAAACTCATGCAATTTCTCATGGGTCTCAACGATGTCTATGAAAACGTCAGAAGTCAGGCCCTATCGAGTGATCCTCTACCTACTGTGAGTCGAGCCTACTACAATGCTCAACAAACTGAGATTCAGAGAAAGCTTACAGCAAGTGATGTTACATCTCAGGAAAGCAGTGCAATGAATGCAGGTAGACAAATTAAGCATGGTTTTAGGCAGAATATTCCTCAACAGAGCAACCCATCCAACAGAAGCTACAACAACAATCACAACAGAAACGAGATAAAGAAGGGGAAAACGGAAGGGAGAAGATGCTATCATTGTAATGAGAAAGGGCATCTCATTGATCAATGCTTCTACATCCACGGTTTCCCTGATTGGTATAAAGGCCCTAGGGACAAATTTCCAGGGAAAGGGTCTGTCAACGCAGCAGAGCATATGGACAGGGGTCCACAAGACAGCCCACTTGATGATGTCGAGAAGCAAGGTGAGGGAACCTTGGTGAATACAGTTTATCAAGAGGTCATGAAGAAGATCAAGGGCAAAGGGCATGCAGAGACTTCATATGCCAACTTTGCAGGTAAAGTTTGTGATTCAATGGTTAATTCAGTTGATAGAAATGGACAAATAATAGAGTGGATTGTAGATACAGGAGCAAGTGACCACATGGTCGCAGATTCAAACTTGCTTGTGTCTAAATCTATGTTGGACACACCTATTTTGATTGGTTTGCCAGATGGATCTGTTAAGAAAGTTGTTGAGACTGGCAGAATTCAGTTGACAGAAAATGTTAGCTTGAATGACGTTTTGGTTGTTCCTGGTTTCAAGCATAATTTGCTCTCAGTTGGAAAACTTTGTGAGGACTCCGAAATGCTTACCTTATTTACTTCCACAACTTGTTATTTTCAGGCCCATGGAAGTAAGGAGGTCCAGCTCTCAGGGACAAAGAGAGAAGGCCTTTACAAGATCACACAAGAGTTGAAGCCACAAGACCAGAATTCAACTCTTGTTTCTAGGAATAGAAATACTTTTGCTAATGTGAATTCTAGTAAGAAATTAAGCATGAATGTTATACATGCTAGACTTGGTCATGGATGTATTTCCAAACTGAAGCATGTTTATCCATCTGGTCTGTCAGATCATGGCGACTTCTTTTGTGAAACCTGTGCTGTAGCTAAACATCACAAGTTGCCGTTTTTGAGAAGTAATAGCATTGCTAATTCTGTCTTTGACTTGATTCATGTTGATCTTTGGGGGCCTTACAAAGTGGCCACTATTACAGGTGCATATTATTTTGCTACCTTTGTTGATGATTACAGTAGAGTCACCTGGACTTTTTTGATGAAATGTAAGACAGAAATGCATTCATGTCTGTCGAACTTCTTGGCATATGTTAGCACGCAGTTTGGTACTCATGTAAAGACTATCAGAAGTGACAACGGGACAGAAATAGTTCAGAGACAGTGTACAGATTTGTTAGCCTCTAAAGGAATTGTGCATCAGAGAACAGCCCCTTACACTCCTCAACAAAACGGGAGAGTGGAGAGAAAGCACCGACACTTGATAGAAACTGCAAGAGCTATCAGAATTCATGCGGGGCTACCACTGAAGTTTTGGGGTGATTGTGTCTTAGCTGCAACACACATTATCAACAAGCTTCCGAGTGCTATCCTCAACTGGGAAACACCCTTTGAGAGACAATTCAAGACAAAACCATCATATGATGAGCTAAGGACGATTGGTTGTCTTTGTTTTGCCTCATCTCATCCTCACATAAAAGACAAATTTGCTCCAAAGGCGCAACGATGCATTCTACTTGGTTACCCTTTTGGTTCCAAGGCCTATAGGCTTTATAATCTTGAGACACACAAGACATTCGTTTCAAGGGATGTTATATTTCAAGAGCAAATTTTTCCCTTCAAGACTACCACAGATTCTGTCAAGCAAAATGTACCAACGATAATGCCTCTAGTCAATCCAGCTCATGATTACATCCAAGAACTGTCCATTCTTCCACCACAGCCAGTCCCACATGAAAATGGTCTCGCTCCAACATCTCCCGATTCCTCTGCTGATGTACAGATTGCTGCTGCACCATCAAACAACTATGACAGTGATTATTCTTCCACACGCTGCAGAGAAAACATTGTCAGTTCACCAACGAATGATGCCCCAAGCATTTTTTTACAAAGCCTGCAGGATTTTCCTCCTCTGAGAAGATCTACAAGGAATGTTTCCAAACCTGTCAGATTACAGGATTATGAATGTTATGATAAAAGATCACCATCTCGTTCTCTCTCACACTCATTTCTGGCCACAGTTCTTGGTGACTCAGCTTCTTTTGATCCAGAATTTGTCACTTCATTTGTGCACATGGCTAGCATTGCAGAACCGTGTCATTACAACCAGGCAAAGCATGATCCCAGATGGATAGAAGCAATGCAGCAGGAGATTCAAGCCCTTGAAAAGAACAAAACTTGGTTCTTAACAGATCTTCCGCCGGGAAAGCAAGTTGTAGGAAGTAAATGGGTCTATAAAATCAAGTACAGACCAGATGGCACGGTTGAAAGATACAAGGCCAGATTAGTGGCCAAAGGCTACAACCAAGTGAAAGGGAAAGATGACAAGCATACGTTTTCTCCAGTGGCCAAATTAACGACAGTGAGGGTCGTCTTAGCCCTCGCCACTGTTAGAAATTGGCCGCTATTCCAGCTTGATGTAAATAATGCCTTCTTACATGGAAGGCTTGATGAAGAGGTGTATATGTCACCTCCAGAAGGGTATGCTCTTCCTAAACCCGGTCAAGTCTGTAGGCTCACCAGATTTATTTATGGCTTGAAACAAGCTTCCCGACAGTGGAATACTGAGCTCACTCAATTTCTTCTCAAATTTGGTTTTCGACAGTCGAAGCAAGATTATTCTCTCTTCGTTAAGCATGTTTCTAAGGGAGTGGTGATCGCTCTGGTTTATGTTGATGATTTATTACTCACAGGAGATGATACAGAGGTGATATCAGAACTGAAACAAGCTCTACACCTGAAGTTTACAATCAAAGATCTTGGCACTGCAAGATATTTTCTAGGCCTTGAAATTGTGAGAAACTCAACAGGAATGCTCCTCCACCAAAGAAAGTATATTCTTGACATCTTAGCAGATTGTAAAACTCTTGAAAGCAGACCATGCCAGTTCCCTCTTCCCAAAGGACTCAAACTGAGCATCTATGAAGGTGAAGTCATGGAAGAACCAGAACAATATAGAAGACTTATAGGAAGGTTGCTCTTCCTGAATTTATCTCGGCCTGACTTATCTCATGCCGTTCAACATCTTAGTCAGTTCATGGCTGATCCAAGGAAGCCGCACATGGATGCTGCACTTCATGTTGTGCGGTATTTAAAGACTACAATCAGCATGGGATTGTTTTATCCAACATCATCTTCATTGGAACTCAAGGCCTTCAGTGATGCGGATTGGGGCACTTGTGCCTTTTCAGCTAGATCTTTGACAGGTTATTGTATATTTCTCGGATCTTCGTTAATCTCTTGGAAAACAAAGAAACAAAAGACCGTTTCAAAGTCTTCAGCCGAGTCAGAATATCGAAGCATGTCTATGACAGCAAGTGAATTAGTGTGGCTTCATGGACTCTTTCAAGATTTAAAGGTGACTATTCCAGCTCCTATCACATTATTTTGTGATAACAAAGCCGCACAGTATATAGCTGCAAACCCAGTATTCCATGAGTGCACAAAACATCTTAGAATTGACTGTCACTTCGTCAGAGACATGGTCCAAGAGGGCTTCATTCAAACTGCGTACATATCCACAAGCCAGCAAGTGGCAGACATCATGACTAAACCACTCGGGGAGAGGCAGCACCACTACTTCTTGTCCAAGTTGGGACTTGTTTCAATCCCCCCAAGTCCAACTTGAGGGGGGTATATGAAAGTCACGTGGTGTACATGTGTTTCTCATTAGTTTATATATTAATTTGCTTTTGTCTTTTTCCTTCTAGGTTTTGGGTATATATATCCTCTTATGCCTTTTGTAAACCTTGAGCTGTGTGTGTGCCGCTTTGCACAGACTCTTTCCATTGAATGAAGCTAGCTAGTTCATTAATGGTTCTTAATCAACAGATCTCTCTTATTGTAGCTTGATTTCATATTCTGTAAATAAGCTGTTGCTCTTATATATATATGAACATCCTTGATTTTTCCCCTAAGTTAAAAGAAAGGCTGCTAATTGAATTAGCGTTGATTAATGGTTTCCATAAACATAAACTCGATCAGTAGTTTTAGCTAGCTAACTCATCAACCATGCAATTAGTCTCCTTATAGATATAATTAATATATGTTGGAACGAAATCATCTCGCCTAACAAATTGGAAGAAATGGTCAATATCTATACTATATATTAAAGTCGGAGAATTTCGAGCCTCCACGTTAATTCTGGCTTCACCACATGTTAAATTCATTATAAATCAATTATTTATTCTCATATGTATCTATCTATTTACCATATATTGACATATCAGAATAATATCTATATCCATAATTTATCAAAATATTTTTTTGATATCTATCAGAATAATATCAAAAAAATTAACACAATTAACAACAATATTGATTGAACACAATTAACGAGCGACAAAATAGTATTCTATCATAAATATAATTATAGACCCACGTTATTCAATATCTCACGTTATGGATAAAAAATTAGCACAAAATCCCACGTTATTGGATTTGTTTTTTTAGTTCGATCAAAAAAAGTATCTATCTATAATAGTGCTATCATAGTTTATGTTATTAGTAAGTCAAATTAAATGTGCATAAATTCACCAATATAATGTATTGAAAATAACTTTAATATTTAAAACATAGTCGTACGTAGTACGACGGGTAAAGCTAGTATGTTGTTAAAATACTTAACCAAATTCAAAGGACATGCTAGAAGTGTTAAAAAAAAATTAGAGAAAATAAATTTCCAGCCAATTGTTAAAATAAAACGTGTGATCCCGTCATACCCCAAATTGCTCCTTTGCAAAAGGCCGGCCGGTAATTTTTTTTTTTTTTTTTTTTTTGGTCGAGCCGGTAATATTTTCAAATGGCGTCAATATTACCAAAAATCAGATTTATCATTAAATTTTAGATACGTCACAAGAAAATTGATATATAACTGTGCTAAATAACAGGTGTTAATCGCGCTTACTGTATTATACAAGTTTAAGGGTAGATAGGTCCACGTAAGGGAGTGTATTTCTAATATTTAAAGTGGTTATTCGACCAAAAAAAAAATATTTAAAGTGGTTAAATTGACCTGAAATGATAATGTTTTACTTAAAAAATAAGATATGAATCATATCTTGATATCATAACATACTTTAAAAAGTGCCTTTATGTACATTTGAACGAGTATTAGTGTTGCTCTTAACTGTGTTTAAGGACGGAAATGATCTACTCGACGAGGTGATCATGGCCCCTACCAATATTTAATATGGGTGATCATTGCAAATTTAATAAAAACTAACATAAGCCTTCGGGCATTTAGTCAAAACGGTTAAGTCTCCAAGGGTAGTACTCAGAGGTTACCGGTTCGACTCTCATGGGCAATGCCCTCAACCAAAGAATAAAAACTAACATAAAAAATGACATAAATTTTTAACAAGAAAAATCACCCGATAAGGATGCAAGTGCTAAAGCACAAGCTGAGTCGGTGAGACATACCTAATGTAGGGGTTCACACCTCGGACCATGCACATATACACGATAGTCTCAAGATATAAGCTCATATATAGGTTATATCCTAAAACCATTTAGATTTAAGAAGAATAGCTCAAGTGAGAAATTTATATCTTAATTTCCTGTGTAGGATAAGTCTTTAATCTCAACCATTATCCTATTGTGCTCCAAAAATGAAGGTTCTATGCTATTCGTATTGTATGGTTTAGCTCTGCACTATTAATTGATATAATTAAATATTGAATAGGTTTGAGCCTTTGGGAGATATTGAGAGTGTAATTAATGTGAGATTACAAAAAAACAATTACAAAGATCTATATAGGATGATCACCATCAAAGCTGGCCAACAAACTAAATGACGTGGGTGATCAATTCGATGAACATGATTAAGGGTTCATATATATGCATAAGAAGGCTGCAAGCTGGGTTAAGGGATTAAACATAACAATTATTAACACCAAAGAGCAAAGCTAAACGTAGTAAGCACTTGACTTTTATGGTAAGGCTGGACAAAGATATACGTATATAACAACTATCAAACGTGATGCAAGATTACTTTATTTTTCCGTCTCTTGATCCAAGTTATTGAGTTGAAATTTTGAGTTTAAAGCACAAATTATAAATCGGTTTTTTCAGTGTGTGCCCTAAGGGCACATGATAAACGTATCAATAACAGAAACTAAAACCCTATAAAAGAAATAGTGAACCTATCACAAAAACGATTAAAAAACCCAAAATTTAACAATAACAATAACAACAACATCTACCTAGGGGAAACCCGCAAACGCATGATCTGAAGGCTCAGGATGATGGCATTCCAGACCTAGATGAAATACGTCTAGAATAACCCAAGAGAAACTAGACCACTCAACAAACTAAACCGAAAAGTCTAAACACAACAACGCAAACTAACACTAAAGCTAAAAGAAAAGTAAGAAAAAAAAAAAGAAAAAAAAAAGAGAAGAAGACTATGCCTAACAGAACTACGTAGAAACTACACCAACAATCCATCTAGTTGTCTAAAACCGTGATCTCCTCTCTCTCCAACGCTTCATGCACTGCGTCAACTTTACAGAAATCCCTAGAAGGCCAATGTCTTGTGTTATGTTGTCCATCCTAAATTTAAAATTTACAAAAGCTTTCTATTATTAGCCCTTTATAGTGTACCCTTAGAGTACGTGATAGAAAAATCCATTATAAATTGTTGCGTGGAAAGCTTAATATACTCTAGATCGATGTTCAACTTCGACCACGTTGTTCGGCTGTTGTATACTTGTTTCTAGACGTACGTGTAAAACGAGTTGATTTAATCAGATTCCAGTTGTTAAATTTTATAGGTCAATCACGTCAAGTGACTCGAGTCATATATGGTCGGGATTCACATCGAGTTATCTTTTGGATTCATGCTTAGATGATCGGTCCATCAAAATTAAACTTAGAGCCTGTTGTCCATTGTATCTCGGAATTAGGTTAGGTGTTCTTTTAATCAAAAAGTGAATATTTCATATACGAAAGGGAGTTTAGACGAGAAGTGAGAATGTTTAAAGGTCGTTGAAATTAAAGGCGCAAGTCATTTCATGGAAAATGGAAAAAATGGCAAGAGACAATTCTACAAATACAAGCTACTAGTATTTTTGGAAAGATAAAACAAAAAACCGACATTAGTGTAGCCAACATATGCCTCTCAAGTCTATGAGATCCCAAATATTGTATGCAGTCTTAATCAAGTTGGATGGGTCCAGCTAATTTCTTATTACAAGTGAATAAGCAATCAAATTTCCCAGGTAATTGTTTGATTATAAGCGAATACTGAATAGGTCATAAGGAACGCAAGTTTGGTATCTAACGACGGAAACGTAAACGGAATGGAAGCGAACCTAGTCCATATTAGTATCACGATATATGATGAGTCATTTCAATTTTCATACAAAAACCACCGCGAGCCTCCTTGCGGTACTCCATTAGTTTTCCTCATCTAAAAAGTGAAATAACAAATTAGCTCAATCATTCTCCTCTCACCTTCTATACACACAAATTTCAAAATTTTAAATTAAAATATTTTTTTAATTAATATATAATGACATATAATTAAACTAAATTCATTTCCATTTCGTTTACACCTTAATCCTTCGTAATTGTATCTGATACTTTGTCTTGTTTATAAATGAATAAAACAAAAATCATGATGGGATCAATGGAAGAATCCCTAACTGGAAATGGCAAGTGCTCAACTCCCATTAGTTGCCATTATATTCAAAGCTGACATCATCAATTAAATATTTATGTACCATTGCGTTAAGCACTCATGACTCACCAGTTGCGTTCTGGTGAAGGTTGAAACTAGGTTTACGTCCATCTATTTCAACACCCAGAACAAGCGTAAACCAGAAGGACTAGTAAAATAACATAATGGAAACAATTAACAATTAATATAAACAATTAGAATATAATTAAACGAGATGGCCTCCGACTTGTCCCAAAAGTTCTTCCCCAATATTCAGATTCCAACTTTTGGGATCTTCCATAAGTTCAAATTGAGATCTTATAATATTTATCTAAATGCGGCGTTACGGATATTCACATTCTGCTCCCACATTGTAGCAAAGCAATCTCCTTTCCACAAATTACCTAAAATTAAAGCTTTTGCCCCTTTCAGCAGACAATGTCAACGATCGACCCAGCAGGCCAGCCACTATATATATCACTACTCCACCAAGCTTCAAATCAGCATTGTATTACAAACCAAGGTCTAGACACAGCACACAGAACCTAGCTAGATCGAAATGGCTGGGCGCAACAACTATGAGCAGCCCGGGGAGCCCGGGAGCTCGATGCACGGTGTCACGGGGCACGAGCAGTCCTTCGCGTTCTCGGCGGCGTCCCCTGCGGTCCCCACCGACACCACCGCCAAGTTCGCCCTCCCCGTCGACATGGAGCACAAGTCGAAGGTGTTCAAGATATTGTCGATGGCGAACCCGCACATGCGCACCTTCCACCTCTGCTGGGTCTCCTTCTGTGTCACCTACATCTCAACCTTTGCGGCCGCCCCTCTCGTGCCCATCATCCGTGAAAATCTCGGCCTCACCAAGCGCGACATAGGTATACAATCATTATTATTTCATAAATTGTCAATTGGTTTCAGGATGAATACGTAGTTTACCAGTCCACCGGGACTTATCATATTAATTACTATATGTATAGGGAACGCGGGTGTGGCCTCTGTCTCTGGCTCCATCTTCTCTAGGCTGGTGATGGGCGCGCTTTGCGACCTCCTGGGGCCCCGATATGCTTGCGCCTTTGTGGTGTTGCTGGCTGCTCCCATGGTGTTTTGCATGGCCCTCATTAACGACGCGGGAGGCTACATAGCGGTCCGCTTCATGATCGGCTTCTCCCTCGCCACCTTCGTCTCTTGCCAGTACTGGATGAGCACTATGTTCAACGGCCGGATTATCGGGTTAGTCAACGGGACTGCAGCCGGATGGGGAAACGTCGGAGGCGGTCTCACCCAGCTGCTCATGCCTATACTATACGAGCTCATCAAGAAGTGTGGTGCGCCGTCGTTTGTGGCCTGGAGAATCGCCTTCTTTATCCCGGGGGTTATGCACATAGTGATGGGGATCCTAGTGTTGACCATGGGTCAGGATTTGCCCGATGGAAACCTCGGCTACTTGCAGAAGAAAGGGGATGTTCAAAAGGACAAGTTCTCCAAGGTACGTACATGTGTTTACTATTTCATTGAGTTACATGTCATTAACTAACTAATCAAGTAGGGGTGATTAAAAGTTGAGCTGCTTAATTCCCCTCTTGCAGATATTGTGGTATGCGGTTACCAATTACAGGACATGGGTGCTGGTACTTCTCTATGGATACTCGTTGGGTGTTGAGTTGACAACGGACAATGTCATTGCCGAATACTTCTATGACAGGTATTTTACCATTGACAATGCTTCAATTTTTTCTACGTTTCTTACACGAACAGACATAGGTTGGAAAGATGGGACAAGAATAAAATGAGTTCATAATTGGAATCATTACAACAATGAATGATTTCAAGCTCAATTTATGTATATGTGTTGAATTTACCTCTAGTATTTTGAGGTAGTCTGTCCCGGACTTGCTAATGTTTGTTTGATCAATCAGGTTCGATCTAAAGCTCCACACTGCCGGAATCATTGCAGCGAGTTTCGGAATGGCGAACCTCGTGTCCCGTCCGTTTGGTGGGCAGGCATCCGACTGGAGTGCCCGTCGCTTCGGGATGAGGGGAAGGTTGTGGACGCTCTGGATTCTCCAGACACTCGGAGGCGTGTTCTGCATCTGGCTCGGCCTTTCGAAAACCCTCCCGATGGCCATTGTGGCCCTCGTCCTCTTCTCATTGGGGGCTCAGGCCGCATGTGGAGCCACCTACGGAGTCGTCCCCTTTGTCTCCCGACGCTCCCTCGGGATCATCTCCGGACTCACGGGCGCTGGAGGGAACATTGGCGCTGGGCTGACCCAGCTGATCTTCTTCACCACCGGCTCGTTCTCGACCGACAAGGGGCTCACCTACATGGGCATCATGACCATATGTTGCACTCTCCCGGTTGCCCTGATCCACTTCCCGCAATGGGGAAGCATGTTTTTCCCGGCAGGCAAGCACTCGACTGAGGAAGTTTACTACGGGTCGGAGTACGACGAGGACGAGAAGAAGAACGGGATGCATGAAGGAAACATGAAGTTCGCTCAGAGCAGTAAGTCGGAGCGTGGTCGGTCTGCAGGGCCCACGCCCGAAGCTACACCGGGCCATGTCTAATAAACTAGGGGCACGAGACATGAGGCCAAGTCTGGAAGTTTCAACTTTGCGTGTTGAAATCCTGACACAAGTTCAAGTTTTTTATTTATTTTTGCTGTTATGTTTTGTACAACCGTCCTTTACAAGTTGAGAAAGGAAACATTGTATTTTTTCTTTGTGGTAACACAATACAGTGAATACACTGTATAATACCATGTGCTTGCGAAGATTTGTTTTCATTTTCCTCTGTTTGATATATGAGAGAATTATACTCGGAAATAAGAACTACATATCTGCCATTTTTCTATAATTTTATATACTTACCACAAGTTACCAGAGCCTCGTACCTGGGAGATGAGATGAACTACTAGCTCCAGCTTGTGACTCAGAGCAAAGGGGACCACGAGACAGAGACTCTGCATTAATAGGCATCATGGCATTGTTTGATCCAAGAAGACAGGCAGAATACAACTAATATCAAAGATTACTGAATTCTCTTGGTTGAATGGTTGCTTATAAACTCAGGCTCTGCAAACTTCTTTTTCCATGGACTGACGTTTCTCAGCGAAAAACATTGTCAATCATGTGTCAGAAACTAGGACCAAGTATAACTTCATGTAAATTGCTATGGCTCCATGAGGAGAACATACTCAAAGACCAACCTCTATACATGCATGAGTCTATATGGTTTTTGGATTGGAAGCCTATGCAACAAAATAAATACAGGAAATATTATATCAAGCTAGACCACAAATCTTGACTGTCAAGTGTCAACTACCTTAGCAAAAATAGCAAGGAAACTCGTGAACATAAGACTTATGAGCTTAGCCTTCCAGCCCCACCACAAGTAACACAAGATCGAGCAGATGAGCACTTGGTGCAATAGCTCCATTTCTTAGGCAGCCTGTACCAAAATCACAAAACCTCCAGTTAACCAGTTACAATTGCATTGAACACTGAGTAGAAAGAGTCAAATGTACATCACCCTGCTGTGTATCTTGTGGCTGCGTTTTTAGACGTCGTACGAGCCTTCTCTGCACCCTTTTCAGACAATTTCTTAGACAAAAAGCCTTCTCCGTTGCACTCTGGGCAGATTCCGGAGCCTCCACAGGCGTCACAGATTCTAGAAATTGTCTGAATTCAATCATAGACAGAAATTTGATTCAAACAGAAGTCTTATTGGATGAAAACACTAACAAAATTTAGCTGCTTTGTAGAAAGGAATCGCGTACCTCAAGTTCCTGAGATGCTTTTGTCCTCTTCACTAGAAGAGTAGCAGCTGCTCCAACAACAGTAGCTGCAATTGCAACAGAAGCAAATGTTTCCGGCAGTGCTGAAGATTTTACTGAAGAATGCGTTTGTCGCGATAATGTCGCCAATCCGACGTTACTGCTAACCTGAATCCTTGCATTCCTGGCTACATTTCCAGGAATGAAGTAATCCAAAATGAGAAATCAGCTCATCAAACTAGTTACATATGTTGTCCTTCAAAACAATAGAGATGAAATTGAGTGCTCTAGAATGAGGAAAGATCCCACATTAACTCAAACTTATAAGTTGGCAGTCATACTAAGGTCAAATTAAATCCATGTGAATACAAATCCTTACTTCTATAGCATAAAGCAGGGAATCAAATTCTGAAACAGGTCAAACAGCACCATTAATTATATTCAAGCGAGTCTCTACATAGAGAAAAGAGTTGAAAATTGAGGATCATATCATCAAATTTTACACTAATAACTAGCCTTCTGCACCAGAAAGCAACACACTCTCCCAATTGAGTTCTGCGCACTAATTTGTACTGTAATCGTAGATCATGAGAACTGCATCTGACAATTTCAATTGCAAATTTCGGATTCATTCCAGCAATTGGAGGATGAAAACCTCAGAATTACGAGCTTGAGATCTAAAAAATCGAGAGAAGTTTGAATTTCGAGAGAAGTTTAAAAACTCGAGGGAAGTTCGGGATGAAAGAAGAAGAAGATTCTTTTGAGTTTGAGGTTACCTGCGGAGAAGGAAGAGAGCGATTGAAGTGGAAGCTCCATTTTTTTTAGGATGCTCGATATTAAATATCTTATCCTGTGTTATATACCATGGCGCGAGCGAGTAATGTTGACGAAGGCCTCTGCGTATTTCCGCTGGCGAGGGTTTCAACTTTCAACGGTTTCCAGAGTGAGGATAATTTTGGTTTTGGATCACGCTCCTGCTCCCACAACTCGTGGCTCAGCATTTGTTTCGTGAATTTGTACTTTCTTGTTGGTTTTACCACTATGTGTTTCAATGTCGATAAAATTTTGGACCTAGGAGTCTTTGGAATGGCGATCGATGAATCGTAAGATTTGTTAAAATGATTCACATTGTCTTGATAGTTATATAGACCAAGCGGTGATTTGGAATATGGCGATCGTATTGGGATTCTGGTATCCTTTTATTGTAAGTTACGTTACGGTGTTCAATTCTTGCAATGGAGCTTTCATCGAAGCAGTTGATTCTCTCAGTTTTTAAGCTTGGGAGAACCAGCATCAACATGCTATCAAATTCAGCAGTCAAGACAACAGGATCCAACTCGGTCAACATCCCCGAACCTAATAATTATAAAGCCATAAATACACCACATGCATCATCTTATGTCCACGCTGTTACTTTGTGATCTCATGGGCGACATTCAAACTTCAACAATTAACAAAATAAATCGGTTTTAGGGTGCCTAGTCCCGCCTCTAGCCGGACGACCCACCACTCAGAGAATCTGAGGCTACAATATGAAAACCCTAATGTAGGATGACGAAGCTTTACCTGTTATAAACATATAATCAAGCACCAGCATTTCCCTTCCTCTGAACAGGCTTGTAGAGCACAACTGTCACAAATTTGGATCGAAACCGATGCGTGAAACCCAGTGCTACCACAGATGGCGGTGCATCTCTCTTCTCGATGTAGAGGTGGTTAAGAACGACATTCTGGGGTTGAGGGAGCATTGCAGCCGTGTCTCTGCCTCCAGTGTAGCCTAACAATGGATGTTCCAAATGCGGGGGCACAAGAGGGGGATCACGTGCTTCATCCTCAGCTCCAAGGCCGATGTTATTGTAACTTGAATCAGGAGAGTTGGGGGTTTCAAACCCTACCACGGTCCGTCCTTCCTGGAGATAGAGCTAGCTTTGTCAGTAAAGTCGCTAGAGCTACACAAGATAGTACAGATGGAAAACAAGAGTAAAGGGTGTGATTGGATTACACAAGATAATGCATTATATTTTGCAACCCAAATACCCTCTTTATGTACTTACGTGATCACCAGAGTAGCGGATGCTCATGTTGGAAAATGAATGGAAGAGGAAGGAGTTACAGATATTGTTACCTGCAAACAGTCTTTTGTTAGAATTTTCATTCATGCATTACTATGAAGTGTAATTAAGCAGGGTCGTCCAATTGCACATGTTAGTAAAGTATTTTCAAAAGAAAGGCAAGAGGTTTCTACTTAAAACTTACGAAAAGGATTTTGTAGTTACTCTATGGAAGTCTATAAAATGAAGCCTGGAAAAAAATTCATTTATAACTGAAGGCCAATTACAAAGCTCTAAGGATTTGCTAGAACAGATTCTCACTTCTGTATAACAAAAAGCAGGTTCAAACTCTTGGGCTTATCATGCCTCATTCAGTATATGCCAGGTCAAGAAATAAGGTTGTTGATACTCTATAGAATCTTGGCAGATAAAAAAAAATATTAACATCGGTCCTCAAGATTTTATAATTTGAGAGCTATAGGCAGAACTCTTTATTGTACCTACTATGGGAAAGCATGCTATTGCTGGGTACGTCTCAAAAAAGAACAGGATAGAAAGTTGCTCCTATTTTCCTGTATAGAAGTCTATTGTGGGAATCTCTGCACCAAAATCCCTTAAGACTTAAGAGAACATTCTGGTATTGAAGGAGTTATTCACAATGTTCGGCAATTTTTCTATTGGCCTGGTCTGTAACAGTTTATAGCAAATTGGGTTGAGTGAGAGGTTTGACATTTCAAAAAGGATGGCTGGATCCTGTATAACTACAAGCTTTGAAGATTCCATCCCATTGTTGGTTCATGTCACTATGAGCTACATCCAGAGACAAGACATAGAATTATGGTGGTATTTGACATTACACACTTGCTAAGCACAAAACGGGGTCCAAGCACATAGAAGTAATTCTTAGATGACTGGCCATAGCAACTATTTCACCAAAATAAAATAAAAAAGGAAGAAAACTCATCACAGTGCTAATAGACATCATGAAGTCATTATCAAATTAAAACAAGCAATCATACTACGTTACTAACTATAAGATAACCCTATTGTATACACACTAGATTGATTGCATAGACAAAGGTATCAACATTATATTGAAGTAACCAAAAAAACATTAAGTTGCTCCAAAATTCAAGAATCAGTAAGCTCACAAGTTTATCTGCAAATATAAAGACAAAGCCCTATTCAAGGTCACTTGAATCTCTACTCCCTAATTCAAGAGGCTGAAACAGAAGGCATGAAAGCAAAACCTGAAAATGCAAAGGGTAAAGGACATGATGAGATAAGAAAAAAAACGATTATCAGGATACTCAGAATTCCACAAGAAGAAACTCTGGCCCCTCAAAAGAGGGAAGTTGTGGAGCTGGAGAAGAAAAGTGCCCCTTTTCCTATTTAGAAAAAAAAAAAAAAAAAAAAAAGATATATCCCACATTTTTGTCGAAAAAACAATTCTAGCTACATCCAAATGACATACGTATGCATCAAACACATTTCAAGTATACCTTGTCCAAGTGGAACAGATGGTGCCCCAAGTGGAACAGATGGTGCCCCTAGTACACTCCTAGTACATACAAAGGCAGAAAATTAACACTAATACTACGTGTCCAACTCGTGTGTCGGCTACCTGTATCTTGCTAGTGAGGGGAAAAAGAGTCTCTTAATCATCTAATACATGTATCCAACACGTTTCAAGCACCGCTTGTCCAGATTAAACGGTGTTATATCATTACTCGCCTTCCGTCTAATACACGTTGCAGGCACCGATTATCAAGATTGAGCAGTGTATCAATACTCGTGTGTCGTTTAATGCATGATACACCATGCGTGAGGACTTCATAACTCATACATGTATCCAACAAGTTTCATTCACCACATTCATTTCTTCCTATAGAATTTAAGTATACCTTGTCCAAGTGGAACACATGGTGCCCCTAGTACACTCCTAGTACAAACAAAGGCAGAAAATTAACACTAATACTACGTGTCCAACTCGTGTGTCGGCTACCTGTATCTTGCTAGTGAGGTGAAAAAGAGTCTCTTAATCATCTAATACATGTATCCAACACGTTTCAATCACCGCTTGTCCAGATCAAATGGTGTTATATCATTACTCGCCTTCCGTCTAATACATGTTGCAGGCACCGATTATCAAGATTGAACAGTGTATCAATACTCGTGTGTCGTTTAATGCATGATACACCATGCGTGAGGACTTCATAACTAATACATGTATCCAACAAGTTTCATTCACCACATTCATTTCTTCCTATTGAATTTAAGCTTTTGCATTTACCCTAATGTTCAATGTATAATCATTGATCGCTGATTTTACAATCAACCACGTCTATCAACACAATTCACCAAGTTTTAACGGTTTCGAACAATGAATATCCCTCTCCATATATCAAAATCAAGGATTGCGGCCTGGTCCAATAATCACCTAAAACTCCACATTTGGCCACTCACCGCATCTAAATCGAAGATTCACAATCCGATTGAACAACAAAACAACACAATTGCACCTCAAACACGATTGGACGCGAAACTGAACGAACCGCGAACAAGATCTCAGAGAAAACACGCAAAACACAGCAAAACACAAACAGTAATTGAAGATATACTCATAGGAAATTGACGGGAAGGAGAAACTAACGAAATACAAAGCTAGGGCTAACCGAAAGGCGACTAGAGATTCGGCGTCTTGGTGTTTGGTACCAAAGAACCGATAGAGGTGGGAGATACGGCTAGGCTGCTCGCGAGGACGAATCGCTCAGGGAAGCTCCGGACTGCCGTCGCTTGGTTCGGTTCTCCAATGGTGGATTGTCGCCGATGCCGGATCTGGTAAGGGCTAGAGGAAGCCCACCGACGGAAAGGACAAAATTGTGGAAGGGAGGGCAAGCAGAGAGGGGAAAGGCGCAAGTGGGGAGAGCTCGCGTGGCTTATGTTCTCTTCCTTTTGAGAGAAGTGAAAAAAATAGATGCATACAAGAAAAAGATCAAAACAGAATTTACCATATATGACGACTTATTTGATTGTGTTTATCGTTTTGGTGTTGCTTCAGTATTTGTATTTTCTTCTCTCTTCGATGGTTTATGTGCTAAATCCAAAACTTTCGAATCCAATTGCTTCAATATTTGCTTTTGATCTCGAGCCTAACGCGGAAAGAAAACGCTCTCTTTTTTCTCTCCTGATAAGGGCTATGGGAGTTTGGATTCATCTTGTTGGCACGTGCGAGATTCACCGATTCTGGTGTGGTTTCCGCTCTGATCATCGGGACTTGGAAATATTCACCGCGATTACTTGGTGTTGAAGGAAGGGGTTAGGGGTTTGATTATCCGTGATGGTTATGGAAAAAGGAAAGAACATTCATCTCACCGAGGATGAATGCGAGGAAGTGGTTGAAACAGTTACTGATCAAGATCATCGTCATCGTCCGAATTCACTTTCTCTGGTGGGAGCTATTAGCAAATAAAGTAATTTACTTATTTGTACTTATCTAGGTATTAGATAGTATGTTATTAAAAGGAACCTTGTCGACGACGTGACCGTTTAACGTATATGCGCTCAAAGCGATGATGATGGGCGCATGGAAGCTGAAGAAAGGAGTCGTCTTCAGGGAGATCAAGCACAACTTGTTCATCTTTTAATTTGTTGATGAGGCTGATAAGATGCGAGTTATCAGCGAAGGACCTTGGTCTTTCAATAAGGCTCTACTAGTCCTTCGTGAGCCTGGCCTGATCTAACCATCAAAACTTCAGTTTGACAGGGCCGACTTCTGGATTAGACTCTACGATCTACATGTAGGGGCGATGACTATGGGGGTTGCAATCTCAATCGGTAACCATTTTGGCAAAGTAGTGACAGTTGACGGTTGGTGGACGGTTTCTTCGAATTAGGGTTTCTATGGATATTACAAAGCAGGGGTGGATGGAATTTTTTAATTTTTTAATTATATCTATGTAAAAAAAATGTTTACAAGGTCCAATTCATTTTAAATAGTTGAATAATGGTGTAACCTTTTAATTTATTGCAATTATATATTACTAAAGTGTACATTTTCATATTATGAAAATTAAATCTTGATGTGGGATTATATAAGTTGGTAGGTGTGTTGTGCAAGAGAAAAACAAGGCATTCCACATTGAAATTAAATGCACTAGGCAAAAATATTTGAACTTGCTCATTTTTTCACCTAATGAGCTTGAAACGCATAAGTATATTCATGTGCCTGTCTATTATATTTACACTTTAAATGAAACGGATATTATAGATGGAATCGTAAATATGTCGTATTGACCCGAATTAGGGTTTCTATGGTTGCAACCTTACTCGGTACCCGTTTTGGCAAAGTAGTGACATTTGATGAGTCGACAGTTGTAGTTGGTGGGCAGTTTCTTCAAATTAGGGTTTCTATGGATATTACCAAGCAAGAGCGGATGGGATTTTATATATATTTTTTCACTATATCTATGTAAAAAAATGTTTAAAAGGTCAAATTCATTTTAAATAGTTGGATAATGGTGTAATCTTTTAATCTATTGCAATTATACAATACTCAAAAGTGTTTTGTGAAAATGATATCTTGATGTGGGATTATATAGGTTGGTAGGTGTGTTTTGCAAGAGAAAAACAAGGCATTCCACGTTGAAATTAAATGCTTTAGGAAAAAATATTTGAACTTGCTTATTTTTTTTACCTAATGAGCTTGGAACGCATAAGTATATTCACGTGCCTTGTTTATTATATTTAGATTTTAAATGAAACGGATACTATAGATGGAATCGTAAATCTGTCGCATTGACCCAAAACCGATCTATAATCTGTAAATTATTAATCTAAATATTAGTTCGAAATCCACATTAATTAGATTTAATAAAAAAAATTAGTTTGTTCTGAAATTTACCGGTTTGAAGTTTGAACGTGTCTTGTCTGCTTCATTGACCCAAAACCGTGATATTTAGTCATATTTTATCATGCTCCTATAAATAGCCATGATACAAGAGCTTTTTTATTAAAAAAATTAGCTAATCGGTTCTAAAAAATATAGTCAGTCGGCTCTGTTGAGAATCAGACAGGCCTAACATGCCTTTTACCTATCACATATTATTTTTACATATCTTTCATACCCCATAGATATAAAAAAAGCACTACTGTTAATCAAAATCAATAACATTTATACATACATATACATAGAACTTCAAGCATCAATAAGTCATAACTAACAAAATGATATTTATCAACATTTATATCTCCAATTAAGGATGCACTAGCGTTCTAGGTAAAAGTAAGAGAAGTGTCTATTGTCTACATAATCCTTAGTACTTAAGCAAGAACTAAGGTATGAAGAGTTGAAGATGTTAAACAAAAGATTGTTTAGCAAAAATTGAACTCCCACTATACATCAGATACTCTTCCTTCTATTTATTTGATCTTTGAGACCGTTTCTCATAGGGTTGTCCAACAGTCCGTATCGCCCGTAATCCAGATCGACCCGTAATTTATGGGTCAGGTCACAGTTCACGTGTCAAATAATTTTCATTTACGGGTTACGGTTCAACCTGTGATCAGATCCGTAAGTTAACTCGTTTGACCCGTAAAACCAGCTTGACCTAGTCAAACGGGTAAAATCCATAAAACCCATAAACTGGGTTACGGGTCGGGTCTCGGGTCACATTTTTTATTCACGGGTCAACGGGTCGACTCGTGACCCGTAAACCAAATTACAGGTCGGGTCAGGTCGACCCGTTGAACAACCCTAGTTTATTACTCCCTCCGTCCCATATCTATTGTCCGTCTTTCCATAACGGGCGTCCCGAAACTTTCGTCCACCTTTATTTCTTTCCATTTTTATCCCAATCATTTACACTTTTATCCCAATCACATCACTTCTCTTACCTAACCTATCTTCTTCTTCAACCCAACTAACTTCTCTCAACCTAATTAAATCAACCAAATCCTTACAAATAAAAAAATCATATGGCAAAATAAACACGAAATTGCATTAAAATTGTGTGACCAATTTATTTTTTATTTTTTTTGAATCTAACAAGATTCATGTTGATGTGTTTTGGGGGGGGAAATTTTGGGCCAAAATTGGACTAGAAACCGAGCTCTTCCATGGGCATTTATGGGCTTGTGGTGTGATGACCCAATTGTGGGGTATGTGAGGACATGTGTGGAACCCTAGCTCATTTGTCTCCTCTTTGCTACTCTCTGCGCCGTTCTCACTCTCTCATCTCCCCTTACACTCTCTCATTTCCCCTAACACTCTCATCCAAGAACCCTAGCTATCCCCTCTTCATCTCACTCAAAAACCCCTGGATCCTCCATGTTTGCTTGCTTTCATTGTCGTTTTGGAGTTTGATTTCGGTGTTTCATGCTTGTGCTTGCCTGATTTCTCGTTTTGAGGTTGGTTTTCTCTTGAGCTTTCGCCCCTGTCTTCCTTCTGCCTACTTCGTCTCTGTCTTCCTTCTTCCTTCTTGCTTGATTTCTCGTTTTTTTTGTTGGATCTTGGCTTTCTCTTGAGATCTTGCTTGGACTTCTCTTGATTTCTCGTTTTTTGTTGTTGGATGTTGGTTTTCTCTTGAGATCTCGCTTGGATTTGTCTTCAGACCTCGTATTTGTTCTTGTATCTTGGCTTTCTCTTGAGATCTCGCTTGGATTTGTCTTGAGACATCGTTTTTGTTCTTGGATCTTGGCTTTCTCTTGCTGATGTTGTTTGGATTTCGTCTCTCTTCTTGCTTTGTCATGTGCTTTCGATCTTGGTGTTGATTTTGGGCTTCGATCTTGCTTTTGGTTTTGTGGGTTTCGATCTCTTGAGAGCTCGTTTTTCATCTCTGTTTTCGTTTTCATTGGATTTGGTTTTACTGGCTTCTTTGTTAAGGCTTTGTTGTTGCTTCTGCTTTTGTGTTTGGGGCATCCATCTTGCTTCTGTGTTTGGTTTGTGGCTTCGATCTCGATTCCTTGTCTCCGCCTTGGATCTTGCTTGGATCTTGCTTTTGAGCTTTGAGGTTAGCTTGCATGCTCCATAATCTCACTTGCATGCTTTCTTCCATGTTTGGATCTCGCGTTTTTGTTGTTGGAAGAGTTGGTTATCGCTATATGAACCACATTTATCTCACTTTGAACCACATTAGCTTGAATGTTACATATTCTGACTTGCATGTTTTGTTTTTGGGTTTTTGAAGCTTGGATCCGTGGTTTCTGGTGGTTGTCACTTGTGATCTTGTTTCTGTTTCTGGTTTTTGTGTTGTTTCTGGTGTGGTGTTTCCCTTGGATCCTTACAAATTCTGGTTTGCTGTAATTGCTATTGCTGACTTGTGTACTCTGGTTCTTGCATGTTGCATTGTGCTGAGATGGATCCACCTTCTAACAATGGTGAGTCCATATACCCCTTCAATTTGTTGTTGAACTATGTTGTTGAGCATATATTTGTCACTTGTCTCCTCTGTTCTCATACTTATAATGTTTTGATGTTTTGTGCATATCATTTGTGCCTCTGTTGTTCATCTCTGGTTGACGTCTCTTGTCCCTTTCCCCTCCATGTCATCCTCTGGTGAGTTGAACTTTAACCTTATTTCTATAATTTATGTTTCTGTCATTTTTTTGTTTTTGGTTTTGTTTCTAACTACTGTCTCTATTTGGTTTGCAGGTTCACAGTTTCCCCTGCTCAACCTGAGTTGGATCCTGATGAAGTATTTCGTGATGAAAGTCCCCTTTCATACGATGATAGGGAGGATCCATACTGCTCTGAACCAGACTGTGACTGGGGCCCAAACTGCAAGGGGGTGCACTCCTTCAGTCAGTGGCGTCTAAGGCCAGAGTGGGAACCCCCAAAAAAAAACAAAAGGAGACTACTGAGAAAGGGGGTCCAAGTAAATCCCCTAATGCTCAAAACGCTGAGAATGCTGAAATGGTTGAGAACTCTGAAGAGAGCTATGCTGGGTTGGACTCTCTTGATGGGGAATTCGCCCCTGATTCTGAGGATGATAGTCAACAGAGCTAAGTCTCCTAAAACCTATGCTCATGTGTATGTTTCTGCAATGGTTCTGTTTATGTTTATTGAGCATGTGTATGTTTCTGCAATGTTTCTGTTTATGTTTCTTGAGCATGTGTATGTTTCTGCATATTTGAGCTGAGATACATTTTGTTGTTTGTGTGTGCTTTTGTTTGTGTACGAATCTGCAATGTTTGTTGAGATGCATGAATCTGCAATGTTTACAGATTTCAGTTGAGCATGTGTACTTTGACATTCTTGTTGAGCATGTGTACTTTGTATGTTTACAGATTTCAGTTGAGCATGTTTACAGATTTCAGTTGAGCATGAATCTGCAGTGTATGTTGAGCATGTTTACAGATTTCAGTTGAGCATGTGTACTTTGTATGTTGAGCATATGTACTTTGTATGTTTACAGATTTTAGTTGAGCATGTTTACAGATTTCAGTTGAGCATGAATCTGCAGTGTATGTTGAGCATATTTCACTCCCATTGACACTCTTGTTGAGCATGTGTACTTTGTTTGTGCCTGTGCTCTTGTTTGTGTTTCTGTTTTCAACTTTTTTATTTTATCAATGATGATACCTCTTGAGCTGAGATGCATGGTCTTTGAATGCTTCACTCCCATTGACATTCTTGTAAAGCCAGTCATTTATATGGCTCTGGCATGCACAATGGTGCATTGGTTGAGAGTGGCTGATCATGCATCAATGATGAAAGGGGATAGTCTGAGATTATTTTTTCCTTTTTTTATCAATGATGATGCCTTGTAAGCTGAGATGCATGTTCATAGGTGGCCTCACTCCCATTGACATGCTTGTGACGCCAGTCATTTATATGACTCTGGCATGCACGAAGCTGCATTGGTTGAGAGTGGCTGAACATGCATCAATGATGGCAGGGGAATATCTGAGATTATTTTTTTTTTCAAACATCCTCCAAGCTTCTTGCTTCTGTTTTTGTGTATGTGTTATCTGTGCTAAATGCTTGCATACTAGATTCATTTCACTTGCATTACAAAAGACAGTTTACAAAAGTTGTGTTTCACTTCTGTTTTTTTGCTTCTTAGTTACATATCTTTACACAAAAAGTGAACAAAATACAATTTTCACTTGATTTCAGGGAGGGAAAGCATGTTTGCTATCCCTCCATGAAATCATGCTCTTCAAATGGATCCTCTTGACTTGCTTGAGTGTTTTCTTCCATTTCATCTTCCTCTTGCACTCCACTTCTGTTTCCAGCTCTGTTTTCAGCTCTGTTTTCAGTTCTATTCTCAGCTCTGTGTTCACTTCTATTTTCATGAACCAAAGTCCAAGCTTGTTGTACTGCCCACATTGGTGCTGACACTTCACTTGGCAGATTTCCCTGACTTTCTAGCCTTCTTTTGTTCACATGTGGGATTTCATAATCATTCCCTCCCTTCACTTTCATGATTTCATTCATGACATATTGAAGTGTCATCCATACATTGCTTAAAGTTTTAGGATCTAGCTCATTGAATGCATCATGAACTGCATCTAGCATCCCATCTATGTCCTTGGGCATTTTCTTGTGCATTAAGGATTGAATAGACCTAAAAAACCCTAGGTCTAAAATGTTTAAGTCTGGGCTATTAGGTGGCTGTTGTAGCAGAATAAAAGTGAATCCATCTTGCTTGTATACCTTTTGCCATTCTGAATCTTGCTGAGTTATGTGAGCCTTTGCATTATCTTGCTGAATAAATATGACTCTACGCCCTGTGCCATCTTCTGGCCACTTTGCTTTAATTGCTGGAATTATTTGCTCAATTAGCATTTTCCTTGTGACCTTTTGATTGATAGATTGAACTAGTTTAGTCACCATTGTTCCCTTGACTCTGTTCTTTGAATTCCTCCTTGCTGGCTCCTTGTATGTGAATGGAAAAATGCCAATTTTGCCATCAAATATACACTGCCCCCTGCATCAAACCTAGGTCTAGCCACTGCTGCAGTGAACATTACCTTTGGTATGAATTTGCTTGAGCTTGCTGATCTGTACTGCCCTTTATCATGTTGTGCTAGATAGACACGCTGAGTTTTCTTGCTTAAATTGAACCACTTTTCATCAATGTGCACGAAATCAAACATTGGAAAATACTGTGTCTTACTTGCTGCTGTAGCTCCATTTAATAGGCTTAAAATCCACTCTAACCTTGTCAGCTTGTTTGCATCCTTGAGTCCTGGCTTAAGGGCATTTGTGTGTGGTCTTATTATGCCTCTTTTGAGTAGCCTGTGTGTAGAACTCTTTGACATCTCTAGCTTGCTTGCCAAATCTCTTATGCAAGTTCTATCCCCCATGCTTAGTGCTGATATTTTTGTTATGTCGATCTCTATCCTCTTCCTACCTCCATTCTGGAATTTTGAGCTCAAATTTGGCACTTGGCCTGCTTGTTCTTGCTGTTGAGCCATGTTCCAGATTCTGGATATGGTCCTTGTTGTGACATTAAATTGATTTGCCACTTCTTGCATTTGTCCTCGCATAAGACGTCCCCTTTCTGTTGGTATTTGGTGCAGCTTCATAAGAATGTGGAACCTTTGCTGTGTGCTGAGCTTTGACTTCCTTGGCTGATGATGTGAACTTGTTGCCTGTGTGTCTTGATTCTCTGTTTGATGTTCTCCCTCCTCTGTCATCTCCCCTGCTGGCTGATTGAGATCAAAGTTGTGTTGCCTTGCTTCTGTTGGTTCTGGAACATCTGGAGGTGGATCATCATTCAAGTCAAGAACTGAAGCCATGAAGTTAAAAGCAATGATGCGAAACTGTATTTTTTTTTTATTCCTGGACTGTAATTTTATTTTGGACAGAGAACATTCTCTTTGCTTTGTAAGCTTTAATGGTGTTTGTGGGAATATCTGTGCTTGTGGGTGTATTTAATGAGCAGGAAAGGTCCCTTTTAGGGAGTAATCCGAGGGACTTGAATGCTGTGTTTTGATTGGTCCCCACAAAATTAATGCTCAAATCTGATTGGTTAAAAAAATGCTCAAGGGATCCCTCCAAAAAAACAATCTACTTTTACCTACTTCAATCCCCCATTTTCTCAAAAGCAAAACTGCATAAATAACAGTGCCAATACCCCTTTATGGACAGAAGATATGGGACAGAGAGAGTAAGTTATTTTTTTGAAAAGGTACTTTATTAGAGTATGTTCAATGATAGGCCAAAATTTAGCCTTGGGAGGAAAGAGACAATAAAGAAATATTAAAAGTGAAGAAAAGTGAAGAAGAATAGTGAAGACCGGCTTTGCCCATGGCCAAATTGAAGTTTGGTCTTTCCATAGTGAGATGACATGTGTACAAAAAGTACAAAAGCATCTCTTTAAATAATTTTATATAAAAAAAGTAAAACAAAAGGATGAATTTAATAATTTGAAGACAAAAAAAAATGCCCAACCATTATACATGCTCTTAAGTTATTGAGAGCTAGCTAAGCCCTTTTCTCATTGTATATCAAATTGCAGGCTACATATAAGGGAAGGAGATATTTTAAGAATTAAAGACGTGCATGAATAGATCATTTTTATGATCAAGTTCTGCTCAAGTAATTTATTAAACTAACCATACGCAATATTATTGTGGTTTCCTTCGCCTCTTATTTCTGAAAAAAGCCCATAGGGGGTGTTTGGTAGGTGGGAACCGGGAATGAAAGTATGAGTATGGGAATGAAAACCCCATACTTGCTGTTTGGTATGTTATAGGAAGGGGTTTGACCTTTGTCTATGCATTTTGTCTTAGGCATTTCAGGCCATCATTGGGTGTGATTTGTCATAGGACCTTGCAAGGTATCTCGATTCTCCTTTGTTTGTTGCTTTGTTTATGTTTAGTAAGGTGGGTGTTGTTGTTTTGGGTGGGCTAGGATCTCGGGTAGCTTGTGTATTGTTTCCTCTCCTGACATGCCTAAGTTGAGTTCCAATGATGCATTAGTGCTAGGATACTTAGGTAGGCCTGTTCCTTCATTTTGGCATCATGTCTTATCTAGCATGATCTTTCATTGAGATTTGCTAGATTTAGACCTTGCTGGGACTTTGGAGAAGCTTTAGGCTTTGTTGTATCTATATTTTGGTTCTTGTTAAAACACTCGATTTTTCTTAATAAATTTTTGACCATCGACGAAGATTTTAATGTTTTTTTGTCTCAATAAGAAATTTAATCTCACTCCCAAATTTTCTACTAAACACTTAACTAAGTTTATCTTCAATAGAAACATCGTCGATCAATATAAGAGCTCTTTCAATAAATTCAACATGCGTATCCAAAATTTAATCAGAATTGTCTCAAAACATAAAACCAATTAGTTAAATTTAGCATGACATGAGTATAAATTTTCAACCATTATGCATTACCACTTAAGGTGTATCGAGCAATGTAGATCATAAGAATTAAGCAGCAGTCAAAAACTACGTGTATAAGTAGACACGGCCTTAATGGTAATAACTTGTCATTAGTGGGATAGAGTTGCAATATACGTAATATGGTGGTTGAGATGGTTAGACTGTTATATTCAATCGAGGGAGACGCAGGAAAACAGCTCACTCACTAGAGTCACTGGTAAACTTTCTTCACACAAGATCAATGGAGTCTGTTGTTTTCCTAGTTTCCAATTCCTATCAATCACATTGCAGAATTCCGTTCCTCTTCCTTCTTGTTCGTTTCTGCTGATTCAATTCCACTCGAACACTGTTCTTTCTGGATCACTCGGGAGAAAGAATTCTTCGCCGCCGACGTATCTTCTTAACCTCGTCAAAGACTGAAAAACCGTAGGAACCACAGGGATAGCGAATCACAATTCGGGAGAAAAATGCTTCGCCGACGGCATATCTTCTCTCCATCGCCAAAAGACTGAAAAACCCTAGGAATCGGAGAGAGAGAATCGGAACTCGGGAGAAAGAAATCTTCACCGCCGGCATTCTTCTCCGCCTCGTCCTACTACTTCGTGTATGTATCTCTAGGTTCTCCTCTGGTTCGTCTTGTCTTTCATTGTTAAGAAATTGATTGATCGGCTTGAACTTGTCGTTCTCAATTGAATTAGGAATTCGGGGTTCTTATTTCTCAAGAAATATCCAAATTGTCAGTTTGTCACTTGGTCTGTGGCGGTGCCTTTGAATTTAAGCACCAAATCCTCCTTTTCCAGATATTTGAAAGGAAAATTAGTGTTATGGTCTTTCTTTCTTTGTCGGTTCCAATCTGCACTTCGCAGATTCGCTAGCTTGTTTCTATCGAGCGATATAGTAGCTGTCTCCAGCAACTGATAATGAGACTCATGTCTAAATCAGTGACAACGTATAGATTAGGCTACCATTACTCAGAGGTATTAAAGAGCTAGACTTATGGAAAAAGAACAATAACATGCTTACTTTATTTTCTTTTCCATCAAGAATTTTCTGTGTTTCATGATAGCCGAGTGGTCTCTTTCTCAATTGTGAAACAAGGAGGGTTGCTCTCTTAAATTTATTTTATATTATCCGCCATCTCCTTCATCTGAACATCCTTGAAGACAAGTTGACAACTGTATATCGCCCTTAGGTCTATTTCAACTATAATTTGATGTGTCTTCCCACCTGGCGCTTTGCTGTAGTCTGCATATTATTGATTGTCTGTACTTCCATCTTACTAAATACGAGTGCTCTGCCTAGACCTCTGATTCTCAACCATGTTGTTGTCTTTCGCTCAGAGGGCCATTTTTGTTTAGGACCCATTGAGTAGGTTAGTTATTGAAATGTGGCTCTGTGGCTACCCGTATCTTTTATTAACTGATTTTAGTAAGGTTTTAGCTAGTCTGCAAGGATAAGGCTAATGTAAAGTGTCTTCACCCTGCTAATGTGAGGTTTCAGGAGCTAGAAATTATGCTTTTTTTGTAGCTTGAAACCAGCTCACAAACTTCCAACCAATCAAAACTTGCTCTAGAGATTAACAACTGTCGAGATTGAGAGATAAACTTTCAAATTGAACCCCGTTATTTACCAAATATTTGTTCTCCTTTTTTAATATGTTTTGGTGCATTCTGTTTTCCTTCTTGCACTGTTTTTGTAGTGTATGTTTACAGCTCTTCTTTGAATCTTGATTTAGCTGTACTGCTAGGATGACTTATTGTGGTTGCTAGGATAGAAGAGACAGTTACAATTTTTGAGCTTTAAACTGAGAAAAGGCATGTGAGTGTGTCATCTCTCTTTCCCTCTGACTCTCCATTTCTTTTTCTTTTAGAATATCAGAGTCACATGTAGACTGTAAATGAGAAAGGAATGTGTAGGAGTCACTTCCTAATTGGTTAAGATAACGCATTTGATTCTATCATTGGTCTTTTGTTTGTTGACTTATTAGATGTAATAAAACTATCATGTGTTGTCCACAGTACTGTCTCAAGGTATCCAGCGCAAGGCTGAATACAATCCTGGCTGGCTTTGGTACTAGTCTGTGACTGAATCCATGAAGCTGCATCAGGAAAGTGCTTTAGTGTGTTTCATGTTCATGTTCATGATCTGGGCTATATCTTGTGGTCAGTGCCCTTTCTCATTCAGTATTTCTGTATTATTCACTTTGCATATAATTCATAGCAATGAGTCGTCTTGATGCATATGTAACTCTAACATTTGCAGATGACTCCTCAGACACAACTGGTATAAGATGGACATGCTCTTGCTCTTCAGCTTATCAAGTGAATCAAATCACCCTCATTGAATCAAATTGCTCTGAGACTTGTGACTGTAAATCTGGTGAGTGCTGCGACCTTCCCTACCATCTATGTGGTCATGTTTTTGGTGTTGCAATGGAAATAGTCTCTGACTGTAATATAGAGTGAATTTGAACAAATCAATCAATCTTATTTCCTTTCACTCTGGAGATGCTAGAAAGCCTAGAGCCTTGAACCAGAAACAAGATTGTGAAGTTGTAATATTCTGCTTAGCAGTTTTTCCCTTATTCATAATTTCATATACATATGGATCCATTCCATTAGTGCTGAAACAAAAATAGGTAATTAGTCAACCTCAATCATATTTTTGTTGCTTGTATACTAATCATTCCTGAAGTTGGGGATGGTATCTAGATGAGTTCACTGATATATGTAACATTATATTTTTATGATCTCTTTATGTCCACACTTGTCTCTTTGGTCTCACTCAAACAACAGTTAAAATGTATTATGTATGCCAATTTCTCATGACAGCCACAGGAAGCTCAAGTGACTACAAATGGACTTGCGCCTGTGCTGGTGAGGAGTTACCACTGCTTGCAGTTGATGATCATAACCCATACTGCTTCACAGATTGCAATTGCACCTCTGGCAATGGTAAATACACTATTCGCTTTCTTTCAGCCGAACTTTATACTATATGAATTTTCCCTTCAAAGAAGAAAGGTCCAATTTCTATTTGCTAGCCAAGTATTTGTTCAACTCAATTCATATATGGGTAGCTGGTGTTAGTATCAGTTTTGAAGCTCGAATGTTAGACCTGTGCCTTGCTGATGACTGCATTATATTACTACAGACCTTATGAATGGATGAACTATTCTTTGGACTTTCTGACTTGTATGAATCCTGCTTCCTACTGTATCTTACTATTTCAACACGCAAAGTTCCTTTTCATGAAAACGTTGCGTTAAAAAAGAGTTATACGTCTGCTCTCCATTCTCCACTTATGAGGATTCATTTTAGAGGATACTTATTGGCACTTGTATTGTGATTATTGGGTCAGAGTAGGGCACATTATCAACTTCTTTCTAGAACAAATTATTTCTGATCTGATTCCTCATCAGTAACTTTCCTAGCTCTACCCTAACCTCACTCAAAATAAAGTAAATGGAATGACTCTACGTGGTTCACAAACCAAAAGCTCGTCAAGATCAAGTGATTGAGTGGTTGGTTAACTGTTCATATAAAATGCTGTTCAAGTATTCAAATCCATCAATTAAGGACAAGCGTAATACATCTTCTTGGCAGGTTTTTCTCCTAAAGGACCAACTCCAAGAAACTCCATCTCTGGCCAAGTACTTTTCATCATGCTTCTGATATTTGTAGTGTTTGTTCTGGCATTTGTTGCATCAATTGCATGTTTCATCCATCAAAGGAAGAAGCTACATTCAGGAGCAAACTTAACAGACGAAGGATGTAGTTACAGCAGTGATATCAATCTGATAAGACGTAAACCTAGTTCGCAGAATAAACCCAGGCTGTCGATTGCAGGTACAATAGTAAGTTAATGATTCACCTTTCTGCCATAAAATTTTATTGCTCGATATTTGAAACTCAACTCTTTAGTGCATCTAGTATAGGTCTGTGTAAAGAGGAAAATAATTAATCCTACAATTTGGTCAAATCTGATTTCACGATGTTAATCAATACTGCTCTCATCTTGTAGGTTGCATAGACAAAGTTTGCTGCCTTGTTAGAAGCAAAGCGGATAATCTTCATGGAACAATGACCCAGTTTACATACTCTGAGCTTGAACATGCCACGAATAAGTTTTCTGATTCTAATTTGATTGGTCTTGGGGCAAGCAGCCATGTCTACCATGGTCAGCTAAAGGATGGTAGAACTGTTGCAGTCAAGAGGCTCAAAATTCCTGAGCACTATGATGCAGATTCTGTATTCCTGACAGAGGTATGCATTCTACTCTCCAGTCCAGAGTCAATTAGGAGAATATGTAACTCATGGTGTCTTCTGATCAGTGTTGCATTTCTGCAGATTGAACTCCTATCAAGGCTACATCACTGTCATGTAGTGCCCCTGATTGGTTACTGCTCTGAATCAATTGGAAAACAATCTGAAAGGCTATTGGTGTTTGATTTCATGCCTAATGGCAATTTGAGAGAATGTCTTGATGGAACTTCCGGAAAATATCTGGACTGGCATACTCGTGTGGGCATTGCTCTTGGAGCTGCTAGAGGCTTGGAGTATCTTCATTGTGCAGCAGCCCCAAGAATTTTGCATAGAGATGTTAAGTCAACCAACATCCTTCTAGATGAAAATTGGAGACCAAAGGTAACAATATTGGCTGGATATCTTGCAATCATAAACTTATCCGGTCACCCTAACTCATGAGCTAGAGAATTGAAAAAGGAAAAAGGAAAAAGGAAATTTTGTCAAGACCATTTTACTAACTGCTACTCAAAAAAATGGAAACATAGGGGAAGTATACTTGTTGTATTTTTCCGTCTTTGATACTGTTTAAATTGTTAAGTGATTATTAGTTGAAGCATGTGCCTTGAGAGGATTTTGTTCTCCGTAGATTCTTTTCTCTTCTAGAAGAAAATCTGAACATTTTGTGGTGTCCAGATAACTGATCTTGGCATGGCAAAAAACATAAACACTGACGGATTTTCAAGTTGTTCTAGCTCTCCTGCTCGAATGCAAGGAACATTTGGCTATATTGCACCAGAGTATGCTGTTGTGGGAAAAGCTTCGTTGAAATCTGATGTATTCAGCTTCGGAGTGGTTCTACTTGAATTGATAACTGGTCGAAGACCCGTATACTCTTGGCCTGGTAAAGGAGATGAGAGCCTTGTCATTTGGGTATGCAACTTAACATATGATGTTGGCTCACTACTTAGTATCCATGTTTTTAAGCTATCCATAGTAAATCACTAGTATTCCTATTACTTGCATACGATGTCAGATGGCGCCTGTGATATAATTCTTCTCGGGCAATTAATTATGCTGGTTGAACAGAAACTCTGAGGAAATGAGCTAGAGCTGATGTTCTTTTCTTTTTGTTATTATAGGCTGCACCTCGGCTGCAGAATAGTAGGCGTGTAATTTCGGAGTTACCTGATCCTCGTCTGGGAGGTAATTTCCCTGAAGAGGAGTTGCATATTATGGCCTACTTAGCAAAGGAGTGTTTGCTTCTGGATCCAGAAACCCGACCTAGCATGAGTGAAGTTGTTCAGATACTCTTGACTATTTCACCCGACACATCCAAGAGAAGAAAGTTTACCGTAAATCTGTTTCAGGTATATTGGATGCTGGATCTTTCAACTGTTTCACTACTTTTGACAATGCTATCATAGTTGCTGCAAACTAATATGTTACTTACATCTGCTGCAGAACATGCCCAACAATGGCATAAAAAGCAAACCTGAACAGGTTGAGCAGTGCAAGCGAATTGACGTTTGTGCTAACACCGAGGAGCCCAAGAAAGTATGTCCAAGCGCATGGTCGCCTAGAAATTCTTTTCCTTTAAATACTGCTCACTATTACAATGTACAAAGAGAGAATCTGCCATCTGATAGTTCAAGGACGCCGCTGACCCATACGACTTCGAGAGGCAGGAGCTGTTGCTCACATCAAGACACGGACAGTGTCGACTTGACTGAGCCCCGTTTCGAATCATTCTGTATGGACAATTCCGGGTCTGATTCATATCCACCTCTATGAAACATCTACAATTCTACATCCTAATAGCTTAACAATCTGCTGGAAATTGACTTGTAAATAGTTCTTGCTTTTCCTTCTTTTGCTAAGAAAGAACTACAGTATATGACATGTAAAGAAGTTTTTGCCCAATGTTCGCAACGTCATTGTCTTCCTGGTGCTGATTGCACAGTTGTTCATACTAAAGAAGAATGCTCATATAGCCCATGTAATCATAGGAGTTAAGATTGCATTTCATGTCATTGACTCAAGGGACAAGTCAAATTCTAGCGTTATACATCTTTTGGCGGCACTTCTTAATCTGAAACTGTGCCTAAATTAGATTTCAGAAGTATTATTTTACGTCAACAATAAACAGATCGTGGATTAGGGACGAACTATTTGATTGGCAATGGTACAATTGTAGATTGACAAGATTTGGCAGTCTTTAAACCCCTTTCAAAAGGAAGCAAGCTTATTGACACGTACAACAAGTCGGATTCTATGAAAGTGTTATAAATATTAGGCCAGACTCCACTTCGGTTATATATAAGTACATAACTTGTGTATGTTTATACAATTATATATACTTTCTACCAAACAAATTCAATTATATATACTCATGGTCAAACTCCATAAGATAATCACATGACAATAATAGGATGCCTGTATTGACCAAATTGCAACAGCTCAAAACTCAAAAAGCAAAGTTTAGTGGAGTTTGTCTATATCCGATCTGAAAACTCAACTCAATGTTATTCGAGAGTTTTTAAAGTACGATCGCAAAAAGTAACTTGAGATTATCCAAAATTTCTAAGATAATTTTGTTTACAAGAATTGAAATTGGATTTATCTTCGTTGTTAAACAAAGAAAATAAATTGGAGCAAATCTAAAACCCTGAAGAACACAAATCGGCCATTTCCATTGAAATATAGGGTATGCGTACATGTGCAACTCACACGTACAAATGTGCCCGTTGTTGAGCCACATGATTGAAAAGCATCGACCCTGCAAAAATATAGATATTCTGCAAGATAATTTGGCTAGATTGCATCTAATTAATTTCTGATCTAAATGTACTAAAGTTGACCGATTTATATGCTTAAATGCTTGCACAATCCCACCTCATTCTCATTTCATACTCGAATGAACTATCTCGATCCATTTGACTTACTGCAACTTGTTAATTAGTCCGAGCTAGCTAGAGAGACATTGTAAATTCTTAGGTCACTTTTTTTTTGGTTGAATTCTTAGGTCACTTTTAGTTACACTTTACTATTTTTTTTTTTATCAGGAAAGAATTAGAAGTAAGTAAGAAGATATCAACCTAAAGTATCCTTGTGGGTAAGAGTTTTACATTGTTATAATCATTATAATTAGGTAAATGGTTTAGCATATGTCGATTATTCAGTCGCTTTTCTGCAGGGACGGAGCTACATTGGGGCCCATAGGGGCCATGGCCCCCCCAATCCAAATTTGTTTTACCTTATATTGTTCTCCTCTTTCGGACTTCGATTTGATATATTATATGCCTTAATCCGATATGTAAACAAAAAGTTATGAATATTTGAAGATTTAACCTTTGTAAACCAATTTTAAGTCATTTACTTAGTATAAGTTATAAATTTACTATGTAAAACTAACATAGTCGGCTCCCTCAATACTTCGATTCTGCCTCAGCCCCTGCTTTTCTGAAGAAAAAAAAAGATATAATGGACTTTCGAAAAAACATTGAAGAAGATCATCGAGAATCTTAGAGACTCTTAGTTTTCATGAATTTGATCACAATGATTCTGTCTCGGTTATGCCTTTACGAGGTGCAATTACTTTTGCGATTAGTGTATGACGAAGCTAGTAAATGGTTCGTTGTATAATTTTTTGGGTCCATCGAAATTTAGTCTATGAAAAATTATGACGGATTTTTTTCCCTATTATAAAATTTTAGCTTATGAGATTTTTTAGGTTTTAGAATGAACGTTCTAGATTATCTTTCAAGGTTTGTTATTGGTTATATTTACATTTTTTAGGATATTTAGCAATTTCATTTGTCTGTCTTGTTTTTTCAATAGAATGTAGACAATTTGTTAAGATCTGTAGGAGGTGCAATGCATAAGAACTATGTACGTACGACATGTACTCTATCTTTGGTAGACAGGTCATTAATTATATCTATTTTCTTTTATTTAACTTTTAAAAATGTGTCAAAATTTCAAATCTATAGTATTTAACTTGAGTTCCCTTTATTGTGGATTTGTGGTATGACTTATGTATATAGTTGGGGTCTGTTTGGATTCCCATGCATTAAATTGCATTATGTATTATTTTGCATTATTTTGATTTAAAATTTAAACTACATTATACCTTTTCAAAATAATACATTATGAATTAAAAGTGCGTCTGATTTTTAACCAACTTAATACATTATCCAATCTAGATCCTTCTCCACTTCCAATCTAAATCTTTCTCCACCCCCTCTTCCCCATAAAAATGGAGGCAAATGATTTCTTTTGTCTAAAATAAAAGATAAACATAAAACGTAATTTTATTCATCCAAACACAATTTAAATATTTAATACATTAAATCAACCATAATGCATTTTAATACATTTTAGTTGGCTATCCAAACAGGCTCTTGATTGCTGAGTTTAGTTGCAAACCAACCGGTTATTCCAATAATGCTTATTTGTCATTTGGTTACTAGCTAGTAGTATAGTACTATAAATAGTGCTGAGAGTTTCTACCAAAAAAATAAATAGTGCTGGCTGAGAGCACCTAAAATTAAGGACCCGTTTGGTATCCAACAAAGGAAATGTAACGGAATAGAAACGAAACTAAACCATATTAGTATCACGATACATGATCAGTCATCTTAATATTCATACAGACTCCACCGCGAGCTCCCCTTAAATACTCCAATTGTTTAATAAACCATCCCAATCATTTCATCCATCCCTTCTATGGACAAATATATTTCAAATTTTCAAATTAAAACATTTTTCAATTTATATACAGTGACACATAATTAGACTTGATTCATTTTAATTTCGTTTACATGTAGTGGTTGAAAAACGGCCCTAAATGTGATGTCCATCGATCATATACGTATCTTTCCTACCATTCACTTGTTTACACATTTTGAGACATGGTTTAATCAAGAGTTATAGACTAATGGAAAGGAACATTTTTTTGCATGTTTAAAAAAACGTATGACTTATTTCTACCCCTACAAAAACTTGCATGCATGACTTATCTGAAAACACATTTTGCTACCCTTCAATCTCACCTTCTTAGCAACTCTCTGTAATGGCATCGCCCCAGAAAAGAAAGACTTTTTTTTTCCTTCAAAGATTTATATTGTACTCCATTCAACAAGAAAATCCAAAATGGACAACTACAAATTTAGGCTTCTTGCATTAAACCAACTTGCCCCAAACAAAAAGTTTGGCAAAAACCCATTTAACACCCTAATTCAGAAGACACACAAAAAATCATATTATCAACCATTTGCTTTCATACTTGCATACCATATTTTATACTACCTTACAAATATTAAATAAACATTATACGGCGAAGTCAACTTGGACCGACCTCTGGAATCTCTTCTACTTAAATCTCTCATAATCCTTTTAAACTTGTCCAGAACACACATTACCAATTTGCTTTTGAAGATCGCATTCTTTAAAGTTGGCCAAAGGTTGCCTTGATCTCTCGATTGTCTGCTTGATTTGCTGAGCAAGGAAAGGAGCTACGAGCAATTTTAATCATATTACCCACATTTTTATCTCTCCTAATTCCATCCATAGTTGCCTTTGTTTACAAGGTAATGCCTTTGACTTTGCACTTGTTTCCTTCTAATTAATTAAATGATACTCAATTAGTAGTTTATAAGCTATCTAGGGAGGCTATTTTAGTTTACTGTATTTTTTAAATGGGGTTTACCTTGGTTGATGGTGGTGAAATGAACATCTGTTACACTGTTTAGATCAAGATTTGCAAGATTTATTATTTAATTCCTATTTCGAATGAGAGTATGTAAGTATGGTTTTTTGTAACATTCATGTTTTGATTAATTTCTAAGGGTAGGATTTCTTGGAAGGTGTTCTATAGTTTACTGTTTACAACAGATGGCAGGGCATTGAGATAGTTAAGCACTAATAATGATTTTTAGGTTCATTTGTTGTAAACGGCACTATAAGATCGATCACAAATTTGATACATCATTTTTCGTGAATAATCAACTTAAGTGACGAATACTTAGGTATTCCCGTAGGATTATTAACCCAAGGGATCAAAGTCAAATTACAAGTCATAATTGGGATTAACTTTCATTCCAACTAGAACTAAATTAAGGTTTAGCAACTGATTGGTGGCATTAGAACTAAGGGATGCGTATTAGTTAGTTATAATTAGGAAAAGTAATTACAAGTCGTAAGTACTTAGGGGGGGTACGTAGGGTGTAGCCCACACTTAACGCCAGCAAAACCGGCTTTCTTCCACTTCCCTTGTGATTCAATTGATTTAGGAAGCAAGTGAACGTTGCAATCAAAATGCTTTCATATTATACTACTATATACTATCTACAATTTTCAAACAGAATTCATATTAATATTAGAAAATAAAATAAAATTAATAAAGGTGCAAGATCCGCCAAAATTTTAACTTTCAAAGCACTAACATGAGATATTAAATGCACCCCTTTAGCCCCACGTTAGCCTTCATTCATCGCCCCCATGAAAAATCCTTCACATCCTCTCACATTTTAAATACCCTCTTAAATCTCTCTATTCTCCTTACAAAACCACACACACAAGATCCAAACCCCCATTACCACATTCTCCTCCCCTCTTATGACTTATCATTTAGCCGATCCTTAATCACATACTAATCGCAATTAGTTGTTGAACCATATCGATCTATACAGGAGGATCAATCTCAATCTCATCATGGGGTTCTATAGGAGCCAAGGCGGGGGGAGGGGCTCTTCAAGCGGAGACTATTTGGAAGGAATCTTGAATGACTACGTCAACAAGTCCAAGCCCGGGTCCGGCTCCAAGCCGCCCGGGCCCAAGGGCACGGCTCGCCTCGTGACCGTGCTCACGTGCCTTCAGTTCGCCTTCGCCATCTACGCCACCTTCCTCTTGTACTACATGAGCCCGGCCATGGACCTACGCACCAAGCCCGATTTCATGTGGGCCACCAGCTTCGCCAGCAAGTGGAAACAGTACATTGTCCAACAGCCCAATCTCATCACCCATCTCCAGGCATCATTTCATCTCTTACACTATTTAACCGTTTGACTAGATGTCCGGAGGACTATTAGCAAAATGACATTATCCTACGTTATAATATAACGTGTTACATTCGATTCCATGCAGGTCCCATCGAATGCGATGGGCACGGATCTACAAGCCGTGGCCATCACCCCGGGCGAGGTGTGCGAGCACGAAAAGATCAACTTCGAGCAGAAGAAGTCGAACGACCTCCAAATGATCAAGATCAAGCGCGAGCTCTACGACGAAGTCCTCCAGTTCCAATCCAAGAACCTACAGACCGAGACCCTAGACCAGCTCCTCTCCATGAAATCCAAGTGGGATCTCAAGAACCCGGTCAAGCCCAAGATCACCGTCATACTTAACCATTTCAAGCGCAAGACTCTATGTTCTCAGCTCGACTCGCTCCTCCACCAAACCCTGCCCTTCCACCAAATCTGGGTCCTCTCCTTTGGCTCCCCGAACGAGCTCTCGCTGAGGCAAATCGTCGAGAGCTACAACGACACGAGGATCAGCTTCGTCGCGTCCACCTACGACTTCAAGTACTTTGGAAGGTTCCAGATGGCGCTCCAGACGGACTCCGATCTGGTCTACATTCTTGACGATGACATGATCCCTGGGAAGAAGATGCTCCAGATCATGGCCCATGTGGCCGGGACCGACAAGTATAAGAACTCGGTCCTAGGGAGCATTGGGCGGATCCTTCCCTTTAGGCAGAAGGATTTCACGTTTCCGAGCTACAGGAAGTTCAAGTCTAAGGAGGCAGGGCTTTACTTGCCTGACCCTGCTTATGATATCATTGTCGAGAAGGTTGTTCGGGTTGATTTCCTCTCGAGTTCGTGGTTCTTGTCGACTGAGCTCGTTAAGACGCTCTTTGTTGAGGATCCTTACACATTCACAACCGGTGAAGATCTGCATTTGAGGTTAGTACAAGAAAATCTCTTATCATATTTTCATACTTATTTACAAAGCTAGTACGTTATTATACGTAGCTATAAAGTTTTCATCGAGTTTACTTTAATTCAACTTTATAATAATGTATCTATTTTCAAGCTTTTCAGATGAAGTTCCGTCAACTGAAATTTCGTTCGTTATAGTACAGTTTGCTAGCCTGATTTTAATATTTTGATCATTTTCTTCGATAATCGGATGCAATATTTTGATGTCAATAGCTTGCACCGACAGGACAGGAATTAATTTTGATCAATCTTGACAGCCATTGGATACGGAATATATTAAAAAAAAAAAAAGATCTCGTCCGGTTGAATGATTTAGAAATTATTTAGTTGCAGATCTTGGTAAACTACAATTTAGTAAGAACTAAGAAGTTCAAAGTTTGTTTGGAATCTAGCAGGAAATCTGATCTGAGAGAATTAAGTCATGTTCATTATTGATTAGGAGTCAACTCTTCTGCATAGTGCATAAGCATTCTCCCTAGTTGAAAGTATCATATGAAAAGCTCATTACAATTACACCACCATCCTGAATCCTGAAAAGAGTGGGGGAAAAAACAATCTATGTATGCATCATAAAACAGAATTACCTTGCTAGCGTACACTTCTTTGTGGAGATTTGGTGAAGTCTAACTCATTGCCATTGTTGTATTTCAGCTACCAACTTCAGAAGTACCGAGACGCGAGCTCGTTCGTGGTCCCAGTCGATCCGAAGGACAAGGAAACATGGGGCGACAGCGAGCACAGGCTAGCGTACGTGTCAGAGACGACGGTCATCTTCAAAGGCATTGTCCAAGTGAGGGATGACCAATGGTGGCAAACTCTCTCAAGTGGCTACGTCACTCAATGGGCTGCTATGTACCCTCAGAAGATTGATGCCCTCTTCTATGCACACTCCATTGATGAGGTCAAGGCCTTGACCCCACTCATTGAGAAGGTTAGGTCCACAGTAGGCAAGAAGGCCTATGTGGTTGTCTCAGGAGGACAGTTTTGCCCCTGTGAGGATGCAGCCTCGGCTCTCAAGTGGCCCAAGGCGGTTTGCAAGGAGAGACGGTTCAAGATCTTTGATCTTAGTCTTGGGGCACTCTCAACTGTGTCCAAGTCTGAGGTGCCGGTGGTTAACACTGTTTATGCAAGCATGAAGGGGTTGGTCAAGATCCATAACCCGAGTGTGATCATTGCGCTATCCGATATTGATCCGAATGTTAGGAAGGCGCTCAAGATGGCGTCTGAGACGAATGCTAACGCATCTACCCTTGTGCTTTTGCCAAGGCCCTCTGTTCCTAAGGTCCTCTGGATGGCTGATCTGAGGTCTACCGCCTTACCAAGTAAGTTGCATTGTCCCTAATTCATCTATGTGTTAATTGAGTCTTTGTAAGTATTGAGCTCATTTTTGATGGCTTGGTGTTTTTTGATGTCTTAGATTGGAACAAAATGAGGGTATCAATCAACATTATCACACAAAACCGAGCCAAGTCCCTAACAAGGCTTCTAAAGTCACTCAATGATGCCTACTATGTTGGAGATGAGGTTCCCATCACCTTCAACATGGATACCAAAGTGGATGAGGAGACCATAAAGCTTGTGGGTTCATTCAATTGGGAGCATGGGCCTAAGACACTGAGAAGAAGGATCATACAAGGAGGGCTCATTCGCGCCGTAAGTGAAAGTTGGTATCCAGCCTCAGATGATGACTATGGGCTCTTACTTGAGGACGACATAGAAGTCTCACCTTACTACTACTTGTGGATCAAATACGCGCTCTTGTCGTACAAGTACGACCCACAAGTGTCGCTTCCAGAGCTTTCCGCCATCGCGCTCTACACTCCACGGATAGTGGAGGTCGTAAAGGAGAGGCCCAAGTGGAATGCGACAGAGTACTTCGCTCGAATCCATCCAAACACCCCCTATCTCCATCAACTCCCTTGTAGTTGGGGAGCACTCTTCTTTCCTAAGCATTGGAGGGAATTCTACGTGTACATGAACATGAGGTTCACTGAGGATGCCAAGCAGAACCCGGTTCAGATCCCAAAGTCTAGGACAAATGGTTGGCAAGCGTCTTGGAAGAAGTTCTTGATTGACATGATGTATCTACGTGGCTACGTCGCGCTTTACCCGAACTTCCCGCACCAAGCAAGCTTCTCAACCAACCACATGGAGCCAGGGGCTCATATCTCTGCCAAGGACAATGTTGTGAAGCACAACAAGGCTGATTTTGAGGTGCCTCTTCTAAAGGATGATTTTAGGAACTACTTGCCGAACGGGAAATTGCCCTCGGCTTCGAAGCTACCCTCGCTTAACCTCTTTAATCAGGCGGTATCACTCAAGGGACTCAAATCAGCTGGGGCAAAGCTTAAACAAGATGTGATCCAGTGCGATGCTACGGAGATCGTGACCGTCGATCATGGCACAGGGTTGCCTAGCAAATGTGCCAAGTTCTGATGGGCATTCTCTTACACAATTCTCTTACATAATCCCCTGAACTGAATGCCTGGGATACATTAGAAAGGTAAGTTGGAGGAACTAATGAAGGGTATATAAAGTTAAGACACTATTGTTATTGTTTAGTTCTTTTCTTCTTCCCCTCACACAATAGAAATGAAGGGGAAAACAATGTTCTTTGAAGAGAATTCATTATATGTCGAAATATTTCAGCATTGTAATTTACAGCCAAAAGTGGCTTTTTCTTCCATATTTTGAAGAGGGTTTCATACCACAATATTTTGCAATATTCATTTGGTCTGTAACACAAAATGGCCATGATGAGCTTGCACTTAACCATATACCACCCAAACTTCGAACAGATACCACATCCAGCAAATTAGGATTTCATCAACGGACCATGGTTCATATGACATATCATCTACCATGTAAATAAATAATAATGAAATATAAAGACGAAAAAGTTAACATTCAAGTTGTAGTGGTACATGGCATGACGGGTATGGATAGTAAACTACTAAAAGAACACTTTGTGCTCCTAAAGAAGCGCAATTTGAGTGATGAACATACTCCCTCCGTTTCACAATAAGTGTCGTTTTAGCTCTTAACACAGTTTTTAAGAAAAGCAATCATTCACTTTAAAACTTACAACATTTTCTTAATCTTACCACTCATTACATTTTTTTGGCCAATGAATTAACAACTTTAGTGAACAAATACACATTCCAATAAAATTTATCATCATTCACCCCTAATAAATCACTTTGAAAACCTAAAACGACACATATTATGAAACAAATTTTAAGTGCTAACGACACTTATTGTGAAACGGAGGGAGTATATTACAATATCAAACAGACAAAAGCACAACAGCCGAAGCTACCGAAGATTGGAAAAAAGGCTAGACACCAGCTAGAAGAATAACTTGTCTTTTTTTTACATCAAGATCAGAGTTTGTTATTTCTTTTAACTCGTAACAAAAAAAACAAAGGCTCACAAGTGTGCCAAGAAAATCAAATCTCCTTATAATCATTGGATTTCATGTCTTTCCACCTATATGTACGTGTTGCATGTTTTTTCTTTACGTCTGGATACTTACCACCAGTCATCTAGAAGCCAGAGACCAAAAGTTCAACAGAAAAGAGGGTAAAACAGCGAACCAGGCCATGAATGCCATGCCTGTAGCCATCTCAAACTGAATGCAATGATTCTGGGCGCAGCTATTGAGATCATTATCGATCAAGACAGTGATGCCTGCAGATGCACTGGCTGCTGCAAATGTAAGTGTTGAAGTGATCTGCAACAGAGGATACTTGTTAAATATGGAATTTCAGAAAGTCTCTGTCTTCTGATGTTGTGAATGAAATAATTTACAGTTTTGATCATGTCACCCAAACAATGTTGCTTTATAAAATGTGCATGTTCTTTATTCATTTATTTTAGTTTTAGTTTTCCTGATTTACAAATAAAAAGATTTGTCTCAAATTTCAAGCAAGCACATTAAGGGCGAAATACTTGGTCCATAAACAGGTCCCCTATGGCATGTTATCCTTAAGCACTTGAATGAAGAAAAGATGACAAAACTGGGAGATGAAGAAACAAATTAGGCTAGAGATTAAACAACAGTGTTATAACATATCAGACACCAGCTCAAACATTGGAAGACAGAAAGTGCTAAACATCAGATAGGGTATTATATGCCTTCACATTTTTCTTACTGAAAAGTACACATGCTAAGACTCGGATGCATATATTTACTCACTGACACGACTAAATTAGCCTCATATAGTGATAATTCATCATTCCCACAATGCTTCTCAACAAGGAGTTTCAACCAATGAAAACACATTCTATTGCTGGTAACTTTATTCTCTTTATATCTTACCCCATCACCAGCAGTAAACAAACTGACAACTTTATAATTTCGAAAGCTGCGTTTCACCATCAGAGCATATATATCCATTATGGCTAGTGAAAGGCTCCAGAGAATCTGCAAGATGGAAGTTGCAACAAGATACCTAAAAAAACATGAAAAAATGTTTCCGGTTACTATAAACTTAAACCATTGAAAATTAATGACAGAGAAGTAAGCAAACAAATCTAAATTTCAATGGCAGAACAAGAAAGAAATCTTTCAGTAGTGGCTTGAAACTCCACGATTGTAGAATGTTGAATTAGTAAAGTCAGATAAAATTTTGAAGTATGGTTGTTTCCTCACTGAGATAACAGAAAGCAAGTCATTACAGTTTAAAAACTAAGAAGAAAGCAAGTCATTACAGTTTAAAAACTAAGTTACCTTGTTATATACAGAAGTAATGCATGACAAAAGCATATACCGTACACAATAACATATCTTAGGAATAAAAAATAAGGTAGATTCTGAAGGATGATATTATAGGGCACACAAGCTGGACAAATCATATCCCAAAATTGTGTATTATTCATCTGTTTAATCATGCAAGTGACCAACCGCATTGTCTCCAAATAAAGTCTTGAACTGAATCATGTTATGTTTCATACAAATATATTCATGGAAGTCTCTATTTCCTTTACAACTCAACTATGTCAGCGGTAACTCATATAAATCCTAGTTGACATTGCAAAACCAAAAGAACCATACAAAACATTTAGCAAAGGAATCCATACATAGGCTATTATTGTAAGCTCCAGTACTATTTGATTCAACATTTTCTTATATGTTGTATTAGCTTCCTTGGATTTGCAAGTGTAGAAACCAGCTTTCTTCATTCAATTAAAGTGTAATAATTGCTGCAATTCAATTGCAAGTAAACTCATGGCCAATAATGTTTATTTTTTTACCTTGATACAGCTGATAATACCAACCAAAACAACAATAAAACCCACATTTCACATGCTACAAATGTGATTGCAACATGAAAAAAGCTACTCAAATTGTAAGTTGAGTAATGAAGAAACAACTTTCACATGACACACCCCTGAAATTGATTAACTTGATATCATATCATATCATGTTATCCTCACTTACAATTTAAGTGTTTTGTCATTATCAGCAGGTGCATGTGCTGGATCATAGCATGATAATGCAGTCAACCAATCAAGAAATAAGATTGGTAAACTCCCAAGGAAACCAAAATAAAAAAAGCTCAGGTGAATCACCCAGCCCTATCAGGCAATACACAACACAATATCCTCCTTGATTTCCTTGTTTAATCAATAGATAGATTGACTTATGAGTGTAGGACTACAATTCCCTAATTCCCGTCAACTCCCCACGGCAACGAAACCCCCAAATCGCAATCTCAATATCATACCACGCAATCAGTGCAAATCCATTTCAGAAACCACATATAAAGTTAAAATTACTCAACAATCCGCCATACAAACAGAAAATTCGGATCACATATAATAGAAAATTTCCAGAAATAGAAAGAGCGAGATCAGGCGGAAAAAAAGTAAGATTCAGTAGTAGTACCGGAAAGCGGTGACAGAGGGAAAATCGCTAGTGGAAGCCATGACTACGAGTGAAAGGATCGCGAAAGCGGATTGCAAGAGGCGGAGAGTGAGGCCGCCGGAAGTTCCCGGCATGCCTTGAACATCCTTCAAATTGAACCTTGGAGGTTCATCGCCGGCACCGGCGTTCTCAATTGAGAACGGCGGGGCCTCGACGGGATGCACCGTTGGACGGCTCCTGCTCATGGTGTTCGGATCTTGTTCTTTGTAGCTAGGGCTCCCACCCAACCAACCTAGAAGAAGGATTTCCGATCGGAAAGTTGGGGGAGAGACCGAGAGAGAGAGAGGGAGAGAGGTTTGGTTTGGTAAACAGAATCGTTTGGTGGTGGGCTGAGCTAGTGTGATGTCAGGATGGTGAAAACATAGGAGTCCAATCAGCACGCCAAGTTGACATGTCTTTACTGTTCAGGTTTATTTCATAGACCGCTATTTTTTAACCGTAAAAGGGCGAATTAAATAAATTTTAGGTGGAAAAAAAACACTTAAATTAAAGGATCTTAACCAAAACATCATTTATACTCCTAAAAAAAACTTAAATTAAATGAGTATAATACTACTCCTTACTAATATAACGTGCGATCAATATAAAATACTCCATTTAATAAAGTGTTATTAAATGACACCAATATCAGAGTTCCAATATTCTTTGACTATATTCTACCAAAATAAAATATCCTTTGACTATATCATTGGGTTAAAGCTGGAGAGTTATTCGTATTTCAACCAAAAACAATAGTAGTTTTTATTTGAGAACTCCCTGAGCATGTACTTGAGAACTCACTTTTGCGGTGTTACAGTGTGTTGAATGATCAGTCTGATGCTATTGCTAAAATCATAAGGAACTGCAGTATAGTGCACTATAACGGGTGTCTAAATGTGTATCTTGACATGCTTGTGATGATGTTGACTTGGTATATGGATAACTTAAAGATTGAAATCAAAGAAAAGATAGTAAGAGATCCTAATTATAATGTCAGTATGTTGTGGGAAACCTTCTTTTAAAGATCATGCTTTATTGAAATCATAAGAAAGTTCCTCCTTAATGCTTGTTGTTTTATTCCCAAATATTACCTCCATAGTATAATGAAAACTCTCCTTGGTGAGACAATTAGTAATAATATTATGATAATATATGTGGTTTTGAGTAAGCAGACCTTGTGCATTGTTTTGTTACTGCCTAGCAATGGGCAGACTGTTCTTAACTTTCTCTTGATCGAGTGCAATACAGGCCAGTATATCCTACTTGATAATATTGGAGATGATAATGACCTGTCTCTAAGCCAACTTGATAATCTAGGCCTCAATTTGTCTATGCTTGAGACCTGTATTCTTAGTATGAGAATTAAACCCTTCTTTGGCAGGAAAGTGTGTGCCCTCAGCGAGTGTATGATCTGGTTAAAGGACTTTTGGAGAGTGATGGGTAGTAGTTGGGTGATGCGCTCACCACCTTTTGTCTTTGCTAAAAAGTTATGGATGCTAAGCAATAAAGATTTGTGTGATCAGCCCATGACTAATCTTGAATTTTGGCTTTGTAATTTGTACTTTGATCTTAATTGTAATTGTCCCACCACAGATTGTACCTTAATTGTAATTGTACACGTTAAAGTTGTATCTATTCTTCCCTTTTATGATATACATGAAACCCGAGTAATTATTTGTGTGTTGGCAACTAAAATAACATGGGTTGAGTGGGTTGAATATATCCTATATACCCTATATAAGAAATCTCGTCAAGGAAAATATTGCAAACAAAACATCCTGATTACGCTCAGGTATATGACCAAGATCACTACAAGCTACAAAAGAACTAATAAGCACAAAAAGAACCAAACAAGGTATGACATGATAAGCACAAATTGTAACCAACTCAATGGAGTTGTCGGCCACTCGTACAAAACAAGGTATAAATGAAAGTTGCCTTATGGAATAGTAGAGGTATGGGAAGAAAATCTTTCTGGCCTGAGATTGATTCGTTTTGTAAAATTGAGCAAATCCAAATTATGGCTATTGTAGAAACAAAAACAGACAAGCTACCAAGTGATCAAGTATGAAGACGTGCAGGGTTCGACAATATAGCATGGTCCCCGGCAGAAGGGAGGGCCGGGGGCATATGTGTAATGTGGAAAGAGCACCAGTTCACTAGTGAGCATGTAGAAATTCTAATCCACAAACCGAGATATATTATTACGAAACACGTTAATCTACTAACGGGGTGTGTATTTGCGTTATGTTTTATGTATGCTCCCCCGAACGAGACTCAAAAAGATAGTTTTTGGACAGAGTTTACTAAATGTGTACTCGAAATCAACATCCCCATGGTTATCATGGGCGATCTAAATGAAATCCAAGAAATTGGTGACAAAAAAGGAGGATGTACACCTACGTCTAGTAGATTTGAACGGCTTCGAAACTTGAAAGACACTTGTGACCTACATGACATACCTACCACAGGGAATAAGTTCACTTGGAGAAAGAACAAAACAGAAATTGATAACATCTACGAAAAATTGGATCAAGTAATTGTTAGTGAAAGTATACTACATTGGTTTCCAGGAATTCGAACCCACAACCACGCGTTCACGTCTTCTGATCACTGCAAAATATCAGTTGATATTACGAACGGTAGAATAAGTAAAGCTGCGCCATTCAAGATGGAGAAGATGTGGCTAATGAGAAAGGACTATCGAAATGTAGTGAAACAATCTTGGAGGGCCTGTTTTCAGGGGTCTTTCATGTTCCAACTCATGAAGAAAACTCAATTGCTCAAAGCACATACAAAACAATGGAAAAGGAAAACGTTTGGGAATACGTTTGAACAATTACGCGAAATCGAGGACACACTCCTCGACTTGCAACAACAGATTGTTGAATCCCCGCAGCCAGCACTCGTTCAAAAGCAACTTCGGTTTCTGCGAAAGAAGGAGTGTATTCTACAGTTCCACAAAACGTATTGGAGGCAAAGGGCAAAGACAAAACACGTAAAATTGACAGACTCGAATTCAGGATATTTCCACAAGATTGCAACGGGGAGGCGAAACCATAAACATATAAGAACAATCGCGTTGAGCGACGGCACCCAAATAATGGGAGAAGAAAACATCTGTCGAGAAATCAGAAATGACTTCTATAGGCAGTATAATAAAGAACAGATAAATAACGCTATCCTTGAGGAATACCTAACGCTCATAGACAATGAAATAACAGATGAAGATAATAATAGCCTGACAAGACAAGTAACGAATGAAGAAATAAAAAACGTTGTTTTTCAAATTGGTTCAGACAAATCTCCAGGACCAGACGGCATGACATCAGAGTTCTATAAGAAATATTGGGACATTGTTGGCCCTACGGTAATAAATGCGGTAAAAGGATTCTTCCATTCGGGAAAGATCTTAAAACAAAGTAACCATACGTTCATTTCATTAATACCGAAAAATGATAATCCATCACGACTAACCACTACAGACCTATTAGTTTATGTACGACGATATATAAAATAATTGCTAAGATCCTAACAGAAAGATTAAAGAAGGTTATGCCTAAAATTATCCACCCGTTTCAGGGAGCCTTTGTTTCATAGCACATGAAGTTTTTCATTCCTTTAGAGGAAGCCAAGCTAAGGAAGGATGGATGGCTGTAAAATTAGATATGGAGAAAGCATATGATAGAGTAGATTGGGAATTCCTCTTCCGTATCCTTTACCAATTCGGATTTGACGACAAGTTTGTAGGATGGATTCGGGAGTGTGTATGTACCGTGTCCTTTTCAGTCTTGGTAAACAGTGGACCTACCGAGCCATTCGTGCCTGAACGAGGAATAAGACAAGGAGATCCTTTATCGCCGTATCTATTTGTAATTGGAGCAGAAATCCTTGCCCGAAAACTCCAAAAGGCTAGTGAGTTCCCAAAGCCACTAATAGGATTTCCGATAGCTAGAGGAGGCATGAGAGTGCCGTTTTTAGCATTTGCGGATGATATTATCATTTTTGCTAAAGGAAACCAGAACGCGTGTAATCAAATGAAGAAAATTATTGAAGAGTATTGTGCAGCTACAGGACAAAAGGTAAATTATCATAAATCAGCATTTCACACATCTAAGAAAGTGGCTAGCCAACAGAAACAAAACATCAAACAAACACTAGGGATAAGTACGATGGAAAATTTAGAAAAATATCTAGGATGTCCGATCATTGATGGTAGAGTGAACAAAGAAAGTTTTCAGGACACAATTGGAAATGTCCAGCGACAGCTAACAAAATGGAAAGCTAATACGCTATCTCAAGAAGGACGAGCAGTGTTAATCAGGTCGACCTTATCCACAAAACCGAACTACCTAATGCAAAGTTTCATGTTGCCAAAAAATGTAAACGATGAAATTGATGCGGTAAATAGAACGTTTTTTTGGAATAAAGACAGACAACATAAGCCACTTATCGGATGGGACCGAATATGCAAACCAAAGGCACACGGAGGGCTAGGCATCAGGAAAGCGGAGAATATAAACAAGGCGCTCCAAATGAAGCTTCTTTGGAAAATTCTTACTGAACAAGACAATGTATGGGTGCAAGTGATTAGTCAGAAATACTTAAAAGGAAGCTCCCTCTCGGATTACAAAATAAAGTCGAACAGTTCATGGCAGTGGAAACAATTGATGAAACTGAAGCCAGAATTTGAGAAAGGTGTGAGATGGCAAGTAGGAAATGGTAGGGTTATTAATTTTTGGAAGGATAGATGGCTCACAAACGAACCACTTTTAGAGTGGGCAGCTACAAATGACGAGGTTAACGTGACAACCATGGTCGAGCACTTTATCTCTACCGACAAAAAATGGAAAATAAATGAACTTCAACAGGTGCTTTCTAGTGAAGTGGTAGAGAAAATTATAAGAATTCCAATCCCAGTAAATGATATTGATGATAAATTGATTTGGGCCCCAAGCAGGAATGGATGGTACTCTACAGAGTCTGCGATAAGCCTAATAACTAAAGAAGAAAACATGTCCTTGAATCCCAATGCTTGGATCTGGAAGTTGGATACATACCCAAAAGTAAAGAATTTCCTTTGGAAAATTGGCATGAACGGGTTGCCTACTAAACAAAGGCTTATTGAAAAACATGTCGTTGTACCTCAAGGATGTCTCATGTGTAACGTTGCGCATGAGGACTCAATACATCTGTTGCTTGAATGTCCACATACGTTATAAATCATAAAGAGCATAAATGTCAATACGGAACGTGTACTCAGAGAGCACAACCCATCACAAATGAATCCTCGAACTGTATTATTTGAGCTACATAGCAAACTAAGAAAAGAAGAGGTCATTGAGTTAGCAGTGGCCTGGTGGGGCATTTGGCACCAAAGAAACAGGTTACTTTTTCAGCAAACACCCAACGACTCCATACAAGACCTTAGCCTTTATATTCGCAACCACCTAATGCAATGGAAGCAAGCGAAAGAATGGTATGAGGATGAAGAAAAGAGCCCGAACAAGGGTGTCTGCCCAAGAAATCGTTCACGAAACAAACCACGAGTTTGGAAGAAACCGTATCAGAGTTATGCAAAATTAAATTTTGACGGATCCAAGCTTAGCAATGGTAATGCTTCAGGAGGATCGATTATAAGGGACGAGAATGGAATCCCAATTGACGGATCAGTCAGAACATATGAAAAAGTGTCGGTTTTAATGGCAGAAACGATGGCATTATGGGACGGAGTGCAAAAGGCCAAACAGATGAATATAAGAAGGCTTGAGGTAGAAGGGGATAACATCATAGTTATTAAAGCTATCATAGGAGAAATTTGTTGCCCATGGGAAATAGAAAGGATTATCACAGATATTCTCGTATCCCTACAGGGCTTCGAGTCAGTACGTATTTATCATGGGAGTAGGCAGTGTAACACTGTGGCCGATAAAATAGCATTTCTGGGTCACAGTCTCTCATTCGAAACCATCTGGAACCATCACGAGCTCTTAACTCTCATCCGAAAGGATGCCCTAGGAATCCCGCCTTAAGGCGAGGTCCTAATTCTCACCGTTTCAAAAAATAAATAAATAAAAAAATAGTAGTTTTTATTTTATTTTTTCTATTTTTGTCACTCGTTTTTGTCATTACGACCAAAATTATAATGTTTTACCATATATTCACATATTTCATGCACATATTCATATTGTAATAGTGTGGTATTAAAATACGTTCATTTGAAAGTTTAGACCTAAATGTATGATTTACCGTAGGTCTATATATTGTACTGATATCAATATAATAAATCTTGCAAGGTTCGTGATTTAATAGTTTATGTTCAGTATCGTCGAATTTTTTTCTTTCGAGGGGAAGACAGCGCTCTCCGACGAGAGAGCGTTTTATTAATAATTAGAAAAAATGGGTTAAGTAGTCCTCGTATAGACGATAGTCCTTATAGTTGCCCATATGAGCATTTCACACATATTAAGAATGGATGAATTTTCCCATATTACCCCTATAAATATAGAGTTAATTATTAGGGTAAAGAAACATGAAAAACTATAATGATTACGGTAGAGATGGTTATCAGGGGTATAAATGGAAATAGATGAGAAAAAAATGTGAAATGGATAAAAATTGCAGGACAAGAAAAAATGGTCATTTGGACAACTACTTTGAAATTGATGGAGTATATTACTACTCTTATCCAACTTTTTCATCAATTTTATCACTTTTTCTCATAAACTATAAACTTTTTTCACTTTTTATTAAGATAAATTCCTATTAGTACCCGTGTGGTCTCGACAATTCCTTTGTGTCTCATGATAAAAGTTTTTCCTTTTTGGTACCCCTGTAAACACAATTTCCTTTTCGTAGCCGAAAAGCCTCTACAAACTAGGGCTGAGCAAAATCCGGTCCGGACCGGATTTTTGGACCGGACCAGTATCGATCGGGACCGGACCGAGGCACTTCCGGTCCGGTCCTCGGTCCATGAATTTTAGAAATCCGGTCCCCGGTCCGGTCCGGACCGGATATTTATAAAAATTAAATAAATAAATTTAAATAAAAATTATATTAATTTTAATGTTTTTATAGTTTATTTTTAATATTTAAGTTTCACATTTATATTATATATTTAATAATATTATATTTTTCATAATTTATATATAATTTCTCTAAATAAATTATAATTTTTTAAATAATTTTTACTTCAAATAATATTATTTTTTAAAAAAAAAAAAACCGGTCAAAAACCGGACCGGACCGGGACCGGGACCAGACCAACCGGACCAGAGTTTTCCGGTCCGGTCCCCGATCCATATATTTAGGGGCATTCGGTCCCCGGTCCGATCCGGTCCAGTGCTCAGCCCTACTACAAACCCATTCTCCATCCAAAACACCCATTTTCCGCTGAAAGTTTAAATAACAAATTAAGAAACTAATAATAAGAAAAAGCAAACACGTAAGAACTCGTTACTATTTTGTCTTCCTCATTGCAACCACTACCATCTCCTCAACGATACTTTGTCTTCCATATTGCAATCACCGGAGCATACCAACATGGGAATTTAGGCATACAACTTCAGAAATCAGTCATGTAAGATGCGCATAACAATCAAATCAAATCTAGTGTTGCATCTGCAAACAAACATAGTCAATAACTCGTTACTGTTAATCATAGGACATATGGAGCTTAAACTTGCCATAGAGTAAAAAAGACATACTCTAGCAAAACTATCAATCAACATTACAAAACTCGTTACTGTTAACTGGATGTACTGATTTAAACTTGCCAATTGATATGTAAAAAAGAAACATGGAGCTTAAACTTGTCTACATATGTGGTAGCATGAAACACAAACAAACATGGAGTCATTCCCCTATCCAAGTTGTCTAATAGATGAAATTGAAGCATGGATTGACATTAGATTTCATCAATCCCTATCAATTTGGGGTTCCCCAAATTATAACCTCAGATTGAAAAAATCGAAATTAAAACCTTGATACGTAGAAATTGGAAAGGATGTTACAATTGAGTTTACAAATCACGAATTGGGGCGGAGATTGTGTGGTGGAAGGCGTCTCTTGAGTCGTCTTCTTCGTCACCTCGCCTGATTGGTCCGGTCGCTGTCGTTTTTCGCTCGCTCGGGTCCTGCGCATTCGTCGATGATGGATGTAGCAGCCCCGCTTCCATCGTTCTTCGTCGTCGCCGCGCTCCATGCCTTTCGTCACCGTTGTGGAAGTAGCAGCCCCGCACCGCCGCTGTGGATGCCCGACGATGTCACCTGACAAGAATCTGCCAACTAATGTCGCCGCGCTTTTCTTCCTGGTTCTTTGTTCTCCTCCACTCTTATGTGTTTGTTTGTTTTTTAATTTTCTTAATTTTCTTAATTTGTTATTTAAATTTTAAACGGGAAATGAGTTGTTTTGGGTGAAGAATATGTTTGCAGAGGTTTTTTTGGCTACAGAAAGAAAACTGTGTAAACCATAAAGGTATCAAAATGGAATTTTTTTTTCTTGGGACACCAAAAAGAATTGTCAAGACTATAAGGGTACCAAATGAATTTCCCTTTTATTAATCCGTGTGCAAATGTGTTTTATGGACAAAATTCCGAGGAGAGAGTATTAAATAGTAGAAAAAAGAAAAGCAAATACGGAGTAGCAATTAGTGATTTCATTTTTTAAATATTGAAGTAAAAAATCAATCATTACTTGATTTAATGACGTGACATATTGAATTCCATAAAAATTCGTATATAGATCCGAATTCGAACACTTAGGACGACGTATATGGAAACTCCACTTTAGATCGAATCCTAATCCGAACATTAAAGTCTTTGCAATATCTTAATTTGGACATAGAACGGCTGAGTTCAATCCAACTAGATTAGAAGTCAAATGATACTATCCTTTGTTAAGTAAAAGATGTTATTTTAGAATTTGTCTAAAAATTTAAAAATACAATTATTTTACTTTAATATCATAAATCTTGTTAAGATCGAATAATATATATATAAATATTTTAAAATATCTGAAATAATAAATATTTTATAATAATTCAATGAAATTAAAATAAGAAATACTCCATTGTCCATTCTCAACGAAAAGTCTGGTTGATTTGTACAATATTATGCATCCTCTCCTCTATCTCAAATTCTCAATTCTCAACGTTCTAGGCCTTTTCTCTACAATAAAGGCTTTTCATCTCTCTCTCTCTCGTCTGTGGTCGATCTCTCGTCTCTCCCTGTTGTTCGTTTTCGAAGTTTAGGGTTTTCCCTCTCTCCTCTCTCCTCTTCACAAAATTTCGCCTCACCCTTTCTGTCTACTCCAATCCTCAACCTTTAATCTTCGTCGCGCGAATCTAGCTCTCTCCTCAACCTCAGGTCAAACTCGAGGAGTCAGATCTATCTCCATTTTTGCAGCTCCGAGTTCGAGCTGCTTTCCGCACCCCGCTCTTTGCTGATTGGAATTTCAGCCTTTCACCATGTTTTGGAAGCTCAGTGCTCTGTCTGCTTCTTCACCTGTGAGTTCAACGAAGATCTCGTTCGCTTTTCTTTTTCTCTAGCGCTGAGCTTTTTTTGGAAATAAATGCTGGACAATTTGTCTCTGTTGGATCCAATTATTAGCTCAGCTGATAAAATATTGCTGGATTTAGCGTCCTTTAAAAGTCCAGGTGCTCAAATTTGTGGATTTGTTAGCTCGAATGCGGCTGTATAGCTGGTATTGAATTCTTATGGCAATATCCACTTCTGCCAACGTATTATGGCATTGTTAGTCTGCAGTATATCTGGTATTGGTTTCCAAGCTAAGACAGTGATGTTTGGTTTAATCATGACGGACAATTGGTTTCAGATTCATTTGATCATGATTCGTTCATTCTAGCTGGCTTCATTGATTTGCTCTAAGGAAGCTTTTGCTGAAGTATATTGAGGGGTGTGTTAGGCTGATTCATCTTGATTTGCCAGCATTTATTGGAAATCTCCCTTTTGTTTATCCTCAGATTTATGACAAGAGCTTTGCAAATTTACTAAGTTGTTTCCTTTATCGGACTTTGTTTGCCATCCTAATATCTATATTTAGAAGTAGGCTAAGTAGCTTAAACAAAGTTCAATGGTAGTGGTCCTCTCTTGAACATAAACAAACTTCAACTGAGGTTCTTGTCACTCCTCCTTACATCTCTTACTCTGTCACATAAAATCCCATGTACCTATTGTTGAAAAAACCGTATTGAAGAACCTCGTGCTCTGTATATTCTAGGGCCTGTCTTCCCATCAAACTCTCTGTACCGACAAGTAGCAAGAAGGTCCTTTTGTTGGATCATATTTTTCAAATATGCTTCGCAATCATTAAATTTAATCCTCAGACCAATTTTTTAGCCCCCTTTCTCCTACTTTGTCACTCTGCCACATTACCTTTAAAACTCATTTCACGATCTAGATAATTGAGTTTAAATGAACCCCCCAATCCATGGTTTTAAATACTTTCACAGCAATGTACCTGTATCTAAAACTGGTGTTTATTTTTTTGATTTATCATATACAAAGACAACAAATATTGCAATTTTGGCCTTTTAAATCCATGAAGAAGTTACAGTTTGTGAATTTTAGCATCATGGTAATTTCATAAAAAAAAATGATAAAATCTTGTTATTTAAATAGATCTATCTAGTTTCTTTATTTCATGAAAAAGAGCAGCGGTGTGACTGGAATGGGGTGAAAGTATCAACTCAATGGCCATTTGTTTTTACCGGGGAAATATATAAAGTTTGATGCTGGATACAAGTTATAATTTTTTCTTTTTTTGGTAACATTCAGTTATCTTAGCATTTTCGCAGATACACTTGATGTATCTGTATTTGGAAGAGGCAGACCTTGGATTTGGAGATTCTGTCTCATGCTTGACTACATATCCATACGTGATCTGCTGAAGCATGAAACTTTTTTGATCAAGGCTTTAAATATGCATGGTGTACTTTAGGAATTTTCATTTTTTGATAGATACTATTCCCCAGGTTATTCCATTTGGACGTGTGAGGGCGGTTGAATAAATTAATATAATAAATTTATAGCTGCCTAATATTAGTTCTGTGTACTTAGAATTCTCATTTAATGACATGGATGTGTGTTTGGTCTTCTTTAAGGATGTAGTTTGTGAAGTAAGAGAGTTGATAATATTACAGGACCTTATAATAGCTATTTTTCCTGATTATATTCTTCATGTTTTTTTGGTTTGGCTTTAGGTTGATGCAGTGTTGGACAAGGATAATTTTACTTTGGATGAGCTTCTGGAAGAAGAGGAAATAATCCAAGAATGCAAAGCTCTTAATAGTCGCCTGATTAATTTGTAATTAATATTCTTACTATCTGAGCCTCTGTCTGCTTAAGTCTCCATCTTTCATAATTTCTACCATTGATGATCTGTATCATATTTGAGAGGTTTTAATGTACATATTCAGTCTACGGGATAGAACACAAGTGGAGCAATTGGTGCGATACGTGATTGAAGAACCTCATGAGGATGCTGATAGTAGCAAAACCTTCAAGTATAATACTTTTACTTGCCTGTTATTACATTACATTAATTCATTTTTAGATGAATGACACGAACTGCCTATATGTGGTTCTCATTTCTCTGCATTTAAATTCCCCAAATCAGCTATTTTTGTATTGTTATGCTAGAGCCCTGCTAGGAGAAAAAGAACTTACAGGTTATTTTTGCTCTTTCTTTTGTGATTAGGTTCCCATTTGTTGCATGTGAAGTCTTTACCTGTGAAATAGACGTTATTTTAAGGACTTTGGTGGAAGATGAAGAGGTAAGATTGCATTGTGGGAAATTAATTTTTCTTTGAAGAATCAAACCTGGATTCCTTATTTGATATTATTTGCTTGTCTTCTGCTTACAGCTAATGGATTTACTGTTCTCATTTTTGGATCCAAACCGAGTTCATAGCCCCTTGCTTGCTGGGTATTTCAGCAAGGTAATCACAAAATAGGTCCATAGTTATATATATCTTTTTTTGTGAATGCTTTTGCATACTTATATGATGGAGGATATTCCATGACTGTGATTCGTATTGCATACAATTATGATGTTGAAAAAGAGCTGCACATATTGCCCCTTTCTTCTTCCATTTGATTTTTCCCCTAATGAATTTTCTGTTTGCATAGGTTGTTGTTTGCCTTATGCTAAGGAAGACTGTACCACTCATGAATTATGTACAAGTAAGTTCACGTTCTGGAATGTAGTTTGATGATGCAAAGAATTAGCTCTTTTCTTTTTCTACTGCATTCATCACTTGTATTCCCTTAAGTGGCATTGAATTGAGGTGATGTATAACAAGGGATTAGGAATTGGGTTGGAACTTAGAAGATTAAGGATTTTTCATTAGATTTTGAAATGACTTGGGGTTATGGTTACATACTTTATACCACTAGCCCATTACCTCCAGTCTCCATGGGACACCTTTATCTTCTTTGCCTGTTCATCACATCCTTCCCCTTCTTCACTCTTTTTCGTTCCATCATGCTCTTCACTGTCCTCCACTGGTTGGTCCTTGTCCTCTCAAGGGTTAAATGGTTCAGAATGTGCTGAATAAGAATGAAGATCAAATGATTTATAGACGTTACAAGCTTCAGGTGGGTAGGATGGTGTGGAGAGAGGAGCCAAAGGTGAATGACAAGCTGTGACCATCCCCGCTTTTTCAATAATGTATTACTGACATACAGTTATTTCTATGCCAGGCACACCTGGATGTTCTTCGTCAATTAGTTGACTTGATTGGAATCACATCTATTATGGAGGTAATACAAGTTCCGCTCTGTTTTTTATACTTCAATTATAATTTGCTATAGACTGGCTTCATCTGACATGCTCAAACCTCCTTTGATTGTAATGTGTGCAGGTTTTGGTCCGTCTTGTAGGTGCCGATGACCATGCTTATCCTAGTTATCTAGATATAATGCAGTGGCTGTCTGATAGCAATCTGCTGGAGATGATTGTGGATAAATTGAGTTCATCTGTAAGTAGAAGTTTTTTTTTTTTTTTTTTTTTTTTTTTTTTTTTTTTTTATGTGTTGTTTGCATAAACCCCCAGTTTCACCTAGTGCCTGCTTAGTTTTTTGCTTTCTTCCATCGAAATCTTTTTGCACTTGTCCAGATTATCTCTCTCTCGACGATTGCTATGTTATATTTTAGATGAAACGCATAATTCAATTTACCCTGATTTTGCCATCTTTTTTGTTAATTTGTGCTAGTGGGTGGCTGTGAAGTAGTAAATGCTTAATGTGAAGAGACTTATGGTTCATTTTGATAAGGTACTGAAAAGTGAAGTATGTTTTTCTCATTTGTTCCCTCTCTTTGATTGTTCAGAGCCCCCCTGGAGTTCAAGCCAATGCTGCAGAAACTCTATGTGCTATTACCCGAAACACAGGATCATCTCTTGCCACAAAACTTTCTAGTCCGAGGTTTACATGATATATTACTTCATGCTAAACATCCTAAACTGGCCACTTTCTTACCTCATGTAGTCACTAAGCAAGAAATCTGTTTCAGTTTTGTTGCAAGGATTCTTGGCCATGCGCTCGAAGACTCGCATTTTCAATCGGGCCTCGTACATTCACTATCTGTATGCATATCATTGCTTGATCCAAGAAGATCAGTTTCATCTTTGATCCTATCTGTACGAGGTCAACATCTGTATGAAGCTCCCATCTTAGTGAATGCAGATACTGTCAGTGCAATGCTACCTAAGCTAGGTTGGTATTAAAGCTATATAGTTTGTCATTGCCTTATTTATCTAAACCTTTTTGCTATAATATCCATTGATTGCTTCAAGCTTGAAGTTAATCTTAGTGTTGTTTTTTAGTTGTGTATGATGTCATTTATTTATTTTCCCTAACCTGAAGTTCTTGCACATTTGATACTGGTCACTAATTTCCATGCAGGTGATCTGGTTATGCTATTGAATGTCTCAGCTGATGAAAAAGTCTTGCCTATGTCTTATGGCGAGTTAAAGCCTCCTCTTGGAAAGCATCGACTTAAGGTTCGGCTTCTGTCTTCCTTTGATACTCTATGTACTATTGTACTATTTGTGGATTCTCTCTTCCTATTTTGTTCTGTCTCATGATTGATGATTGCTCTTTATGAACTGTCACTGTTTTCTCTTGAAACATAAGTCCCTTTTTCACCTTTATGACATTTCCTTTAGTCCATTTTGTTAAACTGTAGTGTGAGTCAAGCATGAGACCGAACTCTGTATGTGTTAAAAATCAAATTTTGAGCCCTGTTGTTGAAACCCTGTTCTATAATATTTTGTGGCTGCCATTATTTCAATCTACTAAAACCACTGGTGATTGATATCAACTGTATGTAGAGCTATCAAATCATGTCCCAAGGGGAGGACCCAACTCAAAAATACTAGCCAATCCTGATTAGCCTACAAATATTCTTGGTTGATTGGGTTTGGTTGACCCAGTGGTTCAGTTATAGAAGGATGAAATTAAAATCCATAATTTTTAACTCTTGAAACATTGTAATAATAAGAAGAAATTTAAGTGATGATGCTCTCACCTATTAGGTTGACTGTACTTGAGTAACAACCTGAACTGTACTTGACTTGAAGTTTCAAAACTAAACTGACCAACACAAGTTGAAGGATCACATATGCGTCTAATATAAGGCATGTTCAAAGTTGGGCTTACTGTATATGTGTAGCAACCTGAACTGTAATCGAAGTTCCAAAACTGACCAACACAATGAGTCTAATCTAAGGCGCATGTTCAATGTGTCATATGAGTTCCTCTGTATACAGTATACGTTATTTAATCTTCCTGATGTGATGCCTTTTCGTATAATCTTGCAGACGGCCTTTTCATATATATATATATATACATATATACATATATACATATATTTTCCCAGCTTTGCAATGTGCTAGGATTTTTGACATATTTCCTTTGTTTTTGATAACTGATTGCAGATCGTGGAGTTCATTTCTGTTTTGTTGAAAGCTAGCAATGCAGCTGCAGAAGAGGAATTAGTCAAGTCAGGGACCATTAAAAGAGTGTTAGATCTTTTCTTTGAGTAAGTAGGCATTTGCCATTCTATCTCTTATGACTAGTAGCTTGAGCTCTTGATTTATTTGTCTATTTTCTGTGAGCTTCATTTGAGATGCAACTGTAATCAATTGAGGACTCCTTTTCTCACTTTCCTTGACAAGCATTTCTGTTCAGGGTTTATCATGTGGGGATGTATTGATTTTCATAAATGCTACAATTATCCATGATTTCATGATAATATTTTTTCTCTAATACTAGTCTGAAGGAAAACATATATGTCATCAAATTGATTATCAAGTTCTATCCTATATTCCTATGAAAGAAGTTGGCACAAGTGAAACTAGATGTTAAGTTGAAGCGTTGATCTGTGAGGGGAAATTGAAGTGGCATGGTCAGACTGATCCTAACATGAATTTACCGTTATGCTTATTTCAGGTATCCATACAACAATGCATTGCATCATCATGTTGAAAGCATAATATTGTCGTGTATGGATAGCAAGAATGATAACATTGTTGATCATCTCTTCAAAGATTGTGATTTGATAAATAGAATTCTTCAAGCAGACAGACATCCCTTACTCTCAGATGATTCAATTCAGGTACTTGGTGCTCTTTGCATATGATTTTTATGCATCAACATTGATTTGCCATGTTCTCTTTGCTTTCATTGTTCCAAATTATGCAGGATAAAGGTTCTCTGTTACAACTTTTGAAAGTAGCAATGGGATCATTGATTTGGTAATACCTTAAACATCAATTAGGATTTTTTATTCATCAAACACTTCCCACATCCGTTTTCCTTTGTTTTTTTGTCACCAAAAGCGATCAACCATTTCTAGGAGCTAATTCAAGTAGAATACACATCTTGGTATAGCGTCACATTGTTTGCAAAACATGCTAATGATGCCATTGATCTAAAATACACTTGCAAATTGTAAAATCTTCACATTAATATTAGCCTCTCTAGAAGTATGAAAATTGCTGAAAAAACCTAGAAAATAAAGATTTAAAGTCATAGTTTTTTAAGAAATTATAAAATTGCAGATTGGCAAATTCATGGCCGTCTCTTGATTAGTGATCTTATCCACCATAGACTGTCTCGAATTGTAAAAAATGGTCCATAAAAATGCAATCTGTAGGCATTTAACATTTGTAAGAAAATTATGAAAAATAAATGGGCACACCTTATAGAGATCACTAGGGGAGAGTAAGAGTCAATGTTTTTTTACAACTTCTAAATATCCTGAACACAGGTTATATACTTATATGCGCATTGTTCCTCAAATTTCTCATTACACTTGCTTCCTTTTCAGTTTTCCATGTAGCTGTAGAATATCTTGTTGATGTGACGAAGCAAGCTACTATGGGTTGCTTCCACAGGAATAGGGCTAGCTTTTGTAGAGTTGGATTATATAATCAATGATATACATGTGCAACTGCACTTAAACATTTAAAGATCGTATGTAGTTTTTCGAGATAGCTTAAAACATGAGAGTATACTTCATCTGCGACAATTGTTGGGTTTATTTATAAATACTTGCAGTGTTAGGGGTTGCTTAGCAAGTTCCATACACAGCTTGATTTGTTTCTATTCCCACTTTAGTTCCACTTTGTAGAGATTTCTCTACTAAAAATCTATAATCATCTGTGCTAAACCAAGTCACAGGAAGAGCTAATTGGTTCACAATCATGCTTAAGCAAATGTGCAAAGATTTTTCCTCTCTCCCTCTCTCAACTTAATATTATATTGATAATGCAGCCAACTGTTCCTGCGCCTGGAAAGCAGCCACCGCGGAAGGGAAATATCGGACATATTACACGTATGAGTAATAGAATTCTTCAATTAGGGCAAAACAACGGCCATATTCACACTTATCTGCAGGTGATTGCTATACCTTGACTTTTGAAGATTTGATCAAGCAGTCCTTGTATGGTAGTATATGACAACTGTGCAGAATAATTAGTGAATTGTTCTTTTTGCTTTGATCCTCCTTACATCCTTGCAAAATATTGACCTATTGTCTTTGCTGGATTACACTGTTAATTGTAGCGTGTAACCTTGATCTTGTTGACAAAATGCTTACACAAATCTGTGTTTCTTTCTTTGATATTGTGACTGTCTTCTCCCCAGATGTACAGAACTGTTTCTGTTTTGGTCTGTTAATGCAGCTATGCTGTAATGATATGTTTGGGCTTTTTAGACATTATTCTAACGTGTATTTGCTTTTTTTTTTCTTTCTGTGCTCAGGAAAATGCCGAATGGAACGAGTGGCAGGCTACTGTTTTACAGGAGCGCAATGTGGTTTGGAATGTCTATCGATGGGGTTGTGGGTATGCATCCATGCTTGAAGTATTGATAGTTCTTTTTTATTGCATTACTTAGCTGTTTTTCATTGCAATCATCAAGAGACAGCGTACTTTGATGGTGAAGTTCTTGTTTTGTTCTGACAAAGTGGTTTATTAACGTTATTTCTGTATCTGGGGCTAATTTTAATGTATACTTAAGCTTTGACTGCTCAACTTTTGTTTAGCATCTACTTTAAGCTTCAAGAAATTAAGCTTCTTCCTCATAGTTTTACTTGTTGTTCCTGCACAGGCGTCCAACTACATTACATGATAGAACAAGGGACAGCGATGATGATATACTTCATGACAGAGATTATGATGTAGCTGCTCTAGCTAATAATTTGAGCCAGGCTTTTCGGCCAGATTTATTTGTTACAGAGGGTTCTGAAGAGGTATTTGTTTTGTAAGCTTCTTATGTATGCTAGCAACAATCTGCTTCTCCTTTATTGCTTCATTTCAAGTAAATATAATACGGATCTGATTAAAATATCCTTGCAGGACAATGGAGGTATCGATCGTGATGATGAGGTATTTCTTGCACACTTCATTCTAGATTTATGAGGTGTGAGCGTTAGGCTATGTTCAGATAATATTTGCTGTCATTTTTATTCATTTTCCTTTTTTCCTATTAAATGCAGGATGTTTACTTCAACGATGATTCTGCTGAAGTTGTGATCTCTTCTTTACGGCTTGGGGATGACCAAGGAAGGTCAGTTGAATTTAAGTTTCATTTGGTTAGTGTTTTCAAGGCATGTGTCTATATGATTATGCTACAACCCTCTGCCATATTATCACATTCCAATCACAACGGCATACATTTAAAAAAAATTGCAGTTTGTTTACGAACTCAAACTGGTTCACTTTTCGAGACGAAAGGATCGACAATTCTCCTGGTGGCGCCACCCTATCTGACATAATGGATGAAATCTACCTGAATGAGAACGCTGGCAGTGGTAATAGTGGTAGCGATGACGAGGTGGTAGTGGGCGAGGACGAGGAGCTGGTTGAAACCAAAGATCATATGGATGACCCATCAATCTCAGACCAAAACTTCACAAAATCAGGATCCAGCTCTGAGATTGAAAAAATGAACATTGACACAGCTGAAGCAGGCCCGACCCCCTTCCAGTTTGAGACATCAACAGGAGGAAACCCAAATCCATTTGGAGATGTACCGCCACCAGCAGATTGGGCTAGATTTCCAGAGCCATCAGATTCTCTGAACCCTTTTCTTGATTCCACATCCTCGGGCATAGACTCCGTTCTGCCAAACGGGACTTCTACATCTCCACCACCTGCGGATACGAGCAAGACTGCTGCCCCTTCGTTGTTTGAAGAGGATGTCGAGTTCTTGGGCGTGGAGCCAGAAGGCACAGAGAAGGCAATGGATCAGGCTCTCAAGGAAGGTATAGTAGGGGAAGCGGGGCCCTTGAGAAAGAGCCCTACAAAGGCAACATCAGCCTCAGTAGAGGACAAAACTGGTGATGACAACACAGGCGGGATGAAGGAATTCAATGACGCTAACTACTGGAGGGTTGAGCAAGAGGTTGCTGTTATTGAGTGATTATGATGGTGTAAGTTTTTCCTACTCCCTTTTGAGAAGGGATCACTAGCAGACAATATGTACAGCATAGTTTTGGGGTTTCCTTCTCTCTTTCGGTTTGCAATTCAGTGTTTGTAAACGATTCTAGTGCGGTTTTTTTGTTTGAGTTAAAAATTCATTGTCTGATGCTGTTAATCTAAAAATGCTTTCTTGGGGAGTGGTTGATGGAGGATAGATGCAGTTTGATATAATTAGTGATGTTGGCAGGGACGCTTATAGGTATGGGTTATGATTTAAACCCTGCTACTTTGCAAAACCTTATGTTATCTTCCATTTTCTTAGCTTCTACAAGTTGTAATTCTGAATTTCATGGTATTGGTGCTCTTATAGTTGACCCCTTTGTGGTAGTTGTAATTGCAGCTTTATGTGAATCAATTAGTATTTACGTTTGTATATCATTTTGCCATTTGACTGCCCTAACCTAATTACCTGAAGTGCTACTGCACTTTGGTCCATAACAGTCTTGTTAGCTATAGAAGTTGTGTAGGCCTTGGTTCTTTTCGTATGCTCGGGACTATAGGCCACACTTAATCGCTACGGATGAGGAGACTTGAACCCGTGACCTTATGGACGGTTGTGTGGTTTGAACCGTCCAAGTTCATGGGTTGTTGGGCAAACTGAATTGCTTCATCTGTGGCCATTGTCGAATGGATCTAAGGTTTACTGCCGACGTTGGTTCCTCATCTACTATAATACACAGTATAAAGCGGAACCCAAGTCTTTGTTAAAATTTGCGCCACGTCATCAATTCTGAATAAAATAATGATTTTACTTTTTGCATCAAAAAATAACTTATATATCTTCTTCATATCTTATTCAATTTCCTTATGTATACTTAATATCTTACTCAATTATATATCCTTATACGAATAAGGATAATGAAGTGATTTTCTTTTATATTCCTTACAATTTTTTCTTATTAATTAGTATATATTTTTTTCATTATTGAATCTTGAAGAATAGTGAAAAAAATTCACATGTGTCAATAGTATAGGGCAATGGCTAAATGTACACTATTTTTGGGCTAAATGTACACTAAATTGTGCGCCTATCTTAGGCGTACAGTTTAGTGCGCATACGATAAGCGTACAAGGGCAAAATAGGAATAATAAATATCTTCGGGGCACGACTTGTGCGCCTAACACAAGCGCACTATACGTGCGCCTAACATAGGCGCAGATACCACTACTAGAGAACACGGCCATTTTCGACACCCTAAGGTGTCGAAAATGGCCGTGTTAGTATTGTCAGCGCGTAAATAACGACACCTTAAGGTGTCGGAAAATTTTATGACACCTCTTGTTGTCGAAATGTACATTTATTTATTGACACCTACAAATATCACTGTTTTAAGCCATTTTCGACAACCTAGAGTGTCTGAACTTGTAAATCCCATGTGAAATTACATGAAGCCAATTCCGACATATTTAGGTGTCGAAAATTACGCAGTCATATACTATTCAAATACAAAAATGAGGTTAAGATAACATAAAGGCAAGAATTTAAGTAAAGCAAATAAAATAAAGGCAGGAACTTAAGTAAAGTAAATAAAATAAAGGCAGGAATTTAAGTAAAGTAAATAAAACAAAACAAAGGTTATTAGTTGTCGAGATGAGGATGCTGAGATGGATGAGCGGGCACACGTTGTTAGATAGAATCAGAAATGAAGTGATCAGGAGCAGAGTTGGAGTGGCTATCCTAGAGGACAAGCTTCGCGAATCTAGATTGCGGTGGTATGGGCATGTTCAAAGGCGGGACCTAATAGAGCCTGTTCGTAGGTGTGAATGCCTAGACTTGGGAGCTATTCGCAGAGGGAGGGGTCGACCGAGGAAACGCTGGAAGGACAGTATAAATCAGGATGTTAGACAGTTGGGAATTTCACCAGATCTGGCAGCATGCAGAGATATTTGGAGGGAGAAGATTCGAGTGGTGGATGGCTAGTCCTCGATCAGGCCGCCAAGTTTTGGTTTTGGATTTTAGCTTCGTTTCACTCTGTCTTTGCTTTGTCTGTGTTTTTGTCTGCTTTGTTTTGTGTCTGGTGGTTGGTTTTGCGCTCAAGGTTGGGTTGTGTCATTGGATTTTCGGTTCTTTGAGGTTTTTCCTTTTGGGTCTTTTGGACACACCCCCTCTGCTCCGTGCTAGGGGTGCCCCCATCCTGACCCCCCAGATTTTCCGTAAGGGGAAATACACTGGGACTATTGTTGTTGTAAAAACAAAACAAAATAAGATAACATAAATTAAAATAGAACAAATACATTACATAGATGATAATAATAGGTTCGGGTCAAATATAAATATAATGTTGGAATAGGTCATGAACTTATATATATGTTACTTAGAAATAGTAATTCATTGTGGCCTTAAGAAGATTATTATAAGGAATAATAAGATGACAAAGTCATAGATGGGAAATAAACTAAGCCTTTATTTGATTTACCTTACTATGAAATATTAAGTTATTAGTATTGTAAGTCTTCAAATAATTCTATAAGGGGTCTAAGAAATATTTTTCTCGAACGTCGAGCTAGTCATTATAAATCCTTAATAAAAAACAAATTATTTTCACCTCGCGAATTATTATAAGAATTATGATAATTTGAGGGATGAGTTTCTTTAGATCAAGAATTAAATTAAATATTCATTACTTCGCTATCGCTTTGGAACTGTATCCAAATTAGGTTAAATGATCGAGTCGCCGTAAGAAACCGAAACTAAGGAGTCGAAACTGAATTGGGCCTATGGGCCCATTAGTCCCAATATGATCCAAACCGAATAGAAATCTCGATCCAAGGCAATGTTCATGAAAGTGTAAGAACGTAAACCAAAACGATAGTCGAACGTGATGAAGAATCGAAACTAAGGAGCCAAACTTGAATTGGGCCTATGGGCCCATTAGGCCCAATATGATCCAAACCGAATAAAACTCTCGATCCAAGACAACGTTCATGAATGAGTAATAACGTAAACCGAAACGATAGTCGAACGTGATGAAGAACCGAAACTAAGGAGTCAAAACTGAATTGGGCCTATTGTAATACCCGGTATTTTCAGAACAAATATTTAGTATAAAATTATTTTATAATATTCTTTAAAAGCTGAAATTTGGATAAGGTGATAATCAAGTTAATCTTAACACTTAGAACCGTAAATTGTATGAGTTATATTTTTATGAATGCTCGTGAGGAATTATGAATTAAGTAGGCGAAATTTGTTTTATCTTTAAAGCATTTTGCTATTTTAATTCGGGTTAAATTTTGGGCAAATGTATAGCCGATAACTTTTGCCTCCGTGTCATTCTTTTTCCCCTCCGTTCCGTATTCCTTTTCCCTTCCGTCTCTAGCTCTGCATGCCGGCCACGTCCTATTTGGTTCTGCCACCTCTCCCTCTTTCTTTACTTGGTTTTTTTTCTACAGGAAGGGAAGTCTATCTTTGGCTTGGGGGGGAGGGTGTGAGGGGGTTAGCTAGATTCCTTCCTCGGTAATTTGGGGGAGTCTCCTTCCACCTCTAGGGGGTTCGGCTTTCTTTCCTCTATACTTTTTGGGAACGATCGCCATCAACTCGGGGGGGTCGTCGTCACCGCGTAGGAGCTGACACTGCCCTCGCTCCTTTTCTTTGGTTGTTATCGCTACCCGATGAAGTTTTCCCCGGACCCGAGCTTGTTTGGGTCGATCGCCTTGATCCTCTTTTCATGCGTAGTCTTGAGCTCGGCCTCGCCTTGTGCTCCGCCACCAACGACACCGACCGATATTGACTTACCCATGGTTGAGTCTGGTAAGTTTCGAGCCGACTTCATCGGATCTGGCCTCGTTCGAGCCCAGCTCCATCGCTTCGTTTTGTTTTGTTTGCTATACGGGTAGCTTGATATTGTTGGTTCTTGATTCAAAAGGTTAATAACTAGCCACTAGTATTCATTTGGATTAAGGATTGGTAGAAAGGTAATTGGCGTGGAAATAGAACCCCTTTTGTAGTTTTTATTCATGTCTCTGGTGCTTCTACGCTAAAGTGAGCTAGGAATTAACGAATGAAGTGGAGTAAGTTAGTTAAGTGGAGAGCTAACCATTGTAAAGCTATTAATTTGAAGGTTAATTAGGTGGGTTACATACTGATTTAACGTGGAAAGGAAATTTTCCTTTTGGAGGCTTAAACTCACGTGTGTATGTATAATATAGATATTATGATTATGGTATAGGCTGGGTTAATTATGAATAGAGGTTTTCTAGCTGCTGTAAACAACAAAGAGATATGGGATTGAAGTGGTAAGTGCATTTGTATGAAGTTGACAAAGATGGGAATTGACCATAAAATGGTTTACAAGTTGTGTGATCCCATGGCTAGCTAGCTTAAGGTTTTAGGTGGAGAAATTATGTTTGGAGGAAAAATTGAAGTTAAGGAAGTGATTAGTACGTGAGCAAATGAGTTTGTGCAAGATGGGTATTTATACACGTGAAGTGGCCGACTTAGGTTTGATTGGATTGTGGATTAAAATTTGGTGTGTGAAATCATATATGATTTAGTAGCTAGCTAGTGGGAGATAACTAATTAGTAATACTATAGTACTACTACGTACGTTCCTTGATGTTTTCCGCGTATATTATATATACATATATGTATCTATACATATATATATTAAAAGAGATTTGCATCTGTTTAATATTACGTACTCTCTGGAGACTAGTTGCATGTTAAAAAGGGAAATTCAATATGGATTAGGTTCTTAAAGTATTCAGGACCATCGTGATATTGTTATCAGCTTATGATAGTATTACTATTATTTTGTTAGTATTGGCTTGTGGTGAATTTTATTCTATTATGTAACTCAGTCTTGTCATAGACTGAACTCATGTCCGTTGTATCTCGTTTTAATTACCTGAAATGTTTTGCTTGGAAACATTGATATAGACTTGAAATAGTTGAAGGAGAACCTATTTGCATGGCGATTATTTTCTTTTTGAAGGCTCGTATTTCGTGGGTATCTGGTGTCGTGAATACTAGTATGCAATACCTGATGGGTATCTGGGTAGTTGGATAGATGAGTCATTCGGCTGAGTCTCTTATGAGTGCCGAATGGTATTCGACGGAGTCTCTATTGAGCGTCGAATAAAGAATGAACGGTGAATCGACTGAGTCTCTTATGAGTGTCGAATTCGCAATTGATGAATCATTCGGCTGAGTCTCTTATGAGTGCCGAATGGTATTCGACGGAGTCTCTATTGAGCGTTGAATAAAGAATGAACGGTGAATCGACTGAGTCTCTAATGAGTGTCGATTTCACAATTGATGAATCATTCGGCTGAGTCTCTTATGAGCGCCGAATGGTATTCGACAGAGTCTCTATTGAGCGTCGAATAAAGAATGAACGGTGAATCGACTGAGTCTCTAATGAGTGTCGATTTCACAATTGATGAATCATTCGGCTGAGTCTCTTATGAGTGCCGAATGGTATTCGACTGAGTCTCTATTGAGCGTCGAATAAAGAATGAACGGTGAATCGACTGAGTCTCTTATGAGTGTCGGATTCGCGAACAATGAAGCATTTGGCAGAGTCTCTGATGAATGTCGAATGAAAACGAGTAGTTATTGACCTAGCCTCTTATGAGTGTCAATGTAGGACGTGGAGGTTAGCGCTCTAGGTCATATTCTTATATGCAAAGCTTCTTTTGGCCGAGTCTCATTATGAGGGCAAAAGAATCAACAGTAGCTATATAAATTCTTATAGCCGAGTCTCATTGCGAGGGCAAGGAAGGAAGATGGAATGTATTCTATCTTAATCGAGACTCTACAAGGATTAAGAATGTCAATTAGTGAGAAGTTGGTGACAAATTTATGAGGTGTTCGCAATTTTGTAATCCTTTGATTATTCGTGTTTGGTACATGCTTGTTGGTTATTATACGAATCATTAGATACTATATGGGAAATGAAAATCCTAGAGGGTGTTATGTTGTTAGAACAAACTAGGCTATCGATGGTAGCAGTAAAACTGATCTCTTTGTGGGCTTTGTCGCTACTCATATTACTAATGTTATCAAGATGATTGTGATGTGGTTGAATATTGGATGTTGGAAAGCTCGTCTACCTATTAAAGAATAAAAAAAAAGAAGTTATAGTAAAGTTGTGAATCACATTTCGTTCACTCAAGTCAAATTCTAAGCCTATTCTTAATCAAACATTTGTTTTGCTTCCGCCGCTGTGTTTCTGGACAAGCCCTTAAAGCATAGTCAAACTTTAATCATCTGATCAAATTCCAGTCATATTATCGTTTATTATACTTTGAATGTAGTTTGTTAAGGCCTGAGTAATCTCGGGTTGGTTAGACCCTTGATTACTGGCGGTAATACTTCCGTGTAAATTGGGGGTGTTACACCTATTGGCCCATTAGGCCCAATACGATCCAAACCGTATAGAAATCTCGATCCAAGGCAATGTTCATGAAAGTGTAAGAACGTAAACCAAAACGATAGTCGAACGTGATGAAGAATCGAAACTAAGGAGTCGAACTTGAATTGGGCCTATGGGCCCATTAGGCCCAATACGATCCAAACCGAATAGAAATCTCGATCCAAGGCAATGTTCATGAAAGTGTAAGAACGTAAACCAAAACGATAGTCGAATGTGATGAAGAATCGAAACTAAGGAGTCGAACTTGAATTGGGCCTTTGAGCCCATTAGGCCCAATACGATCCAAACCGAATAGAAACTTCGATCCAAGCCAACGTTCATGAATGAGTAATAACGTAAACCGAAACGATAGTCGAACGTGATGAAGAACCGAAACTAAGAAGTCAAAACTGAATTGGGCCTATGGGCCCATTAGGCCCAATACGATCCAAACCGTATAGAAATCTCGATCCAAGGCAATGTTCATGAAAGTGTAAGAACGTAAACCAAAACGATAGTCGAACGTGATGAAGAATCGAAACTAAGGAGTCGAACTTGAATTGGGCCTATGGGCCCATTAGGCCCAATACGATCCAAACCGAATAGAAATCTCGATCCAAGGCAATGTTCATGAAAGTGTAAGAACGTAAACCAAAACGATAGTCGAATGTGATGAAGAATCGAAACTAAGGAGTCAAACTTGAATTGGGCCTATGGGCCCATTAGGCCCAATACAATCCAAACCGAATAGAAACTTCGATCCAAGACAACGTTCATGAAAGAGTAATAATGTAAACCGAAACGATAGTCGAACGTGATGAAGAACCGAAACTAAGAAGTCAAAACTGAATTGGGCCTATGGGCCCATTAGGCCCAATACGATCCAAACCGAATAGAAATCTCGATCCAAGGCAATGTTCATGAAAGTGTAAGAACGTAAACCAAAACAATAGTCGAACATGATGAAGAATCGAAACTAAGGAGTCGAACTTGAATTGGGCCTATGAGCCTATTAGGCCCAATACGATCCAAACCGAATAGAAATCTTGATCCGCGAGCTTACGGCGACTCGATCATTTAACCTAATTTGGATACGGTCCAAAGCGATAGCGAAGTAAATGAATATTTAATTTAATTCTCTATTTAAAGAAAAACATCCCTCAAATTATCATAATTCTTATAATAATAATTCTTATAATAATTCGCGAGGTGAAAATAATTTGTTTTTCATTAAGGATTTATAATTACTAGCTCGACGTTCGAGAAAAACATTTCTTAGACCCCTTATAGAATAATTTGAAGACTTCAAATATTAATAACTTAATATTTCATAGTAAGGTAAATCAAATAAAGGCTTAGTTTATTTCTCATCTATGACTTAGTCATCTTATTATTCCTTATAATAATCTTCTTAAGGCCACAATAAATTACTATTTCTAAGTAACATATATATATATATATAAGTTCATGACCTATTCCAACATTATATCTATATTTAACCCGAACCTATTATTATCATCTATGTAATGTATTTGTTATATTTTATTTTATGTTATCTTATTTTATTTACTTTACTTAAATTCTTGCCTTTATGTTATATTAACCTAATTTTTGTATTTGAATAGTATATATGACTGCGTAATTTTCGACACCTAAATATGTCGGAATTGGCTTCATGTAATTTCACATGGGATTTAGTGATTTACAAGTTCAGACAATCTAAGATGTCGAAAATGGTTTAAAACAGTGACATTTTTAGGTCTCAATAAATAAATGTAAATTTCGACACCCAGAGGTGTAATAAAATTTTCCGACACCTTAAGGAGTCGTTATTTCTGCGCTGACAATACTAACACAGACATTTTCGACACCATATCGACACCTTATGGTGTCGAAAATGGCCGTGTTTTCTAGTAGTCCCTTATAGTGCGCCTATGTTGGCGCACGTACAAGTCGTGCCCCTAAGATATTTATTATTCCTATTTTGCCCTTGTACGCTTATCGTAGGCGTACCAAACTGTACGCCTAAGATAGGCGCACAATTTAGTGTACATTTAGACAAAAAATAGTGTACAAATAGCAGTTCCGTAGTAGGCCATTAATAATATAAATTTGAATAGAACTATTTTAGAATTAAAATTGTATGAATAAAAGTACATATATAGGTCAATAGATTCGGACTTTGGTCTATCGGATTTGGATTATAAGTTCCCGAGTTAAAAGCGTATTCGTATCAAAATTCAATCTCAAATAGATTAATTCAGTTTTATATTTACATTGCCCGTACATGGTACGGGGTTTGTACTAGTTCTCGAATATACAAGAACTAATCTAACCTGACAAAAGGATGAGAATAATTCAACCTAACACTTATAAATTTGAAAGATCAATACACCTAGGAAGGACATGAACCAACAAAGACCTACCCTATTAAAAAGACGTGAAGTTGCCCAATTCGTGAAATCTTCACAACGATGTTTAAGTACATCTAACATTCTAACATCAGATTCACATGTGACAACTAGTACGAAACGCCAATATTTTAGCAACTACGACTCTATAAAATCATGCAATTTATAAAATTTCCACCAACCCTAGTTAGTTCTAGGGTTTCGTACTAGTTGTCACATGTGACCTGCGACGACCTGCGACCCGCAATGTGGGTTGCTGTCCGATCCGTGGTCAAAAAAAAAAGTGACCCGCGACCCGGTGGCCTGTTTGACTTACTGACTTAGTCAAATCAATATATATTATACAATACCAAAATAAATTGTGGATCAACCCTAAAAAGGGTAAAAAATATATATATAAATATATATTTTAATACTAATAAAATTATTTAAAAAATAGATTCTTAAGAGTTCATTTTAATATTAATTTTAAAAAAATATTTTTAAAATGTAACGGGTCATGGGTCGACCCGCAAACCCGCGGGTTTAACCCGACCCAATCCGCAAACTTAAAAAAATTGATATGCGACCCGACATGTTATGTGCGGGTCGGGTCAATGCGGGTCATAGACAACCCGACCTGTTAAACAGCCCTTACTGTGTGATTTGAAAGGAAGAAAAACATAGGGCTTTTCTCAAAAGTGGTAATTTTGTTAAGTAAAAAACATACTAATGGTACCTCAAGAAAGTTTGAACTATTAAGTGCGTAGTCCCACTGTGATTTTATATTTTTTTAAAAAAAAATATTTATAGAGTTATATTCTTTTCTCCGTATTAAAATAACTGTCCAAAATAGCATTTATGCATATATTAAAAAAGAATTATTTTTCTTATATTCCCTATATTATTATAGAGTTAATTATTAGTGTAAAGAAACATGAAAAAATATATATGATTATGATATAGTTAATTATTAGGGGTTGAAATGGAAATTGATGAAAAAAATGTGAAATTGACAAGTATTATGAAATAAGAAAAGGTGGTAATATCAACAACTATTTCGAAACGTATGGAGTATTAAAAACACATATATAAACAAACAATCATACGCTATAATTGAAATAAAGTTACGTCGTACAAGAAATGGTGAAACATATGTTTAGTGGAAAATATTAAATATTAGCTCATTTTTAAAAAGGAAATGAATTTTTATGTATAATAATGGAAGAAAATGTATAAAAAACGGATCCTTATTTAATTTTCGCTTAGGGACTCTAATTTGACCGACCTTGTCTGCCTCATATCTGCCCGCCTCCGTTCGCCAATTGCTTCACTTCCACATTTCCGCCCACCTCCACGATGGCGACGCCATCCGCCCGTCCAAACACGGGCCACATGTGTTGTATCTTGTCAATTGGATTATAATGTTTGTTGAAATCCACTTTGAGTTTAATAAAAAAATTGAATTTATTTCATTTTCTTTTCTCTATTAAGACTAATTTTATACTTATAGATTAAGCATTTCGGGTTTATTCCAAGTTTTAATGATTAATAGATTGATCAAAGTTCTAACAATTACAATTAAATTAAGATATTTAGCCCCCACTGGGTCGAAATCCTGGTTTCGCCACTGTGCGTAGGGCTTTCATTTCACAGTAATTTTCACTTATGTACTCGTATAATTTTTATTTGTTTGCTAAAAGCCTCCGAAACCTCTCAACAATTTCCAACCTAGGAACTTGGGGGTAAAAAATGTTCTTAAAGGCGTTATTTTGCTCACTCTAGGTGAACCAAATTTACTTCATTAATTTGGTACACTCGCTTTCACTTGGCTAACACTAGCTGAATTCGCTTTACTTTACTGCTGTGAGTTTTTTAACTTTGTATCATACCTTCAGACAATTTACTAAGAAAATGTATCAGCATTGGAATTGCCAACTTTACTGTGATAGCGATTTGTCATTATGAAAACTTGAGGTCCAACCAACGCTCATCAAGTAACAATGAACTGGGCACTGCAGTATTAAAGACTTTGAAAAGTACATCTACCCAAATATCCAGTTTTAATAAGAAATCTACCGATCTCAACCAAAAAAATAAGAAATCTACCGACCCAATTGTGATCCAACTTGAATCACGGATCAACCTATGACCATGCAAAATCGGACTACTGCTACATTTTCGTGCAATTGCACAGAGCATTTTATGTTCATCGTTCATTCACACCTGGCCTTGCAAATGACCCTTTTGGACAATGGCTATCAGTGAAGCTGTAATACAGAAATAGCTTTTCTCCAATGGCAATATTTAAATAAAAAGTTAAGGATTTTTACTCCATATCAAAGAAAGCAGAGAAAATTTTCAATTCATCGTATGGACAAATAAACAACAAAATGATCAGATGAAAATTAACGAATCTGAACCGAAGCAAGAAAAAATTGACCACCACATAATCAGTTCATGCAGCAAGTGTGATGATCAAAGTGCCTGACCCCGATCAAGAATCTGATATCAAAAACAACAGAAACAAATCTGATATCAAAAACAGCTGAGATCAGGTTGGCAATATGCCAATCTGGGAGCAACAAAACTGCAAATGCAAGTATGCAAACCGAAAGGAAAGTACTCTAATACTCTTCTCATGTTGGTAATTTAAACAACAAGCAAATGGCAATGCACTTCGAAGATCACAGGCATCCGACTTCCAGATGAATATTAAGCGCCATAAAGAGTGTAATAGACCTAAAGATATGGTTTCTAAGAGGGTGCATAGACCTATTTGTTACAACATAGGCTTCTTCAATTGAATACTACTTGTTACAACATAGGCTTCTTCAATGGAATACTACGGCGATATGCTCAAGGACTTCCGTTGGTGGAACAATCCCAACCCACTTCCATTAATGTTCATGTGCCCACTTGACAGTATCCTGCAAAGACCAAATTCTGACCTTATCAGATGTAGCAAGCAATTAGAGTGTGGTGACAAGATCAAATATAATCCCAAGAAATTTGCAGGCCTAATTTATCACCTTTTCATGGCTTTAGCTTCCTGAACCCAGCAAGATTGTCAAGCTTCCTGTCATCCTTCTAAATATACTGCAAGGAACAAGAAAGTGTAGCAGCAATTGCATAAAGCATGATTTCTTTCATAATACAATTAAGAAGTTAACATGGAACGAGCAGTTACTTTGTAAATGGTCCTGTGCCTTTGTTCATTTCACTTATTTATATTCCAAAATTTCACCCTCACAAAAAAGGCATGCAAAAACTCTCCCTCCCATCTAATTCCTTTAATATTCATCCAAGTAGGCTGTGCAGGTTAGGTTCCAAGAAATTTAAGATTAAAAGGTGCAAAAATGTGTGTAAGTTTCAGGAGGATACCTAAATGGTTCGTCACCCATGCATTTTACAGCACCAGATGAATCGCGATATGGAACACATGCAAAAACATCTGCTCGCTTCACTTCAAACAACGTAGCTAGTCTCTCATAGAGTTCTGCATAAGAGTCAAGAGTCGACAGATCAATAGACCGGCCAACATCCTCAATATCCAAGAAAACCTTGCAGTGTCCAGCTCCTTGGACAAGAAAAGGCACATGAGAACCCTCTTCTATTTCCACCACCTTGGATGTAACTTCATCAGGATGTGGGGGTTCAGAGACATTGAGGTCCAAGGTGTTAGACAAACTCTGCTGTTCTATGACAATTTTTTGACCGAAAAGCAAGAGTTGAGCTGGCTTTTCACCGTCAGCAGCATTTGGAATGCCCTTGCAAGTAATAGAATTCATAGATTGGCAAGGCTGTTTTTGTGTCACAGATGTGACCAACCCAGCTTGCAGCTTATTCACATTGTTTATAGTATGATGATGGTACTTCCACCATGAATCACCGAAATGATTATGCCTGGCTCCCTGTATGACTGCAGAATGAGTTCTGCATGGTCCCAAGGGATTGTTGTCTGAAGAAGATGGGATTAAAAACTGGCCCTTGAAAAGGAACTCTGGATTTTGAGGCATCCGGACCCGTTTTGCCAAGGGTGGTGAGAATGGCAAGAGGTTGTGGAGCGTAGTAGTGGGCTCTGAGGAGGTTAATTCAGCCTGCCATGGATTGACACTCTTCACATTCACCAAGTCTGGCTCATCCCACACTACCTGTGGTAGTAATAACAGTATTGAGCAAAGGAAGCCATCAGAATTTATTTATTTTCATTTTCAGGAAAACTAGAAACAACTTGCACATGAAAATGTCCATCTTTGCTTTAAGAACATGAAAACAAGAAGAAAGCCGGGACAAGATTCAGATCTGTCTGGTACCGTGATAAAGACATGATTACTACGCTAAGAAGCTTTTGACCAGAGATTAACCACATGGCACATGGCATTTATGTAGACGCCATTACTCATTGGTGTCAACTGTGACGGTCTGAGAACAATACTGATGCTGGTCAGGTGGTGGTTGATAGCTCAGTTATGTGTCTCAGTAGATGATAATTTTAAAAACAAGGAGTACGGGCTTTCTTCTTGAATAAATGAGCAAAGATCCAATAACAACAAAACTAGAGCATGGTTAGGACTTAGGAATGCAACTTTTTCCATATACAAGGAGCCAAAAAGCAACAGCAATTGCACATGTAATCGACAACAAAGGACAACACTAACAGTAATATACAGACACCAGTAAATCAGTTTCATTGTGAGTGAATGATCAATCTTGATTGAATGAAACAGAAACAAAGCTCTAACGCAATCAAAATCCAGCAAATATGGAAGGTTCAAGGAAGAGCAAACCTGAAGAATCCGCCATGGAGAATGAGGCCAATTGACAGGATCAGCGAGGCTCACACCAGAAACAGTCCCTTTAAACCAGCTAACCCGCGCAGAATCATCCGTCTCGAACGGCATCTTCAACCTCATCCCGGCACACCACCTGACCTTCATCGCACTCCTGACCGCCGCCTCATCCACCACAAACGGCGGCGACCTTCTCCTAGGGTAATACTCCGCCTCAAACCCTACACCTCTTGTCGCCATCTCCACAGCCAAGGCAACCTCCTCCACCCTCCCCTCCCCCTCAAACACCGGCTGAAACCTCCGAAACGACGGCATCAGCGACGTCATAACCGTCTCCCGGCGACGAGCGCGGCGGATGCCGATCGAGATCTCCCCGTCCTTGTGGCGGAGGAACACGACGGAGTCTCCGGCGACGAGCTTCTTCTGCGAGACGAAGAAGCTCCATCCGGTGGTCAGAAGGTGGCAGCGTGGAGTCCCACGGTAGATGTGGCGGAACCGCCACAGGACGCCGTGGACGTCTCTCGCCGTGAGCGTCTGCGTCGGCGGATCCGCCGAGTAGTCCAGCTTCGGGAAGATCGTCTCTGCGCAGTACCGAGGGACCGAGAATCCGCCGCCATTGTTGGCGTCAGACTGCGTCAGCGTCTTCGAGAACGACGGAAGCTTCTCCTCCTCCTCCGCCGCCGGATCGCCGCTTCCGATCTCGTAACCGCCATAGCAATCGGATCCGTGGCTGAGCGGGAGGAGGCGGAGAGTGGCGAAAACCTCGTCCGTGTGAGGGCGAGCGTGGAGCCTGACGGCGGCGACTCGGCAGGGAACGAGCGGCGGGGCGGGGAACGGCAAGACGGTGGCTCCGGCGAGCGCGTGGTCGAGATGGCCTTGCGGGAAGTAGAAGACGGCGGAGTGGACACGTGGCAGGGAGGCGGTCGTGCCTGCGCAGGCCAGCCATAGCTGAGAGTTCACCGTGGTCTCCTCTTCTGCTCTCTCCATTTCCGTTGTCCACATCAAATTGCTCGGATAGAATGGAAGAATCTAGAAATTCTAAGTTTGGACCGGGAAGGTGAAATCAGTGGTGGCGGTGGTGGCAGAAGAGAGGATGTTTGTTGTACTACAGTAGAAAGAGTGAGGAAGAAGCTAATGGGAGAGAGAGACAGAGAGAGCATGAAATAGGTGTGCAACAGCCATGAATCACGCCATAGTCATGTTCATGTTGTTTGTGCTAGAGCTGTGTGTGTGGGCGTTTGGATGAATGAATGAAGGGGAGGTGAGTTGTTGGTGTTGGGGGAAATTGGTTTGTTTTGGAAGCAAGACTCCAAAACGGGGCGTACACAGACGAGAACAGAAAGCATTTGCCTGTTTCTGTTTAGCCTCTCTGCGTCACTCCTCAGTCTCCACCTTTATTTTATTTTATTTTATTTTTGGTCAGATCTTTGTAGTCTGGTTGCATATAGCTATAGCTAGGAGCAGTCGTGCCTGATTTTGTATGTCACCCCTTCTACAACTGGATAAAGCCTAGTCCTAAATAGCTCAGCTTGTAGTAAAAAGAAGAACAAAAAAAAAAGAAAACATTATCTTATTGATAGAGAAAGAATTTAAGAGGGATTATGCAACTTAAGTATCCATTGTTATCAAAAGTTTGTAACATCAGAAAATGGTTCGTGTCAAGTAATATTCATAGCATTAACAAAGTACCACCCACCTTGTTAGGTTAAGTTACAAATTAATGATTTAACTAATTAAGAAAACCTTTTAGAGGGATATGGTAGTTGGGTGAGGCTTTGTTAACATCATAAATCTTATTAGTGATTTAGATTTTATGCAGTTTTGTATATGTAGTGTACGCTTTTCATGTTTTACCACTTTGAATTACTATCAAGGGCTTGTAATCACTTTACATTTCTTATGTCCTATGTACGGTAGTAGTATTTTTGTGTGTGTGGAATTTATTATGATAGACGTTAGAACTAGAAATGTGATCCAAACTCTTATTCAAGGGAAAAAAAATTTAATCTCTAATGTCTTATCTTATGACACACACAAAAAGAAAATTTATAGTATTGGAGTCTTATCTTATGACACCTTTTTGTCCATGTTTTTTTTTTTTTCTACACGATATTTATTTCTTGGATTAACAAAATAAACAATAAATAAAACTATTTCATGTAAGATTTATGTTTAATTCACAAGAAAAAGTCTAAGCCAGCTAACAATTCTGCACTTAAAAGTGACATTTCGTATTTTAGTACCAGCAGAAGAACGTGATTGTGTATAATTGGTAACAAATTTTGCGGATTTTCATGTCGTTTGTGTTTAATTTCTGATATTGTTGCTTCTATTATTTATTGATCTAAGCATTCATTACATTTCTTGACAAAATTTAAATAATCCGAGTATTGTTGTGTAGCCATCCAATAATAATACCTCAGGCCTACATTTGATACCTCAGGCCTACATTTGATAACCTTAGTCTAGGTTGCAATTAAAGTAAAGAATCATGTAACAACAGCAAAAGAAAAGTTAAATTTTTTCTTCATTTTTTTTTTGAGGAATTTTTACTTCATTTGGTACTATGTAAAGTGTCCTTGTCAATAATTACAAGTAAAGTTCACACTCACATTTAATTCAATAAACATGAAACAACAGTGTGTTCACTGTTCACAGTGTCAACTTCAAAATTCCAGCCATAAGATCATAAAAATCAACCAAGATATGTCATTGAGTGATGGCTAATACAAGCTTGAGTATATCAAAAACCTCCTTGTATGACGACAGTGCAACTTCTAGCATCAACATAAGTGGAGTTCCATTTTGTTTTGAAGTCAAGGACCAACATTTCAGAAAATCTTAGGTTCTCTAGCCATATGCACCTTCATGTTGGGTTCTAGGGATGCAAACGCAGCGGAAAAACAATAACTTTGACCCCAAACCCTAGTGTAGGATCCGTATGATAACGTAGAACATGTAATAGGTTAGATAATTATCTCGATTGAAGAAACCGAATTGCAAGTTCAAACCTTTCTTTATGAACACCAAAGAGCCCCAAGTGTTGCTCCTCTAGCGGTATCCACGCACACAAACGGGACAAAACTCTGTACCGAGAACTACTTGCTAGAGCACTAATCGGTGCGTTAATTAACTAGAGAATTGTATACGGAGGAGGATTGGAATTTTAGAGAACTACATCAACCGGCATTAGGTTTTCACGTATGCTCTTTGTACAAAACCAATATCAATATATAATGGTCACGTACACGTACGGTGCAAACCAAATTGGTTAGGTGGATCAAATCTTAACTAATATATTATAACTTTATCAATAAGTTAAGATCTTTTCTTATCCACTTGCCATAAAAGATAAACTTCTATCTATTATCTTTTATTGATCTAATTTTCTAAAATTATAATTAATCAAATATCCTTATGATTAATTATAAATATCCAAGAAAATAATTTTATCTCCAAATTTACCTCATAGGCCTAATTAAGACTAAGACCCATCAAACCGACCCGATAAAAACTAGACCCGATAGCTTGGTTATTGTGCATAACTATCACTTCAATCCTCTTCGGAGTTGAAGACCAAAGCGAAATGCAATCGAGTATCCTCTCAAGCAAACCGAATCAGCATGTGTGCATGCATATGCAAAATGTCACCACATGTCATAAGAGATCGTTAACCGATCCTGTCCCGTGTTACTTGTATCACATAATAACTTCACACAGCAACTGGTGAAATTTTCAGCAATGTTATGTATGTTCAAAATATTGATCAAAAGCCTGAGCAAGGACTTCAATTGTGTGTGGGCATGGCACATAAGCATTGACAATGGAACATCAATACATTATCGGGTGCATTATATTTGGGTCTGGAGTGGCCCCAAGATCGTACCGCCACGGGATTCAGTGGGTCAATGCTGTTGTTGTTGCATACAAAGAAATATGAGCTGCAAGAAAATACAAGAAGTATAGCTCTTAGTGTTTACCCCAATACAAAACCCATTGATGATCAATAAAGTGAGATACACAAATAGCAAGTGTTGTTTTTTCACCTGCAAACATCTCCAATATACTAGTATAACATTTCACTGTCATGGTTGTCGGGTAATGAGGCTGAAGTTTGCATTCAAGCTAGCGACAAATCTCCGAAAACCAATATGGTTGACTATATAGATAAGGGGCACCCGTGGGTGACAACCATGTTTGCTCAGTGATTAATTCTTGGTGGTTTTACTAACCTTGTTAATTGTACAAAGTCAATGCTCTAACCTAAATTCAAGTCACCAAGAAAACTAGCCTTGTTAATTTACTAACCTTGTTAATTGTACAAAGTCAATTTAAGCTAAGTGAATCTTTGATACGGATGTTTGGACTGCCTTATTCAGTTGTTAGAAAACTAGCCGTTCTAAATTCAAGTCACCAAGAACCCGCCTCTTTTCAAATATCACCAGTTCTCTGACATTCAACAATGCCATGGATTTGTGCCTGAGAACAAGCGGGCGCTGTGAAACACAAACTTCAATAGACAAATAAAAGTGCTCTTCAGCCACCAGAAACAGCCTAGGGAGATTTGAGTCATAAGCTAAAACCACTCATACAGATGGTAGACATGGGGATGATGATAGTATATGACACCAGACCAACACCAAAATGCAGCACAAAGAAAGTCAAACTCTTCCTCCCTCTACATACAAAATGTTCCTACACCTGCCTACCAAACCTTATGTGCTTAGAATCATCACACTTCCAGTTCCTTCAATAACTCCTCTAAAGCCACGGACGGGTTTACTGCAGCTTCATCGTCTCCACAGCCTTCCTCGCTTTTCTTCACACTCGTCATTTGATCCAGCTTCTTGTCTTGCTCGGTTCCATCAGTTGCCATTTTGTCTGGCTTTGTGTTGGTGACTGCTTTTGGTGGGTCCTCTTTTCTTGCCGCTGGTGGTGGGGCAGCATGGACTGGGACAACTGACCTAATACACACTGGAGGAACGACCCGGACTGGTGGGGCCCGCATACCAGGTGGAGGTGCAGAGAAGCAAGGTACAGAGCTTCTAATAGTGACAGGTGGAGCCATTCCACGGCACGATGACGGCCTTGGGTGGAACGGAAGGTAAGAAGGAGCTCCAGCAGTAGGGAACTTGTGGCGCCCAGAGTTTTCAGGCAGCCTAGAATGGGAAGATGAGTAAGGTGTACTGATATTATCAGTTGAAGATGTAGACGGAGAACGGGTCTTGGTAGGGTATTTTTGGCATAGGAAGGGAAGGATTTTGGAGGTGGCTGCAGGAGGACGTTGCGGACTTGACGGTCTAGGACTTTGGTTTGGGTGCTTCTGAGGGAATATGAAGGGGCGGTTGGAAGGATGACCCCTCATTCTCTCTCTTAACTTGAAATTCAACAATGCACGAGCTATCGTGACCTGCTCCATCTCATCAGTAAACTCCGCTTCAGCTGATGGGCTTGATGATTGTGCAGCCACTGTTTAAAATTATCAGAAACAGGCAGTATAATCAATGCAACAGTACTTTAACTGAATACTGATAAAACTCATTGAGATGTGAACTATTCATGTTCCAAGACAATGGTCAATAGATGGTGACCCATCATTAGTTGATGAAGCCAAGATGAAATTTTCATTTATCTGCCTACTACTCAAAGCCATGTGTGGAACTGCTTAAGAACAAACACTCAGAGAACCGAAATGAAGACAAACTTGCATCAACAGTTTGTGAAGTAACCATCTCAAGCCTACTAGTTGGAGAATGTTGATGGTGATAAAACGATATAGCCTATACAATAAGAACTGCATGACCATGTTTAGTTTAGAGAGAGCAGAATGCTTACATTGCTTCAGTGATGTCCATGCCGCCAAAGCTGCATTCTTCTCTGCTTGTTTCTTATTTTTAGCAGGCTCCCCAGTGAATATGATTGCAGCTAGTTCTACAGTGCCTGTAAAGACAGGTTGGTGCCCTAGACCTGACCGAAAAGTAGTATAATGCGGCAATGGAGCTCCAACTCTTTGCGAAATCTCTTGCAATAGGTTTTTGTAAACCCCTGTTTCATCCTGATAATGGTGAAGCTCAATCAGTGACAAAATAAGATCTACACACAAAATTTGCTGAGTCATGCTGTGAGAACCTCTATCATGTTAGCATAAGAAAGGCTTGAGAAAGTACACAATCAACCAGATTGCTACATAATGTATCTACGGTAAGTTTAAGCTCAAATGAAATGGACCTAAAAAGAGAAACACTTTCCTACATTTCAAAAGACAATATGCAGTGAAAAAGTTTTATCATGGTCCAATAGACTAAATGGATATTGATGATGATTCATCCCTGGAGTAATGCAAATGGGATTTTTCAAGATTAAGCAAACACAGACACTGAAATGTCAGTATCTAAAGTTTTATGATAGTAACAATAATGATTGGACAATAGGCAATTCATGACTATGTAGATAGGATATTTTGCCAGAGGAAATCAGTACTTAGTTTTGAAGAGTAGCACCTATCTGGACACTAGTGGCTTAATATATTCCCTCCTCTTAGATGTGTTACAATTTACAAAGATATATCACAATGATTTGACCACATTAACAACACAACAAGAAACCAGATTCTAATAGATTAACAGGTATCAAATAATATATCAGGCATTAAAAAACAAAGACAAGTATCCAATTCGAGCAATAACTTCAGATGTTCAACATCAAATGGCAACAGAATTTGCAAAAAAAAAGATTTGTAGGTGTAAACATAGGGCATGGTTTGTACTCTATAAACCTATCCTCAAACCCAATTTATGGAAGGGCACAAGTAACATTGAGCCTTTAAATGGTTCAAGAAGAAAGGAATTAGGCCCTTATTATAGCTCCTTTTGACAATTATCCCACACAAACATGATCAAGGGAGAGAGAAAAATTGCCCTTGGATAGTCAAATGTAGTGCGCTACAGAGTTGAAGATAACTGCTGTAATGATTTGTCCAACTGTGTTTACTTTCACAAGATCAATCAAGTCAAACCCCATTGACTTTTGGAAAAACGTATTGGTACATATTGAGCAGAAAACAAGATTAAAAAAAAGGCAATACAAGTTGACAAATGCTAGATTAGGACCACTAATGACAATGCTCCCTTACCTACCACAACTATAATCCACCTTCAGTGCGATCAAGAACTAATCCATGTTGATCCAAGTAAAAAAAAAAACACACACTTTAATTTTCTTTCTTTTCATCCTTTTCTAGAAGAAAATGACTCACTGATACCCTACAACCTATACCCAAAAAGAATTTCCACTGGAAATCAAGATCAGACCACATCAGAACCAGCATAAGCATCAAACTACGTAATAGGAACACTCAAGGTCTTATCAATTTCAGGTTTTGCAGATGAAAGGGGTAATGCAACGGCATTGTCTAGACTACTAAACTACTTTAGTAATTCATCTAGAACAACAAACACTCAATCTAGGGTTGAAACTTCATCTTGGTTCAAGAAGGGACACCAGCTATGAACACCAAAAAAATGGCATCAAGTACACAGAATGAAATCACCACATTCTAAGCACAAATCTAAAACCAGCAGCTCATGCAGATTCCTCCAGAAGAGGAGTAAACACTCAAAAGACCATATCACAAAAAAATACACTCAAAACATAGCAGAGAGAAAGAGGAGTATAAACTATACAGAACAGGGAAGACTCTCCAACACCACCGGTCCACCACCACCGAGAAGCAACCAGGACAGGGGCATTCTCGTAATTTTGCTCAAATTCCCAAAAATACCCCAACATTCCCCCAAACCACAGAACGGGCCTCTAATCAGGGGTTATTCGGGTAATTCCACACGGAACGCCATTTTCGGGGCATGTTAGCACACCAGAGGAAAGCAGAGAGAGAGAAGGAGAGGGAGGCCGAGAGGCTTACGAGGATTCGAGCGGCGAGAGAATGGGAGGGGCCACGGGAGGAGAGGGAGGCGAGAGCGACTTCGGCGGCGGCGTGCTCGGCCTGGCGGAGGGTGGAGAAGAAGTGAGGGCTCTCGAAGGATTCGCCATTGAAGGTGACGACGGCCTTGAAGCGGGGAGCGTGGTCGGGGCCTTCTCTTATGCAGGTGTAGGAGGGCAGATTGAAGCAGCTCCTCTGCGCCAGCTCCTGAAGCTGGTTCTTATACATCTCTCTGTCTCCTTCTCCGCCTTCTCCGGTTAGACAACGAGTTCCGATTAGGACGGAACCGGAGCTCCGGCGGGCCGATTATGGAGAATCTCGAGAGGGATTAGGATCGGGGATCGGAAGACGGTGGGTTTTAGGGTTTTGAGAGAGAGAGTTGCAGATGGTGGAGAAATTGGGGGTTGGGAAAGGAGGAGAGAAAAAGGGGGGGGGGGGAGTAAAGGGGGGTTTGTTGGGTGTTTAATTGTTTTTGGGAGCATGCAACGCAATAAAGAGGAGAGAGGGCGGAAAGTTATTATTTATTCAATTACTTTTTTTGAATTGAACAGAAATGTATTTAATAACATTAATTTTTGAGGGTGGAAAATATGGTAAGATCCATTGTATAAAAAAACGCCTATTGTGCTTTTTTTATTATCGGAATTTAATAAATATATTAATATTAGCTTCGGTTTATATTTTTTACAGATTTTTATACTTTTTTTTTAATCAGTTTTTAAATTTTTTTTGTGTCGTTCGTCAAGGATTTAAGAAGTAGGAATTCTAACCTGATCTATCATCGCCTATTAATTAGACTAGTGGGAAAAAAAAAAATTTATCTATGAACACAAATGTAAAAACATGTATAAAGAGAATTTAGATGATGAAAAATGAAGTTACAAATCTTTTTGTTTAATAAAGTTTGGGTTTTCGTCAAAAAAATATTCTTATAAGATAAAGTAATTACGCAATTGATTTCTTTCTGAGTAATAACCCGTCAAGTCACGTGATGAAGGTGAGCATAACGTTCTCCCTCACTTCTTTTAAAATGCGCATTTTCTTCTTTTAAGGGGAATATATTGAATTTCACGCAACCTTTGAAAGTGGAAAGGGGGGCGGGGGTGACATGGCGCCATGTGACACGTCACAAAAAAATGTTCTATTAAACTTCTGTACTTATTAATTTTATTCGATTGAACCCTCATCATACGCCATGTGACACGTCACTACTCACTACCACGTCACCGTCATGTCAGTGCCATGTCAATGCCACATCACTGCCACATGGCGATGACATGACGGTTATGTGCCGATGACGTAACATTCTTAAAAAAACTATTTAATGAATTTATATATAATTTTTTATCAAACTCATTCGACAAAACGCGCAATAACAGATTTAACTCATGCAATAATGTTTTTATATTATATTTTACCATTAAAATAAAAAAATATTTTAGTATCAAATAATATTACTTAATTCAAATATTATTTTATAATATTTTCAGTCGCGCTACATTGGCGTTAACTTTTTTACCGAACAGAGCTAGGGTTCCTCTTACATGATTGATTAGTAGAGTTGTCAAAACTGAATCAAACATGCTAAGCCGATCTGAACCGATCGAAAATTTTTAGGTTTGAATCCCAAAATTTTGAAGTTAAAACCCGAATCTCGAACATGTATTCTGCCTTTGTTTTATTGTTTTTCCGAGATCGTGCATTTCAATCTAGGTTTGGGTATTCGGCCTCGGCGAGATCTCAACCACATATATTGACAATGTGTGAAGAAAAGTCACGGAGTTGAGTAGAGGTAGGATAGCACGAAAGGGACAACGATGAGGGAATTCGAGGAGGTCATGTACCGTAGAGAGGTAGCATGAATTGTTTGACCTTACGAACCAAACGTGAACTGACCAAACACATAGGTATATGGGTTTGCAACATACTATTGTACTAATTAAGAATAGGAGTAATAACCCATATATTTCTATGGTGGGCAAGTTTCATCATAAATCGATGTGGGATTGGATTTTATACTCTAATTCTTAACATAAATCGAACGTAGAATAAGGTTATATAATCCAAAATTACGAAGGAGTATCCAAGGCTAGTGAAATCAAGTAACATATAACGTAAGGAGGGTTATTAGTTCTCTCACCTTTTTTTTTCTTTTGGTTGTGGGCGCTGCCCATGAGAGTCGAACCGGTGACCTTTGGGTACTACCCTTAGAGGCTTAACCGTTTGACTAAATGCCCGAAGGCTATTAGCTCTCTCACTAAGGGCAATGTTGGGCATGTCATGTACCACACTCCTCCCACTAGGATCTTTTGTTCATTTTTTTTAAGAACTTAGGCCGTGTGTCACTTTGTCGATGAAAAGATCTGTTTATCCAAAAAATACTTTTGTCACTCTTGAAAATCGTCTCCGTGTCACTCTCTCTGTTTTTTTTTTTTACGTTTTTCAATACACTTATACACCTAAAATGACTTGCAACTCAAAAAACTTTCTTTCAACAAGTAAACACAAGGCCTTGGGGTCCGTTCGGTGAACACTTGTAGGAGCTTAGCGTGGCTGAAATAGCATTTTCAAGCTTCAATCCTACGTTCGGCAAAGCAGCTAGTTAATGAGATTGAGTAGCTGACCGTGGCTGAATTCTAGCCAAAATTTGAAGCCCCCCCCCCCCCCCCAACTGAACGAGCTTTTTCAGCTTCCTCCTATTTTTTGGACATCCCATAACCCTCTCTTGTATCTCTCCAATCCCCTCACTTTCTCTCTCGCAATTGTTGTTCTTCATCAACATAGATTGTTGTCATTGATCTTTCTCATCTTTTCTTCGTATCTCGTTTTACTATTAGCATCCAAATCTGAGGGCTGGACCACCAACTATCGATACCCTAATTAGGGGTGGAGAACAAATTGATACTAAGAAGACCTCTGGACCAGTGATTTGGTCTTGTCGATGCAAGTGGTTGACAAGATGTCAGGGTTGGAGGCGAAAATGGCATCAGGGGAGAAGGGGGGTGGCGTTGGGGGCTGTGATGAAAAAAACAAAGGAGAGGGCTGGCACCGAAAAGAAGATCGGGTAGAGAAGATGAGTGGCAGTGATACTTGGTGGCGGTCGATTGTGGACAGAAGGAGGCCGGACATGAATGACCATTGAGGAAGAAGATGAGATCTAAAAAATATATATTAAAAATAATTAATTTATATATTATATCCTTTTGATAATATCACTTATTATTCAACTAGTAATACCGAATAATTAATTGACATTTTTTCTATTTAGTTTCAGATAACTATCTAGTTTTAGTTAACTTTATAATTTTAGTTCCAATTCCAACGAATTAGCATCCTTCTTCCCGTGTTATAGTTTTAACGGGCTTGATTAGACCATTACATGTTTTTTTTTGTTCGAAAGACCATTACATGTTTTAATTATATGGAAGAATGAATATTAGCTGTTCATTGATTTAATCATTGACCATTGACGGTGAGTTAATAATACGGTTCACACAAAATGCATAACAATGTTTACGTACCTTTTGAAAAAGTCAATGCCCTTTGAATAATGTCTTGTTTGACCGTAAACGTAATTTATCACGTTTAAATTTACACACTTGTTTTCAAGGACAAGTGGGAGATTGAAGGAATTGTGTCCTTTAATAAAAATTGTAATTACCGAACATGGAATAAGACAGTTGATAGAGAGATTCAATCCGGTTCTTTTAGGCGTCGTATTGTTTTGCTAGAAAACAACTACGATTAATGGATTAAATAGTTTAATCCATAGCTATTATAATTGGGTCTTATGAGGTCATACACATTGAGTTGATGGGCTGGATCAGCGGGCTGAAAGTCAGCCCAATAAGAAACGGATATATTTATTTGGAGAAATAAATATATAAGGCCTTTACAGGAAAGAAGAGAGCTAGGGTTTTCACAATTTTTACGTAAAACAGAAAAAGCTCTTTTCTTCCTCTTTTCTTCTAGTCTTTGGCACTTCGATCTAGCAATCGAAAGCGAAGGAGATCCAGATCCCGTGCTCGTGTGGACTGATTAGAGAAGTCACAATTGAGACTTTATCTCTCGAAGGAAGAACCCTAATCACGCATCAAGAGGTATTCTACTAACCCTAATTTTGTCTCTAATCAAGAATGTTTTAGATCCATGTTTAGATGCAAGAAATTGTTTCTGAAATTCCGCTTATACGCATCTAAAACCCTTCAGTAAGTGCTTGTTTGGTTAAATGTAGGAATTGAAATTCATAGGAAATTAATTCACATGAACTTAATTCCCACGTATTGGATTTCACATGATTTGATAAAATATGTTTGCTTACAATTAATTATCTAGTAAAAAAAGTTCTACATTTTGTTTGGTATGAATTGAAAAAACATGGGAATTTAACTAAAAGTACAGTATTAACCCTTATCCATTAAAAATAATAATGTAAATCAAGGACATAAATGAAATTTATAATTTAAATAAAAAAGAATTATCTTAAATATATGGAGCAATTGAATCTTAGTGCTTGTTTGGTTCACTCTCAAAATCATGGCAATTTAAAAAACCCAGGAGTTGACTATAAAAACATGTGTTTGGTTATATTTGTTTAACATCAAAATCATGGGGAATTGTACTTCCCCCAAAATGGAGGAATTGCAATTACCATGGTAGGAGTGGGTAAGATTCAATTCCTCCATATATTTAAGATAATTCTTTTTAATTTAAATTACAAATTTCATTTATGCACTTGATTTACATTATTATTTTTAATGGATAAGGGTTAATGTTGTAATTTTAGTTAAATTCCCATGTTTTTTCAATTCATACCAAACAAAATGTAGAAATTTGTTTACTAGATAATTAATTGTAACCAAACATATTTTATCACAAATCATGTGAAATCCAATATGTGGGAATTAAGTTCATGTGAATTAATTTCCTATGAATTACAATTCCTACATTTAACCAAACAAGCACTTACCCACCCCTACCATGGTAATTGCAATTCCTCTATTTAGGGGGAAGTACAATTCATGGGAATTTAAATTCCCATGATTTTGATGTTAAACAAATATAACCAAACACATGTTTTTAGAGTCAATTCCCGGGTTTTTTAAATTCCCTATGATTTTGAGAGTGAACCAAACAAGCAATAAGTAGATCGATTGGAGTCAAATGATATCGAATCTAGCACATATCCATCATATAGAATACAGAATTTTATTTCTTAAAAGAAAATGCTAATAGTTATTTTTTTTTGGGTTATTAGGGGTAATAGTTACTGATAAATGTATAAATCAGAACTATGTTTAATGAACTCAAAATAAAATTTATACCAAGTAAGAAAGTACACAACAAATGAAATTTATATTCAACTTCTGTTTGAGCGGGCGTAACTATACATTTATTATTTGGAATTAATGGTCAAAAATTGATTCTAGGAATTTAATGAGCTAAAATCGGATGAACTGAAATTTGTATCGATAGTTATTTGTAAGAATTTAATGTGCTAAAATGAGTAATTATTTTTCTACCAAAGAAAAAAAGAGTAATTATTTATAAAAACATGTGGAAGTACTACATAGTATTTGGTAATTATCATGTGCATAAGTATAAAGTATAAACCATAACATGGTCAGCAGCAATATGTAGAGTTTTGTTTTGTTTTTTGTTCTTGGTGTTTAGGTCATTTTGGACTTGGGAAGTTTTAGTATTCTAAATTTTGAGTAATGTGAAGGCAATAAAAATGATGATGACTTCCACATTCCACAATAGATGGTTGGGCTCCTTTTAATGCTTATTGTGGTGGTACCGTGGTAGTAGTGCTGTGGTCAGATAAGTGAAATTGGAATCTTTGGGCATTGATGTTGCTTAATTACATAATTGCCCCTAATTTCTTGCCCACTTGATTGATTATTAGTCATTTATTATAAATTAAAGTAAAATTTAACATTGTAGTCCTTTTTAACAAAAACCAAGCTTTAGCAAAAAAACATATGTGAGTGCGGTTCTTAACACTAATTCACACGGTTTACATCTTTTGTGTAACGGATTTCATGTTTACACCGTAGTGAAGCACTGAAGCTTATTGTTTGGATGACTTTTGGAAAGTGGGTATGTATAATTGTTTTTTTTTGGATGAAACTAGTGGCACTAAACTTGGTTTAGACGTTGATCTAGTGTATTTAAATGGATGAGAGTTTGAAAGTATGAGTTATTTGCAATGTATGGAATTGGAAGTCCATTATTTTATCAACCATCTGATTTGTATCTTCAAACATATGCGATTTGGCGTTTCCAAACCTATAAAGTATTAAAACAACACCGGCGGTCCAACACCCATTAGTTCAATTTTCCACGAACATTGTCATTTTTCTAATTGAAGTCATAGTAGTATTGTCATTTTCAATTTCTATTTTTCAGATCACTAATAGTGAGCAATCACTTATGATAATAGAGCTTGTTGTGTCCGCCATAGCACTCCATCAATATGGATAATGTCAACATTGATATCTTTAGTTTTTTTGGTCAAGACATTGATATCTTTAGTAATGCATACAAAAGAAACTTCTTGATTATAACATCGATCAGTCAAGACTAAGCTTGTAAAAATTCTAATGCAATTTCCATTTAAGATTTCGTGTTTTTCATCTTGATGGATTTGAATCATTAGTGGTTTGGCTACAATCATCATCTTGTTGTTTTTTAGTTTGTGTTCATTCCATTGATTGGATACTGCAATATCCATCCCTATAGTTATTATGGAATTTTTCTATTCTTATGCTGTCAGATCAGATGCTCCACCATATTGTACATTGCTAAATTTATGAAGTCTACTTTAGAGCGGGAATTCACCCTTCACAATTTTTCAATTGTATTAAGTGCTCTTCTAATAAGTACGTATGATATCAAACATTAGAAAGGTTTCCATGTTTTAGTTTGTGCTTCATCTTTCAATTTATAAACTTTATCAGTGCCTCTAGTATGTAACACTAATATCATACATTTTTCTCATGTCTAATTTAATCATTATACTCTCTCGTTAACAACAAAAACTCCTTAAATAAGATGTGTTAGTAGTATCTATAAAATATTGACATTTTAGTTTAGATATAGTGTGATTGAATAAGGAATTACAAGAGGAATTTTGAGCTTTGAGATACTGACACCCTTAATAACCTCGTTCATATACTGCAATTGCGTCACATTTTCTCTTGTGCACCACCTTTACTCAAGCAATCTACCACTATTAAACTTGATTATACGTACGATCAAAACATTTAAATGACATCAATTAGAGATGGTATGAAAAATAAAACAACTAATATTCTAAAGTAGAAGTATCCCATGTGAAAGGAGTGAACCAATCTGTCCTTGTAGGTGGTATTATACGCTCATATCACTCAAATACACTCCTACGTTTTTTGTCAAGAGTACTATCCATAAGAGTAGAATTGGAGACTTCAAGAGTATTATCCATGAGAGTCAAATCGGAGACTTTTAGGTATAATCTCACCCCTTTAATCAATTGACTACATGATCAAAGTAAAATGGACTCCTTTACTTAACAAAGTCATTACGGTGTAATTACAAGGTGGTAGTGAAAAACTAAAGGGTCAGAACGTCATTTTTGAGTCGAGATAACGTCATAAAATATGACTCCCTATTTTTTCAATTTTAATTAATATGTTAGTGGACGTCAAAATCAGGTGGGGAACAAGCTTTATTTTGCATACTCCTTATTATTTTTTCTCTTTTGTGCCCTTTTTATTTCCCTCGAATTCCAATGTCCCGAAATTGGCGAATTTTGACTAAACCTCATCAGAGAAACAAAATGATTAAGCGAAGGATACTACAATATGTTTGTTTTATAGTACTGTACTTATTGCGTATACAAACGGTCACATGAGATGCAAACAATAATGTAAAGTACCACGAATTAGTATAGTATAGTTTACCCTCCGTCCCATAATATTTGTCCACTTTTCTTTTTCGTTGTACCAATATGTTTATCTAGTTTTCTTTTATATTAATAAATTTCTTCCAACTTTACCCTTATCAATTGTATATTTATACACTTTTAAATTACTTTATCTCTTTCATACTTTTTATACTCATTATATTACGAAATCATTTTTATTCAGTCTCATATTTTATTCATCTTACTTTTTCAACTTCAGATTTTATTAATAACCGTGAAATTTATCCATCTTTTTGAACAAATAACGTGGGACGGAGGGAGGATTATTATTCTTTTGACCAGGTCCTAATTTTATTCTACGTCTGACCAAAAAATTTTGATCTACGTGAATATTTTGACGTACAAGTACTTTGGAATCATTAGTGCACGCAAAAAGTAAACGGAGAGAATTATCAATCATTTGCCAATTTTCCTTTTCTTTCTTTGTTTACTTAGTTAAAACCAGAAAGTTGTCAGTAAAAATGTTAATTCAACCAAGTTCTCATGGAACCGAAAGAAAGATGTTCAAACTATCACAATTCACAAGTTCATAATTCTAAAACAGCCAATAATCTTGCTCAAAAAAACAACAACCAATAATCCATTGAACTAACTATTTCTTGATACTACTTATTCTAAATTTGATACAATTTTGACAATGAAATCGATCAAATTGTCAAAATGCTTATACTCCGTATTTTCTTTCCATACCAAAACGTATTTTTTAAAATCAATTTTTACAGGGTTTACTTATTTGTGAAAGGGTTAGAAAATCTACATGATCCAAACCCCTAAACATAAAATCAAGAACAAATTTAGCTAATTCTTTTCTAGCTGAAATCGGCTGGTCTGTTCATTTGAAAATGCATTTGGCATTAACGCCGGCATTCTCAAGCCTGGGTGAGTACAAGGTGAGTTTTCAAGTTGAAACATGCTTTGTAAATTGTCAAATCAATACGATCGCATCTAAGATTCACATGCCCAATACATTTATACGATCCCATTTAAGTTTCTCCCACACGTACTAGCAGGGCTTAAAACATACGCAGCCCCCTAAACTTGCACACATTAGTCATTTTAGCACCTCAATTCATCGGGTATTCACTTTGACACCTGAACTCAACGTTTTGTGACCGATCAGACACTTGGGCGCTGACATGGCAAAGTGCCATGTCACATGCCACATCATTATTTAAATAAATAAATAAATCAATAAGTCACTAATTGAAAGAAAAAAAAACTCCAATTTTACCAAATAAATAAATTACAATACAAAACCCTAAAATTTCCCCCAATTTCAACCTCCATGCCTCTGCCTTGCTTCCCTCCACCACTCTGAGTCTCCGATCAAACGTCAAACGGAGAAAGAGACCAAGCGTCTACGAAATCGACGGAGGAGGAGACGGAGGCTTTAGATAGAACCATGGGAAGCGGCGCTTGGGGATGAGAGGGGGCGGGGGTACGAGGGCTTGGCAGAGAAGGTTAAGATTCCGGGGAGCTAGGTGGAACAGACGGAGGCGGAAGAGCAACCGATCGGCGATTTCGGAGGCGGTGGTTGTTAGATCGGGGAGTATGAGGCCGATGGAAGCGCTTTCGCCGCTTAGGGAGGGGCCTATACAGGGCGGAGCAGGCCAGCCTAGGGTTGAAGGTGGAGTTTGGGCCAATTTGATGAAGCGGAACGTTTCTGTTCCCTCGGCCGCCTCCTCGGCGTGTAAGCGCTCCAATCTGAGGCTGTTGCTCGGCGTGCTCGGTGCTCCGCTTGTTCCCGTGCACGTTATCCCTAACGAGCCTTTGCCTCACCTCAGTGTCAAAGACACTCCCATTGTGAGGATCGCTGTTTTGATTTCTCAGTCTCCTCCTCTCTTGTTTTGTTGAGATGATCTTGCTTGTTTATGGAGAGATTTTAATCTTAGGATGTGAAAAAAGCTGAGATTGTACTGCTTCTAGCTTTATGTGCAGAATGCTGATTTTCTGGATTGGTTTTGGGGTGACTCTATATGAGATGCCGAAACAGTGTCTTTTATTTGCTGTTTTGCATCTGGTGTTTTTGATTTCTTATGTTAATTTGTGTGTTCTTTTGATACTGAATGCAAATGCATTGGAGTAAGGATTGGGAGGTGTGAACAGCGGAGGGGAGGTGTGGAATAGTGGAATAGGGGGGGAAGAGGTGGAGGGGTGAGGGGATGACTGTGGAAGAGGGGTTTTTTGTATTTTTTTTTCAATTAAGGGTTTATTGATTTTTTTATGTATTTAAATAATGACGTGGCATGTGACGTGGTACTTTCGTGACAATTTTTTTTGCCATGTCAGCGTCCAAGTGCCTGATCGGTCACAAAACGTTGAGTTCAGGTGTCAAAGTGAATACTCGATAAATTTAGGCCCATGCAGTCCTCTCAATGCAGCATAGCAGCAGCACACAGATTATAACAATCGATGCAATTAAGTTTGTTAAGTTTCATCAGTATACCATGTGATGTCTGTATCGTATGTGACAGGTGACCTTCAATAAATGAAAGCTAGGTGATGGTAGAAAGGGTGATATGGGAAATTTATTACTCCAATTCAGTACGTTTGATTGATTAAATAAGAAAGTAATATGTTTAACAAGAGAATTAAGCTTATTAGCTGTCTAATTCTTGTCAAACAGATTCGTCTATACGACTATACCCGTATTAAGGGAGTAATCAGTTTCAAGAAGTAGACAATAATAATTAGCATTTGGATTTTCTATAAAGCATTCAATCTTCTCTAGTGAGCACATACCTCACACAAATTAACAATGTCAAAAAGACTCAAATATCCAAACTGTCAAGGTAAAGATAAAAGGTTCAGTTTCACTACACCAAAGATGAATTGTGGGGGGCAATTTTCCGGACAGCTTGGGCAGAATAAGGTGATAAGAAATGTTGGCTGTATAATGACACTATAGTACTATATACTCTGAAAGAGGGGGAAAAGCTACTCATGCAGAATACAGAAAGGCCCTACGTGGGAAAAATTTTGATTGCAGGATTTTATTTTAAAGGAACTCAAAGGCTGAGAGAGATAAACATCATAGCCTTTACCATGAAAAGGGGCTTGCTCCCAGCAAGAATATCTCATTCTCGACATCTTTCACCCACTGGCATACACGGTTGCACGTCTTGATTGCCAATGCCTGCCCAATATTCATGCATACTTAATTGGAGTTCTCACTGATTAAAACAAGTATGTCTCACTAACTTCATGATGGAATTTGTTATAATAAGGCCAGACTTGTCCCAATTACAGTACTTAACTTCAAGAAGTTAATAAGACAAACGATTATGTAGCAAAAGATAGTCTGTGAACTTATAGATTAGTCAAAAAAAACTTACTTTGTCCGCAAGAGGGTCAAAGGCCGCATAAAGCTCAAAGTCCGGTGTCACCCAGCAGAGTAAAGCTATCACAATGAAACATGAAATGTCACAAGAGCTGGCATAACTGAGAGCATTTGATGAAAAAACAAGAATTCTGAAGTGAAGTCAAGCAAACGTTTCAGCACAAAGTAAGGTGCTTGTCTATTCTTTCATCTAAATTAATGCATTGGAAATAGGCAGCAACTGGGAAAAAAAAAATCATCATAAGAGATGACTGTTAGCGAAATTATTGTCCTTTTATCTTCTGCACGAGTTTTTCTTCAAGCAAATAATATCAAGATCACACGGAAAATAGATGATCACCATAATTTTCGTCTCTTCTGAACTGAGTTTTGTGGGGACTGGATCCTGTGCCATGCATGGAAGCATGAAGCTTTTGGTATTGTCTGTACAGTCTGTGGTGCAAAACGAGATGATTCAATTGATGAAAGTGGCGTTTAAGTACCTTCATACAAGGATGTCAAAATTGTTGCATACCTTTTCTGCTGTTGAGGAGTACTGATTGGAGGTGAGAATTCAGAGGCCACATACTGATCCAAATATATACTGCGGTATATGAAATGCCACAGTCCAGCTGGACCACCGGTGCCGGAGTATGATTCCCTGAATCTCTCTGGAGAATGTTGCCCCACATGAGGAGATAAGGGTGCAGATTGAGGGGATGGATCTGCAGGCAAATCTTCAACGTGCATACCACCATCCATCATTGACCGTTGAACTTCACTAAGTACATTGGACTTCAACAGAACAGATTCGATACGTACCCTGTTGTGAATTGTGATTAAAAAAGATAAGTCAGTTTCGGAGGAGACAAAACCCAGTCATTTGTAGCAACAAAAGCAGTTACGCATTATCCGTTGGAAGTAAATCTGATCTCTAGACCTCGATCACCGCCATTTTCCTCACTTTCAATACGTTCATGCTATAGGCCAACTTAGGCTTGATCAAGATAATGAGAAATGAGAAAAATTCTCCTGTTGAGAAAATGGTTAATGTGCAAGGAGTTTGTGAGCTCCAGATTAAATGTGTAAATACATATATGTAGTTACCTGCATTCTTTTAGATGGTAAAAGGCATCTGAACTAGTAGTAAGCAACATCAAGTATGTTTCTACCTGCAGTAGTGATATGATGGATCAAATCTTAGAGCTGGTTTTTTTCATATCACATATATGTGACTACAGTTGCTGTGCAAAAAGTCAAAAACTATAAAGCTCTGCACGTTGAGCAATAACTTTCACAACTCGAGTGTAAGATAAACATTATGAGTAGAAGCTATTGCTTACATCTAAGTAATTGACATAAGCATATAGAAAGGCCATTGGATTATATCTTGGCAGGCAAATTGGTGAGAAAGATTCTGATGTCCTGCATTATAGCCAATGTAAAATAAATTCATACTAATACATAACCATATCAGAACCAGAAAAAAAATTGAATAAAAAATGCCAGAAAGCTACACACTCAACAAGGAAATTCATTAGCATTAAACGAATGAATATATCCACCACAAGCACTTGGACCTATAACCATAAAACTTGAGGAGCACAGGATGCAACGTACCTGAAAGATTCAGATGACATAACAAAATTGGAAAGTAACAGCATATCATCTGGGTGAAGTGAAGCTTTTTGGGCACCAACTAGGCTGACAACCTGCAGTTGACCTTCAATGCATTAAAGGAATGAAATATCAAAAAGCCACTTGGACCTAGCTGTACATGTTGATTATGAGAAATAACCTTATTTTTACACATCAATATTGCAAATAGGACACCAGAATCAGAAACATCTTGCAAGACAGAGCCTGCTGCTTGCCTTATAGGATAAGCAAGCGGGAGACATGTATATGCATGGAGAAAAGTAGCAGGGTTCCTGAAAGCAGAGCCAGTAAGTGATCAAATACCTAGTCATGCATGTAGTAGTTAATAAAATACTTATCCAGTCGTTCAATCAATTGAAGGGAAAAAAAAAATCAGCAACGTCATTTGAGGTATCAGGGCAACACTGGTGGGACTATGAGATGGTTCAACTCACTATTGTGCATTTTGTATGCTTCATCATCTTGGTGCAATCAAATGAACTCTTTTGGCATCTGTACATAACAATATACTCTTCATATGAACTTAAAGTCCTCTGTGTTTATCATTGTTTGGTCTCAGAAGGAAATCTTTAGAAACAATATCAACATCCTGCTTTACATTACAAAGCTCTTTTAATCAAATTTAACGTTTCAAGGAAACCATATGGGCTATTCATATTTTGCTTTTCATTTTCCAGTAGTAAAAGAAAAGAAACCATTCTATCCATTTTCCACAAAGAATATTCCAGGATCAAGGAATACCTAGAGATTAGAGTAAAATCCCAGAGTTTATCTCACACGTAGTAGAAGGAATAAAAGGGACCAGAGTAGATAAAAAAAAGACAAACCAGCCAAAGGAATGGATGAGTGAAGAGAATACGACATCAGTCCCGCCAAGCAAAGGTGTCATATCAAACTTCGAATTTTTTTCAAAGCACCTGTTTACTGACTTTGTCAAAATTAGTATCATCTGCATATAGACATAGATGATTTCAGATTTAGAGTAATGCACTCAAGCCAAAGTGATAGATTTGTTTCATATTGGTGTTTGAAGAGAGATCATGACTACCTGACCATAGATAAGTTCCAACTGTCCTCTTAATGACTCGTAAGGCTCCTCTGTACAGCTTATGCAGACCAAGTAAATAGGTCCCTTTACAAGAAACACTACCTATAGAAAAATTAAAATCAATTACATAGGCGAGTCAGGTAAAGACTTACATAGGCATTTAGTTCTGCTTAAAAAAACCATTTTATAAACATCTGAAGTTCCACTTTTTGCCAGTCCCCTTCTCCAAAAAAAATTAACTAGTAGGAAGACCAGGGGTAGTCATAACATTGACCACTTGAAAAACATATAAAATTCCACTCTTGGTTTTGAAAAAAAACTTTAATTTTTACAGTTGACAGCACCCTTCACCTAATGAGCAGAAAGAAACACATTTCCCTTCGAGTAGAAGGTCCTAATTTTCCATGTCACCGAAGAAGGACAAACAATGTTTCCAGGCAGCTTAGGTCAACCTTCAGAAAAGATTTCTGAAGCAAGTATCCCTAGTAGTGGATATACTACTCTGTATTAGCAATACCTAATTACAAAACAGAGATGGTGAACAATTGAACCCTTGACCATTGCCACTCATATGCAAATCTTACAACAGGAACATGCGGTAACTAGTACAGGAGTTGCTTTGCTAGATTAAATTCAAGAAGAAAATCAATTCTCCACAAAAATTGCACGAGTAAATGTATCAAGCTCAAATCTATTTAAGCCAATTTCAAGTTATATTTCCATTGGAAACATAGTAGCAGAATGATATAGTCACACTACCAATCAGTAAAAAGCTGAATCAAGTGCTCACCTGGTGTTTTCCAGCCCTTACTAATTTCACCTTATCACCCCTGAGAAGATATAAGAGCACTGATTACTCGTACTAAAATTTGAAAATTCATGTAATAATTTATAAACGTTGCAAAACCTCAAATGCAAACAGGATGAGGGAGATAAAATGTCCAATAGTTGGTGCTAGCATACCCATTTTCCACAAAGGAAATTATGGCTTGTAGAGTTGCAGAAAATCCAGCAAGCTTATGCTCATCTCCATATCTTGTTTTCAAATAAGAGAAGAAGTCTCAGTTAACTAACATAATGAACAGCTCATATATCGATCAGGTGTTTAGATAAACATATTACATAAGTAATCAAGACCGCAGCTTCAAGACAGTAGATGAAAACCTGGAATAAATAGGCTTCCCAGAGTTGCTCAGGATAAAAAAGTGCTTTTTCCTCTTCCTCCATGAGATAGATGCATCATCCTGCATGTCATATGCTGATTAATTGAACATAAGATTGCGTATAAAAAAATGATATTTTATGTCTTACCTTAAATTGATAATCATTTTTGTGCTATTTTATTTCTAGTTAGCAGCAACGCAATGTGGACCCCAAAAAGGCCAAGTGAAACAGCTAGAAGTGAAAAGTAATCTATCCACCGTGCTATCAGGGAACTTGACTGAAACATACAAAACTAGTCCAAGAAAGCCCAAATAAAGATAACCAATTCTAACAAAGTGGAGCTCAATGATTGAGCAAGCAGAGAATTGCTTAGTTGAGTTATGCTCCTTGGTTGCATTGGAGGAAGTTATAGAAGTCTTCTATATTCTTCATCACATATCACTTCATCCTATGCAATAAAATATGCTATTAAAACAATCCTACATTTGTCTTGTTTCTCCTCAGTCCCTATCGACAATTCCATATTTCTATGACCCTAATCAATTGCTCCAAGGCAAAAGATAACATGTGGTATTGTTATGGAGACAAAAAATACTGCGAAAGAAAAAGGAGCCTATCTATATGTTAGGAAAGAAAACATCATGTCTGGAAGTTGCAAGATTAGATTCTCCCACAATTCCCAAAATACGAATTTTTTTAAGGGGAATCCACCCCCCATTAAAACCCAGAAAAGATGCATCACCTATAACTTCTGATCAGTAGAGGGTCACTATACAAACTATATTCCCAGTATAAACATGGTGTATATTCATTCACGCACATGTGTTTGTTTTTCCAATCAAAGACATAAGTTCAAGTATCGGAGCATGTCACATTTCTGCTTCCAATCCGCTTCAGTAGATGTTGACACGTTCTTGTTAAGACCAGCACTGAAAGGAAGATGCTAGCAGTCAAGCAGCTGTAGAAGCGTCCCAATTAGCACATACATATACTCTGACAGTAAACATCCTAGAGTTTACTACATTTAATTGTTCCTCTGACAAAATCTTCTCCCTAGTTGGCTTCCAATCCAGAGTGTTCCAGCGTCACCCTCCCATTTTTTCCCAAGAATTTTCCACCCCAAAGGTAAAGATATAAAACCCTCAAGCAATGACATTCAAGGATGTGGTGAATTGCAGTCAGCAATGCATGACATAAATCAAAGCAAGCCTAAACTGAATCCAACAAAATATCATTTATACAAAAACACTACCATAACTTGTGAATGCTTCAGTCCCTAATAGTAAAGGACTAAAGGCAAACGTTCCTCATTCTTCATATATATAACAACACCAATTACAGGCTACACCATAAAGGGGAAGATGGAGCTAACTAACATCAAGAGTTTTTTCATCAATTAAATGCTTGGCCTTACGAAAATTTGCATTAGTTTCATCCATGCAAGCCTAGATGCCACCACAATTTTACGAGATCAAACAAACAGTTCCGTAGAAATTGGGCTCCAACCCAATGCCATGGTCCAATTTCACACATCGTAATAGATAACGCAATGCGAAACTGACCTCATCGACGTGTCTCTTTCCCGGAACCCAGGGCGATCGCCAGTCCGTGATCCCGTTCGTCAGTTCATCCTCTCTGATCTCACGAATTTCGTCGTCCCCAATCTCCTCGATCCCAAACGCAGTGCCTTCACTACTGGTACCTCTCTCACCAGCATATCCGCTACTGCTAGGGCTCGCCCGCGCCTCCTCCACCTCGACATGCTCCGAGTTCAACTCCCTCCAATCTCCACCGAATCGAAACGAATCGCTCTCCTCCTCCTCCTCCTTTTCCACCACCTCCTCAACCGCCATTCGATGCTCTTCCTCGGCCTCAATTCGCGGCGCCTGATCGCCGACCTCCACTTCGTCCACCACTCCGTTATCGTTCGCATCGGCGGGGGCGGCCTCGTCGGCGGAATCATCCGGCGGCGGCGGAGCCTCGCCGACAGCGACGACCTCGTCCTCCATCTCGTCTTCAGGCTCCGCCATTGTAGGCTCGGGGGACTGGCTAGGGTTTTGATCAACGGAATCCTCGGCTCCAGACGACGACGACGACGAGGAGGAGGAGGAGCTCGAATCCGATGTCATTTTGGATTCCCTCGGATCGAATTCTTCGTTGACAATCCCCCTTCTTCGGATTACAGAGAAGAGAGATCGGCACGTTGTCTATGGGGATTGAGTGAGAGAGAGTAGAAAGGAGGGGCGGAAACTTCCAAAGTGCTACCGGTCGGTCGTGCACGGAAGAAAATGTGACCAGTAGGTGCCTTGGCTTTGGTGGTGAGAGAAAGGAGATGCCTTTTTCTCGTTGCCTTGTGCTTGCAATTTTGCACCGCGTTCCACATGGACCCCATTTTAGTCGTGGACCGGGTTCGTTAACGGAGTACATCAGTTTATTTTTGTAAGACGGCCCAATTTCTAGGCCCGTCAATTAGGCCCAATCTATTATCATCATGTTATAAATGGTTTGATTGCAAATAGGACACATGAATAATCTTGAAATTATACATGATTGGTCTATTGTTTTGTTATATCTTTGTGATTAAATCCTGCTCTCCCTCTCTTACTTTTATATATCTCCAATTCTCCATCTGGATATTGGGAAAACCCTAATTCCTGAATTAAGGTGTTGAGGTGGTTGATAGAACAACACAACAAGGGAAAAAAGGATTAGTCTTACGAGCTTACATTGGGCTCCCTAGTGCTACACGAGAAACAAAGAAAACCTCTTTTCACGGCATCACAAAATCAACACTTTCTTTTAAGAATTTCAGGCTGGTTGATTTGGGCCTCAGTAGTCAGTATAGATTTTTTGACATTGTTTTAAAATTGAAGAATTATATATGTGATGAAGCTGCAAATTAGTGGGGCGGTTTACATATATATCCCAAAAGACTGAGCTGGAACTCGTCAATAATTTAGGGTAGTTGGGTGATTTACTTTGGATTTATTTTAGGCTAGGAGTCCAGGATTTATTTTAAGAACTATTTTAACGCTTTATTAATTAACTTTAATTGAAAAATTGCATGAATGTGAAAAATGGACGAAGGTATGGTAATATGAAATATATTAGACTATATTAAGTATAAAATAAATAAATATTCCATATGGAATAAATCAATTGAAAATATAATTCACTTGCGAGACAAACACTCATTATTTGCATCTAAAAGCCAATTACGTACGTATGAAAGATATAAAAAACTATAAAAAACATATGAAAGTTTAAAAATTTCACATACTTTATGATTTAAGGTATAAACATATTTTGTGATTTACGTTAAAAAAAATATCCCCTAAGATTGTTAAAAAAAAACATATTCTAGTTTGATATACTTAGCTTGTTGGAATTCATGACCCGTGCTAATTATATGGAAAGATGAAGCTTGTTGGAATGGTTGGACTCGGTGGAAAAATATCATAAATGATATCTGTTAGGAGTTATAGGTTTGATCTAATTTACAAAAATATAATTTTAATTCACTCCATTCTAATTGAATAGGTACAATCTTTGTTGATGTAATCCATTTATCACAAAATATATATGTAAATGATTTGTTATAATGGTGAATTATCATTGACAGAGTTGGCAAATCTCATGTACGCAAAAATTACGTAATATAAGCTTTTAACATTTATTTATTTTGTTTAGGCTATGTAACTAACATAAGTTTTTTGCGGGATCTAATTTGAATTAATGTAAATCCCGTTCGTAATAAGCAAGTACAAATTACTCTCGAATTGATAATTATGACGTAGGTTTTAAAAAATATTTGAACAAAAATATTGTTATAGAGGATTGAACCCCCAACCATTGGATAATTATAGGAAGACTTTACCACTATGCTATTGTAGTTATTTTGATTATTATTGCATGGTGTTTATTATATAGGGAAGATTGCAACCATAACTAAATAGAGCAATAAATGAGGATACCACCTAACTTTTATATATATATATATATAGATTTTGTCAGAAAACGGGGAAGATCCCAAAATCACTAAGGCACTTAAAAGTTTAGAGTACGCAAGGGGTGGTCCTATCCACAACATCATCGTACAAAAATTTGGAGAATACTCGGAGGGGTCTCCACAAGAAAATGTTAAACCAGACAGAAAAGAAAACGCAAATTTAGTAAGGGAGTCCGCGGCCATATTTGCTTTCTCAAAGACATGAGTAAGTCGGGCCTCACCGGCTTGGCTAAGGTAGCCCTGACATCTAGACGTCATGCTAAAAACAGGGTGAGTGGGATTAATAGTTTGGTGGATGCGCCCAACCCAACTTGAAATCGGATTCAAGGATGATATGGCAATAACCTTTAGACCGAGCCAACTCGAGGCCATTGTCAATACATCTTTTAAGACGGCCATTGAAACGGTGCACTCTCCAATATTATGCACAACCCCGCCAATCCATCTTCCATCAAGATCACGATACTTTGTGATTCATTCAGTCAGGACTATTATAGTGCATTGTTCAAAAATTGTGATTAATTTAAAAGTAATTAGTAATCTACTGCACGAATTTGGTAGTTTTTGCTGTTAGCTTGAATTGTTCAAAATTGTATTGATTGTATTTGTCGATAAATTGACATTTTTTCATAAGAAGTTAGGGTGATAGAGCATAATTAAATCTAATCCAATCTATTATAAATTCATTTGTTGAGGATGATGATGATCCATCGGTACGTAAACTGACATTCTTAATTATCATTCTTCTTGACTTTCATTCTTTCTTATCCATGGAAGTAATAGGAGTTTATAAGCTGATATAAATCAAAATCAATACTCCATACATTCTGGATATGTTACTCTATACGTTTCTGGACAGTCTGAACTCTGATGTATAAATTAAAGTGCTTCACTGATTCATATACCTTGATTTTCTTTACAATTTTATTGCAAAACTAATCATATATCTTTTGATTTATAGCTCATATATTGCGAGCTAGTGGAAAAAAATAACAGCATAATGATAAAAATCTTACTATAATTGGAGGGATTGAACAGATGGACATCTACCTGGTTTGGTTTGGTTTGATTGGATTGACAGATAGACTGTACAGACCATATCTCATTGTTAGAATAGGCCCAGAATTGTGTGAGTTAGCCTTTTTTTGGTTGAAATTGTGTGAGTTAGCTAGCTACGGAGTAGTATGTAAAATTACATATACGGCTAATCCCTAAGTTTTAAAATGAGAGAGTGAAAATGACAGACGAGAGCAAGTGGGTCCCACGCTAGCTAAGCACGATGCGCTAATTACTTGTAATTAAATCATTATCATGAGACGTAATTGGACGGCTACTTAGATTAAACAACAGGGGTGGTTCTTAATTTCGATAATTAAACCAAAAGCACCCACCACTAATGAAATTCAACTACTACCACAAATTTAAATAATTCCCTCCTCACTTCGACCAAAAAAATAATTCCCTCCCCAAACACTAAAGTAAGAAATAACACCAAAAACTTGTACACCCAAGTAACCCAAGCAACAATGTACTAGCTAGGAAATATAAATACCCCTTCACTTCCCCACTCTGCTCTCACACCCTCAAATCTCCAACGACCCCTCTCTCTTACATTAATTAACCAACAAAGTGATGACAAAAGACATGGAAGGAGGAGCCGAGTTCCCGGCCAAGGACTACCACGACCCACCGCCAGCACCGCTAGTCGACATGGAGGAGCTCGGGAAGTGGTCCTTCTACCGAGCCATCATCGCCGAGTTCATCGCCACCCTCCTCTTCCTCTACATCACCGTCCTCACCGTCATCGGCTACAAGAGCCAGTCCGCCACCGACGAGTGCGCTGGCGTCGGGATCCTCGGTATCGCTTGGGCCTTCGGCGGCATGATCTTTATTCTTGTTTACTGCACCGCCGGTATCTCAGGTAACAGTTAATCTAACTCGAAAACAAAGAGGAAAGAACAACTGAAACTCTACTCATTGACTTAAGTTTTTGGATTTAGAAATAATAATATAAAGCGATGTAACCTCTTGCAGGAGGACACATCAACCCAGCAGTGACGTTCGGGCTTTTCTTGGCGAGGAAGGTGTCGTTGACGAGGGCGGTTCTGTACATGGTGGCCCAGTGCCTGGGCGCCATCTGCGGGGTGGGCCTCGTCAAGGCCTTCCAGTCGTCGTACTACAACAGGTACGGAGGGGGCGCCAACGAGCTGGCCACCGGCTACAACAAAGGAACTGGGTTGGCGGCCGAGATCATCGGCACCTTCGTCCTTGTTTACACCGTCTTCTCTGCCACTGACCCCAAGCGTAACGCCAGAGACTCCCACGTTCCCGTAAGTCCTTAAGACCGATCGAAGAAATAGTACTATTTGTATATAACACATATATATGTTCTCAAGAACTTAGGTACGTTGTAACGTTTATTATGTACGTGTACGTGTATGTATATAGGTGTTGGCGCCGTTGCCAATTGGTTTTGCGGTGTTCATGGTTCACTTGGCGACCATCCCGATCACGGGCACCGGCATCAACCCGGCGAGGAGTTTCGGGGCCGCCGTCATCTACAACGACAGCAAGGCCTGGGATGATCACGTGCGTTGTACATAGTATTATTTATTGATTGATGAATTGATTAACATGTACGTACGTGTATAATAGAGCCATATATGCTAATTCTTGATTAATGATATATGATTACAGTGGATCTTCTGGGTTGGGCCCTTTGTGGGAGCAGCCATAGCAGCAATCTACTACCAGTACATTCTGAGAGCAGGAGCCATCAAGGCACTTGGCTCCTTCAGGAGCACCAGCGCTTAATTTATTCTTCCATGCCTCTCGTGCATAAAATCAAGTTACGTTGGGGAAATTGATCGAGTCATAAATTCATCAGTTCCGGCCTGATATGATGTAAACAATTGGGGGAACGAAAACAAACAAAGAAAAGAGTGTTTGGATTTGGGACTTGTTGGTATTCAGACTTTATGGTTCTGTTGTTATTTCTTCATCTTGTACGTTTTCCCTTATTTTTTTTAAAATTAAGGCTTGTTAATTAATTTCCTCTCTCCGTGTACTTAAGTCAGTGTACGTGTACGTATTTCTTGTACAATTCTCTAAGTTACTGTATGTTGCTGCATAAATATAGTGCATCTGCGTTTTGTCAATAGCGATTATTGATAACATCAAGAGTTATACTAGTACTCCGCAATAGATAACATAATTGTCAAGAGTGATAACAGATAACATCATTAATGTTATATATCGATTATTGTGAGGCTATTAGGCTACTAATAGCATGCAACTCAATTTCACACTTTAACATAGACTATATGTAATGCAAATTTGAAACTTTGGGCCATATACTGTATGTTTAAAAACTACCCATAAATTAACTCTTATATATGCTACTTAATTATAAGCTTATTAAATCACCTAGCTACGTGTCACTAATTGAGGAGATCAAGATGTACTATGACATTGCAAACCACACACTAAAAACGACCGGGGAAAAAAAAACTTGTACATTCGCAAATACTTACAAAGTTGGTCGATCATTTGGTACAAAATTCCAGCCTATATATGTTTAGACAGCATTGCTTTATTTTGTATGTTAAAACTTTAGTAATCATCGATCACTACATGCTTGATTGGTTTTCTATAAATTATCTTCTTAAAGAGAACAGCTCATCTTACTTTGCTTAGAGTATACTATTTGTCCTATAATGCTTGTCCCAACACATAATATACGGCAATAAAATACATTCCTTATCTTATCCCGAATTATTTAATTAATATTTATTATTAAACTATAATGGGGGTGGAAGATTATAATGTATAAGGAGTATTAACTATTAAGTACGCACAGATCGAATATGAGCTAGCTATCACCTTCCAATCTTTTATGAAACACTACCAATAATCAGTCTATATTTTTTGGGCAGTGCTACGATGAAATGAGCAATGACATTGACATATGTATAGCATATATACAAAATAAAAAGTACGAAGTGTCATCAATTCCTACGCTTTAAACAGTAGCTAATGTACTTTAGGAGTCCGTATTTTTGCAATTAGTGCTACCAGCATATGTTCATGTAAATAAGATATTGCAATTAGTGTTTAGTACTAGTGATGACCTTAGCATGGTGGTTAGATCTCTTAATCGTCTCGGGTACATAACATAAAGTCATATTTTTGAATATTGTGGCATCAAAAAGTTCTCATTCAAACTAAATAATGTTAGAGTTGGCCAATTGTGGGGTTGGATTGATAGGTGTAATGAGGTGGTAATGTTTGTCACTACGGTTAATGGTTGTATAATATTTTCCTTCTTACGAGAGTGCATGTTAGTACGGTTAAGATGCCTTCTTCTATTGTTGATCGGAACCCGAGGACAACAAGGGTTCGACGGTGGTCTCGCTAATCGGTTAGCAAATCGGGGGTCCTGGGGGCAGCGCCCATCAACCAAAACAGTATGCTATATGTTTTAGTGTTGGGCATGTCACGATCTATCTAGACCTAAGTCTGTTATCTATCTTTTAAGGTTCCATTAGTCTCTATAAATATTCATTAAATATGAGTGAGGTATTGTTAAAGTAGAGTGATGAGCTTGGCTAATTAGTTTGTTAAGCTCACGTACGTTGCATGACCCAACTGTTAACTAAAGTGCCAACATGTCATTCGTTACTTGCATCTCTCTGCTTACACTGACTCCATCAACACATGCAAGACAACAATTTTATGGTGCTCACGAAACCCTCAAACCAAGTTTGTTGATTACACTCTCAACTCCTTCTATGTTAAATAGCACAATTCATCTCTGCAAAACAGGAAAACCTCAATCCAATTAAGGGATTGAAGGTCCCTTTGGGTGTTGAGTGATTTGTCAAATTAAGTTGGATTGGTTAGAGGGAGAAAGGGTGAGAATGAGAGGAAAGGTTGTACCTGCAAAAGCTATCTTCCTCCTTTGTGTTGCCAGTTTTCTTGCAGGATCACTCTTTACCAACCCAAAATGGACTTATCAGCAGACGAACCATGGCCAGAGCCAGGACGTTAGTAGTCAGATTACTTCCATCACCATACCGAATCATCACCAGGGGAAGCGAGCCGCGGCTAATCTTCCTGCCCGGCTGGATTTTGATCATAAGCGAGTAAGTCATCATCAATCACATTGGTATATATAGATTAGCTTGATTTTTGTACCTAATTATAATGATGGTTGTATTAGATCTTGATGCAGGATAAATCAACACACATCATGGATGAAGTCAAAAAGACACACCAAGCAATTCGGTAAAATATTTTCTTTCTTTTTCTCCATCTCTATATAGTAATAACTATTAGTATACATTTATGTACTTTTGTAGTAAGATGACAAAATAACAATAATAATGAAATTGAATAGATCGCTGGACAAGTCCATTTCAAGTTTGGAGATGGAATTAGGGGTGACTCGTACTAGCCAATCGAATGAGAGAAAATCTCCCGCTAGAAGTGCATCATCAAATCAAACTCTTGAGAAGGCGTTTGTAGTCATAGGAATCAATACTGCATTCAGCAGCAAGAAACGAAGAGACTCAATTCGACAAACATGGATGCCACAAGGTATCTGTGAGTCATATATATATATATATATATAAACGAGCTGATAGATGTACAACTGGGTATTCATAGACATACACATCAATTATATGATGTGAAAATTGATATGCAGGAAACAAACTGAAAAAGTTGGAGAAAGAGAAAGGGATCATAATCCGGTTTGTGATAGGACACAGTACAACACCAGGAGGAGTGCTAGACCGAGCAATCGACGCAGAGGAGGCAGAACACAACGACTTCCTTCGACTTGAGCATGTGGAAGGTTACCTCGAGCTCTCCAGAAAGACGCGCTTGTATTTTGCCACAGCCATTTCCATGTGGGACGCCGATTTCTTTGTCAAAGTGGACGACGATGTCCATCTCAACTTGGGTATGTATGAACCTGTATTTAATTCACATTAACATGGTCAGCCAATAAGTTTGCTACTAAGCTATAATTTGATTTGATTTTAGGTACGTTGGCAACGACTCTCTCAAGATACCGATCTAAGTCTAGAATCTACATTGGGTGCATGAAGTCAGGGCCGGTTCTCTCTCAGAAGTAAGCAAGCAATTAAGCTTGATTACATTGATTGTTACCACTCTTAAATTAAATTGAAAGAATAAAATGAATGTGCAGAGGGGTAAAGTACCACGAGCCGGAGTTTTGGAAATTCGGGGAAGAAGGGAACAAGTACTTCAGACATGCAACGGGCCAAATATATGCCATATCTAAAGATCTTGCAGCCTATATATCCGTGAATGCGTGAGTACATACATGCGTATAATACACATCTATATATACATATATAACGTGTTGGTATTGGTAACAAACAAATTAAAGCAACTGATGGAATTGGTACGTGCAGACCAATTCTGCATAGATATGCGAACGAGGATGTATCTCTAGGGTCATGGTTGATCGGATTGGAAGTAGAGCATGTGGATGAACGCTCCATGTGTTGTGGAACTCCTCCGGGTGAGTACATTTATAAATTACAAATTAAAACTGTAATGAAGTTGATTGATGCATGTAAAACTAACTCATCATTAACTAATTTGGTCTGGTCTCAACCGTATTAACTAATTGGTGTTTGTTTGCTCCATCTCTAGAGTGCGAGTGGAAGTCACAAGCAGGGAAGATGTGCGTGGCATCGTTCGATTGGTCGTGCAGCGGGATCTGCAAGTCCGTGGAGAGGATGAAGGATGTGCACAACACATGCGGGGAAGGGGATGCTGCTGTTTGGAATTTAGACCTTTAATCTATACATATATACTTAATATTTGAGTGTATTGCATTTATTCCACATCCCTCCTTGTTACTTTATCTACTTTCTTATACTTGATGGGATTGCTCGATGTTAGACTACATGGTGACGGCGTGACAAACCAATCCAACGTGGCACAATGTATGAGTGTGACACATCATCAATCAATAGCATGTTAGAAATTGTCATTTACATTTTGTCAGGACATTGTAATCACTAGAGACTTTAACGGTGTGCTTATAAAACATCGCTCTTTCCAAAGTAGAATGGATGAAACCATGTATCCTTTTTCTCATTTTAGTTTTCTCCAATAGAGATTCGATCTATCCCCTCACAAAAGCTACCTCTTCTTATCTCTTATCAACTTATCCTCGGTGTCTTTTTTTTTGTATTGTTTCGTTCGATCATGTCACAACAAGGGCACACGGAGTATAATACAGTATTAGTATTAGCATGCATATATAATTACTTCAAATACAAACCTCCACTAATTCACGGTATTTTATTATAGATATATTTACAATAAATAGATTTATAAAGTCTTAATTACGAACGAAGTACAAAATCATCTAAACTCATTCTTTGGAGAACAAGAAAATCATCATTATTCATCGTATTTGATTTGCCCACAAGGACACAACCTATAAGCCTTATGCTTGCTTATGCCGTTAATTATTGAGGACATTACTAATATAGAACCTTATCCTCAATGTCATCGTAATGATTAATTTTTTCCACTTTTTTGTTGGGTGTGTAATCACTCGAGGATAGTTGGAAGGATGTAACTTTCTAATGATGCAATATGGGATTTAAAATTAGGGTCGGTCGGTCGGTCAATGTTATTATTCCAAGCATTTGAGATTTAGGAGAACTAGGACTCTTGGAGATTGACTATAATATTTCTCGTAGCCTTATCTAAAACCTAATTTTAAATAGGCCCATGAATTGTGGGCGAAAAACTGCTTGATGTAATGTACCCATAATTCAAATACGAGCGAACGTGATAAAACAGGATTAGAACCATCTAAAACTTTGAATTTTACTCCATTTATGTTGGCTCTTAAAACTTATGACAGACCAACCTAATTCTTGCATTGTATAATCACATATTAGGACCCATGTGGTACCATATCTTCTGGACGAGGAATCCGGGTATAAATCACTTTAATCTAAATGAACCGTTCGCTATAATAATTGGAAATCAACCATTTCACAAACCATATTTTTCTTATTTTTCATACTCTAACATGAAAATGAAGATATGATCTATACTATACGGCTATACCAGCCAAAAAACAGGTCCCCTTTTTATGAAATAAAGAATAGGAGAAAATGGGCCTGGCCCAATTCCCCTGGATTATAGTCTCCAAATCTAATTGTAAATGCATTTGCAAACCGTAAGCCTGGGCTGAAAAGGATCATCACATTCATACGCCTCTAATTAAAGATCCACGTCCATCTAAATTCTAATTAATGACAGCATTAACTTGATGCATCCAAGCGCAAAAAAAAAAAAAAAAACTTGATGCATCCTTTTCTAAATCGCATCTCTGCATACAAATCCCAATCCCACATGTCCTTCTCTTAACAAACCCCACGCCATTGATCATAATCGGATTAACTAGTTGGCACACGCATCCATTAAGCTAACATGAAAGTTATAGCACAAGCCTCGGAGCCAATAATTTTGGCCTTTGATTTTAATTCGATCTAACCATGTCCTTCTCCCAACTTCAAGTTTTTCTCCCCATACCTTTTACCACGACTACAACATTAAACATGACATCAACCATGCATGATGAATGACCTATTTCCATTGAGTAAACTTAAACCTGATCAAAATATAATGTCACTTAAAATAGATCGGACGAAGAAGTTAACTGGTTAATCCACGTATCGTGATACATTTAAACAAAGCAAGCACACGCGTTTCGAAATCCAAACAAATTTAAGTCATTTCAAATCACAAAATAACCCGTTTATGATGTTTGTACCAAGTAAGAACCCTTTTGATAGTAAGGAAAATATAAACAAATCAAAATGAACTTAACAACATAACATCTACTAAAATATTCATCAATCCCATAACATAACTTCATATACACTAGGGCAGCTCACTATTCGGTCAAAATCGAAAAATTAGACCGATATGACCGAAACCAAGACTGAGACCGACGGTGTTCTGTTCGCCTGTTCGGTCCTCGATTCAATAATTCACAGGATTCCAGTTTCGGTAGGGTTTTGGTTTTTTCGATTTGGTTCGAATTCTTCAAAGAAAAACCGAGCTAATACTCCGTATTTATCAAAAATCGAAAAAACATACAGAACCCGACCGAATCTTATGGTTCGATTTTCGTTTCACCAAATCAATATATTTCGGTTTTGGCTCAAATCGATTCCAGACCCACGCTTAACCCTAATCTATATAGTGTGATTCACATTCCATTAATATTTTTCACAAAACGACACTACTAGGGAGTAACATATTTATGGAGCAAACTCATGAAATTTACATTTCCACAAGTTATGTCACCGTTTTATGGCAAAACAGATGCTAGATCACAGGCGTTATAGCGAAAAGAGACGACAAACAACAGACATTTCACATTTTCGGAAGCAGAGAACGCCGACCACGGCGTCTTCGTGCCCCTATCAAACAAGGCCCCGCCCTTCTCCATCACTAAATGCACTTCTGTGGCATCCTCTCAACTTCTTCTCTCTTCAAATCCCAATTTCCACTGCTCTCAAATCGCAATCTCAGATCTCTACCCCCGCCGATCGGTTACAGTTTCCGCCTCTTGATCCGTCGCCTTCGATTTCGCTCTGCTCGCTTGCTCAATCAGCTTCGCCTGCACTTCAATTCGGCTGATTTACACGCCTGATCGTAGAGGCTTTTCCGTGGATCTGTCCTGGTTTGAGTTAGTGGATTGAGATGAGGGAGCTGAGGCGAAGGAACCAAGGGTTTGGTCGCCAGGCGAGGCGCAGATACTCGAATTTGGCGTGGGCTGTGTTGTTTGGATTTGTAGTGATTCTCTTCTTCTTCGTTCTACTTGGCAAGGATAGCCAACCTTCTCGCCAGGCCTTTTCCAAGGTTAGAAAAAGATTTTTGATTTTTGGTTTCAGTGTGGTTATGCAACTGCAAAGTGGATTTTTTGTTGTTTTTGATTTCGTTGCTTGATCTGATCTAATTCAGCTTGGACATTTGCTTATCAATCTCGATTATTTTGCTTTCACTTTCTGTATTGCTGTTTTGAGGCTGTTTCGGTGCTTGTGTAAACTTCCCATTGTGTGCATAATTGGGGCAAAAAAGGGATGGTATGAATTCAATGGCATGTAGAATTTCTTTGTTGCATTAGCACATTTAATCCAAAAATTGACTATTCACATGCACATATAATGAAGTAGAACTACATTGTTTGAATACTCACTGAAACCTGGAGATCTCACCTTTGGTTGATTACTACTTGCTTTAAGGTGTAAAAAATGACTTCCTGAAATACTATCTTATTTTATTTACATTGTCAAAGTGAAAAAAATGAACTAGCCCATGATTCCCTTTCTTTACTTCTCTCCTGATGGATCCTATGATTCATACCCAGAAATAAATTCCCTTATTGTGGTTTCATGGATGAACCTATGCCTCAATTCATTGGGATTTTATGGAAGTTACTTGATGTCTTCCTTGATTCTCTAATCAAACTATGTGAAAAGTTTCTTAAAAATACAATTAAATCACATCATCAATGAGCTATATACTATTTAGCTGTTAAGTGTTTTTCTGTATATTCAACCTGGGGCATGTGGAAGAACTAGAGGAAGAGCACACTACACTTTAAGTATTTGGTGATCATTAGTGTACTAAAAATTAACATCTTTAAGCAATCGTGGATGCAAAAAGATTATAACCTGAACTTTCATTTAGTACAGATAGTAACCACCTTGTATACCGTGAAACCGATGAGGGAGCAGTATGGAAAGGAACCTTCTTTGATGTGATCTTTACAAGACAGTTCATTGCTGTTGGTTGTATATCAAATGTTTTAACAAAAAGTCCCTTTACTCTCATGATTGCATTGGTTTCTAGTGAAATGAACTAACTAACACTTGTGGGAAACAAGAAAAACTAAAATAAAGCTTTAGTTCTCTGTCCGACACAGGCTGCTCAGCTAATTCTGTGTATTGTTTTTGTCTGTGCAGCATAGTGCTTAAGCACAATATCCTTGAGTTTAGTCTAAAACATGTCCTGTAGTCTGATTAAATCTTTACAGCATTACATTTTCGAAGAATAAAAATCCTAGATGCATCTTAATTTACCTGCTTTCACATATATTATTGCCCTGATTCGATGGACATAATACTTTAGAACTGAAAAACATAGTACTGAATATAACTATTCTCAATTTCACAGGGAAAGAGGATCACAATGTTACTCCCAAAAATTTTAGTTTATGCTGTAACTTAATATTTTGGGATGGTAGAGAGGAGGGTTATTATGCTGTTTATGTTTATTAGTGGTCTACAACACCAAATATTGTCTATCTTTTTCGCTCGTATTTTTCTTTGGGTTATTACCTCTTCAGTTAAATGTGAATCAGTTGTATAATCACTTAATCATATGCTAGCTTGTTGGTTCATTCTGATATTGTGCTCTCAATCTCTGCACCTGCTTTTATCTGCTGTAGAGATCTTACAGGCGGGACAGAATTTTTGAAGGTCTTAATGTTACTGAGGAGATGCTGAGCCCTAATTCAATCACAAGGCAAATTCATGACCAAATTTCTTTAGCAAAGTCTCTTGTGGTGATTGCTAAAGAAAGCAACAATCTCCAGTTTGCATGGGAGTTGAGTGCTCAGATCCGTAATTCCCAGATTCTCCTCTCTAACGCTGCCACAAGGAGAAGCCCCTTGACCACAGTGGAATCAGAAAGTGCTATTCGTGACATGGCACTTTTGCTCTACCAAGCACAACAGTACCACTATGATAGTGCAACTATGATGATGAGATTAAAAGCCAAAATTCAATCCCTTGAAGAACAAGTGAGTACTGTGAATGACAAAAGCGCTAAGTATGGACAAATAGCGGCAGAAGAAGTTCCTAAAAGTCTGTTCTGCCTTGGTGTTCGGCTTACAAACGAGTGGTTTGGTGGCCATAACCAACAAGGGAAGTCCTTAGCAAGAAACCCAAATATGTGGAAGCTTCAAGATAACAACAACTACCATTTTTGTGTGTTCTCTGACAATATACTTGCAACTTCAGTGGTAGTCAATTCTACAGCTGTGAACTCAAAAGATCCAGATAAAATCGTATTCCACTTGGTAACTGATGAAGTAAACTATGTACCGATGAAGGCCTGGTTTTCAATGAATGACTTCAGGGGAGTCACTGTTGAGGTTCAAAAGATTGAAGACTTCAGCTGGCTCAATGCTTCATATGTCCCGGTTCTCAAGCAGCTTCAAGATTCCGAGACCACCAAATATTATTTCTCAGGCAGCAAAGTTGACAACCAGACACCAATTAAGTTCAGAAACCCTAAATACCTCTCAATGCTCAATCACCTCAGATTCTACATACCAGAAGTGTTTCCTGCCCTAAAAAGAGTTGTTTTTCTTGATGACGATGTTGTGGTACAAAAAGATCTCTCTGGGCTCTTCTCCCTCGATCTAAAAGGTAATGTAAATGGGGCTGTAGAAACATGCATGGAGACGTTCCACCGGTACCACAAGTACTTGAATTACTCTCACCCTTTGATACGGTCTCATTTTGACCCAGATGCATGTGGGTGGGCATTTGGGATGAATGTTTTTGATCTAGTTGAATGGAGGAAGAGGAATGTTACAGGAATTTACCATTATTGGCAGGAAAAGAACGTTGACCGGACATTATGGAAGCTCGGTACACTCCCACCGGGTTTGCTGACTTTCTATGGATTAACAGAACCACTGGATTCTTCATGGCATGTGCTGGGTTTAGGGTATACAAATGTAGACTCCAAAGTGATAGCAAAGGGGGCAGTTCTACATTATAATGGTAACTCAAAACCATGGCTGAAGATTGGGATAGAGAAGTACAAGCCACTATGGGACAAGTATGTTGACTATTCTCATCCTTTATTGCAACAGTGTAATGTTCACTGATGTTGAGTTTTTGGCAATGTTGTTTTGTTGGTATTGGCCTTTACATGCACTGCACACCTAGTAATTTTGTAAAGGAAGACTTAGATATATTCTTCTAACAGGAAATGCCCTTTAGATACGTGGACATAATTTATATGTTCTTACAAGATGAGGGTGAGGTGAGGTGAGGTGGGTGAATTTCTAGAACTTAAATTACCTGGATAGGCATGATCTGTTCATGTTGTAATGTTTGGTTAATGTGATGATACGTGCATCAATCATTTCCTTTTCTTTTTATTGGATCATGTAATTTCAATATTTAAACTTGACTTGTGTCAGTATAAATATTGTCCACCATTATTCATCCGCTTATTTGCTCTTTCTTTTTATTGGATGCTTTACCATCCTTCATAACGTTAAGTTTTAAATGCAACTGTAATTCAGATTCTTGCAGTGGTGACCATTTTTGTCTGCTAAATTTTCTATGGTCATTTGATCAATCGAGTCTTCCTTAATTATGGTTTATTTCAAACATAAAAGAACCACTAGACTAATAGACAGACCCCATTGTGAAAAAAACACTTTGTAGAGCACACTAAGCTCATAACTTGAAATTATAGGCAGTATATACCATATTTGATTAAAGAAAACAAGAGTTAGTGCTTTCCATGTTTCTGCTAGACGGGCAACTAGGCCTTGCCTTACTTGGGGGCACATATATTATTATTCAGTCTTGGTAAGTGCCCATCATGAATGAAAACATGGAAAGCACAGGCAAGCTGATAATTAGGCAGGAATTAATATAGCCTTCATCTTTATAATATAAGGTCAACATTCTATGAGAATATATCTGAATTAATTACTAGTATTCAAGCTCTCCTGGCCTATATATGCTTCCCATGATCAAACCGTGAATCCTCCTGGCTCTATTACAAACTGATCAACTAATCAAGACCCCGAAAACGAAATCAAACCCGAGATCGAAGGATGAACGATCTGTTCTCGAGCTCGTTCCAAAAGTACACGGATCTGAAAGAGCAAGCGCACTGGGACGACATCGAGCAGGGTGGTGGGGGTGGGGGCGGCGGCGCAAGAGATGCCGCAAACCTGGACTCGTTCTTCGAGGCGGTGGAGAGCGTGAAGGAGGACATGAAGCACGTGGAGAAGCTCCACAAGCGTCTCCAGGACGACAACGAGGAGTGCAAGGTGGCGACGAACGCCAAGGCGGTCAAGGATCTCCGAGCCAGGATGGACGCTGACGTGACGCACGTGCTGAAGCGGGTTAAGCTCGTGAAGGGGAAGCTCGAGGCGCTCGAGAGGTCCAATGCTGCCAACCGGAGGCTTCCTGAGTGTGGACCCGGGTCGTCCACCGATAGGACGAGGAGCTCCGTCGTTGGAGGGCTTGGGAAGAAGCTCAAGGATATGATGGGTGATTTTCAGGGTCTTAGGACTAAGATGGCTGAAGAGTACAAGGAGACTGTGCAGAGGAGGTATTTCACGGTAACAGGCATGGTCTAATTTACTCTCTACCAAGCTTAATTAAGTCGGTTTGTAAGAGCATTGTCATTTATAAACTTATATATGTGGTTAGAAACTTCGATGAGTCCTTTAAACACCTTGCATTCCATATGTTAATATAGGTGAGAAGGCGGACGAAGAGACGATTGAGAACCTCATCTCGAGCGGACAAAGCGAAGCGTTTCTCCAGAAGGCGATCCAAGAACAAGGGCGGGGACCGATAATGGACACGGTCCAGGAGATCCAAGAGAGGCACGACGCGATCAAGGAGATAGAAAGGAACTTGGTGGAGCTTCACCAGCTCTTCCTCGACATGGCGGCTTTGGTGGAGTCGCAAGGGGCGCAACTGAATGACATTGCAAAGAATGTACAACACGCGAGCTCGTTTGTGACCAGGGGAGTTGATGAGCTCCAGACCGCGCGAAAGCACCAGAAGAGCTCGAGGAAGTGGGCTTGCATTGGTACCGTACTCGCCATTGTGCTCGTGATTGTGATCTTGCTTCCTATCTTGACTACAACTTTGTTGAGGCCTTGAAGGCGTCGGTTTAGGGACCAAGTAGGTTTGTACTCGGTTTTTGGATGTTGATTTTTGTGTATGTAATAGTAGTTTGTTGACGTATAATCTTGCCTTGCGCGCTTTTGTTATTTGGTGGAGGAGAAAAAAAAATGTCATAGTAATTTTGCATACCAAGTTAAATATATACAAGCTACATTCATGGAATCATGTGAGTCTTTAATTTTTGTCTATGTTCTCCCTTCTTTTGAGATGGGATAATCTTAAAGTAACAAGCTTGATTATAGACGTCCCTTGCTACAATTGGTGGCTTTCCAAACCGAGTGTGATGTTCGAATATGAATCCAAACATTAGAGTGTAGCTTGTATTAATTACACCTCAAATAAATCCTAACATTAGAATGATTGGATTCAAAAAAATGAATCCAAACATCTCAAATAAGGATTAATTACACCTCATTAGAATTATGTATTGGACTATATTGTGTACAAAATTTACAATTTTTAATATGGTATTAGAGCATCTTCATTTCCAAGGTTGTTTGTGGCGAGTTTGTCAATCACCTATTGTTAATGGAATCTCATTATATGTGCACAACTAATTAGTATAATATTAGAGCAACGATTTACAAAATTTAGTATGGTATCAGAGCAAGTCCACTTAATAGGTATTTGACCTTTAATTAGCTTGGAGATTTTATTGAACATTTCAACAAAAGAAAAGAGATTTTATTAACCACCTATTGTTAATAGGGAACTTAAAGACTTATTAACTACCTACTATCAACGGAATTTCATTAGATTAATATTTTAAGATAATATGTGCACCATACTACCACAGTCTGTCTAGAAAGTAGAAACTATTGCTCAAACCCTTAGAAATTCAGGGAAATGGGGGTTGGCAACATAGCAAAACACGAACCCGGTTTAACACCGGTCTAGCTTTGAGCATTTGGGCCTGAAAAATGCCCTATATCAGTATCCCCGATGAACGGCAAGTGAAACCCCCTTCCTGATTTTCACCTCCCTGATTCGAGCCTTGGACTACTCTCTCTCTCCATCTCTCAAATCTGAAAACTCCATGGCAGCTCGCATTTTAGCTGCCGCTACGGCTCGTCAACTCACAGGCCTTGGCCGGATCTCTACATCTCAGCCTTCAGCTCATCTAATCCCTCGCCGTGGACTCGCCGGCGCCGCTGGTATACCTTTTCAATTCGTTTCATCTCTAATCTCGTTCATGTTTTCCGGATGTTCTTCATCGTTTTGAGATCTGTGTTTGGATTGCCTTGTTTCGTGCTCTAATTTGCTTCCGGATTCCGTGGTCTACGGTCTCGCGAGATTTCTCTCGAGTTCCCGATTCCGATTTTGCTGTGCGAGCTTTTTGTTGATATGAATCTCAGTTTATGAAAATTATCCGTCTTCTGTTGGCTGGATTTGGGAGTGATCTTGTCCAGTTTTTCCATTAATCTGGTTGTTGATGCATTACCTGATTGACTTTGAGTCTAGTGAGGAAGGAACTATCCCATTAGAGAAGCCGGTTGGTGGAAAGAGTCTACCCTCTTTGAGAACTAAAAAAACGAGAAATGGCTTGTACCTTCAAAGGGCTGTATTCATTCTGTATCTGTTATTTAGGTTTTGAAGCTACTATGCAGTTATGCACTACGCATTCTCTCCCTTTTGCTTCTGAAGAACTACATATGCCATCTACTCCAGAAAAAGAGGTCATCTTTTGGAAGGAGAAGATAAAATTCAAAACTAAAATGCTTTTCCTACTGAACAGTGGCTGGTTGCTCTGTCATTACGATTCCCTTAAACAGCCCAAAATTTTATTGTACAATACTCTTCTTCTGTTTGATTTAATTCTGAATCATGTATTTCACGTTTCTCTTTTCTTGTTAACCAGGGCTCTTTTAATCTTCTTGGTTATTTTTTTGCTCGAACTCGTTGCTGATTTTTAGAATTCTAAAAGTGCTGGGAGAAGCATGTTCAAAACTTTGAGATGTCTAGACTGGAGCTTTCTCTAAAAAATGGATAAAAGATAATCCATGTCCAAAAGAATAATATATCTACATGCTTGAACATTGAATGCATACAGTGATGTTATCATGAGCAACTGTACTGAATTTGTTGAATAGATACCTACTAGATGAATGATTGCACATTAGCACATAGATATCTTAAAATCTGATTTTATAAGTACTTTCTCAGTCTCTTTACTTACTAATTTGTTTTCTTGATCATTACAGATCATCATGGGACACCAAAAGTTGACTGCTGGAAAGACCCAATGAGCCCATCAAAGTGGAAGGAAGAGCACGTAAGTTCTTACTTCTTATCAGGGGCGGACCCAGCCTTGGAAACTTGGGTAGGCTAAATTATAGGGTAAAAATTATAAATAGATAAAATATGGGTCAAATTTTGCAATTAAGAAAAAGGCAGGGAAATTTTTAAAAAAGCATAAGGGAAGTAGGCCTGAAAGAGTGTAAAATATAAAATTGGGTGGCAAAAACCCCGTTGAGATTCGAACTTGAGATCAACAAGTCACATAACTGGAGGTATAGCCACTAGACCATTATAGAGATTGTATCTTTCTTTCTCCTACTATACTATATTACTATAATTTTGGGGTGGGCTAGGGCAAACCCTAGCCTACCCCTAGGTCCGCCCCTGCTTCTTATGGATTGTTACAATATTTTTCGAACATATACTAGGGTACATTGATATATATGTTAGGACTTAGGAGTCCACAAAACTAGTGATGTTTCAGAATGGCTCTGATCACAGCATCCTCAATACGTGGTTAGAAGTTTGCTGAGGGAAAAGTGAATGATAAATGCTTCAGACATCTAATAAATGACTAAACATACATAATGGAGCAGCTAGCATGGTTTGATATGAAATTTGCTGCTTCTCAATGTTTGATTTTGTCATCTTCCATCTGTCTATGCCTTAAGCTATTATTACTATTAGTTACTTTCTGCTATATAAAATGTGGAAATTGTTATAGACTTGGTAGTTGGTACCTAGTTTATATACACTGGTACAGCATAAGTTACTGCCCGTCCTTCTTATACAGAACGAGAGATGGGTAACAATATGCCGTCACAGCTAGGGGACTTCATGTTTCTAAAATGACAAAGCTCCCAAAAATATTTAGGAGAGGGGTCCATGCAATTGATGAAATGTAATAAAGCCATAAGTGCAGTCAACTACTGAAGTACTTATCTAATCTCATATCACCAAACTGAACTCTTGTTCAAAGAGCTTAAAAAAGGCTAACTATGCACTGTAGTTGCTTTGTTCCTGCAGCCTTTTCTGACAACCTGGTTCAGCCCTTTACATTCTTTAGAAATAGCCATCAAACACCTCAGTTTGAGTCAAACCTGGATGATTTGGAAGCTCGGCCATCATAAGATTTTAATCATGATCAAGCTTCACTCCTTTGTTGAATTTCTCAATGCAAGCTGAAGACAAATTTAGAGAGGCAATGCTTAAAGAATATCAACACCGGTGGTCATTTGGTGGTGTTTTTTTTTCTTTTCATAAAGACAAATGAGAGAGGTGAATAGGGTAAGACAATCAGAAGAGGATGGGTGTCGGGACTGGTGGCTTGAGTATGTGAATATCAATGAACCAATAACAGAACACATGGAAGATTAGGTTCTTTTTGTTGTTTTACTTCTGTTTAGTTATGCTATTTCTTATTTATTACTTTGACTATATATTCTTCTAAAAAAATAATTAAAGAATTACAGTTCACAGAGTCGGTGTCAGCCTTTTGATCTTGTAAGAAATTGCAGGTCACAGATCTTTAATGTGATGTGTAAAATCTAATTGTATGGCCTCTTGTAAACCTGATGTAATTTTTTTTGTTTATTAGTGGTGTAACAGTATGTGATTAAAAGGGATACTCTATTGCTTATCGTACTTTTCTCTAGTAACTTATGTTTTCATTTTTGCAGTTTGTCATTGTCTCTCTTTCTGGATGGGGCCTTCTTATCTATGGAAGCTATAAGTTTTTCACCGGGGGAAAGGGCAAGAAAGAGGAGGTATTGTAATTCAACCTGGAGCTGGCTTGGTTCTGCATTAGAAATTTCCTCCTGTGTTGGGTTATCTAGCTTAATTGTTTAATGGATACAATCACTCCATCTATATAATCTATTCCAAGAGGCTGCTGGAAATAACATGTGACATGTATCCCTGTTCTGTCTCCCCTTATTAACATCCTAGTTGTGATCTTACATGCTCCAACAAAGTTGATCATCACTTTCTCATATATTATTTTCTTCTGCATTGGTGAAATGGGTCACGTTGTTTATGTCTTCCCTGAGTTTGTTGGCTACATTCACCACATTCTATGTTCCGGTTAATTCTCAATAGAAATATATATTGAGAAACATATTACAGGAACTCTATTTTCCTTGTCACCTAAAATTCTTTGCACTTTTCTCCCTATCATCTAGAGATTTTACCTGGAAGACCTTGGTTGCCCTGCTCTTCTATTGTAGATCACACATTCGTAACTAAGAGGAATGTATTTGATGTGAAAGTGGACACACATTTGTGGGTTCCTTGATTCGTCTTCCATATGATTTCATTTTTGCCATCCTTAATGTGCTGGTGATATGGATTGAAGATTGTACTGTTTTTTGAAGCATTATCAATGTCCTGAGCTTGTTCTTCTCCTCCTTACTGCAGAAACTTGTGGAAGCGTCACAGTAAGGATGTGGCTTTTGGATGAGATTAGTGGGATTCATCAGAGTTTCTGGCAATAAAATTGGTCGCTCCAACTTTGCAGCCATAGAGCTTTCTTCTGTGTTATGCATAACTCGGCCTGGAAACGATTGACATTCAAGGATAATTACATGCTGGGTTGTATTTTGTTCACCCGGGAAACATTTTTTACATGTTGATGTACGCCTTTCTTTGTTCAAATTCTTGGTTCTAAACTTTGATGGCTTTTGTTACCTAATGAATCCTTTGCTCTGGAAATTCCCCAAAAAAACAATCCATCTATTACTAACCACATTTTTGCCCTCGTCTCTTTTCTCTTTAGTGGTTTTGCTCTGTAAAAAAATGAAACCAATATACAGTAGTGAAGAGGTAATACTTAAAAGTTACAATGGTCAAATAAATAAACAAACCGTGAGAAAACCAAAAAGAAAAAAAAGAGAGGAGAGATTTAAGAATAGAAGTTGTGTTTCTTAACTGGAAGATGCTACAATCATGTCTCCCTGAATTTGCGTGATTTCGTCTCGCGCTGACGTGGAGTGGGTCCCCAGCCATAAATTTTATTTTAAAAAAAGGAAAATGCTAGATGTCTCGCTCCATTTGCGATAAATCCATATCGCCCAATACGTGGCATGGCCCACCTGCACAATCAGCGAAATTTATGTAAAAAGAAAAATAATTGCAGCTTTCCTTCCCCCTTTCAGATAGGGGTGTCCAAATCCGATTAACCGTAATTTTGGTTAACCGGAGTTCGGTTAACCATAATTTCGGTTAGATAAAATCATAAACCTAAACCAAACCGCTAGTCTCGGTTAACCGGAGATCGGTTAACCAATTTTTCGGTTCGGTTTTATCGGTTAACCAATAACCATTTATGTGATTTAGAATATCATAATATACATGAAAGAAAAATAAAATTGTCGAATATGATTAAACAATATAACTAATTAGATTAGATCTTCAAAATAATACTAATTTTGTATGTCTTGATGGTTATAATAACCAAATGATACTTTAAACTATTATTGTATGTAGTTCATTCGAACAACATATTTAATAAATAAATTTGAATGGCTTATGTAGACACGCACAATGACATATTTGACAAGTAAATAGTTGAAATTACAAGCCACAGTAAAACTATGCAAATAAGAGAGCTCAAAATGGCTCAATGGAACAACAAAATCATTTAAAAAAATGAATCCTTTAAAGTAAATCAAACTTATATATTAATATAAAAATAAAAAAATTTATTTTTCGGTTTTTCGGTTAAACGGTATTACGAAATGCGTAAACCGAAACCGAACCGAGAAACCGTTAATATTCTCGGTTCGGTTAACCAAACCAAAAATTTAAATAGTGTCGGTTCGGTTAACCAAAAAATGTGTCGGTTTTTCGGTTTATTGGTTCGGTTTTTCGGTTTTTTATGGACACCCCTACTTTCAGATCTGAATTGAAAATCCATCTCCTTCCTTTGGCTTTCCTCGCTCTCGCTCGCCGGCTTCCACCAGATTTCCATCTCCTTCCTTCCGCCTTCCTCGCTCGCCGTCGCCGTCGCCGTCGCCCTCCCTCGACCTCCCTTGCGGTCGCCCTCGGCCTCGCCCTTGCTCGTCGACCGCCTTCGCTCTGCCTCGCGTCGGCCGCGCTTCGCGTCGCCACCGCCATTGCCATTGCCTCCAATTCCCCTTCCTCCAAGTGAGTTATTTCTCATTCCACAAAATGAGTCACTTTTGTTCATTGCTTAATTTCTCCTCTGAGTGCTAATGATGCAGCTGAAATTGTTAATTTTTTACATAGAGACTTTAATTTGAGTGTAATTTGATTGTTAAGTATGAAGACTTTGATTGCATGTTATGTATTTACTGGAAAGTGTCCCAAAATCCCAAAATCAAGTTATACAATTGTATGTGGCTGTTAACTCCCCAGTGAATACTAGAGTTTTGCCTAAAGAAGGCTACAAGATGATCTGAAATTAAAGAGCTAACATTGTTTGGAATACTAGGTAACATCAAGAAAGGATCCTGCATTTTGATAGCAAGGTTAGCAAGTAAGTCTGCTGGTTTGTTTGTTGATTGTCGAACATGGACGAGTCTGATTTGGTCTTGGTGAGTGCTTGCAAGTTACTTGCATTGCTTTAGAAGGTAATAGCACCTGAGGGGCAGTGTTTCTTGGGCATTGATTGAGCCGGCAAGCTATGAGAGAGTCACTCCTCAAATCACTTGGTTGTGGTTTCCATGGGAAAGTGCTAACAAGCCGTGTTTAATAGCCTGCAACTCAGCTGTGAGGGCATCACACTCACCACACACAAAGACAAATGCATGAATTGGGGTTCTATGCTCATCCCTAAGAATACCTCCACCACCTGCTAAACCTGGGTTACCTTTGGACACTACATCCACGTTCACGGTTAGCCAACCACTCGGAGGAGGAATCTAGCTAGACGGAATTCAGCTCGAAAACATCAGCATCTACATGATGATAGAGGTCCTGGAATTTTGAACTTCACATCATTAGGAAACATCAGTATTATGTTATTTTAAACTTCACTTCAGTAGGGCAATTGTAAAATTGATTTGGGAATCTATTATACACATTAATTACTTTGCAATCATCCATTCTCTTTTTAGATTCGTTATTTGTTTGACTATTTGTATATGCCATTCATTCCAAAGCCAACATGATAAAATTTTTGTGAAAAGAAGTTAGTAATACCAAATAAAATCACTCCAAAGTGCTAATAGATTTGTATACAAAGCGCATTACGAAGATTCAATACACATCAAACTTCAGAAATCATATAGGAAAAGAGTTAACCAACTCCTACTGATGAATCCTACATAACAATCTTTTAAACTGGCTGGCATACAACTTCTACTAAAAAGCATGGCAATATAAAATTGAAGGTGTCTTCTGGCCATATTAAGGCTTTTACTGATCCTCATCCTCCTCAATTTTAGGAGCCAAGTAGAACCTGATGTGAACCTGATTATTCCAAGCACAAACTATAAGGCATCCCATTAAACCATACAGATTACAAGTAACTGAGCAGAATCCATTAATTCATCAACTCAATTCAGATGTGCAGAAATCAGCAATTGCCTATTGAAGTATGGCTATTATCACACTACGGTTGCATATATCAAAACTAGAAGTAAATGGTACAAGGATAAAGACCATGAGGTTATTCAAGATAAAGTCCATAACCTATTCGATTGATGGCAACTAACTGGTTGAGTTAAGCTTCTTGCATATCATGACTACATCAGCATTCTCATGACCTTTCACACAACACCCCTGATTCTAATCATCAGAAACAGAATACAAGTCATTTTATTTCCACTCCACACAGGCAACAGCAGTGTATTTACTTACAAAAAATACTTACAAAAAGAAGAAAAAGATAGTACAGAAAAAAAAATATGAGCAAGGTTTAGAAGCATTTTATCGAACAGATAATGGACTTTAGCAATGGGCATCTTATCTTCTACAACAATGAACACACTCTCACGAATACAACATCATAAAGACTCCACTAGGAGCAATGCATGAAGTTACAGAAACATGATACAGATGACTCAAGCAATTAGGATTTCCAGATGGAGATAATCTCCAACGTTACTAAACAACTGAAACAAGCAAACAAAACTAGATAGCTGAGAATCTAGACAACCCAGGAAATAATCGCTTCAATCGGAAGAGAAAAGGAAGTTAATCACTTACAGATTACAGAATCTAGAATCCATTAATTCATTAACTCAATTCAAATGCGCAGCGAAGGCGTTCGGCGATAAGGGCGACGGCGGCGGAGCGAAGGCGTTTGACGAGCAAGGGCGAGGCCGAGGGAGGGCGACAGCGACGGCGAGCGAGGAAGGCGGAAGGAAGGAGATGGAAATCTGGTGGAAGCCGGCGAGCGAAAGCGAGGAAAGCCAAAGGAGATAGATTTTCAATTCAGATCTGAAAGGAGGAAGGAAAGCTGCAATTAATTATTTTTTTAAATAAATTTCGCTGATTGTGCAGGTGGGCCATGCCACGTATTGGGCGATATTGATTTATCGCAAATGGAGCGAGACATCTAGCATTTTCCTTAAAAAAAAATCCAATTAAAAACCCCTCAATAGATCCGGAGAAACTTGCTCTGTTCTGCAATCGCGTTCGTCTCTCCGGCCTCCTTCTCGACCACGTCGTCGTCGTCGTCTCCGGCCTCCTTCTCCGACCACGTCGCCGCTGCTTCCCGACCGCGTACCAATTTGGCGCCGCCGCTACCAAGTACCAATTTGACATCTTTTCTTCATCTTGGGTTTCCGGCATGGACTCTTCAGCGGCCGACATCTTCGAATCGTCTCTGACCTTAGAGACCACCCACTACGAAGAGGGCTACGCCGAGGGCCAGCGAGACGGCGCCGTTTCGGGGAGGCGGGACGGCTACGAGGTGGGCCTCAAACACGGCTTCGAAATGGGGGAGGAGCTAGGGTTTTACAAGGGCCTCGTCGACGTCTGGCTCTCCGCCATTCGGGTCGACCCGGCCTGTTTCTCGCCCCGGGTCCAGAAGAGCGTCCACCAGATGAGCGAGCTGCTCCAGAGTTACCCCATTCAGGATCCGGAGAGCGAGGGCGTGGACGACATCAAGGCCAGCTTGAGGTTGAAGTTCAGAGCTGTTTGTGCCAGCCTCGGCCTCAAATTGGAGTACGATGGGTACCCTAAGGCTTCTGATGCTGTCGACATTGGGTTTTGAAACAGGTGATTGGTGCTTAATCAATTCCGATGAACACAGCATCAACCACAATGCTAGCTGCACAATTTGGCTTCCTCTGATTTCTGAATACTGTTGAAAAATGATCAAGTACCTGAATTTGATGTTGATGAACCTTGGCAACTTTTAAGCATGCCAATTCTTCTGGCTCATGTATTTGTGTACTGGTCATTGGTCAACTGTTACTGGCCCTTGGAGGTCATGTGTTTTATAGCTCAACTTAATTCTACTGAAATGAACACTTGTATGGCCTTCGTTCTTGGCACAAATTTCTCAACACCAGTCATACATCAAAGCATTCTTAAATAAACCTTCACAACGCATAAGAAAAAAGAAAGAACGCTTCAGACTCCTTTTTCTTCTTTTACCAAGTTACAAGAAGCATTTGCTGATGAAACAAGAAAGGGCATACTTTTGCCTTTCAACATTCAGAATGAAACAAATCCACATTTCTTGGAGAAGTCCTAAGAATGAACGTCTATACACTTGATGCTCATTTAGTTGACCAAAATTTCCATCATCCTCCATATAACAAAATGAAAAAGAATGTACAATTTCCTGTGTAAGAAACATTTCTCCTGGCCAATCAACACTGTTTACTCTTGAACTCATCGGACAGCAAACTTCCCATTAATCCTTGGAGTCTGTTAGAACCAGGGCCCGGCAAAAACAGAGAATCATTTCCTCGTAGAGAGCAAGGATCAGCCTCACCATCTGATCTTCCTACACACCAAGCACCTGGGGAAAACCGTTTTGAACGACCCAGAAGCTCTTTATCAATCTTATCTAACACGGGATCTTCCCTTGCGAATTTCCTGGCAAACACAGCGCCGCTTTTGACCATCTTGTCAAAGTCCTTCATTGTCAAGACGCGAGGATGCTGTTTTGGAGGACTGTCCCATGCAATGTAGTGGAGATCATGGCCTATGGCAGTTGTGCGGAACTCGTCTTTGTTACAAATCACTGTGTGGAAGTAACTTTCTGGAGAAGACATGAAGTTTGTGTAGTACATTAGGACGGTCCTAGGGAAGTTGTCCCATCCCCATATGCAGTATTCAACAAATGATCGAGTTAGAAACACCCATGCTGAGCCTGAAAAATGATTGGAAAAAGAAATTTGGGAATATCTGATTCAGGGCACTGAAATTCCTTAATTGAGATGTCAGGAAGTCACGCTACCCTTAAAAAGCATAATATATACTTAAGTGCCTAAAGGATTAACTTGCTTTTGAAACTTTCACATATTGGCTTGTTCACATTGACTGAGACGCTAGAATTTTAACCAACTATTGCATTGGAAATAAACTTTCAGCATCATCTCAATTGTATCCAAGTTATTCTTGAGCCATACAAGATGATTAGCAGCTACATTGAATTATCTACCAACGATAAATCAATATCTTTAAATATATAATGTGTTAGGGAGGTTTAGGAAGCTGGCACTGTAATTGCTCTACTCAAGAAGGAAGAATCAACTAACAAAATATAAGAGTTGTGTGTGCCTTTTCCACTGAGCATGTAAAGTTTGCATCAATTCTCAGTAGGCTTCACAAAAATCCACAGGGTATTATTACTCATGTTTTCGGGTGCAGATCTAACATATATTCCTTCCGAGTTTCCTACAAGAATTAGGTAGTACCAGACTAATATATATGCAATAAATAAGTTCCAGCATGAATAAGAAATTTCTCAGTAATTTTAAACCAAAACCTGAATGCAATTCAAGTCCTTTAAAAAACTCAGCAGCATTATAGCATTGCCACAGAATTCAAAATTCTCAATTCATGTATTCTTACTAGCTCACCTGTGAACAGCTTAAAAGCAGTAGGTAGGGATCGACGCTGGGTGGTCAAAGCAAGGTCTGATTTCTTGGATAGATAGAGACCTGGATCAATGATGATGGGCCTTGCACGTTGGTTGCTGTGAAAGCATATGGATTTTAGTTTGGCTACATTTTTTTGAGTACCTTACAGAAGTATGCATCAAAAGATATCTGTACTTACAGTTTCCACCCAGCAACCATCTGAGCATTTTCAATAAAATTGAGACTCCTAGACAAGTTTGAGAAAACATGAAGTATATCTGCACAGAGAACACATATTGAGATAATAAGCCCAGGGAATCGGCAATAGATGTTTTGATTTATGTTTCCAATAACATGAACTGCAAAAAATTGTAACATTGAACAAGTAGATGCTTTATTTCTTCTCTACTAATCAAGCAATCATGTTGAGCAAAAAGTAAAGACTCAAAAAGCATATGGCTTATTAAAAACAATTATAGAAGGAGGTCAATTTCCTTTGACAGAGGAGACAAATGATGATAAATATTACTATTTTCCCTGTATAAAGGTCAATGGAGAATCCTCAGTCATCATCATCTTCCTTGCCACCATGAAACCAATTCAATATTGTTTCTACAAAAATACCCTTGAAATACTGTACTGAACACTAGTAAGTTGTAACAGAAACAGTTGATAGTTGACACTTTAACATTGGTGAAAGACTATGCTTTTGAATACAAATGCTATCCAGTACAGGTGCATAATAGAGAATTTTCATATAAGCTTGAAGTATAAACATAAGGGTTAGAAGCAAGAATGCCTCAAAATGAAAACAATGACAGGGATATTCTATACAAGATTAAGAGACACTGTGTGATTATTAGATGGGAAGCATTTTCTATCGGAGGATTTACACTAAACGACTTCAAGAAGATGATGAAATTTTAAAGCGATTAAGCAACATTATGAAATGATAAATTAGTCACTTTTATAAATAAAACTAGACCGAGCAATTTCAAAGGAACCAAAACATAAAGGCTGTCACTAGATCAGAAAGTAGAAACATAATGTACTAAACATTATTTCAATAAATTAAGTCCAATGTGAATTTGAATAAGAGCCTTCATAGACCATAAGTACTTCTAATTTAGATTAAAACCTTTCTTTTGATCCTTTCAAAAAGCAGGCCTCAAATGAGTATTTGATTTCAAGTTGCATGAACTGAGTTGTTTAATGCATTGTAGGATGATGATTAGCCTTCTGGAGTGAGGTCCAATGGTTGTGACAAGCTATATTTACAACGGAGCAGAAACTCAATTTTGTTTACACCTAGTAAGCAAGATACGCAAGGGCAGAAATGCGATATGCAGAAGCTAAGAGTTGAACACATCAGAATTCCAAATGCCAGGGAAGCTTAGCAGCATTATATCAGGAGAGTTCGGTCAGTGTATTTTATCAGAACTTAATCAACAAAATGAATGGTAGTATGCAACAATGCTTAATCACTCTTGACAAGAATAGCCAAATGAAAGAAAGAAGCCAAAACTCCGTGAATCCTGAGCTTGGGTCAAATCAAGAAATGGACAAACATAAACCATGTAGCAAGGCCATAAACATGTACAGAAATATAAATGAATGGGTACAAAAGCAACCATCATTATTGTAACTTGTTTACAGCAGATACTAACCATCTTGAGTCATGAGTGGATAATCTGAAGCGCTGAGATTGATGAACCAATCCCATTCAGAGCTCTCCTTCAACAAAATGGCAATAGCTTGTAGGGTAGAGGCAATCATAGTTGGGCCTTTATATGTCACCAAATTGGATTTCGCCATAACTCGCACATTCTCCACTTCACGGAAAGTAGGATCGCCTTTCACAGACAAAGTCAAATCAATCCTCTCCCTAGGCGGAGCCTCAAGATCCAGGTGCAATATATACTGATTTCTTGGATGATACACTGCCTGCAAGACCCTCATCATTCTGTGACTATCGCCTTTTGTACCTGATATAAGGTAAGCAAACCTAGGTGCTTCCATTTTCATCCCTGTGTTCCACTCCAGTGATCTCTTTATATCTGATTCAACAAAGTATCCAGTTGATTCCTCCGATTTTGAAAAGGCCGATTCATCAGCTTCTGCACCATCCTCATATACATAGATGGGCGAGTAAACTCCAAAACTAGCAGCTAAAATGAGAGTAGTGAAGACCAATATACTCGCAAAGAATGGGATCATCCATTTCCTATCACTAAAGACTCTGCTATTATGTGGATTGACATGTTTCCTCATAGCCATTCAGCTCAACCAAAGCTCCAATTTGGGGGCTTCCAAGCTACTAACTTGAGCAAGTAGAAACCCTAGAAGAGACAGTTGCAAACCAGCTAAAAAACAGCTCTCAGAGATCAATACAAGCGGCAAATCGTATGATATGTCTTCAATGGGACAGAATCATCCTACTAGGAAATAAAACCCATTCTCGATCCTCCATGGGAGATAACCCTAAATTTTCAACATCCAGAGCAAACCAGACACCATCTGCTAGGAAATTGGACAATACCGATCAGAAAATTAGGTCACACGAGCAAAAGCATAAAACCCCCAATACAAGCAGGAAAGGAAAAACGCGATTACACAACCTTACCAGAAACCCAAGGGTGGTTGAAAGCGTAGCCACAAAACAGGGCAAAGACTTCGGTGAAAGTGCAATTCCGATTGGCTGCCTTTTCCCTTTTAGTGTAGGACACTCATGAATTGCAAATTCCGCCGTAAATTGAACCAACCCAGAAGCAAAAAACAAGTTCTTGTTTAGCCTTCCCAAGTTCTTAAGACCAAAGAAGAATGGGAAACGGGCACAGCTGAAATATCCCTTTACAGCATTCAAGTAATCACACAAACACCAGCATCAATCACTAGTTAAGAATGGATTTCTGCCCAGATCCAAATCACCATAAAGTGTCCAAATTTATGCAATATCTTAGTATCAAAGTACGGCCTTGGAGGAAGATGGGTGAGAAATGTTTGAAAATTCGGACCACTGAGAAAGCTTAGAATGCAAGTCTTAGGGGGGAAAGGCTTGAAAATGACGCCAAGTAGTGGGAAATTAAGGATACAAATGGGGAGAGGTTTTTGGTGGGACGAAGAACGCAAGAAAAGGGCTAGAAACAGGAGGAAGCGGTGATGACTAATCATGGCTGGCCAGCGCGTTTTTTATATATTGATCCGCTTTGAAAAATATAGTCCTGGCTTTCTGCTCTTTCTTTATAACGCTCCGTACGATTTGTGTTCAATTTGTTGGACCGAAATTTATGGGCAAACTAACAATTTGTCTCAAAACGTACTCGGAGGTAAATATATGTCGGTGTTACACAATATTGAGTATTAAACTCCCACTTTTGTTCAAAGGATAAGACCTCTCACTGGTTTGTACAAAATTATCAAGGGAGCTACACTTTTGTTTAGAAACTGAATTATGATCATGCATGCCAAGTTTTGAATAAGCTTGGGCACACTATATAATACTCCGAGTATATATAGAGATGGGCATATGATCAAAACCAAGACTTCAATTAAGATGGAGATCAGAAGTTGCAGGGCTAGCAAAGACTTGTAGGGGTGGGAGTGTTCAGAACTTGCAGGGCTCAGAAAATCATAATCATGGTCAATTTGATTTTGTTGGGATACAAAACAATCCCACATCGAAAATTGGGCAACAAAACTGTCTAGTATATAAGACGGTGGGCTACTCCTCCTATTGCCAATTGGTTTTAGGATGGAACCCCACCGGCCTTGTATCGGGCCACCCACACGTCTAATATGGTATCAGAGCGGGTGGTCTGGGCCCGTTTCTTCAAGTGTCAACTGGGACGGTCCAGTTGCACTTGAGGGGGCGTGTTGGAATACAAAACAATCCCACATCGAAAGTTGGGCAACAAAACTGTGGAACCCCACCGGCCTTGTATCGGACCACCCACACGTCTAATAGATTTGACCATGAAGGATCCCGCCTACTCACACTGCTCTCGCTTACCAACCAAAAATTGACGTCACGATTCATGGCCACGACTTTTTTTTACTCCGTAGTAGGTATTGTAAGTAGTAGTGTGATGATGTATTGACTATTAGTATTACGTTACGTATGTAAATTTTTGGGGTGTAAAGTCTTCGTCCTAAAAATTATGGCAACGTAGCCACAACTTTTTATTGGAACGGACTGATTATCAAAAGAGAGCCCCCAGATCCAAAGTACCCAATCAGGCGATCACCACCCGCTCCCCACCCTGACTTGTTCGTTAATGTGAAGAGTTTCTTCTAATCTTGACATATCGTCCGAGAAGTAAACACGGTAACCCGATACTAGGAAATTACGTACTCCATCCGATTCTTAAAAAGCGTCATTTTACATTATAACAGTACTTAAAAAAAAACACTACTCTGTATTAATTAAAATAAAAAATTATAAATTTTTTTTCCTCAATTTTATCACTCAATATAAATTATAATACTACTTTTTATAACTCAATTGTAATCAATTACTTAAAAAATCTAAAACGACACATAAATGAACAAAAAAATGACACTTTTATGCATCTGAAGGAGTAACTAACCTAATCCTCCTGTTAAGGCCCATGAGCTTTTATTTCATGATGTAATGGGGATAGGGCCGATAGGCTGCTCGATCTCTTAACACTCTAATCACTCTTGTTAATGAATGATCGGGAGTTAAACTCCCTCCGACCAAGAAAATAAATAAATTCGTGTGTACAAATCTATTTGTATGACGTACTTACCAATTAATCGAAGGGGAAAATCCGACACGAAATTTGGATCGGGTGCTTTTGGTCTTCTGGGCAACTTTTGGGCACGCACGTACGTTGTCCTCACTAATTAATCCTGTTTGATATAAGTATCATGAATGTCAACAATAATACGTACATTTGGTACATGATTGGGAGAAACTCGATCGTTTAGACAGCGCTCATGCATGATTCACGTACTAGAGCCACCATATACTGTATATACAATTGAGTAAATTACGCTGTTGATTCTCAACATTTCATACATTTTCTATATTAGTAACCGATCTTTATTTTTTGCTATCTTAATATTTAACCTATTAAATTTTGAAATCATTAATTTTGTTAAGATTTTTGTTTGAAATATTGTCGGTTGCGTGACATGAACTGTACAGGTTATCTAATTCATGACTTAGCAACCATGTTAGTGACAAAAACTAGTCCGTCTTTTGGATTTTATTTTCCAAATGATGTATGTGAGGATTTTTTTTATTTATAGGACTATTGCATAATTAGCTTATTATAAAATAATGAGTTTTTAACAAACTCATTTTGTAAAAAATTAATCCAACTATTTAGCTTTTTAATAAATTTTTTAAAACATTAATAATATATTATACTATCAAATCGTCACTCATCAACTAAATGATATACAACCTACTATTCCTTGTAAAAAAATAAGTTTCTCTACTATTCTCAAAATTTTACCCATAATCGGAGAACGAGATTTCAGATGAAGTTTTGACTGCGAATGACACAATTAATTAAGAGGATGCTAAACATCACCGAATAAAATTTATCACCATTTTCATTTTCCATTTTTACCCCTAACAACATACTTACATTTACAAACAAACCCTTATTTTCTGAAAACCTAATATCCATCTTTTTCTCCCAATTGAGTGCACACCGGATAGCATCATCTCCTTCAGTTGTTTGATCAAAAAAAAAAAAAATCATCTCCTTCAGCCAGCGGCGGATCTAGGGAGGCGGCCGCCGCCCATCGCGCCGGAGCGCCTATGTAGAGTAGCGAGGAGCGGGGCGGAACGGGGCGGGAGCAGGGCGGGATTGGGCGCCGGGGACTGGGCGGAATGGGGGCTTGAACGCAAGGGCTGGAGCGGCGGAGCCGAACTGCCGGAGGAACGGCTTCGGAGGAATGCTGCGGGCTGCGGCCGCAGAAGAAGAAGACCGAATCAAAGAAGAAGATGACTAACCTAAAAGGCAAAACCACTGAATCGACGGCGCCAAAGCGTCTTTGTGAACTGGTGGTTGGTAGTAAGAGAGAGATGCCCAATTTAATTTTGGGGTCTGAATCCCTCCCATCATCTGAGTTTCAATCTCAACCACTCCCATCATTTTGGGGTCTGAAATCAAACCAATTCAGCTTCCTTGTTTTATTGTATGTCCGGAAATTTGGAACTCAGTACTCTTTCTACCCAACACATTGTTCATGTTTCGCAGTTTTGAGTGCTGAGATTCTCTTTTCTATCAAAAAAGACATGGTTTTATTTTGATTTTTGGGATGTTTATTTATTTAGGGGTATCTAAGTCAAAAAGATGTAAATTGGTGACGAATAAGTTAAAATCCGATGATGTTTAGCAATTGTGTTAATTAATGAAGGCGTTGGCAGCTAAGTTTAGTTTGTATGCTGCTTACGGCGCCGGCATTTTTTAAATCCGCCTTTCACCTAAAGCTAATTAAAAAAGGGAGCTACATCAAGTTGTGAACTGGCTCCTTTTCTTTTCTTCTTTTTGAAATCTCACAAGTGACTTACTTTTTTCGTTTTTTATAATTTTATTGGAATCTTATTACAGTTTTTTTAAAGTGCTTTAGTTTTTCACATAACTTCGTTATTGGAATTTTGAAGTATGATTAGGAGCTTTGTATCAAGTTAAGATTGGTATACTAGACATATCTCATAAATCGACAATTAAGTAGTAACATCAGTTCGGAGAATTAAGGGACCGGATACTAAAACACAAACAGGATAAGTACAAACAATAATAATAAAAAAAAAGAGAGTAATTGCAACTTTGCAACTTCGTGACTGGGATGAGCAAATCAGTTGACAAACGTAACGTTGAAGACGTTAAGGTTCCGTTCGGGAGCGACGTTTCGGAGGCGCTGAAGCTGAATGAAGGGCGAGACGTTTGGTTGCGCTGGTGTTCGGCGTGGTAGAGTCTCGTGAAGCTGGCGCGTCCTGGGTAGCTGAAGATGGCGCATTTGAGCCCCCTAGTACCCCCCAGATGGCGATGAAAGTGAGGGCGTCTTGCCATTTCAGTCCGCTACCCCCAAAAATTATTTCCACCCGATACCCCTGGGAGCACGAAGGCATTCTCACTTCTCATTCCAATTTCGAAGGCAGAAGAAGAAGGCGAGGCGACGACGAGAACGAACCCTAGAGATCGAGAGGCAAGATGAGTAGGCCTGATTTCAGATCTATCCTTTTTGTTCTCATGTGTTCCAGATCTGAATTGTTGTTATCTTTTGCTTTGTTTCTGTTCTCTTTCGTCTAGGGTTAGGGATACGAAGGCTTCGCCGCTTGTGTTCTCTCATTGAAGGCAGAAGGCGACGACGGGACGGCGGCGGCTGAACCAGCAGAGGTAAGAACAATAAACCCTATCCCTGAGATCTGATTTGTCCCCTATCCATTGTTGTTGTTGAATGGGTTGGGGAGGTTGAACAACCATAGCGATTAACCCTAGCTATATGATTTGTCTCGTTAGATAACCCTTGCCCTTTGCTGTTCATATATTCCTAGCATCTCATTGAACCCTAGTCCTTTGTTGCTGTTGTATGGGATGAACCCTAGCTATCTGATTTGTCCCGTTAGATAACCCTTCTCCTTTGTTGTTCTTGTATGGGTTCATCCCTAGCTATCTGATTGTTGTTAGTTTTGATGCGATTTAGGGCTGAAATATTTTGTAATTTGGAATGCAGTGTAGAAGACGATAACTGTTTGATTCTTGCTATAATATTGTTGCTCCGTCGACTGCTAGAGATCCGAGGTACGAGGCCCTTGATATCTTGAAATTCATGAACTCGTATGACAGATAGATAATTGTTGAGTCTTTGATTGCAGTTCTGAACTGAGTGAATTGTGATGCTTATAGGTTTCTGCTATGCACACTTCCTACAGATTGTTAGAGTGATGGGGATGATTGTTTCTTGTTGATTAGACTGTGAATAACATTATTTGGGATTGTAGTATTATCACCTATATGAGCTGAATTTCGTGTGATGCATTTTCTTTGTTGATACGCTTATAGGATTAGGACCTCATATGCGCAAAAATAATAGCATTTTTATTATGTACCTTAATTGTGTTTGTTCGTTGTTGATTGTTGAAATGCAGGATGTGTGATTCTGATGACAGCTACTCAAGTAATGATCCGGAGAGATATGAGCTTGACTTCAGTTCTGGAAAACTGTTTGACGATGAGAAGTTCGAAAGATGGCTGGATCTCGCCGGCGAATGTTGCGATGGACTTGGTAGCAAGCTCATTGCTTACATCAACCAGATGCGTAAGGAAGGAGCTGAGATGCACCGTGAGATCATAACGCTGCAGTGTACGAAAACAGTGTTGGAGGAGGACATCGATGAGTTAACTGCAAAGGTTGCTGTAATGGAGACTCAGAGGCAAGACCCGTTCGCAGCAGTTAACAAGGTTCCATTTGCCGTTGGTCTTGCTACTGGCATTGTAGTCGCTTTGGCTTTTAAGTTTATTGTTTATTAGGAGGGATTGTTCTATGCTTATTATGTAGTACTCTTGGTTTGACTTATCCAGTGGACTATTTCATGTTGAGACTGTGTTGGCTTGGATTTCATCGTATGTTGCTGTTGGTTATGACTTGCGATTTATGTTGGGTGATGAATGTTTGTGTTTGTTGTCTGTTCTCCATTTGTCTACGGTTTTGATGTATATGTCTTGAGGTTTATGTTGCTTTTTGTCTGTGTGTTGTATTTTCCAAATATATACGTGTTGCCTGCAGTTCATATTGTTTAGGGGGTATGCAACGTCTAGCAGGCAGAAGAGGTACGGTGGGCTTCCCTATCTCATGCATTTGATCCCTATTTCACTGATGTTTTCTTCATGCTTTGTTGTACTGATTTATTTCGTTGCCTACTCCATTGCAGGCTCTCCCCAGAGATATGTCGTCAGCAGGTGTGTACAAAGTTGTGTTTCATTGAGCGTGGCACGAAAAGTGAAAATTTATTATAATTTGCCTACTTTTAGAAATATTAGATATCATTCATGTATTTACCCAAATATTTTTAATGTGACCTCAATTGACCGGTATGCCCTTGGATCCCCTACGTCTCTATATAAATGCACCCTTGATGTGCTTCCAAAAACCACATACGATCATTCCCTCTCAACCATAGTGTAGATACTGAGATGTATGAAATTCTTTTGTTATACAGTATTTTCGATTCTTTCCTTTCACCATGTGTTTGGATTTGATTCATATTAAATGTTTATTGTTAATGTGCAACAGATGGCCCTACAGGAGTGGACCTCAGCGCACACCGAACAGATGTTGGTCATATTCAAAGAGCATCGCGATGCGCCCAGAGACGATGTGTGGCCTAACTAGCGTGTGATGGCGACAACCTTTGAGCAGAAGACGGGTGTAGAGCTTAGGCCCATGGCCCTGAAACACAGGTTTCACTACAGCATGAAGATGTTCCGTTTGTACTTGTCCCTCAAGGATGCTGGCATTGAATTTTTGTGGGATGGAGAAACTGGACAACTGAAAGGTGATGACCAGTGGTGGGAGAATGCAATTCAGGTTTGGATCCATCCATTTCATAACAGTTTAATTAGCTATCCCGAATTTATCAACGTTAGTTTAAGTTATATTTGCCTTTGTATTGTGCATGGTAGACTGCAGGGGATAGGTGTAAGAAGTTCAGGCGGTTGAATCCGCCACACTCAACTGTGCTTCTGTGGGAGGAGGTGTTTGCAAGGGGTGATCCCGATGGAGTGTGGCCTGGTGCTGCGAATCCCGCCCCTGCGAATCCCGCTGCAGTTCATCATGCAGGCGTAGCGGATGATTAGGAGTTTATTAGTAGTGTTTGTTTGAATTTAGGAGCATGCACTCAGTTTAAGAATTTCTCGTACTAGTACCTTGCTTTGTTGGTTTATGACCCCTAATCATCTGTTTGTTGCTGGATTTATGTGTATGGATCCACCAATACTTGCGGTTGCTGTTTGCTTGGCCTATCTTTAATATGTCGCATTTCTGTGTATGTTGTCATCATGTGTGGTGTTGTTGTTTTTGCTATATGACAATGTTATGTTGCATATGTTTCCTGCTTGCATTGCCTCTTGCAGAAAAAGTAGCATTGCATGGAAAGGTTAGTTCTCACAATGGGGTGTTGGAGTGAGGTAATTTCCTGAACTATGGTATGTACATTATGTGCTTTTGATATCTTAGTTATTCTCCAAAACATCCATTGAATCAGGATGTATACAATGGCGTAAGAATTCATGTGTTTTTATGTCTGCTTACGTACTCACTTAGGTGCTTAGTTGTTATAGACAGCTCATGTGTTGACTATAACCTAGACAGGAATCTTATATGTAGAAGAAGTAGACGTTTGAAATAGGTACCTCACTGATTCTGGAATTATGTGCTTTTGGACAACTCACTGACATCTAGTTCCTTTCTTTTTAATAGATTAGACAACTATGTGATATCTTTTTGAAGAGAAAATATAATACATAATAGGTTACACTGCATTCTGCCACATTTATTGTAGGTCTGACTCCATGACATGGTTGGTCAATGTCACACTTTATTAGGATGATGCATTTATTTTATGTCTGACTCCATAATAGGTAAACCCATGCGTTTGGCATATAAACACTTGGGAAGGAGGCCCTCCAACCACCATTGGCTAACCACAACAGCTAGGGTTTTTGGCAAATTCGAACTCTCCAATCGTAGGTAATGGTTTTATGTTTGCATGTGTGTTGGTAGTTAATATTTAAAACATTACCTAATCTGCTCCCCAACAGGTTCCATCATGGCTCGGGAGGAGGGTTGGACGAGGGACCATAACAAACAGCTGCTAACCGTATGTCGTGATCACTATGCCCCTAGAGCAAGGCGGGGGAATGAACATCCTAATTACAAGGCACTGGCTGGTCGTCTCCATCTGGCCACCGGTTACCAGGTTTCCGCTGCTAGTTTCAGGCTTCGGATGGACTACAACAAGAAGATGTGGCGAACCTACATTAGTCTTCAGAGATTGGGGATCAACTTTGAGTGGGATCCCGTCACCGGGGAGCTTCGTGGAGATGATGCATGGTGGGAATGGGCAACCCTGGTATGTAAATTGATCAATAGGTGGTTAAACTCCTTGATTCATATGCCTGTGGTTTGTTATTTGGTCTTCCATGATGCAGCTCGGTGGAACAACGTGCAAAACGCTAAAGAACTTTGAACCTGATTACCCCACCACCGCCCTTTGGGAGGAAGTGTTCGGCCCGGCTTCCGAAGAGACTCACTTGGCCGGAAACGTGGAGCAGGTGTCCATTGACGACGTTGGGCCATCCGGGGACAATGACTCTGACTTAGACGAGTGATGGAAGACGTTTGATGTTGTTACTGTTGTCGTTGTTATTTTCCCTGTCGTTTTATTTCCTGTTGTTGGGTTATGGTGTTAGGTTTGTTTTCGATGTTGTAATGCAGTCCGTAAGACGTTTGGTTCATGGTTTGTTGTCGTTGTAATCATCTATCTATGGTGGTATTAATGAATTTATGTTTGTAGTTTACTTGGTGCCTATGGTTTTCTTCATATCGTCGTCTTACTCTTGAAATTAGGGTTCTAGTTAATGTGACCTTCACAATTGATTATGAAGACCTTTGTTTGCTTTCATACTATTAAAGACCTTGTTGAATTGCGTGTTATGTAGGTTATTATTGAGTTTGGGCGGAAAAGTAACAGGATCGTTGAGATGAGCACAATATTTGTAAGTGTGCTTTTCCCTTAACATTGTTAATATTGTGTATGCCATTATTTTCAGCTCACTAGTGCCGTGTACATTGTTGGTATGTAGGGTGAATGTGTGTTGTTGCCTTTCAAGGTGAATGTAAGGAACAAGAGCGAACTGAGGACAGGCCAGGTAACATTAATAACAATAATTTCTTCTTCCACATTCCAAGCTTTACCTTCAAAGCAATATTATATTCCATTATTTGTGAAAACGTGCCTTGCGGGGGGAATATTATCAGCATGCTGCCACATTTACTGCATGAGCATTCACATCCTACATAACATGCATGCACAGTGTTATGCTTTCCATCCATACCTAGCTAAATTCAATGCCCCTATGTAATTTATCATCTGTGACAAAGCACACAGGGCATAGTACAAAGGCATGCATGCTACTCTTTATCAGATTCTTCAGAGATTGGATAATACATATGCTAGTGATAGGAGTGGAGGATTCTTGCTATGAATAGCCTCATAAGTCTTGTCTTGTCCATAATAAATAAATATATATGTACATATCACGCATTGATGTTATCCATAAACAGTAGGAGGGGCATGCATTGGTCTTGTCTTCTTTTTGCCATCTTTACAGTGCATAGTAGGCGTTCAAAATGGAAATAAATATGTATGCTGACCTTGTTTCCTTTATGGAGATAACCTAGCACAATTTACAAACGTCATCACCCCACATGAAGAACCCAAAATGGACATCTCCATCTTAGGCCCCGTATGAAACAACAATTGAAGTGTGTAATACCTTTACTTCCTTTAGCTTCATACGTTCACTGCTGTCCCATTTGTATTTCGCAGGACCACTCCAAATTCTACTATAGGGTGTCACCAGACATCATCATTGGGAAGATCTTTACGTCGTATTGCAGTAGACGCAGCAAAGACCCCAATGCCGTCGAGTTCTTATACAATGGGAAGCGCCTGACCCATATTCGCAACACGGCAAGTCCTCGATCCGTAAGTCACACCGTGTATATACATGTCCTTGTTTCCTTAACGTTATACACACCACCGGTGTTGGACTAATGCCATAATTTCTTCGTAACCAGATCGGGATTGAAGACGGGGATGAGATCGATGCAATGGAGTACACTTTCGGTGGGGGTAAGATGTCCGACGCATGAAATTTCGAAAATGGTGTACCAAATTATGTAAACTCTCATATGTCAGAGTCCAATGAATCATCCAAGTTATGTTCTTGGATTTTATGTGTTGGAGAATTATGAAAAATAATGTCAATGAACAACATGTTGGTGTTCGTTGTCATGTTGCATGGTTCTTTTCGAGATTGATATGCATAATATTGAAATATGAAGGACCTTAACTGTCGACAATGGTGTACCTTAATATTCAAATACACCTTAATATTGAAATACGAAGGACCTTAACTGTCGTGTGCTTACAAAAGTGATATGAGTTACCTTCGCTAATCGGTTAGGTGTGAGGCATGCCAAAAAGATACCAAAACAACCCCACGAGTACGCCACATATATACCAAAACAGCCCCACGAGGCAAATATAGGTACCGAACGAGTGAACAACCTATTCCAATGTACTTAAGGAGCACTTATGATCGAGTCACCAATACCTCCTCGAATTCCATATCTCCTCTGCAATACGATCCCTCACTAGTCGCATCCCCCCTGGTGCGTTGTCCAAGCCTCTCTCCGGTCTTATGGGTGGGGGGAGATTGGGGTCGTCGTACTCGTCCTCCAAGTATGTGTCCGCGAGTCTATGCCGGATGATGTGGTTGTGTACGCAGAAGCACACGAGTATAAGATCAACCTGCGTATCCACTGCGTAGGAGGGCATGCTGGATAACATACGGAATCGCTTCTTTAGGACACCAAAGCACCTTTCGATGCAGCCCCTCAAAGAAGAGTGAACCTTGTTAAATGCTTGCTTTGCATTTCTCGGAAGAGCATTTTGAAATTGCGACAAATGGTACTTAACTTTGCTATACGGCACCATGTATCCGTTTCGGTCCGGATATCCTTTGTCAACGAGATAGTACTTGCCTATAACAATACACGACATTTGATAGTCATGCAAACATGATTTCCCAAAACAATACACGCACAAGAGGATGTCGTACGTACCCGGAGGAGGATGCGGGAAATTCATGGCCGGAGTCTTAAGGGCATGGTCGAAGACACGCGCGTCGTGTGCACTACCCTCCCACCCAGCCGACACAAATGTGAAGGTCATATCGAAGTCGCACACCGCCATCACATTGAAAGAACAAACTCCCTTTCGATTACGATAGGGGAGTTGCTCGGCTCGAGGCACAGTACATGCTACATGCGTTCCATCAATACATCCAATCGCGCCCTGGAATTCAAAAGCAGGAAAGCGAAATCAGTGATCATCAATGGTCTTGATGTCGTTGTGTGGGCATAATAGGTTTCAATCAAGTTACCGTGAAGAGGTCGTAGCGGCTGTCGTTCTTGACTCGCTCGGGGATAGATGAGAACGTCGGATCCCGTGGCGTTAGTAGACGCCTCGCAAGTCCATTGAACCCTTCATTTCTACCCGTTATGCAATCCAAGACCTCGTGGATGGTGCGACTGACGGTATCGCCCGACCGTTGGAATCTCTCGCAAACGGCTCTATTGGACGCTCCTAATGAGATGGTGTACAACAAGATCCCCACCTTTTCCAAGGCTGTCATGTTCCTCGAGGGTCTTAGGCCATGGTCGGCCTGCAACGTCTCACACAACTTCATGAGCACATGTCTCTCCATCCTAAACGCGTTAATACAGCGAACTTCCGATCCCGAGTCCATTATTTCGCGCATCCAAAGGTGACCAGTGAGGGGTGAAGTGAAGCATGGGACCTTGACTAGGTATTTCGTGGCGTAGCTACGTAGTAAAAGGAAACGCTTACGAAGTAAAAGGGCGGCGACGACAATTAGCGCCTCCAGCTCTTCATCAGACAATGACTCAGCATGTACGGTGTCCATGCTTGCATTACCTGGAAAAGCAAGGAGAGCAACTGTCGTTCAGAAACCAAATCGGATTTCCAAATTTAAACCTATTGCACCACATAGCTCCACAATGTAATCAAGCAAACACATGTAATTCAAACAGACAAAGGCAACGAAATGTCACAGGAATACCAAGTTTCAGCAGACATGAAATAAAACCGAGGAATCCAAATCCGAATCCAACCGAGAAATCCAACGAGGTAATGCATGGTTCACACATCAATCCACGAACACATACTTAATAAGATAAAAACTCAAGCACACTAGAAACAACTTCAGCACACTAGCAGCCACATAAATAGGCTCACGGGTCCTCATCTTCGTCAGTACTGAGATCGATGTGGCCTAGCTTCCCGTACTTGTAACGCAGCCATGTAATCCTCTCGTCGTCTGTTTTGAATGTCATGAAGAGCCTACGGTTGCGCTCATCATTCAGCTCATCAACTGCATAGCACCACATGTTAGACAACTTCTTTATCTTCCCAGTTTCTACCAGCCTACAAACCACGTCTATCGCCTCCTCTAGCTCGTACTCTGACTTCTTCTTCGAGGCTGCGGTTCTGCTGGTGAGTGAGCCTTCGATATATGTCATAACTTTGTTTGTACTATTGTCGACGTCCTGTAACTGATCTTGTATATATGCAGCGCCACCGGATGCCTTCTTCTTGCGTTTCGGGCCAACCTGAACCATACCAACATTGATGTTCGCGCAGAAATTAGCTTGAGAATCACCTGGGTTTTGTTGAAGGAGCTGATCGTTAGCCAAATCCCTAAGCAATGTGTTCTCGTCCAAATCATCGTTCATCTGAACCAATGCCTCCAAGCTAACATGGCCAGACCGCTCAGTTTGGGTCTGGGTCTCCTCCTCAGCCAAATTCATGACCACAGATGGTTGACCCTGCTGACTTTGGGCCTGGGTGTCCTTGTCAGACAAATTGATCACGACCGATGATGGCTGAGATGTCCTCCTCCTCGATGCAGGCGGTACAGTCATTGTTGCAGACACGCATCTCTGGCCCGTTGCAACGATGCTCCCAAAAACCGTGTCCCACAGCTCGGTCAATTCCGGGTCCGGCTGACGGTCACGAAATCTTTTCAGTTTAGGGCATTCCTGCATACAATCGAAGACAAGATGTGGTCAATAGGTTACAGATGTCAAACGATACATAAATAACCGACACAATCTTATCTTCAAACGAAATTCCTATAACTACTGCAATTACTATCCAAACTGTGCAAGGAAGAAAATGCCACGAGGTTACAACCCACAACTCATACCTTGATCTTCATCGCCCACCATTCCTCTGTCGCGTCAATGGCCTGCGTTCCAGGTAGGCAACCCAACCCTGTTTCATTCACCCGTAATTGTGACCATAGTCTCCAAGTCTTCTTCATGTAGTCAAATTTGTTCTTTGCAGTTACAGCAGTGCATCTCTTCCCACAGTCCTTAAAAACCCTCTCAGCAATCTCATTCCAGGCAAAGTGAGTGTCCACACCGTTCTGTTTGTGATATTCCTGGCATATGCTCATTAAACACTTGGCCTCCTCATCACTCCATTGCTGATTCTTGCCTTCCACTTCATGAACATCACTATCATTCCCCTGCGACATCTTTCAATCCCTATACTTTCCCAATTCCCAAATCAACACCGTCCAAGCAATGACTTCACAGTAGATGCAATTATATCAATATTAACATATGAGAGCTAACATATATGCCATCAAACAAATCATACCGACCGACATCTTTCAATTCACAAGACGTACTAGCCTAAACACGCAACATTCAACACTACAGATATGCCCAATTAACCAAGGACTTTAAACCCACGCAATTCAATCCATCAATATCCTTTACCCTCATTCCAATTACACACATATGACACTTTTCAACCCTAAAATCGACAGATACGCACACTAAAACAGTAAAACCCCTATGAACCCTAATTCCTAATTTCGCGATTCACAAGTCAGGATGTGTCAATGGGTGGAAATGTTTACCCGCTCGATGTCAACAATCAACCCTCCGGCGTCGCACCTGCTTGTCGGTCGACCTTCACTTGCTCTACCACCATCGAACCTGCAACAACGGACAACCCTATCAATGAACACGGATTTCCAAATTCTAACATGTAAACCCTAAACATAACACCCAAGCAACCTAACGGACTCACGTCGCACCTGGCCGTCGAAGCCGTAGTACCGGCCGGAGATATACCGTCACTAGACCAAGAGGAATCGCCTTCTGGGGGTCGGGCCTGCTCCGAAACGGCACAAGTGAGGAATGGGGACTTCAAACCTCGTTTATGGGAGGAAAGCATCGCACGTGACATGCATGTGCAACACCCCAAAAATTGTTTTTTTATTCTAAGTGAGGGTATAATGGTCTTTTTATATCTAACTTATACCGGATCAGCTAATTGTCATACCGAACACTCAATCCACTTTTATTTCCATTCCACTACTAAATTCAGTCTCAGCTATTACCAATTCTCAGCTTCAGCTTTCAGTCTTAGCTAGACAGTCATCTTCATCTGCACTTCCAGCTAACATACCCGAATGGAGCCTAAGTCAATTTATTGTGGGATATGGAAATATTGTCGATATTCTTTCCATCTAGATGAAACGACGCAAAACATAAAAATGATTTGATCAACCCAATACAACTCAGTCCAAAATTCAAAACACGTACCATATTAACACTACTTAAATCAAAGGAATAAGGTTTCAACCAAGAAAAAATCAAAGGAATAAGGTCTTGCTACATTTTTTAAAAAATGTGAAATAGAAGGATTGCACGTATTTTAAGAGTGTTAAAAATATTTTTTTGGAGAAAAGTACTTTATTACGTCGGGTCTGTTGAAGTCCGAAATCACCGATTGTAGTGTAACGCGATGAGAGCACAAGGTTTGAACTCAACCGAATCAACAGACGAAGAGAGGGAAAGTATGTGGTGTGAAGGATATTTTGTATTTAGCTGTGGGATTACAACCATAGACAGAGATTCTCTATCGCGTTTAGGTGTATCGGGCTGCAACAATAATCTTAGCTCGAGATTTAGTGTATGTGATTCGCGAGACTTTCGATCCCCGTTCTGGTGCATTGAGCTCGCTATTTATAGTTGAGTTTCGAGCCGATTGGAGCGGGATGTCGATGTGGGACGAGGGCCGCCCAGGTACGTGTCGCTCTATGGTTGGCTCTTGGGGCGGCGGCCGCGGAGCTGGCCAACCAAATGCCAGGATGGGACGTTGCCGCCCACCGCTCGTTTGATGGGACGTTGCCGCCCACCGCTCGTTTGATGGGACGTTGCCGCCCACCCACTTGCGTGGATGGGACGGCCTTCTCTACCCGCGATCATAACGCCCGAAACGCGATGCAGACATGGTCACTCGAGCTTGTCCTTTGAGGGTTTCTGTCTTGCCGGTGAGTCTGTTTTGGGATAGGGGCGTACGCTGATCGCGATGGAAGCAAGGTATAGAGCCCGGCGTCATTTTGAGGAGTTTGTACTTGGTAGCATTTTATTTTTGGTAGGGTGGTCCTAACGCGTTGAAGGTTCCTGGTATCAACACAACCCCATGGACCGGGACTCGATGCCCTTTTGAGGACGGGTCCAAAAGTACCCCGAACCGGAAACGCGCTGGGCGGAACGCGTTGTCGTTTAGAGTCGTGCGAGAAAATGAGGACGACGGGACGAGGAGTGTGGCGAAGAAAACTGTTTTGGGCCGTTTTTGCCTGATGGGCCGCTCGCCAGCCGAAGCCCATATCTTCGCGGTTTGCTTAGATCCGAAAATAAAAAGCGGTTTCCGCCCTTTCGTCTTCCTTACTTCGTCATCTTCAACTTTGTCATTTTCAACTTCCGCCCTCGCCTGTCCTTGCCTTGCCGGCACTGCTTGCCAGCGCCTCCGTCAACGTTCGCTTGCGCCTCTCCGTGAACACAAGGTACGCTCTCTTTCTTTCCCCTCTTTTTTGGTTTTCTGGGTTTTTTGGGGAATGCCCTAGCCTCAGCGGCGGCACCGCCGCTGGGTACCGGTGGCGCTCGGGGTAGCTTTTTCCCGAGAAAACGCCTAGTGGGGGGTGGGCTTAGGGTTCTCCGCGATTTCTGGGTGGCGGACAGCGACGGATGCTTCCGCCCCAGACCCGGCTCGGATTCGGCCGTCGCCGTGCTTTCGTGCTTTTGGGTGGCGAAGTGGCCGAAAAACCTTTCGGGGAGGCGAAAAGCCATGGGAGGCGAAGCGTCGTGCCCAGCGCGACGTTCCGTCCCATCAACGTCCCGTCGCCCCGGCCTATTCCTGGAGACGCGTGTTGAGAACGGCGGAATGTTCTTCTGACACACATCTCGCGCGCCCCTAGGCCTTTTTTCACTAGGCTTTCTGCCCTACTGCGATATGACACCTGCCCGTGGTTGGGGTTCCGCGCTTTTCATCTTTGTTTGCCTTGCTCGCGAGCTTTCATTGTGTATTTATCGCGCTATATGCTTCTTCATGATTTGTTTTCTCCCCATGCATATCTGTTATGCACTCATCGCGGATGGGGTACTGCGCTGGTCTGACTTTGGGTCTTTGTTGTATTTATCTTTTACGCTTACTGCTGGGAATTACTGTCTGTGCTTTCATCGCGTTATCCCCCTCTTTTTTTTATCATGATTGTCTCTTCCTATGCACATTATTTCTCTTTTACTTCCTCCAGGAGCCTCTTTACCTCCGTGCCCTGGATTTGGGGCTTTCCAGCGACTCCTGCTCTTCAGGCGTGGATCGCGGTGCTAGGATTACGAACTGGGACGACTTCTACGCTCCTGATCCCTCCTTTGAGTACCGAGAGATGTCCTTGAGTGACTCTCAGAACGACTTTCGCGAGCCCTCCGGTTTGAGCCAGAGTAACCCCACCACAGCGTCTGGCGCCCATAGTAAGAGTGAATCCTCCTCGCGATCGATGGCGCGCTGCATGCCCTTCGATCCTCATGATGAGGCCGAGGCTTCGACATCCGGGGTTGAGAGAAGATTTATCTCGCGGTACATCACTAGGGTTAGAGCCGAGGTTCCCCGCTTTAGGCAGACGAGGCCGGCGCACCTCTTAGAATATGAGGATAACGCGATGCTCGCGAAGGGAAAAAAAACTATCCTCACCCTCGACGAGATGGATGTGATCGCGACAGAGTATCCCTGGCCTTCTGGGATCGAACTCTTACTGCCTCAGGGCGGGGGCAACAACTATGCTGTCTACGAGGCGGGTTCGGTAGTTTACGCGGCCAGCCTTATCGCGGGCTTCCGGCTTCCTTTTCCCCGCTACGTCTCCGATTTCTTGACAATGCTCAACCTGGCCCCGGCATCGATGGCGCCTAACTGTTGGAGCTATATTGCGGCCTATCACATCCTGTGCCTGGAGCTTGGTAAGATTCCCTCTGCGCGGCACATGGCTCAAATACTTACGATTAAGGCGGACAAGCGGGGCATCGTGAACTTCAGCCTTACACATTGTAATTTGCTGATCACTCCTTCGAACGTTGGACCGCGGTGGAAGGAGAAATGGTTTATTGTACGCGATTATCAGGGGGGAAACATGGTTTGCCCGATGGTCCCCGGCCTGTTTCGTCAGAAGAAGCGCCAACGCAGCGGGTCGAAGGAGGCGGCCGCGGCGAAGAAGGCCTTCGCTGCCCCATACAAAAGGGAGCAGCAGGCGTGGCTGACCCAAGAGCGCCTTGAGCGCGCGGGGCTCAGCCTGAGATTTGAGCCGCCTCGGGAGGTCAAAGTATCCTCCTCGGCAACCGTGTCCCCGGCCTGCTCGCGCGAGGGTACCCTTGCCTGGGGTTTCGTTTTACTTTTATGTATTTATCTTGGTATTCTCGTATATAGTCTAACCACTTGTGTTTCGCAGATATGGACGTTTTCGCGGCCTTGACCTCTGGGAAGCCCGCACCCACTAGCTCCGGGGCCCCTCCCACTGCCAAAACCGGAGGTAGCAAAGGCGTTACCGCGAAGACGGGGCGCGATAATCAAGCTGCTGGCGCGTTGGTTGACGCCAGAGGGAAGCGAGCGCAGGCCGACGCTCCGAAACGTAAGAGCGCGGAGGATACGGCCCGCGACGAGGGGGTGTTGGTGAAACGGGCCAAGCGGGACGTCATCGCGACCGGGGACCGATCCCCTGAGGCCTTAAAGGGCCCTGCCCAGATAACGACGGGCGCGGGGAGTCGTCGTCATTGGTCGCGGCGAGCGGAGGTGGCCGGCTTTGCCTGCCCCGGGCCTGCCTGGGGTACATTCAAGGACGGCCAGTACGGGTACGAGGAGGAGAGGGAATGGTTCCGGACCCTCAACGCGCAGGAGGTCAAAGGGGAGTGCCAGAAATATGGCCATATGGTACGCGGTCACCTCTTCTTTTCGTGCCGATTCGTCATAGAAACTATGACAAATCTGACACGTGAGTTTTGATTTGTAGGTCAACGCGTGGGTGAACTACCTCCCTGATCGCTTGGCGGAGGAGGAGGAGCGGGCGGAGGCGGCGGTTAAAGCCAAAGAGGAGGCGGAGGCGGCACTCCAAGAGCTGCGTTTGCGGGCGGAAAAAGATGCCGCGGCGCTAAAGTCCGCCAGGTCCCAGGCCGCGGCATTGACGAAGGAAATCGGGGGTTACAAAGCGCGGAACGAGGAGCTGAGCTCACAGCTGGAAAAGACCAGTACGCAGCTGGAGAGCGCGATACCCGACTTCCTCAATTCGCCGGAGTACATGGAACGACGCGTTGACGACGCGCAGACCGTCCAGGCTCTTAGCGCCGTTACGGCAGCCCTCCAGTACTGCGAAAAGTACAAGGTGAGGTACTTTGCCCCCGACCTTCATCGCCAAATGGGAGTCATCTGGGAGGATGGGGTGGCAAAACCCCCGCCGGGAGTGGAAGCAGATGACGCGGGTCTTGACAACCCGGAACTCCCCGCCGCCACCGATCCAGAAAAAGAGAAGACCCCTGATGACCCTCCTCCCTCCGAGACCGCGGCCCAAGTTCCTGATGCCTGAATGCTGCTGAACATGAAGTTTTAACTCCTCTTTTGTCCTTTTTTTTTCTTTTGTGTTGTGACCTGATGCTTTACTTGGCCCCTGGGGCCTTAACACTGTTTTATTGCCGCGGTGCGGCTGTAATACTGTTTGACGCGGTCGATGCGTCTTAACTGTTTTTGCCGCCACGCGGCTTTCTGATTATGACCTGCGCTTCTTTCTATTTAAAGAATTTCGCGAAAACTTATCATATCCAACTCTATGCCGAGCTAGGTGCTAGGACCGCGCTCGACACTAAGTTTTTATCATATCCAACCCTCGGCACTAAGTTTTTATCATATCCAATCCCATGCCGAGCTAGGTGCTAGGACCGCGCTCGACACTAAGTTTTTATCATATCCAACCCCATGCCGAGCTAGGTGCTAGGACCGCGCTCGACACTAAGTTTTTATCATATCCAACCCCATGCCGAGCTAGGTGCTAGGACCGCGCTCGACACTAAGTTTTTATCATATCCAACCCCATGCCGAGCTAGGTGCTAGGACCGCGCTCGACACTAAGTTTTTATCATATCCAACTCTTTGGCGCGGTGTAACGCGAGGGGTAAAACCCAGGTTTCCATAACGACTGGAGTTTTTGATGTTTTAAGGCATTCTGCGACTGCGAGGGGTGAGACCCAACTCGAGCGCGCCTAAGCGTATCGCGCGCGTTAGAGGACAACCCCAAGCGAGGACGGCAACTCGGGTTTCCCTAACGACTGTGGAGTTTTTGATGTTTTAAGGCTTTGTGCGACTGCGAGGGGTGAAACCCGACTCGAGCGCGCCTAAGCGCATCGCGCGCGTTAGCGGACAACCCCAAGCGAGGACGGCAACTCGGGTTTCCCTAACGACTGTGGAGTTTTTGATGTTTTAAGGCTTTGTGCGACTGCGAGGGGTGAAACCCGACTCGAGCGCGCCTAAGCGCATCGCGCGCGTTAGCGGACAACCCCAAGCGAGGACGGCAACTCGGGTTTCCCTAACGGCTGTGGAGTTTTTGATGTTTTAAGGCTTTGTGCGACTGCGAGGGGTGAAACCCGACTCGAGCGCGCCTAAGCGCATCGCGCGCGTTAGCGGACAACCCCAAGCGAGGACGGCAACTCGGGTTTCCCTAACGGCTGTGGAGTTTTTGATGTTTTAAGGCTTTGTGCGACTGCGAGGGGTGAAACCCGACTCGAGCGCGCCTAAGCGCATCGCGCGCGTTAGCGGACAACCCCAAGCGAGGACGACAACTTGGGTTTCCCTAACGACTGTGGAGTTTTTGATGTTTTAAGGCTTTGTGCGACTGCGAGGGGTGAAACCCGACTCGAGCGCGCCTAAGCGCATCGCGCGCGTTAGCGGACAACCCCAAGCGAGGACGGCAACTCGGGTTTCCCTAACGGCTGTGGAGTTTTTGATGTTTTAAGGCTTTGTGCGACTGCGAGGGGTGAAACCCGACTCGAGCGCGCCTAAGCGCATCGCGCGCGTTAGCGGACAACCCCAAGCGAGGACGGCAACTCGGGTTTCCCTAACGACTGTGGAGTTTTTGATGTTTTAAGGCTTTGTGCGACTGCGAGGGGTGAAACCCGACTCGAGCGCGCCTAAGCACATCGCGCGCGTTAGTGGACAACCCCAAGCGAGGACGGCAACTCGGGTTTCCCTAACGACTGTGGAGTTTTTGATGTTTTAAGGCTTTGTGCGACTGCGAGGGGTGAAACCCGACTCGAGCGCGCCTAAGCGCATCGCGCGCGTTAGCGGACAACCCCAAGCGAGGACGGCAACTCGGGTTTCCCTAACGGCTGTGGAGTTTTTGATGTTTTAAGGCTTTGTGCGACTGCGAGGGGTGAAACCCGACTCGAGCGCGCCTAAGCGCATCGCGCGCGTTAGCGGACAACCCCAAGCGAGGACGGCAACTCGGGTTTCCCTAACGGCTGTGGAGTTTTTGATGTTTTAAGGCTTTGTGCGACTGCGAGGGGTGAAACCCGACTCGAGCGCGCCTAAGCGCATCGCGCGCGTTAGCGGACAACCCCAAGCGAGGACGACAACTTGGGTTTCCCTAACGACTGTGGAGTTTTTGATGTTTTAAGGCTTTGTGCGACTGCGAGGGGTGAAACCCGACTCGAGCGCGCCTAAGCGCATCGCGCGCGTTAGCGGACAACCCCAAGCGAGGACGGCAACTCGGGTTCTCCCTAACGGTTAATGCATTTGTTTGGACAGCGTAGGGTTGTGGCCTTGTCTTATTTATACGATAATTGTCATAATAAAGACATTACACGCGATAACGAACGCGATGACGAACCTAGCCATAACCTACATTCTTGATTTAAAAATACCAGGGACTACTTCCGGTGCTTTCAGTGGGAGGTGACACCGCGCGGAGCGCGTCCTTCTCCACCTCCCACGCGGTGGAGTTCCCGCTGGTGGAGGAACTCCCGTTGGTGGTGGAACTTCCGTTGGTGGTGGAGCTTCCGTTGGTGGTGGAGAACTCCCCCACGTAGGGCTCCTGCGCGGGTGCGTACCCCTGATGGTACTGTCCGTGTGCATACTCCAGGAGGGGGGCCTGGAGCGGGGCATCCCGTTGGAAGCCAGGGTGCCAACCCGGCACGACATGCGGCCGTCGCGTGGCCGGGCCCCAGCCGGGCATGGGCGAAGCCGGGGGCGTCGCGGGTGGTGACCCATAATACCATGCTGGTGGCGGCCGCATCCCGAAGGCCGCCCCGTCAGCGTAGTACGCGTCGTCGTTGTTAGCGTCCATCACTCTTCGTCAGTCGAAACGGTGTCTGCTTAGTTTGAGGAGGTTCCCCACGGACGGCGCCAATGTTGAAGTCTGAAATCACCGATTGTAGTGTAACGCGATGAGAGCACAAGGTTTGAACTCAACCGAATCAACAGACGAAGAGAGGGAAAGTATGTGGTGTGAAGGATATTTTGTATTTAGCTGTGGGATTACAACCATAGACAGAGATTCTCTATCGCGTTTAGGTGTATCGGGCTGCAACAATGATCTTAGCTCGAGATTTAGTGTATGTGATTCGCGAGACTTTCGATCCCCGTTCTGGTGCATTGAGCTCGCTATTTATAGTTGAGTTTCGAGCCGATTGGAGCGGGATGTCGATGTGGGACGAGGGCCGCCCAGGTACGTGTCGCTCTATGGTTGGCTCTTGGGGCGGCGGCCGCGGAGCTGGCCAACCAAAGGTCAAGATGGGACGTTGCCGCCCACCGCTCGTTTGATGGGACGGCCTCCTCTACCCGCGATCATAACGCCCGAAACGCGATGCAGACATGGTCACTAGAGCTTGTCCTTTGAGGGTTTCTGTCTTGCCGGTGAGTCTGTTTTGGGATAGGGGCGTACGCTGATCGCGATGGAAGCAAGGTATAGAGCCCGGCGTCATTTTGAGGAGTTTGTACTTGGTAGCATTTTGTTTTTGGTAGGGTGGTCCTAACGCGTTAAAGGTTCCTGGTATCAACAGGGTCGACCTGCGGAAAAAAAATAAAGTGGTCCGCGATCCGACCCCAGTGTTTACAGGTTTTGTGGGTCGGGTCACAGGTCAACCCATTGACTCGTTTGTTATAGTCAAATCTGTATATTTTATAAAATACAATAAAAATCGTGGATCGAGCTCAAATACACTAAATTTTTCAAAAAAATATATTTTAATAGTAATATTATAACAAAATATATATTCTTAAATGATCATTTTAATATTAATAAAAAAATTTATATATTTTGAGGAGGGTCAAATTGAACAGGTGTGAAATAAGGAGCGATTAAATATAATTTACTGTTTATATTTTTACCAAAAGGTATTTACTATTTAGGTCGTCAAAACATCATGCTAAACAAATGAGGCTTAACAGTTATAAATACAGAGTATATTTTTGTTTGTACGACCCGAATTACTTGGATGGAGGAAATTTGGTGGTACGTCTGGCTAATTCGGCAATTCCAACGAGTGTATGCAACTTGCAACCCTATAGTACACTATATGAATATTTCTGCTATCAGCTACGGAATAGTATACCATCTTCACAACTCCTATGAACAAAATCTTTTGGTATCAACGCTGACATGTCACCCTATTAATTGTACTAGCTACAGCAACGATTAAACGGAAGAGATCGGTGGAAGTTCAATTCCAGCGCAATTCTTGAATCTTTCTTATCCAACGAACTTACACCAACCTCTCGTCCTAAACTTTTTCTACCATTTTTTTGTTGAAAACACACTACTTTCCTCAAGTTTTTATATTCATATTATATTAACACTTTTTCACATATACGGAATAACTTTTATTTTTTTTCATTTATTATACCGAAAAAGCGAGCAAAAAAACACACATGAGTGTTGAATTGAATTTCCAGTGCTGATACACCAATGTTAAGTGCAATTTTAGAAATAACCCATCCAATAATGATTGACCGAGAGAACACAAGCCATGGAATGAGACCCATTTCCGGCGATGTGTGTTTTGCCTTTGAAAATAGAAGTTGGGCATGTGACCCCCCCTGTTCACCTTTCTTTCCATCTTTAATGACAATGATGGTGATAATCCACCCACAAGGACAACAGTATCTTCATCCCCAAAATCAAAATTTCGGCCAACTATCTGATTCTGCAATCATTTGTTGCCGCCCTAGCTCGCGTCTACCCACCCCGCCGCTCAAACAGGGTGGCGTCCTTTGCCCATCGTCTGCGCCTGCAATTAATTGTACCAATACATTGCAATTTCACTTTATTCCGAACTTCTACTGTAATAAAGATCCAATCTTTTTCACTTAAAAGTCACACGAAACCGAGTTTTATCACCCGCCGCCATGACTACCACCCAGACAGAGCTCAGCCCACCGCCGATGGGCTCTACGTAAAGTTCCGAGATTTCCTGTTTATCAGTACAAAGAGCAGGAAAATTGAACCGTTCTTGACACACAGGGAAGATAGTACGTTTTTATGGGGAAAAATCAGACAATTATGTCTCTGATTCGTCTTCCGCACGAGAGAGAGAGGAAAAGGCAATGGCGGAGAATATAATAAGATAAAAACCGTGTCTTTATGCAGGGGAAATTTTTCTCACTCATATGTCATATCATGCAAGTAACGCCCAAACAAGCCCTCCTTTTAAAGCCCTTTCTCTCTCTCACACACAAACAGACCCAACAACACACACGCAAATCGTCGCTCTCGTTTGCACCCCCTTTCAATTTCATCTGGTCTATTCGCATTCTAGGCCAGCTCATTGCGAGGTGGGTGACCTGCACAACTCCATTCCCCTCCCCCCACCCTTTCATCAAAGTACGAATACTGTTTTACTGCAATCGGACTCAGAAAAAAAATATAGCCTTTTTTTCATTTTCAACGTCTCCCCCACCCAGATCTCTACGAATGAGAGACGTATACGTTCCTTGGAGATGCGTGCCTTCTTCACACTCTTCCTCCTCTTAACCCTTCTCCTTATTCCTCTATAAAAACCCCCCACCACGCCAATTTTACACCTCTCCCCTTTTGCCCTTTTGCCCTTTTGCTCTCTCTCTTCTGGGTATCGTCTTCCTCCGATACCCTAGTTTGAGGAGGGTTTAATTCGCTAGGGCATTTGGGTACAGAAAAGAGGGAGAATGGCGAATGGGGTTGCGGAAGAGGGAGGAGTGAACGTGGAGATGATGTTCAGTGAGGAGGAGGTGAGGGACATGAGCGGTTTGAACAAGGGCAAAGATCACTTGGAGGTCATGTGTGGGTGTACTAGCAGGAGATATGGCGACGCTGTCGGTAGGCTTAGGGTTTTCATCAACGGTGATCTAGAGATCTCTTGCGATTGTACCCCTGGCTGTCAAGAAGGTTTCTTTCTTTTGGATTAGTGTTCTGATATTCTCCCCCGTGTCTGTAATTCATTAAAGCGCCTTCCTTTGGTCCCGGCATTGAATGTTAAAGTGGTTGTTGACTTGTTCTTGTTCTTCCTTTTCTTCATCATAAAATAAGTGCGCATCAGATGTATGTAGATATGTCTGAATGAAAGTGGGTATTGTTTCTCCCATGTATTCATGCCTGCCACTGTAGTTATGGTACAACATATATGCATTACTTGCCATTTTGTTAGTACTGTTTAACACTCCCTTTTTTTACGTTCATAAATGCTCACCTTGCCTTTCATAATCTTTGTTGGTCAAGAACAAGTCATGCTTGGTTGATTACCATGTTCTGCTGGGGGCGGGTCATGTATTGTGATCCTGTTTCATCTGCTGTCCTTTTCTATCCAGTTGGGTTGTAATTTTATGATTACACATAGGTCCCTAGTTTGCCATCCCACTATCTTAGCTTGGATCAGATTTGTGGCTTTTGGGGGTTTGGAACAGTTCTGTATTTGGTTTGCTGAGCCTCTTGCCTCCTGCCTTTAAATTTGATCAGTTTGTGTTTTTTTATATTCCTGCCAAGGTAGCCTGCACATGCATATGTATTGTAAAGTGGGCTCTATTTATATGTGTTTTCTTTTTCTATGTGGTGCGCCCTTTTAGCCATGTCTACTTGGGTTTGTTTGTTACTGTAGGACGCCTTTTTTATACATTGTTTTTCTGACATGTTATCCTATTACACAAGTGTCCACTCGATATTGGATTAGTTGTCAAGTTACAAGCTTTGTGTATACCTAAATTTTGCATCAAACCTATGAGTGGTATTTTACTAGGAACACTTCTTCGTAGCCTTATTGACACCAATTGCAGTAATGCTCTTCTGTATGAACGTTTGCATGTGGATGAGTCCTATTATGGATGCATGTCTTGGAGGGTATTTTTCTTTTGGTGTATGCCAAAATTGCTAACCAACGTGGATTGTTATATGCTTCTGGAAGTGTGATCTTCTATAGGTGTTGATGCAAGTTAGATCATTGGATAGTTTGGATGGCTGGCAAAATTAAGTGTTATTCTCTTGTGCAATAACGGGAACTGAGAACATTAGCAGTTGATTACTATAGCATACATTGTCAAAAATTGGTGTTTGGACAATTGTATTTCATTTGATGTGCTCATTTTTATTAGTTGTGCTGTATATATACTAACATCCCTGCTTTTTTTACTTCATTAATGAGTAAGCACTCAGTCTAATCACTTGTTTCATGTGCTTTGAACAATGACTTCGATCCTTCATCTAATTTCATTTTTTTTTTTCCATTTTATTTGATCAGATAAGCTGACTCCAGCTGCGTTTGAAAAGCATTCTGGAAGAGAATCTGCACGAAAATGGAAGAACAACATTTGGGTCATATGGAATGGGGACAAGGTTCCATTATTCAAGACACCACTTTTGAAGTACTATAACCAGTCCATGAAAGCTTCGAATGGTTCTGGTAGGCATAGTAGTCGTGTTTTCCATCGTGATGAGTTTATCCAGTGTACTAGTTGTGGTAAGGATCGAAGATTTCGGTGTCGCACGAAAGATGAATGTCGATTCCATCATGATGCGTCTCTCGATGAAGAATGGGAATGTTCAGATCACCCAGTTGACAGGTTTGCTACTGTAATCTTTCAGGCAGTGTTTATGGATCTAGTATCTTTTGTTCATCAAATCTTTGCCAATATCAAGCTTTAATAGATGGTTTCCAATGCTAAGCATGGCTTCATATCATTGTTTTGGGCACTCTGCATCAGATAAACTCACCTCCTGTTCTACCTTATATTGTCTGGCTATCTTTTCCCTTTCCTGATGTCCAGTGACATGTTGTCAATATCCCAATGCTGTTTGGATTTTCTGTTTTGTGTAGTTACAGTTCAGGCAATTTTGCTTCCGACAGAACAGCCATTTTATGTACTTGTTTGGCTTGCAGCAGTATTAGTGGAATGGTTCCAAATTCTTTGACCATACTTAATCCTTCTAATGAGTTCTATAGAGGTTATACATGTAAATAGAAACAGCCATATTGCTTGTTCTTGATGCTTGGTTGATTATTTTTTTCTTCCATAATTGTTGTTCAAAACAGGCATTCATCCATTTACATGTATAAAGAATAATCGGAGTAAATAGAAGGGATGGGATGGGAATATTAGTCCTTTCTATAATTTAGAGTGCTTTGATTGAATATTCGGTCTTTCTGGAGTTGGTATGTGAAAGTTATCAACATTGGAGGTATTTGTAGAAGAACGATTAATTTCTCCTTCTTTTATATAATGTATTGTGTCAAAGTCTTCTCATTTTTTACTTTTGTTAGTCCCATCTCTTCCTTACATTTCTGCTGGTTAGAAATCTGTTTATATAATGCCTCGAGAACTAGGAATTGTGCTATATATGGAGGGAATGTCGCCCTCAGGGTGGAGTTATACATCCAGAATTTAGAAAAGGAACCAATTTTCTGTTTATTGCCACATGGCTTGTTGTCAGACTTGGTTTCTGTTTTGCCTAAGATGCAGTCAAAGAATTGGATTCTACGGATCTACGGAAGTGTGAACTCGACGTTAAACTGTAAATGCTCTGTCAATAGGAGCTTGTTGTGATAGGAATGAGCGGGTTTGTAAGAAGTTAAATATGGATGTTGCATGAGTGATGAAAAGCTGGCAATGCTTTCTCTAGTTTCATCTAAATACTGACATGTGATGCAGATTGCTAACTTGCTTATGGTCTTAAATCGGTGTATTCATGTAGCTGTGAAGCATATGGTGGTGAGAATGAAATAGTTTTGGCTATGTTTTTCTGCTAATGGCTGAAATGTTGTTCAGGATATCGTGTGAAGATGATGAAGAGAGAGCAAGCAGAAGAGTTTACAAAGGGTGCTCACAATCACCTACCTGTAAAGGATGCACCTCCTGTGTCTGCTTTGGGTGTGATCTCTGCCGTTTCTCCGACTGTGATTGCCAGACTTGTGCTGACTTCACCAGAAACTCGAGTGCTTAGGTCTTCCAACGAATTAGTGAATCCATTATATTCAAATTCAAGCTATCTATCTATCTATCTATCTGCTGACCTAATTTATGTCAGACAATTGATACTGCAATATTGCTAGTACTTTGACAATTCGTAGCCCTGGGCAACTGAGTAGCAGTTCTGAAAGACAACTAAGCTCCTTTTTGTTTCAAATTTTCCGTTTAACCATCACATTCGGTTAGTTTATTCACTTCCAGATTTTAATCCAACTCATTTGCATGCATGCTGCTGATTAGTTACTCAATTGTCTTTCTTTGAAACGAATGTGGAAGAGCTAAGAAGAAATTTCAGTACAAAAGGACATTTGAAAGTCTACATTTCATTTCTGTACAAGGCGAGCTGCATTTTAAGGACAACTCTGGTTTATTATTTTGAGATTGGAAGAAAGATGTACTGTGGAGGGAAATATTGGTTAACTTCAAAACAAGTTTGCAGGGCAACACCACTTTGCCATGCATGCAAGCTTTGTGTACTTGTAGCAAGTATCATTGTTAGGTGCACAAACATGAGAATCGTTTGTATTAGCCATACTCACAAATAAAGTAAGCACAAACAAATGTGACCGATTTCTAACCTTTTTTGAATACTTTTTTTGTTTAATCTCATGAACCAAAGAAATCCTTAAGCTGCTTCACTTTCTGAGAGTGGCTTTTGAGTATTGAGTACATACAATACAAACAGCTGACATTCATATAGTGACCACAAACAAAACTTCATAGGCTCACATCACAGCTCGTGCCAAAAACGTTCACAATTCATCACAAAACTAACAGCATTACTCCAACACTAAACATAGACAAACCAAAATCATTTCCCTGTTACGAGGGCAAAATTGACAGGGAGCGAAGTGAGGGATCATTGTCACCTATAAATTACCTGGACGGCGACCTCCTCCCCGTCTTCCCCTTCCACCTCGTGAACGCCCTCCTCCCCTGTGCTGGAACGGAGGTCTGCTGCCCTCCTGATGAGGTGGCGTTGCTCCCTGGTTGAACTGAGGTGGGCCCCCCTGATGAGGCAGTGCTGCTCCCGGGTTGTTGAACTGAGGTGGCCCCCCCTGATGAGGCGATGTTGCTCCCGGATTGTTGAGCTGAGGTGGGCCCCCCTGGTGAGGCGATCCTGCTCCCGGGTTGTTGAACGAAGGGGGTGTTGCTCCCTGGTTAAACTGAGATGGGCCCCCCTGATGAGACGCCGCCCCAGCTCCCTGGTTGAATTGAGGCAGACCTCCCACTTCACTACTTTGAGGAGGTAGGCTTGGGGGTGGGCCACCACCCTGCCCAGCAAGAAGCAGTCCAGAAAGCATGGAAAGCTGAGCAAGTTGGGCTTGCAAGGCCATTGAGAGCGGGACTTGGTTCATCGCGTTTGGTGGCACCATGCCTCCTGTTGGTAAACCCGAAAATGGCGGGCCATTGTTTGGTGTCAGGCCAGCCGGGTTAAACCCCTGTTGAAAAGGTGGCCTGGAATTCATCATGGGATGGTGTTGTTGAGCCCAGGGCATCTGAAATCCACCAGCAAATTCTTGGTTTTGTGTTTGAAACGGCATCCCATTTGGCTGATAACCCTGTTGTTGAGGAAATCCAGGTCTCATACCAGGTCCTGCTGTAAATCCAGGGCTGAATCTGGAGGGGCCAGGTTGGACACCACGTTCAGGTGGGGGTCTAATAGGCCCTTCAAATCGTTGATTCTGCATGTTATTATCATTAGCCTGAACAGGAGGCCGATCTCTTGTCTGGAAAGAATTGTTGGAACGTGCATCATTCCTATTAAAGCTGTTGTTGTTGTTGTTACTCCTCTTGTGACTTCCAGGTTCCATGCTGTTAGTTTTGTTGCCTCTCTTAGACATTTTCAACATTCTCTTATACTCCGCCTCTTGCTCATCATCTGAGAATTCTGCTTCGTCTACCTCTTCATCGTTGTTGCCAGATGCGTCGTACCCTTTTTGGTAGAGATTTTTGGTGTTGAGAACATGGTCGACAAACTCTGGAACAAAGGACACCAAACTGCCTTCATGTAGCCCTTCCGGTACCTCACTTTCTGAATTATATCTCACAATATAGTAAGGGTTCTTAACAGGTCCAAAAATCTCATCTATTCTGCCCAATGGAGACCTTTTTTCAGTTATCCATAAGATGGAGCCTTCACTGAGAGGATTATGCTTCTCTCCACCCTCAACAATGACTTGAGCACCTAATGTCTGACAAATGCAATAACAGACCCATCAACATCATGAATCTTTGCAGGGATTTTAGTCTATTATTCAGTCAGAATAGAAACTAGGCGGTAACAAAGTTGTCAACAGTCGAGACATTTATTGTATCGTTAATTAAGACTTGCAGATTAGAAAATCCAAGTATGCATGGTACAAATCAATAAATCATATTGTTTATGCTATAATGGAATACAAGCGAAAGGGTAGGATTCATGAAAAGACCATTGCCACTCAGGAAGACAAAAGAAGCTCAAGGTTTCAGAATATATTCCAATGCTAACACAGGCAAGTGAATTAAAGATCCCATTTCAACAAGCAACATTCTAATACCAAAAATTAAGAAAGCTAGCCAGGCTTTCATGAAAACATACCGAGTTCACAACGCCTACAGGCAACATCTGATGAGATGGCTGTAATGTGACATCCACCGGCAGTACTGGAGGAAGATCCTAAGATTTCAAGAACACAGCATTAGATAGAGATTTAGTTGAGCCTCAATGCAAGAGATACCATTATAATATACACAATATACACCAAAAAGAATCAGGAAAACACACAACAATGGACAAAATGTCAAGAAATTGGTTCTAAATCTAGCTCATAGGATCAGGAACTCATCACTTCTAAGAAGCACACACCAGAATTCATGCCATTAATAAAATAGCACTGATATATGAGCCAAACATCTCAATGACCTAATGTACAATAAAAAAACAAACAGTAACTGAGTGAAGGAAGCTTAAATTGACAAGAGTGGTGAAGGAGAGATCCTGAAATCGACTTACTTTGACCTCATTTTTCGACATAATAGGCCCTACAACTACATCTTCGTCGTCATCATCCATAAAGATTTCATCCTCAATGCTCCAAGACACCATCTTGTCAGCATCAGCTTCCATTATCTCACCTTCCTCAAGCTCCTCTTTCACTTCACATACTCCCTCCTTAACCACCCCTTTCTTCTCACTCTCATCATCACCATCTTCTTCTTCTTCACCACTAGATGAAGACGAGGAAGAGGAATCATCAGAAGAACTCTCACTTTCAGACTCAGAGTCAGTGCTTTCACCATTGTCACCTTCAAGAAGAGCTTCTTCACTCACTACTACATCATCAACAGGATTAAACTCCACATCATCGACCAAACTAACTTTCCCCAAACCCTCCTCAACGACACTGTTCAAACTCGGCAATTTCTCGCCCGAAGAATCCTCCAAGCTCTCGTTTCCCCCTTTCACACGAACTCCACAATCATCAACCCTAACCACCTCCTCGTGATTAATCCCACTCGTCCGCTCAGCCTCAAGAGCATCCCCTCCGCCAAGGTTCGTCCCCGCCGTCACAGAAGGGTTCTCTCTCTCGGGCTCTTGCATCTCCTCAATCCAATCCTTTATGGAATCGAAGTCCTCTAGTAAGGAGGAGCCGTTGAGGTGGGGAGGAAGATCCTCTGGCACGAATTGGTCGAGGAAATCGAACTTGTCGCCCCAGGTGAGGTCAAGGGGAATCTTGAGCTTGGAAGGCAGGTTGCTTTCTTCGTCTTCGTCGTGATGAATAAACCCTACCATGGCAGGGAGCTCAATTTGGGGGAATTGAAGGGGTTCATGTCTGTGTTTGGGGTTTATGAAGGAGGTTTGGGTTGAGAAAGGGTTTCAGAGCTGGTGGCGGCGAACCATTAAACCCTGAGTTCGGGGTTTTAAAAGCCAAATTTTATACGCTAAATTATAAAGTGCGATGACCTGAAATATGCTCGGGTTCGACCAAAAAAGGAAATATGCTCGGGTCAATTTTTTTAATGCATGGTCCAATCTTTTTATAATGTATGGTAAAATTCAAGCTTTTACCAAATTGTCTCTGTTTGGGGCTTTCATATCTCCTATGGATGTGATCAATGATCAAGCCACCTCTTGTAAGCCATGATATCGAGGATAGTAGTTTAGGGTTATACTCCCTCTGTCCCGCTATGTTTGTCCGATCTCACTATTCATCCAAAATTTAAGAGTTGAAAAAGTGGTTTTTGGGTTGCAGATTGTGTCAGATGCAAATGATGGGCTTTTGGGTTAATTATTTGTGATTCCAGCTCATGTAGTTGGTGGCCAATTACAACAATACAAACTCAAAAAACTGGCCAATGGGAGGCCTCCATTCATGTCACACGGATCCACCCCCCAAACCCTTACATTAACCCACATTTTTCAAATCACAACACAACAAATTTAAACTTTACATTCTGTCTTCTCTTACATCCTCTACCAACATTCTCCATTAAAACAGAGAGCAGAGCATAAACACAGTGAAAAACAGAGCCTCATTAACAAAGCAAAAGAAAGGAAAGCATTAAAGTGCATTATTGTCTTGTTGTGATGGCCTCAGCAGTATTCAACTTAAATGAAGACCCTCCTACAGAGGAGCATATTCACACCTCTCAGCCTGGTCCCCACCAATTTGACCTTAATGAGGCAGTGGGGGATTTAGAGGGAGATGAAGTGTCATCTCAGGAAAACACAGAGGGGGGGGACCAAGCAGAAGAAGGTGTTAACACAGCACAACATTTACCTCATCAGCCCAGATTCACAACAAGACTCAGCCAAGAGAGAAAAATGCAAATTGTAATGAGGCTCTTGCACCTAGCAGAAGGGGGATATTTAGCACAAAGCACCATCAAAGAACTTGCAACCGAGTTCAATCTGTCAACAAGAACAATAGGCAGGTTATGGAAGACAGTAAGGGGAGCAGATAATGGCATGCACATGCCAAATGTGAGTACAAAGTACCATAATTGTGGCAGTAAAGAGGATTCTAGTGGATGCTACACAAATCACAGCTCTCACTATGGGGGAAAGATCATGCATACGTGATTTAGCAAGCAAACTAGACATCTCAAAGAGCACAGTGCATAGAATGATCAAGAGGAAGTCAATAAGGGCACATACAAATCCACTACATCCAGGCCTGAAGCCAGCAAACATGAGGACAAGGTTGGAGTGGATATTAAGTCTACTTGAAGGCAGTTCAGCACAGAGCAAGCAGCAATATTACACAATGTATGATTTCATACACATTGATGAGAAGTGGTTTCATCTTAGCAAGAAAACACAAAGGGTCTATCTAGCAGCCAATGAAAGGGGGAAATATAGGGCAGCAGCATCAAGCAAATTCATTCCAAAGGTAATGTTCACAGCAGCTGTAGCAAGGCCTAGATTCAATTCAGAGGGGGATTGTACATTTGATGGGAAAATAGGAATTTTCTCATTTACATTTCAAGAACCAGCCAAGAGAAAATCAAAGAACAGAGACAAGGGGACTCTAGTCACAAAGCTGGTTGAATCAGTCAACAAGACAGTAACAAGGAGGATGCTTATAGACTAGATAGTGCCAGCAATCAAGAAGAAATGGCCACAGCATGAAGGTCACAAGGTAATATTCATACAACAAGACAATGCTAAGGCACACATCACTCAAGAAGATCCAGAATGGCAGCAAATATACAGACAAGGGGAGTTCACGTACATTCATTCTAATTCAACAACCCCCCAACAGCCCAGATTTAAACATACTAGACCTTGGTTTTTTCAGGAGCATTCAATCACTCATGCACAAGAAAATGCCAAAAGATATTGATCATATGTTGGATGCAGTTCATGAAGCATTTTATGAGCTAGACCCAACTACTTTGGGAAATGTATGGCATTCATTGCAATATGTAATGAATGAGGTGTTAATTGTAAAAGGTAGCAATGATTATGATGTGCCACATGTGAACAAGAGAAGATTGGCAAGTCAAGGCAATCTACCTATACAAGTTCAAGCACCAAACTGGGCTGTTCAGCAAGCATGGGACATCATTCATGGGGATGCACAGGATGGAAATACAGAACAAGCAACACAAGATGTAGAGGAAGAAACACAAGCAACTCAGGGGGAAACTGAAGATCAAGATAATAATCATGAAGTAGAAGATGAAGACATGTAAGTATATGGAGGGGGATGTCCAATAGTTTCGACTTTTGTGAAGTGCAGCAAAATTATAAGTAGGGGGTGTAGCTCAGTTTAAATATTTTGTCTAGGGCACCAATTTTTGTAAGATGCAAGACACTTTTGGAACTTATTTAAAAAATGGTTGCTCTCAGAATCCCCCTTATCATCACAGTTGCACCCTCAACCATAAAAATTGAGCATACAATGGCCTCCAAAGCCCCAGTTAGGGGCGGTGGCCTAGTGAATGTCAAATTTACAGGCTTGAAAAGAGAGTGCACCTCAGCTCAGTAAGATAGGTCTCATCATTGAGCAAAAAAAATGGAAAAATAAATCTCAGAATCCTCCTTAGCATCATTGATGCAAACTCAACCAGAAACCATTAACAAGCAAGTTACCTCCAAACCCACAATTAAGGGGGTGGCCATTTGCTTGTTAGGGTTTAAGGCTTCAGAGAATTTACACCTCAGTCTTAAGAGGTATCTTCACAGATTAAAAGAAAAAAAAGGTTTTAAAAACAACACAGATGTGAAGAACAAAAATAGAATGAACATTAAGTTCACACAGAAATATGCAGACAGGAAGAAGTACTCATGATGCACCAAATGAAGCATATCCCATGAGCAATTGTTTTTAATCAGACATATGTTTCAATTGGTGCCCCACGAGTAGTTCATAAATTCACACAAAGAAGCATAGACACAGAAACCAGTATTGAAAACATCATTACAGTAATACAGACATGCTCAAAAAAATGAATTCATGCATCTCAGAGAAGCACACACACAATAAGTATTGAAAACACCATTATAATCATACAGACATGCTCAAAAAAATGAATTCATGCATCTCAGAGAAGCACACACACAATAAGTATTGAAAACATCATTACAGTGATACAGACTTGCTAAACAAAATGATTTCATGCATCTCAGAGAAGCACACACACAATAAGTATTGAAAACACCATTATAATCATACAAACATGCTCAAAAAAATGAATTCATGCATCTTAGACAAGCATACACACAAGAAGCATTGAAAATATCATTATAATCATACAGACATGCCCAAATAAATTAACTCATGCATCTCAGAGAAGCATACACACAATAAGTATTGAAAACACCATTATAATCATACAGACATGCTAAAAAAAATGATTTCATGCATCTCAGAGAAGCACACACAATAAGTATTGAAAACACCATTATAATCATACAGACATGCTCAAAAAAATGAATTCATGCATCTCAGACAAGCATACACACAAGAAGCATTGAAAATATCATTATAATCATACAGACATGCCCAAATAAATTAACTCATGCATCTCAGAGAAGCATACACACAATAAGCATTGAAAACATCATTATAATCATACAGACATGCCCAAATAAATTAATTCATGCATCTCAGACAAGCATACACACATCTGTCAAGAAGAACAATGTCACCCCTAAGCATACAAATATGCTGAAATTGCTTAATTCATGCATCTTTATTTTATAAATCAGCACAAGTGTGAAAACATCATGTTAAGCATCAACATCAAGTTCACACATAAGCATACAGACATGGGAAATTCATTATAAGCATGCATCTTTTGTTCACACAAACACAGACATGAAAACATGAACTCCTCAACCATCAAGGGTGTTTAAATCAACACACATGTGAAATGCAAGACATGAATCAATATTCAACTCACATGAAATCATGGAAAACCTGCTGAATTCATTATAATCATGCATGAACAAGTTTAAATTCACATAACAGCTTACTCAGAAGTATACAGACATGTATAAATAATTGTATTCATGCATCAAAAATTGTTAACTCAACACAGATGTAAAATACAGGGCATGAATCAACATTGAACATGGTATAAAAGCATTGAAAAGCTGCTGAATTAACTGTAATCATGGATGGACAAGTTTGCAATCACAAAAATCTCTTTGAACAGCTCTTTGCTCTGAGCTATGAAACTCAGAGCAAGAGTAACACAGAAATCTCTTTGTAGAGATTATATAAGATCCGACAGAGGTAGTTTTAGCTAAGGCTAATCACCCATTCTGTGCATGAATCTATAGGCAAGTCACAGAGACCTCACAGTTTATTTTGGTTCAATGAAAAAGGTGACACAGCTACAACTAAAGCTTGTCACACTTAAGTTTCATAAACCACAGAATCACTAGAGTACTCTTCCCTCTCTCCAGCTCTATAGTTTCGGCATCAAGCTTGGGCTTTTCAACCCAAGTAGTCACCTAGAAACCAAGAAAGGCAGAGGGAAGGGGATACCCTAGAGACTCAACAACACAGGCAAAATGACTCTGCATGAACCAATATTCCAACATTAATTCACAACCACAACATAGCAGACTCAACACTCCAACACTCCAACATTCACAGACATGCTCAATTGTATGCATGAATAGTGAGATCGGACAAACATAGCAGGACAGAGGGAAAGCACCAAGGGTATACATCTCAGGAAACATCTCACAACCCGAACAACAATGAAGGCATCTCATGAAACATCGCACAACAACAAAAACAGGCATCTCAAGGGGGATTAGAAAGCATGCAAGAAAGCAAGGAAGCATGCCAGGAAGCACAACTAAGAACAAAACAGAGCATACAGACATGAGAAAAGGGGGACTTAGCTACTAATCGGAGCCGGAATCGGAGCCAGAATCGGGGACTACAAGGGCGTCCTTGGAGTCAGTGGGGGATGTGGACGCCTCATCGAGCCCCTCCTTCCCATCGCCCGCCGGTTCACCATGTTTGTCCGCCTCCGCAGCGGCCTTGTTTTTGGCCCTCAACCAGTTTAGCACAGGGGTCTCAAACCAGCCAGGGCTGTAGGTGTGGTTCCCATTGCAGCTTCCCTCGCACTCCGGATGCATAGAGCAATAGCTCGAAACGGAACCCTCGGATTCATCGGAGCTATGGTCCCGAAATATCTCATCAAGGAACTCAGGGGTTTGATCGGGGGGACCATCATGCGCCATCTCCAGAGAACAAGGGCCACAGATCTAGGGTTTAGGGGGGATAGAAAGAAAGCGGTGCAAGAGAATCGAGAGCAGCCCAAGTTCTTCAATGGAGGAGGACGAGGACAGAGGGCACAAGTTCTTCAATGGAGGAGGACGAGGACAGAGGGCACAAGCTCTTCAATGGAGGAATCGAGAGCGGCGCAAGAGAGGAGGGCAGAGAGAGATTTGAGAGGGCAGAGAGAGAGAGCTATCGAGAGCTGCGCAAGAGAGGAGGGCAAGAATGGGGGCGTTAGGGATCTCAGCTAGGGTTCCCACCCTTTTGTATGGCAAACGTGGGCTGCATCAATCGGGCCAGCCCATTTCATCCCCCACAAATCTCCTTTTAAACGTGTTTAGGAGCCCAATCAAACAATAATCCGGATGCATTAAGCTTTTGATTGCCTTCTTTTTTTTTTAATCTAGGCTTAATTTTGTTGTTTAAATTTTGTAAAATTATGGATGTTAATGTAAGAAGATAATGAATAGTGTTTTAATGGAGGTTTTTAGGTGAAATGTGGTGGGTAAAAAGTTGATAGTGATAGGAGGAAAGAGAAATTGAAATGATGAAAAAGTAAGTTGATTGGGTAAAAAGTGGTAAAGTGTATTGGATAAAAATGGAAAGTAGGGGATTTTGGACAAACATTGTGGGACGGTAAAAACGAGATAGGACGAACATTATGGGACGGAGGGAGTATTTTTTTTTTGAATTGGATAAGGGTTAGAACATGAGCAATCAAGAGGAATCAATGTACTCTTAGAACTCTCTCTCTTTAAAAGTGCATCATCTTTGCTGTGAAAAACAAGAAAAGGAATGCAAATAATCCTCTATGGAAGAAGAAATCAAAGCATTGACCATTGTGTCCAAATATTATGTTCATCCAATGACAATATGACATGTGTATTTTACTGTTTCAACTACTTTATTTTGTTTCATTTCAATGTACAAGTAATAAGTTTCTAATAAAAATACCCAGAACAATATCACATATTTTTTACAAAAGTAAATTAATCAATTTCTAGAATTTTTTTATATATCAATTGAATCCAATATTGTCATAGTTGCACACAAGTCATTTCCGTTTTTATTAATCTAATAAATTTGTTAGCTAATTATAATTTACTATTACTTAATTTAAATAACTGAATTTTCAATAAATATTTAATGATAAGAATATATGATGTATTATATATGTAGAATTAGAAGAAAGGGGAAATGGAAGAGGATACTCTTGGTTGTGAAGAAATATAGAGTAAGAGGAAGAGGAAAGGGAAAGAAAAAGTGAAAAAGGATGTGGATAAAACAAAGAAAATGATGTGTTAAATTCAATCTTTCTGTATTAATCTCATGCTCTTAGAATTTATAGCGAATTTGAATTGAAATTGAAATTTGGTTTAGGATCTATACTTGTATATAGTTTTCCATTCTATTTCACTCTTGAACATGTCCATTACTTCTGTCTTTTGGTCGGAAACATGTCAATTAGTTTTTTACCACATTGGGGATCCATGATGACTAGAGATGGTTCTCATCACGCTTGAGATGCATCTCGTAGGTGATGCACATCATGTCCATTAGATTATTACAGAAAGATTGAAGTTGTCAATTAATTGCTTATCAATATTATGCAACGATCAGTTTCTTTTTTCACGGACAAATATAATCTGTCTATTAATTTCCTGAAGACAAATATAGAATTAACCGTTTGATTACAAACTACGATGTGTTTTTGTCATGTATCAAATATTTGGGCTGGGTTTGTAATTCGTGGCTAACTTTGGGGCAAGGATTGTAATATGTTAGAAAGGTTATAAAACCCAACAACGCCTCTCTAGAACATATCGATGATGAATAGAAGCTTATTCCCTCGAACTCTATCTCTAATCTCTCGTCCTTCTCTCTTAATTCTTCTCCTTATCCCTTCATCCTTCCCTATCCTTGTTATTATTCAAAGATCGTGACAAATTTAGTATCAGAGCTTCGTTTCCTTGGCCATGGCGGAAGGGACGAGAATGAAGACGCTCGAAGAAGGTCTTCGGAAAACGGACTACCAGGTATCAAAGGTTGTAGAAGAAATCTCCAATATCAATCAACGGCTGGATGATCAGAAGGTTTAATTCGAAGAGGCAATTGAGGCCCAGAAAGCACAATTCGTGCGCTTGGAGAAATCGTTTCAAGAAATTGTGAACACTCAGAAGTTGAGCGAATTACAGATGAAAAACATGGCGGCTATGTTGAGCAACATTCATCGCTCACTCTCCAGGCATGATGATGATGGAACACACACAGAGAGAACGGGGTCAAGACATGGTGTAGGGGCAGAGAATCTTGATCCGAACATATCGAGTCAAGACCGGCGGGAGCCACGGGCAACACCAGTAAATGGAATTCAGAGGGAGAGAAGTCCAATGTTGGAGGTTCAACAAGATTTGGGAAGAAGCTCCTCTTTCATTTCGGGAAGTCGAGGTAACAATCGTTTCCCAATACTTGAGTTCCCTGTGTTTGATGGAACAAACCCTATAAGTTAGACTAAGAAAGCCGAAAAATACTTCAGAATTTTCGGTATCATGGAAGAGGAGAAAATCGAAATAGCTACCATGTATATGAATGGAAGGGCTGATAATTGGGTTCAAGGATATTTGATACTGAACATGAGTGTTTCTTGGAAAGAATTTTGTGATGCTGTTTGTTTGAGGTTTGGTGATCGCCAGGGAGTGGAAGTAGTGGAAGATTTCAATAAACTGTTTCAGATTGATGATGTTGAGTCTTATACTGAGAGATTTGAAGAACTGAGAGCTAGTATGCTGGCCTTTAACCCTAGCTTGTCAGAAGCGTATTTCGTTATAAGCTTTATTAGTGGGTTGAAAAAAGAAATTAAAAACCTAGTTAAGTTGAGTAGGCCTAAAATGTTGGCAGCTGCTTATGAGCAAGCCAAGATTCAGTTTGATGTTGTGCACGCAATTGTTAAACTTAGTAAACCTCCTTGGAATCCTACTTCACAGATTTCACCCTCCAACACATCAAAGCCTAGTTCCTTAACCAATGCTAGTGCCCCTGTTTTTTCCTCTAGTGATTCTTCAAATAAGGCCACGGAAAGGTCAATGGAAGATCGAAGAACCCTTGGGCTTTGTTATAAGTGCGGAGACAAATACTTTGTAGGACATAGGTGTAAAACACAGTCATTGCACAGTCTGGTTGGTACCGAGTTGGAGGGACTTCAGAATGCTAGTTTCAGGAAAATGGAAATTAATGAGTCGGGAAACACTTTTGAAACGCTGGAGGAACAACCTGAGGTCTACATTCATGCATTTACAGGAAGTCGTTCTATGAACACCATAAAGATCAAAGGAATGGTGAAGAACAAGGTCATTACCATTTTGATAGATAGTGGTAGCACCCACAACTTCTTAGACCCTAGAATAGCTAGTGAGGCTGGAATTAATCTTCAAGGGTCGCATGTGATGGCTGTCGCAATAACAAATGGGAGTAAAATGTTTAGTGCTCAGGTCTGTAAGGGGTTTGAGTGGGTGATGCAAGGCAACAAGTTCAATTTTGATGTAAGAAGTGGGTGTGATATGGTATTAGGAGTTGATTGGCTGAAGGAATTTAGTCCTTTGATTTTGAGTTTAAGCAACTGATGAAGTTATCATTTGTCAAAGATGGGCAAAGAGTTGAGCTGCAAGGATTCCAAGAGAGAGCTTCACTGGGAATGATGAGTGGGAGTAAATTGCAAAAAGTGCTACTAACTCACTGTTTTTCTATGGATGAGACAAAACAAGAATTATGTGGTGCTTAATTGATTTGTCTGTGTCAAATCAGAACAAGGAAGGAGGTGTTATGTTGACAGGAAGTATTGATGCTTGTGAGTGAAGTTCAGAAGATCAAGCTTGGTGCTATTTGAAGTCCTGTATGCTTGAAACAGAGAAGCTGTTGAAAAACAAGTCCGCAATATTGATTTTCCTTGCAAAGTTTTTTTAGTAGTTCAAAATTTGAGGACAAAGTTTCTTCTAAGGGAGGGAGTAATGTCATGTATCTAATATTTGGGCTAAGTTTGTAATTAGTGGCTAACATTTGGGCAAGGATTGTAATATGTTAGAAAGGTTATAAAACCCAATATTTCCTCTGTAGAATATATCGATAATGAATAGAAGCTTATTCCCACAAACTCTATCTCTAATCTCTCGTCCTTCTCTCTTAATTCTCCCCCTTATCCCTTAATCCTTCCCTATCCTTGCTATTATTCAAAGATCGTGACAGTTTTATACATATAACACTTAATCAGAGATCGAAATAGTAGTACGATAAAAAAATAGCATACATTTTGGACAATAAATGGGGTTCCTTCACTTTTTTTATCATACATTTTGGACAATAAATGGGGTTCCTTCACCTTTTGAAGACGGAGGAGGAAAAAGTGGCTCCTTTTATGTGGTGAAATTTTACCAAATTTCACTCTTGAACATGTCCATTCGTTTTTTCCCGGTCGGAAACATGTCCATTAGTTTACTACTACACCGAGGATTCATGACGATTAGCGATGGTTCTCATATGATGTCCATTAATTTCTTATGAATATTATGCGACAATTAGTTTTTTTTTCATGGACAATAATAATCTTTACATTAATCTCTTGATGACGAATATAACATTTAACCGTTGATTACAAAATACGATTTGTTTTATACATACAACACTTAATCAGAGATCGAAATAGTAGTACGATAAAAAATAAAATACATTTTGGACAATAAATGAGGTTCCTTCACCTTTTAAAGACAGAGGAAGGAAAAGTGGCTCCTTTTATGTGGTGGCGCCAAAAAGGACTCTATAATTCTCGGACCAATTAAAACAACCATGCAAGATGGGTCGAGCGGAAATCCAATCCGTTTCCAGGCACGATATTTTCAAAACAAACGAGCCCATGCTATAGTGGTTTATCTATTTGAATACATTTTGCAGAATAGAGAGTTGAGAAGATAATGATAAAACTATATACATCCAGATATCTAGGGACACAAAATGATACTTGAACTCACAAGTCACAACTACAACACATAACAAGATGACACGCAATGTGAATTTAACAACTGTGTTGTTACATTATGGTCTATGAGGTTGTCATGTTTTGTACTAGTTGGTGTTATGTATAGAGAAACGATGTTTGTAATGTGCAGTGTTTATTAACGTAACTTGGAGAGATACTTATACAAAGAGGATGACAAGCACCTAACCCTAGTACAACCTTACTAGCTAATATTAAGGAAAGGATCAGAACAAATATTGGAGCGTACAACTGAATGTTAGGAATAGATAAGATTTACATAAATTAACTTAAACTAATTATGTAAACAATATATTCACTAATATGCCCCCTCAAGCGAGACTTTGCATGGAGCCGGAAAGGTCAAGCTTGGAGACCAATTCAGTGTAGCGTGGCTTTAGGAGTGGCTTCGTTAGAATGTCTACAAGCTGGTCTAATATGGTATCAGAGCGGGCGGTCTGGGCCCGTTTCTTCAAGTGTCAATTGGACCGACTTAGTTGCACCTGAGGGGGGCGTGTTGGGAAACAAATACAAAACATCCCACATCTGAAGTTAGGCAACAAAATTGCCTAGTATATAAGACAGTGGGTTACTTCTCCTATAGACAATTGATTTTAGGATGGAATCCCACCGGGCTTGTATCTGGGCCACCCACACATCTAATATTATGAACTACTAAATTATGAAATATCAAGCAATTGTTTCCATTCCAATATTTCCAATTTCACTCGTAATAAACTGAATATTTAGACTTTGAAACAAAAGCAAGGTACTATACAAACATGATTTTTGTTGAGGAACCCCATCTGTAGACATCTTCAAAGGGAAGTTTTCTTTCCTGAACCCATCTGAAATGACTATTTGTATGATACTTTTTGATCATATATGGGTTTTAACATGAAATTGTAGAATTGATCATGTGTTGTTTTACACTTCACATGTTGTATTGGTGACCGTGCAGATGGACCATAAAAGGGACCAGAAGATCTGTATTGCAATACAAGCACTAGCTTTCTATTGTCGGACGTGTATGAATTAACTTCTCGTGAAAACAATTACACCATGTTGATTGAGTAAGATGGAAGTCGTGTGGAACCCGTAATCCGAACAAACTATTTGCGAGACCAAAATTGTATCTAAATAAATTTGGTGGCCTCATTAGTGAGGCCTCATTAGTGAAGGGATAAAAACAATATATAGAGCCATGTAGAGACAAAATAAGGCCATTGTCCAAGAACAACGGAATACTGCAATATTAAATACACAACGTATTTCAAAGGGAGCATGACTAATCTATATGTGAATAAAATTTATGACTTTTTTTCTATCAGAAGAGGGGTGAGGCCCCAAGGGAAGGAATACGCTATCCCGCCAAAAGGAAGGGAGTAATCGGGCCTTCAATGTCCTTAACTAAAAAGGAAACAAAATCAATAGGTGGTTTGACAAGAAAATGAAAACCTAATGGAATGGAAAAGGCTAATCTAGCAAGGGAGTCAACGACTGAGTTCGTTTCCGTAAAGACACGTGAGACACGGGCATTCCAATCTCGCGCAAGTAAGCCTTGACTCAAATCTCAATGGCAAGGCTGAAAAGAGGAGGGGTCTTGGAAGGAGGCTTCGGTACAAGGTTCATAGCGAGCCACAAGTCGAATTCTTACACAAAAGACAAATGAAAGTTTTTATTTAAGGATAAAGGATGGCAAAATCTAGGCACAATATGAGTTAGGATAAATACGTGTGGATGAGCGAACAACGATGTCAGATAGTATTAAGAAATGTATGAGAGTCTAAGAGCATCTTTATCAATAGCACCTCTAACATCCCACTTTTTCTCCATTTTTTCATTTTCTCTCTCTACCACATCATCCAAGCATATCATATCATTTTACCATTTTATCAATAGCATCTCTAACACTCCAAAATTTACTTTTTTCCCTTTATATTCAAGTATAAATAATACCCCTTCATTTTATATTAAACTTTTACTTTATTGTAATTTTTATATATACCTTTTACTTTTAATTACCAATAATAATAATAATTTACATATGATTGCTTTCTTATATTGTAAATATAAATCAATAAATAATGATTAAAAGTCACAAATTGTATAATTTTTCAATTTTCAAAGCAAAAGACAATAAAATATATATAGATTTGATGATTCAATTCAAGACAACAAATTACAAGAAATGCAAGAACAAACATTGTAAATAAACACAATAATTTAAATCTAGGACATAAAATATTAGAATAATGCAATCAATAAAATTTCATCAAAAGCACAAATTAAAAAGGTAGACCAGTTATGACAACTTTAAAAATACCCCAAAATAGACTACTTATCCTGTGCAAAGCACAACATAGACCGGTTATTTTTTGAGATAAAAATACCCAAAAATATACAGTTTTTTTAAAATATGTGAAATATAGTAAAAATGGATGTCTAAATGTAGAGGGAAAAAAACTAGACTCATGATAATTTTTAAATTTTTTTAATTGAATTGATACGTAGAAATTTAGTTTTTTAAGAATAAATTTAACCACCCATCACCCAATAGGTAGGTGACATGTGACAAGGAACTCTCTTTTCTTGTTGTTGGACAAAAGAGCAGCGAATCGATAAAGTAGATGTGATGATTGTTAAATAGTTAGGTAAGATAGGGTTGTTTTATAATTTAAAAATGTCTAAAAGTTGGAAAGTGATAAAGTAGATGATAAAGTTGAATGAAATATGACATTAAGTGGGGTAAAATAGTAAGAAAAAGTGTGGATATAAAAGGAAAGAAAGAAAGTACGACAAACAAAAGGGGACACCTAAAAAGGAATACTGGACAAATAAATAGGGACGGAGAGAGTAAAAAACAAGTATCGATGCTAGGCAATGAAACCACCTTTTAGATTAAACATAATAGAGCATTTTTTTTACCGCTTTTCAGTTATAACCCTAAAAAAGCCTTAAAAAACTAGACACAATAGAGGTTGCAACTTGCAAGAGGGAGAAGATGGTCAGACCAATTTTCAACTGTTTTAGGGAGCATTTTTTTGCCCTAAAAAATCTTAATAGAGCATTTTGGTGGGTAAAACTCAATAATTTTTTTTTTATCAGATAAAAATAATACTATTGGAGGTGAGTCTTGATAGAGAGAGTAATACAGAAGACAAAGTGGGTAAAAGAGTAGATTCGATCGATCAATGTGTCAGTTACGTGATGAAATTTAAGTATTACTTTCTTGCTTCACAAATACATTATACTAGATTATTACACGTACCCTGTACGGGACACGATCGATAATAATTTTTTGATGTATTATTCAATTAATAAAGGAATGCATAATAGTATTAAGATAAATTAGATATTCATATCATATTTTTTATCCGAAATCGTTACAATGTTTTGTCGATCCAAATCGTGATTTGATGTTAAGAATAAATTTAAATTTAAATTTAAATTTTATATGAAATGACTTAAATAAAAATCATAGATAAAATATTACCATTTTATTCCAAAATATATTTAATAAATTAAAAAATTCATATGTGATATGATATGAAATCTCAATTGAAATATTTACCAACATATATAAAATATTTTTATACATATTTTTTCACCCAATAAAAGCCTGAACAGATGGCTCAAAACCTGTGTATGCAAAATTGGATGTCTTGTGATACGGAGGAGTTAAAGCTGAAGGTTAAAGCAAACCTCTTTACAACTTAGGAGCTTAATGTTCTTTATCAGCGATAACAATTTTGAACCAGGGTTTCAGTTAAATTTCAAAACACTATCAATAAAGGAAAGAGGGAAGAAAAGGTAAAAAACTACAACATCACAAATTTCACTTCAATAACCTAGAAGAACCATCTACGAACTATTGCAAAACTTCCAATTATGAGCTCAATTTGTGAGGGGGGCTTGAGAATAATACTAAAAAGATAGAAATTATGTGGAAAAGATAGAAATTAGAAGAAAAAAAAATAGAGGATAGACAATTATTAAGAATAAGAAGATTTTAAAATTATTTTTCCGAATTTTATTTTCTTAAATGGAGTGGGGCCAGAATTAACGTGGAGGCTCGAAATTCTCCGCCTTTAATATATAGTATAGATAGATAGATTATAACCCTAACTTATTTCCCCTTGTTTCATAAAAATTATTTTTTTAACATATTATTTTTACCGTTTTTCAGTTATAACCCTAACAATTAACTCATCGTTACTCATGTACTTTTCTCTTTTTTTTTTTCCAATTCTCCCTTTTTGTTTATTTAATAGGGGTTTTTTTACGGCAAAAAATGACAATTTCTCAATATATGAGCAAATGGTTCGAATAACATCTTTGTCAAATGGATCAATCCAAGGGCAGGGAACACGGAAAAACCTAAGGGCTAAGAATTCTTATAAGAGGATTTATGCTCCACTAGACCAACCTCTTTTTTTTTGGTTGAGGACACTGCCCATGAGAGTCGAATCGATGACCTCTGGATACTATCCTTAGAGGGTTAACCGCTTGACTAAATGCCCGAAGGACACTAGACCAACCTCTTGAGATTACCGTGGACAGGTATTTGTATACAATTATTGTACATGAAGTTGTGAAGTTGACTTGGCCATATATGGCAAGTAGTTTGTACTAGCAAGTAGGCAACTAGAAAATGCAAGTATGGTGGTAGAAGAAGAGCAAAGGCGTTCACTCATGTGAAAGTGTGAAGTATCTGCCAGAATGTTGTTGTTAAACCGGAAGTGTACAGAACTAACGTGACTGAATTCAACTTGCCAATATTAACTGCTACTCGAAATAATTGTGATGGCTTATTGGTATATCAACGGTCAACCCGGCATGGATATAATAGCTAGCGTACGCATGCAGGCCGGTACGTTTGTAGGTGGGTGTTTGTTAGTAGTTGTGAGTTTGAACTTTGAATTGCCTGCACATTACTACCACCTTCAAAATATCTTCTTATACTTTTCGGTTTCCAAGAGCTCACACTTCTTATGAAAAAGTTTAAAGTGGATGAAAGGGGATAAAATAGATGTAAAAGTTATATAACCGAAATAATGTTGAATAATGAGATTAATATGCATTACGAGACTAATGTTGTAACATAAATATGATATAGGAGTATATATCTTGATCCAAAAAAAAAAGAAAAGATGTATATAAAAAGAATAACCGGACACGTATGTATATAATAATAAACCGCCTAACGTACTGTACACCACCACAAGCATAATAGGAGGATCTACAACTCGATATACCCATTAATAATTAATGGATGAATGAAACATTGACGCGTGCTATCGATCTTCAACAGTTCAACGTTACCTGATGTTACAACTTACACATGCACTTGCCCATCCTAAAGTTTTGATTAACGGATTAACATGATGAGAATTTTATTGTATTGAACCATATATATTTTGGATCATCTACATATATTCCGAAAATTAAATCGTGCTCACCCAGTCACCCTCAACTTATTTACAAATCAAAATGAACACAAATGAATTTTTAACCAGACAAAACACGTACTGGCCGGGTTGCTTATGAACGATTCCGTCCATTTACAACCCAAGACGTACGGGATCGATAGTGTTGTCTAGAAACTAAAAGTTGCATATGAATAGATAAGTTTTAGTTAATATTTGTGGGTGAGTGTTTTATTTAATGATTCTCCTTCATTTTGTTCTCGTAATGAAATTAAAGAAGACTCACTCGCATCATGTGTAAATGAGGGGTCTATGTAATAAATATGTCCCGGTCATTTTTATGCACATAGCTGGCCGGTTCTGTTACCTCATTTAATTTACCTCTCTTATTTATCTGCCTCATTTATGATTTACCCCTCGAATTTGCAATAGGCGGTTAAAATTCTCAAATGTGTACAAACCCAACACATTAGCATCGATCAATAATTCATATGACAAAAACTAGTACATATAGATAATTATTTCCCATACATGGGTAGGGCAGGGAAAGAGGGTAAGGGAGAAAGAGTACAATTGAGCGAGGTTAAATCTAATTTACTAGCTAGGGAGTACTTATAACAGTAATAAATTAGTGGGAAACTAATTAATTAAATAATTTAGACGACGGACGGACGACTAATGTATAGAAGGCAAAGAAGTGATCAGTGGTAGGATCGGAGAACGGCACCACAAAAGGTACAGATGATGGCACGCCAGCAACGCCAGTAGAAGGGCACGTGGCAGAAGCGGGTGGCCGTCTTCATGTCGGCGACGCTGGCTCCTCCGCCGCACCTCGAGCAGGTCCCCGCCGCCGGCTTGCTACTCCGCACTTGCTTCGTCTGATCCACCAGAAAGCAGAAGCACGCCATTTTAATTTCCTTGTTTAATTTCTTAGGCTTACGTGGGTACTTTTGGTTGGAAGCGGGTTTTGAAGTTGTGTGAAGTTGGGGTTGGGCCGGGGTTTATATAGATAGAGTTGGTGAAATCTGGAGCGTTGGATTCATGATGATCGATCATGTACGGATCGGAGCTAGCAAGGCTGGCTGGCAAATTAGCCAATTAAGTGGAGGTACGTCGTGCATTTATTAGGGTTTCCTGTGCCTCATCTAATTTCGGTCCTTGTTTGACTTAGTCCCTTTTAATTAATCTTCTTTTAAGGCTGCATCGTCTTATTTTGAATTGGTTCCACTCTATCTCCAATCTGTACATGCATTCTTGGTGAGATGTTACTTAGGCCTCGTTCGGTAGTAGCGTTTTCTAGTAGCGGGAGCGGATTTGAGGGCGAAACGCTACCGTCGATGGGCGTTCGGTGCACAGCGGACCGAGGAGCGGGAGCGGAAGCGGAGGGCCGAATTCCGCTGGACGCTGTCCCCTGGTACCCCCTAGGGGAAGCGTTTTTGCGAAGCGGAATGAAAGTAGCGGAACGAAGGTACCCTCAATTTTCCGCCCGATACTCCTCACTTTTGCCCCCTCGCTTTTCTTCTTCTATCGATACCCAGATCTGAAAATGGCCCTGCCTCTGATCTCTCTAGGGCTGGCGACAAACGACGACGAGAGCTCGAGACCTCGGGCGATGACGTCCACAACCGCACCGACGCCGGCGAGACCTCGGGCGATGACGTCCACAACCGCACCGACGCCGGCGAGACCTTGGGCAAGGTTGAGAAGACTCGTTGATGAAACTTGGGCGAGAGACTCTTGCCAAGGTATTTCAAACGAGATTATTTTCAAAGTTTTGATCTTTTGTATCTTATGTTAGGTTTCTGATGAGAAAAGTACCCAAACCCTCGATTAGTCCTGATCTCAGTTCCATATATAATTGATTATGCACTAAATTGATTTTGGGGTTTTGGGTCTCTTAATTGCAGGATAGTAGACAATTTTGCTGAATTTTTTCATGGGCTGAAGTTTATTGAATGGTTATGTATTCAACTTGCATTATCTTCTTGATCAATTGTATGCACTACATGATGATGATGATGATTGCTTTAGTTAAGTTTATAGCTTTATCAAAGAAGAAAGTATGAAAAATTTCTCTTGTTTGTCTGGTGAGAAAAGTGCCCAAATCCTCAATAAGGAGTTGATCTTGGTTGGATTATTACCAATCCATATAATTACACTACATTTTTTTAGGCTGTAATGTGTCTCTTTCTTTTTGAATAGATGACAATTTTGCTAGATTTTTCATTGGAGTAAAGTTTGTTGAATATGTTGTATTGAGCTTGAATCATCGTCTTGATCATTTTCTAAGCATTACTAAAATCCTCTTTTGTGTGGTGATTTTGCTTTTGAAACATCTGATGTTGAACACAGAGTCGAGTTTCCAGCTCGATCAAGAATAATCAGGTGAAAAATCAATACAAAAGTGTCAGGAGCCGAAGTCTACGATGATCCAAAAATTGCAATAGAGGTCGCTTCTTCTTGGTTGTTCTTGCATGCTGGTTTTACAGTCTGCACTATCTGAAGTGATGTGAAATCAGTTTGCTTTTGTATATCTCTGAGAGTTTGCTTTGGATTTTCGTGTCTTTGCTTGGAGAAGATGAAAGAGGAGACATGTGGGCAAAGCCTGGATAATGTAGTCTATCCTGAATGCTTTTATGGATGTTTCAATTGTTCCTGGTGAAAAACTACTTAGTTAGAACCTCATTGTGATGTATATAAGCTTTAAGAACCTCATTGTGATGTATATAAGCTTTAGAAAATTCAGTATATAAGCTTTAAGAACCTCATTGTGATGTATATAAGCTTTAATAAATCAAGTATATAAGCACTCCTCTTTCTGTCATCATTTGCTGCACTTTTCTTGAGTTTACTAGTTTTTTGTGCTCCATATAATGAGATTCATCAGCATTCCTTTGATTGCTTGCTGTTGGTATTTTTTTTGTTGTTGGTTCGACTCAAAAACACAAGTCATCAATGTACAGGAATGCAAAGCTAATGGAAATGATTCTTTAATGGGTTGGGGGTATTTTTGTCATTTACCATTAGAGTTTTTGGGTTTCAGCTAGTTACTTTACCGAACACTCATTTCATAAATTCAGTTTTCGGATTCAGCTTTCAGTTCCAGCTTTCATCTTTCATCTCCAGCTTTCAGCTTTCAGTCCCAGCTTTCAGCTAATTACCCGAACAGAGCCTTAGACATGTTTCAGCTAGCCAGGGTTCATTTGTAAGTGAGATTTAGATTTGATTTAGTTAGGAGGACGTCGGGTGATCAATCTATTTGTTCTCCATATGTGGTCCTTGTCGAGTCAAGCTAAGTGGGGCCAAGCGTACTAGCATTCGAGTGTAAACGCTGAGCTAATTTGTTAGATCAGTTAGAGCATGTACAATGGTGAGGAATCATCCTCCTCTTAGTACACTTTTTCTTTAAAGAGGACATCCTCTTTGTTGTAGAATTTGTAAAGAGGATCCTCTTTCAAAGAGGATTGTTCACAATCCTCCTTCTGTAGAGGATTTCCTACATGGGCTCTTGTGCCAAAGAGGAAACAAGTGCAAGTGGTATGTTGACATGTGTCCATTTAAACACTCATCTATTTTATTTATTTCACTTCAATTTACACTTATTAATTTTCTAACTAAAAATTGAATCAATGTGAGATTATCTTAAAAATTACAAAATTAGTTAGTGTTTATAATTTATTTTTGTCTATAAAATGAGTCCAAATTTACTTATTATTACATAAATTAGTTTTTTTTCCCCTCTTCTTATTCCATGGATCATAAATTCATAATGTCTATAATAAATGTTATTTTTATTTTACATCTTTTTAATATACTTTAGAATATTGCTTGAAGATATGTTTATCTTATTATTATATAAATTAGTTTTTTTTCATTTGCAATCCAATCTATATTATCACAAGTTATTTACAATTTTATTAACTACACTAAATTAGTTTATTAAATATAGTTTAATTATTAATTAAGTTGAGTAATTAATTTTATCATACTCTTGATTATATAGAATATGGAGTGAGTATATACATATAAAATAGGAGAGGAAATATAAGATGATCCTCTCCATTGTAGGGAAAAATAAAGAAAGATGATGAAGAAGAGGAATGAAAAAGTAGAAAATGAGGTGGATGAGAGAGGAGATGATGTGTCAAATGGAGAAAAGAAGAGAGAAAATTGAGAGAGGATTTCACCTCCTCACCATTGTACATGCTCTTACACTATACTAAAAATCTCTTCTTCCCTTCGACCAAAAAAAAATACTAAAAATCTCTTCTAAGCCCCGTCTAGACACTAGTTGGTCCCGTCCGCCTAGATTTATAACCTGCCAAGGCGACATCAAGGTGTCCGTATAGGCGGTAGGTGATCTCTTTCCATTTAGGAACCGCTAGGGTTTTTTAAAACACTGCCGAGTCGATGTACTAAATGGGTGACCCGGTACAGCGTCTTGATCAATGTCTCAATTCTCATTAACATTGGAGTTTGTTTTTAGATATGCACATGCGCAAACCCACCGGCCATTATGGTAGGAATGAGTGACATGTTAGAATTTTTGGTCATTTCATATGTAAGGTCAAAATGAAAGGTTGTTCTATGGAAGTTCATTCATACATGTGGTCGCCCTCCATCATGCGATAGGTGATTAATTTTCCACGTACTACGACCTTATTAATTTGATTAGTTGTTAGCAAACAGGTAAGGTACATGAGCCTTTGCATTTGGTATCATTGGTGATAGATTTTTTGGACTTGCTTAAAAAATGAAATCAAATCGAGGTTTACGTACCTATCATTATATGTGGATAGTACTCCATATATATAATTTTGAAACTTGTTCATTCAAGATTGTTTATAAGATATCCCATATATCCAACGTGTTGGATTTTCAACGTATTACTATACTTACTACTCCCTCCGTCCCCTTTTGTTTGTCCAAAAGGACAATTTGCGCTGATTTTAAGAACGGTATAAAATAGTATGGGTAATTGGTAAAGTTGGTATAAAGTAGGTGAGAGAGTTGAATAGTATGGGTAAAAGGTGTGATTGATGGGGGTGAAAAGAGATAAAGTAGGTGAGAGAGTGAAATAATGAGGGTAAAAGAGTAGATATAAATGGAAAGTGGACAAACAAAAGGGGACGTCCGAAATGGAATACTGGACAAACAAACCGGGACAGAGGGAGTACTATAATAAGCATGCATCAACCAAATGTCCAATGAAAATCGATCGAGTGAACAACTAACATGTTGGGCATGAGAAACCAACCAATGGCATCAAAGTTGACTTTCTCTTTCTCCATCCCTAAAATAGAATACAATAACTCCATCCTCGGTATCAGGCGAATGCATTTCATGGTCTTTTGTGCTATGAAACGGTTGGTCGGTTGACACGTGTACGGGTCCCGTTCGTTGTGGACCGTAGACGGTGGTGGCTAATCCTATCCTTAAGATTCATGAATGACAAATGACAACAACTCCTATATTAACGCGGCTTAATTACTCCGTTCTCTGTTTCTGGCTTGGTTTGTGTTGCTCGAGTTGGAAAGTCTTGGTGAGTGAAGGAGATGGCTATGTTTAGGCATTAAGGAAACAAATTGGGCCCGGCTTTCGGGTATGGACCGAGCTTGAACTTTTGTAATTTTGTGGGCCCAATTAAGGAACCAATGACCTAAAACCATTAGCACCATGATTGTAGTATGGGCGTAAGATGGGTAAGTAGTTGGAGATATTATACCACATTATTCAAGGAGGAGAGGCTTTGGCATGTGTTGTGTGAAGGTGGGGACTTGTATTGTTTAATTGAGTTTTATATACAGGTAGAAGGAAGTGATATTGTCATGATTTTGTACTTTTATCATGTAAGAGGTGTCGTAATTCGGTGGGTTGATACCGGACAAATGATGACGGAGGAGTCGACCGTTGTGCGCATATGCGCGAATTGGCCTAATCACATGAACCCATATGATTACATTCTAAAATCAATTGACAATAGAAGGAGCAATCCATGCACTTATATGGTATACGATTTAGATTATGATTTTTAAATATGGGATAGCGTTTCCAACAAGAGGTAAGTTTATTTGATCAATGTAACTATGACTCAGACTGGATCAAAGCAATCATAAATAAACCTACATACATTTGTGCGCATATGTGGTCACGAATAATTGGAATGAACATACATACATATGTATGCCCGGTACTTTGCATTCTTTCTTTACATACTAAAAAAAGTTGTTATTTAATATAATTCTTTTATTTTTCTTGCTAAGAACATTCTTTATCTAATTTTTGGTTTAAATTGTAGGTATAAAGTGACAGGATTATATACTTTCTTCCCATACACTTGAGTTGCAGTCGAGCTTAAAGCATACACACTGGTCCCATTCCATTTAAGATAATAAAATTAAAAAAAAAAGTTTTAAAGTCTTTCTTATCTTATTAATTTTCTATCATCTATCCTTTTCTTTTTCTAATTTCTATCTTTTTTTCATCTAATTTCTATCTTTTTCACCTATTTACTTAGACATTTTTTTTTATAAATCAAAATTATAATTAATTTCTTAAACTTATTTGTCACCCTGAATTTTTGTTTATACTGTATTTTTATAATCATATACATTCGTCATATTTTTTTGTCAATCTTTTTTATCCCATAAATTTATAATTTAAGTTATAGATATCTTAAAATATATTTGAAAAATATCTTTAAAATACATAAACTAAATCTGTGTTATAATGTTCATTTATAATTTATAAATCTACTATTATTAAATTAATTATAATTTTATAAGATCTATTAAAAATTTCATTTTATTTCAAAAAATTACCATTACTAATACAAGTCTATTTTTCTAAGAGATTTAATTAAATTAGTCATAATTAACTTAAAATTTGACTTCTACCATCATATAAAAATCTTATTAGTTATAAAAGTATATATATTGATAAAGTATTTCACTTGAGATCTCATATTGTATCACCTATGTTTTTTTTAATTAATCAAATATATTGTGAAATAAAATGATAGTATTTTATGTATACTTTTTATGTAAGCCATATTATATAAAATTTAAATTTAAATTTATTCTTATCATCAAATCACGATTTTGGATTACCAAAATTTCGCAACGATTTCGGATAAAAAAGACGATATGAATATCTAATCTCTTATAATATTAATATGCATTCCTTTATAATGGAATAATATGTCAAAAAGTTCTTATCGATCATGTCCCGTACAGGATACGGGCAATAATCTAGTAAGGAAAGAGTGCAATAGTTTTAGTGCTTGGTTACGGTGGACTGTTTGGTTACCGTGGAGACCAATTTTTGAATTGATCTTTTATTGTCCTTTCAACCTGTCTATACTCTATAGCAAACAAAATTAAATATTAAAAAGTAAAAAAAAAAATTCAGAGTGGTATAATTTTTTAATCGCCTTAGCCACCGAGGTATATTACGCAATGTCGTTTTTTTCTATGCAATTTCAAGTCTGGCGGAGTGGCGGGTGAGTGTGAAGTGAACCTACAGATTGACATTTTAAACGATTCCAACAACGGCTAACATGAACATCGCTCAGCTGCTCATCAAGCGCCTTTACAATTCTTCCTCCCCACTCGTCCGCCAAATCCCCCAAACCCCACAATCTAGAGAACATGAAATCCTTGCCCTTTGCAGATCAGGGTCCCTCTTCGAAGCCATTACCCTTCTCAACTCCTCCGCCCCTGAAGATCTCCAACCCAACACCTCCTTTCTGTACGCTTCCTTACTGCAAACGTCCACAAAGATTCGATCTTTCTCACACGGGCTTCAGATACACTCGCATCTGGTCAAATCCGGACTCGAATTCGACAGGCTGGTGGGTAACAGCTTGTTGTCTTTCTACTTCAAGTTGGGCCCCGACATTGACGAGGCCTCCAGGGTTTTTCAGGGATTGTCTTCTAGAGATGTGATTTCGTGGACCTCCATGATGTCTGGGTTCATTCGAGCTGGTAAACCCAGCAAATCGATTGAGCTGTTTTGGGATATGTTGGGTTGTGGTATTCTGCCAAATGCCTTCACTTTGTCGTCTGCGATCAAGGCCTGTTCTGAGCTTGAGGATGTGAGGCTTGGTGGGTGCTTTCACGGAATTGCTTTCAGTGCTGGGTTTGAGAGCAATTGTTACATTGCTAGTGCATTGATTGACATGTATGGGAAAAATGGCAGGTTAGAAGATGCACGCCAGCTGTTCGATGAATTGCTTGAACCGGATTCTGTTTGTTGGACTACTCTGATTTCTGCCTTGACATGGCACGTCTCGTTTAACCAAGCCTTGGGTGTTTTTTATTCGATGCAGAGGGAGTTCGGGTTGGTAGTAGATGAGTTTACATACGGGTCGGTCTTGGCTGCTTGTGGCAACATAAGGTACTCGCAACAGGGTAAGCAAATCCATGCTAAGCTGATTGCAGAAGGATTTTGTGGAGATGTCATAGTTGGGAGCAGTCTCGTAGACATGTATGCAAAATGTGGAATGATCAAAGACGCTCGTCTTGTCTTTGACAGGATGCCAAGAACGAATTCCGTCTCTTGGTGCGCATTGCTTGGAGGGTATTGCCAAAATGGAGAATTCAGATCTGTGATTGAATTGTTCAGAATAATGGGTAATAAAGATCTTTACAGTTTCGGAACCGTTCTTCGTGCTTGTTCAGGCATGGCTGATGTCAAAATGGGAAAAGAAGTCCATTGCCAATACGTGAGAAAAGGCGGTAAAGGAAACGTTATAATTGAGTCAGCTTTGGTTGATCTGTATGCTAAAAGTGGTTCTATTGACTATGCTGAGAGAATCTTCTCAGCAATGGAGGTTAAGAACTTGATCACTTGGAATTCCATGATCTGTGGTTTTGCTCAGAATGGAAGAGGAGCTGAAGCTGTTGATCTGTATAGTAAAATGGTTGAAGAGGGATTTAAGCCTGACTACATCAGTTTCGTTGGGGTTTTGTTTGCATGTAGCCATTCTGGCTTTGTTGATCAAGGTAAGAAATTCTTCAATATGATGGATGAGTATGGAATTAAGCCGGGAGCTGAGCATTACAATTGTATGGTGGATCTTCTTGGACGTGCTGGATTGATAGAAGAAGCTGAAAGTTTGATTGAAAGTCCAGATTGTGAAAATGCAACTTCGCTTTGGCCGGCTCTTCTTGGTGCGTGCACGACTAGTAGAAATCACGATGCAGCTGAGCGTGTTGCAAGGAAAATGATGGACAGTGACCCTGAAAACCACTTGAGTTATGTGCATCTGACAAATGTTTACAAAGCTGTTGGCCGTTTTACAGAGGCTTCAAGTATAAGGAAGTTGATGAAGCACAAAGGTATAGAAAAAACGCCTGGGAAGAGTTGGGTTGATTCTACAAAGGATCAGATTAGGGTGTGAAACTTGATTATGAAAATGGAGAATGTGGAGTTTTGGATCAAGTGCTGTGCCTGGACTTTGTTTGTTGTGTAAAGAGCAGCAATACACCAATCCAACATAATAAATTTAATAGGATCTATTCAAAACGGAGGGTACTACTTATGCTGGCATAGGTTACAAAAACTGATACAGACGGGCAGAAAAACTCGAGGATTTGTCCTCACAGACATACAGAAAATAAACTTACAACTGAGCTACATTTAACAAAAGTGAATGAAAACCCTATACAGAAATAGGTAACTGAAAGTTGAACAAAAAACCTTATATTCTGTCACATATGCTGTTCAGCCAACTAAGCTTCTGTACAATGTGATAACAAAACATAGGAGCAATTCTGCACCTTCTAGTAGGAATCCACATCTGACTCTTCTTCAACCTCAGACCCTGAAGGCTGATATTCGTCTTGAGAATCAACGAATTCACGTCCTTCCAGAAACTTCATCTCCTGAAACACAAGTTCGGCAAGGTCATGTCTATCAGCATTTCTGTAGGCATCAATAACAGCCCTGAACATGGACTCACTAGGCTCTTTATACTTCAACTGGCTGTATATTCGCTTTATTCCTTCGACCATGTGGGCTTTTCCATAGCAATGAACAAGGTTTAAGCCAGTAACAACATCCGGGTTTATCCCCTCATCTTGCATCCTCATGTACAGATTTAGCGCCTCGTTGATTTTCCCAGAGGACCCATAAGCGTATATGGCAACATTGTACATCACAGTGTCTGGACCCATTTTTCCAGCATTTTTGAACACGTCACAGTACTTGAGAGCCAAATCATACAGTTCAACCACTGAGAAAACATAGGTTAACACAGCTTCTTGGCTATACGGTTTCCTTCTTCTGTAAAACGTACCAAGCTGGTCTATAGCTTCGCTTGTTAGACCTGCCTTCTTCAACAGAACGAACAATACCTTGAAAGTACTACTTTGAAGCGCAACATTCTGGGCCAACATCTCATGAAGTAGATTAGCACAGTCAACTAACCGACCTTTTGACACATAACAAGCCATTACCTTACTAAATGATGCAGAGTCTGTGAGCAAACCAGATTCTTTCATTTCTTCGGCAATGTCTATGGCTTCGTCTAGCATTTGCATGTTATTGTACAGACCGATTATATTTGCATATGTGATGGCATCTACTCGGCCCTGTTGTCTCAACTCATCAAATATCAGCTTTGCCTCTGAAACGATACCGAAGTTGGAATAAAGCTTAATCATACTATTTGAAGCGATCAAATCAGGACCATCTTCTAATTTCTTTAGTTTATCATAAATTTCTTTGGCTCCCTCCAAGGATCCTCTTTTGCTGTATGCTTTAATCAGAGAAGTCAATATAATCTGATTTGCAGGGACTCCTTTTTCTTCCATCTCATGGTAGTATTGCAAAGCCCTTTCAGTTTCACTTGCTTCAGCAAACCCGTTGATCAAAGAACCATAAACAACCTCATTCGGTTCTACCTCTACCTTTTTCATGTCTTCAAAGACATCAGCAGCCTCAGAAACTCGGCCCAAACGAGCATAGCTTGCAACAACAGCAGAAAATGTTGGACATTTTGGTTTTAATCCCGCTCCTTGCATTTCCAACAACAAATCTCTTGCTCGGTCCACTAAATCTGCACCTGCAAGCATTTGAATCAGAGAATTGTACGTGCACTCATCTGGCCAAGTACCAAGATTCCTCATACTTTTAAGGAGAGAAAAGGCCTTATCATATAACTTCGCCTTTCCATAAGCTTTAATCATAACATTATACTCCAAAACATCCTTCTTTGCATCTGGAGAACTCCCATTCCTGTAGAACACAGTCTCAGCTTCAGTCCAGAGTTCCTTTTTAGCATAAATATCAATAATTATAGCATAGGTCTTGGAGGAAAACCCTCCACCCAATTGACACTTCTGCAAAAACATATTTGCCTGATTAAGCAATCCAGCATTTACATACATCTGCACGATATCTGGGATGGCATACTCATCAAAGCGTGAACACGTTTTCTCAATCTCTCGGATAACTCTCTCTACTTCTTCAACCATTTGCTTCTTGCACAACATGTGAAGCACAGCCCTATAAGTCACAGCATTCGGACGAAGTCCTACCTCCCTGATTTTCCAGTAACATCTTAGACCAGCATCAATAAGTCCAGCTTCAGCATATAAAGATATAAATGTATTATAAGTCCTTATATCAGGAGATACACCCCTGTGCTCCATCTTATCAAGCAAAGCCTCAGCCTCTGATAAATGGCCATGACTTCCACAAGTATGGATCAATGCATTGAACGTGATGACATTTGGAGCCACACCCGCTTTCAACATTTCAGCAAACACATCAGCTGCATCATCTAACCGTCCAGATTTGCCATATAAATCAATCAAGGTAGTGTAAGTACTCGCCTGTTGTGGCTTTCTTGCAACACACTCTGTTCCAGAGTCAACCACGGCTTTTGAGCGATTGTTTCTTCCACCTACCTTAAAGAGCTCAGTTGACAAAAAGTGTTTTAAGCTTAAACCAGAAGCCAACAGATCCTCACTCAGACTGTCCAAATCAAGGGATTCCAGTTCAACCTTCCCAACACACCAACCCTTGTAAAATTTATCTGCCCTATCAAACTCCCCAGCATCCTTGAGTGTCTTAACAACAGTGTTCATCACCACTTCATCCGGGGATATCCCTCGGTCCCTCATATGCTTAATCCACAAAAGCGATTCCTTAACAAGACCAGCTCTTCCATACACAGAAATCAGCATACTGTACGTATTACAAGTCGGCATTACACCATCCCTCGCCATCTCAATCCAACACAGCCTCAATTCATCCCATTTTTGGGCTAACCCCAATGCTCGAAGCACGACATTGTAGTGGATGACATTAGGCACATAATTTTCCAGTGATTTCATCCAACTGAAAACCCTAACCACTCTCTCCCACCTGCCCTGCTCCTTAAGAATGACAGTCAGCTCTTTAGGACCCAAATCCCTAGCATATGGACTAAGGGCTTTCCCAACATCTTCTTCAGATTCCAAAGACCTTAGAATCGTGGGTAAATTACCCCCATACCTCTTTTTCTTTCCGTTGATTGAATTTAAGCTCCTCGGAGGAGAAACAAGTGTTTGAGAAGAGCAGCGGACCTTAAACCCCGGAAAACCCCTAGGGCCAGATGACCTCAGCTTCTGGGAAGCTGAAACCTCAGGTACGAACAAACATATGCAGATTCTGGGTACACGAGCTTTGAGTAGGAGGGTGTTAAACCCTAGAGAAACCCTAGTAGTCCTAGGTTGGAAAGGAGAGCGAGGGGGGTTATGGGGCTTACATGAGTTGGTGAAGCTTTGATGGCCGAATTGTCTTGGGCTCTGACATTGAAGCATCGTTCTTCCACGAACAAAGCCTCGAAAGCTTTTTCTATACTTGGATAGAGTTGAGACTTCAGAAGGATGTTGAACTGAATCTACTGGCTTTCTTTCTCTCCTTTTTAGCGGATGAAAGAGCTGCGCAAGTTTTGACCCAGAAAATAGAAAGCTGCGGAGATATTTGTTCCTACTGTTTAGATTGTTATATGATTATTAGGACTTACTGTATTTAGTAATAATGTGATTTATTAACGACGTTTTATCAAAAAAAAATAAGCAGAGTTGTGAAGTACTCATTCTCTTAACCATAGTCTCGAGTTTAAGTCCTCCGATCAAAGCGATACTATTAATTACTCCCTAACTCAATTGAATTTCTTCACATAACTACTTTGGTCAAACCCCAAAGGTATATTGTAAAAACAAACGTGTAAAATGCACAGAACTATGAGATTTAGGGTATTTTGTACCCAAACCTATCAACTTTGTGGGTGAAACTTGCTGATTCTACTACTTCATGATTTTAGGAATTTTGATATCTAATATTATCGATTCAAGTATCATCATCTTCGCTTCTTTTATTGGATTGAGCTGACCCTTTATCTATTTTGTAACCTGCTAATACTACGAGATGAAAGGGACTTAAATTCAGTTAACGCAGCCAGTTACACAAAAGTAAGTTCTGTCACTCAGAACGAATGTCTAATCCAGCCTGCAAGGCTTACGTGTTTGGGCCTGTGTGGACAAATCATTCTCATCATGGGTCATGCTAATGTTGCAAGAGAATTCGGGTAGATTGCTGTATTTAAATTCCCGTATCATTTCGCCGTCGAGTAGCTCTTGCTAAAGGCTACAACATTAAGGCCTCATTAAGGCCTCGTGCTCACATAAAGTGCTAGTGTTTGGAGCAATAGAATGCACCTCGTATTTTTCTCATATATCCTTGGTTGATAATTTGATAGGGTCATTGACGAAGTACTTATAAGATAAAAAATTTAGTAACAAGATGGGCCAAACTATCTGTTGACCTCTTGGCAAAAAGCCCAACCTTGCTAGATGACAATAACCAATCACTTGCACTTGATGACTTGAAATTACGAGTTCAAATCAACTCACGGCTATGCAAATCAATTTGGAATCTAAAATTAAACGACCTAATGTATATGCAATAAAAGAATTCTAAACAACGGAGGGAGGGAAGTGAAGAAACATCCAAAATAGAAATAAGTTCAATGGTGTGATTGATCAGAAGTGGGAAGACAAATGTAGTTTCCACCAAGTATACGTATCAACTGCTTCAAAATGTCCATAAGGTTCCAAATTCAAGCAAAAACAAAATGTCCATCAGGTTAAGCAAATGGCCCTAAATATTTTGAATGAGGTTCCCTTTTATGCAGCCCCGTATACCAGGAAGCATGAAGCCAATTACACTTTGAGAGATTCAGGAGATGTGAAAAAGCAATAGCTCGGGGAAAAAATGGTGAGATGTCAGCAGCATATGTACCTCAAAGCATACCAATTGAAAGACCCTTTGATATGTACGCATTTAACTAGTCTGCAATTTTTTTGTTACCAGATCAGAATGAAGCCATCATTGTTTGCCTTACAGCCTGTTTCTTCATCTCTGCAGCCTTGCCGCTGCCCCTGAAGTACATGTACACTTGCTGTAGAAGAAAAACGAGCGTTAGTCGAAGTGAAAGCTATGGATTGTAAAAGTTACGGTGTGTATGTATTACACAGATTTAATGGATAACTATTACAACATAATCCATTTTCCTGTGTAATCCAAAAACATCATTAAAGTTGCAACAGAGAGTGATGGGAAACCTGTATAACCCAAATGCTAAGTAATGACTCCAGGCAGAACAATCCAAATCCAATCATGTAGAAAATCTGTCAGATAAAGGTGTAAGAACTTGCAACCACATTTAGTTATACAGCATTGAAGACGAAAGTGCTGGAAGCATAAAAAAAAACTAACCCCTGCTAAACCGCTTCTGCTCAAAACATCTATAGCAGCTAAGATACCCCTGCAACAAGATAGTACATACTAAGAGTGGGGAAAGCTGCCATAACCAATTTTTTGAGTTCTGTTTCACATGTTCCAATAAACTGTTTTATGACAATTAATGCAAAAAGGGAAGATTTCAAGTTTTAATAGTGAATGATCCACAGAAGTTTCACAATTGGTTTAACAAAAACAAAACCATGCTATAAGTATCAAGCAGTAATGGGCACATTACATTCATTGACCTAAACTTCTTCACTGTTTCCGTACTCCATGCATACCAGGAGATAAAGCTATATGTCTAGGACACACATGCGAGTCAATGGAATCTTCTAAAATGTAAATCTGTTAGAATTATAAATGCAATAATGCTATTTTTCTAATTATCTTGCAATATTTAGAAATAATTTCATGAACTTTTACTGCGGCTGATCTTATCTTACGTTAAAGATTTGCCCTCAAAAATGATAGGTGGAGCCACAGCAGCTAAGATGCAGAAGCCAATGTGAACCTGAATTTAAAGCAGAGGTAGAAGTTTGTTTCAAAGCATCAACTCAAATTTCAATCACAGGATATGATACAAATTTTACCACATAGACGAGGAAGAACAACCCAAACTTCAAAGCACTGTCAGTCCTGTATAAGACAGTATTTTGAACGGTCATTAGCTGATAGATTAAAAGAAATGTAAATTACCCACTTATCGTACAAGAGAAGTTAGCCACATCAGGTGCCTAAAGTTTTTATTTAGGTAAAGAGGAGGATAATTTACATGAATATTACCTCATGGCACGATAAAGTGGTTGATACCACAAGACATATGCCCCTGGGACTCCAGATAGCAGATAGATAATAGACAAAAGCCAGATTTTAACACCTGCAGTAAAAATATTATGCCAGTAAGCTAATGGACGGATCACATACAGATTTCAGAGTCATAAACTAATATGCACCTTCTCCTTTGATCCAAGCAGTAGAAACTGCAATGACATTCCATACAAGGCAAACAGCCAAACCTGCATAACCAAGAAACAAAGATAAGCACTCAGCCACAAGATACATGCTCAGTGGCATACCTATAAGGATCATGATCCTCAACCAGAAAAGATCATGTCATGATGGTTCCTAACCTTTCTATTGTCCTATGAAATTCTTTCTCAGCAATTGCCCTAAGGACATTATGGTATTAACATAAACTGATAGAAGGACCAATTTTGCAAAATATTCCCAACCCAAATTGGCCTATGATATCTAATGATGTCATAATGGAAAATCAATAAAAGCACCAAATTTGCAAAATATTCCATCGGTTTGGGACTTGATTAGGAGATAAATAAGTGTAGGGACCACTGGTCCATCATTGATGACCCACAAATGTTGAGGACCAACATGCAACTTACCCATCAAATATGTGACATATAGCTGGGAATAAGCAAACACAGGGAACCAAGTAAAAAATTTTAAAACATGCCAAGTCACACACAAGAACCAAGGATAGTTTCATATCAAAGCATCAAGTTAACAAGACAACACACACATAGACCAGCAAGTAAAACTATGAGGATTCCATCTCCTTGCTGGAAAAGAATGGACAAAGACAAAGTCCTCAAATCAAGAAAACATGAGATAGTAAAGAGAAAATACACAGAATTGTAGTTTCTATACCTATTTTTGGCTATATATAAATATAAATAAACAACATACCTAAAAATGATGTGAATGCTACATATTGCAACTGTTGCAAATGTATTGGTATTTCATTTGCGATATCATGATGAATAATTGGAAAGAATGGAGGCCAGTTCTTCTCCTCTATTACAATTCCAGCTGCAAAACATCATGATGAACCAGTCGTCATATGAGAACAGTATGTCAGATCAGATAAAATTTGAATATGTTAACAGGATTGATACCGCGTGCAACAGCATCTTCTCTCCGCTTGAGTTCCTGCATGGCACCAAGATTGGGTCAAAATAAATCTACAAGATGCTATAGCATATCTTCACACTATCAAAAACTTCAAGTGATTGTTGTCAATTTGATGATTAGTTGAATCACAATTTCACAAAATAACTGCAGCTGCATACATTGAGAAAAAAAACACAATAGAAATTTACCTGCTCACGTTTTTTCAGTTCAGCTTCTTTAGCTTGGAGTTCCTTCTCCATCCTCTTCACATCCTACAGCACAAGAAGGTAAATGGAGCAGGAAAAATCTTTAAGGCATTTGCAAATCTAAGATCTGGAGCAAGAATTTTTACAAGAATTACAAGAAATTGTTCATCACAGTGTTGATTACCCTTGTGTTGTTATCAAGAGGAATATCAACAGTAGTGCCATGAACATAGTCAGCAGGTTCATGTGGAAGGGGTGTCAGCCTAGAATTGGATGCAGGAGCAACACTTCCATGATTCTGGCAATGATTAAACAATATATAACGAAGGTAATATATCATCACAAACATGGAACATTCTCCGTGCTACAACAACTAGAAACACTGGTAACACAGGAAGACACGAAAAGATTTTAATATTGGAAGTCATATGGAGAGGAAGATAATAGCTGCCATAGTACTTCACGATCAGCATTTGACTGAGGTTTTTCCTCTGTAAAGATTTTCAATCAAAGAGTTTTCACTTTTTACACACCTCTGCAGCATGCTCAAGCTTGATCTAACAACACCAAACTCTATACAAGATATGTAATGGTTGATATAGCAACTACCAAATTCTATACAAGGTATGTAATGTTTGAATTCAGTATGCTCAAACTTCATTTTTTTCATCTAATACTAGCATTATTACACCATTATGCCAACATACCTCAAAAATTTAACATCTCAGGACAACAATTTGATTTGCACATAGAGATGGCTAACATTCAATGGAAATTGCTGATGCTTCGCACTACATTGAAAGCCAAGAGGACAAGTTTAGAAGCAAAATAGGAGAGGCAGCTTACTGGCATGTAAAAGGCACCTCCACTGAACGTTGACTGTGCTGATCCTTTCCCTTTTGCTCCCTGGTTCTATCACAGGCAAGAAACATGACCGATAACTTCAGATCACACAAGTTTCACACCAACTTCCACAAAAGCATCAAACATGGTTTTTCATAGCAACAGATCTAATTCCATAATTCCAAACCCTAGAATAGGCACCCAACCCCAATCTCTCCTCCCGTTTCCACGTTCTCATACATAAAACAACATCGAACCCCAATTACAGGTCGTTTCAATGTTCCTGAAAGTCAGAGAACAAAAATCGACGAAACAACTTGGCAGAATTTCGGAATTTCACCAATTAATCCCCGAATAAAACACGGATCTCGGAGTACAATACATCAATGACCTCAAAATCGGAAAATAAGAGAGAAATTGCTCACAGCGAATGGATTGATCTCGTCATCATCGTCGAAGGGGTTTCGATCGTACTGGCCCGCCATCGGAGTAAACCTGGCTCTACAACTGCCCGAACAGATTTGAGAGGGAGAAAGAGGTTTGAAGGGGAATTCGGAGAAAAATGTCGGTGCCAAAGATCTCTACAGCAAGAAATCTTCTACCAGAAAAGTTTTTTCATTATCTATTGATTTTAATACTGCGTATTAATTTAGAGGTTTTTGCGGTAAGAAATTTGGAGGGGGCGGAGGAATCATCAACTGCCTCGCACGTTCTTAAACCTGAGATGTGATGCTGGTCACCTGCCCAACCCATTAGTTAATGCATAAACAAGGGGTCACATCTAATTAATTATATTTCCTCTGAAAAATTAAGAATTTGTGATTTCCAAAAGAAATTATTTACAACCCACGAGAAATAATGTTGTCGAAAATCACACAGATCAGTGGTGATTATTTAAAGTTTGACAGCAATTTTGAGGTATGGCCATGCTATGTGTTGAACGTCAAATATAACATGTATTACGGTTAATTCTTTCTTTTTTTGATAAAATAAATATCAAAACTGAATTATGATATTTTCCAAAACAAATCCACTATTAACAACAAAGAAATTCCATCACGAAAAAAATGCAGTTTAACTAAATGGTCAAATGCCACACTTTCCACAGGATATAAAATATATATGACAGCAGATGATCAAACAACAGAATACATCTTTGTTGCAGCAAAGCTGTGATCTTTGAAACTTCACAATACAAATGAATAAATTGGAGGAAGAAGAATTAGAACAAACACATTTACTCCAGGCGTGGGGGGAGAACAAGGGGATCATGAAAGAAAACCATTCCTTCCATCCAAAGAGCTTCTGTCGCCTACGAACCTTGAGATATGAAATCCCCCATTGTGAGTTTTCACCAGAGATCCTTCAGCAGATTGAACAGTCCTCAGATTTTCTGGATTTAATAGTCCATGGCAGAGCAAAATTTCTTGAATTTGACAGAAAGAACCTCCTATTCTTTTTTTTTCATGTGTTGAAATCTACAAAAATCACTGGTTCCAATAATGAATTAACGCCTGCGAGAACTTGTTTTGGTTGGGGGTCCTCTTTGTAGCATGCTTTGAAGGTCTTGTACAACTTCAGACATCGAAGGCCGGAATTCTGGCTCCGACTGCAAAAACATAGCTCACAAGCTCAGTAACAAGTAAGGTCTTCTTCTCTATTGGCTTTTGACCTGAATTTATGAATGTAAGATGTAAACAGATATGGAAGGTGTTATAGCTTACTTTGACGCAGCTAGAGATGATGTCGGCGAAGTGTGATAAGGATTTGACTGGATAATCTCCTTCTGAAAGAGAAGGATCCACCATTCTTGTCAATGCATTAATATCATGAAGCTGAGGAACGGCCCATCTCACCAAAAACTGTTCTCCACGACTTCTCATCCTGCAACGAAGGTAAAATGAACAGAAACGTAGAGTTAAGTTGGAAGAAGATGGGTTTAAGCGCGATTTAACTAAAGCTTTCTTCTTGTACCTGTCATAGGACGTTCGGCCTGTTAATAGCTCTAGCATTACAACTCCAAAGCTGTATACATCACTCTTTGTAGTATAAATGCCTGACTCGAATTCTGGAGCACCATAACCGTATGTAGCCTCGAGATTTCCTGAGAGCTGAAACCACAGTTGCCACAGTTCAGTATTAAAGCCAAACTGATAACATTAGTATTAAGGCAGAATTGATGGCATCAGGAAACTGAAAATAAAATTTGCCTCTCAAACAATAGATTTGCTGCAAGGATGCATTCTAGGGCACATTTTTGCCCAACTGATTTTGACTTGACTACTAATTTGCAGGTTTATTTACCAACTCTTCTTACCTGAGTTACATTGCCCAATGATATTAATGGGGCCAAGCCACAATCTGAGACACGTACGCTGAGATCATCGTCTAGAAGAATGTTGTTAGACTTGAAATTTCGATGCACAACAGGCGGTTCGCAGACCTCGTGCAGATACCTAGCAGATAAATTTACCATTAGATATAAAAAAAGAGAGATTCAAAAGTATGGAATTGAAACTTTGAAGCATTACAAAAAAAGTGAAGCTTAAGCTGACACTTACTCTAATGCTCTTGCAGCTCCAAGAGCCATTCTCATACGAGTGTTCCATGAAAGTTGCTTCTTATACTCATCCTCGGAGTGCAACGCATCCTGTAATGAGCCATTACCACAATATTCATAGACCAGAAGCCGTTGTCCATGCTCCATGCAGTAGCCTACTAACTCCACAATATTAGCTTGCCTAAGCAAGTCAAGGCTGTTTACAAGTTCAATGAACTCATAGTCCTTTTGCCGGCTGATAATTCCCTTCTCAAGCTTCTTCACTGCAAGTAACTGCAAAAAACAAAAGAAAAGTCATGAACTGATCTTTGCACTACACATAGAACATGTAGTAGACAAAAACAATATATACCTTTCCATCTGGAAGCTCTGCCCTATAAACACTCCCAAGCATGCCATTTCCAAGAAGATTATCCTGGGAGAAGCTGTTTGTGTATTGCTGAAGAGATGCGATTGAGAAAGACCTTACAGATGTCTGGAGACGTTGATGCCTCATGGCGGGCTCCACAGGTGCAATTGGTGTCACTATTAGCTTCTCAGCAAATGGTTCTGTTGGAGGCGGCGGTGAAGGTGGTGGTGGAGGCATCATATGGCTTATATCTATGTCACTCATGTCACTATCCTGCTTTCTTAAGTTTCCCATCCTCTGAGAATAAGGGTCTTCCCGGTTTACTGGCTTTGGAACAGGAGTAAATCTTCTAGGCTCTGGAGTAATTGGGACTTTATGAGCCACATCATTGGCCTTCTCAACTGGTCAAGAAAGTCTCTAGTAAGTGTCTCCCCAGAGAAAGAACATGTGTGGAACTTATTTTATCTTTTTGTGAAAGAAAAGGTACATTCTAGAAACCGGTTTTTCCTACTAGGATAATAAGGCTCCAAGCTAATAAAATTATTCGGTTTATCTATCCTTAATACATAGAGCATAAGAAAAAAAAAATCCCATTTTAGAATCGATTATCTTACATTAGATTTATCTAGGATTTGTTTAGAGTTTTCAATTTAAGGTAATATTTTCTAGAAAAAGGATTCAATAACAATTATAGTAAGACAATGAAATAGAATAAAACATGAACATGTTACCATCTTCAATCTGACTGCTGGGTTGGATAGCGGCGAAGCTACGAGGAGGATTCTCTCTAGGAGTTTTATGTGGTGGTGGAACATCTTCTCGACGGTAAGTATGATACATGTCCCTGCTTTTACTGAAACAACCTGGCAAGCACACTAGAAGTGCTAAGATCAAGATGATGAAGCCCATTGCAGAACAGACGCCTATGAGAATTATCTTCTTATGTGAATGGCTTGAACTTCCTCTGGTTACAACCTGACTAGAAGAAGGGCTATTTGCCTGTTTACTGGGCTTCCTTCCAGAAGGTGGGGTAGTACTGGCTGGAGGAGAGCGTGCTGAGGACCCGGAAGAGGATGGCACCATAGGAGATGGTGGAGAGGAGCTTGCTGCAGGTGGTGAAGCAGAAGGTGATACTGATGGAGAGATTGGTGTAGTACTAGTATTGAAAGGATTCCCGTCTTTCCTGTTTGCAGTGATTGTATGTTAGCTCAGAGTCATTTAGTTTGGAACTAAAAAGTTTGATTGGCAAAATATAGAGCATAGATAGGGATGAAAGATTTCTATTTCAGGAAAAGAGAATGAAACAAACAAGTCTCTCTAAGGCTCTCACTTGAAGTTGTTAATTGCAAGAAGCTTGTCTGGTATAGGTCCAGAGAACAGGTTGTTCCTTATATCCCTGCAACAAAGTGAAATGAAAGATAGATAAATATTTCATCTACATAAGAGAATGAAGAAATTCAAATACAACATGGCTTTGGAGTTTGTACAATCCTATTACATAGAAGAGTAGTTGGTATTGAAAGGGAGTATATAGTTAACAGACCAAAAAGTAAATTTTTAAAAAGCAAAATCCATAAGGATATGAAATCTTACAAATCTTGAAGTGGAAGACCCACCAAAACATCAAGTGGACCTGATAGCTGATTGTCCTGCAAATGCCTGCAAAATAGAAGTCTTAGCTTCATTCCTAATAGAAATGAATCAAATGATAACAGAAATAATTTTATTTTCCAATTCAAAAGAATGTGCTGTTATGCTCAACCAATGTACTCACAGACTAGCTATAGCCAACAAACTTTCCATTGAAGCTGGCAGCTCCCCGCTCAAGCTATTACTAGACAAGTCACTGCATGAACACGCACCGTCAATGAAATTTATATGCAAGTAACAATGGAAGTATGAAGCAGATATAGCTTTTGAGAATCAGATAGAAAACCAACATGCTAGTCACCGCCGAAAGCGATGCAAATGCGTCTGGGATTTCTCCACTTAAGTGGTTGTTGTTAAGTTTCCTGTTAGAAATTTAAACTTGTATAATCAGAGGAAAAAACATTTAAGAATGAAATAACCATCATTAAACCCTTCTAAGACTTACAAGGCAGAGAGTCCGGTGAGAGTCGATAGAGACTTAGGGATGCTTCCTGTGAAATTATTACCTGAAAGATAACTGTTGCAGGTAAAGACTATTAATTTTTGAAGGGTGTTACCTTTAGAAAATATGAATATAAATAAAAGACAAGCGACTGGTAGGTTTGTATTAAGAGGCATACAAGTTTACTATGGTGATGGGCAAGTTAGTAGGAATGCTCCCACCAATAAGATTGTTGCTCACATCGCTGCATAATATCCAAACAAAATGATATCACAACTAGAGTATGAAGACACCGATTTATCATAAGAGCTTCAGCAGGCAATAGAAACTCACAACAATGTCAAAGATGAAAACGACCCCAAGCTGTCACCTAGTCCTCCTCCCAAGTTAGCGGCGACGAGTTGTCTATGACAGAAGTTACAACAGTTAGTTGACATAACAGGAAGATTTAAAACAATATAGGCCATGGCTATAGCAAGGTATGACAATGAAATGAATCAATAGGTTTCTTACATTGAGATTATGTTGTTTGTGGTGTCACACTGAACTCCTTGCCAAGCTTCCCCACATGGATCTCCACCAGTGGGAACCCAATTAGGGAGCTTTGGACTTCCTAAGGCAGCATATAAGCTACCGATTGCATCAACTACATTTTGAAGAATACCACATCACATAAACAAAAACATTGTTTTATATAAACTCATGACATCATTTACATTATATAAAGAAAAAACATGTACTGAACAGAATTTGGAAGAGATAAATAAGAACATCAAGAAATTGGTTGTGGGTTTTACCATCCGTAGGATTAGTAACACCATGAGCGAGCTGCTGAAGGAGAAGAGCTACAAGGCCAAAAAGGACCTTAGCACAGAGTTTTGAATCCGGGGAGTTGGAAGCAGATCTCATTCGACCCATTCATCCGAATCCGGGTTTCTTTCTTCCAATCCCTATTTCTATCCCTTTCCCACAATCCGCTCCTCTTTGAAAAAATCCACAGTGACGAAGTCTTCAGTCAACAAAAGCAGGAGGACTAGGGTAAGTCAGGATACAGTAATCTTCTTACTTCAACAAACGGCTAACTTACGAGAAGGGTCAATTTCAAAGCCAAGAGCAAAACAAAAAATAGATAAAAGGGTCAAGAGGTTGCATACCAGATTTATATGAATTGAAGAAACCAATTGGCCGTCCCTGATCTACCAAATTGCGGAAAAAGGGTGTATGGGCAAAAGCTTCACTGAAACTCACAAGGGGATTGAGGTTTTCTGGGAAATGTCAGTTAGAGCAGTAAATCAACTCTCCAAACAAATTAAGCACAGAAATCCATACCAATAATGCAAAAGCCTAGTGTCCTAGTGAGAGAAAGGGATCAATCCTATTGAGCGAAAATAGAATGTAAAAACCCCAATTGCCCAGAAACCTTGTTTGGTTCCCGTGAGCTAGATCAGAGCAGCAAAACCTGCTCAGCACAAGAATCAAAGTAAAAGCTCCCAAGCAGCAATCACCAAGAAAAAGAAACGGAAGAAAAAAGGGATTTTCTCTTCTCTTTTTTTGTTTGTTTTTGTCGGGGAAGGAGTAGGAAATAATTAGCTGGAATAATTATCAGAATGATCCTCAAAATACTACCATGAAAAAGATAGCAATTGAAGTTAATGGAACTTCCCCCATTAACTCCTTAACCCACTTTTCATTCTTTTTTACCCCTTTCTAAAAGCAACCCATTAATCCTAAATGTTAACTCAGATTTAGCCCTTCAACAGTTGAACCAAGAAAAAAGAGTAAACACCAACCTGGTCGAGGTGAGAAATCAGATGAATGAGGAGTGTTGTTTGTGGGAGAGAAAAGCGAATGGAGAGTCAGGACAGAGACGGAGCTGGAAAGGCGGACACAAGATAGAGAAGAAACTTGAAAATGGAGAGGGAGAGCTGGAAAATGGAAAGAAGAAAACTTAAAAAAAGGCAAAAGTAAAGGCGTAATAAGGAAGTGGGAAGTTGCGATGAAATCACACCCAATTACTCTGTAAAATTCGGCTTGGGTTTCCTCTTCTTCTTGTACCAATCCTTTTCCAATTTCCTTTTCCAATTTCTACTACAAAACCAATAAAATATTTACAATGGAATAAAATAAGGGGGGCGGAAAAGGATTGCCGTCATTATCTGTAATGTGGACTGTGGTTCAAGTTGATACTCTTTTTCTACCTTGTGGGCACGCGCCTATGGAAGCGCGTGAGTTTGAACGTCAGATTGCAGTGTCAGTCACACGTCAGCGCTCGGCACAGTCTCTGGCGACCTTAATTAATGGCTAAGCATTGGATTTGGAGCAGGCAGTGAGAATCACGTGTCTGTTGCGCGTTTGGCGTCGTCTATTGCCTTTCACCGGATTGTTTTTCACTCTACAGTACTTTTTTCTTTTAAGGGAAATTCCGCGGGGTAACCATGAGATTTTGCGAATTTCGAGTGGTGCCCAAAATTTTTTGAGATTCCGCGTGGTGACCCTGAGATTTTGCAAATTTCGTGTTATAACCCCGGCATATTTTAAAAAGTACAAAATATATAAAACTCACCCCTAATATTTACTTAATTACATAGAATCCTCCTACATTTTATTTTTCAACAAAACTATTTTCTTAAAAAACTTAATCCAATAAATATCACTTGATACACATAATATGTATTATTTTTAAATGTTATAAAAAATTGCCTAAATTTGTACATGTCATAAAAAAACTCTATCATTTTTTTTGCACATTTTTTCATGTCACTATATATGTACATTATATTTAGAAAACCAATTTTATATTATTTTGAAAATAAATTACTTGAATTAGTGCACCTACCTAAAAAAAAAGCACTCCCTTAAAATATCAACCACTATAAATTTTGGAAAATGCGGTTCTTTTTATAATAACAAAAATTAAATTTTTAAAATAATAACATATAGTGACATGAAAAAAGATTAAATAAAAATATATGATTGTATAATTATAAAATTAAGTGTTTTAAGAAAAAAGATTTGCTAGTTTTGTTGAAAAAATAGTGTAGGGTGATTTTATGTAATTAAGTGAATATTAGGGGTGATTTTTATATATTTTTAACTTTTTAGAATATGCGAGGTTATAACACGGAATTTGTAAAATCTCATGGTCACCGCGCGGAATCTCAAAACACTTTGGGCACCACGCGGAATTCGCAAAACCTTGTGGTTATCGTGCGGAATATCCCTTCTTTTAATTAGTTTTGTGTAAATTTCTTGGAGGCTTGAATTGAGAATGGGCCAATTTTGATCTTCCCTACAAGATGTCTGAGAAAGAGAAGACGGTATCAAATTGTTCTCTTGCATGTTGGCATGTCAAAACTTTGAATTAATTGAAAATATTAGGATTGAGAACTTGAAAACCCATACATTGAAAAAATTTTAAGACCTAGTTAGATTGACATGACATGAAAATCCATACTTCGACATGACATAATATATTTGCAATGGCCTTATTTAAATAATTTTATAATATGTAACGTTCGATTTGGCTTAATCCGAGCGAACTGAACCGATCCAATAGAGTTGAAGTATAATGTATAAAAATATAATCGTAAAGTTACATCCACTTCTTGATAAGTAACAACATCTCATCGATTGGACACTTTGATTATAAAAAAATTGTGGTGATTGCTCCTTGGACTTTTCCATTCTAACAAATTAATATGATTACGTTAACAAACTAAATTAGTCTGATTATCTTGTTTTTACAGTATTATCAAAGTGCTATTTTTTTTTTTTTTTATACAGGAAAGAGATTAGACAAGTCTCATTAAAATGAAACCTAACCTAGAGCATCCTTGCGGATGAGGTCCGAAAGAACCGGATCAGAAGCTAACGTAAAGGACGACACACGACGAAACGAGACCGCAATATGATCTGCTACTGAATTGGCTTCTCTGAAGACATGCTTCATACCCCAACTCTGAAACCGACCGAGCAACCACTGAATGTCCGTACGCATGAGCTCGACCTCCCACGGGCAGCTCCAATCCCCCAACACTGCATTGATGATCTGCAGGTTGTCACCTTCAATGAGCAAACGGGGAACACCAAGACGAATGGCTTCATGAATCCCCTGCCGAAGAGCAAAAGCTTCGGAAAACACAACGGAACGCCGTCCGAGATAACCTCCATCGAGGGCAAGAGGGTCCCCCTTCATGTCCCTGAGAACATAACCAAAAGAGGAAACCCCATTAGAATTCACGGCCCCATCAAAATTAAGTTTAACATAATTGCTCTGGGGTTTTATCCAGCATGCACTTCCCCTTTTTTGTCGCTTGTTGATATCCTTGGTTGTATTGCTCTTTCTTTTTGCTTGGGTTGCACCTTTCCATTCAACTAGTTGTTTTATGGAAAGTTCCATAATGGATTTGGGGTTGATTTGAGGGTGGCCATTGTTATCAAAAATTTGTTTGTTTCGGAGGTACCACGTACACCACCACAAACATATAACTTGTTCGAGTTGGGGTTGGTCGAGAAGTTGTCTGGCTTCGTTCATAAAGGAAAGGGGATGACGATGGTCTGGGTTAATTTGTCTTATTTTTCCCGCTATGATTGGGTTAAGTAATTCCAACGCTTGGATGGTATGATTACATTCCAAGAAGAGGTGAAATGCATCTTCGTTCGAACAGTTACAGAAGCCACATCCCTGTGGAATAGAAATGTGATTAGCCGCCAATCTGCTTTTTGTGGGCAAACCATTTCGACATACTTTCCAAAGAAAATTCTTTTGTTTAGGAGGTATATTAAGGTTCCAAATCCATTGTAAGTCAATTTTCGGGCTTCTCTTCCCGTCTTGAATCCATTTCATAGTGGCATTAGTAGAGAACCATCCATTTTTACTTGGTTTCCAGTAGAGTCTATCAGTTAGGTTGTTTAGGGGAATTATGATTTTGGTAACTTCATCAACATCCTTTGGATCAAGGACCTGCCTTAGTTTATCAATATCCCATGACTTGTCTTCTTTTATGTACTTGTCAACTGTTTCGTCTTCATCATGCAGTTGTAGGTGTTCACCTTTCGGTCTCAGGTTTGTGTCATTGATCCAATTATATTTCCAAAATCGGATTGTCTTTCCGTCTCCCACTTGCCAGGACAAGCCCATCAGAAATTGATCCCGAAGACTCATGAGCTTAGACCACTGCCAGGAGGTGTTGCTTTGTTTTTTGTAGTTCCATAGGTTTTTTGTTTTAATGTATTTTTCATTGATGATTTTAACCCACATGTTTTCAGGTTCTGCAATGATTTTCCAGAGAAGCTTCATTTGGAGTGCTTGGTTCATTTCTTCTGTTTTAGCAATCCCCAACCCTCCGTGTTGTGTTGGTCTACAAATTGAGTTCCAACTGAAGTGATCAAAAGTGCTATGATACTCTGATTGACCTATATATGAAATGAAGTGATCAAAAGAATATAGTTGAATACTATCACGTACGTCATAGATGTTTTGAATTTTACTTATTCAAACATCTACCTACTAATGACTTTTTTTTTTCCTTTTTTTTTTGGTTGAAATCTACCCACTAATGACTTGCACATATACATACGCCAGAATATAATTACGCATGCTAAACAGCAGAACAAACAATTGAATATTGACCGAATCCAAGAAAAACAGTTTTTTTTTTTTGTTTTTTTTTTTTGTTTTTTAAACCGGTGAGGATTAGATCATGCCTTAAGGCGGAATACCTAGGGCATCCTTTCGGATGAGAGCTAAAAGCTCGTGATGGTTCAAAATGGTTTCCCATGGGAGACTGTGGCCCAGAAAGGCAATTTTATCGGCCACAGAGTTACATTGCCTTTTCCCATAAAAAATACGGACTGACTCGAAACCCTGAAGGGATACGAGAATGTCTGTAACAATCCTTTCTATTTTCCATGGGCAACGAATTTGTCCTTTGACTGCTTTGATGACTATAATGTTATCCCCTTCTATCTCAAGTTTTCTTATATCCATCTGTTTGGCCTTCTTCACTCCATCCCATAATGCTAATGTTTCTGCCATTAAGACCGATACCTTTCCATATGATTTGGCTGACCCGATAATTGGATTACCATTCTCATCTCTTATGATCGATCCTCCGGATGCATTACCATTGCTAAGTTTAGAACCGTCAAAATTTAATTTTGCATAGTTCCAATGCGGTTTTATCCAACCTGGAGGTTTGTTTCGTGCTCGACCTCTTGGACATACACCCTTGTTCAGACTCTTTTCTTCATCCTCATGCCATTCTCTTGCTTGTTTCCATTGCATTAGGTGGTTGCGGATATAAAGGCTTAGGTCTTGTATGAAGTCGTTATGCGTTTGCTGAAAAAGTAGTTTATTTCTTTGGTGCCAGATGCTCCACCACGCCACTGCTAACTCAATGAACTCTTCTTTCCTTAGTTTGCTATTTAGCTCGAATAACACATTTCGAGGGTTCCTTTGCAATAAATTATGTTCTCTAAGTACGCGTTCCGTTTTAATGTTTATGCTCTTTATTATTTCCAATGTATGCGGGCATTCAAGCAGCAGATGTATCGAGTCCTCGTGCGTAGCGTTACACATGAGACATCCCTGGGGAACATCAACATGTTTTTCAATAAGCCTTTGTTTCGTGGGCAAACCGTTCATGTCAATTTTCCATAGAAAATTCTTTACTTTTGGGTATGTATCCAACTTCCAGATCCAAGCGTTGGGGTTCAAGGTCATGGATTCTTCTTTGGTTATTAGGCTGATTGCTGAGTCTGTGGAGTACCATCCGTTTCTACTCGGGGCCCAAATCAATTTATCTTCAATATCATTTTCTGGGATTGGGATTCTTATTATTTTCTCTATCATTTCGTTAGGGATTACTTGTTGAAGTTCTTGTGTTTTCCATTTTTTGTCCGTAGAGATGAAGTGCTCGACTGTAGTTTCCGCGTTCTCTACATCATCTATAGTTGCTCATTCTGCAAGTGGTTCGCTCGTGAGCCATTTGTCCTTCCAGAAATTAATAGCCCGACCATTTCCTATTTGCCATCTCAAACCTTTCTCAAATTCTGGCTTCAGTTTCATCAATTGCTTCCATTGCCATGAGCTATTTGACTTCATTTTATACTCTAAGAGTGAGCTTCCCCTTAAGTATTTTTCTTTAAACACTTGTACCCACACATTGTCTTGTTCAGTAAGAATTTTCCACAAGAGCTTCATTTGAAGCGCCTTGTTCACATTTTCCGCTTTTCTAATGCCTAGTCCCCCGTAAGCTTTTGGTTTGCATATTCGGTCCCATCCGATAAGAGGCTTATGTTGTCTATCTTTATTCCAGAAAAAATTTCTATTTATGGCATCGATTTTATCATTTATATGTTTTGGCAACATGAAACTTTGCATTATGTAGTTTGGTTTTGTGGACAAGTTCGATCTGATTAACACTGTTCGTCCTTCTTGAGATAGCGTATTGGCTTTCCATTTTGCTAGTTGTTTTTGAGTATTATCAATTATGCCCTGAAAACTTTCTTTGTTCACTCTACCGTTAATGATCGGACATCCTAGATATTTTTCTAAATTTGTCATCGTACTTATCCCTAGTGTTTGTTTGATGCTTTGTTTCTGTTGTCGGGCCACTTTCTTAGAGGTGTGGAATGCTGATTTATGATAATTTACCTTTTGTCCTGTAGCTGCACAATACTCTTCGATAATCTTCTTCATTTGATTGCATGCGTTCTGGTTTCCTTTAGCAAAGATAATGATATCATCCGCGAATGCTAAAAACGGCACTCTCGTGCCTCCTCTAGCTATCGGAAATCCTATAAGTGGCTTTGAGCACTCGGTAGCCTTTTGAAGTTTTCGGGCAAGAATTTCTGCTCCAATTACAAACAAATATGGCGATAACGGATCTCCTTGTCTGATTCCTCGTTCTGGCACAAAAGGCGCAGTAGGTCCACTGTTCACCAAGACTGAAAAAGACACGGTACATACACACTCCCGAATCCATCCAACAAACTTCTCGTCAAAACCGAATTGATACAGGATTCGGAAAATGAACTCCCAGTCTACTCTGTCATACGCTTTTTCCATATCCAATTTGACTGCCATCCATCCTTCCTTAGCTTGACTTCCTCTAAAAGAATGAAAAATTTCATGTGCTATGAGCACGTTATCTTGTATTGCCCTTCCTGCCACAAAGGCTCCTTGCAACGGATGGATAATTTTGGGCATAACCTTCTTTAATCTTTCTGTTAAGATCTTAGCTATGATTTTATATACCGTCGTACATAGGCTAATAGGTCTGTAGTGGTTTGTCGTCGAGGGGTTATCATTTTTCGGAAGTAGCGAAATAAACGTATGGTTGCTTTGTTTTAATATCTTTCCCGAATGGAAGAAACCTTTTATCGCTTTTATTACTGTGGGGCCAACAATGTCCCAGTATTTCTTATAGAATTCCGCGGTCATGCCGTCTGGACCTGGAGATTTGTCCAAACCAATTTGAAAAACAGCGTTTTTTATTTCTTCATTCGTTACCGGCTTTGTTAGGCCATTATTATCTTCATCTGTTATTTTCTTGTCAATGAGTGTCAGGTCTTCCTCAAGAATGGCGGTATTTATCTGTTCTTTTTTATAGCGTTTGCAGAAGTCATTTCTGATTTCTCGACATATGTTTTCTTCTCCCACAATTTGGGTTCCGTCGCTCAACGCGATTGTTCTTATGGTTTTATGGTTCCGTCTCCCCGTTGCTATCTTATGGAAATATCTGGAATTCGAATCTGTCAATTTTACATGTTTTGTCTTTGCCCTTTGCCTCCAGTATGTTCTGTGGAAATGTAAAATGCATTCCTTCTTTCGCAGAAATCGTAGTTGTTTTTGGATTAGTGCTGGTTGCGGGGATTCAATTATCTTTTGTTGCAAATCAAGGAGTGTGTCCTCAATTTCACGCAGTTGCTCAAACGTATTCCCAAAAGTTTTCCTCTTCCATTGTTTCGTGTGTGCTTTGAGCAATTGTGTTTTCTTCATGAGCTGGAACATAAAGGACCCCTGGAAACTGACCCTCCAGGATTGTTTCACCACGTTTCGGTAATCCTTTCTCATAAGCCACGTTTTCTCCATCTTAAACGGTGCAGCTTTATGTATTCTTTCATTCGTAATATCGACCGATATTTTGCAGTGATCAGAAGACGTGAAAGCGTGGTTGTGAGTTCGAATTCCAGGGAACCATTGTAGAATACTTTCACTAACAATTACTCGATCCAATTTTTCGTAGATGTTATTAATTTTTGATTTATTCTTTCGCCAAGTGAACCTATTCCCTGTGGTAGGTATGTCGCGTAGGTCACAAGTGTCCTTCAAGTTTTGAAGCTGTTCGAATCTACTAGTCGTAGGTATACATCCTCCTTTTTTGTCACCAATTTCTTGGATTTCATTTAGATCACCTATGATAATCATGGGGATATCGATTCCGAGTATACAGTTAGTAAATTCTGCCCAAAAGATATCTTTCTGAGTCTCATTTGGTGGCGCATACATAAAACACACCGCAATTACCCACCCCGTTAGCAAATTCACGTGTTTCATAATAATATATCTCGGCTTATGGATTAAAATTTCAACATGTTCACTAGTGAACTGGTGTTCTTTCCACATTACACATATACCCCCAGCCCTCCCATCAGCCGGGGACCATGCTATATTGTCAAACCCTGCGCGTCTCCATACTTGATCGCTCGGAAGTTTGTCTGTTTTTGTCTCTACAATAGCCATAACTTGGACTTGCTCAATTTTACAGAACGAATCAATCTCAGGCTAGAATGATTTCCTTCCCATCCCTCTACTATTCCATAAAGCGACTTTCATTTATACCATGATTTATATGAGTTGTCAACAACTCCCATGAGTTGGTTACAAACGCCGCTTATTATGTCAAACTTTGTTTTTATTTGTTGCCTCAAATTTCCTTTTAGCAAGTTCTTATGACATTCTCCTATCAAAGGGCTACAAGATGGTAGCAGTCCCAAATTCATCAAATTTATTGGTTGGCCAATTAAACCAGTCCCAAAGCTTTTGCTCATGACTTTATCCGGCCAATTGCTTTTGTCAGCATTCTTCTTAAATGAATTCACATTATCTTTAATGAGAGAATCAACCACTAAGAAGAGTGTAGTTAATTTATACATATGTACATTTGCAATACTACAAACACACCTACTACATCCAAATATCACATAAGTCTTCATTAAACACCAGCTACCACAATTAACATCTTCTATCTTATTCACACCAAAATCCCAATATGGATCTAAATCCTTCTTGTAAATCTCTCTTCTGTCAGATGCACCAAGCAAATCCCAAGTCTCTTTAAGCTGGCCTCTTCCGAACCAAGCCACCTCGACTTTCCTGCATACACATCCATCTATTCTCAAACTATTATGAATACAAAGGCACCCTCTAAATTTCCAGTCAATGAATACCATAAACCACCTCCAAAGCTTAGCTTGCCAAGTAGTTTCGATAGGATCGCCCAGCACAAATGCATACAGAGAAGCTTCTTTCAAATGAACAATATTTTTCTTCACAGCAGACAATTTCCTTAGGATTGCAACCATGTCAATCCTTGACTTGTTCTTTCCTTTTTCTTTATTCACACCAGCAAAGTCCGCCTCAACAGGCCTTTTGACTTGTTCTTTAGAATTTTCTTTAGATTTCGCCATGACTCTATTGTTCTCTATTTCTAACTTACCATGATCCTTACTAGGGTACCAAGTTATCTCATTCATTTCACATTCTTCATTCAAATCCTGTATGATATAATAATAACAGCCATCCAATTTTTCCAAGTGAGAAGAAGCACATACACTTGATATATACTCTGTTGTCAAGAATTCTAGTAGCCAGCATTTAAGATCATAGTAATTCAATGTCCATTCTTTAGTGATACAAGGTCTACACTTTTTAGTAGGGAACAGCATATTGGTTTGCATACAGAGAAGCAAGAAAATTTCATCTAAAGAGCTAATCAAAGTGGGTGACTTGTTCATTGCAACATCAGACCTAGTCCTATCGTACAACAAAGCCAACTCGATGTTCCTGTATGCATAACCATTTATTTCCAAGCACTTTACAATACAAAGTAGACACCTGAAGTTCCATTTAGTAGCAGAACACACCCAAGTAGAATTATCACTACTGGTTACATACAATTGCTTATTCAAGCTAATTCTTATCAGAGAAGACCTATTACAGCACCATACAGAAGGAAGAGCCAATTTCTTATTCCGTTTTTTAGTGTTGATTACCTCATTAGAATTAGTACTCAGGCCAATTATTGATAAGCAATCGCAAAAGGTCTGGAGGCTATCCCAATTAGTAAGCCTACACCAAATCTGCGTCATACTGCAGTACCAAGATTCCTTTCCACGTTTAGAAGTTGCAGGCCAATTGCTACCACAATGAATTAGTCTTATTCTCCTCCTTAGAATTTCACATGTATACAATTCGATTAGAGTGCTTTGAAAACATTTTTGCATAGTAGAATAGACACCAAGTTTGCAACATAGCTTAATCAATATGATTACACAGGAGATTATCATTTCTCTAGTGTTGATAACCTTCTCACAGTCCCAACTAATACATTGATAGCGGCAACAAAGAATATCAATCTTTCCCTTTTCTTTATTAAAACCAGAGGTGTCAATCTCCATAAATCCTTTATATGCACTACCCTTTAAGGCCTTAATGACCATGGTAGAGATTTCATCAAAACTTTCTTCATTAAGATCCTCAGTAAACAAGGATTGTTCTTTAGAAAAACGGAACTCAACACATAAGACCTTCTTGAAGGTGCAAATATCATTCTCTGTAACCACAGAGCTTGGTCTTTTTAACACAGTATCAACAAGTAAGGATAGATTCTGAAATTCGAGGCGAGATGAGCAAACAGCAAATAACTCAACCCCTAGATTCGATTTACAGACAGGAGCCCAACCCACAATGGGGAAATTACCAATATCAATTTCCAGGAGATATAGGTTAGAGAAATACCACCTGCGTTTGTTGGTCTTTAGAGAAGGAGAGAGATCCCTCCAGTTGTCTTTAGCAGCAGGAAAAGAGTGGGAAGCCCACTGAGAAGGAAGCCCCTTCACCATCCCCACCCTTCCAAGGATGAACAGGTTTAGCCATTGAATAAGAGTTACCGACCCTAGGCTGCACTTCGACTTTGGTTCCTTGATAATCAGCCCAATCCTCTTCGTTATCACTCTGATAAGTACCGGAGTATAGGTTCCAGCCATACCGGCCGCCTCTAAGGTTGCGATTTGGTGCATGAGTTGTTCGGCGCCTCCTTCGACGCCATGAGTTGTTCCGCCTCTAAGGTTCCGGCCTCCTTTCGCCGCCTGACAATTTCCGGGAGATTTGGGCACCGATCGCTCATTCATAGCCTTTCGGTTTCCTTGGGATGCATTTGAGAAAGAGAGGAGGGTGATTAGTTGCAATAATGGGCTGAAATTCGAACTCGATCGAGATCTAGGGTTCTTTATTTGGGGGCTGCACTGTTCATCGTGGAGGCAGAGGGGAAAGGTTTTCATCAGACTAGAGAGCGTTTCTTTATTAGGACGTTCCTATAGCATCCAAGAAAAACAGTTGAACTTGTCACATACATGCGTTATATATCTACTGGCGTTTTATTTTAAAGTATTAAAACGTCTACCTAATTACTAAAATATACTCCGTATTATCGAGTTGATAGTCGACGGGATCAGTATGTAACGTCAAGCATATCAAGAAGGAAGTACGGTATCTATATAATTAACCCCTCGTCATCTGTTAACCATAATTAAACTAATCGCCGATCAATCAATGACGACGCTTAAACTAGTGTACGTATATGTAATTAGCATATTCAAGTTGTAGGTACGTCCTACTTGGATGATGGGTAAAACGCTGGTACACAGAAACTAGTGTAAGTAAATTGCGTGGAAACTGACAAGTAGGGCTGTTCATTGAACCGACAAAACCGAAAAATTTAACCGAACCGACCGAATCGAACCGAACCAAACCAAACCGAAATCGAGGATAATCGGTTCGGTTATCGGTTCATGTAATTTGAAAATTTCGGCTTCGGTTTTTTTCGGTTCGGTTCGGTTAAACCGAATTTAAAAATAAAATAAAATAAAATATTTTTCTCTCATTAGGGTTAAGTTGAGCGAGCGTGCTTCTCCAATTTCCCACATTACCATTCAGCGCAGCTTTCTTCTCCCAGATCTGAGATCTCCCTCTGGTCTCCGGACTCTCGCCCGGTCGCCGGCCTCGACTCCCCTCGTCGCCCGCTTCTTCTCGCCAGCCTGTGTTCCCACTCGCCAGCCCGCAACCGGCGCCGCCTCTCACCCGACAACCGAATCTGGCGCCGGTCACTCGTACCCTCGATCCCTCGTCCTCTACTCCTCTCGCCCTCGTCCAATTCCGATGTCGTCGAGACAGACTTGTTCGGGCTTTGCCGTCCGACGTTCTCTACTTCCCTCCTCCTCTCGCCCTTGTACTGATGTGAATCGAAGTTTGCCCTTGTACTGATGTGAAGTTGAACGGAAATGTATTGAGGGATTTGCAATTGAACATGAAAGGCAGATTGGGGGTCAGTTTTGCAATTGAACATGAAAGGCAGATTGTATGTGAAGTTGAACGCCTCGTTCGGTTTTGCTCGGTTTGTGTGAAAACCGACCCGCCTAAAGCCGAAACCGAACCGAACCGAACCGACTTTTTTCGGTTCGGTTTTCGGTTCACACTTTTTCAAAATCTCGATTTCGGTTCGGTTCGGTTTTGATCGGTTCGGGTCGGTTTCGAACCGATGAACAGCCCTACTGACAAGTATCACGGTAGCCACTATTTATGGTAAGCTTCGTCCTACATGGCAACTGTTGTCAATTATCATACAGTATGCTTTACTGGCTGGTAAAATAATATTCAGATTTCTTTCCTCTTAAAAAATAAAAATAATTAATTTCTGTCAGATTTTATCAAGAAATATCTGCAGAAAAAATTACTCCGTAGTTGAAATCTGAAATTAGAAAGTATTTCCTCTTATATTATTGACAAGATTTGACGAACAAAATCAAAAAGATTAGATAATGTTGATATAATGTTTAAAGGTCCTGCTTAGGTTCTAATTGATGCTTCAGGTTGTTTTAGGACTGTTCAACATATCAACCCAACCCGGCCCGTAATCCAAATTACGAGTAATGGGCGGTAATTAGAAAAACCTTGACCCGTGATCCAAACCGTTTGACCAGTCCACTATATAAAATGAATTAATGTGACCATTTTTAACCCATTTAGCTCATTTCCTTATCTTTTTTTCTCTTTTACAATTCTAAATTAAACAAGTGTTATATATCCGTAAGCAACAACCAAGTAAAAAATTCAATTTTATATGTCCCACAAAGTATGAATATCCCATAAAGCGTCAAAGATAACCGTAATTTTCTAATATAATAGTCCAAATCAAACATTCATATCCGTCTTTGATCCAAAAATAATACCGAATGTCCAATAGTCATACCTTGGAAAATACAATCACGAGTTGACCCATAATTGTTTTTTTCATCTTCGTTAATTTCTACCGTGGCAACAAAACAGCACAATACCTCTCGTTTTCCATCAAATAAAATAAATCACTAGTAAATTAAGCATATATGAGTTAATTACCACTTATTTTGTATTTGTTAGTGACACGCCACATTTAGAAGTAGTCTGGTTAGCATACTGCATACATGGTGTTGGTACATTGCACTTACTTTAGTGTTACGTTAATGGGAAAAAATACTCTTTTAGTAAAGTTTTCTTGCGCTCCCGCTCACTACTTCCCTCGGTCTCACACGATATACCCTTTTTTTCACGTTCTTGGTTTGTCTAAGATTCTTCAATACACTTTTGAAATCGGTCACACCTACAGTTTAATTAATTGTTCTTCTACCCAAAAAAAAGGTTTGATTAATTGTTCATGGAAAAAATTAACAACGGCGTTAGCCTTAACTAAGGAATATCTAGCACTATCGCTAAAGGTTGCAACTTGCAAGATGTTTCTTATTGTTGAAAAGTTTCATTGGTCTGACTTAAAATATCACACTTCTTGATAAGCTCGAATGTCTGTTCTTGACCAAATGAATTGAAAACCAAAACAAAATGATTAGCTTTTGGACCTGGCTCAGAATATGATCGAACTTTTTATTTTTATTCTAATTCAAAGTTAACAGCTAGCCAGCTAGAGTGACACAATTCGTAGGCTTCATCCGTGACTCAAAACGCAGCGTATCATTACAATAAATATAAAAAATGTGAGATGTTATATACGGAGTACGTGTCATACATTTTTACTATACATCACATTTAAAATTACTTTAATAATCTTTTTTAAAGGAAAATTAATAAAAATAAAAAGCCTTATATGTTAAGATATTTTGTTGGATTCACTACTTTAATAAATCTCAATCGACTTTAAAAGGAAAAAAATAACTAATCTCAATTTAAATATCACTTATTCTAATCTTTCATTTCTTTTAATATTTTTTTACCATTTATTATTACAAAATCATTTATAAAAAAAATCAAAACTTATCATACTACATAAGATTAAAAATAAGAATAAACTTTATATAGCGTTGTATATATAAAAATAAACTATTTCTTGAAGATGTTATAGATGACATTATATAGATTAGAGTTTTTATAATAGTCGAAAAAAACATCATATAGATTAGAATTTTTTAAAAAGGAGAGAAAATCATTATATAGCTCTGTATTAATTATATATCATAAGATTAAATATTTGTTTATTGAAAATATTGTATAATGTCGAAAAAAAAGATTTGGTGGGTTCAATTTTTGTAAAGTAAATATCTTGTTGGATGTAGTATGTAGATTTTGCTTAAGTATATTTTTGTAATTAAAGGTAGTTTTTAGATTTTGTTTAAGTTTTTCAAAATTAGTTTTAAGAGTATTATAGTAAAAAGATTGAAAAAGTGTGAAGGAGATGGAAAATTAAGTTTGATGTTCAGCAGCTATGTAAAAAAAAAGGGTTTGCAGTTGGAAGAGAATTTGTTGTCACGAGTTAATTGATTGGTCAGATTGGAGGTATGAAGCCAAATATACAATGGCTAAAAATCAAGCCCATTGTTTACAGATTTTAAGTGACCACGAAATGGCCTGCGCATGCATGAAAAACTCTAAAAAAAGAAAGACAGAGAGTTTGAGGCCTCAAACAATTGGGACAGAAGATGCTCCTCCATTAATGTGAAATACGTATTTAGAATGATTGAAGTGTTCTGTGTTCTGTCCTTTTCATTTTGTCCCTTTCCTTTATGTTACCGTTACACGAAAACACTTGTATTCACTGAGCTTATAAACATTACTACTACTACTCTTACGTGTGAATTTGGGTCGTTGGATAGAAAGAAATCCAGACGCATACATTTTTTAGAAACGGGAGAAACGATTTGAGTGATTTTATGGTGAATGTACGTATCTGAAATAATAGGTTACATGCTTACATGTGTACAAGTTTGTAAGAAAATATACATAAAAACACATTTGCTTCTTTTTTTTGTGCATCAAAAACACATGAGATATAATTAGTTGAGATGTACCTCCCCTGTAAATATGACGTACATTGGTAATTTGTTAGATTGCATTAGTCTTGTACATGTTATTGTCCCAGATAATGTTGTTGTCCCAAATAATGTTGTTGTATATATGCATCAACATGTGTTAAATGTGCATAAATATTTACTGAGATGTGCATTCAATGAAAATATAAAATGGAATGTCATTTTTTTTTCCCGGAGATGGATGAGATTTATTTTCTTTTCACACCAAAACAGTGAAAGTGATAAAACATATTTATTAGTCTAAGGAATACCAAGTCAATTCTTTAAAAAACAAACCATTTTTTCCTTTTTTGATCGGATAGATTTCCAATGCCTTCTCCCCTTTTTTTGGTTGCCCACTGGTTCACCGAAGTTTTGTCTTGGCTACATTCAGCTCGATTCGGGTGACACACCTGGCTTTGGTGGGTGAGTCTCCCAAAAGAAACTTTTGACATCCACTGGAGTTGAACCCCATAGCTCATGGATATGGAGCATATCACTTACCACCTGAGTCAACTCGACTTGGTCAATGCATTCCCATTTGAAGGACCCTTTCAGAGTGAACCTTCCCCATTTTATATTTTTTTTGTGGTAGAAAAACCTTCTCCATTTTGTGCCTAGATGGAAAATTAATTGGAAATTTCACACGATAACCCTAAGGTTTATCCTTATTCATAAGGTGTACTAACGTTTGTCATATTTCACACGGTACCCTTGAGATTTATATAAAACCCACGTAATAACCTTATGTTATATACAAAATTTATCATATGTCTAAAAAAGTCAATATTAATTTTAAGTATTAATTTATGAAAACAGATTTTAATAAATAGATAAAAAAACTCTTAAGATTCTACTCATATAATTTTAAATTCCTTACTCCGTATTTGAGTTATTATTTAAAATAAAATTTTATTGATCAAAATAATATAATCTCTTTATTTACCAAAGAATGATCAAATAATTTAAATTTACATTGAAAATTTTGATGGTATAAGTAATTAAAAGTCAAAATTCCTATTGTTTTAGTTAAGAAAAGTTTTGTACAAATAACTTATAATGTAAATACTTTAGTATTTTGATATTTTACTTTATTTCCTTTATGAGGTAAATTAATTTTGGTAATGTGAATACTTTAAACTTTTCATTAGTTAATGTGATCAATGAAAATTCAAGAAAACATGTACTGAATTTATTTAATTTAATAATATAGATTCGAAAGGTTGTTTATAAATATTAGTTTAAATGGTTATAAGATTATATACTATAATTAAATAAATATATTTAATTTTATCAATTATTTTTATAGTTTAAAACTTATTTATTAATCTATTAAAAATTAATATTCAATATAATTTATCTATATGAGTTGATAACTATTTTAAAGTTTTCATCAATGACCAATTGACCATTGAATTTTTTTAATTATTTATATTATAAAATTTTTCTTTTCTCATAAAAGAAATAATGTAATATATATCAAAATTTTAATTTATTTACAATCGAAATTATTAATGCAAAAAAAATTAAGTAGTGTAATGAAGCTTTCAGATTTTAAACTATTTGTATTTTCAATATTTTCAAAGTAAAAATAAACTACCTGATTGTTTTTATATTAATTACTTTATAAGATAATAATATGAATATGATAATATTTAATATTAATATCAGATAAAATTATACTTGAAAAATCGTCAAACCCCTTTTTAACTTTTTTTAATTTCACAAATTTTAAGATTAATACAATTTTTAACTTTTTGGGCATGTGACAAATTTTGTATATATTTTAGGGTTATTGCACTAATTTCGTATAAATCTTGACATACACTTCAGGAATAGTGTTAAGGCTCGGGATTACCATGTAAAATTTCCGGGTAAATTAATTAATCATGACAATATAATAAAAAAATCAAAAAGTAATTCTATTAACTCGACACGTTCGTGTTGAGGCGAATCGATAATCACACAATAAATAATTGCGGACCCAAAATCCATATCGGCACTTCAACAGTAGTAAGCAGAGCAAGTTCCGAGAGAAGGAGAAGAGATACGCTCACATCAAACTCGGAATCAATGGGCGTTCAGAAGGAAGTTCTCAGGGCCGGAGCCGGTCCCAAGCCGGTCCCTGGCCAGAACGTCACCGTCCATTGCACTGGATTCGGTCCGATTTCTCTTCTAATATGTGCACTTTCGTTGGATCGAAGTTTGAATCTCTTTCCGGGTTTGCTAAGTATCTTCGCTTTTTTGTGCAGGGAAAGGGGGCGATCTTTCTCAGAAGTTCTGGAGGTATGTATAATTTTGGCCAATCGCAGGCCTTTGATCTCTTTTGCTGAGATTTGGTATTTCTAGGGTTTTTGCTTCCGTTGTTAGCGGTTTGATCAAAGGTCGTTTTGGTGGTTGTTTTGTTCAGCACAAAGGATCCTGGGGGCGAGCCTTTCTCATTTCAGATTGGCAAGGGGAAAGTTATTAAAGGTACAATGCTGTGCTTGTGTCAATTGATTCGATTGTTTCACTGCAAAGTGTTATCTGGTTAATTGATGTTTGGAAGGGGTTCCTATAGGCTAAGATGTGCAAATCAGTTAATTGAAAGCTTCAAAATTGTCGAATGTGTTGAATCCAGGCGAGATGCTACACTGTCGGTGTATACAACTCCATATTTTTAAACAAGACTCTTTGGTTGAAAATTAGTTGGGAAAACAGATCTCAGACTTAATGTATGAAGATTCAGAGCTACCCCAGGAATCAAAATTTTGATATGTTGAACCTTATGCACAAAGATGGTTAATATTTTTCTGTTTAGATGTCTAATTTCCGAACTTAAATGGATGTTGTCCATAGTTTGAATCTCAAGCTAGAGCTGCATCTATGTGGCTTTTACATTGTTGAAAAATCTCTGCCCCTAAGGTCTTGTTCATTAGACGTACAACTGCATGGTTTATGTAGGCTTCAGGCTTGATGAACTATGGCCATGTAATGGCCGAGTTCAATGCTCAACTTAGTGGCAAAATCTGATTGGTGAAGCTGGCCTGTGATGTCATTGGCATCTCGTTTCCAGAGTCAATTTCGGTCAAGCTATGAGTATGGAACAGATAGCATTGTGATGCTTGGATCTGTCATTGTAGTGGAAATGTCTAGTCATCATCTTTGGAATAGTAGGGGTTTCAAAAGCATATATAGTCTCTGATGCTTAAATATTTCATATAGTATAGTAGTCGTTAGTCAAAGATTTATAGGACATAGTAGCCTGGAAAATCATTTATTGATTGTGATTCTTCATTAAACTATAGCTTATTAAGCTTGTCCTTGCTTACCTTTAGTAGTTGCTTTCTCATGGTTTTGATGGCATTGGTTTCCTTTTCTGAATATGAAAATGGACAGTGGCTGCATCTTGCGGGTGGTAGCTATCTTTTAGTTTCTTTATAAGAATTGAAAAAAGTCTCCGTCTTTATCCTCCACTCTCCAAAGCTGATATTCCCTTCAGCTTTTAAAATACTTCTTGTATAGCTAAATAATGAAAATGGGTGCTTTCTCTTTGCAGACTAATTGATTTATTCATGAGAAAGATGTGCTTGCTTAGAACAGATTCATATGTTCTTTCTGGTTGCTTTCTAATATTTATTTCCATTGGTCAGGGTGGGACGAGGGTGTATTGGGAATGCAATTGGGTGAGGTTGCCCGACTAACTGTAAGTGCCTACTCTTCACTTTCTTCACTATATTTTTACTTGCCTGTGACCATTTAGCGAATGACTTGACTGATCTTACATTAATTCATTGGCACTAAGCTGCAAATGTTGCTCCTTAAGCTCAACTAAACAGGGCTTAATTTGCTTTGCACCCTGATATATTTTTCTTCAAGAACTGTAGTAATTGCATTACTTTCGTGGACCAATGATAAGAAAGTGTTAATTGCATCTGCTAGATCTGAATTGTTTTCATCAGACAGTATAGCCATTGATGTTATGCAGAATGAGATGTTTATATATGGCTGCTGAGATTTACTAACAAACATCTTCTTCGGGTAATACTGATGCATTTTTCACTCTCCGTGACACGCTACTACAGTGCTCTCCGGACTATGCTTATGGCCCTAGCGGATTCCCTGCATGGGGGATCCAACCAAACTCTGTTCTCGTGTTCGAGATTGAAGTGTTGCGTGCGGAATGAACTAACACCAGGGAGCTTGTACTCATCCTAGTACTTTACTACGAATAAGATTGGTGCCTACTGTCATCAAACCATTTAAATGTTGGAATACTGCATATTTATGTTTGATACAAAGAGGTTCCCATATCTGCATGTAATTTCTTGGCTTACTGTTCCCATCTTAAAGTTGTAGCCATGGGCTATATTCCCATCTTATTGGAAGCGTGTTGGTTTGCATGGTTTCGTACTACAGGTGCTAATTGCTCAAGGCATTACAATTTGCAAGCCCATTATTCTAGTAAAATCTCTGAATTGCAAATTAGGGATACTGAAAAAGGTTGAAAATTCCTGATGGGTGATATATTCTGATTTTTGCTGACACAAAATATAGCTCATTTAAATCAGCTGCTCACAAAACTTGTTCATCACCCTTGTTCTTCGATGCTTGCCCCTTGGATTCTCATGATTTTGTCCATTGATTCCTCAAAATACTCTCTCACCACACCCTCCTCTTTGCTAGAACTAGCCGATCCTGCATCTCCTTCAGCACAAAATTCACCATTATGTCACGTTGAATCATCCTTCGCCCTCGTTGAAGTGCAGCCATAAGAACTGTCATCCTCCCCAGCTGTGCTGATCCCCAAACTACTCATAGATACTGCATGATTTCATCATATTACACACCACAAGTTTGAATGCTGTGGTTAGTGAACCGTTGCACACGTTGAACAGCGGTTGTTTCTGTCGCCATCTCAGAAACCTCGTGTTCAGATTTGCGCCCTCCATACAGCATATATGAAGACTAACTCTGATTAGATCAAGTGATGAAACTGAATTCTCACACGGAAAAAAGGAGTATATAGTATACAGAATTAAGTTAAGCTAATAATCCTATCTCCCTCTCACACCAAAAGAGCAGATACTCATTTCAGTCATTTGAGCAAACTTGCACAAACTATAGACGGAAGAGGGAGAAAAGAGCGCTCGTTCCCTAAGAGAGTTCGATTTTTTAAATTTTAAATATTTTACTCTTTTTTTAATTATATTAATTACTTGGATTTTTTTTTCATTATCTTAGTACTCACTCTTAAACCAGCCCAAAAAAAAGGATTAAGATCTGCTAAAAGCAAGAGACTACACGAAAAGTTACGAGTACAAACCCCCCTTCCATTTCATCTCCCTTTCACTCTTCTTCCAAACTCCGACCCTAATTGGAGGAGGGAAAGAGCCATGGAAGACCAGAAAGTGTTAGACCTCGTGAAAGAGCTCGTTCATCGTCTGCTCTCTCAATCCCCGAACGCAGACGAAGCCTCGCAAACCCCTCCCCAAAATGCACTCGACCCTAATCGAGCCCTACGCTACGCAATTCGCATCCTCTCCAGCCGAATGACGCCTTCAATCGCAGCCGACGAGGGCGCCATGGCCGAATCGATTAAGCGCCAGCTCGTCACCCAAGGTAAGTCCTCGGAAGCTCTCACCTTCGCCGATCTCTGCTCTAAATTCACGGCCAAAACCGGCCCCGGCAGCATAAACAACAAGTCGGCGCTGCTCTACTTGCTTAGGGTTATCTCCGAAGATCGAAAGAACGCTAGGAAACAGTCTGGGTTTAAGGCTTCCAGCAATGTGCTTGTTAATTCTGCTGTTTCCGGGGGCTTGCCTTGTCTTGTTGATTCTGAGAAGAGCCAGAATTCGAGGGGCTCGGTTTGGAGCGGTGGGGTGCTAATGGTGTCCAAGGACCCCGAAAACGTTCGAGATTTGGCTTTCAGGGAGTTCTCTGATTTGCTCAGGGAAGAGAATGAGGTTTCTGAGGAGGTTTTGGTTAGAGATGTGTTGTATGCTTGCCAAGGGATTGATGGTAGGTATGTTAGGTTTGATATGAAAGAAGACTGTTATGCTCTGGCTCCATCGATTAAGGTGCCGAGATCTACTAGGAACATGGTTCACAGGCTATGTGAGCTCGGCTGCTTGTTTAGGAAAGTTAAAGGCTATGTATCAGATAGCATGGACAGATTTCCTTCCGAGGATGTTGGAACAGTTGGACAGGCGTTTTGCGCTGCTTTGCAAGATGAGCTTACCGAGTATTATAAGCTTTTGGCAGTGCTTGAAGTGCAAGCCATGAATCCCATTCCGTTGGTCTCTGAGAATGTGAGCTCTAGTAACTATCTCTCCCTGAGGAGGCTTTCAGTTTGGTTTGCTGAGCCGGTTGTGAAGATGAAGCTGATGGCCGTTTTAGTTGACAGTTGTAAGGTGTTAAGAGGTGGAGCGATGGCTGGGGCAATTCATTTGCACGCTCAGCATGGTGACCCCATGGTCAATGAATTCATGAGAAGGCTTCTCCAGCGGGTATGTTCGCCTCTGTTTGAAATGGTTAGGAGTTGGGTGTTGGAAGGTGAGCTTGAGGACATATTTGCCGAGTTCTTCATTGTTGGCCAGCCTGGGAAAGCCGAGTCTTTGTGGAGAGAAGGCTATAGGCTCCATGCGGGAATGCTTCCTTCCTTCATATCCCAATCACTTGCACAGCGGATTCTGAGAACAGGGAAATCCATTAATTTCTTACGTGTTTGCTGTGAGGATCGGGGATGGGCGGATGCTGCAACTGAAGCAGCTGCTGCTGCTGGAACAACCACTAGCAGAGGGGGCCTAGGATACGGTGAAACAGATGCTCTTGAATTGCTGGTTGATGAAGCAGCAAAGCGAATAGATAAACGTCTTTTGGATGTTATGTACAACCGGTACAAATTTAAAGAGCACTGTCTAGCAATTAAGCGGTATTTGTTACTTGGTCAGGGGGATTTTGTCCAGTATTTGATGGATATAGTTGGTACAGATCTCTCAGAGCCTGCTAACACAATTAGCACTTTTAAGTTAGCTGGTTTGCTTGAAACTGCCGTTAGAGCTTCTAATGCACAGTATGACGATAGGGATATACTAGATAGGCTGAGAGTAAAAATGATGCCTCATAACACGGGTGACCGGGGCTGGGATGTATTCTCTTTGGAATATGACGCTGGGATCCCACTCAATACTGTATTCACTGAATCTGTAATGGGTAGGTACTTGAGAATCTTTAATTTCTTGTGGAAGCTGAGGCGTGTAGAGCATGCATTGATTAATGGATGGAAGACGATGAAACCGAATTGCATCACATCACTTTCCATTAAGCTACAACGTACAGTTAAGACACAGTTACACAAGACACTGAGGCAGTGGCAGGTACTTTGGGATGAAATGAACCATTTCATATCCAATTTGCAGTACTACATCATGTTTGAAGTTTTAGAGGTGTCTTGGTCCAATTTCTTGAGTGAAATGGAAGCGGCAAAGGATCTTGATGATCTGTTGGCAGCCCATGAAAAGTATCTCCACTCTATTGTGGAGAAGTCGCTTCTGGAAGAGCGGTCAAAGAATCTCTCTGGGACATTTTTTGTCTTGTTCGACATAATATTGCAGTTCAGAAGCCTGGCTGATAGGTTGTTTGAAGGAGTTTTGGAGCTGCAGACAAGATCAATGGATGCCTCTTCCTCGTTGAGAGACAAGAAGAGACAGCCTAGTAAGCAAATGAGTGGCAAATCCTCAGAGCCTGGTTCATGGGCGACCGATGGTAGGAAGGTATTAAGCCAGCAAGCAGGTAAGTTTCTTGGTCTCATGGAAAAGGAAATGGGTGATATTGCGAGTCGGTATTCATCCCTTTTTAAAGAATTTATATCTCAGCTTCCTGTGCAGCAACATGTTGACTTGAAGTTCTTACTTTTCCGGCTTGATTTCACTGAATTCTATAGCCGTTCTATTTCCCCACAGATTGTGAAGGTCTAAGGTTTTAGTGTGAGTTCTTTTGAGTTTGAGAATGTTTTTCTGCTTGTGAAGGTGTAAGCATTCTGTCTAAATTGTATTTCGAGTTTGAGAATGTGTTCTTTCAGAAGGCCCAGAACTGGACGAGGAACCATGTTGATCTAAGTCATAATTTACACTGATTGATTGCTGGCTAACCGGGAATAGCCAATTCTTGTTATGACAAGGCGTTTATGTTGTTGCTAAAAAAATTGTGCGTTGTATGCATTTAGCTTTTTGCAGTGGATAAACAAAGTGTCATTTGTATGATGATCAAGGCTTTTCTGGCCGCATACAGGCACCAAGCTTTATTTTCCTCCATTTGAAGCCTTGTTTTGAAGATATTCTGTATGTTTATCATACAGAATGATCCTAATTGCTTATATAAGGAATAATCGATTTTAAAATAGCCCCCCACCACCACAAAACACATGTACAAAGGAGCCGAACATGATTTGTTAGATTCAAATTGAGCTTTTCATCACTCTCTTCTTTTGATTGCATTTCTGTTGCACCAGCAATTTTCATTGAACAGCTGATGTCTATAGCCTGTGCATTCTCAGATGCACTAGATATTTACCCTGCAGCAAGATTACACATTCCTCAATGACATGCGTCATACAAACAGAAATTAGATTCCAATTTGAATGTGCTAAACAGAATTGAAATGACATACCAGAAATGCAATCTTCTGAAATCTCCTCGCCTGATTTGTGCCTTCCATATAGCACACGCACCACTTTAAACATGCTTAGCCTTAATTTCGGAGTTGCTATGTGCCTAACATTACACACGCCATCGGCTCATGAGTAGGGCTTTAAATCAACCGAGTCATTCACGGATATTTTGCATTCGACTTGGTAAAAATTCGTTCTGTGTGTCGACTCGATTTTTAAATGAACTGAGTCCAAACAATTTAAAAAGATAAACGAGTACGAATATGAAAACTCGATTCGTTTGTTTATGAACAAGTTGGACTATATGTTTGTGAACAAGCCCGTCCCAATATTTCATTAACAAGGGTCCGGATCCGGTAGGAATGATTATTATGGTAGGAAATAGGAATGAATCACAGCCGTTGATCACGCAGGGAAAAACAGCCCATATTAGACACGGCCGAATAATACGCGTATTATTCGCGTATAATACGCGTATAATACGCGTATCATGCCCGTCTTTTTCTTTTTTTCCCTGCTTCCGTTTTCTGCCGTTTTTTCCGTTCTCTTCCATTTTTTTCACTTTTTTCCGTTTTTCTTCGTTTTTTTTCGTTTTTTTCCCTTTTCTTTCGTTTTTTTGTTCAACTCTATTTGTTCACCTCTATTGCAAATTTGTGCGACTCAATGGTCAAATTTGTGCAACTCAATGGTCACGTTTGTGCAACTCAATGGTCAAATTTGTGCAACTCTATGGTCAAATTTGTGCAACTCTATAGTCAATTTGTTCATTCATATTTGTTCAACTCTATTGCCAATGTGTTGAATTCTATTTGTGCAACTCAATGGTCACGTTTGTGCAACTCAATGGTCACGTTTGTGCAACTCAATGGTCACGTTTGTGCAACTCAATGGTCAATTTGTTCATTCATATTTGTTCAACTCTATTGTCAATGTGTTGAATTCTATGGTCAATTTGTTCGTCAATATTTGTGCAATTCAATGGTCAAATTTGTGCAACTCAATGGTCAAGTTTGTGCAACTCCATGTGAAAAGTTTGCATAGCTGGATGGGTTCAATAGATAAATTTTTAGCCATGTCAATTTGTTCAACTCTACTATGACCACTCATTTCGAAGGTCTCGACGGGAACTACAGTGCCTATTCGCCACACGGACCTACAGAATGAGCCATGACGAGCCCAGATGCATGGAAAGCTCCAAAACGGGACCTAACTACGCGGTTTGGGACACTCAAATGCGGTTTTGAAGCCTTAAACAACCTTTTTTGCGAGAACCCCCAACACACAGGACCTTCGGACCTGCCTATAGCCCCGTCTCGAAGAGACCTTCGAAACGACATAAAATACGCCCCGATCCGATAACCGAGCGCAAAGTTACGCCCCTTTTCTCGCCGGACTCCCCGACGCCTGTCTGCTTCTCCCCAGATTCCGGGCGCATTCCGGGCCAGAAACCGCCGACCCAAGGCTCCACCTCGTGGCTTACGTCGAGACCTTCGAAACGACTACTCACACGCCTCGAACGGATCACCGAGCCAAAAGTTATTGCATTTCACTTCCAATTTGGTAGTAACACACAAGAACATAGCTAAATCGGAACCGCTTTACACTACTAGAGTGAACTAGATCGTGGATTGTGCAATCACGATCGAGGATTGTGCAATCACGATCGAGGATTGTGCAATCACGATCGAGGATTGTGCAATGACGGTCGTCGATTGTGCAATGACGGTCGTCGATTGTGCAATGACGACCAAGGATTGTGCAATCACGGTCGTCGATTGTGCAATCACGACCAAGGATTGTGCAATCACGGTCATCGATTGTGCAATCACGGTCGTCGATTGGGCATTGACTACTCACATGACACATCTCCTTCATTAGCAAGAACTAAGGACACCAAAACACACCAAGAAGAACTAAAAGGCTGAGTTTTACACACGATTGAAGAAACAAAACATGGACTAGGCCAAAAAAACAAGCAATTGAAGAACAACAACTGAACTTACATTGACAATTGAATAAAGTTTTACACACGATTGAAGCTAGTCATCCAGCCATAAAACCTCCGAATTGAAATGAAGACGGACATAGCCCCGGGGGAATGGTCAGACAAAGCAACCTCGAGATCAGGAGCTTTGCCGGAGACATTCAAGATACTAATTACAGTAGAAGGACAATGCAAATAAATAAAACTGAAAAAAGACCATAACCAACGATCATGTTTCACAATGCAGCTCATGCCCTCATGGAACATACAATGGCGTCGCGAAGATTCTGAGCCTCGGATTTTGCAGCTTGATCATTCACACGAGGCCCTTCATATAGGTAAGAACTCACCAGAGCTACCAACAACTGCTCAAACACAACACCACAATGTAAGGAAAACACTAGAAAACACACTGTATGGAGAGATTTAGGCTTAAATGTTGACACCTTTCTCTCAGTGTCATTGGCATGGAGAAATGCAACGTCCTCTTCAATGGAGACATTAAACAGAGAATGATACACTTTCCTTGCTCTCCTCAGATGTTCTAGTGCAAGCAATTTCTATTATCAAGCTATAGCCCTCTGGTCCATTTGTAATGGCTTCCTTCATCAACCGAGCCTCTCTCTCCCATGGATGCATCGTCCACAGAACTATAGCACACTAATTACACACACAAATCCATCAACTCAGAGCAGATCGAAACCGGATTATCAAAATTCAAATTTACGAGATACAGATTTGAAAAGCGACCTAGCGATTTGCCAATTTCTAGGTCTAATCGAGTCCGAAGTACACCAGATCAAAGAGAATTACGGGGACAACAACCTGGAATCCTTGTTGATCATACCTTGTTGAGAGTCAATCTGGAATCCTTGTTGAGAGTCAATGACAGCGATGACCATACCTTGCAGATCGTGGTTAACAACGACCTGGCAAGCCAATCTGGAATCCTTGTTCTCGAGTCCTCGATCTCGAGTTCCTCCTGAGCTCCCGTTTCTCCTGAGCGATATGGACCTTGCACTCGGCGGAACAGGCTTCGATGTCCTCGAGGCGGTGGGAGGCAGGATCAATCATGCCGTGATTCGTTAGGGCTCGATCTGACGGAGAGTTTGACGGCTCGATCTGAAACCTTGGCGGAGCCGGTGTAGGGAGAGGGGAGGGTGGCGGAAGTGGCGGAGGAACGGGAGAAGACGAAGGAGGTGGCAGGTGGCGAGGTCGATGGGATGGACGGAGGTCTGGAAATGGCCGAGGAGGATTTGGGGGAGGCGAATTTTGGGAGCGTTCTCTTTCGTCTTCCGTCTTCGTTCAGTCTTTTCTTTCTTTTTTTTTTTTTCTGGTTGATTAACGCGTGTTTGATCGAGATAATCCAACGGTGTACATTCATTCCTATTTCTCACCACAAGAAACCTTCCTACATGACTCTTTCTCTTAAAGTATACATAATATTGTTTAATTTTTTTAGTAAACTTTTTTTCATAACCTTATATATCAGGTACAATCTTTAAGAATTTTGATTTAAAGATATAAGAAGATAGGACAATTCGACCTACTCTTCTTTTGCTTAATAGTTAATACTGTGAAATTTTCGACCAATGTTTTATGACTTTTATCTTTCTAACCTAACATAAAATATTGGCGGTTGAATGGGACATTATTATCGGCGCCAGCGCGTCGTATCAGTAAACCGCCATTGAGAGAATGGGCTTTTCTAGGGTTTACTATACTTCCTCTCCTCCCTATATAGTTCTCCTCTCTCCCCTTGGCTCCCTACCCATATCGCCGTCATCCATGCTTTATTTTCCTCTCATCGATGCCTTCCTATTCCGCTTCATTTGTTTAGTGTCTATATTGCCCGCTGATGGTTTTCGCCTTTTCGCACGTTGCACCCCGGGCTTCTCCGAAGTTAATTTCAATGAAGAAGACAGCCCCAATGCACGTGCCAGATCAACCTTCTTCCGTTCGTGTTACAGATCAGCTCTTGTACCTATTTCCCCAGCTTTTCTGTGTCTAATTAACGGGTACAACCATTTTCCCCAAATCAGCAATTAATTCACCTCTTCAATTTGGTTTTTTAGGGTTTTTTTTGGAATTGTTTTTGCCTCGCTACACCTTTAGACTCTTCTTGATCGAAACATTAACTCAACGAGAGTCTAGTCATGGAGGCATATACTAAAGGTGGTGTTAACGTGGAGGTTAACACTTTTGTCCTTGTTATGTCTCTAAAAACATATCCCCTACGTGGTAAAGATCTCACCTTTTCTGAAAACGCGATTGTCCTTAGCTTATAGTAGTATAACTTCATTTACATCTGTACTTTCAGTCGTTTACTAGCTTGATACTGAAGATGCACAACTTATCCTTTGATCAGTCTGTTAGCTTATGCGGCAAAGATGTTTACTGTAGGTTCTGTTGATATTGTGAACATCTAATCCAGTTTAGTGAGGTGTAGACAATCCAAGTCTCTGCTCTTGCAGAATGAACCTACTTGGTGAACCTACATTTAAATGATATTAATGGATTCTACTGAGGCTTCTGTCTTTGTTGCAATATTTTGAACTTGTTGTATCATGTTATCATTGTATTCTACTGAGACAATCCAAGTCTCTGCTCTTACAACTGTCTATGTCTTTCATTCATGAAGTGTAGCAAGCCCATAATCAATTAGTTTCCCTCCTCATGTTAATAGTTAGTAGTTGCCACTTGCCAGTGAAGATCTAATCCACCTAAATTAGGTGTAGGCAATCCAAGTCTCTGCTTATGCAGAATGAACCTACTTGGTGAGCCTGCATTCAAATGACATTAATGGATTCTACAGAGGCTTCTGTTTGCTGATTTTTCACGGTGTTCTTTGTATAACTCAATTTTTTGTAAATGTGAAGAAGTATTTTTTCTTATTACTGCTTACCTGTTTCTGAATTGTTTTCAAGTATCATTTATCTTGTTTGCTGATTCTAAAAACTTTCAACTGCCATTGATGATCTAATCCACTCAAATGAGGTGCAGGTGATCCAAGTCTCTGCTCATGCAGAATGAACCTACTTGGTGAACCTGCATTCAAATGATATTGATGGATTCTACTGAGGCTTCTATTGCTACTCTTTCTTTCCATCTTACAAACCTGTTGTGTCAAGTTATCATTGTATTTATTGTCTTCTGAGCTTCTTTTCACATATATGATCAGTTATTTTCTCTGCTCATGTTATTAATTGGTAATTGCCAGTGAAGATATAATCCACCTAAATGAGGTGTAGGTGATCCAAGTCTCTGCTCTTGCAGAATGAACCTACTTGGTGATCCTACATTCAAATGATATTGATGGATTCTACTTGAGGCTACAATACCTTGTATAGTTGTATGTTCTATCACTCTACTTTTTGTTGGAGCGTTCTGAAACAAGGTTTTCTTCAAATTGTTTTTAAATTTCTTTTTGTGTAATTTGTTAGTTGATCTGGACAAACTAGTCATGCTGCCTGTGATGATTTAATCTGCTCTAATGAGGTGTAGGTGATCCAAGTCTCTGCTTATGCAGAATGAACCTACTTGGTGAGCCTACATTCAAATGATCTTGATGGATTCTACCGAGGCTTATCTTTTCTGACTTGCAAATTTATGTTTTGCAATAGTGGTTAGCCTATGGCTATGAGTTCAACTATACTCGTACACAGATGTTGTGTAAAGGGTCTGAAGAACTCAAATATTGTGTGTTGACATCAGCTTCATCTCTTGTTTCCACGAGTTGGGAGTCAAAATTACAGCACAAAATAATTAACCCTAAATTGTATATATAGCTTTGATGCAATGGCATGTCATTTAATGTAAGCTAAGGTTCTAAATATCATTATGTTGTGTTCCATCTCGCTAGCAGACCGGAAATGGAGTAGGCTTTCCTATGTTTGAATAGTGATAAACATTTTGGCAGAGCACATGGCTATTTAGTAGTGATATGCAGTATGCATGATTTGATTGCATAACTATGGATGTTACCAGTATTCTTCTTGCAGGAACCTCTCAAAGTAATACCATCTACAGGAATTGGTATGCTCTAGCTGTGAACTATTGAAGATGGCACTGGGTTTCAAGATCAAATAGTTGTTATCACTTGAAGTTTAATTGTACAAGTGATTGGAAGTTAATTTTACAAGTGAATTTGTTAAAGCAGTTTTTGCATGTTAGTGTGTGTTGTATTTACAGTCAATTGGCAGGTGCTTGGTAGACTTTCCATATTCAATACAATGATTTACAGTGTTTATTTGAGTTTACTTCTTTTTGCCCATGGACAAATGCTTTATGATTCTGCACTTCTGAGGAAGAAGACCTATGAAGAAGTTCTTTGTATATCAGACATGATATCAAACCTCTTTTTACCCCCAAATATTAACCTTTGCTATAGCCTTCTACATGACTACATAGTATCAATCTGTTGATGTTTTAATTTTCCAGGTCACTTGAATAATTGTGCTGCATTATGGTTACCCTTTGTTGCAAACTAAGCAAATTTTTTATAGGATTATCAAATGTTGCAAATCCCGAAATTTAAATAATCTATAAAAGCTTGGGAGACTGAGAGTTGAACCTAGAATCAAATACATAGATACAATTGGTCAATTTTGGATATTTGGTGCAAGTCGAGCCCACCATTGGGCCCTTGCCAGTCACGAATGTGTGAACCACAGAGCTCCTCTTGCATTTCCTGATAAGCTTCCATGGACACAACTCACAGAGGCGTTTCTGAGATCAGATTCTGCAGGACACGTGGCACCCATCAGCCAATTGGATATCAGGCTATCTATCTCCTCATGGATAAGCAATTCTGCCCACCTCACTCTCTACATACAATCTTCTCTGATCATTTTCAATTCAACTAACTTCTCCCCTTCCACTCTGAAGCACAACAGAACATTAGAATAAGGAACACAAAGCTAATGGCCTCAGTTTGTGCTTCCTCCACCATGGTCTCTGCTCCCATCTCCTCCCCAAGGCAAGTCCTAAATCAGAGTCTCATTAGATCAACCGTTACTTCAATTCATCTGAATTTGACATAGTGAATAGTAATTTAAGGGAAAGAAAAAGTTTAGAGATTTATTAGTTTGTGTGTGTTTGGCAGTTCACAGAAGACAAACCCAGCTGTGGGGATCACAAAGACCTCTTTTCTTGGTGGCAAGAAGCTGAGGGTGACCAAATTCTGCGCACCGGGTTCGAGCGGAGCGAAGCCGTCTTTCGCGGTGCGAGCAGTGGCAGCTGATCCAGACAGGCCCTTGTGGTTCCCTGGGAGCACTCCTCCTGAATGGCTTGATGGCAGCCTCCCTGGTGACTTTGGCTTTGACCCTCTTGGATTTGGTAAGTCCAAACACACTACTAGTACACGTGTTTAGTTTGTTGATCACTTGTAAATAGCATTTGATGCAAGATGATAGTGCTCAGCTCTTGTACATACACACTAGCTTGCTTATAAAGTTGTCTTTTAATCCTGATACAAAGGAGCCTTTTCTAGAGCAAGATCAATAGATATCTTTGATAGTTGGAAGTTGCTATTGTGTACTAACAAACATTCATGGTAAGGTAACTAACTAAGTAACAAACTAACATTGGCTCTTGTTATTGTTATTCAACTGAAACACAGGCTCAGACCCAGAGACCCTAAAATGGATGGTACAATCAGAGCTAGTACACTGCAGGTGGGCCATGCTCGGCGCGGCCGGAATCTTCATCCCAGAGTTCCTGACCAAGATCGGAATCTTGAACACACCTTCATGGTACACAGCCGGCGAGCTCGAGTACTTCACCGACACGACCACGCTCTTCGTGATCGAGATGGTGTTGATCGGCTGGGCTGAGGGCCGGAGATGGGCCGACATCCTCAAGCCCGGTTGTGTCAACACCGACCCGATCTTCCCCAACAACAAGCTCACGGGGACGGATGTTGGGTACCCGGGTGGGCTATGGTTCGACCCGTTGGGCTGGGGTTCGGGCTCTCCGCAGAAGGTGAAGGAGTTGAGGACTAAGGAGATCAAGAATGGGAGACTGGCTATGTTGGCTGTCATGGGAGCTTGGTTCCAACACATTTACACTGGAACTGGACCTATTGATAACCTCTTTGCCCACCTTGCTGACCCTGGCCATGCCACAATTTTTGCTGTGAGTTTTTTGCACTAAAACTTGGATGCATTCATTTTTGTTACACAGATGTGCATTGATGATTGACTTATATTCCAATTCTCTAATGTGTGTTGATGTGCTTATATTTGTGCAGGCTTTCGCCCCAAAATGAGGGAGGAATCAAGGGAAAGAGGGATGAAGTGGAGGGATGTGCAGGGGAGGATTTTGTTTTGGGGGTGGAATGTGTGTTTTTACAAGAAGATTTAATTCTATCTTTCTAGTGGTTACATGTACAAATACCTCTCTTGGTTAATCTGAAGTATGAAGAACATGGACCTTTACTGAAATAATTTAGTCCACATTATTATACTAATTAATCAATAGATATTTAGTTGTAGATGTGCGTGCAAAGTATTATAAAGCTGTTTGTATATATGACCTAAATGCGAGGGGAAAAAAGGACAAGCAAGTGCATGCACAACTTTATTATCACGAATACACAACCTTAGCTTACATAATCTAAGCATTCAAGCAACACAAGTTTGAGCCATCAGACTTCCAAATAGAAGCTTTAGGTCTTCTTCATGAGCCACTAGACTTACAATATTAGTGAAGCTTAGATCATATACTTAGAAATTTTACATTATCAAAAAGGATACTAAAAGTAAAAACTATACTATCGCGCTAGGCTTTACTACTTCAAAACATTTCAATATCATAGGGGATGTGTTCCATTAGGAAATTTTCATGAAGTGCAGCAAAGGATCTTCAACAGCAGACCATGTAATGTATATTTCACAACGTAAACCTCGATCACTCAATTTGACAAAGGACTTGTATGGATTTAAGTAAGATTGAAAATAGTTTTTGACTGGAAAATATTTTTCAATGAAAAAAAGAACAAAGATATAATAAAATTACCCGCTTCAATAAGTTAGACGGATAATCTCAAGGGATTGGTTTACTGGAGCAAAACATGGTATCGGTCTTATATGTTGGTCTCCCCAATGTAAGTTAGACCGATTAAAGGACAAATATCAAAATTACCAACTATATTCGTTAAGGATATATAGACATAGTGTTTCGTTATTTTGAAATAATCTCTCATAGTTCATTCATTCAAATTCAAGGTCATAATTTGGATTATTTTTTTTAGTGTGGATTATCAATTAGCATATGTAAACAGATAGACTAGACAGACCTTGTATATAATACCACTAAAATGATCAATGATAAGATGTTTATGCATTATTAAACGACATAAAAGCAGAGAGAAGCTTGTTTAAGAAAATTGTCAGAAAAGAAGAGAATATTACGGAGTAATTTGGTTTTGGTTTGAGAAATGTATAACATAGGAGCTATCAGCACACGGTGGCTTACAATATACCGTGGATTTACAAAGTCAAAGTCTGAACGAAGGCATATGCAGAAATTTTCGGGCTACCGACTAGGAAAAAATGAAAAACAAAACGTGTTATGATTATCATACCACATTTGATAGTTTATAAATCGCATAAACATACATAAATCTTGTGAATGTGCCTTATAACAAGGTGTTCGGCCTTTGCTCAAAAAAAAAAAAAAAAAAAAAAAAAAAGGTGTTTGGCCTTTATAGTTGAGTTTGAGTGCCTTTATAATAAAGTACCTAAGTAGGTATAATCTAACTATAACTAAGTATACATTATCATACCCTTGTCACGAGGTCGAATATAACCATGCATGCTCACCTTGCCCATTTGGTAAATTATAGAATTACATGTATTTTTTTTTTGTCGAACATATACTTAGTTTTAAGAACTCATATAATTATTTTAAAATGTCTTTTATACGGTTAAAATTTGCGGAATTTTTTCATGGCGAATTTGTGGATGTGCCCCTCCTAATAATTTTTTTTTGCAAAAACGTCATTAAAATGACAAAATAGCCAAGCATGCTGTGTTTAGGCCTTGCTTCAGTTTGTTCAAGAAAGTACTTTTTGGCTTAAAGTAGTTTTTGTTTACCTTGAAACATGGGAAAAGTAGAGTGAATACACGTTTTTCAAGAGTAAAAAAAGTAGATTTTGTAAAAATGTACTTTTTGATGTGAACTAGAACAAGGCCTAGGCATTTTTGCAATAAAATTTACATTATTTTGTGTTTTCTTTTAAATAGAAATTTATTAAAAAAATCATTATGATTACATTAAAAATATTCAGCCATAAATTATGAAAATTATTTTTAGATACAAACTTGAAAAGTAGAAAAGAATATAAAATATAAAATAAGAAAAGATTTTGGAAAAATTAACATTTTTTGGAAAAAATCAGATATTGTGGAAGATATGGTTAATATTTTTATCCAATAATATTGTGAAACATATATGAATGTGTATCGTTATTATCGTCGTTTCCATATGTATGCATGATTTTCGATGCTAGGGTTCATCACAACGCTAGTGTTTTCGAAGATTGTTCGAGTTATGCGCTATGAGTGAGATGCATCTTGTCACCCTCACTAGAAAACCTGTCATCCACAACAAATTATCATGTCACCCTTCTGTACAATACTTCGTTTTGGGTGGGATGTATTTTCGACTGTTTTTAAAATATTTCGTTTTTATTTTACTTGATAAAAATTAGTCATTTTGGGCATTCATGTAATATTTGCAGGCATTACTGCAATAGTTTTAAACATTTTTGCAAATCGAAAAAAATAAGATCATATATGCAAAGTGATTATCAAACAGGGACACAGGTACTAATTCCTCTTTTTTCATTTAGTTAACGTACATATTTTGATTGTTTGAGATCGAACAACCTTAGAATAACCTCCTTTTTTTTTTTATCAATAGAGACATCACTTTCCGGAGACACATCCTCCTTTATAACTTAAATGAGTCATGTACCTTAAGCCTGTCTTACATTATACTGTAATGATTGGAGTTATTTGCTTGTACAATTGAGCTAAATTTGACGAGAGACCCATGAAAACAAGACGATTTCATCACATGAGATAAAAGAAGGTCAAACAAATAGACCTACGATGATTTCCGACCAAAAAAAATAGACCTACGATGATTTGAGATAGAAGGGGATAAAATCGTAGTTATAAAACTATAACCAGATAATTCGTCCATGGTAACCAGATAAAATCGTATGCCTTCAAAAATTCGAATCAATCCATTTTTACAACGAGAATGGACCATGTAATTTTGCAGTTGATAAAATACTACTCCGTAGCATTTACCATTAGATTTTTCAAAAAATAAGATGACCTCGTCACGATTTCACCGGACCAAAAGTCAACAGGATTGAATACAAAACCCGACCAATGTAATTACTACACCTGGTCAACAGCTCAAGATCAATACCCTAATTGATACGGAGTATGATTGATTACAAGGCCGGCCGATCTAATTACTACAAGAGATCAAAATCAATCTCCTAATCAGAAATATACGGGCATACTCCTGCCTTCATTAAATTCATTCACTCAAATCAATTTATACATATTTAATAGTATCTCCAAATTCCGTGTGTTTCACCCTTCCTTTCATTCAAGGGGTCAAACCAAATACGAGTATACAACAAACAAACAAAACCACCGTATCTACCTGCAAATCACTCAGTAAACAGAATTAGACTACTTAAATCTCCGTTTTCCCTTAAATAATTTGTTCTTGGCGGCGGAAAGGAACCCAAATTTAAACCATGGGTTGCTCTAGCTAGCTTATTAGCTTGGCTCATTGCCTAATCCAAAAGGGCCTTCAAATTGATCAACTGGGCTTTTTAGGCAATTCACCCTGCCCTGTCGTGTCCACCAACGGCCTCCATCATCCCTCCCTATTATCAACACGTCTCTTCCACTTAATTTTAAACTCACTATTAAACTCCCACCCAAAAAAACAAAAAACCCAAATTCCGATTGTGTCCTATGGCGGGGTCAAAGGGATGACCCTTCGTCTCGTCCAAGAGTCTTCCCAAACCCCCCATCAAAATCCCCTCTCATCTTATAACTCCCCACCTGCTTGTTCCTGTGCATTCCACAGGACCCAGCTCTAGCTCAGATTCATCACACCACTCCGCTTTATATTATCCGAAATCTTACTCAGAGGCTTAGCCATGGCTTCCTTGTCGACGTCGAGCGTCAAAATGCTGGCGCCCACCACCTTATCTTGCGATCAGAACCGGGCAATGTTGCCAGCCACACGATCCGCCACATTCCGCCTCCCCAGAAGATCGACGGCCAGGAGGGCCGTCCAGGCATCCGCCAAGCCCCCGTCGGCCACCGCCACGGACGAATCTACCTCCGTGGACGCCGCCCGCCTGCTGCCGAGGGTGGAGCAGAGGGACGGCTTTTGGGTCCTCAAAGAGGAGTTCAGGCAGGGCATCAATCCTCAGGAGAAGATCAAGATCGAGAAGGAGCCCATGACGCTCATCTCCGAAGCCGGAATCAACGAGCTCGCCAAGCTGTCCATGGAGGAAATCGACAAGAATAAGCTCACCAAGGACGACATCGATGTCCGTCTCAAGTGGCTCGGCCTCTTCCACAGGCGGAAGCACCAGTGTAAGCACCCTCAATTTTCTTATCAACTCGGTCACTCTTGAACTTGAATTTGAATTTGTATTGAATGGGTTGAATTGGGTGTTAGATGGGAGATTTATGATGAGGCTGAAGCTGCCAAATGGGGTCACAACGAGCGCCCAGACGCGCTATTTAGCGAGCGTGATACGGAAGTACGGGGAGCAAGGCTGCGCTGACGTCACCACCAGGCAGAATTGGCAGATCAGAGGAGTCGTGTTGCCTGATGTGCCTGAGATCGTCAACGGCCTCCGGGAGGTGGGGCTCACCAGCCTACAGAGCGGGATGGACAACGTCAGGAATCCGGTGGGGAATTGTCTCGCCGGAATCGACCCTCATGAGATCGTCGACACTAGGGTTTACACTAACCTGCTCTCTCAGTTCATCACCGCCAACTCCACCGGCAACACCAGCTTCACCAACTTGTAAGTGTTTAGTTAGTTAGTTCTCAGTTTTTGAGTTTGGGCGGTTGTATGATTGTGTTTGGTTTGTGGGTTTAGGCCGAGGAAGTGGAATGTGTGTGTGGTGGGATCCCATGATTTGTTTGAGCACCCGCATATTAATGATCTAGCCTACATGCCCGCCATCAAGGACGGTAAATTCGGGTTTAATATGTTGGTTGGCGGCTTCTTTAGCCCCAAGAGGTGCGAAGAGGCCATCCCGCTCGACGCTTGGGTCTCTGCTGAGGACGTGGTCACGTCGTGTTCGGCCGTTCTCGAGGCTTTTCGTGATCTCGGCTTCCGAGGGAACAGACAGAGGACCAGGATGATGTGGTTGATCGACGAACTCGTGAGTACATTTAGAGCACACCATTTATGCATATTATTATGTATACATGAGTTTGAAGTTTCGTTTGTTTGTTTATAGACTGAGTTGTAATGAGGGTTTGGAATGTAGGGGATTGAGACGTTCAGGGAAGAGGTGGCCAAGAGAATGCCGGCAAAGGAGTTGGAGAGAGCCTCCGAGGAGGATTTGGTTCAAAAACAATGGGAAAGAAGGGACATCCTAGGAGTCCACCCACAAAAGCAACAAGGGCTGAGCTTTGTGGGTCTACATATACCGGTGGGTCGGCTCCAAGCCGACGAGATGGATGAGCTGGCCCGTTTAGCCGACGAGTACGGCTCAGGCGAGCTTCGGCTCACCGTGGAGCAGAACATCTTAATCCCAAATGTACCGAACTCCAAGATAGAAGCCCTCCTCCAAGAACCGCTTCTGCAATCAAGGTAACTTTATAATTAAGCTTTACTAGCTTACTTTAAAGTGTTGATGACATTCGTGACCATAACTCACAAGAAAATTGATGTATTATACAGGTTCTCTCCAGAGCCGCCGATTCTTATGAAGGGTCTAGTGGCGTGCACGGGCAGCCAGTTTTGCGGTCAGGCAATCATTGAGACGAAGGCTCGGGCCTTGAAGGTGACGGAGGAGGTTCAAAGGATAGTTTCGGTTGACCGGCCAGTGAGGATGCATTGGACCGGGTGCCCGAACACATGTGGGCAGGTACAAGTGGCAGATATCGGGTTTATGGGGTGCATGGCGAGAGACGAGAATGGAAAGCCAGTCGAAGGGGCCGACGTTTTCGTTGGCGGGAGGATTGGTAGTGATTCTCACCTTGGTCAGGTTTACAAGAAGAACGTACCATGTAAGGATTTGGTGCCATTGGTTGTGGAGATCTTGGTGAATCAGTTTGGGGCTGTGTTAAGGAGTACTGAAGAGGATGACGAGCAGTGAAGGGTTTACCAAAGTTGCAAATATATAGGTTTTGTTATAAGTTGAATTTGTGTTATTCGATTGGAAAAATCCGTTTTTGTTGTAATGTGATGGGTGGAAATAAGGAGTTGATTAGCACAATTGTGTACGTTAACATACAAAACAAGTGCATGATGAAGAGACCATATAATGGTCATGTGGATCATGACTTGGTTAAGTTGGTTACTTGGCTTTGTTTGGTACTTTGGTAGGTCTTGTTTCTAGTTCTTGTAATTAGCCCTCAATATCTTGTATTGATGCATGTGATTAAATCACGCACTTTTTGATCATTGCTTAATTTTGATGTGATTAAATCACGCACTTTTTTTTTTTTTTATATCATTGCTTAATTTAACGCCGTACGTCGATCAATTTGAGAACTGGATATTTTGGATGAGAAAATACAAAGAAACTCCAGATAGAGCATGATGGGTCAATTTTGTTTCTTTTGATCATGAGGAAAAACGTGAAATGATGATTCTACACAGATTCTACTACTTGTCATTTGTTGAAAACGTGAAATATTCAGATGCAAATTTTTTTTATGAGAATACATACTATCTATAAATCCCATGTTTCATAAAATCATGAAATCCAAACAAAGTACAGACACTCCAAAGAAACATTTAAGACTTAGAACATATAAAATCAAAATTAGATAAGGTAAGAACTTCTATATGTATTATTGATATTTTACATGATAGGTGGACCTTTGATCACTCTATTACAGAGACACAAAGGCAAAGTTCTTTGATCACTCTAACTATTTAATTGGGAAGCCAACAGCTCAATTGCATGACCGTCCTCATGGATTCATCCGACTTGTTCAATTTCTCGGTTTCACGGACTTTCCTCGACATCACAGCCGTCGATCTGATCTTCTTAGCGTCCTGAGCCAAGCCCTTGAGATTGTTCCTGGCGTGGTGGTGCAGGGAAGTGAGGGTGTGGTTCCACCTACAGAATCCAAGCTGGTCCTTCAACGCCTCCACCGTCGCCATGGTTGTAGCCACAGCCCAAGCTTTGGTCTTCAGACTCATTCTTGACGGAGTAGTTTGGTGCTTTTGGTTTGCAATTCGATGAGAAAGCAAAGACGATGAAAGGGAGTGAATTAGATCGAGTTGTGGGTTTGTGTTGGATGAAATGGCTCTCGTTTTATAAGGGGTTCGGTGCCGAGTGCCGATAGTTTCGGACACTTTTCGGTGGGTCGATACCACTGGTTTGTAAGGGCTATTTACGTTTTTGGCCTTAATTTTGTTTGGTGGGGAGGGGTAGAATTGGTCTTTGATGTGCTCCAGAAATCTACTGGAGCTCCACTTACCAATACGCATACGCCCCACGGATTTGGTGAAAGGAAACGAAACCTGGTGTTTCGTTGTTTTTTCCTATCTTTATGGGCATTGCTAAACCGTGAGTTTTCTTTGTTTTTTTGGTAGTGTGTGGATAAGAATATGAAGTGATATTGTAGTAATACGAAAAGATAGGGTGTATGGTGTTTCTCTATTTCTTATAACTTTTTGTATGGTTTATTTTCCTCTCTCTTTTTTTAACAGATTGCATAGAATAATTTCAACTTTGGCAATGGTGGCAAATAATAGCATTTGTTTTCAAAGTTATAGTATATAACATAGTTATAGGATTAGGGGTGAACACTAGTCCAAAATCGGATCAGATTGAGATCAGATGTTCCCAATTTTATGGACCGGGAATCGAATCAAAAAACTCCGGTTTGGTTTTGGACCTGAGTTTCAGTCCGGTTGATGAATACCGAGATCTTATGAGCGATGAATACCGAGCTCTTATAAATAATAGAACTTGGGTGTTAGTACCTCGCCCGACTACTACTAATGTGGTTTGGTGCATGTGATTATTTCAATATAAGTTCCGTTTTGATGGCTCTCTTGCACGGTACAAGGATCAATTGGTCGCCATGGTCGTTCTCTAAGGTTGGCATAGATTGTGATGAGGCTTTCAATCCGGTCGTTAAACTAGCTACTATTTGTACTGTCGTCCGTCTTGCAGTTTCTAAGGCTTGGAAGATTTATCAACTTGATGTGAAGAATGCCTTCATGGTCACTTACAGGAAACTAGGGCTGGTCATTTTCTGCGGGTGACCGACCCACCCGGTTCACCCGACCCAGTTTTACGGGTAAACAACCGTAAAATAGCGGGTGATGGGTGGGTCGGGTGACGGGTGAAACGGTTGACGGGTCGGATATGGGTGAAATGTTTCACCCGTTTAACCCGACCCATCACCACCACTCATTTCACCCGTTTCACCCATTTAATATTCATAAATTAGGGTTGATTTCTATCTAAATCAAAGTTTGGGACTTTGAGGCTTTTTTTTAATGTTTGGGTTCTTTTTAAAATGTTTGGGTTTTTTTTACAAACTTCTAATTCAGCCAATACTAAATTTTGTATGCTAATTAAGATGGTGAATTGTATTGTGATATCGGCTTTTGAAGAAAAAGGGTGACAAAGATGATGATTGAATAACTTTTTGTTGCAATGATAGATGTATTGAACTTATGTTTGCATACATTTTTTGCTTTACTACCTTACAACTTAGAGTGTGTATTAATATTGGGATATTGACATATTGTTTAAGTAAGTAAAACATTACCTTAATTATTTTTTTTGTTAGTTCTAAAAATTGATTTTTTTTAATTATAATTTAAGAATTTACGGGTGACGGTCACCCGGTTCACCCGCGGGTGACGGGTGGGTCGGGTGATGGGTGAAAGGTTTCGCGGGTGATGGGTGAGTCGGGTGATCCATTATTACTTGCGGGTCGGGTGGTGGAAGTACTCCACCCACCCATAACCCGACCCATGACCACCCCTACAGGAAACCGTCTACATGTTTTAGCCTCTCGATTTTGTGGATCCCGAAAGACCTAAGCATGTGTGCCTCTTATAGAAATCTCTATATGGCCTAAAGTAGGCCCCTCAGGCTTGGTACCATCGGTTTACCTCGTCTCTGTACCACCTAAGTCTGAATCCACATACTCTGGAATGTCCGATACCACACTTCTCCAAACTTCAAAGTCTGATTTCATGTTTTGTGATCTTCATTCCGATCCCACAATTTGTAGAGCACTTGTTGTGAAAATAAATCTAAAATAATCCTTATAAGGGATCATTATCAATGAAGAAAGTCATTTAGGTTTTCCACATACTCGTCATCTAGGTTTCCTCATACTTCTCTTATACTAAATTTATTGCAAACTGATAAAGTGACAAATAGATTTCTTTCATCTTACTTCCCTTATACTTAACATATTGCAAACCCATACAGTCTCAAATAAAATTCTTTCAATTTATCTCTGTTAATATGTCTGAAATCTGTCATTGATCGGAACCCTTTTATTGTCTCTATTAATATGTCTTAAATTTGCCATTGATGGGAACCCTAGCGCGCAACAAAAGGGTTTCACCAAAATGATCTATAGTGCGAAAGCTATGCTATATATTCTATCGTTGAGCCTATTGTAATCAATTTGTATTAGAGTTTCTTAAGGCTCCATATAAACTCTCAAAATGCTTCATAATCCGAAGTCAATCTCCATAACAATGCATTAAGTGTCTATTTATTAGTGAACGTAGCTACCACAACGCTAGTAAATCATGTAAATTCTTGTGTCATTTTTGTTTTTATCATTCTTGTCCGATATATCTTATCACAAAAGTTGTTTTTATCATTTTCCTTGAATCTTTTTACAAGAGCAGTACATAAGGTTGTACTCAACAACATTGCAATGGAATTGCCAGACAGAAACGACCATAAAAATTTGAAGATCAAACTCATATATATTTTTCATTAACTATAGTATCTACGTACACGATTCAATACTTTTTCTCTCACTCTTTTCATATACAAGAGTTATCTTTGGAGACCAAGCTAGGGTTTCCATAAGATAATACCAAATCTCTAAAATATTGTTACAAGAGATAATAATAGATATTTATTTCCTAATAATATACATAACAATATATTTTATCCTAATACCCCCCGCAAGCTCATGGAGGAGTACGAACATGCAGCTTGGAGCGTAACCCTTGGAAACGAGCAGAACCGACAGCCTTAGTGAAGATATCAGCGGTTTGGTCCTGTGCATGCACATGACGAACAATCAAGGAGCCATCCTCAACTTGCTCCCGAACAAAGTAGTAGTCAATCTTGATATGTTTGGAGCGCTGATGAAAGACCGGATTCGCATCCATATAAGTAGCACTCAGATTATCGCATAAGACGATAGGAGGACGAACAACTGGTGCTTGAAGCTCATGAAGTAGTTGCTGAATCCAAATCAGCTCCGTGGCAGTGAAGGCGATGGCTCGATATTCAGCCTCTGTACTCGATTTTGCGACCACGTGTTGCTTCTTGGAGGACCAACTGACTAGATTACCGCCATAGTAAATTGCAAAACCATGCTGAGAACGGCAATCATCAATGTCAGAGGCCCAACCTGCGTCACAATAGGCAACCAGGCGATGATCAATGGAGGTTCGAATGGTGAGACCGTCCGAGATCGTGCCTTTGAGGTAGCGAAGAATGCGCTTAGCAGCAGCCCAATGAGTCTCAGTCGGAGAGTGCATGAACTGACAAACCCGATTAACGGCATAAGATATCTCAGGTCGAGTGATAGGGGCGTACTGTAATGCTCCAACAACACTGCGATATAAAGATGGGTCGGCCAAGGGATCACCATCCCGAGTGAGACGAGAGCCGGGCTCTGCAGGTGACGCAATAGGTTTGGCATCGTGCATCTTACTTCTTATCAAAAGATCACGAATATACTTCTGCTGAGAGAGAAATATATAATCAGGACCACGGGAAACTTCAATGCCGAGAAAATAGCTGAGAGGACCAAGATCCCGAAGAGAAAACGCCTGATTTAATAGAGTGACGAAGCGGTCAATGTCTGCAGCAGAAGAGCCAGTGAGCAACAAGTCATCAACATATACGAGAAAATAGAGCACAGAGGAGCCATGACGTCGAACAAATAGAGAAGTGTCCGATTTGCATGGACGAAATCCGTGAGCCATAAGAAACTGACGCAGTTTAGTGAACCACGCTCGGGGTGCCTGCTTGAGACCATAAAGAGCCTTGCGCAGGAGACAAACATGATTAGGGCGATTCTGATCAACAAAGCCTGGAGGCTGAGCCATATCATCCTGTTCAGAGAGATCGCCATTGAGAAAAGCATTGTTAATGTCAACCTGCCGAATAGGCCAAGAATGCTGTAATGCAATAGAGAGCATAATCCGAATGGTAGTAGGCTTCACGACAGGACTAAAGGTGTCAAAATAGTCTACTCCTTCCTGCTGGTTGAACCCCTTTGCCACCAGGCGAGCTTTGTAGCGCTCAATGGAACCATCCGACTTTCGCTTTATCCTCTACACCCACTTACAGCCAACAATGTTAGTATTACAAGGAGGCGGGACTATTGTCCACGTCCCATTACGTAAAAGGGCATCATACTCGGTTTGCATGGCGTGTTGCCATTCAGGCGATTTGGGGGCTTGTAGAAAGGTTTTGGGTTCAGGATGATCATTCGGAATGGGAGGAAGTGGATGCTTGGTGGAGTTAAGGGCTTTGGGTTTGAGATGATTGGTCTTAGACCGAGTAACCATGGTGTGAGTGGAGTTATCTGCAGGCCAAAAATAAGAAGGAGCAGGAGGATTTGAAGAGGAAGAGGAGGTGGATGTACCTGAGTCAAGTGAGGTAGCAGCAGCGAGGTCGTCCTCAAGTGGTCATGAGTCCGGGTTGCCAACTTGGGTGGAAGGGTTGGAAGAGGGACTCACGGAAGGCGAGACAGGGTGCATGGTGGGGGTCGGCGACGTCCGATGTGAAGAGGGGGGGACCGACGAGGGTTCAGTCGTGGGGCATGGCGGTGATGAGGGTGGTGGTGTTGGTGACGACCACGGGAATGCAGCAAGCTGAAGCAAAGAGGGAGACGTCGCCGTATGAGGGGCGGAAGGTGTGAGTAGGTTGTCGGTGGGATCTCAAGCATGGAGATGGTATGGGAAAGTGTTCTCGTCAAAAATGACATGATGTGCTACATAGACACGGTTAGTTGGAACATGAAAACACAAATAGCCTTTGTGCTTAGAGCTATATCCAATAAAAATACAAGGGGAAGATCGAAATTCAAGTTTGTTGGAGTTATAGGAACGCAAAAACGGATAACATAAGCAACCAAAAGATTTGAGAAACTTATAATCCGGAATTTTGTTATACAAAACTTCAAAAGGAGATTTGAAATTAAGAATGGGAGTGATAGTTCTATTATGTAAATAAACCGAAGTATGAAAAGCATGCTCCCAAAAGGAAGTAGGTAAATTCGAATGATGAAGAAGAGCCAAACCCTTTTCGACAATCGTTCGATGTCGACGTTCAGCAGCCCCGTTTTGAGATTGAGTGTGGGGGCAAGAAACGCGATGACTAATGCCTTGAGTTTCAAGATAAGTGGAGACATTTGGGTATTCTCCTCCCCAATCAGATTGAAATTGTTTGATTTTAGCATTGAATTGAGTTTCCACCATCTTTTGAAAAAGTTAAAAGTGATGAAGAACCTGTGATTTTTGGGAGAGAAAATAAATCCAAACAAATTTAGTGCAGTCATCCACAAATATTAAGAAATAAGCATTACCATTGAAAGAGGAAACCGGGGCAGGACCCCAAACATCCGAATATACTAGTTCAAAGGGAAATTTGCTAGACTCATGTTTATGTGAAATAGAAAGTATGACTCTTTCCTAACTGACAGGACTCACAAACTGACTTTAAATTATTCAAAGACACAGGCAAACGAAATCTAGAATTAATTGACGAAAGACAGACTCATTAGGGTGACCAAAGCGATCATGCCAAGTTTGCAGAGAGGCTCGTTCACCAAGGTAGACACGGGGAGAAGTAAGGACCGCTGGGTCGGGAGGCTGAAGATGGTAGAGCCCGTTCTCAACAATTCCTTTGAGGAGTGTTCGCCCCTGCTGGTCCTTCACAAAACAACAAGTAGGGTAGAAAATCATGTAAGCATCATTATCTTTGGTCAATTGAGAAACACTGATAAGGCTTTTATTAATCTGAGGCACAAAAAGAATATTGTTCAATTGAACAGGTTTGTGATAGGCAGGTAATTGGGAAGTCCCCAAATGCGTAATAGGAAGAGACGTACCGTTGCCAACTTGTAAACCATCATTGCCAGTGTAATCAAAGTGAACAGAGAGATTACCAAAGTCAGCAGTAACATGGTTGGTGGCGCCGGAGTCAAAACACCAGGATGGATCAACTAGAGTTGACGGTGAGTAGCCCATGTGATAAGCTTGTCGGGCCGGCGCTGGTGGCTGAGGAGGGCCGAATTGTTGCTGGTGGCCGGACTGTTGTGGCTGCCCGAACGGAGGTTGCTGAGGTGGTCCACGACATCCACGTCCCGAGCCGCGACCTCCACGACCTCGTCGCCCACCCCTATTATTGTAGTTAGGGTTTGTAGGCGGAAATTCCTGCATATTTTGGCCTTGCTAACAATTGATAGCAGCATGGCCAGGCTTCTCACAAATCTGACATTGAAGAGAGGAGCCGGTGTCACCGGTGGAGTTGGGCCGAGACGGAGCATTGGCGCCGCGAGGGGCTCGGCTGGCAGTGTTCGCCGAAGGAGAGACATCAAGAGCGGGTTGGAGAGAGCCGCCATTGATGCGTTCTTCCTCGCGAAGCAGAAGGCCGAGCAATTCATCAGAGGAGATCGGATCACGCTGCATATTGTAAGATGTGAGAAAAGCAGCATAAGAGGAGTCCAGGCCACTGAGTACGCACTCAATGAAGTCAGGATCCGATACAATATAGCCACATTCAGCAAGGGCATCCGAGAAAGAGCGCTTCTTCTCCATGTAATCTAGAATACTGAGAGAGCTTTTCTGAAGAGTCTGCATCTGTTGTTTGAGATGCATATAGTGTGCCCTAGTTTGGGCGAAAAACATACGCTCGAAGATAGTCCAGATCTCGTGTGTGGATTCCGCACGAGTGACTTGAGCAAGAAGAGACGCTGATAGCGTCGTCTGAATCCATAAGAGAATAAAGAGATCCTTCTGCTTCCATTCGTCATACGCCGGATTGGGCTGGGGTGGAGTAGTTGCGCCAGCCGAGACGGGAAGTAGAGGAGAAACTGCGTTGGCAGCGTCAAGAAAACCATCAAGGCGATAGGCTTTGAGCGAGGCCTTGATAGTATGGCGCCAAATGGGATAATTGTTCCGATCGAGCTTGATGCTCAACTGAGGAAAATCCAGGCGTGCGTGGAGGAGCCAGTGGCGGCCAGAAGAAGGTTGCCGGAGTGTTTGCCGGAGAGAAGGTCACCGCCGTTGCCACCGGAGGAGTTGGTGTCGTCGGTCATGGTGGCGGTCGAACTAGAGGTAGAGAAAGTTGGGAGAGATTTGGATCGTAACAAAACTGATACCATGTCAATCATTGATTGAGTATGAATATATACAAGAGTTATCCTTAGAGACCAAGCTAGGGTTTCCATAAGATAATACCAAATCTCTACAATATTGTTACAAGAGATAATAAAAGATATTTATTTCCTAATAATATACGTAACAATATATTCTATCCTAATACAATCCAATCAATCTATTGATGATCGGTCCGTAAGATTGAACTAGCTCGGAAGCCAACAGCTCAATTGCATTACGGTTTTCATAGACTCTTCCGACTTGTTCAATCTCTCCGATTCTCTGAGTTTGCTCGAAATGATCACAGCCGTCGATCTAGAAGACGATATCTTGGTAGCGTCCTGAGCCAACGCCCTGAGATTGCTCTTGGCGTGATGGTGCAGGGAAGTGAGGGTGTGGTTCCACCTACAGAATCCCATTTGATCCTTCAACGCCTCGACCGCCGCCAACGTTGCTACCACCGTCCAAGCTTTGCTCCTCAAAAAACTCATTCTCGATCGAACGAATTGAAAGTTGATTTTTGTGATTGAACGGATTGATATTTCGTGTTGAATTGAGAATGATGAGGAATTCGCCTTCGGTTTTATAATAGTTTGAGGCAGGGGACACGTGAGTTCTTTTGCTGATTGTTTTAAGTGATTTTTGGTGGGCTGGCGCTGCTGGTTTTAGAGGCTACTTTACGCTTTTGCCCTTGGGTTTTGGTGGGTCAGTGCAGTAAGTGAAGGGCAAAGTTGGTATTTCATGCTTTGCTTGTTTATTTGTTATGTTGGAATACCAAATGCGCCCAATGAATGGCTCAAATCATATGTAGCCCCCTGTACTTTCACAAAATTGCCACTTAGACACCTCACCTTTGAGTTGGCCCTATTGAACACTCGAACTTATAATTTTGTACCCATTAAACACCTCGTACGCCAACTCATAATACACGTCATTACCCATTCTTTTACTAAATCCACATAAGCAATATTGATTTAGCCACGTAAGCATGCCACGTAATCAACTTAAAAATAAATAAATTAAACGGACACTAATTTACCGAAGAAATTATTTTCAAAAAACAACGCAGGGACACGTCATCGATCCTCAACGCCGTCGTCTTGCTGAGCTTCAAATCCCTAAGCGGAGAGGGCTTCCTTGGCTCTATCAATGGCGTCGAGGGCAAATTTGTCCTTTTCCTCACCGAAAATCGCGGCCACCGTCCTCCTCAGCTCCCGTTTCAGCTCCGAAGCCGCCTTCGGCGCCGGATCTCCGTCCACCGCCGCCCCCTTTATAGCCATCGTCAAATTCCCGAAACTCTAAACACCCCGTTGACTTCCGATCGAACCAGAAACCATGAAAATGAGACTCAATTGTCCACTCCCCGATTCCATAGATTTTCTGGAAATGAGAGCTGAGCTTAATTCAGAGTCTCGCAATAATGATACCGCGCCGAATCCACGACGACATCAATGTCACTCAAATTGGGGCTTTCCAGCATCGATATGGGGCAAAATCCCCTTGTTAGCGGACTTCGGCGAGTCCAATTTCATGTCGGCAAATTCAAGGGCCACGGAGATGTCCGATTGCAAGCAGAAGGAGCCCGTTGGGAAAGGCAGCAAGGCGGTCACCGCCGAAGTGCTCGCAGGCGGCGATACACATCACCGGAGGAGATCGCTTGGCGCCGACGGCGAGGACGGAGGAGATCGCTTGGCGCCGACGGCGAGGATCGAAATCCGCCGTCGATGAGGAGGGCATCGCTGTGGCCGAGGAGCAGCGGATCGATGGGCACCGGTTGTGTCGGTAGAGGTTGTTCGGGAGGGAGGGTGGTGGGGTTGTTAGGGATTGGGGTCGGAGTGGGAGGTGGAGACAATAGTGGAACGATGTCGTTGTGGTGAGCGAGCCCATTTCCAGCATGGTTTGGGGGAGAAGCCCCTCAAAATGGGTGTTTAAATTTTTTTTTTAAAGTTGCTTATGTGGCTAAATCAAGTGCTTATGTGGATTAAGTTAAGAAATGGGTAATGACATGTACTATGAGTTGGCACACCGAAGTGTTCAATGGGTACAAAATTATAAGTTCGAGTGTTCGATAGGGCCAACTCAAAGGTGGGGTGTCTAAATGACAATTTTGTAAAAGTACGAGGGGCTACATATGATTTGAGCCCCCAATGAATTGAGCATCATAAACCATGGTTCTTGTTTGTCATATCTTGCAATAATGGAATGTCGACTCATTTAAGAAGTGTGGGGAAAGTTTGGATTTCAACGCCCATGATTACAATAAGCTAAAAAGACTCCATCATCTTTATGCTGACATGATCCAAAAGAAAGCTGTTACACTTGCACTCTCAAGAATGGAGGATTGGAGGGTGATAAACTGATATACTCCGTACAATCAAAGAAAAAAAGACGGATGGATGATGTACTATATACTGTATTAATGTATCTCCAAAATGTATACATTATGATTACTATCATGCAGAATTGTATGAGATAATTAAGTTATTGCTCGTATTTCGTATAGTAAGCAACAATAATTAATTAAGGGTTACTGGCTAGGCCAAAAAATGCACCCATTAATAAAAATCTACATTCAATATACAAAAAAATCTCTTCAAGAAATAGTTGATCAACTCAAGATGCATGATTCCCCGCAGGTTCGATCTGACAGGTCATCGGTCAGACAGATTGTAGGTTCGATCCTCCGCTAGTCTTCTTGAAACGAGGCATATGTAAATTTCCTTGTAAAAGTTCTCTGAGTTCTTGGATCTTCCATGTACTTGGATTAAAGCATCGTTACCCTCACCCTAAATTTTCTATGAAAAAAAACTCAAGATGCATGATGCGGTGTAAACTTTTAATTTGATTTAATTTTTCAAGATCGGGCAATGCATGTAAACTTCTTCCAAGAATTATGCTGTCATGTGATACAACACTTTGTTTAATTATACGGCAGATTTGTACAGAAATCCCATTTTGAATCTTTTTTTTTTTTTTTTTGGTCGATCCCATTTTGAATCTTTGATACAGCAGGCTTTAGCAAAAACACGTACAAATGGGTGAAAATTGTGAAAATAAGTAATTCCTTACTTTGTTTATATTAAGTGTACGTTTTTTTGTAGTGTAAGAATTAGACTATATATATTTTTTTTGGTCAAGAGAATAAGACTAGATATTAACCTCGCGTAAACGATGAAATATCCTTTTTCCGTAACGAAGAACGTATAAAAACTAACCCTTCCTAGTCCCTTTCTTGATCAAACACAAAATCCTTATGATCCTCTACTATTTTGTATTTACTGTATATTTTTTTTTCAAGGTCCGTATTTGGTATTTGCTAGTTGCTACGTACATAATCAAACGACGTGTTTCAAATTCTCGTAGTAAGCAGATACAAACAATATGCTTCACGTTCACATATGTAATTGTGGATTCGGTTTTATAGCAACATGATCTTCATTCAATATGTTTCAAGTTCACAACACAAACAGCGTTCTTTCGTGGAAGCGTAAAAGCTTAATTTGATCATGATGAAAGTTGCACCAACACTTTGATATCTACGTACAGTTCACATAAGGACATAACCTAGTGCCATCCTTTGCAATTTAAAAGATCAATTGACCTAACTAGGAAGCCAACAGCTCAAATGCATGACTCTCTTCATCGACTCCTCTGACATCTTCAACTTCTCGGTTTCTCTGAATTTGCTTGCGATCACAACCGTTGATCTGGAAGACGGCAATTTCTTAGCGTTCTGAGCCAACGACTTGAGATTGGATCTGGCGTGGTGGTGCAGGGAAGTAAGGGTGTGGTTCCACCTACAGAATCCGAGCTGATCCTTCAACGCCTCCACCGTTGACATGGTTGTAGCCACCGTCCAGGCTTTGCTCAACAGACTCATTCTTGATGGGCTTTTTTAGCTTTTGCTTTTTGGAATTTGACAACGGAGAAAACAAACTGAAAGTTGAGTGGTGCCTGAATTTGGTGGGAGTTGAAAGTGATTTGTGTTTTAGTTTTTGGATGGGGAGGCTAGTGGCTTTATAGTGACAGGGGAGGCTAGTGGTATTGTTTTGGATGGTTGTTTCCGGCACTTTTGGTGGGCTGTTGCCGGTGGTTTCTGAGGCTCAGTTACGGCTTTGCCCTTGTGTTTATGTCGGCTCAGGGAGATGAGTGATGGACAAAGCTGGAATTTCCTCCGGATGAACATGAAAACAGCACATGCGCCTTGCACTGATGAGCCCACGAGGAGTTTATTTTGGATTTATCAGTGCTGATGAGTGATGACAACGAAATTAATCATGGATAAGATCGTAAAGTTGAGATGACAAATACGGAGTAGAATAGTGTATCACTGAGTAGGGTGGTCTTTTTCTTTTTTTTTTTTTAAATATCTATACTATTAAGAATTTTCTCGTTATTAAAAAAAATAATTTTCTGAATTATCATTTTGAATGTATTTTGCAAAATATTACAACAAAGAAATCCCCTTACTTTGGTAAACGAAAGCTACTTGTAGGTTGCTCAAAAAAATGTTACGACCCGAACGATTTGAGTAGGTTTAGGGAAAGATTAGGGAAGAAAAAAAAAAGATTGGAAGATATAGAGAGATTAGAGGAACGAAGAAGAAGAAGAAGAATCAGAGAAAGGAGAAGGAAAGAACAAGTAGCAATATCGATAGATTTACCCAACATACATGATCCACTTTATAATCCCTTTGTTAAAAATTGTGTCACTAGCCCCCATAATTTTCCATTATTACATATATTGTCCTCAAAGCTTCACAACATGACTGCAAGAGAAAACAAATGCAATGAAGAAGTGTTGTTGCATCATCATTAGAGCAAGCACCTACACAACCTTGAATTTTGCTTTGAAGCTCACAAAAGCACCAAAGTCAACAACAAAGGCAATAGAATCACCAAAATTGGACTCTCCACTGAAATTGAGACTCATGATCTAATTTTTCTATGGTTTCTAAGTCTCCAATTCTGGAAAACACTTGATTCAACACATCGTATGAAATTTAAATAGTACTCCAGATGAATCTTGACGAAATTAGTTCGATCGTCGTGCGTCTTGTCATTCCAGCCTTCAAATTTCCTCTCCGCTTTAGCCGGCAACTGCCAATCTTCAAATTTCTCCAAGATCTTCCGAAGGACGTCTACCCTAGACTCTAGACTCTAGTCTTGTTTCATCCGCCATAGCCGACCTTGAATTCGCGCTCCACGGTCCGAGAATCAGGAGGCTCTGATACCAATTTGTTACGACCCGAACGATTTCAGTAGGTTTATGGAAAGATTAGGGAAGAAGAAATGAGAATAGAAGATAGAGAGAGATTAGAGGAACGAAGAAGAAGAATAAGAGTAAGGAGAAAGAAAGAACAAGTAGCAATTTCATGAGCAATATCGATAGATTTACACAGAGTACATGATCCACTTTATAATCCCTTTGCTACAAATTGTGCCACTAGCCCAATAATTTTCCATTATTATAGATATTGCACTATCATTACAATACCCTCTCCTTAAGAAGTTTTGTCCTCAAAGCTTCACAACATGATTGCAAGAGAAAACAAATGCAATGAAGAACAATTACTGCATCATCATTAGAGCAAGCACCTACAAAACCTTGAGCTTTGCTTTGAAGCTCACAAAATCACCAAAGCCAACAACAAAGGCAATAGAATCACCAAAATTGGACTCTCCACTGAAATTGAGACTCATGATCTAATTTTTCTATGGTTTCCAAGTCTCCAATTCTGGAAAACACTTGATTCAACATATCGTATGAAATCAAGTAGTACTCTAGATGAATCTTGACGAAAAGAGTTCGATCATCTTGCGTAGCCTTCAAATTTACTCTCCACTTTGGCCAACAACTGCCAATCTTCAATTTTCTGCAAGATCTTCCGAAGGACGTCCACCCTGGACTCCAATCTTGTTTCATCCGACCTTGAATTCGCGCTCCACGGTCTGAGAATCAGGAGGCTCTGATACCAATTTGTTACGACCCGAACGATTTGAGTAGGTTTAGGGAAAGATTAGGGAAGAAGAGAGGGGATTAGAAGATAGAGAGGGATTAGAGGAACGAAGAAGAAGAATCAGAGTAAGGAGAAGGAAAAAACAAGTAGCAATTTCATTAGCAATATCGATAGATTTACACAGAGTACATGATCCACTTTATAATTCCTTTGTTACAAATTGTGCCACTAGCCCCATAATTTTTCATTATTACAGATATTGCCATATCATTACAAAAAACAAAAAATAAGAGCACATATTCTTTACAAAATGAGGTTAGTAATAAAGTATTACTACAAATCAGTTCTCCCCTCGGTGACTCGGTTTACTAAAAATGTCATTTTAATCCTTTAATGTTGATTCATTTCATTTTGCTTTTTTGGTTGAAATTTTGATTCATTTTGTCTCGTTTTAGTTTTTCTAGATAATTGATAAAAGTGAATTGTGAAACTATTTTATTTGTCTTTTCGACTCTTTTTTAAAAGGCACATATTCATGATCGATCACCTAGACACCTACCACATGAAAATGAAGCGGAAATTGAGGTTGAACCGTAGGTTTTGAACCACAACAAGGGATTAATCTTAGTGCAAAACCCACACAAATGATCATTCCAATGACTGAACTTTAACTTGAAGTACAGCGTTCTTCTGTCTTCCCATGTGTTCAATAGATCAGAAAATCAAAATGAACCAATGACAATTACTGCAACAACAACTACCCGAGATTAACTACACATACAAAAGGACTGAAAATCATTGTCAAGTGGTTTCCGTCATCTTCTTTGGCCTTCTTGGCTTGAACAATGTGAGTGGGTAAATTAATCGCCATCTTTAACTCGCTAGGTAAAGGTAAATTTTTAATTATCTTATTTATTACTCCCTCCGTTTCACAATAAGTGTCGTTTTAGCTCTCAACACAGTTTTTACGAAAAGTAATCATTCACTTTAAAACTTACAACTTTTTCTTAATCTTACCACTCATTACATTTTTTTAACCAATGAATGAACAACTTTAGTCAACAAATACATATTCCAATAAAAATTGTCATTATTACCCCTAATAAATCACTTTGAAAATCTAAAACGACACATATTATGAAACAAATTTTAAGTGCTAAAACGACACTTATTGTGAAACGGAGGGAGTATGCTTTTCTCTATCTTCTTCATAAATATCTATTTATTAATTATGACAGTTAAGAATTATGGAGGAAGATTTTATCCTATGCTGGATAGAATTGTGCTGGATTGGGCTCCAAATAATTGGCTGACCCATATCTCTTCCTCTATAAATACATGGAAATGGCCATGTATGGAGCATTCTCTCCCCTTTTGTCGCCAATTTACTAATTTTGTCAATCTCTATGGTTTTGTTCAGTTCATTCGATCTAATATGACTGATCCTTGGAGCAAATAGTAGTACTAACTCACGGATCCACCTTTTTTTGGTCAGAACTCACGGATCTACCTTATAGTAGTGCAAAACACATACATAGGGGAAATTGCGTTGCATTGATGAAAGATCCACACTATGTACACATACATAATTCCAAAAATCTATATATTTTCCGCTCTAATATAGGGATCTGACTAATTGGGGAGCCAACAGCTCAATTGCATGACTGTCCTCATCGACTCGTCAGACTTGAATTTCTCGGCTCCTCTGACCTTGTTCGAGATCACGGCCGTCGACATCTTGGATGCGTCATTAGCAAGCGCCTTGAGATTGCTCTTGGCGTGATGGTGCAGGGAAGTAAGGGTGTGGTTCCACCTACAGAATCCCATCTGATCCTTCAACGCCTCCACTGCTGCCATGGTTGTCGCCACTGTCTTCTTTAGACTCATTCTCGATCGACGAAATCGTTTCTTTTTTTTCGTAAATTAGACAAATTGGAAGGTTAGAGTGTTGTGTGAACAAGTAAAGCTGATTGTGTTCTGGACTTGGGATGAAGAAGAATGGAGGAGTCTGGTTTGGCTTTATAGCGAGAAGGCGGTGGTTTGTGCCGATGGTTTCCTGCAATTTTGGTGGGCTGATACTGCTGGTTTCTCAGGGCTAATGTACGGTTTTGCCCTTGGAATTATGGTGGGGCAGCCCAATTATTGAGGGATATAGTGGGAATTGTGGTTTCCGGTTTCCCCGGAAAATACAAAAAACAATGCGCCCCACGAATTGAGAATCAAGCCATGGTTTTCCCTTTTTTTTTTCTTTTTTTTTTGAAACTGGTGAGAATTAGGACACCCTCAAATTACGGAGGACGCCCTAGAGCATCCGGACGGATGAGAACACGAAGTTCTTGATGGTTACTAATAACTTCTCCTGGGAGACTATGGCCCATTTTCGCAATTTTATCGGCCACAGTGTTACAGAGCCTTCCCACATGAGAAAAGCGTACGAACTCGAATCCTCGTAAGGATACGAGAATGTCAGAGATAATTCTTTCAACTTCCCAAGGACATTGTCTTGATCCCTGGACTGCTTGAATGACCGTAGAATTGTCACCTTCAATGACTAGTTTTCGAATATTCTTGTTAATAGCTTCTTGAATACCATCTCGGAGTGCTAGTGCTTCTATTTTAAGGATTGAGATGTCACCATATTTTCTAGCTATTATAGATATTGGATTACCAAACGAATCTCTTAGAATTGAACCCGCCGATGTGCTTCCATTGGACAACTTTGACCCGTCAAAATTCAGTTTAGCAAATCCTTGGTTTGGTTTCCGCCATTCTGACATTTTCTTTTTCTTAAGGTTATAGAGATTGTTTTTTGTTTGGACATTGTCTTCCTCATCCTCTTTCCATCGTTTAGAACGTTCCCATGCTTGTAATTGGGTTCGTATGTATAAGGTGAGATCTGGAATAGGGTCATTCGGTGCTTGTTGGAACACCAATTTATTACGTTGGAACCAAATACTCCACCAGATCACTGCCTGTTCTAAGAATCCGTCAATCCCTAATTGTTGCCTAACTTCAAATAGAACCTGGCGTGGACTTTTATTTACCGGGTCATAGTTTCGGAGAGTTTGTTCTAGTTTAGGGTTTATATTCCTAGTTATTTTCAAAGTGTGTGGGCATTTAATTAAGAGGTGGTTCGAGTCTTCATATACGCAATTACACATCAAACAGCCCCCAGGAGCTGGTATATGGTTTTCACTAAGCCTCTCTTTTGTTGGTAGCCCGTTCATGTCAATCTTCCAAAGAAAATTCTTTACTTTAGGGAAGGTATCCAATTTCCAAATCCAGTTGTTCAGACTAGGAGTGAATCCACTTTAGTTATCAGATTAATGGCAGATGACGTTGAGAACCATCCATTTTTACTTGGGGCCCAAAAGAGCCATGGTTTTCCCTTTGTTTTGTGGCTTCCTACAATGATGGGCGGAAATACATCTCTACATCAGGGCAAATTTGGGATTACCATATTTCAAGTGGACTATAACAAGGTTACATCTTCTATGTTTTTATTTCCTACAATGATGGGCGGAAATACAGAGATTAAATAAGACTATACTTTGATCTTTCTTTTGTAACGCTTTCTTTTATATTCTAAACTTTGCTCAATTGCTCGTGTGTTTATGAAGGGTATACTACAATCACAACTTTTGCTAGTATGGTTTTCTCACCTACGTATTTTTTGTTGGCCTTTAAAATATAATCCACGTGCTCTATATCCAAATATTAAGATAAATGCTACCACTTTGTAAGGTTTGTCATAGGTTAATAAGTCTTACAAAATAAGTAAAGGTTTTTATTTCGGCCTTTTCTTTTTACTTGATGTCATCGTTGATACTATTTCATTTGGTATATGCTTAAAGGGCGAGATTCGATTGTTGGAACGAGTTTCTAGTGCTAATAGAAGGTCTTTTTTAACGAGATTTTATATTTTTTTTGATAAGGTAATAATTAGGGATCTCGTTTACGGGAGACGACCTAGAGCATCCTTTCGAATGAGAATATTAGTTCTTGATGATTCTCAATGCGATCAATAGGGAGGTCGTGACTCAGTTTCGCGATTTTATCAGCCATGACATTAATAACCCTATTCACATGCTTGAACCTAACTGACTCGAAACCTTGGAGGAAAGCCCAGATGCCCGAGATCAGTAAGTCAATTTGCCAACGACACTTTCTCATACCCTTAGTAGCTTCAATGACCATCAAGTTATCACCTTCAAGTTCTATCTTATTGTATCCGAGTTGTTTGGCTTTCCTGCTACATCTCGTGGGCTTCAGTGATTAGAATTGAGTTATGACCATACTTCATAGCCCCCATGCTAATCACTTTTGCTTTATGGTTTCTTAGAACAAACCCCGTTGGGGTTGACTCATCGTTTAGTTTTGAACCATCCACGTTAAGTTTGATGAATCCGTTTTCTGGTTAATCCCATGTTGCGTTTGATTTTTCCGTTTTGGTTTGCTCAAATTTCTTACCCTAGTTTCTTCATCTTCTGTATATTTATTTGACCTTTTCCAATTAATAATTTATTTCGGATATATTGGCCCATGTCTGTGATTGTATTATCAGGATCTTGTAAGAACACCTTTAAGTTTCTTTGATGCCACAAGCACCACCATATAGTGGTGAACTCAGTGAACATTTTTGTACCTATCAATTGGTGTATATCTGTTATTATTCTAGGCCTTTTGTATGTGGTATCATAATTTTGTATAACTTCTGCTATTATTGGGTTAATTTGCTAGGTAATGCATTGCGTTTGTGGGCAATGCACGAACAGATGCCCGATGTTTTCATTTGCTCAATTGCACATTATGCAAGCTTCAACTAGCATTTTTTAACGAGATTATTGGTCAAACCCTACCAAAAAGCTTCAACTAGCATTTTTAGGGGCTAAAGCCTTGGTCAATACTCAATACCACCGCGGTTCATTCCATTTTTAGGGACGAAATTAATCAGTTGCTTGTACTATGAGTCTATGAGATGTTATGGTCAAGTGCAAATTTGCTCTTCTTTTAACCGATATCGTTTTATTATTTTTTTTATTTTATTTATAAGGAAAGGTGTTAGGGTCGCCACAAGACAGCCGCCCTAGAGTCTTGAATCTTAGACCTCATGGTATTACAATTAGTGCTCAACTAGGGACTGAGGTAGCAAAGACATACTCGTCTTTCACTTCTTTTTGTTAGAAAATTCTATTATGTTGACAGTCAAGATAGCCCGAATCAGCAATAGAATCCCAGTAAAGCCCAATAAAAACGTCAACGTAAATGGGCTGAAGCCCATTGACGTGTCGTAAGGGTGATGGAAAACTCTTGCCTACAAGCAACAACCTTCAACGAGAGGTCAATTTCGTCCGATAGCTCACGTGTCAGCACCCTACTGGCTACTTGATTATAAATGGACAAAAAACGGTGTAATTACACTCGGATAAGCCCCCGCACACAACAGCCAATCACTCTCTCACAAAATAGGAAAAACGAAGAGCCATTTGTAGCGAAGGCAAAGCCAACTTCCCAAATTTCATTGCGCCATCTCACTCTGCATACAAATGGAGATCGATAATGGAGTCTCTTCCCTCTAATTGAATAGTCCTATCCCTCTCCTTCTCTCTTGTGTGTCTTCCTGTACTTAATTTTGGAATTCGACCTCTCTGGTGTGTCTGCAATGGCGGCCGTCACTTCTGTGTCCTTCTCTGCTTTAGCACATTCGTCAAACGGAAAATCCCGCTTCTCTGCAACTCGAGGTTTCTCCGATGGCCTCCGTTCGCGCCCTAACTTCGCCGATGCGTACGCCTTCGCTCTTAGATCTTCCAACTCCAGCTCTCGATTGGTTGTTCGTTGCATGTCCACTGGAACAGGTTTACTTTTCTCTTCTGGCTCCTTTCCATTCGCCATGATATTTAGTTGTATTTGTCAAATTAGTGAGGATTATGTGTTAATTTGATTAATTCAGCTCAAATTGGTGAGAAACTGTTTCGAATTATAACTATAGAATGAATGCATTGTGTTGCTTAAGGCTGTGTGAAATCTCTTGAGGATTGGTTAAACTCGATGAAAAGTTACCTGAGAGATTTCGAATTGTGGTCGGTAGAGTCAAAATAGGATCGATTTGAGTGTTTAATGACAATAAAGCTGTTGGATAAGTAGCAGTATGTCTCATACACGTAGAACTCATCTCCAAGAAGTATTTGTAGGCACTGCTTCTTGCAAGTCATAGTTGGTCTTTACACTTGGTTTACTATTAACAAGTTCTGAGGAGCCAAAACTGAAGAATCTCATGTGGCTGTTTAGCAAAACAATATAATCTCTTGCATACTTCTGTTATGGCTTTCACCTAGTGACTCATGATCCTTATAAGTTTGCTTTACCTAGGTTCTGATTGGAATATTGCAGTAATGTGAAAGTTTGTACATAACATGAGTGAATGTGCCACTGATAGTTTCAGGCTTTCACATGCGTTACCTATACAGTTTCAATGCTGCAAACCATCACCAGCCTTTTCGTACATGTTTTTCTTTTTGGGTGAGGCTTTGTTTCATCAGAGATTCTTTTTGGATTTTTATAAGGTGGCTTGCTACATCTGTAACAAGGATGAGTTACTAGATCAAATGTCCACAGCGTTCTGTAGTGGATGGGCTGTGTTAACCCCTTATTCCTATACCCTCCTGTGCACCAACCTTGTGATGGCTTCCCATATCAATTAGTGAATAGAAACGTATCTAAAAGCTTTGAGCAAGATAATGTTTGCGAATTGGTCGGTGTAGCTTGCCTCCTGTGTGTTCATTTCTACTTGCTTTTGTTCAGTGTTTCATTCTTTTCCTTCATGGATTCTGCCAACCTCTGCATTTTGCTGCTGTAGAAAAAGCCATCCTGTAGATCATGGGCAATGTGCCTTCTTTTTTATTTTGTAATGTTCTTATGCTCTTTTTATTATTTCAGATGTGCCTCCTCCTGTAGCTGATACAAAGTTGAAGTTTCTCAAGGCTTATAAACGTCCAATTCCTAGTATCTACAACAATGTGCTTCAGGAATTGATTGTTCAGCAGCATCTTATGAGATACAAAACAACATATAAATATGATCCTGTGTTTGCTCTCGGTTTTGTCACTGTGTATGACCAACTTATGGACGGATACCCTAGTGATGAGGATCGAAAAGTAATTTTTGAGGCATACATTAATGCACTAAATGAGGATCCGGAAGAGTACAGGTTTGTATTGGTCACTCTATAATTGTTTAAACTTTTTGCCGATTGGCTTTGCATACTCAATCTTTTGACAAGCACCAAAAAGAGCAGAATGCTTCAAAACTGCATTCTTATACATTGTCCTCTATCAAACAAACTTTCAAAGAGTTCTTTAGTTTTTTTAATTTGATACTTTTATTTTATTGCGATATCCGGCCGGTCTATAGTGTAATATCCATTTCCTGACTGCAGGATTGTCCTGTTTTTAAATTGACTTATTTTTGAAAAGACAAAGTGAATGAAAGGTGGAGCAGTTTGAAGTCCAATATATATTTCTTTTTAACATACTTGTGAAGATGTTTACATTGTCTTAGAGCACTACATATCTTCACTGGAGTGATAATAGAAACTTGTATTCATTAGAAAAGATGCACAAAAATTGGAGGAGTGGGCTCGTGCGCAGACATCTGCCTCATTGGTGGAATTTTCATCAAAAGAAGGAGAAGTTGAGGGAATCTTGAAAGACATTGCTGAGAGAGCTGGTGGAAATGGCAGCTTTAGCTACAGTCGCTTCTTTGCAATTGGGTTGTTCCGTATGCTTGAGTTGGCTAATGCAAGTGAACCTACGATCCTAGAGAAGGTTTGGTCTCTGAATTCTTACAGGGTCTGCTATACAGTTATTGCATCCTTCCTCATCAGTTATGTTTCATTTATTAAATTAAACTGTAGTAATAAATGTCATTTTCCCATTTCCTCCTCCTTGTAAACACTTGCTCACGTCTGTGCAAATCTATACTTGCACGTAGTCGGATTTTTTGGCCCTGTCAGTATGTATCACTATGTGTATCACTTTGATCTACTGTGATCACGTAATGAGTTCCATCATCTTGGATGTGGATTTGTTCGTCATGGATGGAGGTGGAAGGATATGACATGTTTGAGTGGTAACAGAATTTGATACTTCAGGCCTGTAGCTGCATATATGTGTATGATAAAGTGTTAATTGTCTGAGAATAATTTGGTTGTTCTTACTCTTCAGTCTTCACAACTGTTACCATTAGTGAGAATGTGTGGTTGAGTCGTTCTCTTTATTGTGGGCTGAAGTTATGCTTTCCGGTTTTCTATTTTGTATTCTGTTTGTGGGTAAGTGATTCCTGTCTTCATTTTTGTAGAGATATTTAGACATAATGCATGAATGTTCAGCTAGGATATTTTCTCTATAGCTCAAATTTAAGTCATTGCATATGATAAAAAATCTTATCATTCTGAACTGAATATATACATGTTAAAGATCAACTAATATTTTTCATCTTTCTTTCCATCTGCTTATGTATTCCTTGTTAAAAAACTTATTACTATGTTAGATTGAAAAAAAATTTATTGTACTCATATTTCGTGTTGATACAGCTTTGTGCAGCCTTAAATGTGAACAAGAGAAGTGTAGATCGTGATCTGGATGTCTACAGGGGCCTGCTTTCCAAGTTAGTACAAGCGAAGGAACTCCTGAAGGAATACGTAGCAAGGTATAAACTGATCCGTGCTCCCATATTTCTCCACGCCACACACTGTTATGAAGGTGTCACTGTTGTGAAATATAACACAGAAGTTAGATGTTCCTTCATTTCTACATTTAACATGGGTGTCATCTCCTTTACATTAGATTTTGTGAGCCGCTAGCATTTTACATAGACGTGTCACTTTTCTTGGTTTGGTTTATTAGTTGAAATGTGCTCAACTCCAATCTTTTTAACTCTTGTGCTGGTTTACTAGTTGAATAGATTGAACCATTCTGAACATTGTTCTATTGATGGTTTTTTTTTGCAGAGAAAAGAAGAAGCAAGAAGAGAGAAGTTCCCAGAAGGCCAATGAGGCCATTACCAAATGATTGGGAGAGTCTGTTCATACCTAGAGCAACGATGCTGCTGTTGACAGCGGGAATATATATTACAGTGTAAAACTTTGATCCCTTTTTTCCATCCTTGAATCCTGAGGTAGAGCAGGGCCTCCTAATTTACACATCATTAAGCATGTTACTGTGATTACTGTATTTACTTTATTTGTCTTTCTTTTTACTGTAATTTCAGTGATCACTGAACAAATGATCAATGTATTTTTTTTCCCAAGTTTTCACATACAGTAACTTATAAAACACTTGTTTTATACTAAAACCATAACTAAGTTAGCTACTTAATTGGTTAGGCCGGGTAGATTAGGTTCTGCTAAGATATAGCCTTCGCTTTCCTTCATTTTCAGGTCGGCTAGTTTCAATCTATGCATTTAAGAAGATGCCCAATTAGGACTAACCGCACATGAACTGGTTAAATGAATTTTTAATTTATTTCTTAGTTGGGTTTAAATTCATCATATCTATCACAAATTACCTTGGCCCTGTTTTTCAAATCGGTGTTCTGACTGAGGACCGTTAAGTTTAAAAAATTGCTTCTCTTGATCGGTAGTTTGTACATATTATAATAGACTTCTATCATTAAAAAGGGGCACACAGTTACAATAACATGCTTCCTTAATATCATTCGGACGATGAAAAAAATAGTAATAACAATCAACCAAATAAAATATTCAAACACGATAGAGTAAAAGAGAGCCAGTGCAAAGTGCTCAATCATCAGTCGCACACAGATTATTTATAGTAAGAATTTTCTTCATAGACCCTGCAACTAGCTAAGGTGAGCTATTTCGACCTCATCTGGCATCTTGAACGTGTCTGCAGCACCAAACTTCCTCCATTCTTCTCCTTCTGCAACAGAGTCATCTTCATTACCCTCTTCGTTGGAATCTTCGGAGTGACTAAACGAGGGATCATGCATGCTTCGAGCTTTGCACTCGTCGGTTGCAAGCATATTCACTTGTCCATGGTGAGAGATTTCCACGACAACTGTGTCATCATTTTCGGGAAGAGGCTGTTTCCATGGCTCTCCATCTATCCTCATGTATGTGCTGTCACTTGCACCTTTGTGGAATTCAAACCGAATTCTTCGTGCCTTGACAATAAACAGAGTTTAACAAATATAAAATAATTATACGGATCTTTTGGGTTGGTTACTTGGTTCAAGTGAGTTTGTAATTAACCTGAGCAAGACGAGTGCCATGGCCCTTTGGAGCAAGCAAAACAAGTCCATGCCAAGCGTCTCTAAAGCCAACGACCTCAATAAGGCCATCATCCACAAATGGTGGTGTCAACTCTCTCTGTAGGTCAAGTAATAAAGTGAGTTTATGAGAGCAAGGAAGGTTGTTTTCGTCTGACTGTTATTTTAGTTGGTTTTTTGAAAAGGAGCTTACATCACGGAGTTTCCTTCTATTTGGCACTCCCCAAGGATTGAGGCCACCAGAAAAGCTTGGCAAATTAAGGCATACGATTGACCGGATACTGCATAATGTAAAAAATCATAGAAGAATGTCAGAACAAAGCCACTAACTGCATCAAATGTGATTAACACTTTGAAATGGTAATTCTGCATGTTAAAGCATGAAGATGCAATGACTAGTTTCCTAAGACGGTATAAATTACAAAAAAGAGCTGTACAGTGTAAACTACCTGGAAGGTATACTAAGTTCTTTCCATTCTTGTCCTTTCATGATCTTGATCTTGGCTAATTGAGCAATGTTCCTACAGCAAGAGAAAATAACATCTTAGATGATCTACAGTTATATACCAAGATGAAGACAGTCATATACTTCAATAAAAAATATAAGATCATAGAAAAATGTTTAGTTGTGATGGATCCCTACTATCAGTATCCATATCTATAAAACAAATAATGATCAAACAGAAGTGTTTAGCATAGTGTTAAAATTGAACAAATGATTTACTTACTTATCAGAAGTATGGACAAGAGAAGCCATAAACCATCCTTGTGTACCAACAATTTTGGCATATGTACTCTGGTAAAAAAAAAAGGCGGCAACAAAGTCAATCAGTTTCTAGGTTCTACCTATACATGCAAACTGTCAACTGTAAAACATTACACCAGTTTCTTTCTGCGAATTTGGTTTGTTCTGCAAGCTAGAATGAGTGAGCTAACAACAAAGACTTAATAGCCACAAAACAATTACCTGGTTTACTAACTGATTTTTAAATTTTTCCGGATGCAACTTCCGCTCAGTATGAAATGCATATGACACTTGAGCATCCATTCCTGTACATAGAGAAGAGGATTAAATTTCATACGTGGTGCCAGAGGTTTCAGTAGAAATATGTACAAGATAATGAAAACTAGGACATAAAACATAGAAGATTGACATATCTAACTCTGAGGAAAACATTGAATCAGCCAATTATCACTACAAATTTTACAGAGAATTGAAAAAGTCAAATCACCCACTTACCCATGCTGAAGTAGTTCCAAAATCCTCCACGAAAGGTATGGTAACCCTCCTGCAAAGCATGCAATGAAATCATGATGAAAAAAATGATAAGTTTAAATTGGAGTAATACATTGTTTGTTAACCTGTTCTAATTTCGTCTTGCCATGCCAATTCTATTCTATTGATATCTAATCCATTCATAAAGTCAAAGAAATTACTGAGCAACATCAAGTTAATCTGAATAACTAAGATAATGGATTCTGAAAAGGAATTTAAAATATTAAAAAAGGAATACACGTGACGTGGTATAGTAGATGAAAGATCACCATATTCTCTGAATCCCCAGGAGAGATCCGTCCAAATGCATGCAAAGAATGTGGCAAATCCAGCGGAGCAATTGGATCACATGTGCCTTCTTTTGGGGCTTTCATGCGCATCAGAATGTGCCAACTAAAAGTAGAGAAGATGAAGAGGAGCTTATTTACAGTTTGCTTATTGAACAACATATTCTGGTGGCACAAGATTACAATAAACAGGCAATCTAGTAACAGGTAAACAGTATCTTGAACAAAATCAATACTTGTCAATTTTCATTTCTCTTGCTTTCTTCACTTGATACAAGAATGAGGTGACAGCTTGGCGATCTGTCCCAGGGTTCTTCTTTCCCTGCAAATAAGGGGAAAAAAATATTTACTGCTTCCAAACAAGGAGTTAAGATAAGCTGTCTTCTGGAGAACAAAACTGAATAAAAAATAACATATGCTAATGCTACATGTGTTTATATAAATCTAATGAAACCACCGTACTGTCATCAGATTTTTTCACAACTAACTTTCAAGAGTACAATAATTATAGATTGTTCACATACAAAAAGGAACCACTTGTACAAAGAAAATAACAGCTTACCCAACCAAACGCAAAGGGAAGATTGTTTCCCGTTCCAAGAGGGACAGTAGCGAGTGGTGGTGGATGTGGCAATTTCATATCACATATAACTCCAAGAATCCATCCAGCAGTTCCATCCCCTCCTGCAACCTACTCAACATTTTGCACCAGCAACATCAGTTAACTCTTTCTTGCTACAACAAGCTTAGAATATGACACATGTGACAGTACTGAACTATTGATAAATCTAGACTCACAATAATTCTCAACTTCCTCTGGACTTCAGCAGCTAGCTCATCTCCATTTTTCTTGAGGTTCTCTATGTTCTGGTATATCTTACACAGCAATTTATCTGGAGACTCTTCCAACAGATCAATAACCTGCTTATTTGTTCATGTGAGAATCAATACAAGTATATGAGAATCCAAGACTTCTTCAATGAATTCAACCAGCTAATAACTTTCACCTGTTTGGAATTGAGAAGGCCACGGTATGTTTCGAGAAGATTACCACCAAGCTGACCACCACTCTTAGAGTTCACAAAGACGATAACGGGACACTCAGGTGGTGAGGCAGGGTTTTCTTCAGGGGAACAATCGCCATCAAGTATGTAATCAGGAATGCGGAACTCTGCTAAAGTATCTCCCATGTCTTTGTTTCAGTATCTGTCAAAAGTTCAGAAAAGTAAACATGGAGTTTCAAGAACAGGAAAATGCAGGATGCAAGGAAATTAGGGACAACTGAAACTATATAAAGAGAAACCATATTGGACAGATCAAAGAGTTGAAGCAATTTCTCAAATCAGTATGAAATTGCAATAGCAGCATATAGAAAAAATATTCCCGTTCTGAGATGAAATCCTGAAACCTCGGTTAGAATAAGAACCTTGAAGAGCGAGGAAATTCAAGTGAAGATGAGCTTTTCCAATTCGTGTTCATTGTAGAATGTGCTAAGAATTGACTAAATATAGAAAGATTTTTCAATTGTTGACAATTTTATCACATTATAATCTTTAGATACGATATGGCGGACACACCAAGATAGTCTAACCCCAATTTTCAGCTCAGAGACGAAAATTCTCGCTACAATTTGTACTTTCAGATGACATCAGAGAGTTATCAAATCAAAAACATATGCAAATTGCATGAGTTACTCAAGATCGCTACATGAGAAGCGCTAGAAATTCGCACAACAGATTACTTAGCTTAAAATTCAGCCAACAAAAAAATATCCAGACAAGCAACTTCGAATTGGAATTTTCGCTGAACAATTTGGAAAGCCACGAAAAGTAAGAAAGAAAAATTGCAGGTGCGTAAGAGAAGAATTGCATCTGAATCGATCGGAGATGGAGAGAATCATCACCTGAAGGAAATTAGAAAGGAAGAGACCGTCTGCGATAGAGATCGAGAGATGTAAAGATGTAATGATGGATGGGAATTGGAGAGAGAGAGAGAGAGAGAGAGAGAGAGAGAGAGAGAGAGAGAGTCGGGGGTTCTAAACGGGAAGAAGTTTTGATTACGAATGAATGAATCATGAATGCATATGCGCTCTTTATCAATCCATTGACTCCGGCTGCGCGTCGTATCGCATGATGAAGATTCACACTACACTTTCTTTTTTTGTTTTTTTTTTAATTTCCTTATAAGAGTATAATTAATGATATATTTATTGTATCATTCAATTAATGCATATGTTCAAGGTGTCAAACAGGTCGGGTCGGGTGGATTCAAATTAATGTTGAGTGCAGGTTTAGATCCGTCAGATTACATGTCAAGTCGGGTCAGGTCTTGATAAATTATTGTGTGGATTCGGGTCGACCTAACAAGTAAAGAATTTGAATTTTTAATGATTATTAAAATAATATTATGATTAATCAAACAAAATATTCTTTTAATAGATTTTTATAATAATAGTTTTATAATAAAATATATTATAATATTTATAAGAAAATATATTTATTCTACATGCATAAAAAAATGGGTCGGTCGGGTCGAGTCCGAGTTTTAACCCAATCGGGTTCATTTTTTTCATTTGCTTGCTACTATCCTATAAATTTCAACCATAAAATTTTCGATCGGTTCGGATAAAGTTTTGACAACTCTTTGTACTAGTGAACCCGGATAACCGGATGGAAAAGGAATGACCAATTATGTATCTTTATTTTAAGGAAATCTAATTAAAATTGTTTGGTTCAACCAAACAATTAAATAATTAAACAGTTTGAATAATTTTGTTAGCTTAATATATTAAAATTTTAAAGCCTTTAAACCACGTGTGAGCAAACCCGTGATAGAAAAGATGGAAATGGAAGATAGGGCTTAAAAGTGGAAAAATGGTATTTAAACACCCCTTGTTTATAAATTATTACATTTAATTATCCGTTTGATAAAAAAAATGTGTTTTCTACATTAACAAAAGTAAATAATGTTTTTTAAATTTTATATTAAAAAAATCATATATTATCTACTTAATTGCATAAAATCACCCTTATCTTTAGTTTTTTTAAACTATTTACTCTTTTTTATAAAACACCTAAGTTTATAATTTTCGAATTATAATTATTTTTATATTGACTTTTTCCATGAATTATATGTTATTATTTTATAGTAATCATCCTTTAATGAATCCACCCTAAAACGCCTCTTCGTCTTCATTGACTATTTTGTAAACTAGTGCAGTTCCCCGCGCCATGCGCGGATATTATTAAATATTTATGTGAAATAATTCATATCAAAAAGTGATTATTTTAAATATATTAAAAAACTCGTTCATTTATAATTATTTTAAATACATAGAAATAATCTAATGAACAGTTTTTTTTTGAGTGCCTAATTACAATTTCTAGAAACAAAGACTTCTGGAAAGAATGATAAATGATTAAAAGTAAATAACATTAAATAGTTTAGTTTAAGATATATAAGAAGATTCTTTTATCTTTGATATGAGAAATTACATTAAACTGATCATAACTCATATATGAGTGTGTGTAAACAAAAACTGAAATCACGAACTCACCAGTAAGATTGGTTTTGTCCAACTCTTCATTTAAAATGTCATCAAAATTAATAAAATTGAATTCATTAATAGACACAGATGTCAAGTCACACGTCTTAATAATAGGATTCTTGTCAAAAAATGATGTTGTAATGATGAGAAGCAAATTTATATTTTGCTTCATTAAGTGTCAATCCAAAGTTCAAAATATCATAAGCATTTCCTTCCTTAATGGATGAAAAGTTTTGCATAAAGGATTCCTTCACCACTCCATGAATTTTATCACCCTAAAAAGACAAATAATATTATATAAGAAAATTTGGAGTATGGATATGAAATTACAAAACTATTTCATTATTAGTATTCACCGAAAAATAATAAAGCATAAATTACCTTTTCATCCATTAAAATGATTCGGTAGTAACATAGTTGCTTGGATCGTCTTTCTTTTCAACCTTCCACATACGAATTATATGAACTTATAATTTGTACATGGTTCTAGTCGAAGTTATATCTTTGATATAATGCATCTTCCTTGATCTGCATGTATAAAATTAACAAACGGTTAGATCAATGTATATCTTTATACAAATTAAAGAAAAAAATAACCTAGCATAAATCTATTTAGCAAAACGTAAAGATTCATTGATTAGAAGTAAATTTGATCATAACTAATCAACACACCAAGAGAGAATATGCACACCAAGAGGAGAAGGTGACTATCAGTTTAGAAGAGGATGATATATATAACGTTATTGCTCTCAATATTGGAAGTTAAAGATTTGGTGAAAAAATGGATTTGATCCTATCTAAATTTATAATGGAAATTATAATATGAATTAACGAAAAATATTTTGTTTTTTGTACGCAAATCATCAAAAAGGGATAAACTTGGAAAATTCATAATTGAAATTTATTTCTACAAAAAAAAATCAGTTTTCGGAATTATAATTATAGTTGTCAAAAATATTAATCATAATTAAAAATTAAAGATAAATCGTAACCATACTTGGAAGTTAAAGATTTGGTGAAATAATAGATTTGATCCTATCTAGATTTATAATGAGAAATTATAATATGAATTAACGAAAAATATTTTGTTTTATTTCGTACGAAAAAAATCAGTGTTGGAAATTATCATTATAGTTGTCAAAAATATTAATCATAATTGAAAATTAAAGATAAACCGTAACCATAATTGGAAGTTAAAGATTTGGTGAAAAAATGGATTTGGTCTTATCTAAATTTATAATGAGAAATCAATATATATTATAAAATCCAACCGTTTTCGTGCCACCACGTTGATTTTGGCCCCGCTTGATTAACAATTTTATATGTTTTTATTTTTCTTAATTATCTAATCTTTAATTTTATTTTATTTTCTTACCAATCTAATATCTATCTTTGAAGGCATATTATTTATCTTTATAATTTCCTTAATTACCTAATCTTTAATTTTATCTCTCATAAATAAACAATTAACTTTTCCATGTTATTTTTATTAATCTAATTGCATTCTTTTTATTATCAATTTATGTAAAATATATTTTTTGAACTTTGATAAGATATTCTGTCCTTTTTTATATATTAGTTATCTTTATAATCTGTTTATGTAAGCGGTAATTTTTGAATATAAAATAATTTAAAAATAGATGACCTTTTTATAATTAAATTTTTATTCTTATCTTTAATATTAAATCAATTTATATTTACTATCTCTTACTTAACTTATTTATAATAACTTAGCTTGTATGGTTCATAATAAAATAATTGTTGATTAATGTATTTTATTTATTTCAATATATAAAGTCCTTAGAATTATGTTGCACTCATTTTATATTTCTAAATTTTGATATAATATTTTAATATTTTTAAATAAATAACAGCTCTCATACAAATAAATTATAGTATTAAAATTAAAAAATAAGTTCAAACAAAATAATCACATAAAACAACTCATTTTATATTATATTGACCTATAATGTCTCAAAATTGTGATAATAGGGATAATGATATATATTAACCATTGGAGACAAATTTTGAAGGAGGAAAAAGTAAGTAAATTTTATTTACTAAATTGTTCTATAATTAGAATATGTTTTACATTTTTATAATCCCATACATGCGGTACTACAAATTTGAAAAATAATCTTTTTTGTCTAGAAAAAAATAAAATTTTTATATACTAAACTTTTTATTATATTTTTTCACTTATCAATATCCCATTATAATAAAAATATTTTTAAAATGTGAAGCGTAAGTCAATGTCGTGCATGGCACGATGGGTACACCTAGTTATAATATGAATTAACAAAAAATATTTTGTGTCAAAGGTGACTATTTGATTATAGTGGATGTCAACTTATTTACAAACTCAATCGGAGATTTGATTTCGTTCGCAAATCATGGTTGTAATGTGTGCAAGTTTGAATATAACCAATAACGTTGAATATTTGATTAACTAACAATCAAATTTGTAAATAAGTTAAATCAAGGAGATTTGATTTCGAGTTTAAAATCAGTTTTAATAAGGAAGTTATATTCAAACATCGATATCAAAATCAATCTGAATGGTAACTATTTTTTTTGGAAGGTAGTTATGCATAATGGTAAAGATAATTTCCATTAATCTAACTATACCAATATAAAAAAAAAAACAAAAAATAATAAATATATGTGGCATATGACATGGCTTAACAAAAATGCGACATGTGGTAAAATCCAAGGTGGCGTAATGTATGAACGCCATGTGGAAAAAGCTTACGTGACGCAGTGAGGAAGCTTTAATCCTTAGTGGTTTTGAATATATATAATAGATTTGTATAACAAAATAGTCTAGTTTTTAAATAAGGGTGATTTTGTTTAATTGAGTAGATATCATTGATAAGTTTTTTATAATTTTATTTTTTTATAATATGTCAAATTTACCCCGAGATATTTATAAAACCTCGTGATTAATTACTTTACGAAATTCAAAAAAAACTTTATTTACCGGGTGAAATTTGCAAAACCGTCGTCGGGAAATTTCCCTTTTGTTTTGGTGAACCTTTCTTTACCTTTTTCAAAACAAAGAAGCAATTGGCGTTGGCACTTGGCATTTAGCATTGGCGATCTTCGTTGATTGGCCTTACTCAGGCTGGGTCCCACACTCTCACCTCAATTTCCCTGTAGAAGAGATGATGGCATAAGTGGGCCAGAGTACGTGTTTGGTCATCATACGTGTGGTCTTTTTCTGACAATTATTTTTCAAAACGTGTCTTATGAACTAACAAAAAAATAACTCATTAATTCGAACCCTAAATAAGGTACTTAATTCATTCACCTCTCACACTAACTTGTAACGTGGACTTTGGTTTTGTTTGAGCCTTCAATTCACGCAAACCGTCGATGATCCATAGTTCTATGGTTAAACGAGGATGACAACTATTAGTACACGAATACGTCGGTCGGTGTATAGGTTTCAACTCCTTCTTTAATGAATCCACCCTGAAACGCCTCTTCGTCTTCAATGACCTGCAAAATAATGGACCTAGGGGCGAGCGACCCCTAATCCACCTCCGATGCTTAAGTCAATAAGGAGCAATGTCGAGAAAGGCGTCAAGGTAGAGCGAGTAAGCTAGGCTTACCAGGCACATGGCGAATACATGTGTATTTATAGAGGAAGGGAGACAGACGCAAGGGGACGCCCCCTAGGTGGGCCGATCGGATGGGATAGGGTTAGGGTTAGGCGATTCCTTACCCCCAAAGTCATCCGATATCTTATCCCATCTAAGGATAAGATCTTCCTCCATAAATTTACCATAATCTGGAGTAACTACCCTAATAAACAAAGGGATAAAGCATAATAAATAAGATATAACAATAGATAAGATATGCTAACTAATTGATGTCAGAATCAATACCCGCCTATATACAATTGCCCCCTCCGGAACCCTATACGCGTGTACCCTGCACTATCCCGTGTATAGGGGCCGAAACTTAAAGCGGTGAGTGGTCATGCAGATTAGGTGCTCTTATTCATATATTCGTATATTCGTACATCCGCATGCCATGAATGCGGGATCCGTGCAACTCTTATGCAAACGTCGCGTAAGGTCTTCATCGAGGGTGTTTTCCTTGCCCAAGTTATTCCGTTAACCCGATGAGTTAACATTGATTTTTTTTTTATGCAAGACGCGATCTAATGCAAAAAACTCTTAGACATAATGCAAAAATTTGATAAAAAATTCAGACATGAATGTCATGAAACCTAGGACAAACTAACAAGTGAAAAAACTAAGAGGGGGCCTCATTAAAACCACATGGGAAAAAGAGTACCATCCCGCTACATGAAATCCTAGTCATCGGCCGACTCAACTAAGGTCGCGCAGGACCGGAAGTCGCCGGAACCACGCTCGTGGTAGCCGCGCTCGCGGGGGTCAGACTGCGCTCGTGGGGGTCAGGGCTGCGCTCGTTGGGGTCAGGGCCGCGCTTGTTGTTGTTGTGTTTTTGCCGATTTATATCTTTATCTTATGAGCAAACGTTAATGAAGAAGGTTAAATGATGCGCCCTCGCCCATGACCGCCAAGGATGAAGAAGAGGCACTTAGCGTTCGCTCGGATGGCCCCATCTCGAGGTCCCGAGCCAAGGCTATTGCCAAGGCCACGTCCTCCCTTGTCACTAGGACGTCGGCCAACCTCAACCTAGACGACGGCCCCAAGGCCTTCATTTGCCTCGCCCAACTCAGCCCCGGATACGACGCGCCCGACGCTAGCGGCCCCATCGCGCCCGGCGCGCTTGTGCCTATTCTTGGCACCTCGGCGCCCGGCGCTCTTGTGCCTACTTTTGGCACCACGACGCCCGGCGCTCTTTGATGTTCGCGCGCGCCCCAGCTTCGACTCCGACGCCGCTTCCGTGCGCGTGCCCCGACCCGGTGCCCGCTCCCGTGTGCAACGCCGCTCACCTTGAAGCCCCGGCGCCGACGTGCCTTCATTGGCCTTCGGCCAATGCCTATCTTTATATTACTATTTTTAGCATTTTATTTAAACTCTTTATTTAATTTTAGCTTGCTAGATATAGTATTATGGGCTTAGTAGTGGACCGGCCCATCTACCTAGCTTCCTTGTTCTTTCTATTTAAACTCAACCTCCCTTCTTGTAAAAGGTTAGACACACTTTTAATACAAGACTAAAGTTGAGTGAGATATCCTCCTTGCTTGTATTTCGTGTCCACCATTGTTCTCTATCAAATCGTTCTACTCTTTCAACACCTTCATCGATTGCTTCCGCGTTCTAAACCTCAAGAGACTCGGCATACACGGTCTAGATCGGCATCACCGAGACCTTGTCCATTCGAGGTCGCATCAATTGGCATCAGAGCCATACGATCGTGTGAGTCTTGTCCAATTCGTGTGTGTTCATTGTCTTCACCACCATTTTTCTTCCCTTCCCTTGCGTTTGCAGCCTTAGAATTCATGCTCTAGGTGCCCGAAATTTTTTTTTTCTCGTTCTTGGAATTCAAAAAAAAAACAAAAAACAAAAAACGTACAAAAAAAAAAATTCTAGCCAAAACCACCGAGATTGCATGCTATTGATTGATTCTCTTGCAATAGTTGTCTATTGATTGTGTGCGTAATTGCTTGCATGATTGATTGCTTTCCTTTTGCATCGTTTCAATTACCAACATGTTTCCTTGATTTGTGTTGATTTGTCTTCTTTCCGAATTGGGGCAAGTGTGATAGAGGATAAAATAATCCATATCACATTTCGTTGATTGCTTAAAAAAAAACGGCAAGAATCTTAGAATATCTTTCATTTATATCATTATATAAGATTCTTGGCAAGAAGGTTTTAAAAAAAAAAAAAAAAAGATATTGTGGTTCGCAAGCCAAAATAAGGCAAGAAACACAAGGCAATCTTCCTTGATTTGTGGGATTTGTATCTTGATTTGTTACTCAATTATTGTCAATCAAACATATCCCTAAAATCGTGCGATTGTGTCTCCACTTATCTCTTCTTTCCTTCTTCTAATTGATTGTGTTTGCTCTTGCTTATACTTTCAATTAATAAATTATTGTCTTGATTGTCTCTCTTTGCTTTCGATCTCGTCAAGCCTAAGCCTCCCCAACCTTAATCGAGCCTTGCTTTGGTGAAGCTTTGAGCATTACGGTTGGCTAGACTTAGCCTTGTCGTGCTCGTATTTGCCTTGATTGCTTTGATCCTTTCTATGACCCGTGTGACTATAGGTACCATCTCCACGGATCAAAATAACGAGGAAGACATGCAAAACCAACAACAAGACAACATTAATCCCGACGGGAACCCACTTAATCCAAATGATGCGGCCCTCCAAGAGCAAGTTGCACAAACGACCGCTCTTCAAGCCCGTGTCCAAGAGTTGGAGCGGCTCTTGGCCGAACGTGCATCCAACGCCACTCATCAGCCGAACCTCGTCATCAATCCAAGCATACAACCGCTGGACAATGCACGGGGCAAGGCCGTGGCAAACCCGTCATCGGCACATGGAGCCTTCCAACGGCTCGAATCCATCAAGGAGAGCAAGGCACTTAAGAGTGCCCAAAGACAAGAGGAACCGTCCCGACGACGACGTTCCAAGCACCACAAGGCGCCAGCCGTGGAGGACTCCGGGGGAGATACCGAGTCGGACTCCGAGCCGGATTTGGAGTATGTGACGACGAGGCGCCGCTTGAGGCACACCGACGCCCACCGCTCCGCGTCCCGCCGTGCGAGGCACACCCCCCGGGGCACTCGCAAAGGTAAGTCTCCTATCCAAACTCCTTCATCTTATTCAGGGGGTGTTAATGATTTTCGTCTCAAGCGTTTTCAGAAGCATCAAAGCCCCTACTCCTCCGAATACTCGGACGAAGAGACGGACTTCACCGAGTATGAGGAGGAGTTGGAGGAGGGCGAACAGGTTTATGGCCGTGATTACCATCCACCGTTGGAAGATCCCGTGGAGCTACAAGGCCTACCAAGTGATTACATTCCACCGCCCCGCCTTCCGGAGAACCAAAGAGCGTACTATGAGGCCCGCGGCACTCGCGGCCCATACGTACCAAGAGGGCAAGGGCGCCGTGACCATCACGGCCGCCCCGTGATCGCGGTGCCCATGGTGGAGGCCATGGGGGCGATGATCCGAGTGACTACTCCAGCCCCGGATCTCATGGAGGACGGCCTAGGCGAGGCCGTCGTGGCTAGGCCTACGCCCCACACCCGGCGCACAACCGAGGCCACAACCAAGAGAGGCAACCCGCCCATGCGGCCCGGCGCAATGTCAAAGTCACATTCGAGGACTTCCACGGCGAATATGACCCGGAGAAATTTATTTCTTGGTTGCAGGGGGCTGAACAGGTACTCAAGCATTGCAAATATGAAGAGTACGAGAAGGTGGAGGTCGTCACCATCCACTTCAAAGATGCCGCCCGATCATGGTGGAACCGCCTCGAAGACGATCGAGCGCGCCGAGGCCAAGCGCCTATAGTGGAGTGGCACCAACTTGTGCATCTCATGAAGCGCAAGTACATCCCACAAAACTACAAGGAGCACATGAGGCTGGAAATTGCAAGGGCACGCCAAGGCCAACTTACACCGGAGCAATTTATGTCCAAGCTTGAGGACATGTACTTCAAGGCCGGCGTGAGCACTTCCCCAGCAACCTTGAGGACCCGATTCATCACGGGCCTCAACCAAAGCATCCAAGATCAGCTCGAGATCCTTCCCATCCGAGACATGTCCGAGCTTGTTCATACGGCCATGAAGCTTTATGAGCAAGAAGTGAGGAACAAGCGCCAATCTTGGGGTGCTTATAAAAGGTACGACTCCAAATATTCTTACTCGGGCAACAAGACTAATCCCCTTCCTTCAAGTGTGTCCACACCAAAACAGGTTGTAGCCAAGGTGAATGATCCGAGAGCCACGAAGACCGGTGTCAACACCGCGGCCCGTGCCGCGCCGGCGCCGAACGAGCGCTCCCGTGACCTCGAGTGCTACAAGTGTGGCGGGCGTGGCCACATGAAACGGGACTGCCCAAACCAAAAGAAGGTGCTTTTCTCTGCCAACTCAAATGCCTATGAAAGTGAGGAGGACGACGAGCAACCTGCCTATGAGGAGGAGGCACAAATTGGCGCGCCATGTGACGACGACGGCTATGCCATTAGGCCGGAGGATGGCCATGGACCAACATATCTTAGTCTCGTCACAAAGCGCGTCATGAGTGTCAAGGAGGTCATCAACACCGGCCAAAGAGAGACCCTTTTCCACACGAGGTGCCAGGTCCAAGGCGTCACGTTGAGCGTCATCATCGATAGTGGAAGTTGTGGCAACTTTGTGAGCCAAAAAGTGGTGGATCATTTCAAATTCGAGACCACTCCTATCAAGGTGCCTTACCAACTTCAATGGATATCTAGTGGCAACGGTAGTTGGGTAACAAGGCAAGTGCTTCTTCCATTTTCCATTGGTTTGTATCATGACACCTTGCTTTGTGACGTTGCCGTCATGGACGCCGCGCATTTGATGCTCGGTCGCCCGTGGCAATTTGACCGTCGCGTGCTTCACGATGGATACTTGAACACTTACATGTTCAACTTCCACGGGAAGCGCGTGACTTTGTTGCCTATGTCCCCTGCAGAAATATTGCAAGATGAAGCGGAAAGACAAAGGCAAAGGGTGCAAGAAGCCGCTAAAGCCGCAAGTGCACATCCGAGTGCCTCCGCGGCGACGACCGGCGCCGACACCCAATCTGGCGGTGCCAAGCTGTCCAACACCAAGAACAGGCCAAATGAAACTGAGGGGTCGAGAGAAATCAGGGGAAAAGGTGGACGCAAGCTGAGTGCACCGCAGGCACACGCCGCGCCGCAAACAGGTGCCCGGGCGCCGACGCCCGGCGCCTCGCGGTGCCCCGACTCTTCCGCGGGCAATTCAGCCGCCCCATCTTCAATTCTAGGGCCATCTTCTGCCCTCAAGCCATACACTCCAGGGCCTACTTCTCCTCCAAAAATGGCCCATGAAAGCCGCCGAAGTGTGCGCGACACCGAGCCACCCCTTCTCGGCGCTTGCGAAGACCGGCTCTTGCTAGCGCGCCGACGCCAAGTCGCGCCACTTGTCCAGGGGAGTTCTCCTTGTTTCATATTATTTCCTTTACTTCTTTCTACTCCGAGTGATCATGTATTACCCGAGGGCATTGTTTCTATATTGCAGGAGTACAAAGATGTGATGCCCGATGATCTTCCGGATGGACTTCCTCCCATGAGGGGCATTGAGCACCGGATCGACCTTGTGCCCGGAGCCTCCTTGCCCAACCGGCCTGCATACCGCGCCTCTCCCCAAGAGACCAAGGAGCTTCAACGCCAAGTCCAAGAGCTTTTGGACAAAGGCTACGTTCGGGAGAGCTTGAGCCCATGTGCGGTGCCGGTGATTTTAGTGCCTAAGAAAGACGGGTCGTGGCGAATGTGCGTAGATTGTAGGGCGATCAACCAGATTACCGTCAAGTATCGTCACCCAATCCCGAGGTTGGATGACATGCTTGATGAGCTTCATGGCGCCACGGTGTTCTCCAAAGTCGACCTCAAGAGCGGATACCACCAAATCCGAATGCAAGAGGGCGACGAGTGGAAGACACCATTCAAGACCAAGCACGGCCTATACGAGTGGCTTGTCATGCCATTCGGCCTCACCAACGCCCCGAGCACATTCATGCGCCTTATGAACCACGTTCTACGACATTTTATTGGCAAGTTTGTTGTAGTATATTTTGATGACATTCTTGTGTACTCTAAGACTATTGTTTTGCATGCCGAGCACCTTAGGAAAGTGTTAGAGTGCTTACGGCAAGAAAAGTTGTATGCCAATTTTGGCAAGTGTGTGTTCGCCTCGGACACTACGAACTTTCTTGGGTTCGTTGTGTCCAAGGACGGATTGCGTGTGGACCAAGACAAAGTCCGCGCAATCAAGGAGTGGCCCATGCCCACAACGCCGACGATGGTTCGCTCATTCCTTGGGCTGGCCGGGTTCTATCGGCGCTTTGTGCGTGACTTTAGCTCTTTGGCCGCTCCTTTACACAACCTTACCAAGAAGACCGCCACCATCAAGTGGCTTCCCGAGCACCAAGCGGCCTTCGATGCTCTCAAGGAGTCCCTTTGCAAGGCTCCTGTCCTTCAACTTCCCGACTTCACCAAGTGTTTCGAGGTGGAGTGTGATGCGAGTGACTATGGAATCGGCGGCGTTCTTCTACAAGACCGACGCCCCATTGCCTACTTTAGTGAGAAGTTGACGGGCGCCACCCTCAATTATCCAACATATGAAAAGGAGTTGTACGCCCTCATCCGAGTCTTGAAGACGTGGCAGCACTACTTGTGGCCGGCGGAGTTTGTCATTCATACCGACCACGCCGCTTTGGCCTATCTCAAGAGCCAAACCACGTTGAGCCGGCGCCATGCTAGGTGGGTAGAGTTCATGGAGACATTTCCATACATCATCGCCCACAAGAAAGGTAAGGAGAACGTCGTCGCCGACGCGCTCTCCCGAAGGTACATACTCCTTACTCACTTACAATCTAGGTTGCTCGGTTTTGCATTGATAAAAGACCTTTACTCTTCCGATCCATTTTTTGGTCCAATCATTGCAAAACTCGAGCCTAGGAAAGAGCTTGACTTGTACTTCTTGGACGATGGGTATCTATATCGAGGGGGCAAGCTTTGTATCCCATTTTGCTCGGTTAGGCACTTGTTGCTCCAAGAAGCGCATGATGGCCGAGGCCATTTTGGAGTGGCCAAGACACTTGCGGCACTTAGGGAGCACTTCTATTGGCCACATATGGCTAAAGACGCTACTAAGTATTGCAATTCTTGCGTCACTTGCAAAACGGCCAAGGCCAAATCGAGCCCATATGGACTTTACACTCCTTTGCCAATACCCGAGGCTCCATGGGAAGATCTTTCTATTGATTTTATCGTGGGGCTTCCATTGACGAAGAAGGGTAAGGACTCCATTTTTGTGGTTGTGGACCGGTTTTCCAAAATGGCCCACTTTATAGCATGTAAAGGGAGCACGAATGCGACCGAGGTCGCTAACTTGTTCTTTGAACATGTTGTAAAGCTACATGGGATCCCTAAAACTATTGTGAGTGATAGGGATACCAAGTTCGTTGGGCACTTTTGGAGGACGCTTTGGGGGAAGTTAGGTACACAACTCTTGTTTTCTACTTCATATCACCCCCAAACCGATGGTCAGACCGAGGTCACCAATCGGACTCTTGGCGCCCTCCTTAGGACGGTGCTCAAGACAAACCCACGAAGGTGGGAGGACTTACTTTGCCATGTTGAGTTTGCATATAACAGGACCATCCATTCGGCAACCAAGCGAAGTCCTTTTGAGGTTGTCTATGGGCGTAATCCACTCACGCCCCTAGACTTGGTCCCGCGGCCCCTCAAACCCGGGGAGCACTTCGACGCCTCCACTAGAGCCGACACCGTGCGCAAGCTTCATGAGCGTACACGGGAGCAACTACAACGCCGCGCCGTGCAATATGAGGCACAACACAACCGCGGCCGCCGCCCCATGCTCTTCGCGCCAGGTGACTTGGTGTGGCTCCATCTTCGGAAGGAGCGCTTTCCCGCAGCCCGCAAATCCAAACTTCATCAAAGAGGAGACGGCCCATTCCGTGTGGTGCACCGAGTCGGCCCCAACGCCTACAAGTTAGAGTTGCCCGACACCTATGGCGTGCACGCCACCTTCAACGTGGCCGATCTCTCCCCATACTACGAGGCCGAGTTCATTGGCGAAGAAGCGGGGACGCTTCGGGCTCAAGGGGGGAGGGTGATGCGCCCTCGCCCATGACCGCCAAGGATGAAGAAGAGGCACTTAGCGTTCGCTCGGATGGCCCCATCATGAGGTCCCGAGCCAAGGCTATTGCCAAGGCCACGTCCTCCCTTGTCACTAGGACGTCGGCCAACCTCAGCCTAGACGACGGCCCCAAGGCCTTCATTTGCCTCGCCCAACTCAGCCCCGGATACGACGCGCCCGACGCTAGCGGCCCCATCGCGCCCGGCGCGCTTGTGCCTATTCTTGGCACCTCGGCGCCCGGCGCTCTTGTGCCTACTTTTGGCACCACGACGCCCGGCGCTCTTTGAGGTTCGCGCGCCCCAGCTTCGACTCCGACGCCGCTTCCGTGCGCGTGCCCCGACCCGGTGCCCGCTCCCGTGTGCAACGCCGCTCACCTTGAAGCCCCGGCGCCGACGTGCCTTCATTGGCCTTCGGCCAATGCCTATCTTTATATTACTATTTTTAGCATTTTATTTAAACTCTTTATTTAATTTTAGCTTGCTAGATATAGTATTATGGGCTTAGTAGTGGACCGGCCCATCTAGCTAGCTTCCTTGTTCTTTCTATTTAAACTCAACCTCCCTTCTTGTAAAAGGTTAGACACACTTTTAATACAAGACTAAAGTTGAGTGAGATATCCTCCTTGCTTGTATTTCGTGTCCACCATTGTTCTCTATCAAATCGTTCTACTCTTTCAACACCTTCATCGATTGCTTCCGCGTTCTAAACCTCAAGAGACTCGCCATACACGGTCTAGATCGGCATCACCGAGGCCTTGTCCATTCGAGGTCGCATCATTAAAGATTAGTCATGAGGACAACATGATGTATATAAAGATTAGAGGCTAATTAGTGGAGGGAGATGACGGGTACATGGTGAGTAAGCTTGTTGACTTCACTCCCGTAATTGTTTTTTTTTTATTAAGTAAGATTTACTATTACTCAAATATTACTTGAGACTAGTTTTCAGTGTCAAGAACAATTTCACTAGTTTGGAGCATCAATTAGAAACAATTTCTAAGTAATGAACGGATGAAAGCTAGGAACAACTTCTAAGTAGATGAATTCATAGCTTTATCATTGGTGAGTGTCAAAGCAGAGATATCCAAGTCATCTTGATGTCTTAAGTCGTTAGATTAGACTAATCAGTCCATTTCACTTATGGACTGATTAGTCCATAATTCGTCCACTTATGGACTAACGAATTATCTAATTTTACGCTATATAAGAAGCCATTAATTACAACTATGACTGCGATATAAACTTACTACATAAATGTACCCTATACTTGGTATATTATGTCATAATATGTGCTAATGAAGTCTTATATGATGTAAAATTGGATAATTTGACAATCAATCATCATATAAAAGCACATGTTTGTTTCACTTAGTGAATGACTAGTAACGAGTGGTTCAAAGATAAATTTATCAGAATAGAATGATCTAATAGTGTTTTTAAATAAAGGTGTATATTTGTACAACAAGCTAGTATATGCCAAAGTTTCCTATTTAATCATGGGTCTAAAACATCAATGATCATAAACATTTATTTGGACTAATTAAAATGCATAAAAGAAAAGTTAAAGAAACTAATAACATAATTCATCCATAACACGTTTATTTTACATAAAGTACTAATTATGAGGGTTTAATAGACCAAATTTACTCAATAAAAGTCTAATAAACATTTATAATAAAGGAGTCTATTTGGAAAAAAAAATAACTAAAGATAAAGGAATCTATTTGTATTTTAGCCCAATAATCTAAGTGCATTGTTGTAAATCCATTGCAATTAATAAGTATAAATAACCAATGATTTTTTTATTATTTGCTTTAAAGACACACTATAAGAATCTAATATTAGAAACATTTGATAAGTCTTACATTTGAGATTTTTTAATATTTTTATGCGATGGGTTCATCATTTCTTTTTAGGGTTTAATTTTCATATTTCATATGCTTATAACGTATCCAATATAAAAACAAATATAAAGGTCATCGATTAACGTATCTAACGGTTACCGAACAAAAGTCTGTTATGTCATGTAATTTGAGATTGACCCATAGACGATAAGCATCTGTAAAATATGTGAATGGAGTTTGTGATAGCGAAATCCACTAGTGAATTAGGTAGGGTGACGTGGATCTCGTAAGAGACAAAGAACATCGACTGTACGTATTGAGCTTGATCGAAGGGTTATCACTTATCACAAATAATGGGTGTATTTGACAAGGACAAATGAACGATAAGGCTGAGATGAAGGAGATGTGCTGAGTTGACCTAACCTGAAAAGGGTTATGTTGACGGAGGCCACTAAGCCAATTCGCAAGGTATTGGACAGGACAAAGGCCATCGCTCGAATCTAAGCCTAAAGCAACAAGCTAAGAGATAAAATCTAGACTCGTCCGAGGCATCTCTCCATATGCGTCTAAACTTGGTTATCAATATGCTTGATTAATGGCGCACAAATTGCTTCAATTCTGCTTCGGCTATCTCAACCTCCATTCCATCATGAATCCTCTTGGTTTGCTCCGACAAAAACCACATGTCTAGCTAGCCAACGCCCGAAGTATAATGCAATCGCACATACGCTTTCGCCCTCTTACCGACGCTAGCTTCACTTGATCATTTAGAGTGACCCACCCAGGTGGCGGCTTCTTCCATGCTCTAGGCTTCATCGCCACGTACTAGCCCCGGAGATCGATATAACCTACGCACCATGTAGGACCGTGGAAGAGAGAAACTCTTCCCACATTGGAAATTAAAAGAGAACACATCCACCATATAAGTACATGGCTACTCCCCCTATTGCCAATTGGTTTTAGGGTGGAACCTAATGTGCTTATATGTCGGGCTTACTGCGCACAGGGGCGGAGCCAGGATAGAAGTATTGAGGGGGCCAAATATAATGAAGGGGCCGACTATGTTAGTTAAACATAGTAAATTTATAACTTATACTAAGTAAATGACTTAAAATTGGTTTACAAATGTTCAATCTTCAAATATTCATAACTTTTTGTTTAGATATCGGATTAAGACATATAATATATCAAATCGAAGCCCCGAAAGAGAGGAACAATATAAGAGCAAAAAACTCGGATTGGGGGGGCCATGGCCCCCACCGGCCCCAATGTAGCTCCGCCCCTGACTGCGCATATGTGCACGAACCGACGTGTGAACCCCCGAAATTTAACAAGGACCTAGCTAAGCTTAAAACAACTCCTCCACTTGAACATCCATCGATCACTCGTGCAAGTCTCGAGATATATATCATCTTCAAACACTTGCCTAACCAACCCTGACCCTCCCGTATGCCTGTGCAAGATGCACATCCATAAGCAACGAGAACCGACTTCGATCCATGTGCCCCCATACACCTCACGCTTAGCGTTGATGGTCACCTCCAATTAACCAAGCTTAGTACGCAAGGAAGAAGTTGTCGACATGGACGCCCTCCAAACCCTCGGAAACACATGCATGGCGCTTCCAAACCCGGCCACTTCTACAACTTGTACACCCTCGTCCCATCAGCTTGCTCGCCTGGCCCATCCAATGTTTCCTTCCACGACGCCAAGACATGGTCAAGCACTACGGCCCATGTAACCACCTTCTCTCGTGTCAAAACCAAAACAATTGGTCGGGCAACGAAGCATCAATCAAATGTATATCCAAGATCATATCAAAAATTTATCGGATAAGATACGTTTTTGTTGAACAAAATTTTATGGGCGGACAATTAATAACCTACCATATATAATTTCAAATTCGTTATAAAAATATTTTTTTTTAGCTGCTTTGTGAGGGAGAATCTCTCGCAACATTTAGCAAAAATTTATCTGGAGGAAACGAAACGAAAAGATTTCGCTAATTGCAAACGGATATTAAAAAGATTGGAGTAATTATATTTTTGGCAAGATTTATTCGCATCAATTAACACTCGTAATATAAATTCAACTCCTCCCTTGCTCCTCTCCCCGAATTCCTCAGCTTACCGACTCAACAACAACTTCCCTCTCAATTTCACCTCGAACTTGCGAAAAAGCGGCCATGGCGGATCCCTGCTACGACGAATTCCTTCCGATTGACAGCGTCCCTGCCCCAATCATCCTCCCCTACTTCCCCTTGAAAGGCGCTGAATCTTCTTCTCAACACCAATCGGCCTTCGATTTCAATAGCGGTGCACTCGTCGAGTTTCAGTCGCCGCCTCCCCCTCCTTCCGAGCCCCACGCGCCGCCTCCGGCCGAGGGCTTTGAAGCCGAGAATGGCGACGGATCTTTACCTGCTCCCCGCCGCCGCCAACAGGGGCTTCCGACGAGAAAGAAACACCGCCGTGCTCCGATTTTGAAGAGGTAAGTTGCGATCCGAACTAATTGCTGACGATCTTTGGTTGATAGAAAGCGATTTGCGTGAAATTTGTGGAAATTGTTCAGATTCTCTGTTTCTAGGGTTTCAGTTGTGATAATGGCTCTGGAGTTTGGTGTTTAAGACTTTTAAAATTGCCTGCTATTATGTACTCTATCTAGTTTGAATACTAATTTGCTGTTTCAAGAATTTCTTAACCACGTACTTCTGATCGCCGACTCTGTGATGTGTCTTGGATTAATATTTGTTGGTGCAATGTAGGGGTGTCAAGAAGGCCGGAGCCGAAGGGAAAGCAAGGAAAAGGAAGAAGGAAGACGTGGATCCTGAGAAGGAGGAGGAAGCAGCAACTTGTGGACAAAGGAAGAGCTTCGAAGAGGCGGTTCTCGATCGGATGGATAAGATCATCGGCCGGTTGGACAAGATCATCAAGATGTCGAAAAGCCGTCGCCCAACCTAATAGATATATGGATGATGACCCTATATCTTCTGTAACGTTAGCTAGAGAGTAGTACTGAAATATGAGATTGCAACTGACAATAGTTGATGAAAGATGATGCTTGTTAGGCTGTGTGTATGTGAATTATGCATGACACTAGTCGATTGATCGATGATCCTCCGTTACTGTCTCTTTGGCTCTATGAACCTGCCTTCAGTCTGGTTGTTCTTGGTTTGATTGCATTTTGTTTGGGCCCTAAGCTCAGTTCGTCTCTGTTGTTTTGTACCTAATGAAAAACTACTCATCTAATTGGGCTACCAAAAGATTCAATACAACAATCCTTTCAGTCTTCCTTTGGGTACAGAATTGTATAGTTTTTGTGTATTCAATACAACAATCCTTTCTGTCTTCGTACAGGGGATCATCTAAGCCTACAGAGGTCATGAATTGAAGACTAAAATTAATATGCATAGAGGAGAAAGGTACCGTTAACTAAATGGGCCTAAATCTTGTTTATCACAATATGGGCCAGACCCATTCTGTAAATTCGACTCAGGCCCATTCTGTAAATTAATATGCATAGGGTTCTAGTTTGACGCTGCCCAGATTGGTTTTTTTTTCTTCTAATTCTTCTGTCAGTATTAACTCTTGTTGGGTTTTGTACGACTTTCTTCACTCTGTACAATATGGCAAAGGTTTGTTCATGTTGATCTGCTTTCTTATTAATTGTGTTGAGCTGTGATGAGATCAAAGATTGTCATGCACCACTCTAATCGATTGTTTTTCCGTGGTTGGTTTTGCATTTCGGCTGGTTTTGTGAACAAATCTTTGGGTGCTTGTTTGTGTAATTCATGAGAAAAGGTGTGTCTTCATGACTTGAGGCGTACTGTACAAACAAGCGCTTTGTTTGGTGTGGACAACGTCATTTCATTTCTGATGGTCGCCAAATTTCCCTATTCTCTGTTTTCTTCTTTTCCTGTCAAGCCATTGACCTGTTGTTGGATTAGAGTTTCATTGGAAATACTCGAAAGGAATTTGAATGAATTCACTTTCCTAGATTGGTCAAATCATTCAAAAAGAAGAAGCAAAGGTGGAGATCAAAAGAAGGAACGAGCCAGAGCTACAAATAAAAGGAAGAAAGTTAGCAGGAGGTGGATGTAGATCATGTAGGAGAAGAAGGGCAAAATGAACGGCCGATCTAAAACTGTGATGCTTTTATAATAGTATAGGTTACTCGGAAGAATAGGAGATTACTACGTACCTCTTTTTTAACCAAATAAATGTACTTTTTATATGAGAAATTTCATGTCCTAACTCGATCGGTCCCGAGAGACCGTGATTATGACCTAGAATTGAACATTATTTAATTTTTCCAATTTGTGTGCATTATTTTTATGTAAAAAGTTAGTTAAATAACTGTCGTTCTAGGCAGATGTTACTTGTTAGTCTATGACCGTTATTGTAATCTCATATAAATAGATGTATGAACGATGTAAAACGGAGAGGGCAAAGGGTATTGCCCCGAGTGATCGGAATGAAGGTATTGTTTCGGAATTGTGACGGGGGCGAAGGTAATGTCTCCGGGGTAGTTATAGTCGAATGTAATGCCTGTGTAAACACACATAAAGACAATTTGTGTGGTTGTACGAGAAAAACCGAGCGTTGGAATTGTGTTAATGGAATTTCCGGGTTTGAGTTTTTAACATCCAGCAGAAGAGGAGGAATTTATAAGGTTAGTTGGGGGATGGGCTTTAATTTACGTGCATGATTGAAAATACTACGTGCATAAAAGACGATGTACGTATAGAGTAGGCACGTTTAATTAGTAAAAGTCAAAGCTAGTCACGCTCAACAAACATAACACGCAAGAAGTTGAGAATTGGATACTACCATATCCATCATTCATGTGTGTGTGACTCTATTCAATATATTTTCAACAACACAGTACTCATTAAGTGGATACGAATTAATTATTCATCCAGCAAAATTTGGGCAATTGCCAACCTTCATGTATTCCTTTTTTTTTTTAACGTTTATAATGTACAAAAAATCAAATACGTGTCCTCTCTCCAGATTTTCGACGTAGCCGACGACAGTAGGCGCATGCAAATCAGTTCTCCTTCAAGTCTGCTACTGTCGTATCCCACAATTAAGCTCAAATTATCATTTCAAAATGGATATAAGATATAATAATATTAAATGTTATTAATTTAGTGGTTGAATGTTGAGGCATTAACTTGCTACAAAACTCTTCCACCAGCGATCCAACTACCCTGCCCTGGTTGAAGGTGCTTTGGTGCATGTACGGGTACGTGTTCGTGAATTATACTGTGATAGAAATTACCGCGACAATTAGGTAGATGGTAATTTTCCGAAATAGAGAGATCTATAAAGGAATAGCTATTTAACATTTGTACAATTAAATTTAAATTAACCATTCAACTTTACACTTGCTTATATATGCTTAAAATTAGAGTGTTGGGTTTCCTAAAATTAGAGTCTGTGTGAAGGCTAACCTCGATGGTCAAACCGAGTTTATATAACGCTATAATTTTTTTTGGTCGATATATAACGCTATAATTAAAGAAAAAGTTAAATACAAAATTGAATGGAGTTAAGATCCATTTATTCAAATTCATCCCACTTGCGGTTTTACAGAATACAAATCATAGCGGTGGCCTTAACCCATTCATTTCGTAATGCATTCAGGTTAGGGCCCTCTAATAATTTTTGGAGGCCCATTGTAAAAATGTATATGGTTGTCCAAGTTGATCTAATGTGAGTTTGACTAGTAATTTTCCTTCAACCAATGAAGTTTTGTGGTCAGTAACTTGTTGTGATTGTTCAGTTGAAGTAATTTCGCAATACATTAAGGGGTGATTAGCAGTCACTATTAGGTCATCACCCGGATTGTTACGTGCCACCCTATTTTTTCAAATCACGAGTATCGCGAGTGAACTCAGATTTCACCATCCGAAACCCTCCAAGGTTGTCGGCTACATAACATACGAGTAGAAACAAGCAACTTAGTTCTTTATTATCAGAGGGATTTTCCCCAATTTGATTACAAAAGCAATTACTCATATAAACACTATAAAATATTAATTGATTGAAATTGGATAGTATCGGAATGAAACACCAACTCGAAATATTGTTTAAAAAATAGTATGGGATCCAAAATGTCAAAAGCGTTCCAATCTTGTAGAAACCTACCTTCCTTCTTTCAGAGCATCGTGTTTTCGTCACTCATCTTCAACACATGCTTTTTTCCTTCGCCCTTGATTTTAGTCGCCACGACTTAATTTGTTGTTGCTTCCTGATATTTCCACAATAGACATTAAATATCAACCAACTGATTTAGGAAAGAAAGAATGGATGTTAGTTTGACGCGAGATTAAGCAAATGGTAGAATACGACTTGGTTGTAAGAAAATATTTGACATGATGGCATCCTAAACTATACATAAAAGTTAGTTGATGCACAATAATCGAGGGTTCTTTCAAGTGGGAAGTATACAACTCTTTGAGCGAGATGCATTAGACAAATAGGGCTCAATAGAAAAGGATAACAATGGCTTAAGAATGAAGAAATACGAGATTTTTTTGAAGTAGAACACTAGATGATAGTAGCTACTAAGAAAGATATGTGTTTTAGATTTATTGAGAACTTTCATAATTGGAGGCATCATTGAAAAGTATCAATCAACTAATCAGATTTATACTCACCGTGATACCATATGTTTTGTGTATGTTCATAGTGAAAAATAAAATCTTTCATAGAGAGAAGCTAGAGTGATTTTTTAAAGTTATACTAAACACCATGTGTTGACTAATCACTATACACAAGGTACTAACTTTATATGTTGGCTTGTCTTTTTCTCAAATTTTCACGATGGGATTTACAAAACCTCGTGTTTACTTGTCATATTATTTTTGTTGAAATTATAGCTTACTTGTCATATTATTTTTGTTGAAATTAGCGTAATTACCCGCACCTTGTGTGGATTTTAATAAAACTTTCCTTGTATAAATTTACATGATTATTTAATGCATAATTTTTACGAAGATCAATAATTCGAAGAAGAAAAAATCTTTATATACACCTACTTGGTAGGAAGAAAAATCTTATATGTGGACAAATATATATATGATATGGATAAATAAATATGAGGTGACTAAATAAAAAAATTAAATAATATATGACGTGGAGCAGCGATAGACCGACATGTGACAAGATCCTGTGTGGCGAAATATGAGAATGACACGTGATAAAATCTTACGTGGCGTAATGTGGTGACTCCAAACCTTACGGCGCTTATATATATATATATATAGATTTTCATAATTATTTCCTATAACTTTCAAACCCGATGGAGAATGAGGCAAATCTAAGTGTTCTAGTGTGCACTCTCCAGATAAAATAGTGAATACTCGTTTGGCACCTCAACTCACTGGTTGAGTATTCATGGGTACCATGAGGTCTCGGGTTCAAAACTCCATGACAGTTTTTCCTATTCTCTTTAGATCCGGCTAGGAACCAATTCTCATTCTTTGCGGATACTTTAGGTAAACTCAAGTAGTATTTGTGGCGACCTGAATCCCTTACCTTATCAAAAAAAATCGCGAATACCTATTTACTTTTTTTTGTTTTGTATTCTCTCTTGTTAATTTGTGAACTCTCAATCATTAAGGCCCATTTGGGACATTATTGAATTCTATCCTTATATAAAAAGGAAAAACAATCTCGATCATATTCGAACACGCCTTAATTGACCAGCAAACAGGTCATATACATCGATAAGTTAGTGTGTCGGCTAAATACATAAGTGGGTACCCGAATTTGTGCCTATTAGTCATTTAGGATCCCGAACTTTAAACTTTGCCAATTTGGCACCTCAACTCAACATTCGCGACCAATTAAGCACATAATCGCTGACATGTATAAAAAATTTGCCACATCGAAACCACGCATCTGTCCACGTTTACACATCATATTTAAATAAAATAAATTATTAGAACAATTTAAAAAAGAAAAAAGAAAAAAGAAGAAAAAGAAGAAGATGGAGACGTGGGTGTCGCCGGAGCCCCCACTGCAACTGCTCCTCGACGGCGGCGAATTGAACCCTGCTCCTCCACCTCAGGCGGCAAGGCCGTAGACCGGCTCAAGGACGGAGATGACGGAGGCGAGGTGACAAAGGGCGGTTATGTTGACGTGAGCGAAGAGGTTGAGGGAGGAAGCGAGGAAGAGCGAGCGAGATCCCGAGGATGAAGGGGGAGTGGATGTCGATTGCGATCCAGATGAAGGTGACGAGCAGGCGGTGAAAGACGGAGGGGATGTCGGAGGATACCGGTTTGCTGGAGTAGATCGAGGCGACGTTGAAGACGGCGGCCGCTTTGGAGAGGAGGGAGAAGATGAAGATGAAGATTAGGGTTAGGGTTATCAGGTAGAAGTCTTGGGGGAGAGCTTCAAGATTGAGATCAATTCCTTGATTATGGTGGATAGTGAGAGAAATTGGAGCTCCTATGGTTGTAGATCCATGGCCCATTTTACAGTGTTTGGGAAGAAAGTGAGAGATCTGAGGATCGACGCCGGCGGTAGAAGTTTTTCTTATTTTTTAATTATTCTAATATATTATTTTATTTAAATATGATGTTAGCGTATACGTGGCTTCGATGTGGCAAATTTTTTTGTACCTGTCAGCAACGGCGGAACCAGGATTTTAGTTCAGAATGGGCTAAATAGTTTAGTTTAAGTATAATCGTTAGAAATTTGATCAATCTACTTAAAATAAACCCGATATAATTAATATATAAGCAACGGTGGACGTATATGCTAACATCATATCTAATTTGATCTTGTCCGCCGTTGATTGATCAATCTAATTTGATCAATCAACGGCGGACAAGGTTGGTCCTAACAAATTAGAGACACTGAGCGAAAAGTTAATCAAGGGTCGTTTTGTATACATTTTATTCCACTATTATACACAAAAATCCAATTCTTTTTCTAAAATTAGCTAATACCTAATATTTTTCACTAATCATTTGTTTCACCATCTTTTTTTACGACCTAACTTCATTTCAATTATAGTGTATGGTGGTGTTTATTTATATATGTGCTTTTAATATTCTATCCGTTTCGAAATAGTTATCCATATAACCACCTTTTCTTGTTTCCTAATACTTGTCCATTTCATTTTTTTTCATCAGTTTCCATTTATACCCCTAATAATTAACTATGTCATAATCATATACGGTTTCCCATGTTTCTTACACTTATAACTAACTCAATAATAATATAGGAAAAACAATTCTTTCTTAATATGTACAAATATTAAATGGACAATTATTATAATACAAAGGGAAATAATATATTATTATATTCATAATTTTATTTAAAAAGTATAAAATCCCAGTGGGGGTCGTGGTTCCGTCGTTGCCTGTCAGCGATTATATGCTTAATTGGTCGCGAATGTTGAGTTGAGGTGTCAAATTGGCAAAGTTTAAAGTTCGGGGTGTTAAATGACTATTAGGCACAAGTTCAGGTACTCACTTATGTATTTGGCCCACAATAATCTATGAAACTATGACCAATAAGATTATCCACATCTCAGAGGTAAAAAGTAACTTTTTGCACTATCATCTTAAAAAAAAACCACATCCCATGTATTTCAAGAGTCCAAAAAGCTAAATCTACATCCCCTCCGTCTAAATACCCACTTAACTTTAGGAGAGTGTAAAATTTGTTTGGGCGCACCTCATTATTGATGAGTCAAATGAAAAATTAATTTTGGGAGGTGCTATTCTTCACACTATTTTACTAAAGGGAAATTCCTCTTGTTACCCTCGAGGTTTCGACAATTCCTTTTGGGGTCCCACGGAATTTTTTTTTCCTCTTGGTATCCCGTAGTTTTACAAATATTCCTTTTCGTACCCAAAAGTGTATATAAATCAATTTTCCGTCCAAAAAAACCATTTTTCGTTTTAAAAAATAATTAAATAAACTAATTTATTTTATTACTCTTTTATTACTAATGTATATACCATTATACAAGGAAAAGTAGAAAAAAAAATCAAAAACAAGAAGACCGTAAGTGGATTCAAATTAACAACAAACATATTACAAACTTGATAAAAAAACAAGCACATTAAAAACTTGATCGAAGAAAAAACAAGCGGATTAAAAACTTGATCAAAACAAAAAACAAGCAGATTAAAAAAGAGTAATAACAACGTACAAGCAGATTTACAACAAGCAAATTTGAATCCACTTACGGTCTTCTTTTTTTTTCTAATTTTCCTTGTAGAATGGTATATACATTAGTAATAAAACAGTAATAAAATAAAGTAGTTTTATTTAACTTTTTTTTAAACTATGAAAATGGTTATTTTTGGATGAAAAATTGATTTATATACATTTTTGGGTACGAAAAGGAATCTTCATAAATTACGGGGTACCAAAAGGACAAAAAATCGTGGGACACCAAAAGGAATTGTCGAGACATCGGGGATACCAAGAGGAATTTCTCATTACTAAACTTCACACCAACAAATTACAATAATATCCTTATATCAAGACATATATATATTAGTATATACTAACAGAAATTAAGGAAAGAATGTATCTTAAGATGTTTTATGTTTGTATTTTTATTTTTTTGACTAGGTAAAAATTAGGAGACCACCCTTTACGGGGGCCAACCTAGCGCATCCTTACGGATGAGAGTTGAGAACTCTTGACATCTCTGAATGTGTTCTTTAGGGTAATCATGGCCCATTTTAGAAATTTTATCAGCCACGACATTCGCTTCCCTACCAACATGCGTAATTCTAACTGATTCGAACCATTGGAGTGATCCCCGAATGTCCACAATCAGGATGTCAATCTCCCAAAGATAATTCAAAGCTCCTTGGATGCATTTATCACTGTGAGGTTGTCATCCTCGATTTCGATATTTTTTATTCCCAAGTTTTTTGCGGATTTAATCCCATTCCATAATGCCAGAGTTTCCACTTATGTTTGTATGATTTAATATATATGGGATGTATTTAGATCTCAAGAAAATTCTAAATATTAAAAGGTAAGTTGAAAATTATTTTAACTTCATTTAAATCTTAGATATTAAATATCAAAACTCCAAATCTAATCTCTTTTCACTCCATTTGAAATTTAAAACATAATCCTAATTAATTTCCCACTATTACTTCAATTTTTTTAAAAAAAAATCATCCCTATGTATTTGTCGATGTAGAAAAACAAAAATTAAATAATACAACTATTGATGCTTCGGGTGGCCGGCTGGCTTTGATGACATAACCGAACAAAGCAAAATCGAAACCTTATATTGATCATCATCAAGCTCGATTTGGGTCGATCCCAACTATTAATGAACTTGACAAATGACAACGCTTTAGAAAATTGTTAGAGATAATTAAGTAACCACTTCCTAACTAATTAATGAAGCCCTCTGGGGATCGGATCTTTGAAGTTATCCAACTTGATATGACTAGCGACCAACTTATATAGTATAATGTCGATCCCGATCTTAATTAAGTAAGTGTGACCTACGTATTATTTGTGTCGAGGTACAATAACAACTTTGAAAAGTAGAGACAGAGGCAGTTGCGCGCACAGCATAGCTTGATTTGCATGAGCTAACATTAATGGTGGCCGAGAAGTTTGGTGTTAGGTTTTCATTTAAGTTAGTCCACCAAAACTTTGCAAAGGGTAGATGACAATGTGAATGAGCCTCTTCAAAACTAAGGTGAAATGCCATGCACCTTTGTGTTTGTGGGAAAGGGGAAATTAAAAGTTATTGTTTAAAGAAATACATGTTGTTGCTTCGCTGGGCTGTGTGTGTATCAAACCATTGCCACACAAGTGAGGAATATAATTGTGGTTTGCAAGTTTTAGGTTTGATGAATATATAGGCTTGGAACCTTACGTAGAATCAACTGCATTGATTCCTCGAGCTTTTTTTTAATATTCTTGAAAACAGAATTGGATCCTCTAAATTTTATTAGCTATTACTACTAGTTTAGTTTTCGCGCAACGCGAGCAAATTTTGTTATGTCCTACACTTAAGGCCATTATAATAGACAGACACGAAGTCAGAGGTGGGCTGATTTTATTTTTATGGATTTTTATATACAAAAATAAGTAGACTAGAACTACGGCTACCTAGAAACCAAGTAGCATAGATAGCAAATTGGCAATAGCTAGTGTCTTGTGGGTTCAAATTATCCATTTGTACTTTTTTAACTATTTTCTTTTGTTCTTTCTTTGGTAGTTTGGTAATCTTAATTTAAGACAATTTTAGCCCATCCATGTTCCAATTCCTGATTCCGTCCCAAGTAATAAATAGGGGAAGGTGATATAAACTTATGGTTTAATTATAGTCATGGACATCATCATCTACTTGTTAGCCTGTGTGATAATTGATAATATTTTATAATCGTTGCAACAAAATTAGCATTTAAAGTATTTGTCCCAAGTTTCAACCCCCAAAGAAAACATTTGTCCCAAATAGTAGTTGTAGTATTTTAGCGGAGCCGCTATTCGTACACTATTTTTGGCTAAATATACACTAAATGGTGCGCCTACTTTAGGAGTGCAATGTGATACGCCTAAGATAAGCGTAGAAGGGCAAAATGGAAAAAATTACCGTTTGGGACAATACTGTGCGCCTACCTGGTGCGCCTAAGAGGTGCACCACTTTGGTGTGCCATAGCAAGGAGCACATTCTAGTGCTCCTAAACTAGGAGCACCACTCTAGTGCCCTTGACGGTATACAACTTTTGATCGTATTGGGCCCATTAAGCCCACAATACTATCCAAACCGAATAGAACTTACGATCCAAGGAAACGTTCATAAAAGAGTAAGAACATAAACCGAAACGATAGTCAAACGTGATGAAAAACCGAAACTAAGAAATCAAACTCGAATTGGGCTTGTGGGCCCATTAGGCCAATACGATCCAAACCGAATAGAACTCTCAATCCAAGACAACGTAAATGAAAGATTAAAAACATAAACTGAAACGATAGTCGAACGTAATGAAGAACCGAAACTAAGGAATCAAATCCGAATTGGGCCTATGGACGATTAGGCCCAATACGATCTAAACCGAATAGAACTCTCGATCTAAGCTATCTTTCATTAAAGAGTAAAAACATAAAGCGAAACGATAGTCGAACATGATAAAGAACCGAAGCTAAGGAATCGAACTCGAATTGGGCCCATCCAAACCGAATAGAACTCTCGATCTAAGACAACGTTCATGAAAAAGTAAGAATGTAAACCGAAACGATAATCGAACGTGAAACCAATCCCAATATTTGACATGAAACCGGTTTCATGTCATGATCTCGAAGGATTAGAGAGAGATTAGGAAAAGATTAAGGTAAGAAGAATAGTTTTAAGAAAAGAAGGGATTATAAAGCCTATTGGAGAATTTCACATCAAACTCCTAAATTACATCACTTAATTATAACCTCATATTTCCAAAATTACAACCCATGATAATATAATTGATTTATAATTAATTTAATATGAGATGAGAGTCGTGAGACCAAAATTAATATGGAGGTTTAAATAATCTCAACTTTAATATATAATATAGATAGATTGTAAATTTAGAAGATTAAAACCCTCACCACAACTTTAGATAGATTTGTAGAGTACCTTATAGGATTTAGGGTGCGTTCGATAAATAAGTTAAAATACTGATAAGTTAAATGATACTGATATTGATGCTGATTTTAGGTACTGATATGTTAAATGACGCTGATGCTGAAAGTGAGCGTTCGGTAGAAAGATTTGCTGATTAGTTGTAATTTCAGGAAATAAGCATGCTTATTTTCAAATTAATAAGATGGGGGGTAACTTCTTATTTTTTTTAGATACTTATAAGTAACAGAATACTTATTTGGACAAATAAGTACCTAAAATTTTAAATTGCCGAATACCTATCTCGGATACTTATAAGTATCATTTAACTTATTTTAACAAATAAGCTACTTATTTTATGTTTGTTGAACCCACCCTAAGATAAAAATCTAGACGGTGCTTGACCACAATGAGGAATATCACTATCCATTATCCCATTCAAGAGGTGACAAATTTATTCTCCAATCTCCATTAATTGTAGATTAGGTCACATTTCCCTTTTCTAATGAGACATGTTTGAGGAATGAGCAGTGTTGTTTCTATCAATACAATTATGTGATACTTGTAAATTGTAACTTTGTTAAGTTTCATAAATTAAACCCAATTTAGTGAAATAAGCCAACTAATTGTTTTGGTCTATTGTATATAGATTTATGGGATCACTTTTTTGTTGCAAGTTTGAATAGAGATTTGATAAAAATATCTAGTTGATGATATGAGAAGAGCCACTTGAACGTATCTAGCCAGTCCAAAAATAAGCTACCGTATAATTTTTTTGAGCATTGATTAGCTTGCGTCCGACCCAATTGGGATCATTTTGATGCAAGGAAGACAAGGTGTATACATACGTACTTGTGTATCTTTTATTATCTGGTGATTAAAAAACAAGGCAATTGGGATCATTTGCTACCATCTGTACTACCAAAAAAACTATGCCACTACTCATAACATTAATTCTCTTTTTTTTTTTTATAGCTTTTATTAAATTATCAATTACATAAATTACATTTCCTCCGCTTTAAAGTAGTTCTCCATTAACTTGTTTCATAAAATTTGTTCGGTTCATTAGTTTTTTTCCACTTCTTTCAATTCTACATTTTTTTTTTGAAAAAAAAGGGTTAATTGTATTAAGATAAAGGTTACAAAATTGGTTAGTTAGGACTAGCTATTTACATGATCATCCATCTCTACTCTCTCCATAAACTTCCTAAGGGCTCTAGAATTGTTCTTCCATCTAGCCTTGCAGCTATTCTTAATCAATCTAATACACATGCAAGTGCACTCTTCCTTTCTTAGCCTTTGTTGATTAAACAAGACTAGGTTTCTCGCTTTCCAAATATAGAACATACAAACACAGATGCAATGATTCCAAAGATTGAAAGCAAAAGACTTCCTTCCCTTGAAAGTGCTCGTGTTACTGATCCATTCATCAATGTTGTTGATCCTGCGGCCAAACTTGGCCCAAGCCAGAACTGAATTAGTAATGCTGTTGGAGTAGCTACACTCAAACCATAAATGGTTAGGATTTTCTTGGCTTGAGTTACTACATAACAGGCAATGATCCTCCACTGTAAGACCCCAAGCATGAAGTCTATCTCTTGTATGGATGCCTCTACTAAGAATTTTCCAAGAAATAAAGGCCACCCGAGGGGAGTTAATCTTGTTCCATACCATGTCTGCCCATGGAACCTTATCTCCTCTGCTCCTCTTACTATCATACAAGCTCCTGCCATCAAATCTGCCAAACCTTGAAGTCATAGCACTAGCATTCTGGTTGTCCTCAAGAGAATCCACCAACTCATCTCTCATCTTCATAACAGCCTTCCACAAAGCATTGTTAGAATTCTTGCAATGCACTTCCCATATGCTAAGCCCTCTAGTATGAGTGTGATCCACCCACCATGACCATATAGAGTTATCACCCAGCCTGCATCATAGAGAAGCTCAGTGACATTCACTTTATTCCAAGCAGAAAGATCCTTAAGACCAAGGCCACCTTCATCCTTTGGCCTACAGACTTTCCTCCACGCCACAGGAGCTTTACAACCATTGCTACTACCACTCCAAAGGAAATTTCTCATGGACCTTATGAGCTCATTAATAACAGCCTTGGGCAGCAGGAATATCTTACTCCAATATTGGATCACTCCATGAAAAATGGCTCTTATGATTTCAAGTCTCCCTGCATATGAAAGGTGTCTAGCAGCCCAGGCATTGGCCTTGTTTCTGATTTTAGATGTCAATTCAGCAAAGTCCTTGCATTGAGCTCTAGAACTGCAAAGAGGCACTCCTAGGTATTTAACAGGGAGTTCTCCCAGAGTCATGCCAAGAATGCTACAGATGCTGCTTTCCTGGTAGTTCTCAAGGCCAGCACAAAATACTTTGGATTTGCTAAGGTTCATTTCCAGCCCAGAGCACAAGCCAAAGTCAGAAAGCACATCCTTGATGGATTGAATAGATCCAGGGCTACCATGAGAAAAGATGAATAGGTCATCTGCAAAGCAAAGATTAATGATTCCAGCTCTCTTGCAGTCAGGGTGGAATTTATAAGAGGAGTTACTGGCACAGGCTTTGAGAGCTCGAGAAAGGTATTCCATGATGAGCACAAATAGGTATGGAGCCATAGGATTATCACTCATTCATTGTGATTTCTAAGCTAGATATATGTCATGATGTGTACTAGGTATTGTATCAGTATTTGCAACATACAATGTAGCGGAGAATTCCAACTGTTAAAAACTTAACAAGGTGTTTTACACCCGAGATGTTCAATTATATGAAGATGGTTTTCCTTTCAAAAATGTACAATAAAAAGCTACAAAATTTAAGACAGATTTTACTTATACTGTTATACATCATTTTTTGTCTATTTACACCACTCAACATGCGGGTGTATTGGTGTGGAAGTACAGTCAATATTAATGTGGTAACGTCCATATAACATGGTGATGTGGAATACACAAAGCATACATAGTTTCTTATCAGGACATTTTTTTCGAGGTGTTTAGGTTCACCTAATGTTATGGTGTAGAAATTCCACACTGCCACATTGAGGGGTGTACCTAGTCAAAAAATAAGGCGTAAAAAGCTTGTGCGATATATAATTAATTTTCCCCCTATGCTAACTTCTCCTGTCACGACAGCACGTGGAAGCTCGATCTAATCTTCCTCCAAAATCTGGTAGCATAGAGATCGATCGATTATATATGTCATATGAGCCAAGGCTTTGTGCCGGTCTTCTTACTAGTGAGCACAAAAAGAGCAAGTTGTGGATGTGATCGTACCGACGGGAATGCACTAGATCCCATCGAAACTCTAAAATTAAGCGTGTTTGAGCGAAAATAGTACTAGAATGCGTGACCTTTTGAAAAGTCCTCTTGTTACGTTAATTGGACACCAACAAAAAAAGCAAGTTGTTTAATATATAAAAGAATTGAAATTTACTAGCCATGAGTTTTGGACTTAAATTCTTTGAGCAGCCAACCCATACCTTATCACTACACCAACTTGTATTCCTTTACCTTTTTGATTTGAAATTGTGATGGGTCCAATAAATAGGTTCGATCATTCACTTATAGCAGGAAGTACTCTCTTTGTCCATATTTTTTATCTTTTCTTTGAGTTTTTGCACAAGACTTAAGAAAAGTTTAAAAAAAAGGGGTAATTTTAATGATTTGATTATAATAATATGGTAAAATAAAAGGAAAAAGGGATTAAAAAAGGGGGTAAATTGAAGGATTTGGTGATGATAATGTAGTAAAAAGAGAGGAGAGAGGAGAGAGGAGAGAGGAGAGAGGGATAAAAAAGATGTAATTTAAATGATTTAGTGAGGGTAATGTAATTAAAGGAGAGGAAAGAGAGATATAAAAATAATAATTTAAAGGATTAGATGAGAATAATGTGGTAAATTAGACAACCCTAAAATGGAAAAACAAAAAATCAAAAATAAGAAGAATAAAAAGGGAAGCCTTAAATGAAAATGAGGAAGAGCAAATATGGACAAAGGGAGTAGTAATTTTCCAATGAATGAGCAGGCAGGGCAGCAACGCCCCCTCATAGCTATACCCTTGCCTCAAACCAAACGTCATGTAGTTAGTTCACTCAATTCAACATGCCATACATATAATTCAAACTATGTAAACTAGCCATCTACTCCAAGCGTTGCTCGAGACAGTTGTTCAGTAATACTTTTGTAGTTTTGTATGGTCGTTGTTTATATTTATGGTTTCATATATTTATTTATATTCAAACAATATCTTGTCTTGGTTTAAAAAATTAGGATGACATTATTATTGTATTTTTGCATTATTAAGATTATAAATTCGTGAATATAAAAAATCATATTCTTAATCTATTAATTTTTAGTTATAGTACTGACACTGATTATCCACAAACTAACTTAATAAAGAAATTTAGTCATGACTCCTATAATTTTTTTATGATATAACATTTAAATTTGAATGGAAAAATCTAGATCTAAACCATTATAATTGAATTAATTGATATAAAATAAATTTTATAATGCATATAAGTATAATATAATTCAATAACATATATAGTGCAAACTAGTAATAAGAAAATGAATGATTTTAAAATAAGCAAATATAATCTTTCATTTTTAAGCCGCATCATTTAATCAAAAAGTACTCAATAAGATAAAATTAATATATACCTATGCACTTATCAATAAGAGTAACATATTAAACTTCAAAATGACAGTTTAATTAATGATACCACTTTAATATGAAATTAATTTAATAAGATAAAGTATATTTAAAGTATTAACATATAATAGCCAATAATAAAAAAAATAATTAGAAATAAATTTATTGAAATAATAATAATAATAATAAGAAGAAGAAGAAGAAGAAGAAGAAGAAGAAGAAGAAGAAGAACAACAACTTAATTAGAGTGAGAGCAGTTAATGCTAAAAAATTTCAAGTTTACATGGAGTTGAGATAAATAGACTCGGGACCATTATATTTTTATAGAGATATTAATTAATCGATGATATAATAGAAAATATTTGAAATGACACCTGTGAAAATTGTATTGTAGAACTTAAGGTCATGATTTTTTATCTTGAATATTGCAATAAATGGATGTTAATAGCCTATTCGGATGAAAACTCTGTCATATTTAAAGGTCCAAAACTTAGACATTTGTGGTACTATCTTTGAAAATAATCTTATATTTTGAAGTTAAAGACAAGGAATATTAGATTATAGGGTATTAATTTACGAAGATTCTACCGTTCTATCCTATGTCCTGAAATTTGTAGAGCATTCAACATATGCAAGATGGGAAGGAAAAAATTGTAATAAATAAATAAAGACTAAAAGGAATTGAAGTATGGAAAGGAAACCCTTAAAGATACGTTCTCAAAAATTATGCATCAATTCTGACCTACAAATACACAAATTTGAGGAAATGGACTGACGGAGACATTTTCTTCTCTTTGAGGATAGCCGGCCAATTTAGAAACGAAATCACGTACAAGATCCATTCAAACCGAGGCAAATAAACAAGTAACCTAAAAGGACAAGAAAACTTACACCCAAGTGTGTAGAACATCGATCAAATGTCAAATGGTCACATTGGCACGCCATTTTTAGCTTGCATGGACTTGTTTCAACTAGATGGTTCAACAAAACTTCAAGTACAAGCTATTCCTTCTAATTCACCGGAATTTCCTTGCTTTGACCACACAAAACATTGCTTTAATTAGCTAATTCCCAAGCTGCAAGAAAGTAGCAATTTCTTTTTCAATTATTGGCGCAATGCATGGTGTCAAAACTTGGATCATAACCTAAACTGGTAAGTTCATAAGTTAAAAAAACCGATCCAAATAAATTTTAGACTTTTTGAAATTTTATGAACCGAAGACCGGACCAAATATACTCGGATTTTATAGTGCCCTAATCAAATGAAATGCTTATAGAATTAATGTCCTGATTATTGGTACTAATTAATTAATATATATATATATATGCCCGATGATTACGTAAACATCAAACCAATCCAAATCATTCTCCAAAATCACCCGCCACATACCATTAATCAGAAACCCAGGACCTTGCGGAAATTGATCAAGTCAATCTCAACTCCACACGACTCCCATTTTTCACGTACCATCCAACTCAATGAATTCTCTTAAAGTATTTCCAACACGATCTCCAAATTCTTAAAAGATGTGAATTTGAAGATTTATATCATAATTTTAGCCCCAACAGTTTTTTCCAAAGTGATCCCCAAAATGGAGAAGATTTTCAAAAATCATAGTGGGTTCCCTAAATTTGACGATGTCTCCATTTGCTCCATTTGTGAATTTGCAATTAATATTTTCTATTGCTTTTATTTATTTTTGGTTAATTAATTGCAAAAGTTGTTTTTCCCTACCTGTTCAACCCTTCCGTCCAATTTCTCCCGTTGCCAGGTTCAACTCCACCATTGCTTCCACTTCCAGTTTCTTCAATTCACCGTTCAAGTAAGATCTCGTATGCAAGCAACAATTCTATTTAGTGTTCAATCGTCCAATGTTTCTAGGTTTCGGTTCATGTTTTCTACTTTCGATGTCTATTGAGTTTTTAGGTTTATACTGATATTGATAGGAAAGTTTTTTGTGCGTTTTGCTATATTGGATTCTTATCTTCTGGTTCTATATAGTCACCAAATACCTAATGAGATTTCATCAAGACCATGTGAAGAATGGGTGTAGACATGTACTGTGTTGTAGACTTCCTGTAGATTCCCTTTTCTTTATGGTTTAATTTTCTCTCTTGAAGTCCAACGTATTACAACTTTGATGAAGGCCAACATATTACTGCTTGTAGATCCCCTTTGTTGCACTTTTGATTCAAGACCTTCCAGCTTCTTTGATGGAATTGCATGTGTGTTTCCAATTTTAGCTCTTTGCTTTGATGTAGGGTCTAATTTGATCACCAAAATCTGTCCTTTTAAGAACATCATATTTGTAAAGTAAAAGTGCAAAAGCTCTTGTTTTGTCTTCTTTTTCTTGTATATTCATGAGTCTCTTATTCTAGCATATTGCAAAAAATGGAAAAGTAGTTGTAATGTGATTTGTGTTTGTATGGGTTTGGTATTTGATTGAGCTTTAGTAATGTTGTTGTAATCACGATTAATAGTACGATGACCTACAATAGAACTACGATGGCCTCCTCCCGAGCTTTGACCGACACAATCTTTTTCTTCGATATGAGCAAGCAACACTTCTTCATAATCGTTGTCAATATTGTCATCATCATTCAAGAATGTATCAACTAGACAACGCTCTCCTAAAGAACGACGCGCCATAAAATATAGTTTTAGTGTGAGATAATTAAAGATGAAGAAGAGCACATGAGAGAAATAAAAGTGGTAATATTTATAATAAAAAAATGTAAGATATTTATTAGGATGAGATTGACAAATATTTTTTTTTCATGATTGGTCAAATAATATAAAATTTATTAGCATAAGATATTGCATATTATATATTTCCTTAATAGTAAGATACATATAATATCTTATTTAAGGCAAGTTAAAGAAAAGATTTATTATTTATTAAAAAAGATTGTATAATAAATGAGAATAATTGAGCAAATCTTTTTTTGAGCCTTCTTTCCGAGAAAATTTTGGAACATTTTTCTGGAGATGCTCTAACCTTGAGAACCGAGCGTTGTTACCCTCCTTGCTCCTTTATTGCTGTGGGGTCCGAACTTCCAACCAATTTCCTCTTCCCCTTCATTTATATACCCACCTCCTTCAATCCCTCACTTGAGCAAAATCCCATTCCTCCAAACACCCTTGTATCCTCCCTCATTTTGTCATCGGCTTAGCTACGAAAAACCAAAAATAAAAAAAAGCATAAAGAAATGGGAAGCCTCGGCCCAGAAACCGCCTCGGAGTCGACAGCGGCCCAGTTCAGGCCGCTGGATGCGGAGGAGTTCCGGGCCCAGGCCCACCGAATGGTGGACTTCATCGCCGACTACTACAACAAGATCGAGTCGTACCCGGTGCTGAGCCAGGTGGAGCCGGGCTACCTGCGCTCGGCTCTCCCCAAAACGGCCCCGTTCTGCGGAGAGCCGCTCGAGGACATTTTGAAGGACATAACGCAGCACATCGTCCCCGGCATGACCCACTGGCTCAGCCCTAACTTCTTCGCCTTCTTCCCGGCCACCGTCAGCACCGCCGCCTTCCTCGGCGAGATGGCCTCCACCGCCTTCAACTGCGTCGGCTTCAACTGGCTCGCCTCTCCCGCCGCCACCGAGCTCGAGATGCTCGTCATGGACTGGATGGCCTCCATGCTTAAGCTCCCCAAGTCCTTCATGTTTTCTGGTAAGCTAGCTCACTAACCAGCTCCGTAATTAAATCATCATTTAATTTATTTGCCCTTCTTTTAGTATGTTCTGATTGGTCCATTCAATATTTATTTTTCCAATTTTATGTTTGTTTTAGTACAGATTGGTCCATGATTTCACTGTGTTTCCTAGTTGTTTACTTCTTTTTTCCTTTTTTTTTTTTACGTGAAATTTGACATGAAACCGGTCCCAAATCAATAAATTAAACGTACTGTACTCAATTTAGATAAATGCTTTTTTTAGAAACAAAAAAAAACCAAGATTGAACGATATAATCAGCAATTAAGGCAAGTACAATTAAAATGAAAGCATGTAACAGTGACCGATGGACTGAGTGCTGCTTATTGAAAGCTGCCCTTGACCAATCGGAACCCTACACCCCTTTAATAAGTCCCCAATCCTCCCACGTTTTAATGGTTGAAATCTCATAATTAAAAATGTTATTTGTCGAGTAATCAAAGTTAGTAAAAAGTTAAATAACTAGGGTAATATATAGTAATAAATGAGGGTAATTTTGAAATTTTATAGAGGTAAAAAAGTTAATAAGTAATAAAGTTGATGAAAAAGGGATAATATATAAGATTGGAGAAGGACAATTTTATAATTTTATAGAAAAAAAGTGATAAAATTGAAAAAATTATTGGGTAATAAAGATAATATATGAGGTTGAATAAAGATTAAAGTTTCAAAATATATCAATATAAATGAAAAGATTCGAGAAGTGAATAAACTTTTTGATACACTCGAAATAGCTAGAAAGACCAACAAACTTAATGAGACGGATAGAGTATTCAATTTTTTATTTTTCAAAATCATGTTAAACCTATTTAGGACGTGGTGAGGATTTGGGTTTGCGCTCGACATATATGTTAGAGTATAGTTAATAATAGGCTAAAAATTTTGATCATAGAATCAAAATAATAACAATTTTTTTTGCACTTTATATATAATCTTTTTCTTTCAAATTTTTTCACGACACCATAATAGACACTTGTCATTCTCATATTCAAAGATCAAACTATAATTTTGGTCATCATCGTGACCGAAACCCCCTTTTTGATGTCATCCACTTTCACACACTTTCTTTCATTTTAATATATTTCTAATCTAAGGCTAAAATTTTGACCCGTACGCTACTTTTACTTTTTTTGGATAATTAAATAAATATATTTATGTCAGTCAACGGTTAATTTTTTTTCAATATGCCGAAAGTAAAATCTATCTTACTACGCTGTAATATATTTTTATATCGCTTATTCTAGTATTTTTTTATTTTTTTTTGGTCGGATTCTAGTATTTTTTTTATTGATTCGAATAACTTATCATAGATATTTTTCACGCGTACAGCCTGTCTATCCTCGTATTAAACTCCATTCAATTGAAATTTATATATAAGTGTTGTCTGTGTATGTATAGTTGTATACTATCAGCCGTCATTTTTTAATAATCTGTCCAGAAATGGATATTGTTTACTATGTCTATGAACTACTACATTTACGTACTAAGAGGCTTAAATATAAATAATTCAAATTGTAAAATGAGTTTTTAAATATATTAATTTAAATTCAAAATGCGGAGATTATGTGGAGTCTAAACTAATACGGATTTTATAGTGTGTCCATAAGGCATATAATAGAAAAACCGTTTTAAAGAATCGGTTTTTCTATTGTGTACCCTAAGGGCACACTCTAAACGTACTAAATATAAAACTAAAACCCTAAAATAGAAATAGTAAACTTGTTACAAAACAAATTAAAAAAACCCAAAATTCAAGATTTACCCACTTTTTCCATTAGTAGATGCTTATAGTGTACCTTAGGACACATTATAGAAAAATCATTAATCGGTATATAGAAACTGACATATATCCTGTCATGACAATTTTATTGTAGTACGAAGTAAGATAACTCTAGATTGTGAGATATAAATAGTTGGTAAAGATTTTAGTTTTTTTTTTTTTTTTGTCGAACGTGACGATTTTAGTTTTTTTTTTTTTGTCGAACGTAATGATTTTAGTTTTTCTTTTTTCGTTATTTTATATATATCAAATTCCATGAAACTCGATTTAAAATTTTTCCAAATGAACAATACAAGTCAAGTAATCCTAGTAAAAATCTATAATTCAATCTTGATATATTTATCCAAGTCATTTTATTTTTTTCCCATTGAATATTTTATATAGAAAAGTGATGATATATTTAGTTGGTTCACGATTCAGGATAGATAAATGGCCTTGTAATAAACCACTGAGATAGTGACACATTTTTGGGAACCTTTGCCATTAGGGCAATAAATACATGTCATCCAAAAAGAAGTTACTAATTTCTCGGTCGAGAAGGTTGTAAGAGCATCCCCAACAGATGTGCTAAAAGTTTTTCTAAAATGGAGAAGCAAAAACAATATTCTCTAAATTTTTTCTACTTCAACTCCAACAGCTTCTCCATTTTACAGAATATAAACTTTCTTATTTAAGCCCAACCACTTATCTATTTTGAAGAATTCAATGTTTATTAATTATTATTTTTATTTATATGACAGAAATGAAAATATAATACAATCTTACTTTAAAGATACTTCATTTTATATTTAGATAATAAAGAAGTAATTATACTAAAGAATCATAATGTAAATAAGAAAATAAATGCATTCACAGTTAGGTGTTGGAAAGACTATATATTATTTTTTAATGGTTTTAGGGTCGGTACCGATCGACTAAACTATTTATGACTTATATACACATAAACTCAATAAAATCAGGACTTATGTGAGCAAAAAGTTCATGCATTCACGAGAAGGTATAATAATTAAAAATATATATTTCATAATATATATGATTAATTTGCATTATATATTTAACACTAAAGGGAAAACTTATATTTTACACTCAATTTATATAAACCTTCTACTATTAGCATAAATGCATTGTGAAGAAAGGAATAATTACCATAAATGTATTTTAGAGAATGAAGTGCAATTTTAGAGAATCCCCTACATTTAGAAAATGAAGTGCAATTTTTTTTCCCATCTCCATTATGGAGAATGAGATGGAGAAGCTATTGGGGTAAAAAAATGAGCTATAATCCCCCAAATCCCTCATTTTCTCTATAATAGAGAAGCTGTTGGGGATGCTCTAAGACTCGATGGACAAGCTTTACTGAAAGGAAAAGGGATAGTAAATAGATCAACTAACAGATGGTCACACCCTTAATATCTTCATCGAGGTACTTCAATAGGTTCATGACAATCTTAACATAGCTAAAATTGAACTGTTTGGTCTTTACTAAGGTCCCGTTTGGTACGATTCCCTGGGAATGAGGAATGGGAATCAGGAATGACTGATTCCAGTATTCTGTTTGGTAGAGAGATATTCGGAATCGATTTCATTCCCTGGAATGACTCATTCCAAGTCTGCAGGCTAATTTGGTTCCAGCAGAAATTAGAGGGTATCACCCATTCCAAACATTATAATTCTTCATTTTGAATGTTAAAGTTTATAAACCTTATTTTATAAATTCTAATAAATATAATCCTTTAAAATCATAATTAAGAACTTTAAACCTTAAGAATTTCAAAACAAAAATATCTGGAATGGTTCATTCCGGCAGTATACCAAACAACATGTGTGATGAATGGTTCATTCCGATTCCTGATTCCATTCTGATTCCTGATTCCAATCCGATTCCAGCAACATACCAAACGGGACCTAAGAAGTCATGCTAAAAACTGGATATGTTGGATATATCCATTCTCTTTTTGAAGCAAATTACTGTCCCCAAAATCAGCTGACCATATTCTCTCCCGCTTGTGGCATCCCCGGCCACTTCAAATATTTACATACCGTTGTGGGAACTGACTAGCTGAGCAATTACACTAATACTATGAACCAATATCACTAACCATTAACACATACTCCAGTTTATAATCTTCAATTCCGTGTGACATATTGAATTATTATACATTTTAATACTATATTTAATAATTGTGAATGCCGCAATAATGTACTCCATAATTTATGTACGACCACATGGCATCTAAATAACAAATTAAAATTAATTGTTATCCTGTTTGAACTAAGTATGAATAGATTTTTTTTCCAACATCAACCAAATACTATATCAATAATTGACTTGTTTAAATTTATTATGACCACGTGGTGTGTAAATAATCAATGAAAAATAATTATTCTTTTGCTTGAAATAAGTATGAAATTTAATATGAATAGATATTTTTCCAACCTCAACTAAATATTTGTATCAACAAATTGACTTGTTTATATTTACATGAATCTATCATGCTTCATTAAATATAGAATTGGACATTATCTACTAGTGGAGGTGGTGAGGAACTTAATTTCTAAATGAGAGTACTCGAGCCATGGAAATAGTTATTCAGTAAAAACTATACGTCTTTTATTAAACAAGAACAAAAATAAAAGGGGAAGTAATAGAGCAGCTGATTACTTAGCAGCCAGGAATGCTGACCCACAACTACTAATGGCTTGCATTATGACAAGATGCGAACCGCAGCTCTAGAGGAATGCTTGAGAACATCTCTTGGACTAGGTGAAGGAAGAATTCGTAAAGCTAGAGACTTCTTACAGATCATCCGGGCGGATGATTTAGGCTGGTCCTACCCCAATTAGGAAGCCTAGTGTTTTCCATCTTTGTAAAAAAAAATAAAATAAAAGGGGAAGAAAAGAAACACTACATCAGTTAACAAATTATAGCCTAGTTAAACACCCATCTATAAAACATTGGTGGCACCATTATTTTTTTAATAATGCATGACTATTTGTTTTATATATGGATTGCAGAGCTGGCTACCAATGGAAACCATATTAACTTGGATGTTGTCGTCTAATTTAAAAACACTACTCGTGTTGGTGCTCTTAGTAACCCTCAACAAACATCACATTTATGCACATCATTCATTTCGTCTGCGCATTGTCACCTACTTTCACCACCTCATTTATTACCCTAAATCAAGTACTAGTACTCTACTACTTTACGCATAATCCGGTAATCAATATCGTCACATAACATAATGACCCGACCCGGAAAATGACACTATACTTTCGCGTGTCGTTTTGGTTTGTCACGTGTCATTCAATAAATATATTGGGTCTGGTCTAATTAATAAATTACAGTAATTAATTAATTGTATGTAGGAACGGGCGGTGGGGTCATCCACGGGACCACAAGCGAGGCGGTGCTGTGCACGCTGATCGCGGCCCGGGACCGGGCCCTGGGCACAATCGGGGCGGGCAACGTGAGCAAGCTGGTGGTGTACGGGTCGGACCAGACCCACTCCACCTTCACCAAGGCCTCAAAGCTTGCCGGGATCCTCCCGCAGAACATCCGGCTCATCAAGACCACCAAATCGACCAACTTCGCCCTCTCTCCTAGTCAGCTCCAGAGGGCGGTCAAGGCCGACGTGGAGGCGGGGCTGCTGCCCCTCTACCTCTGCGTGACGGTGGGGACCACCTCCACGACAGCCGTGGACCCGGTGGAGCGCCTGGCCGACGTGGCCAGGGAGCACGGGATCTGGGTCCACGTGGACGCCGCGTACGCGGGCAGCGCCTGCATCTGCCCCGAGTACCGGCACTACCTGGACGGGGTCGACCGGGTGGACTCGCTCAGCCTCGGCGCCCACAAGTGGCTGCTCAGCTACCTCGACTGCGTCTGCCTCTGGGTCAAGAACCCCAGCCTCATGGTCAAGGCGCTCAACACCAACCCCGAGTACCTCAAAAACAAGCTCACCGACTCCGACTCCGTGGTCGACTTCAAGGACTGGCAGATCGGGACGGGCCGGAAATTCAAGGCGCTCAAGCTCTGGATCGTGCTCCGGAGCTACGGCCTCAAGAACCTCCAGATCCACATCCGTTCGGATATCCGGATGGCGGCCATGTTCGAGGAGTCGGTCAAGATGGATGGCCGGTTCGAGATCGTGGTCCCCACGAAATTCGCGCTGGTTTGTTTCCGGGTGAACCCGTACCCGAGGCTGGACCCGGCCCGGATCGAGGGCCTGAACCGGAGGCTGCTTGACTGGGTCAACGCCACGGGACAGGTGTACATGACGCATACGATTGTTGGCGGGGTGTACATGCTGAGGTTCGCTGTGGGGGCCACGTTGACAGAGGAGCGCCACGTGGTCGCCGCGTGGGAGATTATCAGGGAAGGCGCTGATCGCCTGTTGATGCCAACAAGTGTATGAAATTCTGATCGATCGAGGTACGTAAAACGTAACGTAAGTTTGGGGGGGATTTTATTGTTTTTTTTTTTGGCGATCGATAGATGATATGGTGGGCAGAAGAAGAAATTTATAAGAGTTTTTATTTTACGAATAAAAGTTTACTCCTATTCTTTTTTTTTTTTTTTTTGGTTTCGACTTTGTTGATTGGCATGGGTGTGTATAAACTGCACGGCTATTTTACAAGAAGAACACACGTTGGGTCGATAGGAAATGTAGGAGCCAAGTGTACACTTATAAATATCATAAATTGTGAATGTTCATCCTTTGAATTGTAATATCATTTTTAATTTAATGAAGTTTTTCAGTTGGTTTATGCAATTTCGCTGGATTTATGAATCGTTTGCATGCATGAAGAAGTCATATAATTATCATTTACAGATGCAATAAGATAGTTATTGTGTACTTGTATTAGGTGAAGCAAATAAATGGATTTTCAACCGTTGTTTGCTAATTTGGTAGGAGGTGAAGGGCAACGTTATTTATGCAGGCCCATTTGATGGTATTCGTAGCACAAAGTGAATATGGAATTGGTTGTGCATCAATTGGTACCTTCAAATTGGTCAAAAATTAGTACATCGATCCACCACAGCACGATTTAATGATATTTCTCCTTGTCATCTTGTACGTACCTTAAATTAAATAAAACTGTCAAGCTAGCCGAGCCCATCCAGGGCAGGCCTATTGAATAATGGGTGTCAACTCGTCATTGATTAAGGCTTCGTTCGGCACCTCTGCAAAACGCTCCCGCTCACCGAAACGCTGCCATCTGGCGGGTACAAGGGTACAAATATTAGCGGCTCAACAGTGAATTTCCGCTCCCGCTGGTGGTGACGCTGATACCGAACGGACGCTAAATGTGTTCCACTTCAAAACTCCTGTCAATTTAACAATCTTGTGATGTTATATATGTGGGCTCATACTGATTACTGTACGATTTTTGTATGCTCCATTATTCCGTCAAATCTACTCAAGCTTTTGTTAACCAACTAAAAAATATCTACCCTAAAACATTGGTTTCTCCAGCTCAAAGAAAGTAGAGAAATTTGAATTGATATTAGAAGAGAGTTTAATTACCATGTCGAAGCACATTGTATGGGCCTAATTAAGCCCATGAAGCGCCTTGACCATCCGTTGTCGAAGCAGTATATACAGAAACGTGTCATCAAAATTGGGTTCGGTTGTAAAGTTTGTGTGCTGCCCTGCCGAAGCACATTGTATGGGCCTAAGCCCATGAAGCGCAATAAACCATTTTCATTAAGGAAGCCCAATAACATTTTTAATTAAGTGAGCCCAATAGTCGTAACACTCATGTGAGCTGATATAAGAACGTAAGATGTTATACTTGGAATGAGTTTGGGACAATAAATATTATTGGCATGTCAATGGGATAAAGAGGAATAAGGATTCGACCAAAAATAAAGTGGAATATATAGAGGATTCAACCAAAAAAAATAAGGAGGAATTGAGGATCAATGTAAATGTGGGCACGGGAGAAAGTCAGCTTAAAGTCAAGATATAAAGCTTGTGTGCAATTTGAGAGAACAACTAATTTCAGGAATCAATCGTTTCCAAACCAAAGAAGAATCAATCATATCCAAACCCTTTTACATACCAAACACAAAGAATACGATATATACCATTCATTATATCCTACTCATAGATAGAAAACCAAAAGAATACGATATCATGCATTATATCCTACTCCTAGATACAAAACCAAACATGCCTACTAAGAACCTCAGTGGTTTAATTTGTTCCATTTTTTTTGTCGTCCACTGGTTCACCAGAACTTTGTCGTGGTTATGTCCAGCTTGACCTGGGTCGCCCACCTGACTTTAACGGGTGAGTCTCCTAAAGAATTTTTTTAAATCACTAGAGTTGAACTCTAGACCCAATGGATGTGGAACAGACCGCTTATCACCTGAGTTAACTCCCCTTGATATTCGTTCCATTTTTCTTAATGAAGGAAGACGGCGGCCAATTATTTAAATGTCTTGTGATATTTGATACAGATAAATCTATATATAATTTACTGATGATAAGGTTAAAAGTTTACAGCCTTTTAACAAGTTTGTTAAAATCCCTATAAGACGTTACATTGGCTGCATGAAGGCTAAAAGGGCTTCATTTCTTTTGGCTACCACTCAAGGTTGCTTTTCTGGGTCGAATCTGTGCGACTCGATCATTTTGAACGAGGTAGGCCTAAGATTGGAATGGAACTATACGAAGGAAAAGTTTAGTATGTTGAATCTTAACTTTGCTAGGCTGAAATTAGGCTACGTTTGGATTTTTCAAATCGTAATTTGGTTTTTTGAGTTGCACAAAAATATACAAATTAAATCTGATCTCAGCTTTAAACGCGCATAACTAGCTACTAAACCAGAAACATAAACACGTGGTCTCATTTAATCTCTCTCTTTCAGTTACCTAATTAACGGTCTGTTACTATGTACGATATTTTTTTATTTTTCTGGTCGAAATTAATCAGTGGTAGGCCATAGATGTTTTATACTATCAATAAATCAGAACCAAATGAATAAATCATACGTAGCTGGAAAAAACAATTCAACAAATTAATGGGTCAGGTCAGGGGAAAAAAGCTAGGCTGAAAAGTTGATAATGGAGTATTTTAAGAGTGCGATGATAAAAGCATGGTAGAATTTAATAATTGATGATCCATGGTCTGAACTAGCTAGGGAGTCAGTCAAAGTCCCTGTGAAAAAGGATATTTAGAAAGCCTAGCTTGTTCAAATCATGTAATTTAACTATACCATATTATTTGTTTGAGGAGACCAAGATTCCAATCTTCTAGACATTCAAACACAGTATATGAAGAGGCAAAGTAATAAATTTATTCCCGATCAACTTAAGGCCACATATCTGTTCTTCACTTGTTAGACGACCAACGAAGGCAATAACTTTATGACTTGAAAAAGAAAGATATACTTTGAATGATTATTCGTTGGCCAGGATATTTCAGAACAAATTAACCGACCAGTTCATATGGAATGAGCTCCATCACGCTACAAACGGTTATATCTTTTTGAACTTCAATCCAAGTAGGGCTACGTGTATATGTTTTCGATAAATAAGGAGGGTTAAACTAGTTTTCTAAGGGGACTACCTAGAGGTTATGTTGGAAAATCATTGTTTCCGAGGGAACAATCATCTGTTGCCTTCCTAGTGAACAATTCCACTGTTGTCTGCCGAGGAAACACCGTTACTATGAGGACAATGTTAGCGTTTCTCTTGTTTTGATAATGAAAAACTACCTACCATCTAACCTTGTGTTCGAGTGTTTTGAATTGAAGGAAAAATATCCAAGAAACAGTGAACGTTGTTGAGGGAACAAACGTATAAGAGCAATGAAGGAAACCTAATGCGTTGTGGTTCTAAGTTGGGATGGGCTTGAAAACACATGAAGATCTCGTCCAACTAATATGGGAAGAAGATCAGATATCTTCGAGATATGAATCATATGATAGAGTTTTAAGGATAGAGATATGATTAATTTATAGGATAAACCGTGCGACTTATATGGTTAGGATCAGATGATATCTCACGTGGCTTAGACTATAAATATTTATAGGTTAAGTCTCACAAGTTTACCGATTGCTAAGTCTTCAAGATTGCACAAGTGAAGAAGAGAAAAAGAAGAACGTTTTGATAATCTCTTTTAGTTCTTGTTATACGTGTTTATAGGATGGGAAACTAGGATTTGTGGTGCTAGATTTAGGGAATGGATTAGACTATTTGAAGGCCCTCTTTGTCTTAAAGAAACTTATAATTGACATTAATAAAAGAGATTGTTAAAACTCCTCTAATGAGGGAGCGATTTTTTCTCTTGAACAACTAGTTGGTTGGTTGTTTGGGAGTTTCGACTATACTTGATCGTGTTAATTGTTACCTGCTTATGTTTAACATTCCGCTGCCTAGTTCATTGTTCTCTCTACCGGATAACAATGTTTGTATTCTAACACTAATAGGTTACCGATTTGACTCTAATTAAAAAAACCAGTTTTATTTAGATAAAATAAGGGCATTCATCTAAGTGTACATTTCTATAAAGACCTCTAAATCAAATAGTCGGACTTGAAGGATTGTTAAACAAAGTAAATTCCCCTAAACAACCATCACTAATTTTAGAGAGCCAATCTACATTGATTCGCTTTTCACGATGACATCCCAGAAGCAGGTACAATTAAGACGATCAAATATAGTCGAAACTCCCGAATAACCAAACAACTAGTTCATTGTTCTCTCTACCGGATAACAATGTTTGTATTCTAACACTAATATAATAGGTTACCGATTTGTCTATGATGGATAATACTCTTAATTTAAAAAACTAGTTTTATTAAGATAAAATAAGGGACGCTCATCTAAGTGTACATTCCTATAAAGACCTCTAAATCAAATAGTCGGACTTGAAGGATTATTAAACAAAGTAAATTCCCCTAAACAACCATCACTAATTTCAGAGAATCAATCTTTACATTGATTCGCTTTTGACGATGACATCCCACTAGTATCCTAGGAGGATAGAACCACATATGTAAGTGTTAAGCTCTTACTCCACTAAATCGATGTATTCTATCTAGCTAGAGTTGGTTCTTATCCAAAAATTAATGCCTTTTTTAATACTGCCCAAAGATCTTCATCGTGGATTGTTTTCAAAACATGTCCGAAACTCAAAAAAAATCTCATCCCTAAACAATATTTGGAATTTGGAGTAGTTCGTATGTATAGTATCCTAGATTTTACCTAATTGGAAAAACGTTATAATAATATCATATATTTATAAATTATCCAAATTATATTTATTCATATAATCTATCAATATAGTATTAATTAAAAAAATATTTAGATTTTTCAGCCAAAAAGAAATTCAGATTTACCCTAAAAGAATCTATCAAAACAATATCGATCTATATTTATAATCTATCAAAATAATATCTATCTAAAAAATCTATGAATATCATACTAATTAAGAAATATTTAGATTTACCCTACAAGAAACTATAAATATTACTCCGTAGTACATGAATGGATTTATCTATATGAAATATACAACTTTATATATTTATCAAAAAATATAATTTTAGGTTATACGGTGAAGTTATATATTTAGAAAATATGATAAGCTAGGACATCATTATTATATTTATTTGTGTACAGTTTGATAAGAAAAATGTGATCTACTAGGGCATCGACATTATATTTATTATATTTTATATTTTAGGTTGATTTATTAGATAGATCAAGTATTGATGTTATGAGAAATTTATAAATAAGAAAATATATTATGACCAAATTTTATATGACAAAAACAAGTTAATTTGAATTATATATAATAGTACTATCGTACTGTATTTTATTATGTAGGTGGAATTACATGTGCATAAACTCAATAATGAACGTATACAACATAATATAATATAGTTTTAATATTTAAGACATATTCGTACATAGTACGATGAGCCAAGCTAGTTAGTTATTAATTTCCTTCAAAATAAACTTGTGACAAAAAGCCAGCATAAATATCAGGGCTATTTGAATTGGTCGAGGAACAATGGAAGCCGCTCTTCGAGGCGATGCTAGATCCACTGATTGGCACTTAAGGTTCTTGTTTATGACCATGTTTTTGTTCCCGTTTGGAAACTCCGAGTAGATCTTTTGATCCCAATCTACTTTTCGAGCTGTAAATCTTATTTCTTTTCTCAATTCAACCAACATTTACAAAAATAAATAGTAGGGCTATAATTTGGTATAAATTAGAATTTTGAGTTTTCATTATAAGACTAAAAATAGATTTTAGAGATACGTTTTGTTCATCTTCAATGTGAAGTTTTATAATTTTTTGAATAGTAAGTTGCTTATAGAGATATGCCATATTAAGGTTATATTTTTGTGAGGTAGGTTCCTGAAGGAGAGTCTTTGTAGTAAGGAGATATGACAAATTAAGGCTATATTTTTGTGAGGTAGGTTCCGGTGAGGAAAGTCTTTGTAGTAAGGACAACCCCTTATTGTGAGGAGTAATCTCGTCTATTGGATTTACCTTCTTATCTTATAATGGATAATCCATATTGTTTTAAATTATCAAATTTTTAATTTTTATTATTTTTGAAGTTAGTTTTATTTATTTTTATTTTCAGAAAATCGAATAATATAAAAAGTGAACTTATATTAAAAAAATGGACTTAAAAAGGGAAAAAGCGAACTTATTGTACAATAAATTGAACCGTACAAATTACAAAATGAGACATTTAGTACACGTAATTGAACTTTTTACATATTAAAATGAACTTTTGGTTTATAAGAATTGAGCTACCACATTTAAGGGTTATAATCATTTTTTTCGAAAGAAAGATATTTTTTATCTTTTTGAATTTTAAATTCTTAGTTTTTATTTATGTACTGCAGTTGTTATTTTGTAGCAAATAATATTATCGAATTAATGAAATCTTAAACTAAAATAATATTAGTTTTGTAAAAATTGAATTTTATAGAAAATGAACTTGAAAGATACATATAAAAATGGAATTCATAGAACAAAAACTTGAACTAATAGTAAAAAAAATTGAACCCATATAATATTGAAAGTTGAACTCATAATACTTATAAAAATAAATTTTATCATATTAATTTAAACTTTTAGTGTATAAAATTGAGCTGTCATACTTAACTATTCTGAAAGGATTTTTCAGAAAAAAAAATTAATATCGTTTTTGTAAAAAAAAACTTTTTCTTAAAAATAAATTGGACCACCTATTACATAATCAACATCAATTACCCAGTATTTTCCGCACTAGCGGATTCTGGGGGGTCAAGATGGGGGCATTCCGTACCTGGTAAACCAGAGGAGTGCGCCCGAAAGACCCAAAGAAGTTGTCCAAAACCATATTTGTGTTAACACAACTTGTTTATTACAGTATTATTGTTGACGCTTCTTCTATAAATCCAACAAAGAATTTACAAAATGGGAAATAAACTTTTAGTGCTTTGACCATCCCAATGAAAAGAGAACTTATTCAAATACAAGACTTCAACGATGACGATGGATGCTATCATTGATAAGGCTGTATTTCGAAATTCGTCGTAGTAACGAAGGAAATTTTCATTGGGAACTTGTCATAGTAACAAAGGAAATTTTCGTTTGCTGAGTCTTGGGTTTTTTCAAATAGTGTCCCAAAAAAAACTTATTTTATGATATATCTATGAACTTCTATCTTAGTTCAGTCCGTACCCTTTCCTTATTCCTCCATCCATATCATTTGAAAATAAAGAGATGGTTTTCAAATTAAAAGAGAAAAAATTTAAGAAATAAAAAAGGAAATACAAAATCATTTGCCAATGAAATCTTTGTCGACTATGAACAGAGGACGGATAACGGACAACGGACAACGAATGGCCGGGGGTCGACGGATGAAGGGCGATTGACGGAGACCTTTAATTTGGCGAGCGGAACAAATATTTCCACCCTTCATTCACAGGCAGACAAAGTACGCGGACTACGGAGTCGATGACAACCGTGGAGAATTCGAGCACGGCGGGCTTTAGGCCTGATTTGTGGAGGAGCTTGGCCAACGAAGGACTTGGCGTAAAGGGTGAGCTGACTTAGTTTTTTTTTTTTTTTTTTTGATAAGGTAAGGATTAGGGTCGTCGCAAGTACCACTTGGGCTCGCCTAGAGCATCCACAAGGGATGAGAACTGGTTACTAACCAACTCTAAAGGAAATAGGGCAAACCGCCGCCCTGGAGTCTCGAACCCGAGACCTCATGGTACTACCATGAGTGCTCAACCAGTGAGCTGATGCGACAAGCGCTTGAGTGAGCTGACTTAGTGGGTGCAATAGGACTTGGATGTGTTTTTTTTCCCGAATTTCTTAAATCCTTTTTCTTTTCATTTTTAAATTTGAAAATCATTTCTCCTTTTCTTTTAAGGAAAAAGGACTTAAAATAACCACCAATATGAACTTCCAACCCAAAATAATCCCAAATTTGAAAATCATCACCAACGATACAAACTATCACGAAATTAACCAAAAATGATTCGGAAGCATTTTTAGATGAGTTTTCTAGTGGAATCGATGATGCGGGGATCGAAAATCAGAAATAACAACTTGATATTTTACACTTGGTTGAAATATTTTCGATTGTTGTATCAACGATTCCACCGGAAAATACGTCGGAAAAGGCTTCCACATCGTTTTTGGTTAATTTTGTGATAGTTCGTATCTTTGGTAATGATTTTCAAACTTGGGATTATTTTTGGTTAAAATTTGACATTTGAGCTTATTTTGAGTTGTTTTTCCTTCTTTTAAATAATGATGTCTCAAATATTAAAATTATTTCAAACACATTATATTATTGAATTTATGCACATTTGATTTCAATTACTAATAAAATACACCATGATAGTACTATTATATTTCATTCGAATCAACTTGTTTTTCTGTATAACTTTGATCGTAGTATTTTTTCTGATTTATAAATTTCTCTTAATATTAATACTTATTTTTTCTTATAAACCAACCTAAAATATAAAATCATGTATTCTATGTAGATAATTATATTAAATACTTTTTATATATTTATCTTTACCATATAACTTTAGTTTATAAATAAATAATTTTACCATACAACCTAAAATAAAATTATATATTTTTATATATAAATATATAAATTATATATTTTCTAAAAATTTATATTTTGTATAGATATCATTTACTAATTTCCTTGCTAACATATATAGTTTCTTTTAGGGTAAATCTAAATACGTAGTATTTTCTTAATTAATATAATATAGACAGACTGAATAGATAGATATTATTTAGATAGTTTATAAATATAAGATATTAATTTGATAGATTATGGATATAGATATTGTTTTGATATATTAATGTGGTAATTAGATAAAGACATATGAAAAATTTTTAATTGTAAAATTAATAAGGATATGCAATGTTAAAATATAATTGATTTATAATTAATTTAATATGAGTCAGAGTCAGTATTAACGTGGAGACTCAAAATGTCTCGACTTTAATATTATAGTGTACCAACTCATGGGTAGTCACCCGGTTTGTTAGGCGAGTTATTCGAATTGTGGAACTCGGGTAGCTAGCTAGTGTGGGAGGTATAAATGCATTCTTGTATTGTGTTCTTGGCAACATTGGAATAACAGATTTCTCCTCATTTTCATTCCTCGCCTGTACGTTCTCTCCTTCTACCTTCTCATCCCTTTCTTTTCTTAACAAATATGAATATCCTTCGGACATTGCAAATATATAGTATAGATTGACGGTGAAATAAGAAAAGGTTATAGGCCAGACTAAGATAGAAGTTGAGGAGTATATCTCATAATAAGTTTTTTCCTAAAACATCGTTCGGAAAACACCAAAACTGAGGGGCATAAAACCGAATTTCCCTAAAGGTTAATTTAAGCATTTCCTTACTTTATCCACGCATGTGATGCATGTGATCTGGCAAACAGTAACAGCAAGAGTATTCCCATGGTAGTGCCAGATGACGTCATTCAGCACACGTCATCCACGCTTTCAAAGTTCAACCTCTGTTGACCAGTTAGCAGCCAGAGACGACATTGCACGAGTGGCCAGATCGACCAAGGATCCATGCATATATCGATAGTGGCTCGGAATATGGCTTCCAAGTGGATGTCAGAATCATTGGCTTTCTTTTTTTGCCCATCTTTCATTGAATGGATGATTTGTTCAATGATAAAATTTGTTGTTATAGAATGAAGCAGATCTCAAACGAGTATATGTTACACGTCAATTTCGCTAGCTAAAACATTTACTAGCTCCAACACAGAAGAATATAATAGATATAGCCAGCTAACATATATATAGCTTGGGGGACTTTGGGACCGTTACGTACGTACGTTGCTCAGATTAGGCATTTAGATGAACGCAAATTAAAATAGAGAAATGATTTATATACTTTACAGTTTGTTCTTTCTTACATAGACCGAATATCATATAAGTTCAACACTCCTACAATTTAGTCAAGAATCAATCAACTACTGTACATCTTTTGAGAGAAAATCGTCAATTAAATATACATGAGAAAAATATCTCACAAACCTAGCTATACTCCATCCGTCCTGGTTTGTTTGTCCAAAAGGATAATTTGTACGGGTTTTAAGAACGGTATAAAATAGTATGGATAATTAGAAAAGTAGGTAAGTGAGTTGAATAGTATGGGTAAAAGATGTGATTGATTGAGGTGAAAAGAGATAAAGCAGGTGAGAGAGTGGAATAATGGGATAAAAAAGTGGATATAAATGGAGAATTGACAAATAAAAAGGGACGCCCGAAAAAGAATACTTGACAAACAAACCGGGACAAAGGGAGTATAAGGTAAGAACCTTTTAGTTAATTTAAAGTTTTTTCTTGACGCAATAATTAATTTAGACTATGGGTTTCACAGCTTTACTCCACAAACTCTCTTTCCTCGATTTGTACAAGCTCATGAGGGAAAGATATAGGAAGTGTTCGGACTTGGATAGGGTTCGATATATCAAAGATGAAAATGGGAAGGTTTTGGTGGACGACCTAGAAATCAAGTAACGGTGGAAGGGGTATTTTCCGGCCTTTTAAATGAGGGTTGTGAGCCGGTGGTGTTGGTGCAGGGCCACCAAGGTTCAGGGTTTCAGGTTAGTAGTTTTTCTATGCACGCGTTTTTCCAGGGCAGAGATCAGCTCAGTGATCCGCAGAATGGGCAATAAGAGAGCAGTGGGTCCAAATGAGATTCCGGTTGAGGTTTGGAGGTATTTGGGCGACAGAGGCTTGGATTGGCTTGCGGCACTCTTCAACGTTATTTTCAGAACGGCCAAGATGGTGGAGGAGTGGAGACTTAGTAAGTTAATCCCTTTATACAAGAACAAAGGGGATATTCAGCAGTGTAACAACTATCGAGGTATAAAACTCTTAAGTCATACAATGAAGGTGCGGGATAAGGTTATTGAGCTGAGTTTGAGGCATTTAGCGCGGGTGTCGGAGAACCAGTTTGGTTTTATGCCATGGAGGTCGTCGATAGAGGCTATTCATCTACTGCATAGGCTGACAGTGGTGCATAGGGAAAGGGGGAAGAGTCCGCATATGGTGTTTGTAGATCTGGAGAAGGCTTACGACAGGGTCCCTAGAGAGCTGATTTGGGAATGTCTAGAAGCCAAAGAGGTACCGGATACGATTATCAGATTTATTTGGGACATGTATGAGGGGTTGAGAACAAGTGTTTGCACGCAAGGAGGGGATACATAGTTTTTCAGGGTGAGTAGGGTCTCCATCAGGGATCAACCTTGAGCCCGTATCTGTTCACACTCGTGATTGATGTGCTGACAAAGGATATCCAAGGAGAGGTTCCGGGGTGTATGTTATTCGCAGAAGACACCGTCTTAGTGGAGGATTCTAGAGCGGTAGTAAATAACAAACTGGAAGTGTGTAGGGAGAGGTTGGAACCTAAGGGGTCTAGGCATAGTAGGACTAAGACGGAGTACGTTGAGTTCAGTTTCGGGCAAGAAGACGATTCTAGAAGTGAGGTGCAGTTGAGGGATGAGATCATTGCGAAGAGGGATAACTTCAGGTATCCGGGTTCAATTTTGCAAACCAATGGGAGCATCGAGGAGGATGTGAGATCTCGCATTTAAAGAGGTTGGCAGAAGTGGAGGGCAACATCAGGATTTCTTTGCGATAGGAAGGTACTGCTGAAGCTCAAGGGAAAGTTCTACAGATCTGTTATAAGGCCAGCGATCCTCTATGGTGCTGAGTGTTGACCGACGACGAAGGGTCAGGAACAGAAACTTGCAGTCGCATAGATGAGAATGCTCAGATGGATGTGTGGCCACTCGAAGTTGGACAAGATTAGAAATAAAGATATCAGGAAACAAGGCTTCGATGGTTTGGTCACGTCTAAAGACGGGCCCCGGATGCTATAGTGAGAAGGTGTGAGCGCTTGGAGTTTGGGGCTTGTCGGAGGACTAGAGGTCTCCCGAAGAAACGCTAGATGGGCACATTAAACAAGATAACACCTTGCTAGGGATTTCAGTGGAGCTGGCTCAGTACAAGAAGAGGATCAGAGTGGTGGATAGCCAGTAGCTGGGTTGACAGAGCAGAATTTCTTAGCCGAAAGGATCAAGCCTTGGTGTTACATAACTAGTTTAAATGTCCGTAAGCTTTCTTTTACTTTCAGTTCATTTTCAGTTTTAGTTTGGAGTCTCTTAGCTTGATGGCTGTTGTTGTTGGGTGGTTTAGGCGTTTGTCTTGGGCCGCTTCGGGCGTTTTTCATCTAGGTCTGGAATATCCCCATCTTGACCCCCCAGATCCTGCATCTGCTCGACTACATGGGTAATTGTTGTTGTTGTACAGTTTTACTCCACAAAGTTAACTTGATAGATTAATCGGGTGGTCATTCTCCTTTTAATTAATGTAAGAGCACCTACAACCCGAACGGGGGTGTATGAGTGCAAAATGTCAGGTTTTATATTATATAATTAAAATTTCATATGTCCTTATAAAACAAGGTGCAATTTTTGCATCATAAATAGTACGGGTGCAAGGCGGGTTAGGCGAGTATACTCACGTTTTAGACGCAGAACGCGTTTAAAGGGGGCACAATTTCCATTGAAGATTCGATAAATCAAAAATAACCGATAAATTTAATTACGCAATACTTTTAAATAGTAAAAAATAGGTACTTATTTATTAAAAAAATTATATTATGTATGCGATCAAATTTATGCAAAAACAAATAGGCAGTTTGTAGAAACAAATTGAATAGAAATACATTAAATATGAATGAAAAAGAAAAATAATGATACTAGGAAAGTAGGAATCGAACCTTGGTGGGATGAAAATAAATTGAACAATAGACCATTTAGACTAGTTGTATTTCATGTTATATTAATACAAATTAATTTAAAATATATGGACATTTAGCCTAAAAGTTAATACATATATCGATAATAAACCCGACGGGAAGGGGGTAAGGGCCCACCCATGCCCCTCTAGGACCGTCTATGCTCACGTTCACTGCACAAAACTCGACGTTTTGATACAACAACAACAACAACATATACCCAGGGAAATCCCGCACAAGCAGGATCTGGGGGGTCAGGGTGGGGGCATTCCAGACCTAGATGGAATGCGCCCAATACGACCCAGGAGACTCGGACCAGACCGTTCAACAACTTCACCGGAAAACCTAAAAACTAAAACCTATACACCCGACAGACAAACAAAAACTACCAGTAAGACTAAAAGAAAGAAGAAAAGAAGAAAAGAAGAAAGAAAATATAAAACTAAGCTAAAACAGAAACAAGTCCAAAACCCGAAAAAAAACCACGGCCAACACAAGATTAAAAGGCTCCATTAGGCTCCACCAACAAAGTGCCTAATTGTCTGACACGCTGATCTTCTCCCTCCATCTCTCCCTACATTGAGCCAAATCCACGGAAATCCCTAACATGTCGATATCCTGCCTTATGTTGTCCATCCAGCGCTTCTTCGGGCGGCCTCTATCCCTCCGGTAAGCCTCTAGATCCAAACGCTCGCACCTTCTAACTGTCGCATCTGGGCTCCGCCTCTGGACATGGCCAAACCAACGCAGTCTCGCTTCCCGCAGCTTGTCTCCTATGCTAGCCACCCCAAGCTTGCCTCTGATTTCTTCATTCTTAATCCTGTCCATCCTCGTGTGACCACACATCCACCTCAGCATCCTCATCTCTGCGACTGCAAGTTTCTGCTCCTGAGCCTTAGTTGTTGGCCAACATTCCGCGCCATAGAGGATCGCTGGCCTTATAACAGATCTGTAGAACTTTCCCTTGAGCTTGAGAGGAACCTACCTGTCACACAAAACCCCTAATACATGAACCTCATATGCATAACATTTTGTCTATTCTTACGGGAAAAATAAATGAGGAAAATGTTGTACGATAACCACGGAGTTTTGTATTGTGTGGTACACACCTTTAAAATATTCTATATGGTAACCACGAGTTTTCAAAAATTACATTTCGTGACCGAAGTACTACTTCCGTTACTTTATTCCATTGAACTTTTAAATTTCTATGTTAATTATAACTGCAAATAAAAAACTAAATTATTGAAAAGCAATCTATGGGAAAATAGTCTTGCTTGACCACTTAAACTCATTTTTCTTACTGTAGACTAGAGGATAATTGAGGGAAAACAATATTTTTTAACGAGAAAGATTGAAAGGATCCATTGATAGATGATCTAATTTTTGGTCTTTCATGTGAGTATGGTTTACTAATTTTCGGTGTCGTTGCTTTTCCAGGTTCGTAAAATGAAAAAAAAAATGTACAAGCTTACAAATTGATGCCAAAGAAGAATATAGAATTTTATAAGACCTTTTTTACATTATTATTAATTTGAAGGATATGATCCGTTTAAATTAAGAGGAAATTTTGTCACTATAATATATTAGAAGATACAAAATAATAAAAATAAGAAAAAGATATTTATTTCAAATTAATTATGAAAAGGATAACAGGTTTAATATGATAATTGTGTTACATTTTTTCTCCATGAAAATAGCTCATGTTTTACATTGTTTTTCATTAATTAAGATTTTTTTTTATTTTCAGCGTAAGTAATGTAAAAATTAAACAACTTCACGGAAGAAAGTAACGGAAATAGTAGTTTGGAATCAAAATTTATTTTTTCAAAAACTCGTGATTACCGTACGGAATAGTTCAAAGGTTTATGACCAAGCGGAAAATGCAAAATTAAACCTCGTGATCACCATGCTAAATTTCCCAACACATAAAACTGGAGCCACCCATTAACCTATGGCTTAATACATTAAGAGACCCGTGTACTTGAACGTTTCTTTCAAACAGACCCCTGTACTTAAAAATGTACTATTAGACCCCTCTACTAATATGAATTTGTTCTATTAAATCCCTCATCACTAGTCATTTGTTAAGTAAAACAATCGAACACTTACTTGACTCTCATAATTGACGACTAATCGTTAATTATCCAATTTAATATCATATACGACTTCATTAGCTATATAAACCACGTATTATAACATAATATATCAACTGCGATGGTTCAATTTCTGTATTGAGCCTATTTTGTTGTCGTAATTGTGACTAGCAGAGTTTAATGTGGCTTAAAATTGAATAATTAACTTGACGATTACTCATCAATTACGAGAGCCAAGTCAATGTGTGTTTGTTTAATGTAACGAAAGATCAGTGATGGGGGGTTTAATAGAACAAATTTATCTGAGTAGAAGGGTCTAATAGACTATTTTTAAGTAAAGGGGTCTGTTTACAAAAAATATAAAAGTACAGGGATCTATTAATGTATCGCGTTATTAACCTTTAGTACATGAAAAACGTAAAAGTAGTAGTTATGACTTTTAATTCTCCAAATGGACAATTTACACACTCAAAAAAAGTATTTCACCACAATATATGTTAAGTTTGTTAATCTATCTATGCATACTTATATTGTATATATTTAATTAAGTTTGAAATTAATTATATATTTCTAGGTTGTTTAGGTTATTTTTTGGATTGTTTGATTGCAGTTTGTATAAATTAATAATTGAAAATAAGGGGTGTGTATGTAATTTTATTGGAAAAAATTTATAAGTACAATTGTATATAGAGACAAAAGTATTAGAAATTAAAAATATAGACTAATTGGATGCATGGATGTATGTAGAAATTAAAATGGGGTGCATAAATGATGTGATAGAGAGAGAAATTGAAAAAGAAGGGGTTCATGATACCGAAGATTCATGGTTATGGATGGTCTAACAATGCATGTCAATCCATGAGTAAACTCTTGACAAAGGTCTGGTTTTTCTTGTAATTAATTTTCTATAGGAAATTATAAGTGGTCAATTTTTATTTGACAGTATATACTCTATAAACCTATTAAAATTCGACCCGACTCAATTAAAAACTTTTGCATTTTATTGTACGACCCAAATTGGACATGACACATTTGAATCTGAAACACATTGGGTTGATCCGATTTATTGTATTTTAAAATATATAAAATTCATTACGAAATTTATAAACTATTATATTATTAAAATATAAAAATGGTATTTTGTTGTTATATCTTATCATTTAAACAATATTTTATTTATATAAATTGTAAAAAGTTGATATAATTGACCCACCGGTCAATCCGAACCCGCCCGATAACCTGTCATGACCCGACCTAGTTTGACTCATAACCCAATTGTTTAGAACCCAACCCAACCCGTTCAACAAGTCTTAATATTGTATGTTCGGGCTTGAAATATAAACTTATAAAAAATTTATCACAACACTTATTATCGAGGTTGCAAGTGAAATATACGTACGTGCATAAGATCGGGGGTCATGCATATATAAATCCAGTACATAAAACTCAATGAAATTTCATCCTAAAACCAATTTATAATACGAGGAGTAATCTAATGATATATTATATACATATATATACTAAGACAATAAGACTATATATATACTTCCATCTTTAGAGGTGGGAAGTACTTTTATTCTCAACACTCGACAAACAGACTAAAAATTTTGAGAAATTTTCTTAATGTTGTGCCTATATTTGGAGAAATTATTTTAATGGTGTGCCTATATTCGGAATTATTTGGAAGTTCAAGCCTAATTTACAAAAATCAAAAAAAGAGAAATATAAAGGTGTTGGCCGCACTACCAATTATAAGGCCTGATGTAATGGCTTTAAAGTATTACCATAAGGTCCAAATTCATTACATTAGACCTAGTGTAATGGTTTTTTTTAACTTTTGGTCTGTTACAATAGGGGGGGGTTGCATTAGGCCTAATGTAACACTATGTTCGCCTAGAGTAACGGACCAATAATTTTGGAACTGACCATTACATTTGAGAACAATCCATTACCTATTACATCCGTTACATACCCGTTACCATTGGTTTGATCATTACATTAGCTATATATCATTACCTTTGTTAGTACCATTACATTAGGGCATATATGTGTTACCTTAATTATAATATAATGCAATTGGTTTATATATTATTCAATCATATATAACTGCTACTAAATTCGTATATAATTAAATCACTAACCAATGCAATCAAAACATTAAGTCAAATGTCAATTGATTAATACTTTCACTCTGAAATTACAAAAGCATTCAAATCCAAGTGTTAATCAAGTACAAAATATAACTGCTAAGTCTGCTAGTTAATTTGCTAGCTATAAAAGCTAGGCATTGTCAAATTCTAATGCATAAACCAAAATTTATAACTGCTAGTTAATCAATTCTTAATGTCCAAAAAGAGTTCTATATATCAACCATTCAAAGACCTTGGATGCCAAAGTCGTTGCCACTTCTTTAGTGCATTCGGCTTTCATGTTCTCAAAGAAGTCCTGGTCAAGCATGTAGCCGCCTTTTTTCTCCTTTCTTTTTGACCTGGATATCACGAAAACTAAGCCTAAATGCAAGCCAACACAAAGAAAAAAATGCAAAAATACACACCAAATAGAGCATTATAAGTTACAGTAACAAAACAACTATAACAAGCAGCCCAAATATTCTTGATAAAGCAACTTATACATACAGAAGTACACACCATTTAGAGCCAAATAGGCACTGCATTATATGTCACCTCAAAGCAACCCTATTCTGAACATAAGAGGAACAGTTAGAATAAATGCATCACTTATAGTTGAGTCCAAAGCAAATCATAAAAGAGATAAAGTAACTTGATTTCTTATACAAGCAAATCCAAAATTCAAATGGGGTTTTTTCTTTAACTTGATTTCTCTAATTTATGTCAATAAGTTTACATAGCAAGAATGAGCTCTGAAAAACCAATTCCAGAATCATGAGCATCTTCAAATCTAAAACAGCAAGCAGTCCAAGAATGTGAAATTGAGCAAGAAATTTCGCCAGAAATATAGGAAATCAAGCACGTGCAATAAATGACAAATAGTAACAACACCATAAATTGTAAACAAACATTATCCAACATCAAACAAGGAAAAATTCAAAACACAAACTCAATTGTCTTAGAGTTAAGCTACATATCAGAGAAGGTAGGCAAGAACCAAAGGTAGAAAATTCAATCTGAATGAAGGATTTTTCTCAATAAAAATTACAACAACAACCACCAAAGAATTCACTAAGGAGATGGAAGTAAGAAACGGATTTACTGCTATGAGGTGACTCTACCGTTACTGCATACTTAAGATGACAGAAACAAGATCAGACGATAATTAACAGAATTGCATGTTTTAGGTGGCAAGCAAAGTAGATTAGAGATAGTGCATTGTATTTCATTGTTACAAATATAATACTAAGCTCACTTAGTTAATAGTTCATTTCTTTGTCTGATCTTTCTACATGTAATATATGCAATGCAGATCATAAAACAGAGTTTGCATCATTAACTATGCAAGTATGTGGCAACTAAGACAGCTGCCAATTACTTTACATTTCAGATTAAAGTCTTAGTCTTACAACAATGAATTGAACACAACATCAGAAAAGAAGTGAGACAATCCATATAAACACTTGCGAGACAACTTACTCCAGGAAGCTAAATCTCAAAGATCACATTTGATAAAACTTCAAGCTCACATTTATAATTGGACCCAACTAGTCCTTGGCCTTGAATTTGAGGTTACCCGATCCGACCCGACCCAAGTAAAGTGATTCGGATGTATTTGTACAAGTTCATATGTTACAACTTGTATATTTTGCTAATTTTAGCAAGAACAGAGGCCGGAGGCCCAAATGATACTGGTAAATAGATTGCAAAGTTGTCTTAGCTAAGCAGAAAAGGACAAGTGGCCCCTATTAAGTGGTTAGGCATCTATTTGTTTTCTGTTAATGGCTAATTAGTCAATTTCTTCTTGCTGCTCTTCCATGATTTTCGATTTGTCTAATCATCAAATGATATCTTAAAAAATTCTACACATTTTGTTTTTGTTTTTTGCTTTTTGTTTTTTTTTTAATTTAAGAATATTATTTAGACCAATAGAAAAAAAAGGGATTATCAAGTTGGACCATGAAAGTGGACCAGAAGATCCTCGTTGGGCACGTGCCCTCACTTCCTTCCGGCCTTCCGGGTTGTAATTTATAATTTATAATTTTAATTTTTTTGTAAATATATAATTAAAATTTTTTAAATTAGTTACATAAGAGGTAGGTAGTCTAGGTAGTTTAATTTCAATTAATTTTAACTCTAAAGAGGTCTAGTGTTCAAGTCTCATCGATTCATTTATTTTTTTACATTACATATCATAAGTTTTATTATACTATATATATTATTTAGAATATCGTCTAAGTCTCGCCTAGGCATTAAGCTACCCCTTTCCGCTTAGGGTCCACACAATATTATATTTTAATCCACTTAGGCATCCATCTGGACTACCTAGGCAGTTATATTTTAACCCACTCAGGACTCATATAGCCTTTTTTAAAGCATTAATAAGATTAAGCACTTACATTTGTATTCCATCTCTACCATGCTAATAGCGCAACTTTAAAAGGTACCCTATAAACCATAGGCTATTTTAACAAATTATAAAAATTATAAGATTTAACATATGTTATTAATAACGAAAAAATAAAATCAAACAAATAAACACCAAGAACGATATCATTATCATCGACCGACGATAATTTTACTTAGTCAACAAATATAAGTTGTGCCCTTACTCTCATAAAGTTCTGCGTCCGTCACTGCTAAATCCAAAACAAAAATGCGTGAACTCCAAAAAATGTTTGTGATTTTGTATTATTGTGTTATTACATGTCGTAATCTGGCCATAACACATGATATTGAGAAATTGTGTTCTTACATGTATTAATACGATCCATAACAAAAATTGATTTTGTTCACACATTTCTTACATTTTCAGTTTATAAGATACCATAAGTTTTATTATACTATATATATTATTTAGAATATCGTCTAAGTCTCGCCTAGGCATTAAGCTACCCCTTTCCGCTTAGGGTCCACACAATATTATATTTTAATCCACTTAGGCATCCATCTGGACTACCTAGGCAGTTATATTTTAACCCACTCAGGACTCATATAGCCTTTTTTAAAGCATTAATAAGATTAAGCACTTACATTTGTATTCCATCTCTACCATGCTAATAGCGCAACTTTAAAAGGTACCCTATAAACCATAGGCTATTTTAACAAATTATAAAAATTATAAGATTTAACATATGTTATTAATAACGAAAAAATAAAATCAAACAAATAAACACCAAGAACGATATCATTATCATCGACCGACGATAATTTTACTTAGTCAACAAATATAAGTTGTGCCCTTACTCTCATAAAGTTCTGCGTCCGTCACTGCTAAATCCAAAACAAAAATGCGTGAACTCCAAAAAATGTTTGTGATTTTGTATTATTGTGTTATTACATGTCGTAATCTGGCCATAACACATGATATTGAGAAATTGTGTTCTTACATGTATTAATACGATCCATAACAAAAATTGATTTTGTTCACACATTTCTTACATTTTCAGTTTATAAGATAAGAAAAGTTTTCTCCGGAATCAACCTCGTGTGTATATATATGTTAAATTTGTGTATGTGTTCGTATGAATATCCCATTTTATTGGTTAATTAATTGGACTCTATTCGACTAATAATTAGAGTACAAATTGACTAACTATAATTTTAGGATGAATTGATTTAACATTCTCACCAAATTTAGTAATTCTTACCCACTTTAGAAGAAATAGAAAGCCTTTTTCCATTTTGCAATGCTACCGTAGTTTTGAGTATCTACCCTTTGTCGTGGGGACTCGCTTTAATTTGCTTCATTGTCTGTAGGAGCTGCCGGCCACACATTCCCTAATTATCCACATGCTCTTGCATTGATACGAGCGTTATACAAATGCACTTTATTTCTTTGTTTCATTGGGTGTTTGCGTAGAGTTTCATTGGATTTATATGTAAAAAATTTCGCGCATGTGTGTATGAACAGACTCTCCGTCCGTTAGTATTTGCCCATAGGAACTCGACAATCCATAGGAATTTGATATATGTAATCAAATGACCCCAACAGAAAAATGTTGATAATATAGGTCGAATTAGGATATCAATTACATAATGAAATTAGGGTGTGTAATACGGACTAGTGCAGATTAAATTTAGTCATATTTACCATAGTCAGGCTGCACAAATTATATGTACAGGGTCAAATAAGACCACTCCTGTTGTATTCATGTTTTTTCATTACATATTATGTTTCTGAGTTACATATTCATGCAAGACCTGGAAGAGGGTGAATTGGAGGGAGGAGACAACGACGCCATTCTTTCCCACGAATAGCTTCACTATTGCTAGCTGGAATATTAGAGGGCTCAATGAGCCTTCTAAGTGTGACTTTGTTAATTCTTTTATTAAGAAAAATGGTATTGATGTCTTGGCGATTCGGGAAACGAGGGATAGAGAAGAGAGAGTGGAACTTGTTTCCAGGCTTTTTTTGAAAGGTTGGAGTAGGAGAACTAGATGTATAGGGAATAATGTCAAAATTTGGGTCGTTTGGAATTCACACGTGATCAGTAGCCTAGATATTGCTATGGAATCAGCTCAGTTGTTCCACTGTACGATGAATTTTGCTACCCTGTCTACACCTTTTCAGGTGTCTTTTGTTTATGCTTCGAATGCTGCCCATGAGAGATTGTTGTTGTGGCAAGCTATTAATCAGTTGGTTGTGTCTGTTGGTAAAAATCCTTGGGTTTTACTGGAGGATTTCAATGCTATTAAGGCAGCAGATGAGAAATTTTCTGAGAAGGAAAAGAATACTAGCTTTTGCGTGGATTTTGAAGATTGTTTGAATTCGAATGGGATTAGTGATCTCAAGTACTCTGTAGCCTTTTATACTTGGTCTAACAATCACACTGATGGCTCCAAAAATTTGTGTAATTTGGATAGGATTCTGGCAAATCAAGGTTGGATTGATGTTTTCTCAAACTTTGATGCAAGATTTGGCGAGCCGGAATGCTCTGATCATAGCCCTGCCATTCTAATTTTTTTTGGTGATAAAGCTAGTGAGAAGGCGCCCTTCAGGTTCAATAACGTGTGGGCTGAGTACCCTAGTTTTCTCTCAGTGGTTCAAGCAGTGTGGGCTGGTTCAAATCCGAGAGGGGTTAAGATGTTTAGATTGATGAGAAAGTTGAAAAGCCTTAAGATTCCTCTCAAGAAGCTGCAAAGTGGTAATCTTGATAAGTTTGAGGAAGCAGCCAAGGAAGGATAAGATAAGTTGAGATTGGTTTAAACTGAGATTCAGAGCAGACCGTTGGATAGGGGGCTGCTGGATTTGGAGAAAGATTTGCTCGAAAAGCTTAAAGGTGATCTGAGAAACAAGAGAATTATATTGCAACAAAGAGCCAAGATTCACTGACTTAAATTCCAGGACAGTTGCAGTAGCTATTTTTATAATAACATCAAGCAGAGGGTTGCTAGGAACTCCATCAATTCCATCATGAATGATGCCAGGGCTGTGATTACTGATGATAATGAAATTAAGAAGATGTTCCTCCAGTTCTTTGAGAACACCCTTGGAAAAAAGAAGAGTTGCGTTCAGGCTGATTTCTCTGTGCTGCAGGAAGGGAATTTTGTTGATGTTGCAGACAGCCTTGATATGGTTAGAAGCTTTAGTAAAGATGATGTGAAAAGGGCTCTCTGGAGTATTAGCAAGAACAAAGCCCGGGGCCGGATGGTTTCAATGCGCATTTTTTTCGAAAGGCCTGGAGCGTTGTGGGTGATGATTTCACTGACGTTGTCTTGGATTTCATTGAAAATGGTAGGATGCTCCGGGGCCGGATGGCCACTTTAAGGGTGCTAGAGGCTCAAGGCAAGGAGACCCTCTTTCACCTTATCTTTTTGTGCTTGTTATGGAATTCTTAAGTAGAGCTTTCAATAGAATGGCAAGGCAGGGAGATTTCAAGTTCCATCCGGGTTGTGCTCGTGCAAGAATTGTCAATTTGTGTTTCACAGATGATCTTTTCATCTTTTCATCTTTTCTCATGGCAGTGAAAAATCCATCAATGCTATTAAGAGGGTGTTTGAGCAGTTTTGTGCAACATCTGGCTTGGAAATTAATCAAACCAAGTCTAAACTTTTTTTTGCTGGTGTTAAGGAGCTATTCGTTGACAACTTGGTTGGAAGTTTGGGCATGGTGAGAGGCCAGCTACCTGTAAAGTACTTGGGAGTGCCTTTGTGTAGTAGCCGAATGCAAAGAAAAGATTATGATGGTCTTCTTAAGAAGTTGCGAATGAAGATAAATTCCTAGGCATGTAGAAACATGTCATATGCTGGAAGGTTAGAGATCATGAAAGCTGTGCTTTTTGGGATTCTCAACTACTGGTGCAAACTCTTCCTTCTTCCTAAAAATGTGATTAATGATATCACGAGACTGTTGAGGAATTTCATTTGGAGTGGTAAATGCGATGGACATAAGGCGCCTATTGCTTGGAAAAAGTTATGCAAGCCGAAGGATGAAGGTGGCCTTGGGCCGGAGGATGTAGTGGCTTGGAACAAGTCTGTTTTTGCGGAGCTGGTGTACGATGCCTTAAACGATAGCTCCCCTGAATCGATTTGGCATCTATGAGTGGACAAGAACTACATCAAAGGAGGGGATTTCTGGAGCATTATGTGCAAGAATTCAGCCTGTTCTACTTGGAAAGCGGTGCTGAGATAAAGAGATGAATGCAAAGAAAGCCTAAACTCAAATCAGAATGTTGTTGTGCTGATTTCCAGGTTTGGCAAACTAGATGTTCATGCATTGTATGAAAGTTTAAGAGACAAAAGAGACAAGGTCAGCTGGAAGGACCAAGTTTGGAATAAGTTATGCACTCCTAGGCTTTCGTTTAATGCCTGGAAAATTGTTGCTGGTGGTGTCAAGACTAAGGACAAACTGCTACAGTTTGGACTGGTGCAAGATGATTTGTGCGTGCTTTGTGATGACAGTAAACAAGAATCTGCTGATCACTTGTGGTTCGATTGCAAGTATACCAGACGAGTATTGGATGGTGTAATGCAGTGGGCTAAGATTGGTAGGAAGACGAAAGATATTGAGGATTGGAAGCAGCAGGCCGCTAGAATGAAAGGGCGGAAGACTCTCAGATTTAACCTGTGGAATTTGGGGCATTGTGTGGTCATGTATTATACTTGGTTTGCTAGAAACAAGAAAATCTTGAAGGATGAAAACATGGAGAGTAATATTTGTACTAGCATTAGCATTAACCTAGTTAAGAATTGCTTAATTGTTAGATGGAAAGCAAAAAATAGAAAGGACCTAAGTCTTTTAGAAAATTTGGGGATAGAGGATATGTAGATTGCTAGTGTTACTAGCGCAATTTTGTACTGACTCTTTGAGTCCTTGTGAATAAAATAACGTTTTTATTCAAAAACAAGATACACAACTTTATAAGAACGCATATTCAAGCTTTTGGCTATTTGCTTAAAACAAGATATATACCCATGCCAACTCTATGTTTATAATACTTTTCTTTTAGTATCGGATCTTATGCCTCTTTCGTTTACTTTATGTCTGAAGCAAATACTTATACTGGCCTTGTTCTTAAAAACCATTCTATATACATGACAAACACTTAAGAAATCTAGCGTTGTTTTATCTCTCAATCAAACTAAGTAAGAGGGAGATTGTGACACCTCAATGATTTACAAGGGATTGATGTGGTCTCTAAATAAATAACAACTCGTTGGTCATAATGTGAGGGGGGATTTTAGATCCCAAGGACCCAAAACATGACAAGTGTTTGTGCATATTTTTGTTATAGCTTGTGCATTTATTTATTAGTGATTTTGTGTGTGTAGTGTGTACGTACCTCGTTGTGCATATACTTTTCATATAAGTGTGTATCATGATCTTATAATGAGTGTGTGTTTTTACTGCCGATTGCGCATAAATAATGTGTACAAGTGATTGTGTATAACTTTGCTATTGATTGTACCAAACCATATTAGGTACATAATGAGCATGCAAAAGCCATGCACACTTAGTTAAAATACTACACACAAACAAATATTTGCAATGCAGAGTCAATTACAAATACTATATAATCACTTACCATACAATTCGCACTTTGTGTGAAATATCATTCACACTTAATCATAATACTATACACAATCTGTTATAGGATTATTTCGACCAAAAAAAAAATCTGTTATAGGATTATGCATATTCATTTACTAATTACAAATAGTAATTTATAATACAATGCACATTTAGTAAAAAAATCATGCACATTCAATTCAGTTAAGGTGTAATACATAAAAAATAGGTTTATCGAGGGTGGATGATGCATCAAAACACAAATTCTAAATTTCTCAAGGGAGGATTGTTGGATCCTAAATTTACCCCTTGATTCTAGCCTATCTCATGAGAATCTTAATGAAAAACAAGGTTTCTAAGGCTATCGTTGCAGACTATAGTTCCAGAAAGCTCTCGAAAGCTCTGCCAGAAAGTGCCAGCAGAAAGCTCCTGCAGAAACCGACGGCTGACGCCTCCAGCAGTCAAACGAGATCCCTAGATCTCCGGAAACCACTACAACAACTTTGACCACGTTTTTCTCAACCTTCAAGAGCTATTTTCAAGGGAGAACAAGTCAAAAGTCATATTCAAATGGATGAGCTACTATCGTGCCTATTTTCTAGGGCGGTTATACCCACTTTCTCTATCTTGTAACTATATAAATAGACTCCCTAGGCTATAGAAACACATCAGAACACACAAGATCACAACACCCACGACTTGTATTTGTATTTCTCTCTATAGCTTGTAATTCATAGCCCTCGTAGCTAAGATCGCCACCGCCGGCCGCCGCCGACCGCCACCGACCGCCGCTGTCCGACAGCTTTCTGAACATCAGCCCGGAGGCTTCCAGATCCGAAATCCAAAGCTATCGATTGTAATTTGTCGATCTATTATAATAAAAAGGAGATAAGCAATTTTCCTTATTTGTTTAGTTCATTCGATTTATCTTAAGTTTCTACCGCTTTCTATTGCTATTTTCTACTCGATCTCCCGACAACCGAAACCGATCGTAAACCTTTGGCTATTGACCTCCTCCAAAGGACGTTTGAGTGCTTTGTGCATTTTTCGTCCAAAACAATTTGGCGCCCACCGTGGGGCCGATAGCTAAAGGAAAAACGATCATCCTTTCGTCAAACTCCGACCGGTTCCCATGGACGAACTTTTTGCTCGTCTAAATGCCTTCCAAAAAGACTTTGATGAATTCAAAGCCGAAACCTCCAGAACCAACGCCGAATTGGCGCAACTAATACTTGAAAATGAGTTTGTGAGATCGCAGGTACCGACGGACAGGACCATGCCTCCGGCAGTAGCTTTCCGAGAACTTTCCACGACCACCGCAGGAGCTTTCCTGCCGGAAAGTGTCACCGGTCAGGATACCGCTACAGCTGTCTTTCCTAGGCATCAACCCACGAAAGATGTTGGGGTTGTTCCTACTCTTCTCGACATCAAAGACATCGTCAAGCGAGAGGTCCAAAAGCAACTTAAGGTTCTTTACGAGCGGATCGCAACGGTCCCCGGGATTCCGCATCCCATGGAGAAAGAGCCCGACAACGGCTATGAGGCTTCTCCCTTTGTGGAAACCATAGCTGGGGTCGAGTTTCCTAAGGGGTTCGCCATTCCCGATATATCAAGCTACGATAGCACCGATGATCCCAACGATCATGTCTCGATCTTCAAGCAAAAGATGATGACGGTTTGCATCCCTAGAAAGGACCGTGAAGCCATCATGTGGGTATGACGAAACTCTCAGAGATTACTTGAATCGTGTCGTTCACGAGAAAGTCAAAATTTCCGATTGCAATGTTTTGACGGCTATCGAAGCATTCCGCCAAGGCCTTCAAACGAGCAATGAAATTTACGATGAATTGACCATGAACCCGTGTACAACTTTCGAGGATGTCCAAGCGAAAGCAATGACCCAAATCCGCCTCGAAGAAGATAAGGCTAGTCGGAGGATTCCGGAACATGACTTCCAGAAAGTTGAATCTAGTGACCAGAGCGTGCAAGATAGCGAATCTGACCAAGAAAGCTCTGACACCGATAGTGAGGACGACCAAGAAAGTCACGGTCATGGTCCAATCGCTCGTGATCGCAAGGAACACAGGTTTCATCCGTATCGTCGCTAAGGATCTTATATTATTTCGCACTATACACTTTCTTTATGATTTCTTAAGCATACGTTACTAACTTGAGCATTGAAGGGTCATTGGAGAAACCCACGACCAACCCTTCTAGTTACTTGTCTTGTCTTGTAGAAAGCACATGAGGCGCTAACCGCAAGTTACGATCACGGTCTGATCATGATCAAAAGACATTCCTTGCTAGAAACCATCGCAAGCACTTTTTGCAGGGGTTTCGTGTCCACGCCTCCAGTTTTCGGAGTAGACCCTCAGTTTCGAGGCATAGACCCTCAGTTTCGAGGCATAGACGGCATTGACCCTCAGTTTCGAGGCATAGACCCTCAGTTTCGAGGCATATACCCTCAGTTTCGAGACGTAGACTCAGTTTCCGAGACGAAACCTCAGTTTCCGAGACGTAGACTCTCAGTTTCCGAGACGAAACCACGGTTTCCGGGGCACCACCTTCATATGACGGCAAGTCTAAGCCCTCGGCTAGCGGCTTCGGTCGAGTCTTAGCTATAAGCTAGCGACTTTGGTCAAGTTAACGCCCGACGCTAACGGTTTTCGTCAAGTTAAACGCCCGAGGCTACACGACTTCGATAAAACCAACGCTACCGGCAAACGACTTCGGTCAGGTCCGTGCCTTTAGTTGACGACTCCGATCGAGTCCATGCCCTTGGCTAACGACTTCCTTCATAAAGACGCTTTGACCAGAAACTCCATCAATGGGGTACTCTCGCAAATGATGAAGCATCCGGCAAAAAGAATGAAATTCATCTCGCCCGTCTCCTTACCTCGACGACCAAGATGAATTTGGGGTATTGTTGGATCCTAAATTTACCCCTTGATTCTAGCCTATCTCATGAGAATCTTAATGAAAAACAAGGTTTCTAAGGCTATCGTTGCAGACTATAGTCCCAGAAAGCTCCCGAAAGCTCTGCCAGAAAGTGCCAGCAGAAAGCTCCTGCAGAAACCGACGGCTGACGCCTCCAGCAGTCAAACGAGATCCCTAGATCTCCAGAAACCACTTCAACAACTTTGACCACGTTTTTCTCAACCTTCAAGAGCTATTTTCAAGGGAGAACAAGTCAAAAGTCATATTCAAATGGATGAGCTACTATCGTGCCTATTTTCTAGGGCGGTTATACCCACTTTCTCTATCTTGTAACTATATAAATAGACTCCCTAGGCTATAGAAACACATCAGAACACACAAGATCACAACACCCACGACTTGTATTTGTATTTCTCTCTATAGCTTGTAATTCATAGCCCTCGTAGCTAAGATCGCCACCGCCGGCCGCCGCCGACCGCCACCGACCGCCGCTGTCCGACAGCTTTCTGAACATCAGCCCGGAGGCTTCCAGATCCGAAATCCAAAGCTATCGATTGTAATTTGTCGATCTATTATAATAAAAAGGAGATAAGCAATTTTCCTTATTTGTTTAGTTCATTCATTCGATTTATCTTAAGTTTCTACCGCTTTCTATTGCTATTTTCTACTCGATCTCCCGACAACCGAAACTGATCGTAAACCTTTGGCTATTGACCTCCTCCAAAGGACGTTTGAGTGCTTTGTGCATTTTTCGTCCAAAACAAGGATGACACAATCATACACGAATAACACGATGAAACACCGTTGCTCCCATTCCTCACTTTCTCCATGTACGGAACGGAGGAGAAGGAACCCTAACTAATAGAATAGCTTATAGAGGAGATTGGTCGATAGGTCTTTTACAACGACAAATGAAAAAAACACAAAGGCCTCAGAAGATTATTATATGTACAAGTTGGAGATCGATAAGGAAACCATAACATTCAATTAACAAGAGCATTGTTTCTCTCATACTAAAGCTCATTTTTTTTTTTTTTTTTGAAAAGGTAAAAATTCGGAATACCAAATAAAATTGGTAGTCCGAGAGGCCGTAAGACGGCAGCCGAGAACGGCTTGGAAAGTTAAAAAGAGCCACAAATGGCAAGCAAGATGGACGAATGGAAGGACAAATTTTCAAAAAGAAGGAGTGGAGGGAGTTTGGAATCGGGGTGAGTAAAACACTAAAACAGTGCCGCCGGCATCAAGTCGACCCATCCTGGGGTGTGCGAAAGGACAACTGACGTTCCCTCCACCGAGATGAAGGATCTTCAGAAGTCTCTGAGCACCAAGCGATCTGGCCTAGACAAACTCGGTCCGAAAAAATTCCAAACGAAACTCCGACTTTTCAAAAATTTATACAGAGAGGAACACAAGCCATCCTACAAATCAGTGCAGCTCGGCAAATCAACCAATCAGATTGATTGGAGGGTAATACTCAAGGAGTAGGCTGTCATCAAAGAGGCAACTATAATCTTATGAACATCCAAGCAACATTATAACAAGAGTCAAATTTGATTTTGAAGGGATTTGATCAAAAAGCAACTTGCACAAAAGTTAACAGAATTGCATACACTTTCTTTTTCGTTTTCTATGCCGGTATAACCGGCTTTGATCAAGGCGGCCTCATCACAATTGGTTTCCTCAACCGTGATGCGCTTGGTCCTCCAAGTGCTTATTCTCATTTTAACACTAGACTTAAATTTAGCAGGGATTCTTGGTAACCCCATTTTTTGATCCTTGTCCACAAATAAAGAGTTGTAATCATCAGAATCAAGTTAACCAACGAATTTCGATCGTTAACGACATTGCTAGATTTGATAAGATCAGGAACAAGCATGATATCATACAGTTTCACTTCATACAGAACACATTAATAGAACTGACATTGGGTAAAATGAGGTTGTTTATTGATCTCCTCAAGAGGAGGTTGTTCATTGGTCTCCTCAATAGGAGGTTGTTCATTAATCTCCTTAACAGGAGGCTGTTCATCATAAGGTTGTCTTTGTTCATCTTATTTTCCTTTATCTTTTTTGGTCCCAAAAGGGCCAGCCTCATTAAAGTTGGCTCCAACACTGCAATTTTTAGCCTCCTCGGCCATAGCAATGATAGCATGTTGTTCTTAGATGGTTTGGGGTTGAAGGGTTCATGGTGCTCACTTGAATTTATCTTTCCAGATGATAGGACAAATCTATAGGTTCTTTTACCTTTCTCCCTGTTAGATGACTTGTTCTCCATTGAAAGACTCAGCAAACTCCCCATCAAAGGAGCTGCTGCACACGGACTTTTTTGGTTTTTTTGAAGATTCAGTATGCAGATGAGAGAGAGTGAGGAAAACAGCCCCAACTCTCAATTTATAGACAGAGTAGGCAAGAATACTATTCCAAAAACATATTACAAAATTCAGAGGGCCATGGGTGGATGTTCACCATCACCACCCAGATCTCGAACCGTCGACTCGAGCCACGCCGAGACTCGATGCGATTAGGGATTTCGCCCCGGATTTTGGGGATTTTGTGTTTTCTTTGAAGGGTGACAAAAATCAGACGAGTGAGAATCCATGGGAGGTGGGATTGGGTGGAGATTGAGGCTAGATTTTTCTGATTTAGTTGTAAAAAGGGGTCTGAGTTAGGGATTTCATAACCAAAGGGTAAGGAGAGGGGGGCATGGAGACGGGTTTCTTCAAGGAGAGAGTTTTCATGGGTCTATACTAAAGCTCGTTTTATCTTCATAATTATTGAGGTGAATATTTTCAATTAGTCAGGTTGTCTTTGAAGTTAATTTCATTTCTTAATATGATCAAGTAATCTTGTAGTTTCATAGTCAAAATATTTGTACATTCAACTTTTGTAGTGCTTTCATGCATTAGATCTCTCTAGACTTTCTAATTTTCATAGTGCACCTCTGTAGTGATTCAACTTTTATTCTTGTTTGTGCACTCTAAAAACAAATCAAGAAAGTAGGATGTTGTGGGGATTCAAAAAAAAAAAGAAAAACTCCTCTCCTTCCTGAATTGTTCCTCATAATCAAGACAAAAAAAGATCTCACTTGCATAGTTGCATCTATAGCCTAGTGGTAATAATTAACTCAAATAAAGTCAAAGAAGTATAGTAATTAAATCATGTTATAAATAATTAGGCCGCATGGCACGGTATGAGTGAAGATGACAACTAAGCACTGATGACCATATATTGGCCAGATCATTGGAATTGCATGTGAAAGCATAAGTTAATGTCTTAATCATGACGATATATTCTTAACTTGGGGCAAAAAGGGGTAATCCCACCCCCCGAGGGTCCCCCATCGCCGGCCCGACATTGGCGGGGGAGGCAAATCACGGTGACTCAGTGGGTTCACAGGCAGGAGGTTCAAAACTGCCATATTGGCCACGAGCAAGCAAGGACCCCCCTTAAGAAGGGGAAAATCCCACACTGCTGCTGGTGTGAATCGAACCTTGCTCCTTGGGGCAACTCTACTATCCATTTACCACTGAGCTAAGCCCGTGCGGGCCTATATATTCTTAACTAATGCTACGAGAGGAAGCAATCAAGCATTATTTTGGTTAATAATTTCTCTCTATCTCTTTTTTCTTTTTTTTTAATCTGAGAAGCGGGGTTAGACCACCGTAGGATCTACGTGTGTTAGAGTACAGACGTTGACCCTCAACGAACCGGGCGGCGGAATAAAAACGATTCAAACAAGTAAAGATGAACACAAGGAATTCCAAATCAAATTTAAAATTCTTATTACCTAGTGTGAACTTACAAACGCAGATCTTAGTCCTAGGTGTACACAACTCCTATTCGCCAGACTTCGATCCCTCAACGTCGAACACCCTTTGTAACTCGACAATGCAAACTCGACCCACACCTTTAATCTTTGTACACAACTCGATTAAAGTCTCCGTGTGTTCTCCTCTTTCTCAATCACACTCATCAATTGAATCTCTAAGCTTGGGTAGAAATCAACCACCATGTGAGAGTCTAAAGAAAGAAATAGGGTTAGTAGGCTTGAACTCTCGTCTCTATAGAATATGGAAGAGCCCATACCAGCAGCGTTGTTATTGTTTGCAAAGAAGTAGAACACAACGACTTTCCAGAAGATCACCCATCATAGTATAATTTCTCTAAGCATGTATAACTTCGGAATTCTATTGGGAACTAGTACATTAATTCTGTTATTTTTTTTTACCAAGAACATCTACCAATTTTTTTACTTCGGACGTTTGACGATGATAATGACTTAACCATCACAAGAAGCAACCTCGAATCACTTGTTTATGACCCACGTACGTACATAGACCAATTACTTATTGCTAGTGTGATGGACCAAAGCGCAGAAAACGTGCCTAATTCATTTGCACATCATTGTTTAATTTATAGTTATCTTGTTACTTCGAGCATTGCATGAGAAGTTTATTAATGGCATTAGACAACATGGAAGATATATAGTTATTATACAAATTCTATATTGAAGAAAGTTATGGGCCCGATAGATAGGTAGATTCGGGACGTGTCAGTACAGATACCTATGTATGAGCCTAATTCATAAACTCATGGGTGTCACATTTATATAGATGTGGATAGATGTGGAATATGTTAATTCCCAACACACTCCCTCAAGTGCAACTTGCATCGGGCTCTGGTACTATGAAGAAAGTTTGTGAGTCTGATTGATTAGTAGATTTGAGACGTGTCGCATGGGCCTAACACATAAGTCCATTGGGTTTCGCCCTAAAACCAATTGATAATAGAAGTAATAGCTAGTATGTTTATTTAATAGCTGATTTATATTCTTATTTAAGATGTGGGATAGGTTAATTCCCAACAATTATATACATAATACATATGAACATGATTTCTCATTATTTTTTCGGGCGTTGTATGTGCATTTTTTTTGGGATTAACTAGACTTGCTAATTGCAATAGTGAAAATTGAATCATACGACCAGTACGTTTAGAGTATATAGATTTCATCAATTTTACAACCTAAGCTAGTCAGACATTTCTAGTTGTGTTATGTGATAATTTTGATATACTTCATCTGATTTGTCCAAAATTATTTTTGAAAACATTCATCTAAGATGAAAATTTTACCTCACTTGCCTAAAAATTAGTAGAGACCTGTTTTAAAATATGCTTTCTTAACATATCTGCCACTCTTTTATAAATAGGACAAATTTTTGTAATTAAAAATAAAACATAATTTATTGAATAAAATTATAATATAGAAAAATAGTTTTATATAAAATACGAACAGCCTGAAATTCAACTCTTTTTAGGAAAAATGGAATTCGTACAAAATCCCAAATGATTATATGAATTTACTCCATCAAGTGAAATAGTGATGATTTTATGTACTTACTGTTATTTTTAAGGAAAACTCCACGTGGTGATCCCGAGGTTTTCAAAATTTCACGTGGTACACAAACCTTTTGCAGAAATTTTGCGTGGTAACCTTGAGGTTTTGCATATTCTGCATGGTAGCCTCAAGGGATTATAAATTATAAAAATTACTCAATATATAGCCACATTACTTTGTTTAATTGAATAAATGACTCAAAATTTATATAAATGTCTTATAAGTTATATAAAGTTCTTTTTGTGAAACTACATATCCTCAATTTGTATGGTAAAATAAAATACCCTTTTTAAATAATGAAAATCACATGCAATTTCAAAATATTTTCCACCATTTCAATTTTTCTAAAAAAACATAAAATTGTAATTTTTATAAAAGAATTTATATTTTAAGAAAGTTTTTTTGATGCATTATTTAAAACTTTGGCTTTCTAAATGAAAATAATAAAGATTTGTAAATATAATAATATACTTGTCATTAATATGTGTAAACAATTAAGTTTTATTAAGTTTTATTACATAAACATATTACATATATTATTAGGTGTTTTTTCCAAGCTATAAAAAGCACCGAATAAAAAGTATGTGTATTAACTATATAGTGATGCTTGTTGTTAATAATTTTTATAAACTAGATTAGATAGTTTTAAAAAAACTAATAATAATGATAATTATTTCAATTAAACCAAATATTATGGTCACATTTTAGATATTTTTAACATCCAAGGCTATTACGCGGAACGCGTAAAATATTGAGCTTATCACGCGGAATTCCAAAAAGGTTTATGTATCATCCGGAATTTGCAAAACCTCTTGTCACCACACGGAATTGTACATATAATTTCGATTGATGAACATATTCCATAACATAAATTTTAAGTTTGTTCTTACGAGAATTTTCATTCCTATATATATATATACACATATATATATATATATTTAAAATACACAAACATTGATATAATAGAATCCATATGCACATATATATAGTTCAATTTGACATAGACTTTATATAATTGACAAAAATCAAAATGCGCATATGTTGAAATTAATATAGTATAATTTAAAAATATATGAAAGTGAAATCCTATTTGCACAAAGTGTAATTAATCTAAATGCAAATATAGCTGAAATCTATACTACTACAACATAACTTGGAGTCAATGTCTTTACAAAAAAATTGTCACGTGTCGTATCTATAATAAAATAATCCAACGTTGCAATATTTTGAGAAGTATTAGTTTTTAATAAAATATGATATTTTCAGTCAAACAAAAAAATCAAAATAAAATCAAAAACTAATTTCAAAAATACAATTTTGAAATTATTTTTTAAAAAATATAATTCGGATTTTATAATTTTTAAATAAACAAATGTAGACTATATCTATATGTATAGTATTAAACATCTAATTTAATAAAAAAACGATCTTTCCATTTAAGAAAAAAACCAAGATAACATCATAAATTAATTTCTGATATATAATCCTAAAATTATTTTTGACTATATCTATATGTATAGAATTTTCTATCTAATTTTATATATACGATCTTTCCATTTAAGAAAATAATCAAGATAAAATTTGAAAATAGTTTTTGATATATAATCCTGATTTTTTATCAAATATAATATATTTTGAATATAATTTGGAATTTTTTGAACAAATAATTTAGAGTATATCTATATGTATATGATTTTCTATCTAAGAATCTATATCTATATTAATTAAACATGATATTTTAAATTAAAGTATGTACTATAATTAAACATGATCTTTTACCTTATCTAATAAAATTTTTTTATTGAAATCTTATATATTTGTTTTGATAGTTTAGACTTTTAATCATATACATAGATATCGGCTTAAAACATATACAGGCAACTGAACTTATCCATTTTGGTCATTTGGACATCTGACATTTGAAACGGACCTATTGAGCACTCCAACTTGTCAAAGCCTACCTATTAAACACCCCTTCCCTAACCTGACATTGCGCGTGTGATGTATGATTGATTTAAGAGTGTCTTCATTAAAAGCCAGATGTTCTTAAGCTTATGTGTATACAGAAATTTGTCCGACAATGTAGTATGATGACAGCTTTAAGTGACCATTAATTTAACAAGGAGGCCTTACTTGACATTATGTGGCCGTTGTTTTGCATAATCATGTTCACGTAATATCGCGTGCGTATTACGTCACTCCGTAATCAGTGACGAGGTGTTTAATATGTAGGTTTTTACAGATTAGGGTGCTCGATCAATAGGTCCGTTTCAAAGGTGAGGTGTCCAAATAACTAGGTACATATACGTTTTAAAGTAATATTTATAAATTATTTTAATTATATCTTTGTTCAAATAAATGAACTTTGTAGTTATAATTTTTCTTACCAATTACCAATGTGCCTAACAAAGTTATTACAGTTGTCTGTTATGATTCACGGATTAAACTAGTTAATTAATACTAAATTAGCACAAAAAATTTCTCTTACGTATTTTGGAGTAAGAAAATATACATTGAAATCATTTTTTTTGGGTAGAATACATTCAAATCATTTTTGAAGTACAGGCCGCACATTTAGAATTTGTATGCAAAAATTTAACTGACTCGAAAGAAACTACTTGAGTTGACCGGTCAATACAAAATTTCGATGCAAAACCTTATAAATCGGTCATCATGGGACTTGCACATGACTTGCAAGAATGTCATCTTTCCACATAATTACATAGGTATCACCTTCATAACAACTACTAAACGGTACTGTTATAAACATACATATTACATATATGTAGGATCATTTCAAGCCAAAATGATTCTGGATTCACAATGTTGACTGTTGGGATGGTCTTGATCCCAATAATAGATCCCAAATAGTTTTGATGATGATTGAACACTTGTGAAGAATTTAATGTTGTTTGCTAAGTGTTTCAGGATCATTCTAGGATGTATGAGCAACGGAATATGAGCAGGATCAATCGTCTCAGCCAGCTGAGGAAGTAGAGCCACTGCAGAGTACTTGTTGATTCCGGAGTGCGAGAGCAAGGGATCAACACGAAGGCAGGATACTATATCTGGCAAGCCGGATCAACGCGCGAGCGCCTGCGAGGGATCTTTCTATTTAAGGAAAGACGTGTTGCAAGAGACGGTTTGTGAGAGAATCAAATTTCGTGGATATGAGATAATTCTCTTGTTAGGATAATTTTGTTAAAGAGATATTCTGTTTCTCTAGATAGGATCTAGGTTAATCATGATTTTATATTCGATAGAATTTGTTCTAGGCTTTAGTATATATAGTGGTTAGCGGTTTCACGAATACTTCACCGAAGCATGGAGAGAGCAATTGTTGTGTGCAATTGAAGGAGAAGACACACGGAGACTTCAATTGAGTTGAGTACGAAGGTTGGAGGTGTGGTTCGACAAGTTGTTGCGAATTGTTAGAGTCATCCGACGTTGAGAGATCGAGATTCAGGATCTAGGAGTTGTGTACACCTAGGAATTGAGATCTGTGTTTGTAATTTTGATTCTTATTAATAAGAGACTAAGAGTAACAAGTTGAATTGAAATTTGTTTGTGTTCATCTTTACTTGTTTGAATTGTTACTTCCGTTGCCAAGTTTATTGATCCCTCTGAAAGATCAACACTTGTATTCTCACACGTAGATCCTACATTGACATTGACATATTGCTCAACTAAATCACTGAAAAAATGGTTATTTGTAATGACGAAAATTTCATTGAATACTTGACCGTAAACTAGCTTTAGCAATTATAATCAATCTTTGTACGGATTATTTAATTAGTTTCAAAATTAAAACGTCTTTTGGAATTACACATCTACACGCTACACGTTGATCAAGTTTGTCACCCTTTCATTCAAAAAAAAAAGTTTGTTGATTAGTTATCCGATTTAAAATTATAACTCGTTTAACTCCCGTACCATGTGATTATAAATCCAATTTAATATAAATATGATTTAGTAAACATTATTATGTAATAAAGCTTAAGATAAAATCGGAAAATACAATTATGGATTTTCGTTTTTTTATAATTTTAAAAAGTCCGAATTTTAAAAAATAAATAATTAGACTATATCTATATATATTTTTTTTACAATAAAGATCATGTTTTATTAAATAATAATATACATATATGTATATATTAGATATATCTTCCTATAAATGATAGATCTTCCTAGGTGTTATATCTTAAATTATATCTTCCTATATGTTCTTTAAAATTATCAAATCATGTATATTTACCTTCCTATTGCGATTAATGTTTTTTTATAAACGCAAGGGCCCGGTTGATTATTTTAATAAAGATATGACACGTGACGCAATTTTTTGTGAAGACTTTGTCTCCGCTTTATAATATAGACAATATAGATGAGTTACTCATTGTTCCATAATGTTTATCATGCATGTTCTTCTTTCCATCGGTCCTAAAATATTTGTTTCCTTATAATTTTGCTATTATTCAATTTCATATATACAGTATTTTATATCCTATTTTTCTTCGATTTTAAATTTCTTTTAGTTTTGTTAAATTACAAAACTACAATCATTCAATCTTATCGGCTAACCATATTATTTCATCTTCTTATCTCTCCATACTACTATATGTGTAATAATCTTGATAATCATACTATAGGACTAGCATAACGGAACAAGGAAAGTATTATTATTATTACTGTATTGTTTTGATTGGATTACCCTAGAACCAACGTGGATCTTCTGGTTCCTTTCATGGTAAATTCTACTAGTCTCTTTTATCTAATTAGTTAAAATAATCTTAAAATTAAGTAATAAATCCCTAATTTTACTTTATTTCATTTTAACAAGTGATGTAGACCAATTAGAAAACAAAAAAGGACCATGAGTATTGATCATGGAAAGATCCGCTTTGGTCTAGAACACCCGTAATTAAATGGGTGAAAATCACGAACAGTTCTTAATAATTTAATTTCAAAGTTTGAATTAGGATGCCCTGTAGAAATTCAACAGAAATGTATACGTTAGTAAATTTCCTTGTACGTGGAATTATATACTTACAAAATATATGCGCATATATAACATCCAAATCTGTTAATCTTCATTGAAACAATACCATCCCATGAAGCGCGTAGCGTCCTTATCAATTGCACATAAAATAATTAGGAGTCTAGGATCGATCGACCAACACATTTGATTCCAAACGTATAATAATAGCAATAGTCCAAAGATCGGATCGGAAGAACCATCACGAACAACCATAAAAATTGACCCAATTAAACCACCCATATATTATATGCAACTATCTTGTAATTAAACCACCCATTGATATAGTCAAGCAGAAACTGTAACACCAAAAACATACGACGTATACTATATACGATTTGGAGTGTATAATTTCTAGGAAAACAGAAGGACATTTCCCGATCGAAATGGATGATGATCATGTAACGAGTAATGGGACCCTTATGTTCATTTGCTTTTATTCTTTTTTGAAAAAATGGCTTTTTGACTTGAGAAGAAGCCAGAAAAAGGCCTGTATTCAATCAGTCTACACAACTTTTTTTAATCTGTGACCGTTGAAAGAGGGACGTTTTCCGAGTAAAACTGGCCTACGTACTCTGAATAGTGCATTTCAGTGTCGTGACTTGTGGGGTCTCGATCGTACCCTCATCACTCGCCAGTCTATATATATATTTGCCTTCTTCTTCTTCTTCTTCCACAAATTGAGTCGTAGTTTCCTCATACTACCATACAACGTAAACAACAAGCATCGAAAGAGCAAGGAAAAGTTATAAGCGTTGTTCAACATAAACGTAGGATTTGATTTGATCGATCCATCAAGGACTCGGTCGACATGGTTCGAACGCCGTCGTTCGATAAGAACGGTATCAAGAAGGGAGCATGGAGCCCCGAAGAAGACCAGAAGTTGAAAGCTTTTATCTTGAAACACTGCCATTTCAACTGGAGAGAGCTTCCTAAGCGTGCCGGTAAGCATGTTTTATTATATATGTCTCTAGCTAACTAAGCTCCTACATATAATATATGTGGAATATAATTAATGTTTTGATCAAGTTATCATATGATCATTCAACCAAAAAAAAAAAAAAAAAAAAGTTATCATATGATCAATGGTTCAAGCTCGGTTTGCTTATGTTATTCTATGAGACTCTTTCTTTGTGGACATGGTACTCTTATATATACCCTTCGACAACATCCACTAATTCGGAACTTAAATGATTGAATTTGTGCGCACAGGTCTACAACGATGTGGGAAGAGTTGCAGATTGAGATGGATGAATTATCTTAGGCCGGATCTCAAACATGGGAAGTACACGAAAGAGGAAGAGGATCTCATCCTTCAACTCCATCAACAGCATGGAAACAGGTATGATCAGTTAATACTTATTTCACAAGCTAGCTAGGCTTAGTATAATGTTTGATGGCCAACAACATGTAAACTAATCAATTGATACATATACGTACGTGTAGGTGGGCTACGATAGCGTCACAATTACCCGGAAGAACAGACAATGAAATCAAGAACTACTGGCATACCCACTTGAAGAAACGGGCCGGGTTTCAAAAACCCGCGAAAAATCTCAAGACCCACAAACCATTACATGAGCAAAACGACGCCACCCAAAAGAACAATCCAACATCTCCGATGAATTTATGTGGAGATCATATTCAAATCTTGGAGAGCTGCCCATTGAGCTCCTCAGAAATGGGGTCCTCGTCGTCAACTTATACCACTACAAGCTGTGACATCTCGAGCTCCAACGTTGGGATCTCGAGCCCTAGTGATTTCGACGATGGAGGCTTGGAAGAGATGTTGAACTCGTTTGATGACCTCTTCGAAGACATGTCGTCGATTCTAAGCCCATTGAATCAAGCACAAGCATATGATCACGATACTTACAATATGGCGACATCTTATGATGGGGAGTTCGCGATCCAGGAGGATTATCCGGCGATCGCAATGGATGATTTATGGAGCAAGCCTTTGGTTGAGGACTACAGCGATGTGTTGTTATCTCCTTGTGTGAACTACTATTACGACGATAACGTCTTCGGCTTGTTTGAGGAAACCATGCAAGAGATGGCGCCATGACAAACTGGTAGAACGTGTTTGTATACTTAATAGTAGATGATATATATATACGTCATTTTAGCTGTCTTATATATATAAGTGTGCATAAAATAATGCAGCAAAATAAAGGTCGTATACTGCAACTTAACTATACATGTGCACAACGTACAATTAGATTAGGTATATTATTATCGATAATCTATACTCTATAGTCTATACGGAGATGATATGGATATATATACATATACATTGACTACTTTCCTTGAATATTTCTTGCTAGCTAGCAAGTTGTCCGCTGACTTCATATGATTTCACTGCAATTTCAAGTTTGTTTAATGCATGTTGGCGAAGTTGAAGGATTGGAAAGAATATATTAAGGCAGATGAGAAACAATTCGAAGAAGTAATGTAGCTTGACTTAGTTCATATATGCATAATTAAGTAATTGTTCTAGTTTTAGTCAGCGTAGAATTGTGTATACAATGCTCTAGTGACGTTGATGAAAATAATGAACCATCTTAATACACCCATATTGGTCATGGTCATGGTCATGGCCGGGTAGGCTCAACAGAAACGAATGTCAGACAAAAACGAGAAACATATATCATATTCATTCTCCCGGCACATATATTCAGTTTAACATGTGTAAATATTTAAAATTAAGTGTATTCAGATTCAAAGAAATTTTTGTTAGGTGTATTTTAATTGTTTTGTATTGAGTAGTAAATATAAATGCACAACTTTTTTAAAATATACAAAAACTATAGTAGAAGTGTAAAATGTTTGAATATCTATTACTATATACTAAAGCGGAAGCAAATTCCGCCATCATATTGCGCCACATCACCCCCTTTATTAAAAAATCTATCTTATTAAATCTTGATTTATCATAATCTTATACATACTTAATTAAGATATTAGTTCTATCTTAGAATTTGGGTTGTTTAATTAATAATTCTATCCAAATAGATAAATCTCTATCTTATCATTATACACGTTTAATTAATACATAGATCTATCATAAACCTTTTATTTAAAAGAAAATTGTTTACGTCATAATCATAATATTTTACCCATTTAATTAAATATCATATTAACTTTAAATTATTTTTCGTAATTATATTATGCTATTTTTTAAAATCATCAATGGTATCAAATTCTACTACTATGTTTAAGAAAAATATTCATTCCATTAAAATAATATATTAAATAAATTTTTACTATCATATTAAAATATCAATAAAAAAAAGTAGATGTTATCTTTACCATATATATACCACTATCATTGCACATTGATTATGCTTTATAAAAAAAAGATAGATTTCTTAATTAACATAATAATTTGATAACATTTTCATTACATATTTATATATTTAATTATTAAAAAAAAAATAACATATATAACAGATTATTTACGTAATTTTATTATAATATTATAACATATTTATAATAATTTGTTAACATTTTATTATTTAACTATTAAACTTACTAATTATTATCTATATCTTTAATATTATAATATATTAATCCAAGTTTTTATTGCATTTATTGATTTTATTATATAAGTTAGTTTATGTAATTTTATTTAAATGCCAAAAGATTTGTATTAATTGTTAATAAAATGTGATAATGCATCTTATTTTATGCCATTATTTCTCAATTATTTAAATATATGTTTATATATGTATAAAAAGTAAATATGTAAATAAAATTTATTTATATATATGATGATACACAAGAATTATGTCATTTTAAAATCCAAAATAATAAGTGTCATGTTATAACATATATATCTTAATAAGCAAAAATAATAAGCAAAAAACAACCCCCGTACAACACCCCCGTACTATATACTAAAGCAGAAGCAAATTCTTCCACCATATTGCGCCACATCACCTCCTTATTTAAAAATCTATCTTATCAAATCTTGATTTTATCATACTCCTATACATACTTAATTAATTATGATATTAGTTCTATCTTAGAATTTGAGTTGTTTAATTAATAATTCTATCAAAATATATAAATCTCTATCTTACCATTGTACACATTGAATTAATACATAGATCTATCATAAACTTTTTATTTAAAAAAATATTTTTTTCGTGATAATCTTTAAATCATAATCATTACATTTTACTCATTTAATTAAATATCATATTAACTTTAACTTATTTTTCATAATTTTATTATGGTGTTTTTTTAAAAATCTTCAATGGTAGCAAATTCTACCATTGTATTTAGGATAAATATTCATTCTATTAAATTAATATATTAAATATTTTTTTAATATCCTATCATGTAAAAATATCAATAAAAAATTAGATGTTATATTTACCATATATATCGCTAATATTTCATACTGATTACGCTTTAGAAAAAAAAGATAGATTTCTTAATTAAGATGATAATTCGTTAACATTAATTATATATTTAATTATTTAATTATTTTTAAAAAAAACAATAACATATATACGAGACAATTTGGTTTTCTATTTAACTTATTAAATATTATATATATATCTTCAATATTATAATATATTAATTTGGGTTTTTATTTAAACTTATTAATTTGATTATATAAGTTAGTTTACATAATTTAATTAAACGCCAAAAGATTTGTATCAATTGTTAATAAAATGTGATAATGCATCATATCTTATGTCATTCTTCCTCAATTATTTAAATATATATTTATATATGTATAAATAGTAACTATAGAAATAATATTTATTTATACATACGATGATATACAAGAATTATGTCATTTTATACTTCAAAAAACAAGCGTCGTTTTAAAACAAAGTATCACATGATAATATTTGTAATTGTTATGGTAAATTCATACACAAAGTAATAAATAAATAAATAACACCCCCGTACAAGGTACGGGTCATTAGCTAGTAGCTACTAGACCTGACAATCGGGTCAACTGGGTCGGGTTTGGGTTGAAATGGGTTCGGGTTGGTAACGGGTCACGGGTCATCGCGGGTTTCAAGTTGGGTCGGGCCAACCCAACAGGTCTAGAATGTTGAAAATGTTAACATTATTTAAATAAAATATTATTTATATAATAAAATATAGTATTAGAATATTATTTTTCTATATCTTAATAATATTATATAATATTAAAAATATATTTTATATATTCTTAAATACAATAAATCGGGTCAACCGGGTTCAAGTTCAATCAGGTCGGATTGAAACTAGGTCTCAGGTTTACATATCTGGGTTAAAACTCAGAAATTTTGGGTCGGGTGGGATTTGCGAGTCGGGTCAGCTTTTAACAAGTCTAATAGCTACATATTAGTTTGAACATTAGTAATCGCTGATTTGAACGTTCGGTACTGAATATTGAATATGAATGCGTACGTTTTGAATATACAAATTACATCATAAGTGTATCATGTTTAATTTGAATATAGCTACAATTAGTTTAAACATAAGTAATAAGTTTTGAATATACAAATAACATGAACAATTGCAAAATGAATGTATAGTGAATACGAAAGTATAAAAGTTTGAATATACGAGTAACTTGTAGAGTTGCAAAATGTTTGAATGTATCTATTGATTAGTTTAAATATACATGTGTATACCCATTAGCTGAATATGCATAGTTGTATGTTGAATATGAAATCCGTTTCTCGTTTCTCCATAACTGATCGTTTGATCCTAATACTTTTGGTCATATATATCACGTTCTTTTAAACATAAATCATATATATACATTGAAATCGGTAATTTTCTTTGAGATGATCTATAATTGTGTGTTTGGTTAAATAATATTATTTAAAATTCAATGAATTTTAATCTCCATGATTTTTCAACTCATAGAGTCAGTAGGACTTTAATTAATACCAAGAAGGGGATACAAAAAACAAATCCTGGTAGAAAATTTATGAAGTAATTTTTCATATTTTCAATTCCTAAGAATTACAATTATAACATTCAACGAAACTATCCTTACACTAATGTCTAGGGATTTAGGGTCCGTTTGATATCCAACGGCGGAAATATAAACAGAATGGAAATGAACTTAGTCCACATTAGCATCATGATACATGATGAGTCACCTCAATTTTCATACAAAAACTACCACAAGCCCTCTCACCTCAATCATTCTATCCATCATTTTCTAGACACACAATTTTTAAAGTTTCAAATTAAATTTTTTTTCAATTATAGTAACACGTATATTGGACTAATTTGTTTCCATTCCGTTTACGTGTCCGCCGTTAGATACCAAACGGTCCTTTAATCTGAAGCAATATGTGATAATTAACAAATTCAACCCAAAAAAAAAATCAACCACAAACCCGCAACCCAGGAAGAAAGTTAAGAAATACTCCGATCCGTAAATCGAATAACCAAATTAAGCTAGAGAAAAACTACTGTAGTAGACATTTCTATCTTCATAGTACAGTCAAGCAGTGTAATTCTTAAAATAAAATCTTGAGGTTTTCAGTTCAATCCTGATCAAGGATAATGAGTAGATTTGAACACGGTTTGGTTAGAACTGAAAAATCAGATTGGATCGAATCGAACCGAAATTAATAGCGTTTGGTTTGGTCCTCGGTTCAATGGTTTTTATTATTTCAGTTTTGACTCAAATTTTCAAAAAGAAACTTAATATTTAACAAAAACCAAGAAGGCCGACTGCGGTTCAATTTTCGGTTTGATTTTCATGTTTCCGGTTTGATTCGATTTAGTTTTAAACCAATGTTCAACCCTTTAATGCATCTAATAACAAAAGGTGAAATAGACGAGACTCCAGGTGTAACACCCCGTCTTTCTGACAAGGCGTTACTCGGTAGTAGACCTCACGAGGCACTACGAAGCTGGTTTGACCACAGAACATTCGGATCTTGCAACGCGGGCACGGCGAGAAAATATTAAAGAACATCCAACTTGTATTACGAAATAAAACTTTTACAAAACAGATCATGATCCCAACCAATACAAGACTAGCAGTTACGAACTTCCCCAAACCCCAAGTACATTAACTACCAACTTACGATATGAAACTATACAGGATAATTCAAACAATAAGATAAATTAGAATGACAATAACCCTTCCCAAAACCCCAAACCATTCTATGACCCGTACCTCCGCTTCGCACCACCAATCCACCAAGTCCCTACACGGATTCCTAGATACCTGCAGTCTGAAAAATAGTTCCCCGAGGGGTCAACTACTATCCTAATCCAAGTTAAGAAAACATACAGTACTAATAGAACGTTTCAAAACGAGTTTTCTAAGGTCAGCAAACAAGTCCGCAATCACACGCATAGCTCTAGTCCAATCCTAAATCCAGTTAGTTACACATATTCAACTCCCTAGTATAATCATAACTATAAGTCCTCTTACATACACGTTCACAAGTCCATTCATTCACACACACGCACAATATATACACACAGTACACACCCTATTTTGCGCCGAGTAGTGTTAACGGCCTCCACCGTACACTGTCCCGCGCCGAGTATTGTTAACGGCCTCCACCCACACTACCCGCATCTAAGGCATCCTCCAGCCAATCTCCGTTCCACACACACTTCTAACCCCTGGTCGAGTCCCTACTAGAGCACTCGCCAAAACATTTTTATAATTTTTGAAGGGGCTCTCCTTGCCATACGACCATGCCTCTAGAAGTCCCCTTCTCCTCGAAAATCCGAGAACAAGGCCGTACCGGTAGATGCCAACACACAGATTACAGTTGAAAACTTTTCATACTATAAAACCCTTTTGAAAACCAGTTGCACACATAAACACATACGATCACACACATATATATATATACAAATAAAATATTTTAGAAAAATAATACTTTAGGGACTAGTTCCCCAAAACCAATCATACCAGCACAGCATGCAATCCAACCAGAATAGAATAGAACCACCTAGCCGAGCAAGTCGTAGAACGACTTACCTCGAAAACGACGAGTCCTTAATACTTCCTGAGAAAGTCAACGGGGATCACTCCGAGCTCCGACGGGAAGGGAATGCTTGAGTAAACACCGACTTGGCTTTGATCGGGAAAACAAAAGATTGGCTTGAATTATGAGAAGCGGCCACGACTATATATAATGGAGGGTTTGGTTGACATACGGGAATCTAAGATTACAATCTTAGTTGAATAGATAATCGGGTTAATTAGTTAATAGGATCAATTAGATCAGAATACTTAATTTGTTTATTGACATATATATATATATACACATATATCACGTATATATATCGTACATTTGATATTCTTATTCACTTTAGGAAAAAGGGTTAATAGTTTGTAGTTCACTTATACTTTAATTACGGGTACTTACTTAAATAACAAGACTCGAAGAACTTGCGGGTTAAGAAAAGGAACCGAATATTACACCAGGGACCTTAGAGCAACAAAATAACAAGTCTTAATGTTTCTTTCGACCAAAAAAAAAGAGCAACAAAATAACAACCCAAGCAATTAATGTAACTCAAGAAACAACATTTATGCCTTCGGGTATTTAGTCAAGCGGTTAAGCCTCCAAGGGTAATACCCAGAGGTCACCGGTTCGACTCTCATGGGCAGCGCCCTCAACCAAAAAAAAGAAACAACATTTATGAACTCACTCAAACACAACTTACACAAGTCTTAATGTAACTCCGGAAATATATATATTGAATTTTGATAAATTAAGGTAACCTAGCTTGTTAGTTTAAAACTTGTATTTTTTTTGGTGCAAATTTCCTACACACGGCACACGTGAACTATACTATATATACTACTACTTTATACAAATATCAAAACCTAATCTCACGTACATAAGATAAAGTTTTAAGAGCTAGACCTCGATCAAATTCTCAAAAAGCTGCGTAAGAGAGTGTAAATTGGACAGCGACCTAACCATAAATTTTCAATGGACGACTTGCATAGTTCCATGCCAATAGCTAATGAAATCGTCATCAAATAATAAAAATATATCCTATTAAATTATTTTGTGTTTTTCTTGATTTGTTTTTTTTTTTTTTTTTTTTTTTTGCTTGAAGAAAGATTATATACTTAACTTACGTACAGGTTTCGGTTGAATGTTTCAATGGACGACTTGCATAGTTGCATGCCAATTAGCGCTAATCAAATCGTCATATAAATTACAAAGGAAATACACAAAAGTTAAAGAAACTAGTACAATGCCCGTACCATGTACGGGTAATGTAAATATAAACCCGAATTAACCGATTCGAGATCGAATTTTGACACGAATTCGCTTATAACTCGAGAATTTATAATCTAAACACGATAAACCGAAGTCTGAACCTATTGACCATGTACTTTTATTAATATAATGTAAATTTTAATACAATTCTATTCAATTTTTTATATTTATATTATTATATAATATACTATTGACAAAAAAAAATCTGTGTAAAATATGTAACATGTGAAAGATTTTCACTATTTTTCAAGATTTAATAATGACAAAAATGTATACTAATTAGTAAGTAAAAAATGTTAAGATATAAAAATACTTAATTTTTTTATTCATATAAGGATATAATTTTAAGAAAATCATGTTGGCAAAAAATCAAATAAGGATATAATTTTAAGAAAATCATGTTTGGGAAAAAATCAATTGGGTAAGATATTAAGTAGAAATAAGGAAAGTGGATAAGATATCAAGTAGCTAGATATATGGCTTATTTTTAGAAAAATACAATGCAAAAAAACAAAATCATTATTTTATTCAAGATCGATGATATAGCGCAAATTTTTACACAAACTTGGCTTCTGCTTTATACTGTATATTATAATAGATAAACAACCTAGCTACCTACTCAAATATGAGCCGTTTTTTGTAACACATTAAGAAAAAACGTAATGGGCCGCTTGAAGAAATTAACAAGAAAGTCTAATCCGACTTAAATAATAAGTCGTGGCTTGATGGCCCTTCTTTTTCGTACGTAGCACTATAGTCTCATTTCTCCAATTCTCCTTCGCCAGAAAAAAAAAATGACGGTGTGATCCACATCCTAATTTTATATATTGATTGATATAACATACAATGTTCTTTGTTGAGACTAAAACCTATCCCACGTCGGGAAATTGAACCTAAACCACATGTACTTATGTATCGGGCTTATCGCGCATATGCTACTTCCCTTAGTAACCAATTGGTTTTAGGGTGGAATCTCATGTGCTTATGTATCGGGCTTATCGCGCATATGCGCACGAACCGATGTGTGACCCCCCCCCACACACATCATATATAGCCCACAGATTTGACATGGTATCAGAGTCTGTTTGGTCTGGGTCCCGACTTCCTGGTCTATTGGGTTGGCCGGCCTTAATACATGAGATGTCAAGCGCAACTAACATATTGCGGGGTCAGGCAGTTGCACTTGAGGGGGCGTGTTGAGACTAAAACCTATCCCACTTCGGGATATTGAACCTAAATCACCCAACATATACGTACATGAGCGACTTCCCCTATAACCAATTGGTTTTAGGGTGGAACCTCATGTGCTTATGTGCCGGGCTTACCGCGCATATGCGCACAAACCGACGTGTGACCCCCCACATCATATATGGCCCACCGAGAAGTGACATTCTTGGGAACCTATTTATCATTTCGAGCAATGAAAGTATATATTGTTGGAACAGTGATAGAAATATCATTGGAACAACGCTTTCTTCTAGAAAAGAACATTGTAACGAAATGATGAAAACATCGTAAGGAACAACGTTGTCTTTGGTTTTGATGATAGACAAAGTCATTTGAGCTAACTTGTGAAAATAAGTGTTTCAGGAAATATGTTTCGAATAATTCCATTAGTGTAGGAAATGTATGGTATCAATGGATGACAGCTAAGAGCGAAGTGCATGACAACTAAGAGTAGGGTTGTCCAACGGGTCGACCCGACCCGATCCGTAACCCGGTTTACGGGTTACGGGTCGACCCGTAAATTAAAATGTTCTGACCCGAGACCCGACCCGTAACCCGGTTTACGGGTTACGGGTTTTGCGGTTCGGGTCTCGGGTCGACCCGTTGACCCGTTTGACCAAGTCAAACGGGTCAAAGCTGGTCATTTTAGACCCATTTGGGTTACCACCCATCCCTAAAACGTTGAAGACATGCCCTTTTACTGCTCGAGCGTCTACATCGTGGCCGTGGGAGGCGACATCAACGACCAACCCCTCCTCAAGAAGCTCTTCGAGCTGGTCCCCTTCAGCCACGTCAAGCACCTCGCCGCCCAAGCCGGCGTCCGCTACGCTATGCAGAACCCCGGCTCCTACATCCACAACAACATCGCCGGCCGGCTTCGTCTCCCTCCTCGAGGTCTGCAAATCGGCGAACCCCCATCCCGCCATCGTCTGGGCATCCTCGTCTTCCATCTACAGGCTCAGCAACATCGCCGACTTCGTCCTCGTCTTTCGTCTACGGAGCACAGGACTCGGCCGGGGTCAGATCTGGCCCTCTGGGACGTCGGGACTCGGGACAGACTAAGGCTCAGGCCGCCACCGGAGATGGAGAGGTGAAGATCTGAGAAGAGGTTGATCAAAGAAGGTGAGGTGAGAATGTGAAATCTGGAGACATGGAGACGGCGGGATGGGTTTACACCTCTGTCCAACACTCCAACCCTAAAAGGCTAAAAGTATAAGCCACTTTAATATAATTTTTTTTTATATAAAAATTATTACGGGTTTACGGGTCGATCCGTAACCCGGCGGGTCGACCCGTAACCCGCCCGTAACCCGTAATCACAGATTTTTTTGACCCGTGACCCGACCCGTAATTTACGGGTCGGGTCGGTCCGGGTTACGGTCGACCCGGACCGTTGGACAGCCCTAGCTAAGAGTTAGCTGACGTACACAAGCTTCGGTAACAAGCCAAGAATGACATTCTCGCAATTGGCCGTGCTAAATCCAGGGCATTTGGGTCTCACCAAAAGTCATGCCATGTCATCAATCCAAAAAGAGAAATCACACAAAGGCACAAAAAGAGATGAAATACATATGGAAGCAATCCGATGGGTGATGAAGTCATTTGCTTTTCCCAAAAAAGAAGGACATTTTGGGAAATCAAAAAGGAAAGACCTCCCAAAAGGCCTATAAATAGTGAACAGAAGGACATTTTACTGTTCGCTCAGGCCTTCAACACACAAAAATTCCATACAAATTTGAGAAGAGAAAAAGAAGAAGGGGATCGGCGACCAAGAAAGATCAGTGATCAGAAAAGTTGAGAAAGATGTTCTCAATGAAGCAAGGAAGGAAGACGAGTCCAAACGCGAGAGAGGCAGCTTTGATCATCAGAGTGAGGTTTGCTTTTACTTGTGCTATTCGAGTAGACTTATTACTAGATCTAGGGAAGAGAGGCAAGATCAAAGTTCTGGGATTAGAGAGTCGCTAGGAATTGTTGATGTTGTACTGTATCTAGACGATCTGTAAGACATCTATCAATAATAACAAGTGAAAAGCATTCAAAAATCCTCCAAAGAAGATAGAGGTTTACTCGATCAGACTAGTTGGTTTGATAGAGGTTCCTCTCTAAGAAACTTGTCCGCTACTGTTCCATTGTATATTCTAAGTTTCTTATTCCTGTTTAACTGTCTGCTTGTCTTACTATTCACCTGCCTACTGAACTAACGTGTGCGAACCTAAGATATAATATTAGCTCTTTGGTTAAGATCACGTGGAAAGGTTTTATAACGAATTTTCAACATATATAATGACGTATATTGATTGTTTAAGATTTCACTATTTGAATATGAGAAGAATGACCCTAAGTCTAAAATTATTCTCTAAATTATTTGTAAGCTGCCAAAAAACTCTGCAAGCTGTCATGTTCATGATGATTTTGTTTAATAATAGAGGAAATAATTGTCTATATCTACTTTGTAAAAATATTCTATTTTTATTAGAGTTGTAATTACATCCAAAAATATTATAAAACTACCTAAAAATATTGTAAAAATGTCCAAAATCAACAAATAGTGTTTTTTAAATTAAAAAAATAGGGGCAAAATTCATAAATAATTTTTTATTGGTATATTTTTGAAATAATGATATATTTGAAAAAAATCAAATAATATTTGTAAAATAGAATAATCTAAAAAAATATTACACAAAATCGAAATTGTCATTATTAGTTCTCGTTTCGAGCAATTTGACCCCACCTCCGTCATCTTTGACAATATATCGAATAGAATTCTCTGCAGAAGAATGGTGACAGGATTTTGCAAAAAACTGATGACAAGATTTGAATTGAAGTCAACAAGATGAAGCTTATCCATGACATAAAATTTTATCCGTCTTCAAAAACAAACTTAGAGCGACGAGTTTGTTAGTAAGGCTAATCTATATTATGTACTAAAAAAGCTTTAATTCATATATTAACTTTCTATATTAATTAACTAGTAATATATGAAACGCAATGCATATGAATCTCAAGTTAAACATTTAAACATTTTTTGAAAAGTGAAAAGCAAATGAATTGAAGAGGGAAAAGTTTTACAAAACGTCCAAAAGACCAAACCAGTCAAATACAACAAACACCCCAAAATTTCCTAACTTCTAGCAAGACCACATGTTAAGGTGTCCTAAATGACAAAGTACTCGACACTAACTTATGGCTGGATGCACTATTGTAAAGAATTTTTCTACCGTCCATGTGTCCTAACAAACTGCGGAATCTTGAATTTGCTATGTATGGATTATAATCAGTGACAAAAGGAAGAACGAATTTAAAAGGGACATATTTGTCTATAAAATTAAATCAAATCAAGTATAATCAATAAATTAGAAACCGACAAATTTAGTTACTCAATACCTTAAATAGCAAAAAATAGCCGTTTATTTATCAAAAAAATTATACTATGCATGACATCTAATTTATGCAAAAATGACTAATTTATAGAAAACAGTTGGAGAGAAATACATTAAATGTGGATAAAAAATGATGTTATGAGAAATTGAACCTTTGTGGGATGAAAACAAAATTGAACAATAAACTATCTAAACTAGTTGATTTTCATGTTATATTAATACAAATTAATTTAACATATATTCATAATTAACCTAAAATTACATATACGCACTATTAATAAACCCAACGAGAGGGGACACGGGTCCACGTTGCACAGGAATTGGTGTCCGTCTATGATTATAATCAATAATTCTTTATCCAAATCTGCGTTTGGTTGGTATGGGTAACATGTCCGTTAGATTTAATCATAAGATCATAATCCAACTTTTAACCCATATATTTTGCTCATATATTCAATGTGGGAAGCTATATTCTCCAACGCGTTTGAATCTTTCAATTTAAGTTATATGACTGGGTTGATTTGCTCGATCCCGTCGAGCAAGATATTGTGTGAATGTAATGCACTAGAGTGGTAGGGTATGCTTAAGATGAAACACACATAGTTACACATGTTGATTTGAAATTATTAAAATAGTTTGAAAGTTGTAACAATCAAAGCATAGATGATAACGATAAATACTAACCAAAAAGATCAAGACAAATAAAAAGATAGGGAGTACTATGATTTTCCGCTGCTAATAAATAATGATTAGTCAGTCACTGTTTTCTTATGATTAAATATTGGTTCTTTTTTCGACCAAAAAAAGATTGGTTCTTTGAGCACCCCAAACCTTCCCCGGTAGTTTCTAATAATTTGTTTGGTAAGGATGTTGGGTTCCTTTTTGAAGATGTGCTTTGTTCAAAATCTACTTACTTTGAATGAAGGGGTTGTTTTATAGAGCAATAATTAGGATTTTTGGTGCCACAATAACCGATTCTATTGGCTGACCACGCAAATGTGGATATGAAATGCCACGAAGGTATAAATCGAGGTTTACGCTAGTTTGAATGAATCTGGTGCGGATACGCGATAAGTAAAAACACATCGTAAAATATCAAGAATGTAGTGTAAAGTATTAGATATAAATTCATAGATGAAACTGCTATGATAAATCGTAATATATCATAATTGTATTGTAAAATATCAAAGAAGCACTTATAATTTAGATACACTCTTAACACTTATAATACACTTTGAATCTGGTTCATAAACAGAGGTTTGAGTGTGAATCATGTATAACATAAGGTGTATTACTTAGTGTTGGATACACTCCATTTTACGACCTCGATTAAAAGTGTACAAATTGTATTCAATTTATGAATACACTTTTAAGAGAAAGAGTCATGTAGGAAGGTGTCTTAAGGTAAGAAATAAGAATACATCTCGACCATAAAAAAGAAAACAGAAATAAATCTCGAAACAGATCTCGACCGTCAAAACAAAACACGCTGATTTGGTTGCCCTCTTTCTCCCTAATCCGGCATTTTCCCAAAATCTGCAAAACGATCCGGCGGCCTGCTGGAGATGGACGCGATCGACGGCGATTCCGGCGGATTTGTCGAGATTCGATGCCGGAGACTTCAATCGGATCTAAAGGACATCGTCGCTGGGAACAAGACGCTGACGACGACCACATGGAGGCCGAAGACGACGAAAGGGAAATGGGCAGAGAGGAGGTCCATTGCATCGGGATCTGAAGGACATCGTCGCTTGTCTTCGCCTCCGGCTAAGGCCTCCGCCTCGCAGATCCAGATCCAGTGGGACAAGATGTCGCCGGCGGCCAAGGGCTCCTCCTGGATCAAGAAGCTGTCGAAGAAGTTGAGGAAGAGGAGGATTCCTTCCTCGACTCGCTCGATCGAATCCTTTCCGCCTCCAATTCGACTGCCTCGGCCTCCGAAGACGACGACGACGTCTTCAACTCTTCTCCTCATGCTCGCCGTTTCCGCTACTTTGCCGCGGCTAAGGTTAGCCCAAGGCTCCCGATTTCCTCCCGAAACTATGACGTTTGGATCTAGCAGTTCATATAAGGCTATTTTTCTGATTTCGGTCAATTCGGTTCGACCTCTTCACGATCGGCGCCGGCAGCGGTGTTACGGCTTCAAGATCGAGACTGGATCCAGAAGAAGAAGTGGATCTACGAGCTCGGATCTCTGCCTCCATTTCTCCTCGTTATCTCGCTACAATCGATGGCCAGAGGGCGAGGATCGATGACGACGACGACTCGTACGCCTCCGATTCCGGTAGCTGTGTGAGCGGATCTGCAAGCCCGAGCTGCGATGGCGGTCAGGATCAGGATCTCTTTCATGGCGGACTGGTTAGGTTAGACGAGGTCGAAGATAGGGCTTATGGCGTTATTAAGCAGCGGTTTCTGGCTGGTTTGGGCGAGCAATTGGCGCCGACTGCGATGGCCGTTCACAAGAAGAGCTGTTCCGGTAGCTTTACAGCGCAGGCGAAGGTTCAGGCGTTTCAGATTCATCGTCTCAAGGTCCGCAAGCTGCTCAAGGCCTTCGAGGCCCGGCCGCCTCTGCTTCAGCCTTTGCAGGCCGCGCTTAGGGAGACTTTCCTGGTCTGCCGAGCTAATAGGGCTTATTTGGAACAATCCGGTGGACAATTTGAGTTCTCTGGTGATTTTCCTTCCTTTTTTCATCTTAAACTGTGATTTTGTTGATTGAAATTGATGCTGAATTGTTGACGATTTGCTCAATGGATGATGATTCTCTTTTTGATGCAGCCTATAAATTACTGGCTTTGTTTAATTTTGAATTTGTGATTTCTGGATGTGGTTGAGTTGCTCTGCTTTCTGTTTCCTTAGTGGATTCTCTTAGCCGAGTGCTTGAATCAATAGAAGGACTTGTTTTGTTTGGATTGAATCATTGTAGACAGCTGCTACATGTTGTTATGGTTGATATAGAGTATAGCAATGTTTGACCATTGAGTTGCACAAATTTGACCATTGAGTTGCACAAATTTGACCATTGAGTTGCACAAATATTGATGAACAAATTGACCATAGAATTCAACACATTGGCAATAGAGTTGAACAAATATAAATGAACAAATTTGACCATTGAGTTGCACAAACTTGACCATTGAGTTGCACAAATATTGATGAACAAATTGACCATAGAGTTGAACAAATTGCTAATAGAGTTGCACAAATTGGCAAAACGAAACAAACTATACGAACTTCGACTGCTATAAGATATGACATGAATGCAAAATTGATCATAGAGTTGCACAAAGAAGCAATAGAGTTGAACAAATATGGCTGCACAAATCGGCCATAGAGTTGCACAAATCGGTCATAGAGTTGAACAAATACGATTGCACAAATTGGCCATAGAGTTGCACAAAGTCTGGACGCCCGTGCCGTTTTCCGAAAAATACGCCCGTGCCGTTTTTTTCTCTCTTTTTTCTTGAGCACTTGATCTCTCCTCATCCAATGGCTATGATTCACTCCTATTTCCTACCATAATAATCATTCCTACCGGATCCGGACCCCACTTTTAATACTTATAGTATATACCGTTTGTTTCACACAAGATGCAAACTTCATAGTCCAGAATTCTAATCTCCAAATCTAAACTTTTTTTATAATATGTCCTTACGACCCTTGTAATAAAATTAAACTAGTGGGCTACGAGATGAACAAGACCACCAACACAAAACTTGATTATTTAGCCCATCGCTTCTTTAAATTGATGACCTCAATTCCATATCATATCGAGGAGAAAACTTAATGGGCTTGTACTTTGGGCCAATGTCACGTAATCTCGAAATGCAACTATTGAAACTTGATCCAAACCTCTTCAATTCCCAGACGTACGAACAAAATATTTTAAAGGAACGATTAGCCTTGTTTCATTTTTAAAGGAACGAGGTCACAACTTCGAACTTCTAGGACAGCGGCTTACCCTTTTTTTTAGAATTGGTTATTAATCGCTCTCATTCCTAAGAGATGTTCTGGACGAGCCTAAGTAGTACTTGTGTCGACCTTGATCTTTACTTTTTTAAAAAAAAATATTTTGAATTTAGTGATGGTTTTGAGCACAAACCCTTATTTTGCAGGTGATTTGTTATAATGTCGGATTTTTTGTTTGGTTTTGTGCATAAGTTTCTATTTCAAGAGTAATTTGCTCCAACTTTGGATTTTATGGCTTTGTGTACAAATCCCTATTTTATGGTTGATTTTGTACAATTTACCATTACAACAATCTAAAAAAAACATCAGAAATTTAGACTTATAATATGCATGAGAATGCTTTACAATTGTATTGCTCTCTATTGTATCCCCTGTGCTAAAATCCAAGATTAGTGTTAATCTTCAGGGCGCATAAAACCGGTTCTTTAGAAAAGGAGGAAAATCTAGGGGGAAAAACACGCACACAAAGTAGAGCATACAATTCACATGTCCAATTAATTTGGACTTCACATTTATTAGTTTTTTTTATCGTCTTACACGGTAAATGCACTTGGAATAATTTTGCTTTAGCTAGTGTTGCCGAAGCCAGCTTTTTTTACTTTCAAAACCGTGGCAAAGCACGTATATATTATGCCAAAAAAGTCAGCACTATATATATGTGCAGAACTTTAGTACTCCGTAATTGTTTTTTTATTTTAGTTATCGCCTCATGATTCGCAACTTATAATCATTTTGTAAAAGGTATTGGCACTCCCTTGAATATGGCTCCTGTAAAAGGCATGCAGTAATTGTTTGAAGGATTCCACACCAACACTGCACAGTTTTTGATCACTTTAAGAAATCATAGTTTTGTTTCAAATTTTGCATTTTTTTAAGTCCCTTTGACAACAAGGTGTTTATTTTGCTACGAGAGTATTTAATTTTTGGTTCAAACAACAAGGTATTTATAGGTGTTAGAGCTTATCAATACTCCTGAAATTACCGATGCTGTGAATTACCAGTACTAAAATTAAGTGCTTATTTTTAAAATAAGGTATACGGTGTTTTTTGGTAGATCTAGAGTTGTTTACGAGTGTTGTAATTGAGCATTTATTTTTGCTCTGTCTATAAGTAACTCAAAACATGGTAAATCGACAATGTGTTAAAGCTGATGGATGATATCTGAAGTGGGGGTTCACATGTCGGTTCGTATGTGTTAGTACACGAAATATGTCGGTGTACAAGTCTCAATTCCTTCTTCAATGACCTTCTTCTCCAAGCCTCCTTCAATGACCTAGACCTGCAAAACAATGGACAAAGGGGGCGGGGACCCCCTAATCCACCTCCGATGCCTAAGTCAGTAGAGTATTCGCGAGGGTAAACAGTAGAGAGAGGAGCAGGGTAGGGCGATCACAAGCGATGATCAGCCCCTCTAGAGTACTTTTGTATATCCTTTCTACATAGCCAAGCCATGTATTTATAGTGGAGAGAGAGGGCTAGGGTTAATTTCTTGGAGCCCAATTAATAATTCTTTTTCTTAAATAGGATAGAATCTTCCAACTATTGGATAACTACCAGGATTTAATAGGCTAATAAAGATATTTATTAGATATACTTACCTGGCTGGCGGAAATATTATCCATAATTATGATGGTATATTTACCCACCTACAAATGCCCCACCTACGTCTTCGTTGTGTGACTAAGACGTAGGTACTCTAGTATTGACTTGGAGTGACTTATATGGATTAGGAGATGGGCACGTTTGCACGTTCATGAGCGAGTGTCATGAGAACCCCCGTGAGCGAATATCACGGTCCCACCCCCCATGAGCGAATATCATGGGGGCTCCGCGAGCAAATATTGCGGTCCGTGAGCGAGTATCACGGGAACTCTATGGTGGCCAGCCATAGTCCGTGAGCAAATACACGAGAACCGCCGTGACGAACGATCACGGGTAACGCCGCGAGCGAATACGCGGAAACCACCGCGCGAGCGACGCGGGAACGAACTCTGTGAGCGAATACACGGGAACCGCCGTGACGAACGATCACAGGTAACGCCGCGATCGAATACGCGGGAACCACCGCGCGAACGACGCGGAACAAACTTCGTGAGTGAATACACGGGAACCACCGTGACGAACGATCACGGGTAACGCCGCGATCGAATACGCGGGAACCACAGCGCGAGCGACGCGGGAACAAACTCTGTGAGCGAATACACGGGAACCGCCGTGACGAACGATCACAGGTAACGCCGCGATCGAATACGCGGGAACCACCGCGCGAGCGACGCGGGAACAAACTCCGTGGGAAACTCCGTGAGTGAGTATCACGGGAAACTACGTGAGTGAGTATCACGGGAAACTACGTGAGTGAGTATCAGGGGAAACCCCACGGGAAACTCCGTGAGTGAGTATCACGGGAAAATCCACGGGAACCACCGTGATCTGATATCACGGGAACCACCGCGATCTGATATCACGGGAGCCACCGCGATCTGATATCGCGGGGAACCACCGTGATCTGATATCACGGGAATCCTCCTACGTAGCTAGCATACGAGAAGTCCGTTAGTGTGATGAACTAACGTTGCGTTTACCCTTAGGCGCGTCATTTGTTGAGATTTCAAGAAAACAAAACGATGAATAAAACGAAAAGTTTCCCGGCCGGCGTTTTGTTTAAGAAAACGAAAGAGCACAAAAAAGCGAAGGTTTTCAAACAACTCAACATCCACGCGAGGGCCTCATGAAGAGTGCGCAATAGTGATACCGCGATCGTGCCCGCATGGTCCGCGGTAACGATTTATCATCTTTGTCTCGCACTGCCCCTGCTGCAATTCCGTGCTCACGGATTGAGGGGTGCGGTCACGGCTCCGCGCACCGCGGTCGCCGCTTTGCCCCAGCGAAGGGGCCTTGCTCCTGACCACTCTAACGCCGCGCAGACGTTCGTGGTCTACCAATATGAATTCAAGATTGGAAGCGCATGTCAATGGTCTTACCAAATCTCGAAGCGGTGTCTTGATGATTTGCACAAGGGTCAAGGATATCGATTGATCCTCCAACCCTTTGGCTCGATTTCTGGACTGCGCTATTCCTGCCCAGTTTCGACTGACTTCGAGTAGGATTCTCGCCTCGACTTCTGAAGATAATTTGTAGCTTATCTCTTCCTCTTTCCGGCGATATGTGGATCGTCCGAATCCGATAAGCTTAGCTCCCGAAAAGTGAGTCGGAAGCACGATCGGCGATTCTGTCAGTCGCTGACACGCGGTCGCGGTTTTGCCCCAGAACAGAGGTTACATTCTCTGGAGCGAAACCGCGCCCGAGGCAGGGGCTACCGCGCCCGCGGTTCTACCCCAGACTGCGATTCTTCGCGAGCCCGCGCTCGCGAGTTCCTCCTTCCTCGCCGCCTTGCCCGCGTCTGCCACCGCGCTCGCGGTTATAGTGCAGCTCGCTCTTGGCGACGAGCGAAGACTTGTGCGGTGGGATCGGCTCCGATCCCGAGACCCTCTTCCGAACTCGCGCCGAGTTCGTTACGACATGGGCCCGCGCTTGCAGGACCCTGGACCGCGCCCGCAGGTCCAAGCGTCCGATCCCGAAACCCTCTTCCGAACTCGCGCCGAGTTCGTTACGACGTGGGCCCCCGCTCGCGGGACCCTAGACCGCGCCCGCGGGTCCAAGTGTCCAATCCCGAAACCCTCTTCCGAACTCGCGCCGAGTTCGTTACGACGTGGGCCCGCACTCGCAGGACCCTGGACCGCGCCCGCAGGTCCAATCGTCCAATCGTTTAGGGTTTCGTCGACGGCGTGACCCAGCTCGGTTGGGGTAACGGATCGGACCGACCGCTCGCCCGCCCCGGGCTCCAATGATCGGTTCCGTATGCTTATACGTATGCTCATACGTATATCCCTGCGTTACCTACACGCGATTGTGATTAGGGTTGCCCCCAATCTAGGGTTTTTATTGGATCGATAATCAACAATGATTTTTGATTAGGGCAACCTCTTGGATCGACAATCCAAGGTTCGATTTAGCGAGGCGCACCGCCGAATCCCGTACTTGATTAGTTGATTCAGACCTTGCAATGCTATGACTCTTGATTCCGTTGCCTGACTCAAGTCCCCATAAGTCTGTGCGATGAACAGACGCGCTTGCGAGGGGATGACGTCACGGATTGAGTCGGATCCAGGCAAGGCGCCTCGCCCGGATCGCGATATGGTCTATCATTCCGAGCGAGTATTGGGTTCAACGCGCGTTGGGATTCGTTCTCTGAGCGAATTTGGGAGTTTGTACGTTCTGGCCTCGACCCGCGGTCGCGGTTTGTGAACCCGCGGTCGCGGCTCTGGGGCTGCCGAAAACGAATCGCGCGATTCGCTTGGCGCGATTGCCCCAGGGTTATCTCGATCCGGGCTCGTGGATTGACAATCCATAACCTTCTCGGATCGGTTCTCGTAGGAGGATAAAGACGAAGGTCGAAAACCTAGTTCGTCGCTCTTCCCCACGGACGGCGTCAAATGTTAGTACACGAAATATGTCGGTGTACACGTCTCAATTCCTTCTTCAATGACCTTCTTCTTCAAGCCTCCTTCAATGACCTAGACCTGCAAAACAATGGACAAAGGGGGCGGGGACCCCCTAATCCACCTCTGGACAAAGGGGGCGGGGACCCCCTAATCCACCTCCGATGCCTAAGTCAGTAGAGTATTCGCGAGGGTAAACAGTAGAGAGAGGCGCAGGGTAGGGCGATCACAAGCGATGATCAGCCCCTCTAGGGTAGTTTTTGTATATCCTTTCTACATAGCCAAGCCATGTATTTATAGTGGAGAGAGAGGGCTAGGGTTACTTGGAGCCTAATTAATAATTCTATCTTCTTAAATAGGATAGAATCTTCCAACTACTGGATAACTACCAGGATTTAATAGGCTAATAAAGATATTTATTAGATATACTTACTTGGCCGGCGGAAATATTATCCATAATTATGATGGTAAATTTACCCACCTACAGTATGCATATGCGCAATAGACCCAAGTTATATGGTGGGTAAGTTTCGTGGAAAGTCATTCTTTCACAACAATCATAATTCTTGAACGAAGTCGAGGCCAAAGTATGTGCTATAAGTTTTCCAATTGCAAGCCACCAACAAGAATCAGCCACCCAATAGTCACGGGCCGAGAGCCACTGATCAGTCATTACAATCTTAACTAATGCCACATTAGCAAGACAATAATCTCCCAACCAAGTATCCTACCAAAACCGTGTACATATGTCGTTGTTTGATGCTCAATATTCCACCTTGTTCCTAAATAAACAACTCGGCTAACTCCTCCAAACAATCAAAAGGTTCGTCCTATCACAAAGAGTCGTACAAAAATATTTGGATTGCAAAACATTAATCCAAACCTTGTTCTCCGTTTGAAAATGCAACCCAAGTTTACCCGTAAAAGCCATATCCAAGAGTAACACAGTCCGTCATACTAAAAAAATTGTCAACCCCTCAACTTAATAGAAAAACTGTCTTACCTAGTACTTTGTAGTAGAGTAAAACCCCATTTGATTATGAAAAACTAGCTTAAAACTTTGTCTCTGCTTTATACTATAGACAGTATAGATCAACTCCTCAAGCCATTGTCCCGAGGTACAGTACGTCTCAAGAAGACTAACATTACCCACTACAAAAATTTGAGATTTCCATGAACTAACTTTTTTATCTATATATAGTTTGAGAAATAAGTTTATGTTATCATAAAAAAGAATACCAGACAACTCACAAAAAAAGGATCATGAATTTATGTAAGATAAATCGGAAAAAGAGTGTATTGGAAGATTTGAACTTTAAATCTCAGGTATTCTTAAACCTATTCGAAATCAAGTACAGGAAATAGGAACATCTCTCATTATCTCTACGTGGAACAAATATCTCTTTCACGGCTATAGCCCTCCTTTAGATCAACAACAAAAGCAAAAACAAAAATCTCTTTCACTGAATATTTAATTGTTAATCGTTACGGTTGGCGGGCACCCCCTCCTTGATTAGCATTTTCAAAGCATTTTATTTTTCCACTAAAAAAAAAAAAGAAGCGGGCTAAATCAAAGCAACCAAACAAATACCCCAGGAACCCTCATATAAGCCTTCTTTTGGCGTGCACTTTCACGATCCCACGCTTTCTCCAACCACCCCTCCCCTCACGGGCAGTTTGCCGTGTCCGGGAGTGGCCCCACTCGGTCAGCCCGGGCAGGAGAGAGAACCCAGCCTCACCTTTATTTTCCAAAATGTATCCCCTTTTTCTTCCCATATTTATTGGGCTCTAATTTCCCCCTCTTCTTTCTTCAACTACAAAAGGCCACAAAAACCGCCCTTCCATATCGATTTCGCTTGTCCCTTCTTCTTCTTCCTTCTCCCCTTCCAATCACATCGAAGATGAAGAACGTTTCGAAGTGGTCCCTCTGTTTCCGGGCGCCGGCCACGATCGAGATCGACGACGGCGTCGACTGCTCCGCCGACCGGATGCTCTCCCTCATAGCCGCCGCTCGGAACAGCAACCGCCTCAACAACAACAAGAAAAAACAGGACAAGAAGAAGAAATCGCCCAAGACGAAGCTTCCCGAACCTTCTCCGCCAACTCTCCGTCGCTCCTTCTCCAGTGTCGTCAGAGCAGTTGTCTTCGAAACCTCACTCGTAAGTCTCTGAAATCCACGCTACTTTTCCTTCCCCCAATTTCAATCTTCTCCTTTTTCGCGAGTGCGTCCAAAAGCACGTTTCTCAAATCTAATTGGATTTTGCGATATCGTTTCTTTGTCGCAGAGTAGGAGAGTCCGCGAGTCCAAATTATCGCGTAACCGCTCCGATCAATCGTCCCTCAGACTTCCTCCGTCCGATCTGGAACCGCTAACCACCGCCGATCGGACAAATCCAGACGAGAAACCGAATTCGGAATCGGAATCGGCGATCGCACCAGAGTTGAAGAAATCCGTTTCAAATCCTTCGGCATCGGAAACGGCGATCCAAAGCGAGATCGGCGGTAGATCGGCGGTGAGGATTAACCCCGTGGTGTGTCTGATTCTGCTGAGCCTTTGCGTGACGGTGTTCTTGGGGAGAGCGTTTGCCGTGATGACGACGACGATCGGGATATACGCGTGGCGGAGCGGCGTCGTGGTGGTTGGATTGGGGGAGGTGATTAGGTTGAAGGAGGAGCGGCCATGGAAGAAGGTTGTGAAGTTGAAAAGAGGGCCGACAGTTTCTGTGCACAGGGAAACAAAGTGATTGAGCGTGGTGGTGATGAGGAATTCAGCGTGGCTTTCCTTTTTCATCTATGTTGACGATTTGTTTCTAAAGCGTGGAAACATTTTGCCAGTCCAGTGTTGTGGTTTCCTGTGACTGTAGTGTAGGAGGAGTTGCATAAAAGTATACTTTTATTGTAAGGTGAATAGGGGATTTGTTTAGGTAAAAGAATCGCCTCTCTTTTGGTGTAATTAATCGTTAATGAATGTTTAGTTGGTATCAATGCTTAGGATTATATATTGGTCAAACTTTAGTTGAACACGCAGTGTTGAATGGTTGAACGAGGAAAAACAATAATGACTTAAAATTTGGTTTTGTTAGCTTAAATTACACGGGCCCAAGAACATGGAACTAAGACTTTGAAATTTTGTTTTGAATAAAGAGAATCATTTTGTACTGGCCTACTGGGGTTTGTAAGAAGAAACAAGCGGAGTTGTCGGGAAAAAGAGAAGATCTTTTTCCAGTTTTTTTTTTTTTTTTTTTTTAATTTATAAACGAAACTAATCAGTGTTATTCTGGTCCTTCTATCGATAAGTGGTGGTGCCTTAGATTCCTGTTGTTTGTGAGAATTGATGATATTTTCCTATCAGAAAAGTAGTGAGGATTTTTTTTGCAACTAATGCCAAAACGCATGGATGAACCACTCTTTTTACAAGCCATATGTCAATTGGCGTTGAACTTGATTTAACATGGGAAACCAAGGAAAAGTTTATTTTTGCTAACAAAACTGACAAAAGACGCGGAATAAAAGAAAGGAATATAACAATTCTCCCGTGTGGTTCAAGTTTCAAAGATCGTCAAAGAACATGAGATGATGACAGTAATGCTTGTGATCATAATAATGTGGTTGTTTGGTACAATATATTGTGCGTTGCGGATATAACTATATAGTAAGTTATAGGTAGGTCAAAACTTTGAGACATGAAAATATTAGCAACACAAAAAATAATAATAAATAACAAACCAATAAGGAGAAATAATTCAATTATTATTGTGCAATGCTGGATATGTAGTCGTACACTCGTAGTTATGGATCCGGTTCAAGAACTGAAAGCCGGACGGAATCTTCAGTTTTGTCCAGGCCATGGTCATATCCAATTTTAAGCCGATTTCGTATTGAGTTTCTTTAAAACCAAGGCAAAAATAGTCATGGATCTGAACTTTTGTTGTGGAAGATCCAACGGCTTATTTTTTTTTAAAGATGTTAAAAACGACAAATTTTTACGGTCCAGAGCTAGTCAAACTATCAATTTCACTAATTCCTTGAAATGACGAACCGGAAGGAGGAGGGTTAATTACTCCGATTCGGTTCTAGTTCGATTCGAACAGACCTTTATGTACCCATCTCTACCGAATTTTGATTTTACATCATTTATATGTCACACCTATACACTTGGATAATATATTTGTGAAACCAAGTGACTATATAAAAGCCAGCAATATAAGATGTTCAACTTCAAGCAATAAGGTCGGGAGCACAGATTCACTCACTCTACTAGTATAAAGTTTAAATGTAGATATGTTAATGCATTCACTAAGAGCAATGTTATTCAAATTGTGTATTTGAAATAAGACTCACCAAGTAACGATCCCGTACGTAAGTTGGGAAGTGATCTAGTTCCTAACTTTTGGGTTTATTAGGGAAGTATTTAATTTCTACCCAACAAGCTGCTCCACTTAACTCAATCACCTGGATTGAGGAGGATCACATGATCGCCGATAAGGATATTCAGCCAATTTATTGTAGATTTGGAAATCGAGCTGTCACATTTGAGTTTCATAATGAGCATTTAACTCTGTTTGAGACTTTGAGTTAAACAATGTAATAACTGAAGGTACAAGATCGATCGATGCTAGCTGTTTTTTCCATTTTTGATGGTATTGCTAGGTCTTGGTGCATGCTAGCTGAATTTTTGAAAGAAGTTAATTTTGGTTGTATGACATAAGTTTTTCGATTGGTGCGGTTTTTAAATCTTGGAAATTGGAATATAATAAAAACTTATAAGTGCAGGAAAGTAACTCTATTCAATTAACTTGAGTTTCTTTTCTAAATTAATACTATGGAAAATGAAGGAAATTCTTTGACCCTGAGTCGAGCTAGGAATTCAGGAAGACCGGGTTGTTCCAATTTGATACCATCAAGATCTCCTAATTGATGCATGGGAAGAGATTCATATTCGAAAATTGTACAATCTAGCAGTTGAAAATTTTGACATTAATTAATGTACGCATAGAGTTGTTTTTGATCAAAAAAAACTAAACCCATTCACAAGATGAAATTTCTATAGAAATTTCTATGTTATAACCCATTCTTAAGCAAAATCTTTATCCGTGAAATTAATTATACAATGATTCTCTTCATATAAATCTCTTGCAATATGGATATATAATAGCTATAGAGCTGTTTTTTTTGTCAAGTCTAAAGATCAAATAAATGCTAGGGACAACTTCTAAGAAGACGTACACATGAACATTGTTGAAACAATTTTTTCAGGAAAGCAAATTTTTATCCAATTCCTGGTAAAAAATTTAATTCTACAATGACACTCTTCATTTAAATCTCTTGCAAATTTGGTCAGTCAGTCTGAACCATTGCATAAATTTGTGCTTTCTTCGACCCTAAGAACAGTACGGAGTACGTATATTTTTGCACCAAGTACAAGGCTTTTTAATCACCTATATATTTGAGAATAAACTTTTGAATTGTGATATACAGAAATACGACTCAAATTGATCAACAAATTTAAATCATTTTTACATCTAAGGATGGATATATTATTAAAAACACTGTATTTAAACTTAAATTCCAGTAAAAGCTATAAACACCATATGAAAAAAATCAATCATCCTACAAAAATATTACATCTTGATAAATACTTTTATATTATATTTTACTATCAAAAAGTCTATAAAAATATCTCTAATTAGTGATATTGGACGGCTTTTTTATTGGCTAAAGCTCTGCTAATTTTTAAGCAATTTTTTCTACTCCTTTAAAAAAGTCTCTTTTTTTCCCAACTATCGATTTTGGATCATTATTTTGTTAGTGTCTAGCTACTACGTGTTAGATTATGTTGGACCGTGGTTATCAAATCAGTTGTTTTATAAAGTAACCTCCCCATGTTTGTGTTTGTAGCGCCACAACTTTAGAACCCATCTCACTTGGACCAAAATATCTAAGAACTCGTTTTCATCGTTCTTAAACATCTTCTATAGTTTTAAGCACTAGGTCACTGCCTTAAACTTTAAAGTAGAGTGGTTCCAACCACTTAATTTTCTTAAAAATTGGGTGTCGGGGCAAAAAGTTAAATCTATATGAGCACTACGTGCAATTTTCCCTTTTAGCTTGTGAGGACACCGTTTTTTCTGGTGCCAATTTTGGCTATTTGTATTTGTTCGATCGTGTACACTTGATTAATTTCAATATACAAAGTGATTACATGCTCATTTTCAATCGCTGTTATAATGTTATTGCATATCCCGTAATCTGAATCAAAGTATTGATTCTAGTTATTACAAGTGATTACTTGTATATATAGTTGTATTGTATGCCAAGTATTACATTTTAGTTGCAAGCTTTTTATTTAGAAGGTCGTATTCCAACACGATTTGCAACTATGAGTGATGGTAACGTACTTGAATGACATAGCATTATCTCTTTATAATTAGTACAATGATTGTTCAAAAATGTATTCTAAGGACACATAATATAAACGTACTCCCTCTGTCCCAAAAAGATTGTCCATATTTCCTTTTCGGTCGTCCCACATAGTTTGTCCAACTCTACTTTCTTTCCATTTATATCACTATGCTTTTACAATCTTACTCTCAACTTTATCACTTTTTCCTATAAAATTACAAAACTATCCTCCTTCAATCTTATATATTACTCATTTTTATTACCCTTTTCACCAACTTTATCACTTTTTCCCATCATCTATCAAACTTTTCCACTTTTCATTAATCCGCGTGCAAACGCGCTTTATGGACAAATTTTTTGGGACGGAGGGAGTATAAGCTAGTGGAAAGATTTATTTAAATTTAATATTTATGATTATTTAAAAAAAATAAATGAGTTTATCATTTCACTTTTAGGGTTTTGTTCCTAAAGTAGGGGTGTTTATAAATTATAATATGAGGGCTCAAAAAAAAAATTATAATATGCTGTTAGAGCTTGCTATACAAAAAGTGTCAGTAAAATTCCAACCAAAAAAAAATGTCAGTAAAATAGCAAAACCTGACATCTTAATTTCTTCCCATCTAAACTCAAACCAAATAGTTACAAAACGGACCTGGAATCAAACCGGGCTATGAACCAATACACCATGAATCGTATGAGCTCGATAGGATTATATCTTAAACCGATTAAATGTAGAAGTAGGCAGGGGCGGACCCAATTAGGGCCCAGAGGTATGTAAAATATCTTCTGTTTCGTAATACTCCCTCCGTCTTATAATGTTTGTCCCTTTTTCTTTACAAATTACAAAAATACAAGGGATAAACATTATGGGACGGAGGGAGTAGCTGTAAATAATTTTTTTATGTTCTATAATACTTGACGGAGGCATAATTAAAGCTATCTCAATTAATTATGGATTGTGCTGTTGTTTATATCCCGGTGTTCAAAATTTTACTGATATTTTTTTCCCATCATTTTCTCTTAATGCTATATAATATTTTTTTAGTTTATTCAACGAGCTATATGTACATCAAAAAAACTGATTACTTACGTTGGGAGAAGACGGGTTGTATTTAATTAGTTACTCAAATTATTCTTTTATTATATATATTTTAAAATATTTTATCATTAACACTAATACATGTCACTTATTCTTATTTCGTCGCCTTACTAGTTACTATTTTGCCCCCTCTGACAAATATTTCTAGGTCCGCCACTGGAAGTAGGGTCCCACTCAGCCTTACCTTATATACACTATATTCTTAGTCTCGAAGTAACATTCGTATCATTGAGTAATACAGTATGAATTATATACTTTTTAATTAATCAAGTCGAAAAGGGTTTATGTGTTAATCAATAGATGGTATTGTTCGATCTTCTTAAAAGCATGCATATGAGATGAATATATAGATGATTGAGAGCACTTGATATTGAGACGTGGCTAGCTAAAGCTAAAAGGGATTAATATGGATGGCGACGTACTTTTTTATTTGGATTATATGTATCATATATATGGCTCAAGTGCATTTCCACGTCAATCTCTCATAACTGTATTATGTCTTCGTCTTTAATTTCCCATTACTTCATATGCATGCACCTCGATCTGTAGCTACAAAAATGCATGACTAAAGCTACGTGATTTGACTCCTTGTGCAGCTTATCTATTGAGTTTCTAAGTGTTGGTTGCTGCTATCTGGTACTCTCCTTTGATCATCTATGCTGCAGGCTTCAGTGTTTTGATCCTGCAAGTTTCTTCCTTGTTTATGAAATACAGTTTGGTGTAATGAAAAATGTGTGTATGCTTTATTATAGATCCAACAGAAATAACTTACAAAAATTCTTGACTAAAGCTATGTGGTTTGACTCCTTGTGCAGCTTATCTATTCAGTTTCTAAGTGTTGGTTGCTGCTGTCTAGTGGTCTCCTTTGATCATATAAGCTGCAGGCTTCAGTGTTTTGATCGTGCAACTTTCTTCCTTGTTTATGAAATTCAGTTTGGTGTAATGAAAAATGTGTGGTTGCTGTTGTTTAGAGCCAACAGAAATGAGCTGTATGTATTCTTCAACAATCATGTAACAAGTCAATGCTTAGTTTGTGTTTCTTGTTCTGTGTTTCATGTAAACACGGTCATTGTGAACATTGACTTATCCTTTGTGTTTGTTCACATAATCACCATTTCCCATAGTATGCTCTCTACCTTTTTGTATGTACATCAGTTCAGCAGCTTTCTAGGCTTTTGGAATGTTGATTTATACAAAATTTATCATCTAATTTGTGGTTGTATCATTCCTAATGCTCATACAGCTTTGTGCCCTTTTTATTTAGGTATATTGCCGAGGTTGCTATGGCTTAGCCATGTATCTTTCGTGTATACTTGTCTACGGTGTCTTGCATTTGGGTTTCAAATGTTTTTTTACTGGATTTTAAGCTTTGGTCCTACCACCTTATATGAACGACCACAATCAAATTGTTTATTATGACTTGTGCCTACTGGAATGTTCGGGGTATCAGGCGGGCTAATTTCTGGGATGAAATTGCCTTCCTACGAAAATTACACAAATTACAAATGCTTTGTCTAACAGAAACAAAATCAGATATCCATCCTACGGATGCTATTATCAAAAAAATCGGTTTCCATTAGTGTATTTCCTCCCCTTCGGTTGGTACAAAGGGAGGAATGGCTCTATTCATATATCAAACGGACTTTACAAAATCTTGTCAACTACTTTTTCAATCTGAAAATATAATTATTATGAAAGTTACTAACCCATTTCATCCATACTTGTTAATTTTTGTCTACGCGCCTTCGCGAGAAGAGAATAAAACGGTTTTTTGGACCGAGCTTGAAACTACTATCGCAAATTATCAACTACCGTTCCTCTTAATAGGTGACCTTAATGAAATCAATTGTTCCTCGGATAAAAAAGGAGGTGCTATCCCACCTCCAAGCAAATTCAATCGCTTACTTGATTTTCAAAACCGAACTACTGCTATAAGTACAGCTTTCTCTGGCTTCCCGTTTACCTGGCGGAAAAGCTCAACTGCTACTGAAAACACATTTGAACGTCTGGATCGTGTCCTCATCCATCAAGATCTGGTTACGACGTTCCCGTCGTTCAAAACTCACCACCATCCGTTCACAACATCAGATCACTGCTTAATCTCTTTTGATTTAGGGGTTAAAAAGAAATTTTTAAAATATCCCTTTAGATTTGAAAATGCTTGGATTGACAAACCTTCTTATGCTAAGTTGGTTAAAAAGGTATGGCAATATAAACTTACGGGCTCCTATATGTACAAAATTACAATGAAAATGCAATTACTAAAAAAATACTCGAAAGGTTGGGCCAAACAGTATATAAATAATAATTTTGAACAATTAAAAATATCCGAAACACAATTGCAAAAATTACAAGATGATCTCTTACATGACCCATGTAACCAGAATATTCTCACAAAATTACAACAACATCTTAATAAAAACAATGCCTTAATAGACTTTCACCATAGGTTCTGGCTTCAACGAGCCAAAACTAATCATCTTTTAAATGTAGATAAAAACACGAAATATTTCCAAACTATCTCCAAAATACGTGGATTCAAACAAAATATCTCCTCTTTCCAGACTCGTGATGGTTTGGTCATCTTTGATCATGAATCAATTTCAGGTAATATTACTTCTGAACTTGCTTCTCGTTTCCAATTTAATGACAACTCAGTTATCCATCCTCAGGATTTGAGTATTATTCCTTCTCTTATTTCTAATGTTGATAACATTGCAATTTCAAAAGCACCATCTCCAGCTGAAATTAAAGCTGCCATATTCGATTTAGCCTTGAATAAAACGCCGGGGCCTGACGGCTTTACCGCAGAATTTTTCCAAAACTATTGGCCGACTGTTGGCTCCTCAGTTGTACGCGCAGTTTTAGCCTTCTTCCATTCTGGATCAATGCTTACCGCTGCAAACAAAACATTTATTACATTAATTCCTAAAGTCGATGTACCAAGCTCTATAAATCATTATAGGCCTATTAGTTTGTGTAATACCGTCTATAAGGCAATCACCAAAGTACTGTCTAACAGGATACAACATATTTTACCGTCAATTATCCACCCTCTTCAGAGTGCCTTTGTTAAAGGTCGCTTGATTCAAGATAACGTCCTTATTGCTCATGAAATTTTTCATTCTTTCCATAAAAAGAAGAAAGGTCGGCTGGGTTGGATGGCCATCAAGTTAGACTTAGAAAAAGCTTACGATAAAATCAGCTGGAATTTTATCCGTCTTGTTCTTGCCAAGTTCGGCTTTCATCAGCATTGGGTGAACTTGGTCATGACTTGTATCACAACTTCTTCCACATCTGTTCTAGTTAACAATGAACCTGGGTCAGAATTTATTCCTACTTGTGGAATCCGTCAGGGTGACCCTATGTCACTTTTCATTTTTGTTCTATGTATGGAATATTTATCTCGAACTCTGCAACAAGAATCGTTAAATAACCCAAACCACGTTGGTATTCAACTAACTAAGAATGGATCGGTCTTACCCTTCCTCAGTTTTGCCGACGATACCATTATTTTTGCAAACGCTAATATCACTAATATGGTATTTATAAAAAACATTCTCCACAAATTTACTCAAGTCTCTGGACTGGCTATTAACAATCATAAAAGTTCTCTACAAACATCTGCCAATATTGATCAAACTACGTCTATGGCTTTAGCAAGCATTCTAAATATTCAAATTATAGCAACTATGGAAAAATATCTCGGAATTCCTATCCTTAAAGGTCGAGTTCAGATTTCTATGTTTTCGGATGCTGTGTCCAATTTAAAGAAACAACTTTCGCAATGGAAAGCTAGCTCTATTTTACAAGCAGGTAGGGCCGTTCTCATACAATCTTGTCTTATAAGCAAAGTTAACTATCTCATGCAAAGTTTTATGCTCCCACAAGGAGTGCTCAAGCAAGTTGACATGGTTTGTAAGTCTTTCTTCTGGAATAAATTTAGTCCAAACCACCATCCTCTTATTAGTTGGGATCGTATTTGTTCGCCTAAAGAGAATGGGGGCCTTGGCCTTCGTTCGAGAATACTAACATCTCGTTACAAATGAAACTTCTCTGGAAAATTATGACTCAACCTCAAAATGTTTGGGTCAAAGTCATTACGGAAAAATATCTAACCACTAGCTCGTTGTTTGACTACCAAAAGAATAACTGTTCTTGGCAGTTTGGTAGATTAATCAACATCAGAGATATCTTTTCCAAAGGCCTTAGATGGCTTTTGGGTAATGGTACAAACATTAAATTTTGGACGGATCCTTGGATCGAAAATTTGGACTTATCACCTTTTATGGACAATTCAGATCCAAACCTTAGGGTTTCCGATCTTATTCTTCCGTCAAGATCTTGGAACTCAGATCTTCTCCGACATATGTTGCCACCTCACGTTGTCGATATTATCACTCATATTAGAATACCAATTACAGACTCTATTGATAGACTCATCTGGTTGCCTGCAACGGATGGGGTCTTTTCGGTTCAGTCCGCAACATCACTCTTAACTGCTCCGATTAACCGTGGTACCAATAATTTTGATTGGATTTGGAGGTCTAAATTCCTACCAAAAATTAAGAACTTCTTATGGAAATCTTGTGCTGACTGCCTTCCCACTACGGATAGAATTAACCGATTTTATAACTCCGTACCTAATTTGTGCTCCCTCTGCGAGCTTCAAGATGAGAACCTAAATCATCTATTCTTCCATTGTCCATTTACAAAAGCCATGATAATTCGACTGGAAAAATTATTAAATTACTCTTTCCAATTAACTACCTCTTATTCTTTCCACCAAAACATACAAGAAACACTGACAAAAAACAAGGACACTATACCACTTGCATTCCTATGGTGGTTTGTTTGGGCCCATAGGAATGCAAAAATATTTGATCCAGGAAGAATAAATAAAAATAAATTTCCATCTGATTTGGCCTTCGCAGGTGCTTTAGCCTGGGAGGGTCTCGAGACGAATAATAAACAACTACCAAAGAGACCCAAAAGGAAAAATCATACGACTTGGAAAAAACCGCCTCCGCAATGGTATAAACTAAATTTTGACGCTTCAAGACTCAAAACTGGAACAGCTCATGCTGGTTTCGTCTTAAGGGACCACAATGGATTTCTAAGAGCTGTTGGTCGCCAACAACTTCCTACAATGACAATAGTCCAGGCTGAAGCCTCCGCTTTACTATATTCTTTACAGAGCATTGACTATTCTCAAATTCAACATTTAATAATAGAAGGTGACAATCTTATAGTTATTAATTCTTTAAAACGCCTATGGAAGGTTCCCTGGGAACTACACTCTATCATAGAGGACATTAGAAATCTTATTTCGGTTATCCCTTCTGTTGTTTTTTATCATTGTTTCAGGGAGTCTAATGCTGCTGCTGATTTCCTGACAAGAAGACAAGTCAATCTTCAAAGTCTCAACGCAGCTATTCCATTTCAATCTTCGTCTTTTCCATATTCGCATTTGTCTGTAACTCAGTCGAGGTTCTTGTTGAGTCAACATCCCTCGCTGTTTGATTTTTTAAAGATCATCCGACGTGATGGTTTAGGTTATCCTTGTAACTAAAAGGTAGCCTAATTTTGGCTTGTTCGAGCTAATAGCTCCGCAATTAAAAAAAAAATTTATCCGTGGGATTTCTGTACAATTCACCAATCTATATTTCGAAATTTTGCCTCAATTGATCGAAAAGTGTACAAGCTAAGCTTCTGTCACGCACCTAGTATTATATATATAGATGTGGATGCGGATTTTAATAGACCTTACGTACTATGCTTGTAGTACATAATAAAATGGGTTTTGTCCTACTATATATTTTGGATAAGAATCAGGAAATGGAACACATGGGCCAATTAATTATAAGCTAGAAAGAGCAAGGCTCATCTCCAAATATGCAAAAATCTGGCCATCATACTTGCGTACGTTAGGTACGTACGCACATTTCATTATGGTAGCTAGAGGTAAAAATGTGAGTAACTATTACAAACAATATATATGGTACCTGTAATTTTCACAATTAGGTCGTCCGTGACGCTCTATACATGCATTAATGTATACAACAAGTTTCGTGTACGAGTTCTTCAACTATATCATCATCTTCGTACCATTCACAGACTATATAATATAAATACAACTTTTATATAAAATATGATATGCATGTGTGTTCAACTCGTTGAAGATCTTAGCTCAATATATTAGGCCTAAGGTAAAGAAACAATATATGGTTCCACCCAATATTAAATTTGTACACATGCATTATGCATGCATGGCCCCGAAAAGCAATATTTAAAGACATATGCATTTGGGCAATCTGAAAGAAAAGAAGAATCTCACAAGAAAAGGATGCATAGAAGAGAGATTGAATCCATTGAACAAATCGTTCGATTACAATCTGGGAAGAAGTGTTATAGCTTTTCAACCACTTTTTCCGTACTCTCTCTAATTAGCCCAATTACATTTTCCACTCTGTTACAAATGAAAACAAGAGCTAGCTTATTTATACTAAACCGGCTAAAACAAAATGAGCTGAACCGGGTTATCACCAACACCCCCCCTCAAGTTGGAGGCTGGTTAGACAGACCCAACTTGCCAATCTCTAGTTGATGTTGAATCCCTGTCAAAGGCTTTGTAAACACATCAGCCAACTGTTGCTTTGAAGGAGTAAAGTGTAGCGAGATAAGACCATCATTCAGCTTTTCTCTTACAAAATGGCAATCAAGTTCGATGTGTTTGGTTCTCTCATGAAAGACAGGATTTTTCGCTATGTATATGGCTGCTTGGTTGTCACAACGAAGAGGAATAGGAAGAACTGAGGGAACTTGTAACTCATGAAGGAGCCTGGAAAGCCAACTAAGCTCAGAAACCACTCTCCTCATACTTCTGTATTCGGCTTCAGCAGACGACAAAGCAACAGTTTGTTGCTTCTTGGATTTCCAACACAGTGGACTGGATCCTAGAACCACATAAAAACCACTCACTGAACGCCTTGTGGTAGGACAAGCTCCCCAATCAGAGTCACAATAAGCACTCAAAGTGTAATCAGAATCCTTAGAGAAAACCAAGCCCAAAGAAGGAGATGTATGCAGATACTTGAGTGTATGCAACAATGCATTATAATGAGGAATTCTAGGAGATTTCATAAACTGACTTAAGTATTGAACAGCAAAACTTAAGTCAGGTCTTGTGTTAGTAAGAAAATTAAGTTTTCCCACTAACCTTCTATAAAGAAGTGGATCACCAAATAACTCTCCTTGATCAGGAACAAGCTTCAAATTCAACTCTAGAGGACTGTGCACAGGTCTGCAATCTGTAATGCCAGCTTCAAGCAAAAGTTCCAAAGCAAACTTCCTTTGAGACACAATTACAGCATCTGGTGTATCAATCACCTCCAATCCCAGAAAAAAACTGACTCGTCCTAGATCTTTTATCTTGAACTGAGCATGAAGAAACCTTTTCAAACTCTCAATTTCATCAAGATCATTGCCAGTGATTAAAACATCATCAACATAAACTGCTGCAACCGTGAAAGAGTTCAAACCTGATTTGATGAACAAAGAATAATCATTCTTTGAATAAGAATATCCCTGAGAACTTAAGGCACTTGACAACTTTGAATACCACTGCCTCGATGCTTGTTTAAGACCATAAAGGCTCTTTTTCAATTTACAAACTGGAACACCCTCAACTGAGAAAGGAGGAGAATAACCAAGAGGCATTTTCATATAGACATCCTCATATAAATCTCCATGCAAAAATGCATTATTCACATCTAATTGGAACATTGGCCACTTCTTCTTAGCAGCTACAGCAAACAAGCATCTAATGGTAGTCATTTTAACAACTGGCGAAAATGTCTCAGTGTAATCCAGCCCAGCTTTCTGTGTATTCCCTTTAATAACCAAACGAGCTTTAAACCTCTCAAGTGAACCATCTGACTTATATTTCACTTTGTAAACCCATTTGCTAGAGATAGGTTTCTTACCAGCTGGCAATGAAACAACCTCCCAAGTGTCATTAGCTTCCAATGCAGCAAACTCCAAATCCATAGCTTCCTTCCACTGATCTGATTGAATGGCCTCTGCATAGCTAAACGGCTCTTTGTATTTCACAGTGGAAAACAAGTTTTGCTGAGAAAAAGAGAGAGCATTAAGACAAAAACTATGGCGTGGAGATAAACTGTCTAATAAACTGCAAGATACATGTTCTGAAGAAGACTGATTGCAATGATAATCATTCAAATGGACGGGTGGCTGGCGATTTCTGACAGATCTTCTCAAACCACCTTCTATTGGAACCTCTAGATTCTCTTGATTCTCCGGAGATGCAACTACAGGAATGGCAACATCAAAAGGCTCATGTGAAGGAGCAAAATGGAAAATATCCTCTGGAAGACAATTATAATCTGAAACCTCTCTTGGAATAGCACCAGAAGAAACCTGTTCAATAAGCTTTCCAGAAGAAAAAGGTATGATGTGTTCATAGAAAACTACATCTCTTGAAACAGAAAATTTCTTACTCTCAAGCTCATACACCTTATATGCTTTCTTTCCACTGGGATAGCCTACAAACACACAAGGTACTGATCTGTTCTGAAGCTTATCTCTGGCTGGACCAATGACAGTTTTATAACAGAGACAACCAAAAACTCTCAAATGAAGATAATCTGGCATACAACCATGAAGAAGCTCATAAGGAGACTTGTTTTGAAGAATAGGAGATGGCACTCTATTAATCAAGTAAGTTGCTGTCTGAAGACAATCACCCCAAAATACAATTGGCAACTTGGAATGAAAAAGCAAAGCTCTACAAGTCTCAAGTAAATGCTTATGCTTCCTCTCAACAACACCATTTTGTTGTGGAGTGTGAGGACAAGATGTTTGATGAACAATACCTTTAGATGCAAAGAATAGCCTGCCTTCAATGCTTGATCCCAGTTCAAAAGCATTGTCAGAACGCACAGTTTTTACTTTCTTATCAAACTGTCTTTCAACTAAAGCAATGAAAGATTTAAGCAAATCAAAAGCAACAGATTTAGATGCCATTAAATGCGTCCAAGTGGCACGACTGTAATCGTCTACAATTGTCAGAAAATACTTGTATCCTCCATGTGTAGCAACATGGTAAGGACCCCATACATCTATATGAATCAACTCAAACAACTCTCTTGACTGTCTAGTAGGAGAAGGAAAAGGCAACCTTTGTTGTCTAGCTCTATGACAAACATCACAAGCCTCATTGTGAACAACATTTGTGCCTACATCTTTAGGAAACATTTTAACTAGTTTATAGCTAGGTAAATGACCTAGTCTGAAATGCAATAGTGTCTTCTTATCCAGCACTGCACTGAAACATTTTTGCTGACTCTCAACTGGTTGCTCAACCTCTGGTTTAGACAGCAAGTACAATCCATTGTGCACTTCACCAAGTACCAGTGGCCTCTTCAGAGAAGGGCCCTGCAATGTACATCTTGAATCAGAAAATACCACTTCACAAGATAACTGAAGACAGAGTTTCTGAATAGACAACAAGTTGTACTTGAAACTTTCCACAAGCAAAACATTCTTCAAGCACAAATCTGAACCGATTTCTACATCACCAGTAAATCTCACAGTAACCTTCTCCCCATTAGGCAAGGAAACCAAGCAAACCTCCTTAAGAGCTCTCAAATTCATAAGCAAATTTCTATCAAATGTCATATGCTCACTAGCACCCGAATCAATTATCCAATCCCTATCACAAATCCTAATTGATCTTTGAGAATTTAGACAGGGAGAAAGAATAGATATCATACCAGCAAAATTGACAGCTGGAGAATGATTTTCCTTGGTCTTCATAACATCCAGAAGATTCATCAATTGTTGAACTTGATCTTGAGACAAAGTACTGTTAGAACTTGCTCTCTGCTGATTCTCCTGTCCTTCTTGCACCCCAGCATTGGCATTTGCTCGCCTCCCTCTATAATTCTTGAAGTTTGGTGGAAAACCATTAAGTCTGTAACATGTTTCTTTCACATGACCCGGCCTCTTACAGTGGTCACAAACAGCTGTAGACTGAGTAGGAGTAAATTGACGCCTGTTATCTTCCACTCTTGGTTTTCCTTGACCAAAACTCCCCTGACCTGGAAACTGCTTTTGATGAACAGAATTTGCAGAAGACAAGAACTGTGTGTGAGCCTGCATCTGCCTTTGTTTCTCGTCTTGAATCAACATTGAATAAGCTTGACTAACTGTAGGTAATGGACTCATCATCAAAATGCTTCCCCTAACTGATGTATACGCCTCATTCAAGCCCATCAGAAAGGTCATAAGCCTGTAATTCTGTTCAGACTTCAACATCTCTTGCTTAGCTGTGCAAGTGCACATAGGAATGCACTGTAATCCAGACAATTCATCCCACAACCTTTTGATTCTTGTGTAAAAGGATGTGATATTGTCCGCACCTTGACTAATTGAAGCTAGAAACTTGGAACAACCTCGCTCCATTAGCCTGTCCAAAACGATCCTGTAACTCTGACCATATCTCTTTAGCAGTAGGGAAAAACAAGACACTATCTGCGATGTCCTTTTGCAGAGCATTCAACAACCAAGAAATCACCATGTCATTGTTGCGATCCCATGCTCGTGCCTTTTGATCATCATCAGTTGGTCTTTCACACGTTCCATCAAGATAACCAGATTTATTCTTTGCAAAGACTGCGATCCACACAGCTCGCTTCCAAGCATGAAAACCAATAATTCCATCAAACGTTTGTGAAACAATGATCGCACCTGGATTATCGAAATTCGACAGGTAGAGAGGATTCCAATTATCCATCGGAGCTGATCGTGAACTTTCCGGAGCATCTTCGGCCATTATCACCAGAAATCAGAAATCAAGAACCCTAGAACTCAGAATTGGGGCAAAAAAAAACGCGGAAGAAAAGAACAGAAAGCTCTGATACCATGAAAGAAAAGAAGAATCTCACAAGAAAAGGATGCATAGAAGAGAGATTGAATCCATTGAACAAATCGTTCGATTACAATCTGGGAAGAAGTGTTATAGCTTTTCAACCACTTTTCCCGTACTCTCTCTCTAGTTAGCCCAATTACATTTTCCACTCTGTTACAAATGAAAACAAGAGCTAGCTTATTTATACTAAACCGGCTAAAACAAAATGAGCTGAACCGGGTTATCACCAACACAATCATGGTTTAGAGCAATAAAATGGGTGGCTAATTTTGGTCCATGATCAACAACTTAAATTTAGGAGACAACACCTCCAGAGACAGTACACCAACCGTCCACACTTATTAAACTCGATCTTGTAGCCATATATACATATATCTCAACCAATTTTGTGGCAGAATCTTATGTGTATAATGAATGTATCCGGATATATTCATTTCACAATTTTCTATTCGTTTGTATTCATCATTTTGATTATTCATTTGTTTACCAATTGGAAATAATAAGAATAATAAAATTTGTTGATTCTTAAAAAATTGCCCATTTTGATCATGCATGATATGTGTTGGAGAATTGAGGGACCGGTTCGTTTGAAGACTATTATGTATGGCCGGTTTATTTATTTATTAGATAATGGCATACGGAGTATTTTACAATCTATGCATTACATTCATATGTCACAAGGACGTCAAAATAAGTTCCAAATATAAAATTTTAAGGATGGACTTGGGAATAAAGTGAGAGCCCACTAAGGGAACCTAGCTAGCTAGCTAGCTACTACGATTACAAGGCCAATTATCACTGAATTGACTCGAACAAATTAGTGATGAGTGAGATCGATCGCACTTTGGACTTTGGATTGAAGTGCCACGTACAATTATCATATAATCATACATCTAGTTCCAATAAGCTAATTAAGAACGTACTTATCAATGTCATATTTGACCTTTAGGGTTTTAAAAAACGTTAAGACGGTCTTCGTCGAGAAACCGACTAGTTTTTAAACAGTTGTCTAGATAGACTAGACGGACACCTAATTGACCCGAAGAGCACTAAAATATTTCAATTTTAAAGGAAAACCATAGAAACACTAACTAACTCTCATAAATGAAGAATATATACAGACTAGCTACGACGACTAATAACCCAATTCGTTGTTATCAACCAAACATTGGGAAAAGTTTAGAAATTTGGGGTTGAATCGATGACATCTGACCGAAAAACATGATCGCTTGTGCGAAATAGCACGTGCCAAATTTTGAGGTGACACGTCGTCCCTTGTTTTGCCACATGTACCGATGGCTTCATGGCTTATGATCGTGATAAGCTCCTAAATCCATACATTATGAATCTATGTGTAGACTGATTTAGTGTTCTTTTTTCTTTTATACAGGAAAGAGATTAGTCTGATTTAATGTCCTTAAACATAGATATGGGCAGAACGTAAGTATCACGATATGTGATTCAGTGCTTCATGTGTGTAGCTAGCTGTCTTTTCTTAATTTCTGCACTTTTTTCCCATTTAAGTAATTTAGTTTACATTAGGTGATTTTATTATCTGCTATAAATGGAAATGTGATTCAATGCATATCAAGTAAGTTTAATATTAGATCAAGAGGTTAATTATAATAGTTGGTGGACGTCTTGCCTTTTTAAAATTGCCTAGATTAATGCGGTCATGGATCCATTTTTCTGAACTGTCAATTCTAGAATCGGAACAAGGCCTAAACCGGTTCAGTTCCGATTTGGACCGATTTTTTTTAATATAATCAAGATAAACATGTCTGTGGTTTCGGTTTAATGACTTCTCCGTATTTAGAAAAACCATGAACCGACGATTTTTTTCGGTTTGAATTTAAACCGCGAGTTCTTTGAAATACCGAACTGAAACTGAAAAAAATGGCCGTTTACTCTAATTCCGTCCCAATTCCAGTTTGCATCCCGAAAGAGACCGTTTTCTGACTAGATTAGTGTCTATAAGAAGATGATATTGTAATTGTGGGGCTGACCGTCTGGTACACTTCTTTTACAATAAAATTTTTATGGTAAATTTTATAAAATCACCCGTGAAATTGGGGATTTATGAACAAAACTACTCGTAAAATTTTTATGAAATTTTATTAAACCACCCGGAAAATAATTTTTTGTACATAGTGTAATACCTAAATGATTCAAAAAATGTTTCAACCAAAAAAAATGATTCAAAAAATGTGGATATTGGGCCAAGATTTGAACAGTGGAATGTACCTTAATGGGCTGACTTTACCAAACTTTTGAATGGATGATGCAAAATTTGGTGTAATGACATTATACCCACCCAAATTACATTATTAGTTTGACGCCTAATTATGATGAGCACTACAAGATTAAAACGCTCCATAGGATAATCATGGCAGTGCTTACTTTTCCTCAGATCATTATAGGCCTCAAGTTTATGCAGCAACTAAGAAAACCAGCCTTTTCACATGAATCCTTCCTCTTACGTTGGGGCAACTGCAACTATGTAATGGTCACCACGAACAAGAAGCTCATGTTCTGCTTTATGTGCTTACACTTAAGTTCTCCTATCGTTTTCTTCAAGTGTTTCTTTTACCTTTAGTATATAGCACGAGGATTCCTTAACCTCCACTCAACAGCCTAGTGGAATTTGATGGGCTTATCCTAAATCAACCAAAGAGACAATTTAATTCTGATCATATGCAAGATCAAACACTGGAAACTGAAAATAAAAATCGTGTAGTTCAAAAAACAGTTCTGCTAATCTTTCAAACAACATTCCGGAGTATATATAAAAGCTCTCCATTACTACAACTTGTAATTATCTTCCAAATATTAGTATTAATTCCACATTCCTATTCCTTAGTACAAGATCACAAATGTTTGATACACTAATTGCATACAAGGACCACAATATAAACAAGGTCATTAGGCGCTCATCACAACTAGACGTATGTCGATAATCAAGACAGCATTATTGCAAAACAAAAGACAGAATTCAGGCTTCGGGAGACGAGATCCGCTTAGTCTGCGAAGACTGAGACGACGAACCATGACTCTTCACATTCGAACTCTGGCTCGTGGACGAGTCGGTGAAGAAAACAACATCCCCTTGATCATCAGCAAACACCTGAAAAGACCTTGGAATGGGCGGCACATTCACATCCAAGACCCCTTCAAGAATCTGAACAACTTGTCCCATTGAAGGCCGGCGATCCTCATCATCTTGTATACACCAACAACAGAGTTTACAAACTCTCATCACCTCTTCCTCATCAGCATTTCCTTCAAGCCTAGGGTCCACCACACTTAGAACCTCCCCTTCTGATGATGTTATAACACTTGCAGCAAAAGTAGGGAAGAATCTGATCTTCCCATCTTCAGACTGCTCGGTGTTTCTTCTTCCGGACACGAGCTCAAATATCATCATTCCGTAGCTAAAGACGTCGGCTTTTGCAGTCACCGCCACTCCTGAGATCCACTCCGGTGCAAGATAGCCTCTTGTTCCTCTCATGGTGGTCAAGACCCGGCTGAAATCTCTTCCAACAAGCTTTGCCAAACCGAAATCCGCCACTTTAGGACAAAACTCGGCATCTAAGAGGATATTCTCTGGCTTGATGTCACAATGGATAATGCAGTCTCTACATTTCTCATGGAGATAAGCTAAGCCCCTTGCAATTCCAAGAGCAACCTCGTACCGTGTTCTCCAATCCATGACTTTCTCCTTCTTGTTGAAGAGTTGGGCGTCTAAGGAGCCATTTGGCATGTAGTCATACACCAAAAGCTTCTTATTACCGTCTGAGCAAAACCCACGAAGACGAACAAGGTTAACATGTTGGATGGTGCCAATTGTACTCACTTCAGTTCTGAATTGCTTCTCTCCTTGACTAATGCTCTCTAGCTTCTTGACTGCAATCGTCGAAGAATCATGCAATGTGCCTTTGAAAACCGACCCAAATCCGCCTCCTCCTAACTTCTCAGAGAAGTTCTTAGTGGCAGTTTGCAAATCTCTATACGAAAATGCCACTAAAGAGCCTTCAACTGTCTTGGTCGCGTTGGCTGATCGCCTTTTCTTTGCCCAACAAATAAAGAAAATGATCAACACGAGAGCTAAAACCGCTATAACTGATCCAACAACTACTCCAATGATCATTTTCTTGTTACTCTTGGATTGAAACTCAGATGCAGCAAGTCTGAGGTACAAGGTATCACCATGGGAATCTCCAGCCGACAACTGCTTCAGATTCAAAAGACTCCCACTCCAAATCAAACAGCCTTGGGTATTAAATGCATAAGCATTGCAAGAGCAATCACTAAGGCAAGATGATTGGCAATCCTTGACACTTGAAGAATTCAAAGTCTTAGGATGCTGAGGCAACTCCATATTCTCATACACAAAGAACTTATCTTTATCCTTCCCCGAAGTAGCGTTACAATTGATCCCGGTTCTCCGAACACACCCTTTAGAGTAATCACTCAAACCCCAATCATTCTGAGACTTAGGCTCAAACCCTTGAAGGCAATTGCAAAAGGGCAAGGTGTTCTGATTACAGGTCCCAAAAGCACCACAAAAGGCATAGACTTCACACTGCTGTCTTGGCTGTGACCAGAACAGATTCCACTGCTGTGAGTTGTTGAGCCAAGTGAGCTGCTTGATCTGCCCAGACACATCAATTATGAATCTTGAAATGGTGGACGGATCCTTGACCGAGTAAGTGAAGTAGCTCTCGTTCTCATTGTCCACATAGCTGAAGTCATAGATGTAATTCAGCCTCATCTCAGGAACTAAGCTGAAGATCTTGTGCTGATTGTCCCAAGGCCCACTAGTCCAATACCTCTCAGTCTTGTTCCACAGTATAATATACTGGCTTGTCCCATTTGGGTCAAGCTCAAGATTAAACAATCCTGAGGCTGGATCCTCTGTGTTCCTCCAAGCTGTTAAATTCTGATTCTTTTTGGTCTTCTTGTTCAGCCCTATTTTGCCCTCAGGTAGCCAAGTGTGAGTTGGGTGCTCAAAGCTTTCCCAAAGGTAATCACTAGAGTTGGAGCTTGAATTTGAAGCCTCCCTTACTACAAGGTTGCCGTTATCCAGAAGAATAGCCTCTATGGGTTTGTCTGTGTTGGATTGGGTCAACCCGGTTGACCAGATAGGAGAGCTAGACCCATTGGTCAAAATCAGGTTTCCTTGAGAGATCTTGAGCTCTGCATTACTCTTATCAGAGATGGGGTTGTTCCTATTGGCAACCCAAACTGGGGTTCTTTCAGAGATTTTGTGGTACCAAATGCCTATATAAAAGTTGGGGGATTTACCTGTCTGGAAGAAACCCAGCTCAAAGTTGCTTCCATTAGAGAGTATGGTTTGGCTCCCAGAAAGAGACTTGCCTTGTGTGATTTTGGTAGCTCCTTGGATTTGAGGAATTAGTGTGAGAAGGAGAAAGAAGCTTAGCTTGATCCATGGAGTGGGTTTTTTGCCTCCCATTCTTGATCGAATTTTGTGGTTTTTGGGGTTTCAGATGTGAAACAGAGGAGGTATATGAATATGATCATCATAAGAGGGGAGAAGACTTGGTCATAAATGTAACACTGAAGTCATGCTAGTTGGAAGAGGACAGCTCCTTGCAGGGACCAAACAAGGATTTATATTTAATAGTTTAATGTTTTTTGTGCGGTAAATTGGAGATCCTGTTTGTAATGTAGCTTGTCAAAATTGACGAAAATGTCGATTTGGTATTGGGTTTTCTAGATTTTTGAAAAGTATGATAGAAGGAAATGTTTATTGTTGTTTTGTGAATTTGCACCTAATCTTCTGGAAGTCAAGGTCATGTATGTGAAAACAATATCTTATTTAGAGCCGCTTAATTAGACTATTCACTGTGTAAACTGGAAAATGATTATTAAGATGTCTTGTTTGTGACTTATCTGATAAATAAACTAAAATCTAATTTGTGGTGACTTGAAATTTTATTTGTTGGAACTTAACCTTGTCGTTTTATTTTTAACTTCAAGTAAAGCAGTTGTTTTCATCTTGCATTATATATTTGTATTAATTGTGGTCTTTATCCATTTTTATTAGCCATATATGTATTCTTTTATGGAGTCACGCTCTGGTGGTTTTTAGCCTTACAATGAAAAATAAGATCAATTATGCTCCGTTAGATTAGAAGGAATAGACGGTTGTGATTAGAATAAGCCCGTCCAGCTGGTGGAATTAAATAAAATGGGCACGGTTCATTTTTGATGGCACGGAGTGTAATTTGTTTAAAATTTGAATGATAAGACATAAATACCCTCACACATATTACTCCAAACAACACACGCATTCTTTTTTGGGGAAAAAGAGACTCATCTTCAACCTCTAGATCCACTGTAAAATCTTCACCACAAACTCGAAATCTTACCCTCTAACTCACTCCATTCCAATTCCGATGGGGCTATAGGCCTATGTCATAGATTTGCAACATTGGTTTTAAGACGAGTTTTTTTATACCTAATTTAATACAACTACTACTTATGTGGTAGATTTACGGATTCCTGAGAAATTAGCGATGGGTAATGAGCTTTGTTGAGTTGATTTGACTTGAATATGAGATTTTTTGATGAACTTAAACAATTTGGGTTGGTTGCATTTTAAAAAATGAAGAACACTAACTTTGTATGTTTGAGCTACTTGGGAAATTATTTGGTGCATTTGAAGGCGTTGAGCTTTGAAAAGATTTTTTAAACTTGTTAATGTTAACTCAAATGGTAAAGCAACGTGCATGGGCACATAGATGTGGGTTCAAATCCCACATAGGCTAATTCTTAATACGGTTACGTCTTTTTGTTTGTATCAATTGTTCTTTTGGTTCATGACTTTTAAAGGTAAGGTTCATAATTTTTGTTCTTATGGTTCATAAGTTTTGTTCCATGCTTTTTTGTTTATAACAATTGTTCTTTTGGTTCATGTTTGAATAACCTTAGGTTCATCAAATGTCATCTTATGGTTCATGTCTTTTATTTCATGCTAGTTATTATTATTTTTCATGATTTTTGGTTCATGGTACTTGTTCTTTGGTTCATTTTTTTGTAAACTTGGTTCATAATAATTCTTATGGTTCATAACTTTCAATTCTTAGTAGTTTATCTTATAGTTCATGTCATTTGGTAGGCTATTAGCTCAAATGGTAGAGCAATGTGCATATGTACATAGATGTGGGTTTAAATTCCACATGGGCTAACTCTTCGTACGGTTTATATCTTTTGGTTCATGGTAGTTCTTTTTCTGGTTCATGATTTTATATACTTAGGTTCATGATAGTTTATCTTACAACTCATGTCTTTTCAGTCTTATCTTAGTTGTTATTTTGGTTCACGTCTTTTGGTTCATGATATTTGTTCATTTGGTTCATGTTTTATAAAATACATGTTCATTATATTTCATCTCACGGTTCATGACTCTTAGTTCATAAAAGTTGGTGTATGTTTCATGTCTTTACATGGTTAAGTTCATAACAATTGTCAATAAGGTTCATTAAATTTAATTAACAATACTTGTAATTTTGTGTCATGTATTTATAAAATGTGTATAATTCAATAATTCATGAAATATAATTAATAATTTTTATTATTTTTCTCATGTAATCTCTAGTACATAAACATATTGCGCGTGTGGCTTCACGTCTTTATGCATTTGGTTCATAACTATTATCAATAAGGTTCAGGAAATATAATTCACAATACAAATAACTTGCGTAGTGTATTCTAGTTTATAAATGATATAAGTTAATAATTTTGGTATAGTAGGTTCATGATTTATGAACAATTGATAAAAAAAATTATCTAAGCACTAAGTTGAACATGTGGACATTTTGTCGAACACATGATGGGCGTTATATGTGCATTGGTCATTAACCTTTATTTTTCAATCAAAAACTTGAAATCGTAAAGCAAAACAGTCACAATCTTCATAGGTTTGATTCTAATCAACAAAATCAGTCCAGCATATACAAAAAACATGTAATCGAAGTACCAAGCTCCAAATTTTGAAAAAACCCCAAATGTAAACTTGAAACCTTAGAAAAGAGATCTATAACAAAATTTATGAAGAGATGACATAAATTTGGGCCGAAATCAACAAAAAAAGGTTAACCAAATTCGAAGAAGCAAAGAGGCAACAAGAATGGAGGAGGTTCGATCGAAACAGGCGATTGAAAAAACAAACGATGTAGAGGTTGAAGGAGACCCTGCAACTTGTTTTCTAATTTAATGGGTAAAGGACGAAAATGCCCCTCCATGTATAATATCTTTTAAACGCGTACATATCTTGACAGTTACACACGCCTCTTTTATTAGCATATTTGGACCATTGATCTCATAAAATCAAAGGCTCATAATTGTTCTCATTTCTCAGGATAAGAATTGTTCTCATTTGATCCCCAATCTTCTTTTATGTGTATATTATTAATTATCTTGTATAGCAAGCCATGTAACCTATATAAAGGGATTAAGTCTAGCTAATGAAAGCTGCTTTGATCTCTTTACCCAAAATTGACATAGTATCCGAGCTTCTCTAAAAACAACCCTAATTTTTTTTACGCCACCACTACCTTCCGCCACCACTATCTCTGTTGACCGCTGCCACCAATGGCCGGGGAGGAAACTTCCGCCGCCGCTGCACAGGCTGCCGCCGCCCAGATTGCTGCCCTTCAACAAGCTCTGGCCGCTGCGCAGTTGGCTGCCACTAATGCCCCGAAGATGAATTCGCCTTACTATTTGCACCCATCCGATCATCCCGGTCTTAATATTTGTCCCGTCACTTTCAAAGGCGACAATTATGTTGAATGGGTGACGAGTATGAGAAACGCCCTGAATGCCAAACGTAAACTTGGGTTTATTGATGGCACTGTTACCAAACCCGCTGCTGGTTCCGCTGATGAAGACTATTGGTTTCCGGTGAACTCCATGTTGATCGGATGGATTGTGCAGTCCATCGACCCGACTCTTCGGTCTTCTATTACTTATTTCGAATCTGTCAAGGCTCTTTAGGATGACTTGAAGCAGCGTTTTTCTGTAGGGAATGGCCCTCGCATTCTTCAACTCCGATTCGAAATCGCTAATTGTCGTGAGAAGGGCCAATCTGTTGTGTCTTACTACAGTAAGCTTAAAAAGCTTTGGGACGAACTAGCCACATATGTTCCTCTCGAGTCCTGCAATTGTTCCGGTTGCTCTTGCGGTCTAAATTCTCGGCTTTCTAAGGCTCGCGATGAAGAACAGACTCAACAATTTCTTATGGGTCTCGATGACTCTATGTTCGGGACAGTTCGCTCTAGCATTATGGCGTCTGATCCTCTTCCCAACATCTCTACTGTATACTCTCGGATTATCCAAGAGGAATGTCAGAAATCAACCATCAAGGATCGGGAACAACATTCTGAATCGCTTGCTTTTGCTGCTCGTTCTCCGGCGCCGTCACGTTCGTCGTCCACGCCTCTTGTTGATCGCAGCCTTCTTCATTGCAATCACTGTGGTCGTGATGGGCATGACGCTGCCACATGCTTCAAACTTATCGGGTTCCCTGACTGGTTTTATGAGAAAAAGAAATCTGATCAGACCACTTCGCAATCGCCGGCCGGCCGAGGACGTGGTTCTCCGTCTGATTCCGGTGCTGGTCGTGGCTCCTCTGGACGTGGCCGAGGCAACTCCGGCGTCGCCAATGCTGCTCAGCAACCACTTGTTGGCGTGCCTACTGGTTCTCAGCCGACTGCTGCTGATCGTCAAGCTCTTGGGTCCGGTTTTAACGATGCTCAGTGGAAGACCATGCTCAATCTATACAATTCTATGAATAATTCCACTGCTTCTAATAAGGTTTCTGGTAAGAATTCGAACCCTTGGATTCTTGATTCAGGCGCATCCTTCCATATGACCGGCGAAACTGATCTTTTATCTGATGTACATTCTATTGACTCGGTTAGCATTATTCTACCCGATGGCTCTACCTCATTAGCTTGCAGTGCCGGTTCCTTATTCTTTGGTTCATTGAAACTTGATCATGTTCTATTTGTTCCTCGACTCACTTGCAACCTGTTGTCTCTGGCTCAGCTTACTTCAGACTTGTCTTGTCTTGTGACGATCACTCACCGTCTTTGTGTTTTACAGGACCTCAGTTCGAGGACAGTGATTGGAGCGGGTGAACAGCAAGGGGGGGTCTACTGGCTGCGTGCTCTTCATTCTGATGCTCGGGTATGTCACTCATCTGCTTCTGTTTTGACGCCAGACTTGCTTCATCGTCGTCTTGGTCATCCTTCAGTTTCTACGTTATCTTATTTGCCCATGTTGGACAGTTCTAGTTCTATTGCTAGTCCATGTGACATTTGTTTTAAATCTAAGCAAGCTCGTACTTCTTTCCCTGACAGTTGCAATAAAGCTGATAATTTGTTTGAATTAATCCATTGTGATGTTTGGGGACCTTACAGTAAGGTTTCTCGTTCTGGTGCTTCCTATTTTTTAACCATTGTGGATGATCATTCTCGTGCTATCTGGGTGTATTTAATGAAAGCTAAGTCTGAAACTGCAAAATTTGTTGAGCAATTTTGTGTTATGGTTTCTACTCAATACAAGAAGCAGGTCACACGTGTGCGTTCCGATAACGGCACCGAGTTCCTGCCTTTGATTCCTTTCTTTGCGTCTAAGGGCATATTGTTTGAGCATAGTTGCGCCTACACGCCACAACAGAATGGCCGCGTAGAGCGTAAACATAGACATCTGCTGAATGTTGTCAGGGCACTTCGATTTCAGGCACGTCTTTCTTTGCAATTTTGGGGTGACTGTGTGCAAACTGCTTGCTATTTGATTAACAGAACCCCGACTAAGCTGTTGAATGGGCGTTCTCCTTATGAGCTTCTCTATGATCTTTTATGCGGGTGTTTGGATGTCTATGTTATGCAGCATATCTTCCAAAATCCCGTGATAAATTTGCCTCCAGAAGTCGAAAATGCATATTTCTTGGCTATCCTCATGGCCAACGAGGTTGGCGCTTATTTGATCTTGAATCTCGGGAAGTTGTTGTAAGTCGAGATGTCACTTTTTATGAGGATATTTTTCCTTCGGATGAGCCATCGTCTACCGAGTCGTTGCCTATGACGACTTCTGAGCTCCCGCCTGCCGTTTTTGATGATCTGCCCACCGTCGAGGTTCCAACTGTCATTCCGGTTCAGGGTACTGATGACAGGGGGAGTCCTCCTGCTATCCGCCATAGCACTCGCCCTCGTCGAGCTCCGGGTTACCTGCATGACTATGTCTGTAGTACTACTCGTGTCGCACCCCCCCCCCTCCTACGTCATCTTCACCCGTCTCCACGTCACTTTTCTCAGGTACTCGTTATCCGATTGCGGCTTATGTTTCGAGTACTAATTTTTTTACCTCTCATGCTAGGTTCTTGGCCGCCGTTACATCTGGCTACGAGCCTCGTACGTATTCTAATGCAGCTTGTCATGCTGAGTGGCGTGATGCTATGGCTTCTGAGGTTGTCGCCTTGGAACGCAATCATACTTGGACGGTTTGTGATTTGCCTGCAGGAAAAACTCCCATTGGTTGTAAATGGGTGTTTCGCATCAAATACCATTCTACGGGTGCCATTGAGCGTTACAAGGCTCGTCTTGTTGCTCTTGGAAACCGTCAAGTTGAAGGCATTGATTTTAATGAGACCTTTGCGCCGGTTGCTAAGATGGTCTCGGTTCGTGTGTTCCTTGCCGTTGCTGTTGTGAAAGGTTGGGAACTACATCAGATGGATGTGCATAATGCGTTTCTACATGGGGATCTTGATGAGGAGGTCTATATGAAACTTCCTCCAGGTTTTACAGGTGCAGCTCCTGGTCAAGTCTGTCGTCTCAACAAGTCCTTATATGGACTCCGGCAAGCACCATGAAATTGGTTCTTCAAGCTTGCTGCAGCTCTTACAGCATTTGGCTTCATTCAGAGCTATGCGGATTACTCTCTATTCTCCTTTGCTCGCGGGTCTGTTGTCTTGCATGTTCTTGTCTATGTTGATGATCTTATTATTGCAGGCAATGACCAGGCACTTATCTCTCGCTTCAAGACGTACTTGAGTTCTTGCTTCTCTATGAAGGACTTGGGCTCGCTGAAATATTTTCTTGGGATTGAAATCGCTCGCTCTACCAAAGGACTATTTCTTTCTCAACGAATATACACTCTGGATCTTCTCTCTGACACTGGATTGCTTGCTGGCCGTCCCTGTGACTTTCCTATGGATCAGAATCAGCAGCTGGCTACTTCTACAAGTGACTCGTTTGATCAGCCAGAGCAATATCGCCGACTTGTAGGTCACCTTATCTATCTCACGATTACACGTCCCGATATTTGCTTTGCAGTTCATATTTTGGCTCAGTTTTTACAGACTCCTCGTGTTGATCATTGGAATGCGGCATTGAGAGTCATTCGTTACTTGAAGACTCATCCTGGACAAGGTCTCTTTATCCGCGTCTAGCTCTCTACAGATTTCTGCTTTCTGTGATTCAGATTGGGCAGCCTGTCCTATATCTCGACGTTCTATTACCGGTTTCTTTGTTTTTCTAGGTGCCTCTCCTATCTCCTGGAAAACAAAGAAACAACACACGGTATCTCGCTCTTCAGCTGAAGCCGAATATCGGTCCATGGCCTCTACATGTGCTGAGCTTTTGTGGCTCAAATACCTTCTACTGTCGTTAGGGGTCTCTCATAATCTTCCTATGAAGATGCATTGTGATAGTCAGGCTGCCATGCACATTGCTTCTAATCCGGTCTTCCACGAGCGAACAAAGCATATTGAGATTGATTGCCATTTTGTTCGAGATGAGTTACTTAAGGGCACCATCGGTCTTTCTTATATTCGATCTGCTGATCAACCCGCTGATTTGTTTACTAAACCTTTAGGGAAGCAACAATTTCAGTTTCTATTGTCCAAGTTGGGCATTGTTGATTTACATGCTCCAACTTGAGGGGGAGTATTAGCCATATATGTATTCTTTTATGTGTATATTATTAATTATCTTGTATAGCAAGCCATGTAACCCTATATAAAGGGATTAAGTCTATCTAATGAAAGCTGCTTTGATCTCTTTACCCAAAATTGACAATTTTCCAACAAATGATGGCAACCTGGCTCACTTCAAATACAACATTCCATAATATATATATATTTTAAAAGTGCTTCATTTACAAGTTTGAAATTAATTAATATACAATTCTTTGAACTCTTGTTAGTTGAAACTACCTTAATTTTGTAATATTTAAAGCAAAAAATATATATGAATAAGAAATACTACTAAATTATTTAGTTTATTTAATCATCGAAAAACGTAGTATTATGGTACAATAAACAAAAAGAAAAGTCAAGTTTCTTTTTTTCGGTTGAGAACTTGAGATGCAAATAAGAAAAGTCAAGGTAGAATAATTGGAATTTGAGTGTTGGCATATAATTTATATTAATATGTGATCGCTGATAAGACACGAACGATGGAGCATTATTGATGAATGGATGGCCTTCTGTCATACAAATGACTCCCTTTGCCCCTTTGCTCCTTCTGTCGCATCTTCCCCCAATTTGTGAGCTACAGCTACCCAACCCTAAATCCCCAAATCAATGGATGGCCTTAATCCTGCCTCAAATCCCCTTTCGTGATCATCTCCTCCACCAAACCTCTTCTCACAACTGCTTCCGTGATCGTGCCGTGTTTAGCCGGCGATTTCCTGACCTGTTTTCGGGGCTCTCTGTCCTAGACCAAAACAATAAACAAATCCATCTCTTGAGGGATAATCATTCCAGCCAAGTAGGTTATGGTGAGAGAGGCAAGATAAATCTCAGAGGAAAACGAAAAATCAAGCTTAACAGGGGGGAGGTAGGTGATAGTACTGTTGCTACCATACCTCCTGTCCGGGAAGATCAACGAGAAACTGGTATGGTGCACGTCCGTCTTTGGAGGCTTGAAGGGGTGCGGTTTTTCCGCGTTTGCTGCCACGCCGAGATCTGGAGTACAAGGGAGGGGAGTGGTGCTTCTCAAAGCTCTCTCTGGCGATTCCAAACGGCTACTGAGAGGTTGTCTCAGACCTTACCCTGTGATTATTTGTTTATTAATTTTGAACAGTGTCTTGCTTGCATGCTTGTGGTCTATAAATTGCTAACTGGGGAATGGTTTGGTTCCTTGTATCTCCAATTCTCCATTCCACACCATTCTCTCTTTAACAAAAATAAAAATACTGAAAGTAAGAAGGGGAGGCCAAACAACTTCTCTCTCTGGAACAAGCTGATCATCACTATGGGCTCGGAGAGGAAAGGTATGAAATCCTTCAAAACTGTTCTTTGTGCTGAGAAGAAATCTGATTCTAAACAACAACCACCCCTGACCAACACCCCTCTTGAACCCCTGTCTGAACCTGGGCACACTACGGTCGAGGAGACCATGAGTAGTGATGCCATCCCGAACAATTCTGGTGTTGGACCCTCTGGCACTAAGAAGAACAAAGGAAAAGAGAAAATGAAAATAGACATGAATGCCTTTCTTGCCAAACTGTCCGGGGTGAAGGAAAACATTAACCATCTCAAAGAAACCTCCTTATTTGGGTTTGTCATAGGGGAACCCATTGAAATAGCTAAGCTTAGGCCAAAATTCAGAAATGATTGGAAGCTTAAGGGTGATTTTTTCATCCATGAGAGAGCTAATGGCTGGTTTGAGTTGAGATTTTCCAACCCAATTGAGAGAAACCAGATATGGGATGGGCGCCCATACCATGTCTTTGGCCAACTTCTACTCCTTAAACCCTGGAAGTCAAACTTTGATACTGCCTCTGAATCAATTACCCAAGTTGACACCTGGATTAGGATCCCTCAACTACCCATTGAATATCTGAGCTTTGATGTACTTAACACAATCATTCAATGGAACCAGCTTGGCTCTGTGATAAAACTTGACCCTTACACTGAAAAATTACAAAGATTGCGTTTTGCCAGAATCTGTATCAATGTTGATCTGCAAGACATTGCGGATAACAAGCTGGTTGTTCCAGATGAAAATGCAAATGAGCACATGTATAATGTCTGGTTTGAAGATTTCCCTAAAGGGTGTGGCTATTGTGGTGATCTTTCCCACACTTACAACTTCTGCCCTCTTAGAACCACTAGAAACCAACCCATTACTGTCACATTAACCAAGCCTTTCTCTTCCAAAAAGGGCAAGGAAACCAAAGCTGGCACCTCAGGGTTAAGCAATGAGGAAAAATGGGAATGGGCTGGGAAACACAACAAAATTCCATCTGAGAAAGGGCAGGGAAATTTAGAGAATGAAGAGCTGCATAAAAATAGTGGAATCAATGTGGTCTACATCACTGACTCTTCCTCCTCGGGCTCTAAGGGGTCCAAAATGTCTCAACACTCTCAAGCCTATCCTACTGCTGTTCCTACTAAGATCAACCCAACCAACCTTGAGCATAACCAGGGTTCCAATGATGAGAATGAGAAGGAACCTGAGATACACACCCCTCCTAACGATGAGAAGATGGATGATGAGCTTGTGGTGTCCCCATACTCACCCCTGAGCGCTGACAAGGAAGAAGATGAAGACGGGTTGGCCCTCCTCAATGAATTTCTCCTTAATGATGAAGATGAGGAGAATCATGATGGAGGCTATTACCAAGAAGAGCTGGCTGCTGTCATTGCTAATGAGAAACCTCTTGCTACCCCCATGGATGAGTCCCAATCCCTACAATCCTTCCATTCTCTGACCAACCCTACTTCTGTAGTGGAAAAATTAGGGAAAATGGAGATGCTTGAGCCCCAACAATCACAAACTGAGTCAAGCAAGCGCAAGGGCTGTGAAGGGATGTTTGATACGGCTACCTCACAACTGAAGGGTGGGGAAGCTAAGAAGAAAAAAAGAGAAGAATGATAGAACACCAGCACTACATCCTCTGGTTCTCTAGGCTGTCTAATAACCCTAACTATAATCAACTCTGTTTGCCTACTACTTGCCTAAATGATGTCTTTTGGTTTTTGTCTAGTCTTTTGTAGAAAGTGATGCATGTACCACCATTGTTGAAAACCTGTGAAATTTCATGTAATTGCTCTGGTGGTAGGTCCATGACTATAAGTTTAAATAATGGTAGTAAGTTTAGTGTAATCCTTGGTGATGATGAAGCTTGGCTCCTGTGTAATAGTAGCAGACCTTTGTTGTACTCCTCTTTTGCTATAATATATCAGCACTATGTTTGTTGCTATCCTGCTGTTTGGTGCATTCTTGAATGGCATGGGAAAGTTAATATGAACCGAACAAAAATTTATGCAAAACCAAAACTGAAACATTCTCTTCAAAATGGGGTTGTCAAGAACCAATGGAGTAAAAAATGGCTATATCAGTTGTCTCCTTGTATTAGTTACCAATTTAATAGCATCTTTCCGAAGCACTCCACCAATCTTTATCTTATTAAGATCTTGGTGAACCAGTATATGAATCTCTATCTTTATTGGTCTAATTCTAGCTATTTTATCCTAAGTAATTACACATGTGTTAATTTCTCTATAAAACCCTTTTGCAGTAATTCAACTCGGCAATTTCTCACAATGAAAATTGTGCCAGATCACAACCAAGTCAAAATGTCAAGGAGGTCTACCCAAAAAATGATAAAATCCACAAGTAGGATAACCAAGGCAAAAAGTAAAACCACACACAAAGGAGGTTGCAAGTGCTTAACAATCATGTGTCAAGATCACGATCCATGGAAACGTATAGTATATTATTTGTCTAAATGTTGTATGAAAACCAGTACACACAATTCTATAACCGTCTATCAAGGGCTACTAGGAAAAAGTAGATCGGGTTTATCAAAATACATAATTGCTTTTGTGAAAAACCGCTCTAAAAAATATAATTGCGGATATTACCAAATTAGTAACTCTACCGGGTTAAATCCATCACCCACTACCTTGAATGGATCAACTCAAAAACATTTAACATGGTTTAAACTCCTCATTCATGTCTTTGTTTATACCTATGAATCCACCGGTGCAAGCTCCCAATTGACTAACAGAAATTACCATAAAAAAGGACATATAGAACAAATTGAACGTGTACAAGGAAAGAAAGATAAAATCCTACCAATTACCCTAATCAAAGAGAGATCCAGAAACGGTTTGTGCTATATAAAATCTAGTTATCATGAAGATCAGTATCTGGAATAGTCGGGGAATAGGTCGAAAGTCCTTTTGGCCAGAGATTGACTCATTTTGTAAGTTAGAAAGAATACAAATAATGGCGATTGTCGAAACAAAAGCAGAGAAGGAACCATCCGATCAAGTTTGGAGACGCTCAGGATTTGATAACTTTGTGTGGTCCCCTGCCGTGGGTAGGGCCGGGGGGATATGTGTTTTATGGAAGGAACACCAGCTCATAAATGAAACAATAGAGATTATGATCCAAACACCCCGATACATAATTTTAAAATACTCACATCTCTCAACTCGATATGTAATTGCAATTTGTCTAGTTTATGCACCACCAAATGAAAACAAAAAAGATGATTTCTGGGCAGCCCTAACTCTTGAAATACAAAACTTGAACATCCCGACAATAGTAATGGGAGATCTAAACGAAATACAAGAACCCAGCGATAAAAAAGGCGGGGTTTACCCTGTCGCCAATAGATTCGAGCGATTAACCAAATTCAAAGATGACTGCAACCTACTAGATATACCCACAACTGGAAATAAATACACTTGGAGGAAAAATAAAACAGAAATCGACAATATATACGAAAAATTAGACAGAACTCTAGTAGATAGTCAAATAATTCAATGGTTTCCAAACATCTCAACAAAAAATTATGCTTTCTCGTCATCCGACCATTGCAAGATAGCAATCGAACTGAACAATGGCCAAATATATAAAGCACAACCATTTAAATTTGAAAAAATGTGGATGCAGAGAAAAGACTTCAAAAACATAGTAAAACAGGCCTGGCGAGTGGACTATACGGGATCCTATATGTTTCAACTTGTTAAAAAAACGCAAATGTTCAAGAACCATGCAAAACAATGGAATAAACGCACCCTTGGAAACACCTTTGAACAATTACAGAACCTAGAAAATGAACTACTAAAAATCCAAATCCAAATTCAGAATTCACCTCAACCAGCGGTAATCCAAAAACAATTAAGATTGATAAAGAAGAAAGAATGCATATTAAATTACCATAAAACATATTGGAAACAACGCGCTAAAACAAAGAACATCAAACTCTCAGACACAAACGTTGGGTACTTCCATAAAGTTGCTAGTGGACGCAGAAACAGAAAAATCATAAGGGAGATAAGAACCAATGAGGGTACGCAAATATTTGGCGAAAACAGTATAAGAAATGAAATTAGGACCGACTTCAAAAAACGCTATACTAAAAAACAAATTAACAATCAAATACTGCACGAATACCTAGAGCTAATAACAACTAAGATATCTCCCATAGAGAATAATGACCTTACCAAAGCAGTCTCCAACGAAGAAATACAAAATGCACTACTGCACATTGGTTCCGATAAGTCCCCAGGTCCAGACGGCATGTCAGCTGATTTTTATAAGAAATACTGGGATATCGTAGGACCGTCGGTAATTAAAGCAGTTAAAAGTTTTTTCCACTCAGGTAGAATGTTGAAACAAGTTAACCACACATTTATATCTCTTCTAGCAAAACGTGACAACCCAATATCAACTAACCATTATCGGCCAATCAGCTTGTGCTCAACAATATACAAAATTATTGCGAAGATTATTACAGATAGACTAAAGAGAGTTATGGACAAGATTATACACCCCCTCCAAGGAGCCTTTGTCGCAAAAAGAGCCATACAGGATAATGTCCTTATAGCACATGAAATCTCTCACTCCTTCAAGAGTAAAAAAGATAAGGACGGTTGGATAGCGATCAAACTGGATATGGAAAAAGCCTACGACAAACTTGATTGGGACTTTCTATTTGCAGTAATGGGAAAATTTGGCTTTGATGGCAAATTCATTAGTTGGATAAAGGAATGTGTAACTACAGTGTCCTATTCAATTTTAGTTAATAACAACCCAACTGATCCGTTAGTACCCGAACGAGGACTACGCCAAGGGGACCCTCTGTCTCCTTACCTATTCCTAATCGGGGCTGAAATTCTAGCAATGAAATTACAACAAACTAGTCTAACGTCGAACAAAACAATAGGATTTCCTCTTTCGCGAAATGGTACAAGAATCCCTTTCCTCTCATTTGCAGATGACATCATAATTTATGCTAAAGCAACCCAACATTCCTGTGTAACAGTCAAAACAATAATTGACGAATATTGTGCGATATCAGGACAAAAAGTTAATTATCAAAAATCTGCTTTCCAAACTTCTAAATTGGTATCTAATCAACAAAAGAGAACTATTCAACATACTCTCAATATCTCAACAATGACTAACTTGGAAAAATACTTAGGATGCCCCATCATCAATGGACGAGTGAACAAAGAAACCTTTGAGGAAACAATAGGAAAAACGAAAACGCAATTGACTAAATGGAAAGCCAACTCTCTGTCACAAGAAGGAAGAACAATTCTCATAAGAGCGAATCTTGCAACAAAACCTAACTACATAATGCAAAACTTCATGCTTCCTACAAATGTCCACCAAGAGCTTGACACAATCAATAGATGTTTCTTTTGGAACAAAGACCAACACCATAAACCACTCATAGGGTGGGACAGAATTTGCAGACCCAAATCCCAAGGAGGTTTGGATATTCACAAAGCTGAACATATGAACAAAGCACTCCAAATGAAACTATTATGGAAGATATTGTTCGAACCAGACAATATTTGGGTCAAAATTATAAAAGAAAAATATCTTAAAGGAGACAACCTTTTTGAACACAGAGTCAAATCCAACACATCATGGCAATGGCGAAATCTAATGAAACTAGGTAATAAATTTGAAGAAGGTCTGATTTGGCAAGTAGGTAACGGAGAAACTATACGATTCTGGACTGACCGTTGGATAACGAATGAACCTCTAGAAAAGCATGTATCAAACCTGATAACAATCAACAAAGAACAGAAAGTCAGAGATTTTATATCGAACAATAACACATGGAAAGAAGACGATCTAAGAAGAATCTTACCAAATCATATTGTAGAAGATGTGCTATCAACCCCTATCCCAGATAATGTGATCCATGATAGATTATATTGGGCTCCAAGCAAGAATGGATGGTTCTCTACATCATCTGCTATATCCCACATAACAAAAATAGACTCGTACCATGGAAATGATAACAGATGGATATGGAAATTAAATATTATCCCAAAAGTTAAAAACTTCTTATGGAAAATGATTAATAATGGATTACCAACAAAAGACCGACTACGGGAAAAACAGATTTCGATACCCGGAGGTTGCCTCATGTGCGCTTGTACATATGAAAGCACAAGACACTTATTCATTGATTGTAGTCATACAAAAGAGATTACAAGACAGATTAACACAAAAACTATGCAATTACTCCAGCAGATCAACACGAATTCACAAAGCCCAAAAATAATCATTGAGGAGTTATGACAAAGAATGACAAATGAAGAATTTTCAGAACTAGCAACAATCTGGTGGGCGGTTTGGTATCAACGAAACAAAATGGCTTTTCAACCAGAGTCAACTGATATAATCCCAGACTTAGCACAATATATAAAAACACAAATTCACAATTGGCTACAAGCAAAGCACTGGAATGAAGAGGATTGTCCCCAAACAAACAACAACACAAACACGCACAAACGACAGAAGAGAAATAAGACTTGGCAGAAGCCGGCTAATGGTTTCTTCAAGATAAATGTGGATGGATCAAGGCTAGTAGATGGAACGGCAACAACTGGATCCATAATAAGGGGAACTCAAGCTGAGATAATTGATATCGCAACAACCAAGTATCGAAAGATCTCGGCTCTCAAAGCCGAGGCATTAGCATTTCGAGACGGACTGAGAAGAGCAAGACAACTAGGATTAAACAAAATTGAAATAGAAGGGGATAACCTAACGGTAATTAAAGCAGTTCAAAATATTGGACGATGTCCATGGGAAATAGAAATTTTAAGATCTGACATAATGGTCTCTTTACTAAAATTCGAAACTGTCAAGATTTCTCATGTGGGTAGATGCTGTAATACTGTGGCCGACCTGATTGCAAAAATGGGCCATAGTCTCCCGAGCACTACCATCTCAACATTACCAGAACTACGTGTTCTCATCCGAAAGGATGCTCTAGGACGCCCCCCGTAAGGGCGGCCTCCTAATCTTTACCTTTTCAAAAAAAAAAAAAAAAATTTGATGAATGGCTTGAGCAGAAATGCAAGAAAAGTCAACAAGAGGAAGACTTGGGGCAACACATTACACACCCCATAAAATGCCTCATTATTAAGGGCTAAATTTGTTTAGAGCTCTATTGTTGGGCGTGTCTTCCGCGTTGTGTTACAAGTTGAAAAACAATAGTAAATGTCTAAAATGATCATGAAAGTTGGAGCTTTCATGGCTACAAGATATGAAAGTATCAATTCAGGGACTTGCAAAAAGGATTATAGAGGCAAAAACGAGTCAAGGGAATGAAAGAAGGTATTGTATCACTCTGAAGAAATTAGTCAAATGTGAACTAACAATGTTCTCAAATTATTTGTTCTCTTTTTTTTTGAGCAAATGATGAAATTGGTCAAATGATGAAATTATTTGTTATCTTGATTCGTTTAGAAGTAAACAAATATATAAAAGAGGAACCAAAGTTGCTTATAGTATAGACTAGTGTAGTGTAGACATGCAATTGTCTTTGAGCATTAATGAAGAGCGGAAAGAAGAGATGTAGAAGACAAATGTAGAAGACAATAGTGTTCTGTTATTCACTTTGGATCAAACGTGTACATAGTACTATATACTATCACTAATGCTAGAAATAAGGGATATGATTAGGATTAGTTCCTATAATACTAAGGGTAATTGGGATATTTACCTAAACAAGATAGCAAGATCTGTACATGGCTTAAATAAAAAGATACGACCTTATCCCTTAACACTCCCTCTCAAATTGGAGTGTATATTAGAGACACCCAATTTGGATACAAGGACACTAAATTGCGTATGCCCAATTGGTTTTGTAAACAAGTCGGCAGGTTGTTCGGTAGTGCTGATATGAAGCGTACGAACATGTCCTCGCTGGATTTTCTCCCGTACGACATGACAGTCGATTTCGATATGTTTCGTGCGTTCGTGAAAAACGGGGTTGGAAGCGATGTGAATGGCTGCTTTGTTATCACAATAGAGGGTAGCAGGTTGTTGATGATCGACATGGAGATCTTTGAGAAGTGTCCGCAGCCATGCTAATTCACAACATGTGCTAGCCATTGAACGATATTCCGCTTCGGCGCTCGATCGGGAGACGGTACCTTGCTTTTTCGACTTCCATGATATGAGGGCCCCTCCAAGGAAGATGCAATAGCCAGTAACGGAACGACGAGTGTCCCGACAACGGGCCCAATCTGCATCGCAATAGGCTGTAAGATGTGGTCGTCCGTTGGCGGGGTAGAAGATTCCTTGGCCCGGTGTACCTTTGATGTACCGTAACACTTGATGAGCAGCGTCCAGGTGAGGTTGCCGAGGTTGGTCCATGAATTGGCTGAGGACGTGGACTGCGTAAACCAGGTCCGGTCTAGTGATCGTGAGATATATGAGGCGTCCTACCAACCGGCGATATTGTGAGGCATCGGGGATAAGTTCACCATCTGACGATGACAAGGCAACGTTTGGATCAAGTGGTGTGGTGGCTGGTTTGGCGCCAAGGAACCCGACGTCTTCTAAGATTTCAAGAGCATATTTGCGTTGGGAGAGTACAAGACCCGTCTTGGAGCGAGCGACTTCAATGCCAAGGAAAAAGCGAAGTTCACCAAGGTCCTTGAGTTTGAACCGGCTAGCTAGGAAGCGTTTTGTGTCTTCAATGTCCTGCAAGTTAGTCCCGGCAAGAATGACATCATCAACATAAATTAACAAGATGAGAAATTTACCATTTGAGTGTCGAGTGAACAAGGAGTAATCAGCCCATGATTGATGGAAACCGGCTGACTTGAGAGCACTCGAGAGTTTTAAGAACCATTGACGAGATGCTTGCTTAAGACCATAAAGAGATTTGTGCAATTTGCATACACGGGTCTCCCCCTTTCGACTAAACCCGGGTGGTAATTTCATGTAAACATCCTCGAGGAGGTCACCATGGAGGAAGGCATTGTTGACGTCTAATTGGTGTAGGTGCCAACCTTGAATGGTGGCTAAGCTAAGAAGGACTCGTACGGTTGTAAGTTTAGCAACGGGTGCAAAAGTCTCACGGTAGTCGATGCCCTCCACTTGGTTGTAACCTTTGGCGACAAGACGAGCTTTGTATCGCTCCACCGTCCCGTTTGCATTGTATTTGATTTTGTATACCCATTTACATCCAATGGGTTTTTTGTTGGCGGGAAGTGGGACTAAGCTCCAATTGTGGTTGGCATCTAGAGCATTGATTTCATTTGCCATGGCTTGTTGCCATTTCGGATCTTTTGAAGCCTGCAAAAAAGAAGTGGGCTCTTTCTCGAGCGAGATATTAGATACAAAATGCTTATATGAAGAGGAAAGTCTATTATATGACAAAACAGAGTTGAGTGGATACTTAATACTTGTAGAAGTGTTATCGATGGAGGATAATTGGGCAGCACGAGAGGGTAGTGTTGCCTCGACGTGGAAATCATGCAAGGTGGTGGGCGTTTTGATGGGTCGAGTGGATCAGCGTGGGGGAAGTGGTGGTGGTAATGGAGGTTGTGCAAGAGGTAAATGTTGAGAAGTGTCCTCTGTAATTTGTGAGGTTGGTATTTGTGTATTGGAGTTTGAGATAGTGGAAGGTAAGACTTGTGGGGGATCATCATCGTCAGTAGTATAGGTAGTGATGGTGGGTATGGGCAAAGGAACGTTTGTTTCTTTTAGTGTATGGGTAGGTTCTTGCATGGGTAAGGTTTTGTAAGGAAACTCAGTCTCATGGAACTTGACGTCTCTGGATATGATAGTTTTTTGTTCATGGATGTTATATAATTTGTAACCTTTGGTTCCGGCGGGGTAGCCCAAGAAAATGCACTCAATAGCTCTAGGATCAAATTTATTAGGACGAAGATGATGACTTGAAGCAAAGCAACGACATCCAAAAACACGAAGGTGGGAGTAGTTCGGAGTTTTAGAAAATAATTTTTCAAAGGGCGTTTGATTTTGTAAGATCGGGCTAGGCATTCGATTTATTAAATAACAAGATGTGAGAATGGCATCACTCCAAAACGTTTTTGGTAAACTTGATTGAAAAAGTAAAGCACGTGCTACGTTGAGCAAGTGTCGATGTTTGCGTTCAGCAACCCCATTTTATTGAGGTGTATTGACACAACTTGTTTGATGTAATATGCCTTTTGAAGCAAAAATATCTACACATTTAAATTCGGGACCATTGTCGGATCTAACAATTTTGACCCGTTTTCCAAATTGATTTTCAACAAGAATAAGAAATTGGATGATAAGATTGCGAGCTTCAGATTTGGTTTTCATGAGATAAATCCAAGTAAAACGGGAATAGTCATCTACAATTGTTAAAAAATAGCGAGCGCCCGAAATAGATGGAACGTGGTATCCGCCCCAAATGTCCATGTGAATTAGATCAAATGTAGATGAAGAGTTTGAAATATGCATAGGAAAAATGCTACGAGTTTGTTTTGCCAACGGACAAACTAAGCATTCATCATGACTAGATTTATTTAAAAAAGAAAGTAAATTTGAAACTTTTGATGAAGGGTGACCGAGCCTTTGGTGTATTACTTGGGCAGATGGTTGGAACACAGCATGGCTATAGCTGTTATGTGGTATGTCGAGGCAATAAAGCCCATCTCGTTCGGTTCCCGTCCCAATCATCTTCCCCGATTGGAGGTCCTGAACATAACAATTTTTCTTTAAAAAAATAGTTACAAGAGATGAATCTAAAACAAGTTTGCTGATGGAAACTAAGTTAACAGAAAAAGCAGGTACACAAAGAACATTTTGTAAGTGAAAGTGAGGCGAAATCACAACCGTGCCTATGTGAGTTACCGAAACCGAGTTTCCGTCGGGCAACCGAACAAAGCGTTTTTCTGTAGGTGCATAATTTGTGAGAAACTGAGTATGACAAACAATATGATCACTAGCACCACTATCTATTATCCATGTAATATTCGAAAGATTTGATAGAGAAACTTTACCGGAGAAATGGTAATAATTAGCGTAGTTACCGACATGGTTCAACAAGGATTGATTGCTTGTTATATAGTTTTCTTCCTTCAAGGGCTGTGACACTGAGATGGCTTCGGATTGATCCGGATGTATAAGTAATTGGCGTAAAGATTTCTCCCATGGTTTGGAATTTTGTGAAGTAATTTGGCCAGTTTGAAGACCCATGTGCAGGGCTGTTTGTTGACCATTCTCACTACCATCTCCCATGGGGTATTGTGTGTTTGAGAATAAGTAAAAATTTTTAGAGCCTAGGCTCTGATACCATGAAGAGCGGAAAGAAGAGATGTAGAAGACAAATGTAGAAGACAATAGTGTTCTGTTATTCACTTTGGATCAAACGTGTACATAGTACTATATACTATCACTAATGCTAGAAATAAGGGATATGATTAGGATTAGTTCCTATAATACTAAGGATAATTGGGATATTTACCTAAACAAGATAGCAAGATCTGTACATGGCTTAAATAAAAAGATACGACCTTATCCCTTAACAATTAAAAAAAAAAGTATAGACGTGCAATCTGAGATCACCTGTGGAAGTTGCTTTCAATGTTTGCCTAAAACTTGGAAGTTGATCCGATTAAGGAGTGAAAGGTAGAGGCTGATAAAGAAGAATTTAAAGTTGCTTCATTATCTCCTAAAGCTGATCAATATAAGTATTCGAGATGTTTTGTCAATGGAAGCTTAATAACCGACTAGGGCATTCTTCATGGAATAAGTAGTGAGATTGAGCACATTGTGTAGGTAATCATGCACCAATGATCACCTATTCAAATGCTTGTTTTTTATTTATTGCCCATTTGCCCTGAACCAAGTTGCAGATTTCAGATTAAAAGAAAAACAAGTTGCAGATTTAACCTATGTATAAGCCCAACGACGACTGATCGGGCCAAGAGTATGCTGCTGAACCTATAAATTTGGGCCGGTTCATAATTTTAGGCCCATTTAATTTGTTTTATTATTATAATTGGTATATTGCTTGCAAAGGCCATCATCATTCTTAGCAAAACTATCATGACAAACACATAATTTTTTTTAAGCTAAACAAATGCTATTCTTCTCTAGCTTGGTTGGAATACAAGTAGGTGTGGTACTAATATCTACAACGTCGTGGACAACGTATCCTTTTTCCATGGGTTAACCACGTATTATTATTCCCCAGTATTAATAAAACCCCTCACAAATCATGGTTTACCAATACCCCTAAACAATAATTCTCCGTACTAATGAGTCTCAATATAATACAAAATGTGATGCTCATCTCTTGGGTGAGGTGGCACCTTTATCCTGAGAACCCACATTCATTTCAATACCCCAAATCAGGGGCTCCAAAACCAGACAGCCTTCATTCGTTTAACATTATCATTATACTATTTTGCATAAGAATTTTGTTCATTTCTTCGTTCACATTAGTAGCATGAAAAGGAAAATCATACAACAAACAAAGTGGAGTAGAAGTGTCTAGACCCATTCCTATCCTGTTACATAGAAAACCCCCCCCCCCCCCACCCACTTGCATTTGGATCCCAAAAGCAGACCACCCCAACAACGAAGAGCTCAAATCCAGAATCAATTCCAACCCTAATTCTTTCTTCAACACAACAAAATCCCTTTCCCCCATCTTCATCTTCATCTTCATCTTCACAATCATCATTCACTGTTTTGGTGAGCTCTGAGCTCCGACCACCAGGAAAAATGAACCCGAAAGACCCGCAGATCAAGACCCGGCCCGACCCGGACCCCTCCCTAGGGATCGAAATCCAGCCGTCCTCCCCGCGCTACCCTCTGACCCCCAGATCGGAGTCCCCCCAATCGGCGTTCTCCTCGGCCAACCGCAAAATCGCGATCGCGGTGGATCTGAGCGACGAGAGCGCCTTCGCCGTGCAATGGGCGGTGCAGAACTACCTCCGGCCGGGCGACGCCGTGACCATGCTCCACGTCCGCCCCACCAGCATCCTCTACGGCGCCGACTGGGGCTCCACTCACTTCTCCGTCGACTCCACCGCCAAGGAGTCCGCCGCCGAGGACTCCCGCCGCAAGATCGAGGACGATTTCGACAAGTTCACCTCCGCCAAGGTCGCCGAGCTCGCCCAGCCGCTGGTGGACGCCAAGATCCCCTTCAAGGTCCACATTGTCAAGGACCACGACATGAAGGAGCGCCTCTGCTTGGAGATCGAGAGGCTAGGGTTGAGCACTGTCGTTATGGGGAGCAGAGGCTTCGGCGCCTCTCGGAGGACCAGCAAGGCGAGGCTTGGCAGTGTTAGTGATTACTGTGTCCACCATTGTATCTGTCCTGTGGTGGTTGTGAGGTATCCCGAGGACAAGGACAAGGAAGCCGGTGATGGTCTCACCGGAGATGGATCTTTGCATCCCGTGCCCGAGGAGGAGCCGGAGTTTCAGGATGCTGCTGAGGAGCACGAGCATGATCACAAAGGTAGGTTTGTAGGTTTGGCTTTGTAAGATCCTTGCCTGTTTCCTTCTGAATGGATCTGGTGATTGTGAGATCGTGTTTCCAATTGCAATACTTCTGATGGTGATGATATTGGCTAGTTCGTTGGTTTATGTGATTGCTTAGTTGCACTGATTTCATCTAGTAGCTAGAATCATACACATTTGGATTGGATTAAAGTAAATGTTGTTGGTATATCAATGTTTGTATGTGCAATATGCAAGTTTTGTCCACATAGGGAGGCCCTTGATATTAAACAGATATATGCAAGTGAGCTATGCATCACAAACACTTGTTTACATCACTGAACTTGATTTGCTTTGGGCACTATGAGCTAAAGCTTTCATAATGTTTCCATTAGCATTGAGCAATTACAGAGAAGTTGGAAAAATATGTTCCCTCTATATGTGGGCATTGTTTTTAGCTGCACACTGTTTGGTAGTTGAAGGGGTATCATTGTTGATTGGATGCTTGAATCTGTGGAACTGTTTTTGCTTGTTTCTTTTCCTCCATTAACTCATTATGTTCCAACTGTGATGACAAAATTCATTCATACATGACTGAGTAAATTATGAAAGGTTGCATGTCATATTGTCATGTCTATTGACATTGCTTCCTTGTATGTTGATGAATGCAGATTGACTACTGCATAATAACACCAAGCTATCAAAAACCTTCGGAAATACAGGTGACGAATCAATCCTCTTGCCGTTTTGTTTGTGTACCATTCACATACTTTGTAGGGTTAAGAAACTCAGCCACCAAATAAAATGTTTGTAGTTAAAGTTACCCCCTTTCCTTACATGCCCAAATGTTCTTGGAATTGCAGAACAACTTCTCAAGTACCGTCCCCTTATATAATTCATGCTTAATATTCCTGGAGCAGTTGCTGAAGTGTTTTTTTTTTTTATCTATTAGACTATTACCTTGTATTAGTCTGAATGTCAAAATTTTCTGCACAGGTACATGTCAAAGAAAGCAAGACCAAGATCATGGCACAACGTTGTTTAACCACATTTCCAAGTGTATTTCCCCTTTATTCGGATGTGTATGTTAAGGGACCTATACTTTGTGTTTAAAAGACATGTTATCCTTTTCCCTTCCCTTTCGTGTGCATTACTTTTCATACTGTGGTGATGTTGCAACCTGAAATTGAATCCTCCTGGAACAGCAAAGATTTACTGTTTGTCCAACTGTATTGGGCCGTCTCATTTGAACCCGGAATGCCATCTTTGCATACGGAGTACGGACGGAACACATCTTAAACTAAAATGACAAATGTTTGGTATCATCTCGATTGGAAATTGTAAAATGTGCATCAGCCATCAGCTACTAAGAAATTTCCAACCTAGAATTTGTATCGACAAATTTTACTACAATTTCAAAACCTAAAACGGTCTATCCTTTCCTTGTAAGAAAAATCTCTTTAATTGGAAAGTTGTATCGAAAGCATGTTGTGCTTCTTGCATGACAGTGAAATCAAATGATACATGCGCAGTTCTCTTCTAATTTGCCAACCGCTATCTAGGATAAATTCCGGGGGGCCGTATATGTATTTGGTCTATTCCTAGGAGAATAAAGCATCGAATTGGCTTAGTCGGTGAAAGCTTGTAGAACCATTTCTAACAGCGAGTAACTGTTAAATATTTCTGCTTGACTTTTATGATGTATTAGCTATTGATTTGGTTAATAAAGTTTGATTATTATAATAAATGATAATCGTGCTACGTCTTTATATCATCCCATCTCAAAATTAAGTAGAGGATCGAATATTCATAAATTTCTTTCGGTCATTAGTCTCTACAATGCCAAATCTTTCTTTTCAGTTTTGGTAAACAATAAACATGGACCAGACTTGCAACCAGCAAATGGAATTGAACCAACTTTTTAAGTCTTTAGTTTAATATGTCATTGTCATTGCCATGTAGCATCTATAATGGACAGTGGAACAAGAAGCATATTGATGCTCAAGCGAGTCAAGCCTAAGGTTGGCCTTCAACTAGTTGGAATACCACGTTCTACATGAAACATTATAACTAGTAGATAACTTAGTATATAAGTGAGATGGGTTACTTACTTCATTACATTTGTACGCATGCATGATCTCAAGTCTATATGCCCATTCACTTTTACCCAATTTATACAAATGCATCAGGTTTTGAAATTTACAGCATAAGGGATAACATTCAAACTATAGTTAAGTAGATCCACATTAGGGTACGTTAACTTATAACTATTGTACAAGATGTGTTACAGTTTTCTCAAACATTTTCACTTAAGTGTAGAATTCTTAGCTTGTAGTACATGAATTAAGGCAATAGGTAGAGTTTCCTCGTCTCTTAAATATTAGTAGTGGATATTTTGCCCATATGCTCAACTTTGTTCTCCAACACGCCCCTCAAGTGGTCTAGTTAGACCTTTTTTTTGTTTGTTTATGAAGGGTCTAGACGGTTTTGAAATGCTAGCCCTTTTTTTTATCAGGAAAACCGACCCTCGGGCCGAACTTGTTTAGATATCATGTTAGATTCCAGTGGGCCGAAAGAATGAGAGCGTGTTGAGTTTATTATAACCACTTTGTATATAAGATCGGAATCCACATTCAATTTTAACCCAAAAGTTTAAGTTAATAGGTAGAGTTTTCCCCTCTTTTATATTATGCCGAATGTCCATATGTCGATGTGGGAACTACTTTGTTCTCCGACAAATCAATATATATATATTATAAAATCCGACCGTTTTCGAGTCACCACGTTGATTCTGGCCCCACTTTATTAACAATTTTATATGTTTTATTTTTCTTAATTATGTAATCTTTAAATTTAAGTTGTCCCTTTCCCATCTAATATCTATCTTTGAAGGCATACTATTTATTTAATTTTTTGACCAAAAAAAAAATCCTACTATTTATTTTTTAAATTTCTTTAATTATCTAATTTTTTATTTTATCCTACACATCTAATATCTATCCTAGAAACAATATTATTTATCTTTAAAATCTCCTTCTATAAAAGAAACATATCAGTGAACTTATCTTTTCAATTACCATTAAATTTATTTATGCAAGAAGTAATATAAGAAATTCGAATTTAAAAAAGAATTTTAGAATGGAAGCCCCATTTTTAGTAAATTATTATATTTTATCTTTGATAATAAATCAAATTATATTTACTGAATTTTACTTAAATTATATATTATCATGTTCCTAATAACTTATCTTTTATCTCTCATAATTAAACAATTAAATTTTTTCATGTTATTTTAATTAATCTAATTACATTCTTTATTATCAATTTATGTAAAAGAGATTTTGTTTGAATTTTGATAATATATTTTATCCTTTTTGATATATTATTTATCTTTTTAATCTCTTTATGTAAGAAGTAATTTAAAAATTTTCAATTTAAAATAACTTAAAAATATAAGCCCTTTTTATAATTAATTTTTTGTTCTTATCTTTAATATTAAATCAATTTATATTTACTATCTTTTCCTCAACATATATATTATCATTTTCATAATAACTTAGCTTATATCTTTCATAATACAATAATTGTTGATTAATATATTTTATTTATTTCAATATATAAAGTCATTAGAATCATGTTGGAATCATTTTATATTTCTAAAATTTGATATTATATTTTAATATTTTAATTAAATAACAGTTCATAGTAATTATATCTCATACTAATAAATTATCGTATTAATAAAAAAATCAATTAAAACATCTCATTTTATATTATACGGAGTATTGACTTATGATGTCTCTAAATTGTGATAATAGTATATTCACCACTAGAGACAAATTTTTAAGCATGAAAAATAAATAAATTTTATTTACTAAATTGTTCTATAATAAGAATATGTTTTATCTTTTTTATAATCTCATATGTGCAGTACTATAAATATGAAAATAATCTTTTTCACCTAGAAAAAAATAACATTTTCATATGCTAAAATTTTTATTATATGATTTACTTATTAATATCATTTTTATAATAAAATTAATTTTGAAATGTGAAACGTGAATCATTATCGTGCATGACACGACGGGTACACCTAGTTGTTTGTAAAAGTGTTATTCAAGATTTATAGTTTCGTTTTTAAAACAACTACTCCCTCCGTCCCATAATGTTCTTCCCATCTCGTTTTTACCATCCCAAAATATTCTTCCCATCCCCCCTACTTTCTACTTTTATCCACTACACTTTATCACTTTTTTACCTAATCAACTTATTTTTTTATCAACTTTATTTCTCTTTCCTCCCATCACCATCAACTTTATACAAAAAAAAAAATTTAACCCCTTTAAAACAACTTTCTAAACCCCTTAAAAAACGTGTAAATAGTGGAATGGGAACAACATTATGAGACGGAGGGAGTATAAAACATGTTAGGAAAAAAATAATGGCAACTACGAGTGAAAAAAATAACATGCCAACAAAAATCCGGTTAGAATGGTTTTGATTTAGACCAGAGCTCGATAAAACCGAACCGTAAAACACATAATAACGACGAGTGGACCAAAATTTCTCCCTGTTTGGTTATGGTCGGTTTTGTGGTTCGAACCGGAACAAAAACACTCCGACTTGTGAGTTGTGAGCCGTACACTGAATTGAACATGAGCATCTGCTTTTCCTTGCATCGGGCAATAAAGTTGGATTGGGATTTGTGCATCCATCCAACGTGTTGAAAAACCAACGGACAATACACACCAAGTAAGTACTCTCTCGCCCCACTCCGCTGTTTTCATCCACTTACCCTCAACAAACCCCCCTACAAAGGGCCCCACCCACGCTCAACCACATCCCTCCACGTCATCCATTCTTCCAATCCGGTGTTTGTCCACGTCAGCCCATAAATATCCTGTTTGGCGCGTCCTCTCCCTTTCCCAAATCCCCAGCCTCCTCTCCCCCCACATTGTTGACAAGTGGCGCCAACGACGACCACTCCGCCCTCCTGCCGAAATGACGATCCTGCCCTCACTGATATTTTCATTTTTTTTCCCTTTTTTTAATTATGGTTGAACCAGAAGGCGGTTTCCTTTTTCACCGCTTTGCCACTTGCCATTCTTTTCCCGTTTTCCCCCTTTTCTTTCTCCCAAATGTTGGAGTAGCCAAGTTCCCACCACATTAACAGAGAGAAGAAAAAACAGGGAGCACACCACAATCGTCGAAGAAGAAGAGAAAAGATGAAGATGTGTGAGCTCTGCAACTCGCCGGCGAGGATGTACTGTGACTCCGATCAAGCAAGCCTCTGCTGGAAATGCGATTCCACAGTCCATAGCGCGAATTTCCTGGTCGCCAGGCACAGCCGGTGCCTCCTCTGCCACGTCTGTCAATCTCGGACTCCGTGGACGGCGTCCGGAACCGAGTTCGGGCCGACGGTTTCCGTTTGTCACCGGTGTGTGGCCGACGGCGCCGAGAAGACCGGGATCCGAGACGCTTCTGCAGAGAGCGAGCGCCGCCGAAACGAGACGGAGATCGAAAGTGATGATGAGGAGGAGGAGGTTGGGGATAGTGATGATGGAGTTGTGGATCTGCAGGTTGTCCCGTCGTCGTCCTCAACACCGTCGCCTCCTCAGGCGACGAGCTCTTCTTGTGGCGGCGACGAGTACTCAACCGACGGAGAATCGCCGATCTCTTCGCTGAAGCGTTCGCGTGAGATTTCTTCGGATCTTCGCTTACAGGTACTGTTGACACGGTCGAACTCTTGGCCGAGAAGTTTTTGAATGTTTCTGGAAATTAGAACTGATTTTCTTGTGTTTGTTGTTACAGGAAGATGCTGAGCCATGGAATAAACGAAGAAAGGACATTGGTAGCAGATCTCGCCGCTGACTCGTTAGGCAATTGGAACCTGAAAGGTCGGCGGATTAAACCAGATCCAAAACGGCATGGTTAAATCAGTTTGGTGGCTGAGGTTTGAAGGGCTTTGGGCCTCCATTGTAGCTTAGCTCGTCTTTCGGCAGTTAGAACGTAACGTAGTGGTAACAATTTTAAGTGTAGAAACAGTCAATATGTAGTATGTACCGAGTAATTCTGAATGAGTGAATGTAATGCTTCTTGAATCGGGGAATTTGCTTAAATTCTGAATCAAATTGATTGTATCTACCGAGTAGTTTGCTTAAGGAATTGGCAGAAGATCCCTGTAGTATTAAAGTTTATAGTAAAATTAGACTTGATCCCTAATTTGCTTGACGAATTGTCAGATGCAACATTGCAACGTAGTCATGGAAGTTTTTAATGTCTGATTTATCATTAATATGTACTCTAGTTTTTATTATACAAATAAAGAAAAATAGTCCCATTTTCGCTGACTAGCATAATAACCTAAATTAAAAAATGTATTGGTTCATGCAGCAGGCCAACTACTTTTATTATGATGGGATTATTTTAATAAACAAAAATATTAAAAATAATGATAAACATGAGGCCTGTAAGCCATGGAAGCATTGTGGCTGAGAATGTTTGAATACTAACATCAAGATCCAATAATACTTAATATTCTTCTGGTTTGAAATCCTGTTTAATAGGCTGGGAAGAGTCTCACCCACATAAATAAGGTGAAATTATACACCCTATAGCTTAATGTATTGGGTTGAAAAGGTGGATTCAACCTTACGTTAAAAAACTACTGGTAATAAAAAATATCTCATAGCTAACAGTACGGCCTAATCCAAATCCTATTAAGCTAACGAGATGAGTAGATAACATAGTCCTTCTTTCTGCGCCAGAATAGACAGATAACTTTCTTTAATCAAATCAGATAAGTAGATAAGTGCACATAAACAGCCTACTTTGCAAGTCAAAAAGTATACTACTAAACAAGTAAACAATATACCACACACAAAATTCCTAACCGTGTCTCGGCTTTTGTCTTGACTAGGCTTCTACTTCTACTCCCAAGTGAGGGAGACTTCTAATGTATATTATACCATTGGTGACAATCCGTCCAAAACATCAAACTTCATATGATCTATATATAATCATTCATCCATATACATTCTGCATCTATCTTAATTTTATTCTGTAAACTTTGTGTCCCTTATTCAATCAAAATTGGTATCAAAGCTTACATCAAGTGCAAGATTACAGAAGCAACTGAAGGTGGGTTAGATTGTAAACGGGAGTTGTCAGGTTTTCAATCGCAAACATAGCATGAAAAAGACAGGAACTTGATACACACCAAGCTTCTTTAGATTCAGTTCAGGACAGATCAATTGGCTCACCACATAGCTGCTCCAACTCCTTCTGCATAAGTTTCCTCAAGTCAGAATTATTTCGCCGATAGACCCAGGCTTGGGCATTCGAATCCCAATCAAACCTCGCAGGGCCACTGCATTACAAGTGTGATTACCATCAGTGCTTCAGTTGTCAATCCAGCCAAACTTGTGAGACCACAAAGCATAGTTGTATAGCACTTTGTTTTAATATTGCTTGCCAATTTAAATTATTTAATGCAAATAAAAAGCTGAAAAGAGATAAGTGAAACAAACAGTGTGAATTTTTGAGCTAATGAGCCAAAGATATATAATAGGTTAATACAGAGTAAAGAAGGGAGAAAGTATGCAGAGTTCAGATTACATCACTTGATGGGTAAGTAAATATGTGCTATAGAAAGCATAGTGCTGTTGAAATTACCCAGTTTCAAAATATATGGAGATACAAAAAGAAGTCATTTAGTGAAGAAGCAATTTCAGCAAGGAAACTAGTTTTATGCTTGTTTGCATCATTTTCAAGCTCTCTAATGATCATAAAATATTTCAGGATGGCACCCAGAAATAAGTTTGAAGCCATTACATACCTCACAGGAGAAGATAACCAAAGCTGTCTATTTGGTGTTTGTTTATTCAAAACATAAGTGCCCTGATCACCAAGTTTTAGGGTCAAAACCTGGTTCTGTATACAGAGAAGAACAACGTAAGATAAAAAAATAAAAAATTGCACACGATCCTACATTAGTTGCCAATAAACACAAGGTCCATTCTTACCCCGTAATCTATGTCAAATCCATCCATTTGGAAATTGTCCCCATATTCCTGCAAATTTGTCCAGTACTAAACTTCAAGCCAGATAACAAAAGCAGAATAATACAAAAAGCAGGACTCGAAAAATCAATATTTAGACCTAAGTCAGCAGCTTGAAAATGGGAAATTAGATTTGTACATCCAGATAACAAAAGCTGAGATATGAATAGGTGTGTCAAAAGAGCAGCAAAACTTGGTAAACTGTATATTGTTTGATGCTCTCAGTTTTCTAACATTGAATGAGATGCTCTGAAATTAAAACCAAAATCTACTTGAAAAGCTTTGCACAGCTCAGTCATTTGCAGAGCACAATGTGGATCCAATCTGTATAGATAGGAATTGTATACAAATTCCTCATATGCCATACCACATATCACAGGGGCGTGTAAGGGCCATATCACATGACCATATGCTGCCACCAGTGCCACATGAACATGTAAGCATTTGCATATATCCATCCACATGTATATGTACTTACGTGTGCATGTACGCAGGTATCTATGCATGCACATGTTTAAGGGATACAAATGTTATAAGTTTATGTGGTGCATTTTTTTCAGTTTTGAGGTTGTTTCAAGTGGGCTGTGGTTCTGCACAAACTGTGATACCTCAAAAAAAGTAAACAAAGATAATGATCATAACACAGGCAAGAGAGATGTCGAAGAAAACAAACACCACACATGATCACAAATATAGTTTAAGGAATTAATCAAAGTACCTCAGAAAATATAAATCAAGTACTTCTACTGTCAAATAATGTTCAACAGCATGCATTCATATTTACTATTCCTATTGATAAGTCTGAAAATGACCTCTTATATGTTCAGGTGATGAACTTTTGACATATAAAAAATCCTCAAAGCAATCACTAACTAGGTGGTCAGAAAAATACATTAACGCTAAGCAAACACCGGTATTACCTCAAATTTCTCCAGAAGATCATTGATAGTTGAATCAGCTATCTTATGAAATTCTTCCTCCTGCAGCATAGAACTGTTTCCAGATTAATTAATAACATCATCCTAAGTACCTACTAATGAGAACATAAAAACCCATAATCAAAAACACTTGTCAGAAGAATGGTACATTGGTACTGTTTTTACAATTTTGAGAGACAAACTCCCTTCAAGGAGTCTTTCACTCATACTGTAATGTAGTGTTAAAAAAATGTTCCATTTAGGCTGTCAGCTGGGAACAGAAAAACTTCATTTCGTTGATGCAACTTAGGAACAGAGAAAATTCAATGTATATAAAAGGATCTTGGATGAGTCATTTATAGTATATAGTTTAACTTTTCTTTTCTTTGCAAACAATCATGGCCAAAGGGTGCCCATAATGACTAATTCCCCCTAATGAAAGATAGGAAAATCAGGTCGGAGTAACAAATATACTTGAGACACCATGCCTTGATATATCTTCATCTGTTACCAGATTTGGGCCATGAAGATGGCCTCCAGATCTCAGCAACTAGCATAAAGTATAGCAAAAACGAGTGGCTCAATTGCTAACAGTTCAAAGAAGCTCCCTTGCTCTAATAATCCACTTTATTTTCAAACAAGATCTCAGCTTTAAACTCTTGCATCTTATCTGATTGGTAAAATGACTCTAGTTTTGCTTACTATAGTAGTAAGCTTGCAAAACAGCCAATTTAAGCAAGAAACACAGACTAAGCACAGAGCTCACATGTCATCTTTTTACCTGCTCAATAATTTCATGCTCAAATTCACATCCCTTCCAGTTTAAGGCACAATTAATATACCTCATCACACAGGCAAAAATCAGACAACTATAATCTCCTCACTCTAGCTTGAAGAACAATTGAAAGGGAAAAGAGAGGCCAATACAAATGAACGAATTTCATACGCTCCGATAATTGATACAATTGCAGAAGAAGAAGCAGATTGGTACCTATAATCAACGGGCGTGGGGACTTGCAATTCGCTGTCGAGCTTGGAAGAAGTGTGAGAGCAAAAGCGTGTAGACGAAAGATCGGAAGGCGCGGAAGAATCTAGAAGGATTACAGAAGAAGGCGTAGATAAAGAACCGAGCGGTGGTTGTTTGTGAGACGAAAGCAACGGTGGTCGAAGAAGCTGCGAGAACCTTCTAAGAGCAAACAACTTGCGGGCTGAATTAGCTGCCATTAGTTCGCCCCCTTTTGGTTTGTTAAATGTGATGTTACCGACTGAAAGCAGGGTGAGTCAAGGAAAGGAAGGGATCTCGAGCGGCGGACACGGGCACACGGCGGCGGGGGTGGTTCTTCTGAGAATATGTTGCAATAGATTGTGGAGAGAAGTCGCCTTCTCAAAGGAAGGGCTGTAAAATTTATTAAAGGAAATAAAAAAAGAAACGTCGACAGCAGGGTTCGAACCTGCGCGGGCGAAGCCCAACAGATTTCAAGTCTGTCTCCTTAACCACTCGGACATATCGACTTTTTGTTTTCTTCCCCCCTCTTTACTTATTTCTTGGTTATAAGTTGGAAAGATTTGCGGAATGGCCCTTGCAAGCTTGCAACAAATTTTTGGTATGCCAACATCAATGGCCATTCAAAGATTAGAAGTCAGTTTGATTTCTCGTTTTAGAATTGGGACCAATGGCACACACAATGAGAAAACGTAAAGATAATATAAGCAATACATTAAAATGCAGTTTAGTTTTGAAGCATTGCCTACTAAAAACTTAACGTGTTAGTGTGTTGATTTGTTTGCGTGGGACTGCAAAGACACAAGTGAAAATAGCTGTCGTCAAACTGCAATGAGCAAGGTCCGGTCCGGAGGAGTTCAACTCCAACATTGGACCATGTGGAGATGTAGTTGTTCCAATTTACTCTAGCATACTTTGTGGGTAAATTAACTAGCAATATCACTTTGCTGAAACCCCAGATCAGTAACTCCATGAAAAGGTTGGGGACAAAGCCTTTCGAATGATACACATTGCGTTTATGATTTTGGTAACAGAGGGGGTGGAAGGAGTCTATTTGAATGCAGCCAATTACACAATGTCTTGATCTATAACTTGCCACCCACCTCAGTTTAACACTGAATATCCTCATCAACTGAAAAATAATAATTGAGATCTCCACTTCCATACTAATCGTTCAATTGAACAACGTAGGATCACATGAGTACAACAAAATCTCATCATCAAACACCACAAAATTAGTCCGGAAGCGAAGTGGAATTCGTGATTTTCACCAGTATCCTCTTCATCCTGGATCCATTCAGCATCAAACGACCCGCCCTCCCAACCATCCTTCCGTTCCGAAAGAGTCCGGCGATCTCCCTCACCTCCTTGTCCGTGGTTCCCCCGTCGACCACGAGCAAACAGTGACCGCCAACCCTAACAGCGCGCTCCATCTCCGCAACGAACCTCGTCGGGAACAACACCACATCGAATTGCGCAGAAAACGCGAAATCAAACACTCCATCAAAGAACGGCAGGCTATACAGATCCGCTCGGTTCACAAGCGGCGGCGAATCCACGAGATCCACGCCGGTCACATCCTCAACGCCGATCCGTTGCAAGGCCATGACCTCCTGGCCGGCGCCGGAGAGGAGCAACAGCGCCTTGGACGAATTGGAGAGGATCGAGATCGGCGGAGAGAAGAGAGGCCGGAAGAGGAGAGAGTAGGAATTGACGGACGAGATCCAGGCGGAGGTGGACCAGAGGCGCCGGTTCTTCTTCGAGAGGGTGGTGGTCGGGCGAGGGCGGAGGGAGGCGGAACAGGTGGATTTGGGGAATTTGTGGGGGGATGAGTGGGGGATGCAGGTGGTTGGCGGTGGGGCCGTGGTTGTCCGGAGGAAGATTGAGAGGAGGAGGACGGTGGCGATGGTTGCCAGGATGACGGATGTCCGGTTCAGGAATGCCTCCACGTGTCGCTCCATCGGCGGATCTCTCTGGTTTCAGGCCGCCGGAGAAGGTTCGAGAGAGAGAGAGTGGCCTCAGAAATGCGGGAGAATCGGATAACCGTTCCGCGGAAAACCGCAACAAATGTACAGGCTGTATATATAGTTTCCAAATATATACCGGTATTTGTCCGTATTTGCCATTTGGGTTAGAGGTTTGCTAAATATGTGCAACATGACCTCACATGGAAGAAGCTGTATATATGTTTGTACGTGTAAACGTTTGCCTCACACAGCAGCTAGATTAGGAGCCATTTGTTTAGCTAAACATTCATAGATTCAACTACACAAGCAAACATATCATACAAAAGACTACCAAGGCACACGAAACCCTTTTAAGGAGAGATTCAGCTTCTTTTTTCTTCCCATTCCCATTTTACAATGATCATTATGATCCACACCCCAACAAACTACTACGGGCGGCTCATGCGGCGGGACACGTGGCTGTGGTGGACGCACTCCTCCGGGGTCGCGGGAAACCGCTCGGCATCGGTGCAGTAATCGTACACCAAATGGTGAGCCTTGACCCACTTCAGTTGGTGGCTCTGGTGGACATTCAACTCCGACACCGTCGGCTCGTCCCACCAGTACCTCTTCTCTGCACCACTACTGCACCTCTTCATGTTGTCGGCCGCCGCATCCATGGTCCCTGCGGGGCACTCGCACGCGTCAATCTCGAAGCCTCTGTAGCTGGCCACGAACGGCGCGTGGGTCCAGTCCGTCTTGACCCTGCCTCCTTGTGTGGCCCAATCATCTGCATTCCATATGGAGCTGTACACTCCCATGGCCTGGTCCTTTGGGTATGGGATGCCCCTGTGTTCTAAGTTGCTGTGCACTCTTATGGGCGTCTCATCCACCAAAAATCTGAAATACCCAGTTGAGAATTTGATTAGAAACCGTCCAAATTTGCTGATTATAATGATATGACAAAAGTTCATGCTATAATTAATTTATGTAGTACTAGTATTGGCGAGTATGCTGTATAATGTTCATTCTATTTGTTTTTGTATGTGAGAATATAATCAACATTACACATGTTATATTTATATTCCTTGCTCGAAACCCTTTATTCCCATGCCAAGTTGAGAGGCTAATAGTGTAGCTGCAGTAATAATTAATAAGCCAGAATTTTTCAGGTTCCTTTGCACCTTTCTTTTTGCAAAAGTATTCTTGAGTTCTCAGACCAATAATGCAACCTCAATATTCAGAGAAGCATTAACACAGCACATCAAATTGAAAGATAAAAGAACAATGTCCAAGTATAGACTTACACAACTTGGCGTTGGTTCCAGAGGAGGGAGTAGGTATGGAAGTCCTTGGTTGGATCAAACCAAAGATTCAATCTTTGCTCTCTGTTACCCACTCCATTCACATACACATTAGTCTGAACCAGGTATGGCTCACCACTTGTGTTTCCCAAGAACTCAAAGTCAAATTCATTGTGGCGTGGGCCCTCAGAAGACATCTACAATCAAAGACAAAAAAAATATGGACCATCAATAATCCATTTAACAACAAACTCTTGTGAATCATCACACCAAATCAATGCATGCTATATAGTGTCATTACTCTAAAAACTAACCGAGTAGATATTTTTATAGAAAAAAGGGTCACTTTCTATGTTCAAGATTCTTTAACCTATTCAATTTACTGTGGGGCTAGCGATACAGTAGATAAACACCCCTTTCAATTGCAATGGAGTAAAGCAACAAAGATGTACAGTGTTATGAGTGTCAATGTTTTCCCTTTCAGTACAATAATTGCTGAGTATGGGGGGCCAAGTGGGTGCAAAAAACAGAGCTTTGGCTAGCTAATAATTGGTACTCACATCAAAGACAGTAAATTGGATTTGAGTGGGGTGCGCCATAATTAAATCCATGTCAGATTAAAATAAATGATCTTGGTAAGCTAATGTATGCAATGCACATTACTGATTACCCTCATCTTTTTACATAGTTTTATTTCCGTCTGGTTGGCATTGAATGGTCTGTTCTTATATGTGTGATAGTGGAGAAGTCATGAGTAGCTTGCTTGTTTGCACAAATTTTACTACCATGCATTTAACAGGTTTGTTGGCTCATATTTAGTGAAAGATGAAAACTCAAAAACATCTAAGGGGTTCAAATTAATACATGGAAGCATAATCACTTTTTTCTTCTTAATTAAATTGAGTTGAAAATGGAGGATGCCTTACATAGAAGGCAGTAACTGTTCCAGCAGAATCACCCTCAACCAGCTTGATTTGAAGATTCACCTTCCCAAACATGTATTTGCTCTTTGATTGAAACCCAGCTCCTGAAATTCACAAAATCAACCATTTTTCATCAAAGTCTTGCTTTGTTGTAGAAAAAGATCACATCTTTTTAGACTGGAAATTAGTAAAACTTGAAGGAAATGCAAAGATTAGAAATCCAAATGTATACCAGAGGAGTTGTCAAGTCTGAGCTTGAGCTCATCCCCTTCATAGATAAAATGGTCAAAAGCCCAGCTGGGCTGATACAGGTCAGTGAACTTGGACGGTGAGCTCTCAACGGAACCCACCATAAAACACACAGCAAACAGCAAACCCACCATTGAAACCCTCTTGAAGAACACACCAAACCCCATTGCAAAGGACTGCTCTTTTTTTTTACTAGAGTGAAGCTTCTACTACTCTGTTTGTTTCTTCTGTGTTCTGTGATAGAATGTAGCCCAGTGAGTGGGCCTTTTATAGTGCCCATGATGGGCCATTGGCTTGTTTGAGAAGCCCTATCTCGAAACCCGTACCCGAAAACCAACACGTCGGCTTACACTATGTACACGTCAGACGCCATGTAGGATGTGGATGCCAGTGGGTCAGCCAATCAGTGAATGCCCAAGTGGGCCAAATTCCCCTCTGTGTTTACTTTATTCAAAAATCAAATATTGTAGCCGTTACATTTAAAAAAAGAGGATTCATTGAGGCCTTTGCTGAGCTGGCCGAGTGTTGGTGTGGGGTTTTGTGTGGGACAGGTCGCTGTTTGTAAGGACGAACGCAGAGGATTCCCCCAATGGAAGACTGCCACCTGTAAAACTCCAGCTGGATGGTGTTATTACTGATATCTATCCAGCTGTGAATCGGCTGGTGGATGGCAGAACATTTTAATTTTAAAGAAAAAAGGAAAAAGTTTACCCCTTTTCCTGGAAGGAATTTTGTTCCATTTATGTGGCTTTTCCCGTACGAAATTTAAACTAATTTCTTTCGTGAATTGTTTTTTTTTGGCCGACATATAAGTTCTTCCAAATTAACTCTAGCCTTAATTTTACTACTCAGCCGCTTATTAACGATGTCCACGTTTTTTTTTCTTACCATCATCGAAACATCAAGCTACATGAAAGTGTTTGTTTGTGAGTAAAAAACATTATTGTGCATTTTATGGAATTTTAACATTGATTTTAGTTAAGCTGTCATAGCTTGCTCACTTTTGTCTTTTTCTTTGGCCGAATTGAATTATTAGTCACATGTCTAGCCTAAATAAAGTAACGAAGAAAAAGAAAGGTGTACTGAATGAAAGTTGTTGGATGGTGGAATTTGAGTGTAGTATTTGCATGCTTTCATCGTGTGATTTTTATTCTCACACACTGTGCATACACGAGATGCAATTGGTGTAGGGAGAAATAAAAGGAGATTCAAGGGAAAGACACAAATCATGCAATCGTTGTTTTTAGTCACGAATTGAGCCTAGCTAGCTTGTTGAAGTACATGTGTGTTATGCCATCAGGTCAATTTGGTCGAGATGAGCTTAATAATTCTAACAAACTTATAGTGGATTGTTGGGCATGTGAAGTATAAATATTATTGGTTCTAATTTAAATCAATAAACTATGAAAAGAAGGGCAAATCATAGAATAATTAGGTTAAATTGTACGGATTCCAACCTTATACTATACATTAAACAAAAAACAGCTTGTTCCTTGAAACCCCATATCCGTATTGCCCTGGTTCATGATAAGACACGATTCAATCAAGAGTTAGATTTCATTTTATCTAATCTGGGATATCAAACATGTAAATGCATGTCAAATTTTATTTCGCTCATCAAGTTAGTTAAACTTTAGAATTGACATTTAATTTAGAGGTTTGCAAAAGTCTTTGTTATACCAATCAATCTTTTTTCCCGATTTGTCAAGTCAATTAATGTGAATAGTCATGTGTCTTGTTCGGTTGAATCGAAAAACCGAATCAAAAGAACCGATGAATCTGCGGTTTAGAACCATCGGATTCCACCGTTTCACATATTTTTTTAAAGAATAATCACTGGACCCGAATTGCGGTCGCGATTCACCCAAACCGCGCCCATGGTTCAAGTTTAGTGGATATCTTTGTCTCGTTTTTTTAAGGATTTATTCTATTCGAAATTGGTTCAAAACTGACTTAAAACCGAACTCGACACAAAAAACAGATAGGTTCCAGATTCCAAAAAACTAGAATCATCGTCGATTACGAAACCGTATCCATAAATGAATTTGAAGTGACTTATCCAATTCATGAAGACCACTTAAAACAAGTAAAATCATTTATCCTCTTAACACGTCCCCAACTTGTGTACCGTAATTTTAATTAGTTGAAATCTCCAAGTTAATACGGAGTATATGTTTTTATATTGTTTAAATTCAACTTTAATACTCCTTCAACAAATCAAAACTAAGAGATACGCATTGGGGACATGCTATCGATCTTAAAACAGCTTCGGTTTGTAGCCATTATTCCAAAAGTACGTAATATATATGTAGATGCATGAATGGCACAATGACCTCTAATTAGTGTACATGTAGTAGGTAATCCATGTACACAATGACCTCTAATTAGTTTAGTTTGGTTTATGGCCAATCTTATACGGAGTATAAATTATACTCCGTAGTACTTAACTATATAAAGTTATAGATGCAATTAAAATAGAGATTGATCTAATCCTAATCCATAATCAATAATCATGCATGTAGTACCATTTTACTATAATCAAATCAATGGATGAGATTAAAATGGGGAAAGTGTGGCCTGTGAACAGTACGTGCTTTTAAAAACAATTTGGTGGTGGAATCAAATTGAAAATCAAGACTATGCCTTTCATATTCCGTAGTTGTTTGTTTGTTTTTGCAGGGCAAAGGAACAAAGGCATGGCCTAGCTCCTCTTTCTCATCAAATTGCCAGCTAGATACAACTACATTTTCTACTTGCCAAATTTAATTCCCTCGAATCCTGTAACCTTTTGTACGATGACATGGAGAATTGTGCTCATATATTTTGTTAATAAGTTTGATTATTAATTCTCAAACAAAAACAATTGATTTTAAATTTAAAATTGTTATACGGATTATTAATAAAAAATGATACAGAATCATTTTACAGTGAATATTTCGATGGAATTAATGACGTCATGGTTGCAAATTTGGCACAATAACTTAGGAGTAATATTTTACACTTGTTTAAAGTATTACCGATCATCACATTAATGGATTCCACCGAAAAACTTGTCACATAATGAATCATATCGTTTTTTGTTAATATTGTGACAGTTTGCATAATTAGTGATAATTTTCAACCTTCAGATTTTTTTTATTTGAAAGATGATAATTCATTATCTTGAGTCATTTTTACAACAACGAAATAGGACTACTAAACATTTATGACGAGTATATATCGGGCAAGATAAGTCATATGATTTCAAATTTACCCAAAGTATTTATCGGGCAAAATGAGTCATATAAACAATTCTAAATGATTAAATTCATGATTTCGACACTTGTTGAAAACCCCCAAAATCGATCTACATTGGTAGACTGGGACCTAGTCAATAGATATGTGAAAATCTAATCCGATCAACAAACCCGATTCATTTTGAATTTTTTTGTATTTCAATCTTTTAAAGCGAACGTTAGTCTAAATTTGATAAAATTATATCTTAAATCTATTAAGTTGACCCCTTTATTATCTTTCATATATATTATGTAAATTTTACTTTGAAAATTATAATATATTTTGTTATTAAAACATATAAAAACAATATATTATTATTTCAATAACTAATAATCATAAAAGGCGGTTTTACTACTAAGAAAATTTAAAAAGATGATTTCTTTTCAAAAACTTATTTTAAAAGGTGGTTTTTTATTATATAAAAACTCTTTATTTTTTGACAAAATATCCGGGTGTTTAAGGCAAAAGTTAGTACGTGATAAAACTAAGAAAAAGAAATCAAAATTAATTTATTATTTGAGCACAATATATGCAAATATTTTAATAAATGCTTGTAAAGTAAATATTCTTTTGTGGGTGTAGACAATATTTTAGTTACTTTTATCTCTATCAAACCTTACTAAGATTATCATCAACTCAATACAAGTCTCACCCATAGTTTTTTTGTTCATGTAAAAGATTTACATAAATATTCACGAACTCATATAATTTTAGGAATATAAGTATATGGATTATTCCCTTTGTCTCTAAATGTTTGTCTCATTTCATTTTCGTCGTCCTAAAATGTTTCTCGCACTCTACCCGTGTCTTTTTTAATCTACTACTCCACTTTACCTACTTTTTCATTTTCTTTATTTATCTTTACTTCTTTCACCCATTAACTGTTTACACTCATTATTATATTTACACTCATAGTTTATATCTTTCCTCCTTTATTCATCCTTCCTCTTTTCACCCGTCAACCATTTCTTATACAAAAAAAAATCTTTTCTTTAATCTATACGTGAACAGTGTCATGAGAAAATATTACGGGATGAAGGGAGTATATTTTAATTACATTTCAATTATGTTTTGATAATATTTTGGCTTTCTACGACAGTATATATATTTTGGTAATTACACTAGCTTCCAGAGAAAAAGGGCTAAAACTGAAATCCATCTCCTATCCCTAACTTCCTAATTTCAAGTCACTTAGAACAATAGTACTAAAATTCCTAACAAAAATCAGCGAGAGAACTCAATTATAAATGAACATAACCACTTTGCACACAATCAGGAGCTTGGAATTCAAAGCTAATTGACATGACCCCTGACTTTTTTTTTGTAATCTTGTTGATTGAATCGGTATAAATGTGACCACACTAACGTCCCTCTCGTTTTGGAATTGATGAAATTTTGAAGGAGAATAACGGTACACGAGCAAATGGAATTAGCTAATTGAACATAATTACTTTTTTTTAGAGATAAACATAATTACATGATGCCTTGTCTATCGATATTACCCGTCTTAAACAATTTATTGGGCTTGATCTAGCTTTAACACGAGTAATATGGAGCATACATATTATATGTTTTCTAAATAATGGATTTCGATGTATCATACAAGATTGAGAGGTTGAAAACCGATAAATAAGTATGAAGAAAGTTCATGGCCCGGTAGAAAGGTAGAATGGGACGTGTCGGTACAACCGCACATGTGTGTATGGGCCTAGTATATAAGCCCATGGGGTTCCACCCTAAAACCAATTGGCAATAGGGGGAGTAACCCAAGGGTTTATATAGTAGGCAGTTTCTTTCTTTGTTTCCGATGTGGGATAGCAATTCTCCACACGACCCCTCAAGTGCAAACTTGGGTACGGCAGTTGACACTTGGACTTTGATAGGATACGGTGCAGCTGGGAAAGGCACACAGTAGGTAGATAACGGGGGGATAGCAAACTGGCTAAGTAAGTTCATGTGCCCGGTAGAAAGGTAGAATGGAACGTGTCGGTACAACCGCACATGTGTGTATGGGCCTAGTATATAAGCCCATGGGGTTCCACCCTAAAACCAATTAACAATAGGGGGAGTAACCTAAAGGTTTATATACTAGGCAGTTTCTTTCTTTGTTTCCGACGTGGGATAGCAATTCTCCACGAAGTACAAACAAGAAAAACTCTAACAATCTAGAAAAATATCTAAAATCAATCCAAAACTAATAAGGAGGATGAATGATGGGAGTCAACCACTGCAGGAAGGACGAGTCATCTTATAACTGATTTCCATTACATTGCTCTTAAGTTAAATACTGTAATTAGTTTCTCACTAATTAATTAGAATATATACTACTAGGTACCTTTTATCCGAAAGTTTATCTTGTACTTATATTTATTATTCAAAATTCTTATCATCTATAAATATTTTTAAATTTTTATCTCTATAAAATTATAAAAATTGTCTTTATAATATTCCTGTTATATAAAATTTTCACTAACTTTATCTCTTTTTAATTTGAATTTTTTTTAATTATAAAATTCTCTTCATCCAACTTTTTTTTGTGATCCATATTAATCAGTTTTTTTAACTTTTTTATATTTTTTACCCGAAAATCGTAAAAATATCTTATTTTGCACAAATTCTTCTACCCTAATGTACGTAGTATGTATAATTGTATATGATGTGTGCCCCCTCTTTAGTAGTACTACCTACCTCCATCCATCCAATATATGTATACATCGATCGGCATTGCGCGCAAATGAAATGATTAGATTGCTCCATGATGAGGTTGAATTGCATGTAGAACCCACACCATCATCATTATCTATCATCATGGGCCATCATCCCATATTCTCTAGCTCCCACTTTGTTTTGTTTCACCAATTTCATAATTAATCCCATACTATTAATTACTAGTACATCTCAAGTGTCATTACTTTAATGGTACGTAGTGCTTCATACGAGGTTCGGCTCACCGTTTTGTTAAAGAACTTACGAGTATGTTATTTGGTGGCGGAATTGTACACTCATACACTCTTACTAGTATAGTAGACTAAACAAAAGACCTAAATCAATTTCAGACTCATGAACTCTTACCACTTAGATATTCCATCTTTAATTTGTACCTATTGAATACTTGAACTTATGATTTTGTACCTATTGAACACATGAAATGTCACGTAACTATTTACTTGCAAAGAATGCTTTAATGAGCGAGTGAAGGTTTAAAAGTTAATAAAATTTAGCTGACATGTCATTAATATAGAAAGAAGAAAATTAAATGTCATCTCTAAATTTGTCTCTCTCTTCGATCTGCTCTCCTTCTTCACTTTCCATCTTCGTCTACATCTTCTTCTAGTTTTGAGTCACAATACGTTAATCTGAATTTGTCTCCCTATTCGATATGCTCTCCTTCTCCAGTCGTCTTTCCTTTCCTATTCTGGTTTTGAGTCAAGATTAATCGCAGGCATTAAAACCCCCAAATTCCCAAATCAAGAACCCTAAACCCCAAAATCAATCGAATTCGAGCCCTACATCATAACCCCCCAAATTCCCAAAAGTGAGCCCTAAATAAAAAAACACCCTAATTCGCAAATAATTCAAACAAACCCAAGCACAAAATTCGAAGAAAATCGCAACGTAAATGAAAAATCGATAAAACCCTAATTCTCAAGAATCCCCAACAAAAATTACAAAAATTCAAACTAATCTTTAATTATTCGAGTCAGCTTGGATCAACACTGAATCTTGAATTTGTCGGGATTGAGCGTCGTCGTTCTTCGACAAATTGGAAATGGAGAATTTTGGGAATGTCGAGAGATCGAGGAGAGGAACTTGAAGAGGAAAGTGGAGAGTGAGGGAGGGAATCTGTATGAATCAATTTTGTTAAATTGATTTTTAAATCCTTTTTGTTTTAATTTACCATGTGTAATAAATCTGCTTATTTGGCTTAAACTAAATTATGCATAATGATGTGTAATTCGAGGTGTCGCGCGTGTAATTTAAGCTACAATAATTTTCCTTGAAAGTTCAGGAAGTTGTGTATGTTTTAAGCCCCAAACAAAACCATATGCCTAGCTTATTACTCGTATTTGAGTTTAACGAGTGCGACAGATGATGTTACAGAGGCTAAATGTATGAAGGAATCGTTCGGTTTCCAACCCACGGAAATGTAAACTTAAAGTGAATGAATGTAGGTACATTGTGTGTCTTGATAAACTGAAGATAAAAATTATCCTAATCTGAAACCTAAAAATTTACATGTCTAGCTAGAGGAGGATGTCTAGAGGAGGAGGGAGAAAAATGATTAAACCATAGTGTTACCCCACTTTTGGATGAGAGAAATACATAGCTAGAGTACCACAACATAAGGAAACAAGACGGGTCTCGAGAGCTATGGATAACAATGACTTGCGTGGACATATGTGATGGTATTATATAGGTGTGTACTAACCACGAAAATGATGGCAAGCGGACGAAGTGATCTTAATTCAATCCATCACTATAGTGGTGTTAAATGGACTGTGAAATTAGATGTCCAGATTATTAATGAGTCCCAATTCAAGTCGGGTCACATCTCTGAAAGGCGTAGATCGATATATGGCAATTATTACACGTACCCAGCTATATATCTAGAGGTAAATATGAGACGTGGGTAAACAAAGGTGAGGGGTGAAACTGTGAAATGTCAAGTATGGGGGTAAACGTAAGACAGTAAACAAAACTGATGCATTTGCAATTGTACGTAGGTGGTGTACAACTAAGCATTTGTGGAGTGTAGGGACTCCCCTAGTGTAGGCTACGCTATATATTCCGAGCCCATTTTATGTATTCCCTTAAAAATATTTCATTTTATTACTCGTAGTGGACATGTACTCGGACGGATGATGTATTAGGGTTTGTTTAATTAATTAAGAGAAGTTGGGGTGGAGGGCAGAGTAGGAAAGAACACAGTGAGCACACGTGATATGCGTTTGGGGATTGGCGCCGGATTTTTATGTGATAAAATGATTTGATATGACGCCATCGCCCATCGCACTCACTCGGGTCGGGTTCCCTTTTCACGCACTCCCACGCACGTGACTTCTCTCGATCAACTTGCCCAATCCCAATCACGTGTGTGTCACTCCCCACTTCCCAACTTCCAACCAATGTTCCCATCCAGCCTCTCTCCCTATAATTAAAACATGCCACTCCCTCACTCACACTCTCACTCTCAATAATATATGGAGTTGCGTATGGCGAGAGTGATACTACATAAGCCTACGTGAGGCATATGTATATGGAGTTGTAACTCAGTGTACACCAATGTACGTGATTTATCTCATGTTAAAACTAAGTGTCTGCCATGTCCGTGGTATACCCATGCCACAAGACTGCATTCGGCAAACACTAGTTAATATAGTTGATTCCTTTTGTTTATATTTTTTTTTTGATCTAAAGAAGGGCTAGGCCCTAGCGGAGGAACGGTCTAAGCTCTCGAACACCGAGAGAAAGTCCGACCCTCAAAATTCTCCAACAACAAAGGAAAAGAGTCCGGAGAAGGCTCAACAAGAAAGTGCAACCCAAGTGGGAAATTAAAAGCAAAGTTAGCAAGGGAGTCGGCGACTGCGTTCGCTTCCCTGAAGACATGAGTAACGCGGATAGTTACTGCTTGTTTGAGATTTTACACAAACATAAAGTAAGGGAAGACGCTTTATCTAGTCGGTGTAGTTGATTTGCCAACCAGCTGACATTACATAACGGTGCCTAAGTGTCTAGCTACAATGTCCGCGTTATACTTAATTGTATGGTTGAATGTGATCATCATACAAATCTTAGCTTGTAACCCATTTTTTTAAAGGAATTGTGCAAAATTACCAAGTATGAAACTTGTAAGCAAGCGAGTGCGTACAATCGATCTTAGGATAGATTCTGTAACCTTCTCGATCCTATAAGAGTATGAAAAAACTTTTCCTCAAAACGTGTGAGAACATTGTTGCATCAATATCGATTCTCACTTAGGAACGCACAAATGTCTTTGATAGAGTACTACAATGCATGTCGTGTTTTGAAATTTGAAGTCGACCCAGGAATCACGACCGATCGCCGGCGACTGTAACACATAATTTATCAGACCTTGGTGCCACGTTAACATATGTAATCATAATTTTGTTTAGCATATGAATTTATTGTTTGCAATCTTTGATCAGGTAAAGTCAACAATATACTATATGTTTTGGGCTGTCTTGACAAACTACCACGTGCCTACGGCCCACTGGGCCACAGAATTTAATCAGTGAAATCCTCATGAGATTGGCCCACTACATAGCACATTTCACGGATTGACCCCAAAAATCCAGCCACTTCATCCGCTGAACATTATGTTAGTTTTAGTTTTACCGGTGGGTAAATTTTGATCGATGTCATATTTTTTAGCGGCCCACAACATATTTTTTGGAACACAAATTTATTTGCCAGAGAGAGATGGCAAAAAACGACTTTGCAAGTCGCCTACATATTATTCTCTAGTTTTACAAAGTTAAAAAAAAACACCTTATTTTGCTATGAAGTTTATTTTGGGGTTTATGTTTTCATCTCCTTTACTTGATTACAGACACACCATGAGGTGGTAAATTCCAGACTCATGACACACAGTTGATAGGGACAGTGGCGGAGGCAGGGGGGGGCGGCCGCCCCCGCCGTCGCCCGGAGTAACGGGATTATCTAGGGAGTCGCCCCAGGGTAAAGGTTGGGGCGGGGGCGGGAGTCGCCGCGTTCTTGAGGTCGGAGGCAGAGGAAAGACGGTGGACGTCGTCGCCGACTCGCCGGTGGCCGAGCCGTTAAATTTGACCGGAGGTTTAGAGATTGGAGGTGGAATTCCTAATTATCTAGGTTAAGAAGTTGAGTGTAAATGACCTTCGTTATCCTAAGAAGTTTGATTGGGCTGGGCCTAAATTGGATCAAATTGCCCCATTTTAAAACACTTGCAAATGTGCTTCAATTAAATGGTCTTTAAGTAAATGGGGTTTTAATATCACAAAAGAAAATCTTGTAATAAAATAATTTACCCCAATTGAAATTGGAAAAATCTACCAAAAATCTGAACTCAAAGTATTTATATTTTTGTGTAGTTTATATCAAATATATTATAAAGTAATATAAATTTGGCTTGATGTGTACTCCCTACGTTAAGAAATACATGTCGTTTTAAAGTTTGTCTTAAAAATTAAGAATTTAAATGATTTGACTTATTTACCCTCAATCTTAGGAATATCTTTTATTTTCTAGTATAGATTTAAGTAATTGTTTTCAATTAATGGGGTTAATATTGAAAAAATGGTGTCAAAATATCTAAAATGACAAGTATTTCTTAACAACTTAATCAACTTAAAACGACAAGAATTTCTTAACGGAGGGAGTATTATTTTTATGTTAAACCACTTTGGATTTACATTTTTATGATGAACAACTTCGGATTAACATTTTGGTGTACTTTATATTAAATTTGTTTTATATATGTGCATCGGTATGTTAAAGTAGATCGAGTTGTCTGACATTAATCGTCGAAGTCCGCCCCCGCCTCCAAACATTCCTGGCTCCGCCACTGGATAGGGAGCGAGAATATAATAACCAACTTTATTTTTTTGGTTGAAAGAACCTACTCCGTAATAACCAACTTACGCTGACTAGCTTGATTTAATAAAATAAAAGAGGTTAAAAACATGATTTTGACACAGACCTTGCTCACATATTTATAAAATGTGAGTGAAAATTGTGGGATTTCTAATCTCCGTGAAGTGATAGTGAACTTTGCTATAACGTGGATATAAAAATCAATTAAAGTCTAAATCAAAACCAATCAAAGCCAATCTCACTTTTTCTAACCAAACAAAGCAAACTACAACTGACGTGGATTTATGATCTAAACATAAATCATTCTCCAATATAAAAAAAAACACTTGAACATATTTATTTTAATTGATTTTTGTCTGGGAAATGCGTACGTAAATTTATTTATTTTGTCTGGGAATGTAGACATGCCAAACTTTCAAGATCATAAAATTGTCTGAATAACCTAAACACTATAGTCCCTATAGACTTTACTGAGTGGCAAGTATACTAGAGTTGACAATTTCAAGGTCATGAGCTAGCTGCCTAAAAGTATTTTGTCCTATAGTTTGGAATTAACTGATTCTAATCTAAGAGCATAGGGACCATATCTATGTAATGTACGTTCCTATACACTAGCATATATATAAACAAATTAATATTCCCCATAACGAAATCTTCTTCTTCAATCATAATGAGGGTCAAATCTTTACAACACATATTTGTAACATATTGTACAATGCACGTATGAACAAATTACTTTGATGAATATAGATAAATAAAGTGGACTTGATCAGCCATATACATTTGTATCTTTGCAGGGAAGTGGGTGACGTTGAAGCGAAGGCACCGGCTCGTGAAGATATATATTCATATCCATAAACTATATGCATTTGGAATTAATTAATTAAGAAGGTATATAAGTATAACCACCGAATCTAAATCCAAACAGCATCAAACACATCTCTTCTTTGACTATCCATCCCAACTTGCAAGTTCATTTGTCTCTACGTTATTGCCCTGTGTTCTCGTGCATTCTGAAATTAAAGCGAGACATTTGCGTATAAAATAATCAAAAGCCTTCATTAATTAAATGTACTCTGGGTAACTATAATACTACTGGCTATCCAATCTCTATCTGTATTAAGTATTTTATACACAATCCTGTCAGTATCACGCCAACCCCATGAATCATATACGCAAATCCTGAGCGATAATCATAGATAACCAATTTCTAACAAGGTTTGTTTTTTTATGTCTCTATACTTATGTTACTGTATTAAGTTTGGTACTCAGTGTGTGACAAGTCTTCACTCATATAAGTGATGGAAACCCATGCCAATTGGTTAAAGTAAAACGCCATGGATTTTTGTGTCGGGCTTACCATGTACATGCACACTAACTGATGTATAAACTATACGTCACCCACCAAGATTTAACTGAAATATATCATCCCTCAAATTTTGCGCGGATTGGCTAAGCACTTGCACAACGCGTGAGTTATCAAGTTTGGTATTTTTTTAACACTAGGATCACTTGTTGCAAAAAATGTTCAATTGACATGACCATGAATATAGTAAATTCGATCGGTTGTTGCAATGTTCCATAGACTTTTCATGAAAACAGTGTACAAAGTGTAGAGAAGGGGTATTTTGCCGATTGTGAAGTTGGAGCCTAAGAAGAAACGGCGTGGAATGGATCGATCGAAGCAAAAGTCTCTCTTCTGCATTTTGGCGCAATTTTGGTTTGCTGAGCAAGTTTTGGTCTAGTTTCTTTTTCTAGAATAAATTGAACCGGGTTTTGTTTTCCTTTAAATAGACTTACTCGGTTTCTTTTTTTAGTTGTCTTGTTCCCCAATTAATTCAGCTTGAAGCTGAGAACTCGTTCCACAGAAGAACAATTTGTATTCTCTCTTTTACAGATTTCTATTAATCGATTCGGTTGAATCAATTTCTGTTTGAGTGTATATCTTGTTGCTTCCGCTTTGTTTGATCGATGCACAAAATTCTTCACAAAGCTTGTATGGCTGAGCTAATCAAACTAAACGCAACATGTGAGCAAAGAAATTAGACTAATATCAAAAATGGATTAAATTAAATAGCAATATACTGTAACAAGTTAGCTAACCGCCTAACTACATTAATTTAGTTGAGAGTATGTCAACTGTTTTCCCTGTTGAGACAATTAGCACATCATTAATTACGCCTTTTGCAATTAAGAAGCACACGTCACGAACTAAAGATGCCATTGCCAATACAAAACCCAATGTTTGAGATTTCATTTCATTATTTACTACACACAACCAGAAACTAGAGAGAGAAGAACTCGAGAGGGAATTTCACAAATCCTTCTCTCCTCTTCAAACCCAAATACAAAAAAAACAAAAGATTGGGTACAGGAATGTCAGATTTTGGCTAACGGGCACACACACCCAACTTCTTCCCTTGTATCCCTTCTCGTTGTTGTTGCAGAAATTCTCTTATAATAAGCCTGAATTCTGAAACCCGAGTCATTTCTCTACATCTTTATACCGTTTTGTTGCCCCTCACATGTTGTTTTCTCCGAGCTCGTCTTTAGCCAAAATCTCAGTTGAAGCCAAATTGCTTCTCTGAGCAAAATTTGACTATACAACTCACCCAAAATTCAGGGTCACCCTCCATGTGCTTGTCTTCTTCCTCCTGTTTAGAATATTTGCTACAAGAGTAGGGTTTCGAAACTGGGGTTTTCTTGTTAGTTCTTCTGCCTTACCAGTTTCCATACTCAGCTGAGTATCTCTGATTCTAAGATCTCGAATCAGCTTTTGATTTGGGGTGGGTTTTCACTTTCCTTTCCGAGAATTTGAATGGTTTTGGAGATTTTTGGCCGCTTTTGATTTAGGGTATTCAGGGTCATGGATGAAAGGTGTGTTCTTGAGGTGGATGTCAATGGCGAAGGTGTTTTCATGGTGGAGAAGGTACTTACACTAATTTTGTTTCTCTATTTCTGCTTTCATTTTAGGTTATTAAAAGATTGAAACTTTCAAGGCAACTATGGAGTTTCCACATTCTAGATAATTCTCCTGTCAAATTCCATTTTAGTAGGAATCTTTTCTGAGCACCAGTCTACCAAGTTCAAGGAGCTTCATTGTCTTGCTAGTTGCAGATATTTACTGTATAGACATTGTTATTTGTGATTTGGTGGAACAATGAGGTCAGGTTTTGGGGGTTTATTGATTCATAATTATCCAATTATACACTGTAAAGTGGTAAAAAAAATTTTTTATTATTTTTTATTGATCGAAAAAAGTGGTAAATTTTTTAGCAGTCCATTTCTGTGTCCACGTTGCCTGTGGATCTCTATAATTGCAGGTTTCAATGCTCATTTTCTTAGCCCTTCCTTTGGTCCTTTTCTCATATTTATGGTGTGCAACCACATTTTGCAGGGTTGTGGGTGTTACTGTCATGATTATTATTCCTTTTCATGGCCACAATTTTCACCGATTTTTCACCCTTTTGTCCTCCAACCATTTAATGGCTCAATGTGATTGATTTAATCTCTTCCTTCTTCAATTGACCCTGATGGTGTCTTAAATGTTATCACCTTTGGGTAAAAAGGGGCTGTTCTGATCATATTTCCTGATGCTTCTGCACAAATAATTCATTTACAGCAACATATCATCTTTTCTTTTGCATTTTCTGTGTGTGAAGGCCACCACCATTATGAGTATCTCTGTATTGTTCAACCCTCAACCCTTCTATTTTCTTCCTTTTCCTTTCTTACCATTGTACTACGTTTGATTGTGATTTTTCTTGTAAAGCCATCCATACCTTTAGTTAGTGGGTTACTTTGTTCTTCTGATGTGTGTCTTTGATCTGAAAAAGTTTTTGCTGTCCCCTCTTCACCATTTTGTTTTTTTTGCTCCTTTTCCTTTTGTTGTAGCCTTATTCATCATGAAATTGATCCAGCCTGTGCACTCTTTGTTGCAGAACATATTATGTTCTTACTCAGGGAGACTAAGGAGACTGTTTGGTAAGTCAACCAACACAAGGGGCAAAAATACTCTGAAAGTGATCTTCAATGATTTTCCTGGGGGTGTTGAGGGCTTTGAACTTGTTGCAAGATTTTGCTATAGCAATGGTAGTTCCGTCGCCATAAGCCCTTCGAACATTCCCCTTCTTCATCAAGCTGCACAGTTTATGGAAATGGACGATTTAGCAGAACAGATTGATAAATCTCTAGAGGCAGTGAGCTACTACTCATGGTCTGATCTCTTAATGGCTCTCAAGCAAAGCCAAGATTTGCCCCTGGTCGAGAAGTTCCTGGATGCCTTAATTGTAAGGCTCACGTTAGCGAGTTCTGAACCGAGTCCTTGCCGTTCTACTTCATCCCAAGAAAGTCTTGCAGGATTCAGGATTTCATGCGACTCTAGGAGCAATGAGAGCATGAAAAGTAGCTGGTGGGCTGAAGAGTTAGTGGTTTTGGATCTTGATTTAGCACATCTGGTTGTGAAAGCAATGATCTCTAGGAAATTCAACCATGCCTGGATTGCAAGGTTCATACTTTACTACCAAAAGGCGAAGTTTGTTGAGGCGAACTCTGAAGAGAAGAGCAAGATCATGGAAAAAGCCATTGATATGCTGAGCTGTCTTGATCAGAGCTCGGTTTCTTTCAGAAACCTGTTTGCACTCCTAAGAGTCGCTCGTAATTCGAACATAAACAAGCAGGGCCAAGCTAAGTTGGAAGGTATGATTGGGTTGAGACTTCATGAAGCATCCCTTGATAATTTACTTGTGCCGGCTCCATCTGGGGTGAACTCCTTATATGATGTGAATCTTGTTTTGAGGCTCTTGAGGGTATTTTGGAAAGGAGGGCTTTGTAAGGTGACCCGTAATCAAATGAAGAAGGCGGCCGACTTAGTGGACTTGTTTCTAGCAGAAGTTGCTCCTGATCCTTATTTGAAAACCTCAAAGCTCATTGCTCTTGCTATGGCATTACCTGACTCCGCTAGAGAATCTTATGATGATATGTATCATGCCGTCGACATGTATTTAGAGGTACATTCTTGATTTGCCATTATTTAGCACTTGGTTTTGGTTATAAAACAGGTACTTTCTGTGATTGGAGTTGAATTATGGTCTCTTGAATGTCAGTAACTTATGGGAATCTCAAATGACAACTTTTGAACATGTACATTTGCAGGTCCATCCTCGTCTATCAGAAGAAGAGAGATTAAACATTTGTTGTGTGCTGAACTATGAGAAACTCTCATCTGAATCTTGCTTGCACCTGGCTCACAACAAGAAGTTCCCGTCAAGATCAGCTGTCCAAGCTCTCATATGCCAACAGGGCAAATTCAAGGATCTCCTCCAAGACGAACGCTACACTCCAAAATCAATCTACTCATCACCCTTGAACTACCGTCCCAATACGCCCAGAGCTAAAGGGGAATCCAAGAACAAGGAAATTGTCCTTTTTGCTGGAAAGCTTGACACTGTGACAGAGAATGAGAAGCTCAAGGCTCAAGTGCAATCAATGCAATGGCGAGTAAACGAGCTGGAGAAGGTTTGCAAGAAAATGCATACCCAGATGACAAAGATCACAAAATCATCAAAACCTTCCAACGGTAACCGATCCAGGTCCTTGCCCAAGCTATGTTCATGACATACAAGCCAAGAAGGTTTATGTACAGAAGTGGGGAATTTGAGCCTTTCAAAATGGTGCTGGTTTTCATAAATTCTTCCTCTGCTATGAATTGATGGGTCATTTGTGCATGTTTAGGATTGTGTTTTGAGTCTAGTGATTAAAGATTGTTGTTTATGGGCTGTACATATGAAGGAAAGGGAAGTGAAAGGATGTTGATATATGTATTCTTTCAGATTTCAAGTGCAAAAGCCAAGAAGGTTAGAGTGATTTTATATTCTTTGGGTTTTGTAGTGTTAATGGCTCACATGACATCTCATGGTTTGGTCACTTTCAGTGTCCAACACACATGACAATTGTGATACATAATTTTATTTGGAGTCCCCACTGATGAGTGTGTGTTGAAGGTGACATAAAGTTGTTATTGGGGAATGCTAAAGCTTAAAGGTCATCTTTACTTCATTATATACCAATGATATTTCTTGAAAATGACTTATTGTTATTGGGCTAGACTTTTGCCTTCTGGCCCAACTTTCCTTTAGCCCTCTTGTTGTAGGCCTCATTCCTTATTATGGGCCTTGAGAAATGATGTCGTTGATGCAAGCCTATTGTCCATTTCCCCCAGTTTCGATACATAAGTTTGGTTGCTCAAATTTTCAGTGCAAATTTCTAACAGTTTTTCCATTGCACTAGTGCATCTCTTGTACGTACCTTAGTGAAATTCACTAGCCTAGTATAAGGCAACCGAAAATCGAGGAACCGACTTCATACGAGGCACTAAAAACTAAGCATACGAGGCAACTAAAAACCGTGAAACCGACTTATTTTTACAAGGCAACCAAAAACCGAGGAATCGACTTATTTTTACAAGGCAACCAAAAATTGAGGAATCGACTTGTTTTTACTAGGCAACCTAAAGTCGAGGGACCATATTATACTAGGGGACCGAAAACTAAGGGATTGACTTTATACTAGGCAATTAAAAACCGAGGGACCGACTTTATACGAGGCAACAAAACTCCGAGGGACCGACTTAATACGAGGCAAATGAAAATCGAGGGACCGACATGATACAAGGCAACCAAAAACCGAGGGATGAACTTTATATGAGGCAACCAAAACCAAGGAACCGGCTTATTATGAGGCAATTAAAAACCACAGGACCGACTTTCCACGAGGCAACCAAAAACCGAGGGACCAACTTCATACGAGGCAAATGAAAATCGAGGGACCGACATAATACGAGGCAATCGAAAACCAAGGGACGAGCTTTATATGAGGCAACCAAAACCGAGGAACTGACTTATTATGAGGCAATCAAAAACCACAGGACCAAGTTTTTTTACAAGTCAAACGAAAACCGAGGGACCGACTTTCCACGAGGCAACCAAAAACAAAGGGACCGACTTTTTTTACGAGGCAACAGAAAATTGAGGGACCTACTTTCCACAAGGCAACCAAAAACCGAGGAACTGACTTTTTACGAGGCAACAGAAAACTGAGAGGCCATATTTATTATACGAGGCCACCGAAAACCGAGGGACCGACTTTATACGAGGTAACCTAAGACCAAGAGACCGACTTTATATGTTACAACCCAAACCCGAGGGACCAACGTAATACGAGGCGACCAAAAATCAAGGGACCAACTTTTTTTAAGAGGGAACCAAAAACCGATTTTTTATGAGGCAACCGAAAACTTAACATATATATATATAGGCTAGATACATAAGCGGCCCCCTGAACTTGTGCCGAATAGTTATTTAGGACCCTCAACTTTGAAGTTTTTCAATTTAATACCTCAACTCGATTTTTGTAACCTATTGAACCCCTAATCGATATTTTTTTTTGTCGTGGATTCCACGCGCTCTGACGTGTACAAATATTTTGACACTAGGACTCTCAATTCATGCCACATAGACGCCATGTCACACATATATTCCATGTCATGCTTTTAATGAAACAAAAAAATAGATATAGTATATATATAGACAAAGAAAATAAAAAAAATCTCAAATCTTTTAACAAACTTTATCTATCTATTTTTTATTCAATTTACCCAAAAATATACTTCATCTTCAACCTCTCTTCATGTCTTCTCTCACCACAATCCATGGCCTTCTCTCACCACAATCCATGGTCGTTCATGGCTGTTCGTTCATCCTCCCCTTCAATATCCTCAGATTTGCGGCGACTCCGGCGACCGAGGTCCCATGGCCGACTGTCATCGTCTTCTCGACCGCTCTCCGTCAACGCCGACATCGTCGTTATGCCTTGCTCCCTCGCCCTTCCTGTGGGCCCGATACAACCACTTTCTCCGACTATGAGAAGCCTCCTCCCGCTGGTGTTTTGTGTGGAAGCCCAACCCTCTTTAGATCGGACTGAAAACCACTTCTCTCTCAGATTTGGATGGCTTCCCGGACCGACAACGGAAGATGAGGCCACAAGGGACATCTTCATTTGACATGAAAGAGAGAAGAAAAAATGGTGGGGGTTTGTATCGACGGAAGATGAGCCCAATCTCATGAGAATTTGTCCAGATCTAGAAAAATGGTGGAAGAAAGAAGAAAGAAAAGGGAAAGAGAGAGAAGAGTGAAGAGAAAAGTAAAAAAGAAAGAAAAAGAAATAGAAAATTAAAGAAAACATAAAGTAAATTAAAAAAAGCCAAATCATCTTTTCACTCTCTTAAAGAAAAGTTTAAAGGCGTTTAATTTATACGCATCCTGCCACATTAGCGACCAAGGACTTAATAGGTTACAAAAGTCAAGTTGGGGTATTTAATTGGCAAAGTTGAAAGTTCGGGGTTCTAAATGACTATTCGGCACAAGTTCAGGGATCTGTATATATATATTTAGCCTATATATATAGCATAATGACCAAAAACCGAGGGACCATCGCTGAAAACTCACCTTACATATTATCCCTTGTTTCCATAGGTGTCAAAAAACTCATATCCAGGTAAAGTAATACTTGGACGTAATAACAGCCGTCTGTCACACTCCACCAAGAATCCATCATGAAACTTCTGTTACAAAGAATTTATAAGTACTCACTAATACGCTACAATGTAAGAAAATGTCAGCAGAATTTTTTTGAAAATTGCAACCTTACCTATCTATCCACCCAGCAAGAAAAACACCACCGGCTATATACTTATAAATTCTCCAGTCTAGAGCAACCACTTTAAGCAATAAACCAGTCAAGTCAACAGGTGCAATGTCAATGCCAACTTTACAGTTTCAAGCTTTAATATTTGGCAATACTCCAGTCCAGTAAACACGCACTGTACAAAGCACTAACTCGATTACTTTACCACTAAAGTTAATATTTATGCCTCTTATTAGATGGTCTGAAAGTGCTAGTAGTAACAAGATATTTGATGCTTACTCATTTGTTCAGATACTAGGGAAGGGGCGGCATAAGGGCAAGAAATATTTATCAATGGAGGAAGGTTCTTTCAAAAAAAATTGATATATATATATAGCATATTAGCCGAAAACCGAGGGACCGTGTTTACTATACGAGGCAACCAAAAACCGAGGGACCGACTTTATACGAGACAACCAAAACCGAAAATCGAGAGACCGACTTTTTTTTGAAAGAGGCAACCGAAAACCGAGGGACCATATTTATTATACAAGGCAACCGAAACCCAAGGTACCATATTTATTATACGAGGGACCAACTTTTTTACAAGGCAACCGAAAACCAAAGGACCATATTTATTATTCGAGGCAACCGAAAACCGAGGGACCGATATTATACAAGACAACCAAAAACCGAGGAACCGACTTAATATGAGTCAACCGACGTGGGACCGATTTTTTTTACAAGGCAACCGAAAATCAAGGGACCATATTTATTATACGAGGCAACAAAAACCGAGGGACCGGGCTTATACGAGGCAACCGAGATCCGTGGGACCGATTTTTTTTTACACGGCAACCGAAAATCAAGGGACCATATTTATTATACGAGCCAACAAAAACCGAACCGAGCTTATACAAGGCAACCGAAAGCCGTGGGACCGACTTTTTTTATAAGGCAACCGAAAATCAAGGGACCATATTTACTATACGAGGCAACAAAAACCGAGGGACCGAGCTTATACAAGGCAACCGAGAGCCGTGGGACCGACTTTTTTTACAAGGCAACCGAAAATCAAGGGACCATATTTATTATACGACGCAACAAAAACCGAGGGACCGAGCTTATACGAGGCAACCGAAAACCGAGATTATAAGAGGCAACCTTGAGCTGAACCATGCTTTTCCTTCTTTTGGCTTCATATCAATACATCACATCACGTCTTGCTCATATCCGTCCATTAAAAAATAGAGTCAAACTTTCTTTGGCTGGACATGAGCGCTATACAAGTTTACACAATTAACAGGGAATTGTAAGTGTAAGATAAAGTCCCTAGAAGAACATTCTAATATCACTGGATATTTGCGCCAGTAACTTGTATAGTGCTCATGTACTTGTGTTCTTGGTCATTATTTGCACAGAGATAATTGAACAAATCCAAATGAACAGACATAATAACATTAGATATAGTCAGATATGAAAACTTACTGCTGTAGTTCTAGTCTCTTTGGTTGGATCCTTTGTGACTGTTTCTTGCTTTGAGCCCTTAACCCTCATCTTTCCAATTCTTATTACCTTCATCCAACGCATTACATCCTTACCTAAGCTTTATCTCTTCATAACTGATCCATCTCCTTTGGGCCACGCTTAATCCCACACCAATTTATCATCTCTTTTGGATCATGCTTAATTTCGCAACGATCTAACATCTCTTTAGAGGGACGCTTAATTCCACACATAGATTGCAGTTCTTTCCCATTACAGGTTTTGACTGCTTTTCTGTCTATAGATCCATGAGAGCCATAACTCTTTACTACACCAAATCAAACAGAGGCTTTTTGGCAATAATCTTGATTTCCTTTCACCACAACTACATACATGCAAAGAGAGAAGTACATGGAAGATTAGCATCGCAAGTTTTGCATATAAAAGCCACAAATTTCAAAACATATATCCTACTTAATAATCATTACTAAGGCTCTACATCAGATTGAACACAAAGCTATAAATTTTCCCTAATTTGAGACTGAAACGACCTAATTTTATGCCGATCAAACATCAATCGATGGAACATAGGATACACTATAATGAAATTAGGGTTAGCAGAGTGCCGGAAACAAGAAATCAATCCGAACAGACACCTTATCAACATGTATAATGAAATTAGGGTTAGTAAAGCGCCGGAAACAAGAGAGCAATCCGAACAGACACTTTATCAACAGGTAAATGCAAACTTCGATCAACGCGAATTCCTCAATTCGTCCACAAACGATCAGAGAGAAAGTAGACAAATTAATGACGAACAAACACAGAAATACGCAAATTACCTGGAAATCCAGAGCGAAGAATCGTCAAACCGACGGAGAGTTGTGAAGAGAGGGAGCGGGATTTAAAGCCTTGTTCCCCAAGCCGTTATAAAGTCGGTGATGTGTTAATAGTGTTATGCGTCGTACCAACGCTAGTTTCTCAAATTTCCGGACCGCTATAAGTTGTCTCTACTTTGTACACTATTTTTTTTTGGGCTTTTTTATAAGAGCAAGGCCCAATATATGACCCCTACCCAACTCAGAAGACAGAAGACCATCCACTTACAATAGCATGGATACATAATGTTCATGGTTCAAACCCCAATATGATCCACTTTTTCCAACTTACTCTAGCTTTTTTGGATATTTTTCCCAGTATATATATTAATTACAAAATTTATGATATCTTTTTTTAATTAAAATGTTTATCCTAATTTCTTACAAATTCAGTATATATATTAAAATTTATAATTAATATTTTTCCAATATATATATTAATTACAAAAAATTTAATTAAAATTTATCCTAATTTTTAATATGGTTCAAATTTTTTTGGATGTTTTTTTAATTTTTATCCTAATTTATCATATCTTTTTCTTGGATCCACCCCTGGTTTCAATAGATTCGAATGATGTCCTCCATCTGCATCATTAATTCCAGTCATCCAAAGTGTTTTCTTGCGACAAAGAAGTCCAATGATCGGAAATACTATCACTAGAAACGGTCGGTTGAGTTTCCGTTGATGACGAATTAAGAACAATTTAGACTTCGTCGATGGAGATTATCGTTAAAGACCAGATTATGGTCCTTGAGCTAGAGCAACAATGTGGACAAGATGCAACGACTTTATTATAAGTGAAAAGTTTCAAAGGAAAAAATAACGTTCTACGTACAAATGTCGTTAATTTAAATTCTTAACGATAGAGAATAAAACTAATCACATTCCTAATTTTAGTAGGTCGGCAGATTAACTCGGTCGGGCTATAGTTTTGGAGGTCGGCAACACAGGCCACGTCATCATTCAGATAGTTAGGCCTACTATTAGGGCTTACAATTGTCCGATTACGTACGTAAGTTAATTTGGTTCGACATTCGATGTCCTACCCAATTAATTAACTAAGTTGCCCTTATTTTATTTTTATTGTTTTAAGTTTTTCATCCTATATAAATACCTCCATTTTCTTCACTCTGACCTAGCCTAATTGTCTCCCGATGAGAAGTCGATCGTTGGTTTTCCTCGTTAATTCAGATTAATTAAATCACGAAATGCTTTGGAGAAGATCAAGATCGAGGTTATGTTCCAATTAGGTCGTAATGTCGATCTTTCCCACCGTCTAATCACGTAAGTACCCATTGAATTTCTTGTAAGGTTTCAATTAGTTTATGTAACCGGAAAAGATTATTGTCATTTTTGTTTTCGTTCTGTGATTATAAGTGTGATTAGTTCTTCGTCCTTGTTTTTCGTCGATCTTATGCATTAGTTGATTTAGTTCTTAGAATCAATTTGCTTTTTTTTGGTCGAGGGCACTGCCCATGAGAGTCGAACCGATGACCTCTGAGTACTACCCTTGTAGGCTTAACCGTTTTGACTAAATGCCCGAAGGCATAATCAATTTGTTTTTTGGACATTTGTACTTTATTGGATTGTATAGAATGTTATTTAGTTCTTCCTTTAAGCACGAGAAATCGCTAGAACCACAACTTGCTATTGATTATTATTGAATATATTGTTGCAACTTTTAAAATATATATGTCTTTACGAGTATTTTTCCACATCTTGCACATTAATATATAGCACAATCATATATATTTTTACCATTTGTCTATACCCTACAAATTGAATTCTTGACCAAAATAAAGTATCGCCTATAGAGCTAGATTAGATTCTTAACTAGTAGTTGCAAGTACTGGAGATTTATGAAAACTTTACGTAAACCGTGAACATGAAATAGATATACGTGAACTTTACATAACTAGTTGCACTCTGTCGTGAACAAGTTGAGAGAATGTTTGCAATAGACAAAATGACTAAAAAGCGAAAATCAGACTTCCGCGTTGTGATGTGGTGTTGTCTTCCTAGCACGTACTCGAATGCCCCAAGTCTTGATTCACCCATCTTATTATTAATGTTAGCCGTCGAAAACGTCTACTCCAAGCAACTTCGAGCAAGTGTCCTCGAATCGATCACATCCAATCATAAAATGGTGAACTTTGGAAAATCGTCACAAATCTCATATAAACATAATGCACACAAGAAGCCTACTCTCCATGGATTTTCTACATCTTTTCATGTAGATTCAAGAAAAACTCAGCAATCTTAACCACAAAAGAAGACATTGGCTTTGTTTTGCACACCTACATTGCAAGAAAACAAACCATACTATGGAGAGGTGCTTCTTTATTCATGGGTTTCTTACTAGAAAGGTAATAAAGGAAAATGTTGTACCAAAGTTTATAGGTGAACAATAATTCTATCTCTTGGATCTTTTCTAAGGCCAAAAACAAATTGATGACATGATAGAGATTACCCATTTGCATCTCTATTAGGACACTACTTATTCTATTCTTGGCTCTAGATGTTGTAATTTTCATAATTATGTTTGCATTTACACTTAATTGCTCTAGAATGGTTTCCTAGGCTAGTGAACCAGCCTATGAACCTCATCTTACAAAGAAGCTTTTTGTGCTCTTTGTTTGGTAGAGTACAATGGGAGAAAAATTTCGAGCTCTCGAGGCCAACGATACATGCGAACAATCTTCCAAAAGGGATGCACCCAACATGTTGCAAATGGGTCTTTAAAGTTAAGCTTAAAGTCGATGGCTCCACAATACAAGGCACAAGTTGTGGTTAGATCTTTCACTCAAAAGAAAAGAAAGGTATATGCATATATATAGACTATACTAATTACTAAATTACATAATGGTGAAAGTGGCCAAGCCTTTTGATCCAAAGGGTTGGTCTCTTTTGTAGCTAGATGTCAACAATGGTTTAACAATGTGTTGTTCCTCCTGGTTTAATTGTGGAAAATGGGGTTCAATACATGGCTCAGAAATAGCAATGTCTAACAATGTTTTGCATTCACTTTTCTTGGTCACATCGATCCTTCTCGACAAGGCCCAAGTCGGAAGCATCTGCTTTGCCATAATGCCGGCCCATTTACGAGGCCCATTTAGGCCCAAGTTTATTTAAGTATCAAAATCTTGTGCTCTGCTATGCATGTTATATAATATATCTATCAGTTTCACATTATCATGGTTTCTTTGATTTTTTTCAGGTTATCATTATACGGAATGATATAGCAATGGTGTAACAAACTAAAATGCATCATTTAATTAGAAAATGTATAGAAATATCAAGGTACTTTATAAACTAAAATTTCCTTGGTCTTCATCCTGATCATAAGATAATATAAATTCCACTAACATATAACAATTAACATAATGTTTGAATTAGGCCGAGCGACAATTTGGTATTGTTAGTCAGCATTATCAAAGTGAAAACTTACCAGTGAAAATATAATGGTAATGAGAGAAGTAAGAAAACAGATACCAGAGCAATGGAGAACCCAGCTGGAACGGTTGCAGGCGACAGGCTACCTGTCCAGCACGAATTGACGAATCTACCCTCCCCCTTCGAACCGCGACAAAACCCGCTCTCAGTCTCAGCTTCCCCGCTAAGGCCACGTGTCCCTCCCTCTCCCAGTATATATATCTGTTCTCTCGATCCCAGACAGCAAACTTCTTCTTCTTCTTCCTTACGCAAATGGAGAAACCCTTCGAATTCGAAATGCTCGCCCCCTTTCCACAACAAACCTTCACCGGCGGCGACTCCCCTCCTCCTCCGGGAGGCTTCACCGCTCTCCTGATCGCCGATGACACAGACGACGACTTCGACCTCCCGGAGCCAACCACCTGCTTCCTACCTCCACCTCCCGAAACCCTAGAATCACTCATCCCCCTTTCTCTTCTCTCCGGCGGCCGCCACCGCCAGATGACTCCGGCGGCGGACCTCATTCCTCGGAAGCGCGCGCTCGAGCAGCCTACACCGGAGTGGACGCCCTGCCTATCGGAACCCCATCCATTCCAGATCCCGATGCTCCGTTCTCCGGTAGAAGCAAACGTCATGCCGACTGAGAAGGTGCTCCCCCGAGAAATCAGGAGCGAACCAGCTCCATCGGCGCCGCCGACTCTGGAGTCGGTCTTGAACGGCTTCAGCCTCTCCGAGTTCGTCGCCGCCCTGCTGGCTCCGACGAAGAAGACACAAGAAGAAGAAGAAGGAGGCGCTGATCGGGCGATCCTCCGCTCATCGGCGGCGGAGAAAGGGAAGAGCAAAGCCAAGAAGATCCAGTCGGCGAAGACGTGTGGCCGGCGCCGGAGGATCACCGAGAAGGTGCGATGTCTCGGGAAGCTTCTCCCCGGCGAGAAGAAGATGACGACGGCCACGATCCTCCAGGAGGCTCACCGTTACATCCTGTTTCTGCAGGCGCAGATCGAGGCCCTGAGATCTATGCCGGTGCGATCGGCATACGGTGCGATGTCGGCGTCGGTTTCGAACGGCCGGCTGGGGTGGCTAAGCAGGCAGGAACTGCTTCAGGTGGTGGTGAACTCGCCGGGGGCGCAGGCGGTGTTGTGCTCGGATAAGTGCTGTGTGGTTTCGGCGGAGCAGGTGGCTGTGCTCAGGAATATGTTGAGGCAACGCTTGAGCAACACCGGAATCTGACCGGCGGCATGAAGGTGGCAAGGGTTTCCGTACTGCTGAGTTTTTGTCTGAGTTGGCTGCTGCTAAGAGCTCTGTTTTTGTCTTATTAGTATTATGAGTTTTTGAAAAATTAGGGGGGACAAAAAAGGGAAGGGGTAGAGGATGAATCCGTTTTGAAAGAAGGGAAAAACACGAAAAGCGAGAAGGTTAGTTTTGGGGTTTTTGGGATCTGTGTAGAGAAAGTAAGAAACGGCTATAGCATGCGTTAGAGAATTTACAAGTAAGAAAAAGCTATAGAGATTGAGTAATTAAGCAGAAGTCGGGGCTGTTTTTGTGAAGGGAAATGAGCTACAATCGTCAGTTAACGTTTAAGCAGAAGTTTTAAATTTGTGTTCATCATGCAAATTAACACACAACATTTGAGTAGTATGCTTATGAATTCCTTTACTATCAATACTTGTCAATTGTGAGCATTAATGTAGTGAGATCCCAAGTTTTGTCACATTCCGGCTTGTACAAACGTTCACATTAATTGGCTAAGACACTGCTACAAAATAAAACCCAAATGCCAAAAAACATTCTAGTTATACATGAATTAATTAGTGAACTAACCCATCCAAGAGCAGTGCAGTTACAAGTAAGAAGACAAATGCTGCAACACATTAATGGATAGTAATAATAGTGTCTGTGATCTGAGTGTAGTAGAGAGAGCGTATGTACGTGCTGATACTATATCAGGTAGTAGTAGTAGTAGTAATGTATGATCATGGTGTGATCGAGAGTGCATGCATGTGTACAAAAGGGCCGGAATGGGCCCACAAATTGAGAGGATAGCAGGGGGCGCTTATTAAGCTGCGTTTGCAGATGGAGATGGACGTACAAACTCACAAACAAACAAACAAAATGGGAGGAAAATGGTGTTGGTGGTAGGCAGCCGTCAGGGGGGAACACTAGCAACAGTGTGTGCGCCTTCATTTAATCAATGATGCTCCCATCAACTCTCACGTGACTTGAGGTGGGTGTGTGCACCCTCCTTCACACACTACTCAAAAGCTTCCATGTCCCAAAAGTCCGATTTATAGGAATTGTAATTTTGGGCATTTATAACGGAACAATTGTTTTGATTTGGGCCATTCTGATGCTCATAAGGCATCAAAACTACGTTTTACACAACACTTTCTTTTCAACAAGTTGGTACTACAACAACTACATCTAGAGTTAAATTTTACTGTAAGAAATAAAGACTCCTGCATTGGGAGAGAATGAATCACAATTCTTACACAACCGAAGACAATGAAGATGTATCGTCATGCATGGTATCATTAGTGCAAAACCCTAAATGACAACTTATCCATAAATTAAAATAAAATTCCGGTGGGCTGAGAGAACTAACTGACTGAGTGACGTGTCGGACTACATTTAACCAATTCGTATATAAGATCGGGATATACCTTTCTACCTAAAAGTTTAAGCCAATGGGCAGAAGTTTCACCTTATTTGGATTTTGCTATACATTTCCCGATGTGGGATATGATAATCCTCCGACAGTTCTTGTCTTATATTACTGAATACCAGTCTAAAAACAAAGACCTGTAGCAGTGATCAAAATCACTAGACCAAAGCATTCAACACCAACTTCACCTAGCTTAAGTTTCATCCATTACTACTACATAGTAACTAGATAAAACTTCTCAACATATATTATCATGTCAAAATATAACAAACAATCAAACAATAATCGCAACAAAAACAAAGTACTAATAATGTCAAAATATAACGTCAACGTACCTCTCTACCTATAATTAAAACATGCCACTCTCACTCTCACTCTCACTCTCATATATATATGCAATTGCGTGTGGTGAGAGTGATACTACATAGCCTACGTGAGACATATGTATATGGAGTTGTAACTCAATCTACACCAGTGTACGTGATTTATCTTATGTTAAAACTAAGTGTCTGCCATGTCCGAGGCATATACTCGAGCATGGAGGCCGCATTCGGCAAATAGTAGTTAATATAGTTGATTCCTTGCGTTTATATAGTTAAAATACGGAGTACTAGTTGAGATTTTACACAAAAATAAAGTAGGAGAAGACACTTTATCTAGTTGATATGTAGTTGATTTGCCAATCAGTTGACGTTACATAACGGTGTCAAAGTCTCTAGCTACAATGTCCGAGTTATACTTACACTTATGGTTGAATGTGATTATCATACAAATCTTAGCTTGTAACCTTTTTTTTTTAACCTAAATGTGCAAAGTTACCAACTTGTAAACAAGCGAGTTAGTACAATCGATCTTAGGATTGATTCTGTAACTTTTTCGATCGTATAAGAGTATGAACACCTTTTGCTCAAAACGTGTGAGAAGTGAGAACATTGTTGCATCGATATTGATTCTCACTTAGGAACGTACAAATGTCTTTGATAGAGTAGAATGCATGTCGTGTTTTGAAATTTGAAGTCGACCCACGAATCACGACCGATCGCCGGCGACTGTAGTACATAATTTATCAGACCTTGGTGCCACATAAATTATGTAATCATAGTTTTGTTTAGCATATGAACTTATTGTTTGTAATCTTTGATCAGGTAAAGTCAACAATATACTATATGTTTTGGGCTGTCTTGACAAAGACCACGTGCCTACGGCCCAGTGGGCCACATAATTTAATCAGTGAATTCCTCATGAGATTGGCCCACTACATACCACATTTCACAGATTGACCCAAAAAATCCAGCCACTTTATGTTAGTTATAGTTTTACTTACCGGTGGGTAAATTTTGATCGCTGTCATATTTTTTGGGGTTGATAGACAACACAAACTTATTTGCCAAAAATGAATTATAAAGAGATGGCAAAAAATGACTTCTCAAGTCGCCTACATATTATTCTCTAGTTTTTGAAAGTTATAAAAACAACTTATTTTGCTATGAAGTTTATTTTGGGGTTTATGTTATCATCTCTTTTACTTGATTACAGACACACCATGAGGTGGTAAATTCCAGACTCATGACACAGTTGATAAGGAGCGAGAACCTAATAACCAACTTACACTGATTTAATGAAATTAAAGAGGTTAAAACATGATTTTACATTAAACACAAACCGAGCTCACATATTTATAAAAATGTTAGTGAAAATTGTGGGATTTCTAATCTCCGTGAAGTGATAGTAAACTTAGCTACTGTATAACGTGGATATAAAAATCAATTAAAGTCTGAATCAACCAAACAAAGCCAATCTCAATTTTTCTAACCAAACAAAGCAAACTAAATCAACTGACGTGGATTAATGATCTGGTCATAGATCATTCTCCAATAAAAAGAAACACTTGAATTGCCCGTGTATGGTGCAAAAATGCGTACGTAAACTTATTTTTTTTGGCTGGGTACCTAGACATGCTAAACTTTCAAGAGCATGAAATTGTCTGAATAACCTAAACAGAACGCACTATAATCCATATAGACTTGTATTGAGTAGTAGTATACTAAAGTTGACCATTTCAAGGTCATAAACTTTTGTCCTATAGTTTGAAATTAACTGATTCTATCTAAGAGCATAGGGGCCATATCTAATGTAATGTACGTTCCTGTATTACCGGTCTAAAAACACACACACATAGCAGTGATCAAAATCACTAGACCAGAGCATTCATCACCAACTACAACTAGCTTAAGTTTCATCCATTACTACTACATAGTAACTAGATAAAATTTCTCAGCATATATTATCATGTCAAAACATAACAAACCAGCAAACAATCCTCACAGCAAAAACAAAGTACTAGTAATATCAAAATTCATCAAGATTCGGCAAACAATCAAAATCCAAAACTTAACTACAGCAACAAAGATTAAAATCCCACAATTTGCATATAATATAATAATAGGCAAGCATCATATCAACAACCATCATCATATCTAACCCCTTTTGGCATTCCAGTTCGAAATAAGCTGAACTTGTTTCTGCAAAAGAACAGACCTTTTCGCGCACACCTCAGCCTCGTGTAGAATCTGCTTCCTCCATTCCTCCTCTAGCTCCTCCAGAGTAGAGCTCTCCAAGCATCTCAAGCAACTAGTCATCGCCTCAGCCCCGTCTCTTGACACCAAATCAGCAAAGGAAGAATTGTTCCTCTTCAGCGACAGTTCTAGAAAGGGATACAATTGAGAGAAACTCCCTTCTTGACCTTTGCCTTGTTCCTTCCTTGCACCAACATCCACCATAATTTGGTCTTGCAGAACAGACATTGCAGGCTCGACGTTGCCATTATCCTTGACAACTTCAGTCTTAGACTTGACAGTCTTAGTCTTAGGCTTGGGAGTTTCAGTCTTAGGATTGGGCTTGGAGTTTTCGGTGGGTGCAGGTTTCTTCTTGGAGGATCTCTTGTTCGGAAGATTACCGCCCCAAACCTTCTTTGAAAGCTCAAAGGACTTGTGCTCATGGGGCTTCGAGAAAACAGGATCCTCCCCGTTCTGCCCTTTTCCAACATTGGTGTTGTATTTCCTTTTCAGCCTCTTTATCTTGTCGATCAGCTGTGTAGTGGTAACATCTAGTGACAACCTATCCTTCAAAAACTCGTGAAAAGCAGCCGAATCAGAATTCGGATCAAGTCCTCTGTCCTGATAATCAATCATACCTTTCAAGATAGCAATTTCACTTGCTTCATCCCACACCCGATTGATCACAAACTTCTTCTCTGTTCCCGCCCCTTCGACTCCTCCTCCATTCACGGCCTTGGACTTCTTGGCGGTGGATTTTGAATCCTTGGGAAGATCGGCCTCGGCCGGGCGCTTAAGCGAGACAAGCACAGGGGAAAGACTCTCCTTATCCACAGTAGACGACGACGACTTACTCTTCTTAGGCTTCTGAGAGACGATGCTCTTGGGACTGTCGACGTGTTTCTTGATGGTGAAGGCGGATAGTCCGGGAGATCTAGGATCCGAATCCGATTCGGTCTCATCGTCGTCCTCGTCCTCGTCCTCGTCCTCTTCTTCGGCGGATTTAGGGTTTTTGGAGACGGGCTTGGATTGCGGTGGCTGTGCATGGCTCTTCTCCGTCTTTAGTTCCTTCTTGCCATCATCCTCGTCTTCATCGTCATCTTCTTCCTCCTCATCATCGGACTCGGAGTCGGATCCATCGTGAGTAGCATTGGGAGCATCCTCCACTTCCTCCTCTTCTACTTCCTCAACTTCTTCTTCTTCTCCGGAGGAAGAAACGGATGGAGGATTGTCGGAGGGGTTAGGATGCTTGCGAGCCATTGCAGAGAAGAGCGGCGGAGATGGAGGGTTTCGCCTTTTGGGGGTGGTGGTCTATAGGTTTTCCAAAGAAGCCAGAGCTTTTGGGGGTTTGGGTTTTGAAGAGGCCTGTCTCGGTGACTAATCTTTTTATGGTGCGCTCTTTGTTTAGGTTTCGGACAGGTCAAACGGCGTCGCCTAAGAAAAGGCAGCCCAAAGGGCCTTACAATTTACTACTCACGCTATGTAATTGGTTGTTTATGGCCTCATTCAAGTTACGGGTTTACGCCTTCACATAATTCGCCTTCAAAGGCCTGCTTTTTTTGAGGAATATTTTTTTGGTAAGACTTAATGATACTATTATTTAAAGGTCTTTGATTTGATTTTCATGATTATACATCTGGTCCAAAAAAATACTCCGTATTAGCCTATTATATTCTTATTGTAATAGGTTTTAGAGGGGCACATGATATAGAGATCCAAAATAAACAAAACATAAGATGAAAACATCTAAGAACATCATACAAGAAAACACACCTAAACCATAAAACACACCCTAGACCATAACTTGTGAAGTACTATTTCAATGAAATTTTGTTTAATCTTCTTGATTATTTAAAGGAAAAAATTATAATTTTTTTATCCGTTGTCTCTCCGTTTCTCTCGACATAGAAATAAAGTACAAACACACACAATCCAATTTAAAAAAAATAGCAAATCAACTATCAAAACATTTTTCATTTCCATTCCTCTCGTAATTGGTTACCTTTGGTAACCTTCCTTCCTCCCCCTCCGTATCCCTTTTCTCCATAACTTTTCTCTACCACGTCTTTTGAACATTAAATCGAATTTTTCTATGGTTTTCTTTTTTCTTCTTCCTTCATGTAATTTGTGTTCTCTTTCACATTGTAAATTTTTTCATACCATTCTCACAAATTAGTTGATTTTCTTGATTGTTGATCGTTAGGATAGTAGTACCAATTACCAAAGGAGGAATCATTAACCAAATCTTGTGTATATACGTGGTGAAATCACCATTTTAGGGAAAAAAAAAAAAAACAGAGATATAGAGGGGAGAGAAGAAAGGTTGAATTGTTGGATTTCTCACGAGCACTATCGATCTATTCGTGTGTTTTGAGGTGTCGAATGAAGAACGCATAAGTGCCAAATCCAAAGTAGATGAAATGAAAAGGTGGAAATCAGGAGGATTTGGTGATCAATTTGAATCAATTTTTTATAAAAATGAGAAGTTTAAGTAATTGTGTTTTAACGATAATTTCCGTCGCAATCTTCGTCTGCATTTGGAGCTTTGATCGCCCAAATGCAACAGCTACAATGGTTTCCAAACATGGACGTGTTGGCGAAGAAGACAAGATGGTATGTATTTGGCTTCAAATTCAATCATTTTTTATTTGGTCATTGTGGGTTCATAGCCACTAACGAACCAAAAGAATAGATCTTTTATCTCCTAAAAATTGTGCACTTTTTGTTACATATCTAATGTACTTGTTACCGCTCTTCATTGAACTTGATGTTACATTATACCACACATATGTTTATTTATTTATTATGACTAATGTTGATTACAGACAGATTTTATCGGGAAAGGCCATCAAAGGGAATCAGTTGAAAGTGAGAAGACTAGGAGAGATTTTGGCCATGATTTCCAAGAAAATGTACAATATTTGAAAAGAAGATTATTAATTGAACATGAAAGGAGGCAGCCACGCCAAAATTCTTTGGTATTTGCAACTACGGGAGGTTCGTTATTTGTTGTTGCAATTGTTATCATGTTTTGTGCAAGGGGGAATGAAGATCCTGAAGAACCTGGAAATGATCAAAGTGTTCGGCTCACTCAAAGCCAAAGTGGAAAATTGGGTACATGATTGTTACTCTTAACTACAATTAGTACGTATTCATCCCTATAATATAATGTATTGCACAACTTATTCCTAACTCAATAAAACGTATCTCATATGTGCACTGTTCTATCTAAGTATCACATCCTATCGAGTCTAGTCTTTGAATCCACTTAGGTAGTTGTCTAGACTATTAGACATCCAACGTTTGTTATAACATGGTATACATGCTCAATGAAGTTTCATCCAACGTTTGTCTAGACTATTAGGCATCTTATACATACTAGGTAGTTTTTTCTCTCGATTTTCAACGTGAGATTCAAAGTTGAACCCAACATAACTACATTGATTTTGAAGTCGTGCTCATTTTTCAGAGAATCCCGAGGCTAATGACTTGGAAAAAGGCGGTTCTTCTTTTCGGAGTTCCACTATCAAACTCGATAATTCTAATGGTCCAACAGATAATGGTCAAGAAGGACCTAACGTTTCTTCAAGTGCTATACCTCCCACTCCGATGGCTCCTCCTTCGGGGCCGGCTCCACCACCTCCACCTAAGCCTCGAGCACCACCAGCACCGCCTTTAAGAGGCGGTCGTGCTCCACCGCCACCTCCTAGAGGTGCTAATCAACGAATGCGCCCTTCTGGTAATGGAAGTGAAGGCACCGAGTCTGACAGTAACAAAGCAAAACTAAAACCATTTTTCTGGGATAAAGTGTTGGCCAATAGTCCTGAACATTCAATGGTGTGGGATGAGATCAAGGCAGGATCATTTCAGTAAGATCATTACTCTCCTAATTATACAAATATTTCTTTGTACAAAATCGGTTATGAAAAGTGTGTTTTTGATAGTTCCCCATTTCGATCACTAGCGACAAGAACAAATTGTCGATATTTCATATCCATATAGCTATGATCATAATCGCTATTGAATTGAATCAAAAGGGTTTCTTATTGTATAGGTTTAACGAGGAGATGATCGAATCACTATTTGGATATAACCCGGATGAGAAAAAGGCTAATGATCGAAGAGGCAAACCAGCAAGTTCTTCAACTACTTTCATACAGATCATTGACTCTAAAAAGGCACATAATCTATCAATTATGTTAAAAGCACTCAATGTAACTATACAGGAAGTACACGATGCTCTTTTGGAAGGTACACTTTTTTACTCTCTCTCTCAATATGATGTTTCTTCTACACATATTAGTATTTATTGATAAAACTACATTTTTAATTTGGTAAAATCATACAGTTTGATAGACCAGCACTAGTATGTTAACTCTAAGAAGTGGAGGTGCTTAGAAAAATTCAATCTGTAATGCATGCCGAAAAGTTGCAAACATAAAGCATACAGAGTACAATATGCAGATTGGTATCATAGAGTTAGATTTAACTACTAGTTATTTTGAACATTAGCCATGAATGATATAAATATTTGATATTGAATATTGATTATAACTACAAAGGGCTTCGAATATTGGAAAGTTTAAACATACTTATACAATAAAAAGTTTAAATATAACTACCAACTAGTTTAAACATGATTAACAAAATTTTTGAATGCTCGGTATAAAATAGTGAATATGAAGGCATGAAAAATATATTATTATCATTCTGAAGTTTAGGGTTTTTTTAAATGACGAGTTTAATATTCTACCAAAAAAAAATGACGAGTTTAATACAATAAGGCATTTTCCCTTTTCACACTATTATGTTCTTGTTTTCACTCGGTGATGTACTTCTTGCAACTTATAACTAGAGCAGGTCAAGAACTTCCTGCAGAATTACTACAAACCCTAATAAGAATGGCACCAACTTTAGAAGAAGAATTAAAGCTTCGACTATTCACTGGTGACATGTCTCAAATTGGTCCGGCTGAGAGATTCCTTAAAGTGTTGGTTGATATTCCATTTGCTTTCAGAAGAATGGAATGTTTATTGTTCATGATGACTCTTAAGGAAGAGGCTTCTGGATTAAAAGAGTCATTTTCTACCCTCGAGGTATACTAATCAATTATTGTGTCATAAATTGATTACACAATCTTTTTCAATAATCTAGAAATTTAGACATATAAAATAATAGTATAAAACTCAGGTTGTTTATTATAACTTCATTACAGCTTTTTTAAAATTTTGATTATTTTCTCTATATTTTGATTGATTTATATAAAAATATGTCATTTTGTTTCAACATAATTCACATAAATTATATATCATCATAGTGAGATACAAGATAAGGAAGTAATATACTTGACAATGTTTATACTTTATGGAAATTTTTTTATTTATAGAATTTAATACTTAGTTAATAATGTGTGAATTGGATTTCAGGTGGCATCTAATACACTCAGAAGTAGTAGATTATTCTTAAAGATTTTGGAAGCAGTGTTGAAAACAGGCAATCGTATGAATGATGGTACATATCGTGGTGGTGCACAAGCGTTCAAGCTTGACACTCTATTGAAACTTGCCGATGTTAAAGGGACGGATGGAAAGACAACTCTTTTGCATTTTGTGATCCAAGAAATCATTCGAACAGAAGGCATTAAAGCTGCTCGAGCTGCAAAGGAGATCTTCAATGGATCGAATGATGATTTCAAGCAAGACCCTGAATTTGACTCGATGGAAAACATTCGTAGTCTTGGTCTTATGGTGGTCTCACATTTAAGTACTGAGCTTGATGTTGTTAAAAAGGCTGCAATAATAGACTCCGATAGCCTAACATCAACCGCGGCGAAACATGGTCAGTCGTTGTTGAAGACTAAGGACTTTTTAAACAAAGAGATGCAAGATTTAGGAGAAGAGAGTCGTTTCCATCTTGTACTTAAAGATTTTGTGGCGGAATCAGAAACCGAGATAACATGGCTTCTAGAAGAAGAGCGGCGGATCATGGACTTGGTGAAGAAAACGGTAGATTACTTCCATGGAAACTCTACTAGAGAGGAAGGGTTGCGGTTGTTTGTTATAGTTCGTGATTTTTGTGTGTTGTTGGACAAGATTTGCGCGGAGATCAAAAAGAAGATGGACCAAGAAGCGAAGACTATGAGCAAGGAGAAAGTAGCAAAGACACCTTCACAAGATTCAACGCCGTCGTCTAAGGGAGGTGCAACAAACAAGGAGCAAAAGTTGTTTCCAACAATGCCGGAGCATAGTGGTGTAGAACATGACTCGAGTTTAGAAAATGAGGCCTCACCAATGTCATGCATTTTTTGGGCCAAGCTAAAAGCAATGAAAGCAGCTGGTGAATTATCATCAATGTCAAAAACTTCCTCTATCAAGGAGGACTCCATGAAAGAAGATAATGAGGTATCATCAACATCACCGCCTTCTTCTTCTACCAAGGAGAACTCAATTGAAGAAGGCGATGAGGTACCATCGATTTTGCGAGCTTCTTCTATGAAGGAGGTCCCCACAAAAGAGGGCAATCCGCCAATGTTGCGAACTTATTCCATGAAGGAGAAATCGACGAAAGAAGGACATGCTTGGTCCTTATTATTGCGAACTTCTTCTATGAAGAAGGTCCCCAGAAAAGAGGGCAATGAGGTCTCGACAATGTTGCAAAGTTATTCCATGAAGGAGAAATCGACGAACGAAGAAAAAGATTTGTCGTTATTATCGAGAGCTTCTTCTATGGAGGAGGTCCCCACAAAAGAGGGCAATGAGGTCTCGGCAATATTGCAAACTTATTCCATGAAGGAGAAATCGGTGAAAGAAGAAAATGATTTGTCATTATTATTGCGAACTTATTCAGTCAGGGAGAAGCCAATAAAAGAAGACGATGATGTATCAATAACATCACAAACTTCCTTTATCAAAGAGCACCCTATGAAAAAAGATGATGAGGTTTCATTGGGATCAGTGGAAAAAGAAAACAAGGTCTCATCTATATCACAAACTTGTTCTCCTAAGGAGAAAACAATTCAAGAATACAATGAGGCATCATCAACACCAAGAACTTCTTCTATCGATGAGAAAGATATAGAACAAGATTTTGAAGATTCGAATCAACAAGGTTCTAAAATGGAAGATTTAACGGAATCAACTCCACAAAGTTCTACCAATGGAGAACAAAAGGAAACGCCGTTTCAAGAAAATGTCATAGAAGGAATGAGGAAAAAGCTATTTCCACTAATTCAAGGTAGTCAACCTGACAAATCAAGTAGCAGTAGTTCAGATGACAATGACGATGATGATGACAACGATGACGATAAGTTACAAACTTCAACCAAGGAAAGTCTCTCAAATGTATCTTCTCAAGAATCAAATTCACAAACTTCTCATGAAAATGAACAAATCAAGCAGAGGTCTGCCCAAGAGAAAGTTAAGGAGGACATACAACAAAGGTTATTTAAGATAATGCAAGATAGACAACCGGATGATTCAAGTTATAGTTCAGGGGATGAAAGCTAATCTCTCTTCAAAGGTACAATTTTCTCCTACTCTAAAGATTTATAAATAATTAACCACCTTATCTTAAATATATATACCTTTCAAAATTGAAATATTTTATATAGAACCTAAAAGTAATCTTATTAAATGTATATTATATTTTCTTATTGCATAAACTTTGTAAATTAAACCGAAAACATGTGATTTAAAGTTTACAAAAGTAAACAAAAATACAATTCATTAGGTGAAGTATATAATTCTAGCATAGTACGTAGTGTCGTAGTTAGTAGCACCACATATATTTTTAGACAAAGAGAACCATATAACATACTTTCTCTTCTTTTGATTGCATGTAGTTATAGGTGAGTTAGGTTCCGGTGAGGACTCTCTTATGGTAAGGACAACCCCTTACGATAAGGAATAACCTCATCCATTGGATTTACCTCCTTACCTTATAATGAATGATCCATATTATTTTAATTTTTGTATTTTTCAAAAAATCAAAAAAAAAATTTAATTTTTTAATTAATTTTCGAATAATATAAAAATTGAACTTACTTTAATAAAAATTGAACTAATACTAAGAAAAAATTGAACTTATTGTACAAAAAATTGAACCCGTACAAAACTACAAATTACAAAATTGAACTTCTAGTACACGTAATTGAACTTTTAACATAATAAATTGAACACTTTTGTTGTAAAAATTGAACTACCACATTTCAGGGTTATAATCATTGTATTTGTGAAGAACGGTATTTTTTTTTTCAATTTATGTATTACAGAAAAAATAATTTTGAATTCATAAATTATTAAACTAAAACAAATTTATTTTTGTGAAAAATCGAATTATACAAAAAATGAACTCAAAAGATATAAAAGTTGAACTCATAGAACAAAAAATTGAATTAATAGTTAAAAAAAATATCGTTTTCGTAAAAAAAAAAAACTCTATCCTGAAAATATAGTATTTTTAAAAGAAAAAATCTGGACCGTTCATTATATAGTAAGGAGGTAAATCTAATGAATGAGATCACTCCTTACCATAAGAGTAGTCCTCACTTGAACCAAAACCTGTAGTTATATGCTCATATGTATGTTATGACCATATCGATCATCTCAATATTGTTAAATACATATCTTAAAGTTTACTATGTTAAGTTGACATTTGATGAATAGTTTTTCTCGTCAGTTATTCAAACCCATTGTTTTATAAGATCTTGTAATTGTAATACAAGTCAAGGCTTTGAACGATGATCAAACTTTAGGTATCCATTTTATATAACTTATAATTTTGAAGCTCTAACCTATTTTTGATATTGTCTATCGTGGGTACTTGTACTAACACTTAAATTCTTTTTTGCAGATCTTTTGATACCTGCATATTAGAAGAATACTCAAAGAGGGAAAGTTGAAGCTAAGCAACCACTAATATCAGTTGTTGCTCATAGTGATTCACGATTTAAAATTTGTAATGCTCAACTGCTAATCAAGGTGGTATGATGTACGAACGAGATACATCAACGCATTTGTGATCATGTAATCCTTTCCTTCACAAGAACCATCGAAGTAGAATGTTGTAAATTATAAGATGTTGTAAATTGATGTTGCGCTTGGATTAAACCTCGTAGGAATGTGCTTGTTACTTTCGAATTTGTAGATATATCAAGAAGAAATTTCGAATCTGTCATAATTCTCTGTTATTGATGTCATTGTCATATATTTGTTCAAGTAAAAGAACAATTTCTCCTTATCATTTTAAAAAATATTTGCACCCGGTTAAAATACCACCTTTGTAAAATGTCAAGCCAATATCTCAATACTATTGATCTCATATATTCGGTGATGTGAAAGAACAAGACTATCATGTTACCATGTATAGGGTTGTAAATAATTAAGTCGGATTATGGGTGGGTCTTCCACCGTCCTACCTGGTAGTAAAGACCTGTAAAATATTTTATCCATCACTCAAAACATCAATCATCCGTTAAATTTTCTTATCCCATTCAGAAGGATCTCATCTCGTAGTACTCGTGACTCTTTATGTCTCTAGCATGACCACTTGATGAAATATGGAGGGAAGTTGGGTAAATGGCCGATACTATTGAAAGGATTCAGCTTTGGATAATAGGTACAGTTACCGGCATTGTTTTTTTTTTTTTATCGCAGTTACCGACATTGTTGTGATTGATTTACTAATTACTATGCATTTTTTATGGATTATATTCCAGATTGGGTTCATCCTTGTAATAATTGGATGAGTTACGGTGTAGATATGAAAGAAAGTGTTGGATTCAAAGCCAGTGTTAAGGAATAGAAATTGATTTATTATACTCTTGACTATGAACCGCATTATCATGATATCTTGACATCATCTCAAGTAACTCCTTAGCCTGGAGTTCCCCTAGAAAAAGCAGGGGCCGCGATAGCTGCCGAATCTTCTACTGATACATAAACAACAATGTGGACCAATAGACTTACTAGCCTTGATCGTTACAAAGGACGATGCTATGAATCGAGGTTGTTCTTAGAGAAGAAAATCAATTTATTGCTTAATTATGTAGCTTACCTTTTAGACCGTTTTAAAGAAGGTTCTGCTACTAACATGTTTTCGTCCGTTGTGGGGAGTGTACAATATTTGGGTTCAAAGCCCTGCGTGCTCTTCGTCTGTAGGATTTGTGAATCCCTCTTGCTTATACAAAAACTTTCAAGGGCAGCCTCATGGTATCCAAGTTGAGAGATAAATTGAACAAATATGGACGTCCCTTATTAGGATGTACTATTAATCTGATATTGGGATTGTCCGCTAAGAACTACGTCAAGCTGTTTATGTATATCTTCATGGCAAACTTGATTTGACCAAAGATGATGAAGCGTGAACTCCCAACCATTACATTTATGCGTGGGAAAGACCGTTTCTTATCCTATGCTCACGGTTCGAAACAAGTGAAAGCAAAGGGCATTACTTGAATGTCACTGCAGGTACATGTGAATAAATGATAAAAAAAGGTTGTACTTGCGAGAGAATTTGGAGTGGGTGATCCGCTCATCCTTATAACTGTTGTATTTTTCCATTTAATGCTAAATATTTAATGTGAAAAATATACAAAGATAACAAATCAATAGTAAATTATGAATACATTGAGTGAATGGAAAGGAAAATCCCTTATTCTTACGGAAATTAATAAAAAAACATAAAAAAAAATCATGAAATTTGATATAGATTAAATTTCCCATATATATACTAGAGGTTAAAAATTGATTAAGTAGATGATTCGAGTGATAAGTCGAGTGGTAGGTGGGTTATGAGTTAAGTAATTTGGGTAGCAAACTCTCACCTATATTCGATACATTGATTCATCACCCATTCCAACTGTCATCGGAAATACTCATTATCCGCTTTGTTTGGCTTTTCGATCTTCTATTTCTCTTGAATGGATTAAGCGGGTGGGTGGATATATAATATATGGATGATTGCTAGTGTCATATGTAATCCTAGTAGCTATCTTAAGCTTATAAGCTCCTAATGCATATCCTTTTTTTTTTCTGGTTAGAAACTCATATGCGTACCTAGCCCTAATAAGAGAACATGCCCAGTTGCCCACCTATGTAATGTGCCAATTTGGTTCTTGTTATTTGACGACCTTTTTCTTATGTGCAGCTCTCCTCTTAGTTGTAAAGATTTGATTATGACTATTTTGTTCAATAAAACAAAGAAATTCCAAGTTAAATAAACAAGTTTTCTTGTGTTTATCATTGATATATCTTCCTATTTTATTTTGTTGTGACTTCCTTAAAATCAAGATCTTGAATTTGCAAAAACATGTCTCGCTTCGAAGTCAATCTTTGAATAAAAACATTGAAAACCAAAACTAATACAAATATATAATTTTTGGTGTGATTGCGGTATTTCCACCAAGTTGTTACTAGCATTTATGCCAATGTTTGGGGTATTTGCAAAAACGCTCTCTTTTGCTGACCGGGCCTTCGCCTGAACTCTGACTGATCTTCGCCACCGTTCCTGTTCCGGGCCGACCGCCTATGGCGTCGTCCCCGGGAGACCCCCCATCTGCCTCCCCGGCCCTCTCTGGGGCTATGGAGATCGACGCCCCCCTGCAGTCTGCTAACCCATCTGCCCAGAATACTGACTTCCCGCCGCTGCCATCAGCGAAGCCAACTGGTCCGTTAGCATCAACGGCCCCTCAAGCCTCATCTGAGGCCGCAAGCAACAAGAAGAAATCATTCTTAGAATCCTTGGCTGGGATCCGAATCAGAAATTGGGTCGTGCCGCCGGAATCTATTTGGGAGGAAAGACCGGACCTATACGATACTGATGATGACGAGGAAGTGCCCGATACGAATCCTCTCTGCCCAGTCATTCTCCTCACAGCAGATGAGAAGCGGCGTTCTCGACTGCCTTGGGCACGTTCGTTAATTGTCCACATGCTAGACAAAGGTCCAGGATTCATGGCTCTCAAGCGCATCCTTGAGCGGAAATGGTCCCTTAAAGGTGCTTTTACCTTGGTTGACATTGGTAATGAGTACTATGGTATCAAGTTCACCAATGAGGACGATTACAATCATGTGTTGACTCAAGGGCCGTGGATGATCGGCGATAATTACCTTACCATCCGACGTTGGGTCCCTGACTTCGACCCTTATAACAGTCCGCCAAAGGTCATCACAGTGTGGGTTCGTTTTCCCGGAATCAGTGTGGAAAATTTCAGTGAAGAGATCCTATGGAAGCTCGGTAACCGGATAGGAACGGTTTCTCGTATTGACCGTACTACTGCTTGGGGAGACCGTGGCAAGTTTGTTCGTTTGGCGATCGAAATCGATCTTGATCAGACCCTGATTCCGCGTATCTGGTTTCGTCGCCGATATTGGCACGTCCAATATGAGGGTATTCGGATGGTTTGCTATGAGTGTGGGAAGATTGGACATGTCAAGGAAAAATGTCCGGCTCTGGAACCTGAGCCAGAGGAGGCCGTCCTTCCAGCGGAACCTCCACCCAATCCTACTGATCCTGCAGTTGAGGGCGTCTTTGGCCCTTGGATGAAGCCGGTTAAGCCCAAGCGACGGCCCCGTCCGATGAACCCCAATTCGTCTGCCCCTAGTGCTGGAAACCCGACGGCAGAACCTAGCCATGGTGCCCCTCATAATGCTGTGACACAGGCCAACCAATCTGGAGGTGCACCAGCGACCCACACTCAACGCCAAGTTCAAGCACATCCCATGCCATTGAGCCCGAGTTCGTCTCAGCAGAACCCGTCGTTGCAAGCCACGGGATCCCGGTTTGCTGCCCTTATGGACACTGAGGAGTATCAAGAAGTTGTGGTTGTGCCGAGCACGACTACTGAATCAACTGGGATTCCGATCAATGCAGCTCCGACGCCGGCAGGGTCTCCAAAATCCAATATGCAGAATCGTAGCCCGCGGAAATCGCGTGAGAATAAAACGGTAATTTCCGAGGCGGCGGTGAAAGCGGCAAATATCGACCCGAAAGATTTTGATGCCATGATTATGGGTAAACAAGTTGATACGCCAGCCAATGCAGGAAACAATTCCAATAATTCAGGAAACAAGATTTTGAAAAGGAAAGATAAAAATATCCCTAAAGATTTGGCCTTATCTTCAACAAGGAAAGATATTGGGAAACTTGCACAACACGTCAAGTTGGTTACGAATGACTCCCAGGCAAAGAAAGTCGCCCTAATCTCGGAGAGTGTTCTCCAAGCCGAATCAAACGCGCCTGCCCAGTCAGACGTCAATATTGTTCGACCCTCTTCTCAGCGCCAACACCCGCCACAACACCACGTGCCCCCTCTCGCTGTGGCCGATGGCCGAGGTGTTGACTCCGCTCAGAACCCTAACGGCTCTTCCGGTCTACGACAGGAGAAGCATAGTGGTATCGAACCACCGCCCGGGGCCGTTCTTGATGCAGTTACCGTGGCTAGCAAACAGGATGAAGCTAGATATGCTTCCGATGGAAACCGAGACCGAGCCAATCTTGTGCAAGGTCACGATGCCGCGTCCTCTGGTGGACGCAATTGATCGCCTCTCTTTGATGGCTCGGGGTATTGATATAGACAGATATCATCCGATGTCAGAGTTAGTGTCTGTTATCAACCAATCTATGTTATCCATGAATAAGATGAGCTTCTTAATTTGGAACGTTCGGGGTGCTGGTGCAGCTGGATTTCTGGTTGCAATTCGTGAGCTTATCCGTTTGCATGATCCCACTGTCCTTGCTATTGTTGAACCTCGTGTGAGCGGGGTCCGAGCAGATCAAATTTGTCGTCAACTTGGTTTCGATGGAGTTATTCGAATGGAGGCTAGGAGCTTTTCTGGTGGAATTTGGATCCTCTGGCGAACCTCTGTTGTGACTGTCATCCCAATATCTCTTCACTTTCAGCATATTACAGTTGAAGTTATTCTTAGAGGAGAAGAACCATGGGTATTGTCAGCGGTTTATGCTTCTCCCGACCCCTCTTCTCGTGTTGATCTCTGGCGCTCGCTCTCTGATTTTGCTCAACGGAACAATCGGCCCTGGGATCTTGCAGGAGACTTCAATGCCACTCTTTATTCCCATGAACGTACCTACTCCTCTGAAGCTTCTAATTCGGCCTCTCTGAACTTCTCGGATCAGGTGGATCAGCTTGGACTGATTGATTTGGGGTTCAACGGGAATCCGTATACTTGGTCTACAGGGCGAACCATGGATACTTTCAAGGCTGCTCGGCTTGACAGGGGTCTTTGTTCGGAGTTGTGGCGCCTCCGTTTTCCCCAGGCTTGTGTCCAACACCTTTTTGCTCCCAGCTCTGATCATCTTCCGCTTCTTTTGAGTCTGGATTCGCACTCTGTCTCGCGCCTTGGACCTCGTCCCTTTCGGTTTCAGGCAGCTTGGCAGTCACATGAGTCCTTCCATTCAATCCTGCAATCTCACTGGAATGCTTCTGATCCGGCTCCAACGTCCTTGGCTAATCTCTCTGAGGCACTTTTGAGTTGGAATCGCGAGATTTTCGGCAACATATTTTTTCGTAAGAAGAAGTTGTGGGCTAGACTTGAGGGGGCTCGGAAAAAATTGAGTTATTCTCCTTCCAGTTTCTTATTACAGCTTGAACTGGATCTTCGGAAGGAGTATGAGGAGGTCTTGAATCAAGAACAGACGCTATGGTTTCAAAAATCCAGGGCTTCGTTTCTCATTGAAGGGGATCGAAACACTCGTTTTTATCACCTCTCAACTATTATTCGCCGACGGGCAAATCATATTACTGCTCTTCAGGACTCTGCTGGTTGTTGGCTTCATGATGAAAACGCGATCCGTAGCTCTGTGTTGCAATTTTTCACGAGCCTATTTTCCCTAGAAGGTACTGATCTGGCCACCAATGCAATCCTCCCTGGCGTCAACTTCCCGGCTCTCGACCCTGCTGATTTGATCTCGCTCAGTGCTCCGTTCTCCAGGGCTGAAGTTTGGGATGCTATCCGTTTAATGGGTCCGTTCAAAGCCCCTGGTCCCGATGGTTTCCCGGCTGTTTTCTACCAGAAAAATTGGGATATTGTTGGGGATCGAGTGGCTGAAACGGTTCTCGGAATATTGAATGATGGTGTTCTTCCGAATGGGGTGAGTAATGCTTTGATGATCTTGATCCCCAAGACTGACCTTCCGTCTACAGCAGCTCATTTTCGGCCCATCTCTCTTTTAAATGTGCTTTTCAAGATTGCAACAAAATCCATTGTGAACCGTCTGAAACCAATGCTTTCATCCCTCATCTCACCGGCTCAAGCTAGCTTTATACCGGGAAGGCAGATTATTGATAATGTAGTTATTGTCCAAGAGGTCCTTCATTCGATGGCGGCTCCTCAGAATTCGGCAAGGACTATGATCCTTAAAATTGATCTTGCAAAAGCCTATGATCGGGTCAAGCGGGGATTCCTACATGCCATTCTCAAGGCTGCTGGTTTTCCTGATCACTTAATTGACATTATCATGAAATGTCAAACGGAAGGCCATATGGAACTTTTGTGGAATGGGGTGAAGAGCGGCTCTTTTAAACCAACTCGAGGCGTACGCCAGGGCGACCCGCTCTCTCCGTATCTTTTCGTTCTTTGTATGGAGTTTCTGTCCCATATCATTACTGCTGCTGTTGATGAGGGTCGCTGGAAACCAGTTTGGGAGGGCGGTGTTCGCCTCTCACATCTATTCTTTGTGGACGATTTGGTGCTCTTCGGAGAGGCTACTGTTTCGCAGGCACGGGTCATTAAGGATTGTTTAGATTGCTTTTGTCTCTTCTCTGGCGAAAAAGTGAACTATGATAAAAGCAGTGTTCTTTTCTCTTCAAGAGTCGAGGATTCTGTTAAGCAAGCGATCAGTCAGCTCTTATCAGTCCCACAAGCTACGGATTTTGGAACTTATCTGGGGGTTCCGACAGCATGCGGACGTATGACCAATGCAAGGTATTCTTATCTCCTTGATCGAATCAAGACTCGGCTGAATGGATGGCAGGCCAAGACGCTCTCGGCGGCGGGTCGTGTGACTTTGGCCAAATCTGTTCTTTCGTCTCTCCCGGTCTATATTATGCAATCCACAATGGTTCCGCGTTCCGTTTGTGATCGCATGGATCAACAAGTCCGGAACTTCATATGGGGTTCGACGGATGATGTTAGGAAAATGCACTTGGTCGCCTGGGAGAAACTCACTGTCCCAAAGCGCCACGGTGGCCTCGGCCTCCGATCAATGCGTCACCAAAACAGTGGTTTGTTGGCCAAACTTGGATGGCGTGTTTTACAGGAACCAAACTCGCTGTGGAGCCGTGTGGTTCGTGGAAAATACTGTGGACACCGTCTGGACGTTGATATGTTCCAAAACAGGCCCCGGTCTTCGTCAACTTGGAAAGGCATCGTTCATGGCTCGAAAACCTTGGTAAAGGGCATTGGTATGGCAGTGGGTAATGGTCATTCTACCTTCTTTTGGGAACATTGATGGTTGGTGCCGGAACCACTCAGCTCGGTCGCTACCTCGAATCTCTCACTGGATGATTTGGGAGCCACGGTTGCGGATTATTGGGACGGAGGGTCTTGGAATTGGCCTGCTCTAGTAGGAAAATTACCAGCCACTATTTTAGACAGGCTAAAGTCGATCTCTCTTTCGGCTCGGGTGGAGGATCACGATTCTTTCTTTTGGTTCCCATCTCAATCCGGGTCCTTCACATCTAGCTCGGCCATGAGACTTATTCAAACAGACAGTATTGGCGCTCATCATCAGGTTTGGGATCGGATTTGTAAGGTGCCTGCGCAGCAGAGGGCTCGCCACTTTTTGTTTCTTGCGGCCCATGGTTCTTTCCTCTGTAACTCTGTTCGGGTTCATCGTCACATTGCCAGTTCCGACTCTTGTCCTCGCTGCAATCAGCCGGAAACACCTCTGCATTTGCTTCGGGATTGCAATGCGATTCGGCTTGTTTGGCTCTCATTGGCGGGAAACACTTTTCCGGCTGGATTCTTTACTGTAATGCACATACAGGACTGGATTTATCTCAACATCAGCCAATTGGATGATTGGAGCTCCATTTTTGCGACCATGGTGTGGTTCTCGTGGAAGATCAGGAATGGTCTTGTCTTTGATGGACGGGATGATGTCCAAAGCTTATCTCATCTTGTGATCTCGATTGCAAAGGCTTATAAAGAAGCTGAACTGAAATTTTTAGCATCAATACAGCCCTCCCCGGCGCTTGTTGTTCTCCCGACGCAGGCTTTATGGCATCCTCCCGCAGATGGCTTGCAAATCTGTGTTGATGGGGTCTCCAAGGGCAATCCCGGGCCAGCGGGAGGGGCGGGCGTGATTCGGGACTCTACTGGGACTTTCCAAGAGGCTTTTACCTTCAAGTGTGGTGTTTGTAATGCACTTCGGGCTGAACTTTTAGCCATTTATCATGGCCTCCATCGTGCTTCACAACTGCCACACACACATATCCAGGTGTGCTCGGATTCAATGGTAGCGGTGACTCTCTTGAACGGAACCAATCCGGGACCACATCAAGACTATCTTCTGATCAACCAATGCCGTTCCATTCTTCAATTGGGACATGATCGCTTTCAAGTTCAGTACATCCCTAGACTAGCAAATAAAGTGGCTGATTGCTTAGCAAATTCAGCCTTAGAATTTCATTCTGATTTCATGTCCTTTTCTTCTCCTATTAATTCAATTGCTGGACTCCTCCATGAGGATTTTGTAGCTCATTTTGAGCATGTTTAGTTCATTTTAATGAAATTCGCAGGGGAAAACCCCGTTTCTTGACAAAAAATGTTTGGGGTATTTCAACCAAGTTGTTACCATGTATGCCAATGTTTGCATCAAAATATAATAATGTGGAAGATATTATATCCGTGAAAATACCATACAACGGTAACGTTAGCGTATGATTTCCTTTTCTGAACAGTAATGATGAAATAAATTAATGAAATAAAGAAAATTAGCCCTCACGCAAAGGTCCTCTCTCTAGGCCCGATTTTGGAACCCTCCAAATCCAATTGTTACTCGTATTTCCCTCCGTCTCTCTTCTCTTCCCCTCGGATCTCGGCCCAGTTCTAGGTTCAATTCGCTCTCTAGATCTGGCCTCAGCGCCTTCAATCTCTCATTCTCCACACAAGGATCGATCAGTTCACCGGAACAGAGGTAATTTCTCTCTTCATACGACAACAATCGAAAATCTCCTAGATTTCTGCAAACGAAAGAGTCAGCGAGGTTTTGATTTTGCTGATCTGTTGTGCGCTATTTGAATTTCCAAGTGGAGCTGTTAGATCCTGTTATATCGCATCAGCATCTTAATTGAAACCGCATTTAACTATTTTGGTCTGCTGCCTGCGTGGGGAGGGGGGGAATGGGAATTGCTTTAAATCATTCATTGTAGCTGCGTTTGTGGATGGTCTTGGGAGTGATCTTCTGACAACTTTTCCTTGTGTGTTGTTTCTCTTATGTAGCTTTTAGGCCTATGCTAGTTTTGTACTCTTGTCTCTGCTATTTTTATCTATGTTTGCAAGTCCTGTGAATGCTATTCACAGTCCACATTTGCGGAAGTCTGGAAGTAGAGCCGTCTTCCCGGAACTTGGTGATCATTGATTTTTTCTTCTAATTTAGTTGATTGAACAAACAATTTTCTTTTTCTGGTTAGGCTGTCTGATACTGTCTAATATTTCTGATCTGTTGATGTTCAGGGGATCCGGGGATCAGTGCTGACAGTCTTCTGCATTTAGAAGACAGTCACGAAATGATGAAGGGGGTTGCTACCCAATTGAGTGGCACCGCAATCATGCCTTCGCCAAATTTCATGTGGAGATTCAAGGTTATTGTTTTTAGCATTCTATTTTTCTTGCATTCGTCTAGCTGATTAATGAATATAGGTTTTACATTTGCTTTTACTTTTTGAAAGTTGGAGGATGAAAACAAAGTGCTGAATATTGGCACTTTCAAAATTACCTACTTCTTGGCAATCAATTAGTACTCATTGTGCCCACTTGCCTAAATAAGGCACTAGTTGCAAAATTCTTCTTGTCATGATGGTATCTGTTTTAGACTTTTAGCTGACTGATATAGTAGAACGGATGTGCTTTTTAGTTGGTGATCAGTAATCTTTGCTTTTTCCATGAAATATATGTTATTGCTATGCATCCTTTTGATGCTAGCCATTCAAACTATCTGTTTTTGGGTGTTTATTGTATGTGCTTTGTAGATATCTGGTTCCTAATCTGATGCGAATCTAGTTCAGTTACCAACCGATGCACAACCTCTGTATAGTGTTTTGGCTCTTTGAATAGTCTGAAATATATACAAGTAGATGAGACTGTTAGAGGCTTGGATCTTGATCTTCAATCGAGATACTTGTATTTTTTCCTTCCGGGAATATCAGTATCTAGTTCAATACGTCTTTCATCTTCAGATATTCTTGTGTTTGCATCAATCCGTGCAAAAAGATAAAAATAGATAAGTGATCACATGAGTGTCATTTATGGCTCGGCATCATAAACAACTTCGTGAACATATAATTCTCATATACTATAACTAAGTTAATTTTCCTGCTATTGTCTGTTTTTTGAACTTTGAGCTTCATTTTTCCCTTTCTTTTGTCATGTTAATCATATATCTAAATGATCCGCAGGTGCTGCTTTTTTTTCTCTGGGGTTTATGCTGTTGCAAGGTAATCTAATTAGAGTTATCATGTATGGAGGTTATCCGTTAATGGATCCGGCAAGCTGCAGTGTTAATGTTTTATTGTATAACTGATAATGTTCCCGTTTGTTATAAATCTTCTGTGTGACATTGACAGATTGGATGGGATTCTGTAATGAGGATGAGTGCAGACTTGAGAGACCTATTTCTTTATGAGGCGTTTTTGTACTATAATCCTCTTCTCCTTGTGGTTAGTACTCACATACTGCTGGTTTTAATCCCTTTGCAACTGTGCTTAACTCGTGTTTGCTATTGCAGACTCTTGTGGTTTGGCTGTGGGGGATAAATTTATGGGTATTCTCACTATCTACCGTCAACTATGCAAAAATATTTGACCTTGATCAAAATCACCTCACTCACAGAGATATATGGAAGGTACTGATATTTTTTACATTATTCTCTATTTACTTGGTGCTAGAAGTGAATCTTGTTTGATGGAAATTTGTTCAGTATTTGTGCAAGGGCTTACATAATTGTTTTTTCTAATTTCCTAATGTAGGTTCAAAAAAAGCGAAAAGTTGTCTGTTGTTTTTACATGCATTAGTCTTGGCTTGTTTGTTATCATCCAGGGTTGACTTTTACTGTTCGGCTGGTTTAAGATGTCCTTGAACGGTTCCTTTTTTTATGTTTGATTGATGAAAATCGTAGCTTCTGTTTGTGTGTAAAATAACCTCTACAAACATGGAAAACACAGAAGCTCTCTTTTTAATCTTATATAAAAGAACTCGTTGAATATAGCATTAAAAGTAATGATCTGCAAGTAGTTACGGATTCCATGAGTTTGTGCTTTGTAATTTTAGTGTGTAATTTTTTTTTTGCTGGTGTTGCTTAGGCAGAGTCTGTCATTAAGGGGCCTCTTGCAGTTGATACTCTTTAAGATATGCACCCTTTATGAATTATGACCATGAGTTTCTTTTTATTTCCTTAAAATATGAGTAAACTGCACGCAAATTGTTCCGCTGTATCGTGGTGATCTCTTTATCTTAGAAAGAATTAGTGATCTAAGTCTGAATTTGATTTGATCTTCTCTTCTTCCCATAAATTCAGTCTTCTTTTCTCAATTCCCATCCTTTGTTTCTTCTAGCTTAACTTTGGTTTCATCTTCTTTTACGTTGGATAGTTATAATTTCCCCCCCTTTTGCTTCACTATATCTGAAAATCTCTGAAAGCAGATTGACGCTACTAAATAGTCCAGTGCTTCTTTTAAATAATACTCTGGTTGAATCATCATAAACCATCAGGCCACTTTATACTCCAGTGTGCTATGAGAGCCTCACTTTAAAGCCAAAAATTGATGTAATGAATTTGTTTTATGTGTTTTCTTGCTGTTAGTTACTATTGCTTGATTTTCTATTATTAAAGAATTTGGTGAAAAAAGTCACATGCTACATTTGTATGGGTTTGGTTTGTTGATGCTATGGAAGTTGTAATATAAATTAGTTCCAGTATTTACCTGTCACCAATTATATTGTTTGAACTTTGAAGCTTAAAGCATATGAAGAGTTTGTGATTTCTTTGTTGATTGCAGTGTGCCATGTGGATGACCATAACTGTCCCGACTAGCATGACAGCCTATCTTTATCTTTATTCCCATGGGGAAGTCTCATTGGCAGCTTCTCAACCAGTGTAATAGATGCTTCCTCTCTTTGGCACATGCCTTGCATTGCCCTAGAACTGTTTGTAGTCATGTTTATACTTTTCTTTTTTCGTTTTCTATCTAGCATAGTTACCTTCTTGACCTTCTTATCTACTGAGGATTTCCTTTACAAAAGCTGTCTACAATTTGTCCTGAAGAAGAAGAAAATTATTAAAAGCTGTGCCACCTGTTATCACATTGCTTTAGAATATAAAACTATAGAACCCCTTAAGCTGTTTTGGTTAAACTTGTTATGTACATACTGCAAAGATGGGGGAACTCACCAATCTATGATATTCTGATGTATATCGATATATTAGGTTCTCTTTGTTTCTCAGGTGATCTTTTTAGTTTTCATTTTTATTTGCTCAATAATCAGGAATCATTTACTGCACTTTCTTTATCTGACCTTTTTCTGGTTTTGATTTGATTTATGGAAAAAAGAAAAGACCGTCTTCAAAAGAAACATAAGCAAGGAAGTTAATTTGTAAACGTTCAGCTGTATGAGCTTTTAACAAACTTCGCATGTGATACTCTACTGGATATCTTATCATGATGTAGTAATTTGCTTCCCTTTTCTTCCAGTCTGTTTTAACACATTTTGATCTGCAGGTACTCCTTTATATTGCTGCTGCTATGATTCTGATATTTCCTTTTGATGTTTTCTATTTATCATCAAGATACTTCTTGCTAAAAACGCTGTGGAGAATACTTTTTCCTCTACAGGCAAGTAGCATCTTATATTTCTTGTTATACTGTAATAATCCCCCCTTTGCTTTATTATTCCTTAAAAGTTCTGAAAGTGATGGTTCCTTCTGTTATATATGATACAAAAGAATGGTCCATTTCCTTCTCTTAATACATAGGTTAGATCATGTTTATGGTATTTGTTTCTGTTGTATAGTCCATCGCCAAGGCATATTGCTTGTTGGTTTGTTTTTCTTCAATTTAATATTGAGTACCAATACACTTCATGGTACCCTCAGTATTCTCCCTTGTCTCAGATTCTGGTGGCAGCTTTAAGCTGTTCACTTATGGCAAATACAGGCTGTAACCTTTGCATATTTTTCTCTTAATGCAGGCTGTAACTTTTGCGGATTTCTTTTTGGCTGATATCCTAACATCTATGGCAAAGGTATATGCATCTTTAGGCTGGGCTTGATCCCTTATGTATTTGCTACATTGCTTTATTTTTCTCTCTTCATATCTTGACGCTACTATATCACTCAAGTTCCGCACACAACCAAATGGGGGCATAATCACTATTATGATCATTGATGACCGTTTTCTACCATGTTTGCATTCATATAAGATCAATTTTTAAGTTTTGTACTCAGAGCTATAGCAGACATCCTCTTGTTGTCTTTGTCTATTCTTCAGAACAAAAACGGACTTTCCTGTCCCTTATAATTATATTTACAGCTGTGTGTTCCCAAATTAATGAAGGGATTGAAGAATATATATGCTGCAAAGATAATTTTACTTACATTTAGCTGCTGTATATAAAATTTTCCATGACAGTGAGTGTTGTTTTGTTTTTTATCATGTTATAAACTATATCATAGAGATGATGAAGGAGAAATATTGATCTGTATAGACACGTCATATCTCTGTAGCATCAACCAACTTTAGTATGCTTAGAGAATTCATTTGATGTAATAATAACCCATAGAAATTGAGGCTGAGAGATTGATGTTGTTGGGACACGCCATATCTATGTATCAATAACCAACTTCTTGTTGGACTCATTTAATAATTGGAATAGGCAACCTTTCCATCGAAGCATCAAGTTGTTATTGTTATATTTTTTTGGCATCTATTAGTACTTGATATACTGTACTTGGTGACTTTTGTTTATATATTATATCCTGTAGACATAATTGATAAGACATGGCTCCTTAGTTCTTTCTTGAGAGAAACATGAAATGCTAATGCTTAATACTACGTCATTGCTTTTCAAATTTGTACAGGTGTTCTCGGACTTGGAGCGTTCTGCATGCCGTATGCTCCATCGACAGGTTAGTGGCCTTGAGTTCTATTATTTTCTTTTTACTTAGCTGTTCACATGAATGGACTTGTGGAACCCTCTATAATTCACTTGCTTTAATCAAAGGTCTTAATCATTATTAAAAAATCAGGGCGATCTATTAGTAGTTGTTTTTTAACTTTTGTCAACACATACGTTCCACCACTACTTTTTGGAGGAAAGTGAACTCATTCTAATAGAACATATCACAATTCTGATTTGACATAACAGAAGGAGCACCATTTTTTGACGTTCTTTATTGGGCCCTTTAACCTGTGTTCTGAACCTTAGTACCTTACTTTGACTCAATTGCTCAAAATATATCAGTTTCTCTGACAAGATGTTAGTGGCTGATGAAAAAATTAAATGAAGCTACTTGTATTTTTATATATAAATCCTTGTTTCCTTCTACCATTGCTTATCGAAGTGAGGGACCTTTTTTGATTGTTAGCACTGATAGGCTATAGTTAACCTTTTCTGTGTCTTCTGACGTTATCTTGTAGTCTTTTGTTCTTGTTTTGTCCTCCTTATTTTTGGGTTTCCAAGTATATGAAGGGTGGTTTCATAAATGTGTTTGTGCTTGTCTTTTTTTTTTTTAATCAATAGTGTGTAATAAAGCCAAAAAAAACTAAACTAATTCACCGTCCCCTGCTATTGTTTTTGTTGCTCAAATTTTTTTCCCAGGATAATAAGAAAATCACCAATAGGCCATACTAAGTTCGAACTCCTTTTTTATTGAAATTTGGTTCCTTGAATTATTGTTATTATTACTCTTCCTTTTTTGTTATCATTATTTTTGTTTTGCTGTGAAAAACACTTGCAAATTTAATTTTTCACTTTTTTTAGTTTGCCGATGTAATGGTTGGTTGCGAGTAATATCATATATTATATGAGAGTTGCAATAGACTGATACATACCTACATTGAGATGAGTGTCTTTTGTAGCTGGTTTTCATTTGTGCTGTTCTTCTGGCTTTTAAGAGGAGGTGGACCTTTTTTTTTAACTTAATTTGCTACAATCATATTAAACCCTCGTATTTGTCTTTAAGTTGTTTTACTTATCTTACTTGCTAGACCTGAATATTTGTGATGGTTCCTACAATGTACGATGCCTTCCAGTGTTACAAATATTTATAATTGCAGGTCGCAACTATAGCATGGTTTGAAGCTGATTCTGTTTGTGGTAGTCATGCGGTTGCTATTCCACTTGTACTTGTTTTGCCTTACCTCTTTCGCCTGTTCCAATGTCTTCGGGTATACAAGGATACTCGAGAAAAGTCAAGCCTCTTGAATGGTAAGATGACATATGACTTTTATTCTTCTTTCATCTCCTCTTGTTAAAGTAATATTTCTAGTCTTTGCTTTGATATATCTGAACATACGTTGTGATTTTCTATGCATGTATGTGAAATGGTGAGTCTGATTTCTGCATAGTTGCTATGATTTGTAGCTAATGGCATATAGTATGGATTGTGAATTTGTAATAATGAAAGCTTGCCTACATTAGTGTATTTGAAGACTGTATTGGTCATAGTGGCTATAAGTGCTATAATAGTTGAACACAGCTTCCTGCCCTACCTTAGTTGCTCATAAACTACAAAGTCTATGATGTGCAAACTTTCTCTTTACTCAAAATGTTTTCAATATATAAACACCAGAACCAGCATGCTTTCTAACATTTTACAGGTTTGGAGCAGTTGTTCTTGCTCCGTGGCGAAGAGAGAGTAATTCTTACTACACTCTGTGCCCTAACAACTCCCAAAATGCAGTCTCTCTGTGAGATGTAGTAGCCTTTTGCCACTGCGTTGGAAACAAAGTTTGTTTGATATGTGAGCCAGAAAGCAGAATTAGAGCTTAATAAGAACTATAGATCTGCTAGCAGCTGTAGGTCTGCTTCATGACCTGTCAATTGTCCCTCTTAGTCTCAAAGTTGCTTGGTCATGATTGCAAAATACTTGTGGACAGGGTTATAATTTGCGCTTAACAGGGGTAATGAGCCATGGGAAGTGGAGACAGGGAGGAAGTAGGTTATGAGTTTCATTTGAGGAGAATTGGAACAAGATGGATGAAAGGCTGCTATTTCCTTATTACTGGACCCCTACTCTTGACTAGAATTGTCTTATTCTGCTTGTTTTTCTATAGATGGCTGAAGTAGTACTTCTTCATTTTCTGTATGGATTGTTAGACATCTTTTGCTCAAACAATCTCATAACTATTTGGGTTTTTGTGTTTCAGCTTTAAAATATTCTACTGCTGTGCCTGTGATATTTCTCTCCGCCCTCAAATACCATGTTTTCCCGGATAGGTGGACTGCTATTTATCGTCCATTGTGGCTTTTGTCGAGTGTTGTGAACTCGATGTATTCGTTCTATTGGGATGTGACCCGAGATTGGGACATGAGGTATGTGAGATCGTTTGATAATACCTTAGCATTGCATTTTTTTTCCAGTTTTTGAGGATATACTTTCGAGCACTGCATAATAACAGAAAAAGGAAGGGAAAATCTGTTGTTTCAGTAATATTATATAAGGATTATAATTTGCTTGAAAAGCCTGCTTATCAGGGGCATAAAATCTGAGTATACATTTGGAGGATTTGAAAAGATTGGGCTATGTAATTTGCAACTTGGACAATTTTGGATTCAGTTGGAAGGTTCCAAACCAACAGTCCTACAGTTCGTGCTGGGTTATCTGGGTTTTGTCAGTTCTAAATTAGGTGATTTCAAACCTAGTACTATAGACTAGTTTTAGATAGGCACATATATTGGTCTGCTTTTACAAGTAAGGCTTGAAACTAGGCTGAAAATTTGCAAGAATACTGGTGTGGTATGGAGTTTCTATGTCACTGATGCATGTCTTCTCTTCCGCAGCTGCTTCACTAGAATTTTCAAGTTCACAAAGCCTCATGTTGTCACATACATCTTTTATGGCCGGAGATGGGTAAAATATAATCCCTTGTCTTGTGCTCATTCTTACTCCTATCTAGCTTATCTTTTATTTCTGTAAAGCAACAAACTTGTATTGTATGTCACTGCAGGTTTACTTCTGGGTCATTGGAAGCAATTTAATACTCCGGTGCACGTGGACATACAAGCTTTCGTCCCATCTGCGACACAATTATCTCACCGTTTTTGCAATTGCAGCCTTGGAGATCTTCCGTCGGTTCCAGTGGGTCTTCTTCCGCGTAGAGAATGAGTGGAACAAGATAAATTCCAAGCCAGGCATTCAACTCAGCAGTGTCGACAACTTGGGTGAGGAAGATAAATTGCTCGAGCCGGATAATCATAGGGTATAACGGGAATATTTCCAAGACTAGAGAGAGAGAGTATGGTAACTTTTGTAGCTATATATCATTTTATTGATTGACAGCATGGGTGAGAATCTTGCACTTTTTTCTCCACCTCTAATGTTGTATGGATACAAAAGGGAAGAAAGACTTCCATTTTTTCGGCTACATGCTGTAAATTCGTTTCTTCTTCGTATGAACTTATTCATGTTGGAAGAAGTGATATATTTACTGGGGGGCCAACAATATCCAGATTATGTTGGAAAATTCAAACTCGCGAACAAGTATAGTTTGACAGACTCTTAGCTGTCTTAAGTTGAAAATATACCTGACCCGCCCAATTGATTGGTACCTTTACTGTCTCGTTTTATTCTTGTATTATTGCCTCAAGTTTTGATCTTTCTTTTTTGTCTATTTGATTCGCATGTCTACTCGTTCAGGAATTTTTTTTGGTCGAAAAGGCCGGATCCTTAAAACTTATTAAGCATAATTCGAAGCAGGAATAAGCAAAGTTCGCGACGTAGCACCACCTCTCGTTTTAGGAATTGGTAAACAAGTAACAACATTCCTCCGCTGTCTCAGTAACCCCAAATTTCTACTACTATTCTTGTATTATGGCCTCCACTGTTCGTATGAAAATGGTGAGGAGTCTCTATTGTCGAAAATGGTGAGGAGTCTCTATTGTCTCTACATCAATTTAGATTACCATATGATCACACTCGCATATAAAGTGTATACTAGATATCTATGCCGAACAATGTCCGGGTCAGTAGTTCAATATTAGATTGTGCAATTTGTTGCGGGTTTATACCTTAGTTACTATGCTATGTCTTGTGTTGATTCTATTGTATATGTCAATGGCTTTATCGTTTTTTATAGCATGAAATCTTGTCTAATATATGAAGGATTATATAGACGATTCACGAAAATCATCAATTAAAGAAATGATTCTTCGAACCATTGGATAATGACAACAAGATGGTATATGGTCTACTAATACAACAACATACATATATAAATAATATATAATATGTTAACAAAGGCGAAAATATATTAGAGGGAATACAATGGAGAGAAAATAATAACACTTGATAAAAAACGTAATACATACTATATACCATGCTAATAACATAATACAAATTATATGGCATGTCAATAATTACAAAAGGATAATAAATTAAAAACATTAGGAAGAATTCAATTACTTGCATTTAATGTAAAAAAAATGCAAATTTACAGGTAGGATAGATATATGACAATTAACAAATGAGTTATTAGCACACACTTGTCACACAGTCACACCTACAATTCTTTTTGATTAATGTATATAAATCACTATTTATAAACTTATAAGAAACTAAATATTGCAATTTTTTAAAAAATAATCTTCTTCCTTTTTGCAACAAATTATATAGTAGTTTTTGTTTTTTATTTATTTATAAACCTTAACTAATTAACATAGTGTTCGTATCCCATACTATGTAACATTGTTGGGTGGTTTTGTGTAATTTACCCGTAAAAAAGGTGTACTTAAAAGTTAAAACCTGCATCTTGATAACACCAAAAACAAACTTCTCGCTCCATATCTCCGATCTCCCTCTGTTCCTACCGGAAACTCTTGTTGATCGACCAAACCCTAATCTATCTCCAATAAATATCTCTCTAGGCGGATTGGTCTGATGGAATAACTCAATCTCAGAATTTGGTCTGCTGGTGCGTGGAAGAGTCCGTTGAATTCTTTCCGGCTATGGCTGACTCATCGAAGGACGAGCTTCTTCAGCTGATCAAGCGCTTTAGTGCTTATATCACTGTCAAGATGTCCAATTTATTCTCCACCGTCTTAAACTTGGTTCGTTCCTCGCAATTTCCCTCAATTTCCTCCTCCTCCTCGGATCTTAGGGTTATAGCGGTCTACCTATATTTTCCGATCTAATTAATTTCGTTTAACATTTTTGGACTGTAAGTAGTAGATTTGGATCTTCGATGTCGTATGATAGAACTGAATTTCATGTTCCCATTACCCCTGTCAGAGTTCATGCTGAATGTGGGTTGATCAGAAGAATTTACTCCTTATGGTATCTGTTATATATGTTGGTTGCTTAAGATTACTTTGGTTTATTATCATTTTTGGTACGAGAGTAGTGTCATTCCACTCAGTCCCTTATTGGGTCATCTTTTTGTAGTTCTCAGCTCTCACAGCTTTATGTGGTTGGTTTTAAATTAGAGCTGGCATTCTTGCTAGAAGACTTCATATGTTGATGAAACACTAGTAAACCAGTTTGTGCGGCGTGAAGATGTATTGGGTTGTTGCTTTTTTGTATACATATGGTTGTGAAAAATCGTGTTCCTTTGTCCAAAGCTGAACCAACTTAAATTTGTTCTGTCAAGTCAAAGAATCCTATGCAATTTGGCTTCTTTGTTTTCACCACCATTCCAGTGGAAATTAAGTGGTAATGCTAAACCTCGTTGGACTGTTTTAGTTTGATTTGCTATTTTCTTGAAGCCAGATGTGACAGGTTTTTGAAATTAGACCATTGACGGTTTATTATGTACTCAATTCTTGCGTTCTTAAGTTTCACATCGCAGCTGATAATAATCCTGTAATGTTTATAGCCCAAAAACATATTATAAGCGTTGAGGTTAACCTAAATCAATCCCTTAGAATCAAATTTTCAGAAGCTCCTAGTATCTAGTGTCTTAATGCTAGCTGTTATACTAGCTAACCATGATATTTGTAATTCAAAAATCTAGCCGTATGAAATAATTTGTATATTTTGGTGTTTTGCTTCACTTGCATATGATAGGAGTCATTGTAATGATTCGTGTAAACTGCCACTGAAAAATTTATGCATAATTATTTGAAAGTTGTAGAATGACGTGCTTGTGATTTCATACCCAGTCTGCATGTCCAGTATGATCTATACTGCAGTCATAGACCAAGAGGATTTGCATTAGAGAAAGCTTTTCTGTTATTCCCTTCTTTTTTGAATCCCTAATGCCTCACACTTCCCCAGAACTTTGTAGGGCATGCAAAGGTGTTCTTGTGGAACCATGAATTTGTTGCATATATTCTTTAGCATGCTCTATGATCAGCTACTATGAGTCTATGACTTTGCTACATTATGGAAAAGCTCAAAATTAATTGTGAGGTTTTAAATTTCATTTAGGATACTCGCTCAGCTGGTGCTATTGCGGGCCTTGCAATAGCAATAGTTTTTTCATGGAGGCTTTTACGGTCGCCGAATAGTGCACAAAGAAGACAACCGAAGAGGCCAGGAACTAGAGCCAGTAGCTCTGGGACGGACTCTCAACGAAACACGACCTTAATGCCTGCTAATGTTTCCTCACCGTCAGAGGATTCCGCAGCTCGAAATGTTGTTGACAATTTTTTCCAGCCAGCAAAGGTACACACTACTAAATTTTGCATTTAAAATGCTGTAATTCATCTCTGACACTTGTTAGCAGTCTGATCTAAATTTTCTTTTTCAGCCCACTCTAGCACAAATTGTACGCCAGAAATTATTTGAAGCTCGAAAGGTAACAGATTTTTTTTTTTGCAATCATCTGTTAACTGGATCATTATACTAGAGTTTATATATAATCCTTTTTAATATTTTACACTGTACTGTGAGCTGTATATTGCTTGAATAAATTTGGCTTCTTTCTTTTTTACTATGAAAAGGCAGCTTTTTGAGTTATACCATGTTGCACCTTAAGCCTTTTAGTTTATAAACATGCAGATTATTTAGTTATATTTTCACCTGTGTATTGTCCTATAGATTACTGATGTTCAAATATGTTTTTTGTTTTCGTGACTGTGTCATTGTCTGATGTAAGGCTAAATACCATTCTAATAAATGTGTTTCTTTTTATAAATAAGTTCATTCTTATATGGTAGGGAAAGGGTAACTAATTGAGATTTAGGACAGACTACTGTAGGCCTTTATGTGGGTAAAATTGCTTTCCCTTGGTTTATGGACCAAATTAGGTTAAAATTATGTTATGTGTATCTTGGTTAATTCTCGTGCGCTCAAGCTGGAGTGTCATGATTGTATATGGCTTCAGCAAACTGAAACAGGACACAGAGGAAGTTTAGAGTCTGGAACGACTGGTTTTGAGGATTATCCTTCATATTCTATATGAGATAGATGTCATGATGGATTGCCCTTTTGCTCTCTGAGTAGAACGTTCTTTGTATATTATCTTCTAGGATTTTGTATGTGAGTCAGGACATAGAAACTGCAGCTGCTAATTGTAGAATGACTGACAATAGACTTCATTTGAAAAACTAAATTTCTTCTCATTAGTAGATTTTTTTACCTCCCATATTACATTAGCAGTTAGATACTTGTGGAGACATAGGCATGAAAATACTAAGCAACGTATAATTGCATAATTATTTGAAGTAGTTCATCAATCATACATATTCCTTGACACAGGTAACATGTCGTTTGGGGGGTGTTATCCTTGAAGAAAGTAGTCCAGAGGAACTGCAGGTGTTTTGCAATTTCATTTCTTCTTTTGTGAGTCTTTGGTTCGATTTCTTGCTTCTAACTTGTTCTTCACCTGGTGCAGAAGCAAGCGACTGTGAAATCTTCTGTGCTGGAAGTTTTATTGGAGATCACAAAATATTGTGATTTGTACCTTATGGAAACAGTTGCAGATGATGAGAGTGAAGTATGTTTCACTGTTTTGAAAATAAATTAGTACAGAACCTTAGTTTGCTGATCTTTTCTTCTCTCTGATCAGAGGCTAATTTGCTTATATGATCATTGGTGCATCTTGTGTATATAAGGCTGTTAGAGCTAGTTTTACATCCTTAAAGACTTTGCTTAACTGCGAAAAATGATAAAGGAAAGACACAATTGCTGGTGACCTATCTGATTTCATGCTATGACTAATAACTTGTTACCTACATTCTGCATTCCACTAAGATATTCTAGTTTATTATATATATTAAGATCTTTAATAGTCGATTAGAACAATGAACACACTTCGGGGACTGTTTAGCTGACTGGCTGTATCATAGCTCTTACAAGATTTGGGTCCATACACATGAGAAAATGCGTTCATAAAATCTCAGGCCAATGACCCCCTTTCTTGGCTAGAAGGTCTAGGCTATACTTTTTCCTCTAAAGGTTTTCACCTGAATCTAGAACTAAGAATTTCCTGCATTAAGGATATGCTCATATGCCTATACAGAAGGCAAGTTACTCTAGTCTGGGACCTTTAGGAGGCTGTAGTCTCATTCACCAAGATTATGCTCATATTCTTATAAAATTGTTTTGAATGTTACATTCTCGTGCATGAAGCTGTTTTAGGAAGATGTGCTTTTACATATGCTATTGACTAGCAACACTATCATTAGAGTAGATAGGTTTTTCAATTCAATTGGCTGTAGTTGGTCTGTTTTGATAATTCAGCTGTAGATCGAAAATGATTGTATTATATCTAGATGGTTCTGGCAGGTTCACTGTTGATTACATTATTATTGGGTTGAAGGATTTCAAGTTTTATGGTTTTCGATCAGTTTACTTAAGATTCTTGCATAGATCAGTTCGTCTAGGGATCAGTACTAAGTCACTTATGGGTAGTCAAAAATTAGCCAATTGGCGTTTTTGCTGTGTGCTAAACATACACAACTTAAATGTGAAAATGATAGCACAGTTAGATAGTATAGGGTCATGCTAGACTCTTGTCTTTTCAATATGGTTCCCTCCCAGCTTTGGGTACGATTTTGATTTGTTTGGTTGAATTACATTTTTATGGTTTCTGTTTAGGGTTTCGGTACAAAGTACTTTGGTTATTTTGATTTTAGGTACAAAAATTGATTGATATTTAAATTGAAAACTGAATGGGGTCTGATGTTTTGGTCTGTATTTTTCAATAGATCAGCTTTTATCCGTTGTTGATTTCTTGCTTATGAAGCAGTACAGAGAATTAATGCAATAGCCAACAGCTTGCTTTTGGTATAGATATGAATATGATTCATCTGATGTACAATGCTTATAATTCTAGAAATAAAATCTGACTGGTGGATACATCAGATGAAATTCTCAGTTGTTAAACATTGTGCTTGATTGTAAATGTCAAATGATTTTTAGGTGTGAACGTGAGCGTGAACTGTATAAGCTGTGATGTTCATTTTTTACATTCAATTCTTGATTCTTATTATCTTATTAGTAGCACTCCAGGATGAGATTTTCACCTAGCTCCACTTTGGTGGTCATTTATTGCTGCCTTACAACTGTATGTTCCTACGTACCAGTACTTACATTGTGAATTAAAACAAGTTATGTGGGTTTCCTTGTTTGAGTGTAGAAAAGGGTTCTTGCAGCCTTGGAAGAAGCTGGAGTTTTCAGTTCAGGAGGTTTAATCAAAGATAAGGTAAATTAATCTGACTGCACATGCTTTGTACCCTATATAGTTTTTGCTTGTGATATTGGGATAATAGAAATTCAAATAGCGAAGCTAGCTTCTTTAGGGATTTGTTCATGTACACATCTTTCAGTGTAAAATGTGTTTTTCTTCTTCTCTATGTACTAATCACATCTGGACCTGTTCTTGCAGGTGTTATTTTGTAGTACTGAGATTGGACGGACCTCTTTTGTTAGGCAACTGGAGCCGGAGTGGCATATTGACACAAATACAGAAGTTGTTTCACAGTTGGCTGTAATTGCACATTACTCTTAATCATAATTTCATATAAACACACACCTGGGATGAAAAAATTCACATTTCAACTTATTTATGAGAGTTTTTTACCCCATATTTGCTTGCAGAGGTTCATCAAATATCAGCTTCTCATTTCTGCAACCAGACCTGAACGAGCTGCTTCTAATGTCTTCAGCGCTCCGTCCTTGGAACAGCACTTTGGATGTGCATGATGATCCTGGGTAAACTCACTCTCTCGCCTTTCAAAAGCCGACAAAATTTCATGCCCAACAACCTTTATTTTCCTGCCAAGTTCCCCATAGAAAAGAAACTGATCTTTTCTTTATGTAACCTTTGTGTATTAGTTTGGGTTAAGTTTTTGTTACATTCCATTGTTTTAACTCTTTGAATGACATCAAGAAGGTTGTTACCCGTAATTCGTACTCCTAGAGATGGAAATTATTTTTATCGTTGAGCCCTTCGGGTTTGTTTAATTTGGCAGCAATGTAGTATTGCAAACCATATACAGATTTTATCAAGGTACTGATATTTGATGATGTGATGGATAACATTATAATCTATTGGTATAAAGCTTAGAAAACTTGATTTTTTGCACGACAAATCACATTATAATCTTTTGATGATGAATGTGGCACATGTGCACAACTTGTATAATAGCGCCACGTTCTAAAATGGGATAAATTAAGGTATTACACTTGAAAGTAGTTATGGGCTGACTCTAATAAAGCTACATCAACATGTGATAATATGTCACATGCACATTTTCGACCATCTATGCTTAGTTAGCATTAAAAGCTCAACAAAACAGCTTAAAGAGGTATGGCTCATCCTCTGTAACATTGTTGACAAACTGCTCTATTGTAAATGATCAGTTAAATAAACTGTTCACAACGCAAAATCAAGATCAAACACAAATTGGGACAAAAGATCCCATCTTGATAACCTATGCAAGCCTGGTGAGTTGTAGACAACATTTCCATCTTGATGGTTCAGTTTTATGGATCTATATTCTCGCTTTAATGGAAGAGAAGCTTAATATTTGAAGGGTTTGTAAGGAGATGTAAGTTGCAATGCAAACACGTAAGTTGTAAGCAAATAATAACTTGTAATGAGGAAAAAAAGGAATTAAAATCGAAATGTTTATTTTTGGACTATATCCGTTCAGGCCCATTGAACACTGAATTGTCTCATCCTCAACCCAAAACTCCAAATTTCGTCGCTCGCACTCTCATCTGTACTCGGCTGAACCCTTGAGAAAGCGCGACAGAGCGGAAAAAGCTCAGAGAAAGTGGTAAACTGAAGCTGCCAAACTGAATATGAAGAGTAGCTTGTCAATTGACGAACTCTATGCTAATGAAATCTCTGCTCTTCTTAAACCTCTTCCCGCCCTCCAAGTTCAGGTGATCAATTCTATTTCTCTCCCACTTTGCAATTTGGTATTTGCTTTGTAAGTTAACCTTGTTTATGCGCCCAGCTCAACAAAAATTAACAAGTAAAATTCTAAATGGATATTGCGTATTAATTCTGGGATCAAGTTGAATGATATCAAGCTCCAGAGCTTAATTTGGTATTTTGAGTGAATATGTTGCTGTGCATAGTTTCCTGAAGTTTAGATTGTTAACATATTCCTTTGTGCATCTTTTGTGCTATGGTTTAGGATTACTTTGATGATCTTATCGAGAAGAGGCAATGCAGTGGGCTCAGGGTGAAACAAAATGGGGAATTTGGAAAGGGTATGCTCATGCTCCCCACTATGGATAGTATTAGTTCATAAGAAAAAAATGAAAAGTGGAAAATCTTGTTATTAGATCTTTGATTTTATTAGTTTGATTTACCTGTCAGCAAAAGGATGGTCTTAATATTTTTTTTGTTTGGCAATAGGAGTATACACTGATTCAGCATTTGAGGAAGAAGAGCTGATTTTTAAGGACCAGATGATTGTGGGTGCTCAGCATTCTTCGAACAAGGTTATTTTTACCTTCGTCTTAAGCCTTGATCATTCTGATTTCCTTTTTCTGGTGATTTTGTTTGTGGTTGCTGATTCATGCTTTTGTCGTTTCAGATTGACTGTCATGTGTGTAGCTTTTGCTATAAATTTATTGGCTCGATTGAGCTTCAGATTGGGAGGAAGCTCTATTTGCAAGAGATGGGTCTCTCTTCAAATAAAGAATGCCATGGCAATTCTTCAGATGAAGACGAGGATTTATGCAGGAGCAATCATGATAGTGCTGGTCCTGTTGGTGAATGTTCAACTTCCAGCTCAGTAAACAAAATTCCTCTTCCTAAAGAAATTGTGGAATCGCTAATGAACCGCGGGCTTAGACTGCCGCACTCTGAAAAGTTCTCTCTGCCATCAGCTATTCCATGTGCTGGGGGATGTGGAGAAGCATTCTACTGCAGGTAAGAATAAAATCTACAGCCTTGCTATTTGGCTATTTATGCATCCGATCTCAGTTGTCTAGCCATCAACTTAGTGAAATCTATTTTGCTTTTGAAGTGAATGCAATTGCATTTCATGTTGATGAATGTAGCTGTCGTGATTCAGAGATATCTTTTTGACTTTTAGTAACATATTACATCTTTTTTTTTGTTTCTTGAAACAGACATCCTATCTGTAATATCTTATAGTAATACAGTGACTTAGATATTCCTGTCTTTTTGAGTAAATTTGTAGGTCACATAATGTATGTAAACCTGCATTTCCAGAGATTTTTAAAGACTTTGTGACTTTTTTTTTTTTTGGTCAATGTGTAGCAAATCATGTGCAGATATGGATTGGCAACATAGTCATTCGTTACTTTGTATTGGAGAGAGGTCAATGTCATCTTGCAGGAAGGCATTATCGAAATTTGTAGACCATGCCAATGGTAAAGCTTGTATTACACTTTGTGGTTTCGGCCGAAACATTTTTTTTGTCCTTTTTATAGCGTTTATTTCTCTTCCAATGGGACTAATCTCCTGAATGCTCTTGTTTGGGGGTTATGCAGACACAAATGATATTTTCGTCCTGGCTGCCAAGGTAAGCTCTGGCTGGGTCTCTTCTCATTGTGATATTGGTCATTCATTCTCTAAAATGGTCATCATATTTTTTTACACCTCCTGTATGCATATTGTATGTATAATGTATGCTGTCTTTTGTATTTTACGAGCAACTTTCTCTATTTTCACATAATTCTGTAATGAAATCTGTTGATGGGTTTTCTTGCCAATCTGTTGGAAGGGAAAGTAATTCCGTAATTATGTGATAATTTATGGCTACATTCATGTATGCTCCATTGATGGTTTTATAAATGCTTTTTCTTTTCTTCCATCTATGAACTTTTGTTCTTTTCCGTTGTTTGTTAAACCATCTACAGTGAAATAGCTTTGATTGGTTTTCCTAAACACAATTTGTGAATAATTAGGATTTTGTATCAAAATGTTTCGGTTACAATTTATAGCCCAGCCTAAAACGTTGAACTAAGTTGAGATAAGGATTTCATATGGCTGAACATTCTTTTCTGGTGCTAGTGAATTTGAGTGACCCTGTGCACTATATTAATAATTAAATTTTAGAATCTTTGTCCTGTGATATGTCAGTCATCGCAGTGTACAATAGTCTGAGAACTGAAAATGGTATAATTAAACACTGTCATGTTATGACTAAAGTAATACCTTGCGATATTGTGTCTAGGTTTCATTGACTTTTCAATGATGAGTCCATCACTTCTTTTTTATGTTTGTCCCAATTTCAGACAATTTCCTTCACCATATTGAGATACAGAAAATTGAAGGAAGCTCGTCTGAAAAACATACATTGTTCAGAGGCAATATTGAGCGGAAATGAAGCTGGTGACTTAACTCTACTTCTTGAGGCATGGAAACCAATTTCTATGGGATATAAGAGAAGGTAACTCGATTTATCGTGGTCAATTCTACATAAATTTAGCGAAAATACTACCTTTTGGTGCAAGATGAAAACAATATGTAAAAATTGTATATAGGTGGTGGGATTGCATCGCCTTGCCTGATGATGTTGATGACTCTGAAGAAGTTGCATTTCGAACTCAGATAAAGGAAATGGCATTCACGGTATGTCGGACAGCATTGTCAAGTTCACATAAACTTGTACTTTCCATTTACCTCCTGATGCTCTTTACGAAGGGAAAACTTTATTTTGTCTTTTAGTATCCTTATTTCTTCTTTCTAATCTTCTTCTTTTCTGGTTTATGTTTGGATGAACTACAACTACAAGTACTTTACTACATTATTTACATGATTGATAAAATTGCTTATTCCACTATTTGGAAAAGTGACTAGAATACACTTCAGAAAACCTTATTTAGGCCAGTTTTTGCCCCTCCATTTTTCTTTAACCTGCCCCAATGTTTATCAAAATTTTACTATCAACCTGCTGCTAGTGCCAGGGCAGCCACCATAGTGCCACTTCCTCCATTCCCTTGCTTTCCAGTGTACCTTCATGGCTTCTTTCTTAGTGTTATATACATAACGCACACCACCAGAAAAGAAATTAGTATTAATATAGTTCTAGCCTTTTCCAATTAAGCAAGGCGAGTTTCGTATTTGTACAAGGTCTATTATTATCTCCATTTCCCTGCTATCATTTACCTATTAATTTGTCTTGCTTTTCCTGTATGTAGTTTCATCTATAATATTTTAAATTTGGTCAAATACTCTTGTTGGACAGACAGCTAATTTCATCTTTTGCTCTTACCAGTCTCTGCAGTTGCTGAAGGAAGCTATATTTGACAAGGAGTGTGCACCTTGTATCCTTACCCAATGCGTTATATAGTTATGTTACTCGATTATTTTATTGATTTGGCTCAAGCTCCTGATTGCTGGGATGTTTAGAGATTTTTTATCAGCTCGTTTGTTGTACATCCTTGACAATGACTAGTGTTTTCCCTTGAGATTTATGGCAATATCATTGGCATGTTTGAGCTAAACAATCTGTAAGTGCTCCACCCAGTGACCTTTATGTTATCTGTTTATCATGGTCTACTTATTTTGTGTCATTTAGTAGTTCAACACAAGGTGTTGTTTTCGGTTGATTTTTTCAATCTTAAATAAGAATTTTCAAGTTGAATTTTCTTCTTGTCACAGTGATCTGGTTGTTGCGTCGCCAGTAGAAGATTATTTCCTATACATTGATGATCTTCCAAGCCCTCAGAAGGTCACAGTGTTCTATTTCTAACATAAAAATGCTACCTTTCCATGATTCTGTAACTTACTGACATCACTAACACATAATTCATGCAGGAAGAAGCTGAAGCAATTACTAAACCAATTTTGGACGCTCTGGGTGAGGATTATTCAGTCTGTTGCGAAGGTATGTGATATATGGTTAGAAGGTGTACATTGCTGCTGAGAATTCAACACTTTTATTGCCTTGGGCTTGTTTTCATTGCTGAAATTTAGGCATAAATCATAGAAGTCCAAATTCAACTCTTGTGATTGTCTATGAATATTTTCTTGTATATTCCGGTTGCTAGGAACTGCATTCTATCCTCTTCAGAGTTGTATGAACCATTCATGCATCCCTAATGCCAAAGCTTTCAAAAGAGAGGAGGTATCATCACTTATAGAGTTTACATCATAACACTACCATAAATTACCATATTTGCTAATGGAGCTAATATGTTCCAATCTATTTGCAGGATCGGGATGGCCAGGCAACGATAATCGCCCTACGTTCAATTGAAGTCGGAGAAGAGGTAAGACTGCATAAGCTTGGTATCAAGGATCCTCAAGAACGTTATAATACTGGCTCTTCAAATGATTAACACTGGCGATTCGACGAAGAACAGTTTTAAGTTTGTTTGGCATGTTTGTCAGGTTACCATTTCATATATAGACGAGGAGCTGCCCTATGAAGAAAGGCAAGCAATGCTTGCAGATTATGGATTTGAATGCAAGTGCTCTAGGTGCTCCGCTGAAGCTTAAACATCAAAGGCAAATGCCATTAGGCATGACTTTGGTGGTCTAATTTTGCCGGACTTGTAATAGAGTTATTATTTATCAATTTTGATGGTAATGGGCGTTTTATTATAAGGTCGATTCTTTATCTAATTGTATTCCCTCAGATTATATCAATTTTCTTTTGGTGTTTTTTAGTGTTTACTTTTTTTCCTGTATGTACATTGTGATTCTTTGCTTGCACTCTCTACCATTACTTTATAAATCATCTTATTCCTTGCACATTTGTTGGTTCCTTGCTGTTTATTCCATAAACCTTTATATTGGTGCATAATTGTGAGTTCAATTGAAAATTTCCTTTGATCTTTTTTATAATCTTCTTAAAATAAAAGTTAGTATAATTTACCTTACTCCATCCGTTATTTTTAGGCGCTTGCACAGAAATAAAATAAATGAATAAATTTCATATCAAAATATTCTTACTAATTAATTTTTGCATCACCCACTTATTCATTATTTTTGAGCCCCCCAAATTATTCATTACTCCCTCAGTCTTCGAAAGATTAAAGATTGTTTATCTTTTCTTTTCGTATATCCCTGAAAGTTTATCAACGATGTCATACTTTTCATTTGTATCATCGTGTTTTTAACAATCTTACTGTCATATAATCTCATATATTAAATCCATTGTCCAACTTTCTCATCAATAATCTCATTTTTCCCCTATAAAATTACAAAATTATCCTCTTCCCATCTTATATATAAATGATCCCTCTTATCTAACTTTTCCATCATCTTTATCGCTTTTTTCCACCATTATTCAATTTTTAAACTTTTTCATTAATCCGCATGGAAATGTGCTTTGTGGACGATTTTTGGGGTAGTGGGGGTATGATTTATTTCGAAATCGATACCGTGTATGTTTTTAAGATTCCATCGTGAGAGTAGACAGTGTAACTCTGTGACGGATAAAATAGCGTTTCTTGGCTATAGTTTCTCATGGGATCTCAACCAAAAAAAAAATAGTTTCTCATGGGATTCCATCAAGAGTTCTAGCTCTCATGTGAAAAGATATCATAGGATTTCTACCATAAGACGAGATCCTAATCCTTACCGTTTTAAAAAAAAATACTAAAATGAAGGAGGATGCATCATGCAACATTCATTAAAAAAAAGTAAATGGAAATATGGAATGAAAATGGAAAGAATCCACCCAGGAATGCAACTCTGATATCTGTCTGAATCAACAATATTCAACACTTTTTGGATCAGCGGTCTGATTATATGTGTCAACTGACTTGCCTGGTTAACTCGCTGCACTCGCCCGAGATAAGCCTCCTCTACACCAGAACTCCCCATCGTCGTCTCCTTTCCCGAACCGCCCAGCCTCTCTTTTCCGCCAGGCTCAGACTAGTCTCGCAGGCTGCAGGCGGACGCGGACACCAGATCGATCCGATTAAGCCGTTGATCATGGAGCCAGATTCGACCGAGAGCCTCGCAGGCAGCGCAATTGAGGATCCCGCTCACGATTTCGTCACGGTTGATCACCCCGCGGAGGAAGCCTTACCACCGGCGGAGTCTCCCGTCGCCGAAAACCCTAGCTTCGGAGATGTGGATGCGGAGGGAGCCGAGAGCGGAGAGGTTGTGGTGGAGGAGGAGGAGGAGGAGGAGGAGGAAGAAGCGCGTCCGATGAGCGATGTGGAGGAAGAGGGGCGTCCGATGAGTGATGTGGAGGAAATGCCTGAAGGTCCTAGAGTGGATTACTTGGACACCGAGGAGAGGCCGGTTCTTCCTGAGGAGCTTTCCAGGAGCGTCGTTGTTTTGACATGCGAATCGGCCGATGGTCGTCCCTGTGATGTCTTCTTGGTTGGAACTGCTCATGTGTCTCAGGTATGATCTTCTTCTTCTTTTCTTTTTTGTTTGTTCAGCGAATGAGTAGTGTAATTTTGTCATTCAAATATCACGCTTGCTTCATTTTGTTTTGTTCTTTGTTTCAGGAATCTTGCAGAGAGGTTCGGGCTGTAATTAACTTCGTAAAGCCTCAGGTGTTTCATTTTGTTTCTCTGTAGATTAACTGGTGTGCATACGTTTTGGAAGTGATTGGTTTATGGACTGTGAATCGGGATAGCTGCCTACTTCCTATGAACAAATTCATTCTGCTCTTAACGCAGGTCGTCTTTTTGGAGTTGTGCGCCAGCCGAGTGGCCATACTCACACTTCAGGATCTCAAGGTTCGGATACATGTAGTATTTACATTAACTGAGCATGATGTGATTGACTACTCTGAGATTGTGTATCATCATAAGAAAGCTTCTGTCTTTGGGTAGGAATTTCATTGGAAATCCTGTGATGCAGGCACAATATATGGTTGTTGGCTTCATGTGTTGATGCTTTACCTTGTATCTTACTCATTCAAGTTATAAGAGTGTCATTGGTGTTCCTTTTTGACATATACCTGCATCCATGGTTCCTTTTCCAGTATCACAATTTATTCCCATACTCTAAATCAATATAATAGCATGAGCTAATCTTCACGTCATTCAACTTGAGAAACCAAAATATCTGTCCGTTGTGATTGATTGGCAGTTTAAGGCTGTTTATGACTGAGTTTCCTAGAGTGTACTCAGCCTTAATCCTAAATACTTACATTTTTCTTGTTATATGTGTGTGTGAATGTGAGAAAGATTAGAGATTTACATGGATAGTTCTTAGCAACTATTTCTTCTCTCTTGCATACTGTTTGTAGCCTCTCTTCTGTACACAATGAATGGGTTTTACCCCAGTGAGTGATGAGGATTCTATTACAATCTCCATGAAAATTGAAAAATTAAAGGAATTTTGGAAGTATGTGCAGGTGGACCTAGCAGCCATGTCTTGATGAAAGTGAGGTTTTCCTTGAAACTGAACCTCATTTCAGCCACTTCAACTAACAAATTGATAACATTTTCATCAGGTACCAACTATGAGTGAAATGATTGATATGTGGAAGAAGAAACAAAATCTATTTGGCATAATATACAGTTGGTTTCTTGCAAAGGCATGTGTTTCTCTCGCCTTTAGCTACTGACATTACTTCAATATTATTTCTTGTTGTATATGAAGAAGGATATTTGCTATTGATTCCATAGCTAGCTTGCACATATTATGCTGAGATTTGCTTCTTTACTGTTAGGTTGCTGATAAGCTTGAAGTTCTCCCCGGTTCAGAATTTCGTGTTGGATTTGAAGAAGCGAGGGAATGGGGCAGCAAAGTTATTCTTGGCGACCGACCAATTAATGTATGTGAGGTTCTGCCTTTTGATCAGTTCAGTTTTTGGATTAAAATAGTACAAATTGCTAAAAATATTCTTGTTTTGATATAATTGTAATTAGGAAAAGTCAAGTTAGATGGAGATAAATACTGTACAAAAAGATATAATGTTGCTTCTTGAAATCTATCTCAATGCCACAGTTGTGTAAACATAAAGCGCCTCATAGCTTGTTAAAACACTACTTTGTTTGTTCCTATGATTTAGCTCATCTTGCATCTTTTGTGTTGGATTATGGGTATCAAATTTGGAATATTTTTCACGGAGTTCTTTCATTTCATAGTTTTGGCCATATGTAGCATAAATTGTCCAAATCTATCAGCTGTCAAAAGAAAGTCCTCATCATGAGGCAGCAAAATTTCCTGACAGTCCTGGTGCGATTTTTAATCAATTTGATTGCTCTGGGTGGAACATACTGATTGTTACTTGTTAGGAACAGGTATAATTTTTTTTTGCAAGGTGGTTGTATTACTAATCTTTGAGTTTATGAAAATAGGCTACATTACGAAGAACATGGGGGAAGATGCCTCTTTGGCACAAGACGAAACTGCTTTACTCCTTCATTTTTCAAGCATTTTTCTTACCTAGTCCAGAGGATCTTAACAAAATGGTAAAGTTCTGCTCTATAATTTTTTTCAATTGTTTTTGGTTGCTTTTCTGTTCAGCGAGCTTTGCTTCTTTGTAAACTGAATTTATGTTTTTAACTTATTTGATTTGCTGTAATTAACATGGTGTTGCTCATGCCCAGCTGATGGAAATGAATGATAATGACATGTTGACTCTGGTGGTCCAAGAAATGAGCAAACAATTTCCCACCCTTATGGAGACACTTGTAGATGAAAGAGATCAGTGAGTTTTCTATTTCTTGATGTTTTATCTTTGTATCATTACTTTTGGAATGATGAACTGCATCTAGTTAGTGCCTATTATCATAATTTGGCTGCTTTGTGGTAATATTCTTGTTTTTAAAGGTAAAATTGAACTGGCTCCTTTGTAGTAACATTCTTGTTTTTAGAGGTTGAACTGGAGAATAAGTACTCAGAAAACAAAACCTTGTCATTTGCGATATGATATTTAATGCCAATCTTCTAATGTGTACTCTAATGAGTAATGATACTTGAAGAGGGATTGAAGTTTCCTCTTTGTCAAGTGTTATAGTGTTTCAATGTGCTCTCTACATTGTTTATATTTTATATTATCCTCATATATTAAGATTTGCTTCTTAGTTGCTTATCAGCCCAGCATTCACATGGTGCAAATTCATAGATGAACAAACCTTTTCATACTCCTCAAAGCAGGCTCTTTAATTTGGGGGTACTGTTATCAGCATTATGTAAATTGTAAGCACTCATGGCGAGGTAGAGTGGATATCTAGGGATGATGATCTTGAGTTGAATATAAGACCTAAATGAACTTCTAGAATATATATACCATCTCTCTCTTAATGTCGAGTGAAAAAGAAGCAATAATTTTAAGCCATGTATATATTGCATTATCCTGTGAGTTTTTGTTTCCCTATGATGTTGCTATGTGTCACTGACTCACTAATGCATAATAATTGGGAGGAGGAACTCTTGCCTGACGTGCTATTTGTCATCCTATACATGCTCCAATTGCTGTTGTGTTAACGTTGGTTGTTCCGTTCCCTTCTTTTCCTAGGTATATGGCATCCACATTGCTAAGAGTTGCGAGTTCTCATCATACAGTGGTCGCAGTTGTGGGGAAGGGACATTTGAAAGGCATAAAAAAGTACTGGCTCCAGCCTATTGATGTGAGTCTTAACTTAATCATCATCATACTCTAAAAGGAGGTTGTTGAGTTTCCCTGATAGGTTTGATGCTCTGTTTAACCTTTTGGTTTTGGTTATTCCAATTATAGGTGGATAAGCTTATGGAAATTCCATCAACAAGTTCAGCTACTAAAGCTACAAAGATCTTTAAATCTCTTGGAGTTGCAGTTGTTGGAGTGGCCATAGTGACTGGCATATACCTTGCTGTAAAAAAACAATCCTAGTCTAGTGCATTTCAGGTCTTCTCTTCTTCAACCATGTTCTGTGAATTAGCACATCGTGGTTTTTGCTGGTGCAAAGGGGTTCCAGAGTTTTTCTTTTTCAAATTAGTGTTCTTATTTTATATAACAGTCCTAGATGTTCCAAAGGTTGGAGTTGTGGCAGGAGCTGTTGGTTATGAAACAAAATTTTCTCCAATACTGCCAACAGATGTTTGATCATGAAACATTGCTCTATTTGCTTAAGATATAGACACCTTAAAGGCAGGACACACAATTTGGGCATCAGTTTTGTCCTTGAAATAATTTTACTGTGAAAATTGTTTAACGATGACACATATTTGGTTTTCAGTATATACTTGTTGTGTTGTCATTGTCTGGGTCTGTATTCTGGACAATAGGTTCGGTAAATCTCAAACCCGGTACATAAAATCATCAAATAGGCAAATACGGTTTTGCTCCGTAATTTAAAAGTGCTAAGTATGTTTGGTTGATGCTTTTACACTTCACAGCTGGAAATATCATTTCAAGTAACAGTGAGGGGATGTTTGGAATATATCCGAGTATGTGTATGGTTTAAGGTCTCGGGTTAGGTCGATATGGGGTTCGAAATCCATACCCGAAATTGGGTGTTTCATACATTGTTGGTATGAATTTAAGTTCTTTGAAGAATTTGTTTTGGAATGGGTTCTTCTGCACACGCTTTACGTGAATTTGAGGAAGCTCCAATTGCTTGCAAACTTTGAGTTCAGTAGCAAAATTCATCAATTGTGTGTGAAACTCCGGCTCGACAAAACTTGCAGAGCCCACTCATCTACCGTATTAACTACTCCCTCCGTTTCATAATAAGTGTCGTTTTAGCACTTAAAATTTGTTTCATAATATGTGTCGTTTTAGGTTTTCAAAGTGATTTAATAGGGGTTAATGATGATAATTTTTATTGGAATGTGTATTTGTTGACTAAAATTGTTCATTCATTGGCCAAAAAAATGTAATGAATGGTAAGATTAAGAAAAAGTTGTAAGTTTTAAAGTGAATAATTGCTTTTCTTAAAAACTATGTTAAGAGCTAAAACGACACTTATTGTGAAACGGAAACGGAGGGAGTAGTACTTTAACAAACTAACAATGTCCATTTCCATTTGCTCAAAATATAGTTTTCTCCTGCCTTTGTGGATTGGTGCAGTTATATAGCGCGCTATAAGAAGATTCACCTCTGCGCTACAAGCCAACACTCCACTTAAATACATCAGTTAATCAGTCGCATCTGGCTATTCTGCTCCACACTTTTACGATACTTAAAACCCTCAAAATCCCTCAAGAGATCCCAACAAAGATTCTGATCAGCGTCATAAAGATTCTCCGCTGAAAAGGGCAAGTGGGAATGAAGAAGGCCCAAATCCTGTGGACTAATCGGGCACGTTGCCAATCGGTCGACGTTCTACGACGACGGCAACACATCGGAATCAGCACTCCGACTACGGGTCAATTGACTCGCTTTGCTAACTCGCATCTTGTCACCAGAACTCCCCATGGCCGTCTCCTTCCACAGACCTCCAAACCTCTATCTCCCGCCTTTTCTCGGGCTCCATTTTGCTCTCAAGCATCAGGCGGACACCAGATTGATCCCGTATTCTCGGTGGAGAGAACGATCCTCCCCGAGGAACTTTCGAGTAATGTGGTGGTTTTGACTTGCGATTCGGCCGATGGGCGTCCCTGTCATGTATACTTGGTTGGAACTATTCATGTGTCTCAGGTTTGATCCTCTTTTCGCTGGTTCCGGAAAGGATTCGTGTAATTTTGATATTCAGGGATCTTGTTTGCTTCATTTCGTTTTGTTCTTCAGGAATCTTGTAGAGAGGTTCGAGATGTAATCAACTGCGTAAAGCCACAGGTGCTTGTTTTTGTTTCCAGGATTATGGACTGTTGTTTTCTGCTGCCTATTTGCCATTGATAAAGGTTTTCTGCTGTTGATGCAGGTTGTCTTTTTGGAGTTGTGCGCTAGTCGAAAGGCTGCACTCACTCTTAGGAGTTTCAAGGTTTGGATATAACCAGTCGTTAATGTTGCCTCTAAACTTATATTGAAGCTAGTATCTTCATTTTAATCGAGCACTGCTGTCATAAGATCAAGTTTTTGTTTGCTCTTATAGATGATATAGGGTTTCAAGATGTTGACTTCTGGCTCTTGTAACAGTTTTGTTTTTGGCACTCTGTGTTTAGATATATACCCTATGTCTTACTCATTCAAGTCCTAATGGTTGCAGCTGAAACTCAAGACTAACAATAAATTTAAGGAAGGGTGAATGTAGTTACCTTAATAAATTTCACTCTTTGATCTGAGTTTGTAAGGTGGATGTCTGTTGGCCTGTTTTAGGTGCTTAGATCCTAAAGGTTGAGTCATGGTTTTCCTATAGTGTTGTGTGGATTGTAGGAAAGGGAAACTTCCAAGGTTTCTTGATCATTATGAATTTATTTCCACACTCACATCAGATTCAATAAAATAGCATTACCTAGTATTTATTTAGTCTCCTTTCAACTTGAGAAGCTAAAAACCTTTCTAGCCTCCTACAATACCTACATTATTCTTTTTGTGTATGTATGTGTGTGAGATGAAATTGAGGTTTTCCTTGCAACAGAACCTCATTTCAGCCACGTGAACTAATGAATTGATCATGCATCCATCAGGTACCAACGATGAGTGAAATGGTAGATTCCTGGAAGAAGAAACGAAATCTATTTGGAATAGCCTACAGTTGGTTTCTGGCAAAGGCATGTATTTGTCTAGCCTTTAGCTACTGCCATTACTGTAACGTTATCTGTTCTTATATATAGAAGGGTATATGCTATTGAGTCCATAAGTAGTTTGCGCTTTTTTATGCTGAGTTTTGCTTCACTACTATTAGGTTGCTGAGGAGCTTGGAGTCATCCCCGGCTCAGAATTTCGGGTTGCGTATGAAGAAGCTGGAAAATGTGGCAGCAAGGTTTTTCTTGGTGATCGACCAGTTAATGTAAGTGAAGTGCTGGTTTTTGGATTGTAGGACAAGGTAGTACATACTCTATTATTTTGATCGATTTAATTGCTCTAAGTGGGTGTACATAATGTTGTTACTTGTTAGATCAGGTATAGAGGTTCTTGCAAGAGGGTTGTGTTACTAATTTTTTTGTTTATAAATGTAGGTTACATTACTAAGAACATGGCGAAAGATGCCTCTATGGCACAAGAACAAACTGCTTTACAAATTTTTTCGTCAGGCATTGGCTTTCCGTAGTCCAGAGGTGTTTAAGGACATGGTAAATTTTCTTAATTCTAACCAATTGCTTTTGCTTGTCCTTTTTTGTGCAGCAGGCTTTTGCATCTTGTGTAAACTGAATTGATGTGTTTATTGTTTAATAAACAGGGCGCTGCTCATGTCCGGTTGGAGGACTTGAATGATAATCACATAGTTACTAAACTGCTTCAAGACATGAGCAAAAGCTTTCCCACTCTCATTGAGACAATTGTAGATGAGAGAGATCAGTTAGTTTTCTCTTGTTTGCCGACTTGCTGCTCTATTTTGTCATCCTATACATTTTCCGATTGTTGTTTGACCGTTCGTTTTCGTCATCTTCTAGGTATATGTCGTCCACACTGCTCAGAATAGCGAGTTATCATCATTCAGTGGTTGCAGTTGTGGGAAGGGGGCATTTGCAAGGCATAAAAAAGTACTGGCTTCAGCCTATTGATGTGAGTGTCGAATCTATTTTAGTTTCTGTAAATGAATAGGTTTATGTGCCTTATTTGATCCTTTGGTTTTGGTTACTGCAATTGCAGGTGGATAAGCTAATGGAAATTCCATCAACAAGTGCATCTACTTCAGCTACAAAGATGTGTAAATCTCTAGGAGTTGCAGGTCTCGGGGTGGCCATAGCGATGGGCATATATCTTGCAGCAAAAATGTGATCCTAGTCATGTGCATTTCAGTTCGTCTCTTATTCAACATTGCTCTGTGAATCAACAGATCATGGTATATACTGTTGGAAAGTGGTTCCAAGTTTCTTTCTTCTGTCAGATGTTGCTTCATACTTCAATAGACTTACTAGGTATTCCAAATGTCGGCTATGAAAACAGAAATTTCTTCTTTTAGAGTTGTGGGAGGAAATGTTGATATGTAAAAGAAATTTCTCCTTTGTCCCTTGCTACCTAGAAAGGTCCGAATAAGACACACTGTTGTATTGGACTTCAGTTCTCCTGGGTCAGATTTCTATAGTAAAAATGACAGGTTCAACTTTATCAAAGGGCACACACAAAACCTTGCTAAAATCCCATTCTTGATCAAGAACGGAGTACTTGGATACCGAGGAGAGGCCGGTTCTGCCTGAGGAACTTTCCAGAAGTGTCGTTGTTTTGACATGCGAATCGGCCGATGGTCGTCCCTGTGATGTCTTCTTCGTTGGAACTGCTCATGTGTCTCAGGTATAATCTTCTTCATCTTCTTTTTTGTTGGTTCAGCGAATGAGTACGGCATTTTGGTCATTCAGGTATCACGTTTGCTTCATTATCTTTTGTTCTTTGTTTCAGGAATCTTGCAGAGAGGTTCGGGATGTTATTAACTTTGTAAAGCCGCAGGCATTTCATTTTGTTTCTCTATAGATTAACTGGTTTGGATAAAATTTGGAAGCGATTGATTTATGGACTATGACTCAGGATAGCTGCCTACTTCCTATGAACAAATTCATTCTGCTATTAACGCAGGTCGTCTTTTTTGGAGTTGTGCCCAAGCCGAGTGGCCGTACTCACACTTCAGGATCTCAAGGTTAGGATACATGTAGTATTTACATTAATTGAGCATGATGTGAGTCTTAAGTTAATCATCATCATACTGTAAAAGGAAGTTGTTGAGTTTCCCTGGTAGGTTTGATGCTCTATTTAACCTTTTGGTCTTGGTTATTCCAATTTAAAGGTGGATAAGCCTATGGAAATGCCATCAACAAGTTCAGCTACTTCAGCTACAAAGATCTTTAAATCGCTTGGAGTTGCAGTTGTTGGAGTGGCCATAGTGACTGGCATACTGTAAAAAAACAATCCTAGTCTAGTGCATTTCAGGTCTTCTCTTCTTCAACCTTGTTCTGTGAATTAGCACATCATGGTTTTTACTGGTGCAATGGGGTTCCAGAGTTTTTCTGTTTCAAATTAGTGTTCTTACTTATATAACAGACCTAGATGTTCCAAAGGTTGGAGGTGTGGCAGGAACTGTTATGAAACAAAGTTTTCACCAATACTGCCAACAGATGTTTGATCATGAAACATTGCTCTATTTGCTTATGATATAGTAGACACCTTAAAGGTAGGACACACAATACTCTGGACATCAGTTTTGTCCTTGACATAATTTTACTATGAAAATTGTTTAACGATGACACATTTTTGGCTTTCAGTATATACTTGTTGGGTTCTCATTGTCTGGGTCTGTATCCTGGATAATAGGTTCGGTAAATCTCGAATCCGGTATATAAAATCACCAGATAGGCAAATACGGTTTTGCTCCGTAATTAAAAAATGCGAAGTATGTTTGGTTGGTATCATGATTAGCATTTTGATGCTTGTACACTTCACAGCTGAAAATATCATTTCAAGTAACAGTGAGGGGATGTTTGCTATATATTTGAGTATGTGTATGGCTTAAGGTCTCGATTTAGGTCGATATGGGATTCGAAATCCGTACCTGAAATTGGGTGTTGCATACATTGTTGGTATGAATTTAAGTTCTTTGGAGAAGATTTTTTTTGGAATGGGTTCTTCTACACACGCTTTACCTGAATTTGAGGAAGCTCCAATCCGTCTCCACCGTGTGGCCGTCCACTGTCTGTACTGCCGCGCGGTCTCGGCCATTTGTGAAACTGAGATTGGAGATGAAGACGACGAAGACTGTGCAGGTGGATTGCATCGCTTCCCATTTCGCCATTCTATCAGGAATGTGGCCTTCATGGAGGCGAAGTTTCAATGCGCCCGGTGAAAGACTGTCTTTTCAAAAGGAGAGGGGGAAAGCCCGTTTTAATGGTTTTATTATACTGTAGCATTTAGGTACAACTAGTAACAAACCAACAGTGTCCATTTCCATTTGCTCAAAATATAGCGCGCTATAAGAAGTTTCACCTCTGCTTTACAAACCAACACTTCGTTTAAGTACATCAGTCAGTCAGTCGCCTCGCATCTACTCCACTCTTTGGCGACACTTAAACCCTCAAAATTCCTCAAGAAATCCCAACAAAAACTCTGATCAGCGTCATAAAGATTCTCAGCTGAAAAACTCTGATCAACAAAAACTCAAGAAATTCCTCGCAAGTGGGAATGAAGAGGGCCCAAATTCTGTGGATTGATTGGCCACGTTGCCAATCGGCCGACGTTCTACGACGTCAGCAACACGTCGGAATCAGCACTCCGACTACGGGTCAGTTGGCTCGCTTTGCTAACACGCACCTTGTCACCAGAACTCCCCATGGCCGTCTCCTTTCACAGACCTCCAAACCTCTATCTCCCGCCTTTTCTCGGGCTCCATTTTGCTCTCAAGCTTCAGTGAACACCAGATTGATCCTGTGTTCTCGGTGGAAAGAGCGATCCTCCCCGAGGAACTTTCGAGAAATGTGGTGGTTTTGACTTGCGAATCGGCCGATGGTCGTCCCTGTCATGTGTACTTGGTTGGAACTGTTCATTTGTCTCAGGTTTGATCTTCTTTTCGCTGCTTCCGGAAAGGATTCGTGTAATTTTGACATTGAGGGATCTTGTTTGCTTCATTTCGTTTTGATTCTTTTTGTTTTGTTCTTCAGGAGTCTTGTAGAGAGGTTCGAGATGTAATCAACTTCGTAAAGCCAGAGGTGTTTTTTTTTCGCTTTCAAGATTATGGACTGTTGTTTTCTTCTGCCTACTTGCCATTGATACAGGTTTTCTGTTTTCTGCTGTTGATGCAGGTTGTCTTTTTGGAGTTGTGCGCTAGCCGAATGCCTGTGCTCACTGCTAAGAGTTACAAGGTTTGGATAATAATCAGTCGTATATGTTGCTGTTATCTTGATTTTAATCGAGCACTGCTGTCATAAGATCAAGTTTTTGGTTGCTCATAGAGATGATATAGGGTTTCAAGATGTTGACTTCTGGCTATTGTACCATTCTTGTTTTTTGGCACTGTGTGTTGATGTCTGTTGTGTCCTGTTTTAGGTGCTTAGATACCTAAGGTTGAGTCATGGTTTTCCTATACTATTGTGTGGGTTGTAGGAAAGGGAACCTTCGAAGGTTTCTTGTTCATTATGAATTATTGCCACACTCAGATCGAATAAAATAGCATGAGCTAGTATTTACTCTCCTTTCAACTTGAGAAACCAAAAACCTCTCTATTGCGATTGATTGTTGTTCTAAGGTTATTTATAACTAATTCTCCTAGAGCATCCTCAACCCTGATCCTACAATACCTCATCTCATCCACCTGAACTAATGAATTGATAATGTATCCATCAGGTACCAACTATGAGTGAAATGTTAGATTCGTTGAAGAAGAACCCAAATCTATTTGGAATGGTCTACAGTTGGCTTCTTGCAAAGGCATGTATTTTTCTAGCCTTTAGCTATTGCCATTACTATAATATTAGTTGTTCTTATACATAAAGAAGGGTATATGCTATCGAGTTCATAACTAGTTTGCACATTTTATGCTGAGTTTTGCTTCACTACTGTTAGGCTGCTGAGGAGCTTGGAGTCATCCCCGGCTCAGAATTTCGGGCTGGATATGAAGAAGCTGGAAAATGGGGCAGCAAGGTTTTTCTTGGTGATCGACCAGTTAATGTAAGTGAAGTGCTGGTTTTTGAATTATAGGACAAGTTAGTACATACTCTCTTATTGATCAATGTGATTGCTCTGAGTGGGTGTATATACCGGTTGTTACTTGTTAGTAGCAGGTATAGATGTTTTCTGTAAGAGGGTTGTGTTACTAATCTTTGCATTTATAAATTATAAATGTAGGTTACCTTACAAAGAGTATGGCGAAAGATGCCTCTATGGCACAAGAACAAACTGCTTTGCACATTTTGTCGCCAGCATTGGCTTTCCGTAGTCCAGAGGTTTTTAAGGACATGGTAAAATTTCTCTTAATTCTAACCAATTGCTTTTGCTTGTCCTTTCGTGTGCAGCAGGCTTTTGCATCTTGTGTAAACTGAATTGATGTGTTTATAGTTTAATGAACAGGGTGCTGCTGCTCACGTCCGGGTGGAGGACTTGAATGATAATGACATAGTTACTAAACTGCTTCAAGACATAAGCAAAAAATTTCCCACTCTCATGGAGACAATTGTAGATGAGAGAGACCAGTTAGTTCTCTCTTGATTGCTGACTTGCTGCTATATTTTGTCATCCTATACATTTTCCAATTGTTGTTTGACCGTTCGTTCCCGTCATCTCCTAGGTACATGTCGTCCACGTTGCTCAGAGTCGCAAGCTATCATCATTCAGTGGTTGCGGTCGTAGGAAGGGGACATTTGCGAGGCATAAAAAAGTACTGGCTTCAGCCTATTGATGTGAGTGTCGACTTTGTTGTCGTGCTAATCCGTTTTAGCTTTGTTGTCGTGCTAATCCGTTTTAAATTTTTGTAAATGACTAGGTTTAGCTTTAGCCCTTTAGGTGCCTTATTTAACCGTTTGGTTTTGGTTACTCCAATTGCAGGTGGATAAGCTCATGGAAATTCCATCAACCAGTGCAACTACTTCAGCTACAAAGATGTGTAAAACTCTAGGAGTTGCAGGTCTTGCAGCAAATATGTGATCCAAGTCATGTGCAATAATTCAGGTCTTCTCTTCTTGAACATTGCTTTGTGAATTAGCGGATCATGGTATATACTGGTGCATAGTGGTTCCAAGTTTCTTTCTTCTGTTGATGCTGCTTCATAATTCAATAGACTAACTAGGAATTCGAATTGTTGGCTATGAAAAAAGAAATTTCTTCTTTTAGAGACAAGGGAGGAAATGTTGAAATGTAAAAGAAATTTCTCCTTTGTCCCCTACTGCCAAGATATGTTCGAACAAGAAACATTGCTGTATAAATGCAATGTTCAACTTAATCACACGGGCACATACTAAACCTGCTAAAATCCCATTCTTGATCAACATTCTCTGTCCATTTTTGCACAACTGTTTCATAGTTTATTTCTCCAGTCGCGCAACGATGAAACTTCAGTTGTTAACAACTTTGCCTGGTTCCTATAAAAGTCCCAACATCTTAGTCCAATTTTGGAAGGCCATATGCCTAATCTAGCTTAATTACCAAACGATCATTGTAGATGTTAATGTTGATTTTTCATGAACAATTACATCTCTTACTTGGGTTCATGTTGGAAAAGAGCAGATACTAATTTACGAGGTCTTTCCAGGATTAAATGACACGGTAAAATTATATAGCCACCAATCAGGATAAACCACAAATTCTTATAGCATCCAAGCCATTATATCAGGTGAAATTGCAGTGTTCACTAGAATTGGTAACAGGATGCAAATCTAAGCCACTATTTCTCGCAAAACCAAAAACAAAGATTGGGATGTTAGAAAAGGAGGGAAATTGAGTGCTCAGTGGAAGGAGAAGTCTTTTAATTGTTTAGGCTCACGGCATGACCACGTTAATGGTCACGTCCACTGCCCTTGAGCACATCCAAGTGCTATCATCTCATCACAGCACATTTTCGCCATACATTCAAAAAGTCAGTAGCAAGAATGTTTGAAAGAAACTAATTGGGTTTCAGTGTGTGTAACAATCAGATCATTGACTAGTCTCACTGAAATCCGCTAAGATATGTATAATTCTCATCATTAATCCAACTAGAATTCATACCCGTGCTACGTACGGGTTTAAAAACTATTTTGAAGCTTTATTAATCAATTTTAATTGAAAAACTACATGAATGTGAAAAAATAGACCAAGGTATGATAATATAAAATATAATAGATTATATTAAGTATAAAGTAAATAAATATTCCATAAGAAATAAATCAATTGAAAATAAAATTCACACTCATTATTTGCATCTAAATGCAATTACGTACATATGAAAGATATTGAAAACTATAGAAAGCATATGAAAGATTAAAAATAGTATCGTTGGCTATTCAAAATATTTTTATATACATGAAAACTATAGAAGTTTAATGAAAAAATACCGGTATAAATATATTTTGTGATTTTCGTTAAAAAAATACACATATTTTATGATTTATTGTATTCATATATTTTGTGAATTACGTTAAAAAAATACACGTTAAGAAATTATTCATATATACACATAATACAACAAATACCCACAGAACACTTTTAAAAAAATACACATATTTTATGATTTAGGATATAAAAATATTTTGTGATTTACATAAAACAAATAAATTATTTATTTATTTATATACTTGAATCAAATATACAAATAATACAACAAACACACACAAAACACATTTAAAAAAATACATGTTTTATGATTTAGGCTATAAATATATTTTGTGATTTAGGTACAAAAATACACATATTTTATTATTTATAGTATTCACATATTTTGTGATTTACATTAAAAAAAGTACACTTTAAAAAAATATGCAAACAACACAAAATGTTGCTAGAGAAGTTTGAACCCCATCCTTTTGGGTAATTAGAGGAAGGGTTTATCACTATGCTATTGTGGTTGTTTTGATTATGATTGCATAGTGTTTATTATATAGGGATGATTGCAATGTAGACTAAATAGAGCATTTAATGGGGATACCACCTAACTTATATATATAGATTGGCAAATAAAATGTGAGGGAGGATTGAACAAACATTAAGTTTTATTCTTCATAGGCAAATAAGTAATCATTTGTGAGTATTTTCATATCTATATTGGCAAATAAAATATGAGAGAGGATTGAACAAATGCCATAACTAAGTTTTATTTTTCATAGGCAAATAAGTAATCATTTTAAACTATAGGTAGTTATATATATAGGTTTTAAAAAAATATTTGAACAAAAATGTTGCTAGAGAGGATTGAACCCCAGACCATTGGATAATTAGAGTAAAGCTTTACCACTATGATATTGTGGTTATTTTGATTATGATTGCATAGTGTTTATTATATAGGGATAATTGCAACCAACACTGGTGACACCACCTAACTATTATATATATATAGATGGTAAACAGCAATTAGATATTATCACTGAAATCACAGTATGCTCAGACAGCCAAGGGTTTGTCTTCAATTTCTGGTTTGATACCGGAAATCAGAAACAACAGTCCACAAAAGTTCATCATCACAATATGTAAAAACCACAGTATGCTCAGACAGCCAAGGGTTTGTCTTCAACCTCAGGTTTGAAACCCAAGATCAGAAACTCTAGTCCACATAGATATCATCACAGCAAAAACCAACACCAAACAAAATAAAAAAGAAGCAAATGGACCTCAGCCCGTGTACCCATATCAAATGGTTCCGACTACATGATCGTCATTACCCCGTTTGTCGAACGTTGGCACCCGGAGACCAACAGCTTTATCTCGTCCAACGAGAAATGAAAGTTGTTGGTATCCGAGTGCCACACTCGATGAACACGGTAATGATCCGACGGTCAGAAAAACCACAGATTGATTAGGAGAATCAATTTACGTGGTCTTTCCAGGATTAAATGGCATTGTATAAATATTAGGCCACCAATCAGGATAAACCACAGATTCATATAGCATCCAAGCCATTATATCAGGTGAAATTGCAGTGTTCACTAGAATTGGTAAAGGATGCAAATCTGATAAAATACTCTGAACTATATTCGTAGCTACAAAAACTGGAATTCTAGGAATGAAAAAAGGGGGATTTGAGAGCTCAGTGGAAGGAGAAGTCGTTTAATTGATTAGGCTCACGGCATGACCACGCTAATGGCCACGTCCACTGCCCTTAAGCACATCCAAGTGCTTTCGTCTCATCACAGCAATTTCCCCGTACAATCAAAAAGACAGTAGCGAAAACATGTTTGAAAAATACATGAGTTAGAAAACCTAATTGGGTTTCAGTGTGTGTAACAATCAGATCATTGACGAATCTCACTGAAATCCGCTAAGATATGCATAGTTATCATCATTAAGCCCAATGGTAAACGACAAATAGTTCTATAATGAGAAAAAACATGAAATTGAAAAATCACCAGTGTGCTCAGACAGCCAAGGGTTTGTCTTCAATCCCTGGTTTAAAACCAGAGATCAGAAACTCTAGTCCACAAAAGTTCATCATCACACAACTATGCAAATAACACATAATCTTGTAAAGCAAAGAAAATCAGCCTCCTAAAAGAGTCCAGAGTTAGAATCAGAAAAGAGAGAAGATTTGTAGCTCAGACAGCCAAGGGTTTGTCTTCAACCTCCGGTTAGAAACCGAAGATCAGAAACTCTAGTCCACATAGAAATCATCACAGCATACAACAACTCAATTGAAAACAACTGAATTCATAGCAAGGAATGTAGATCAGAATCATCATATGGATTAAACATAGGAATGATAATTCAAGGAGCAGGAGAAAGGAGGAGCTGCTGATGTAGAAAGCTGTGAAGCTTGTGAAGATAATATAGTCTTGTTTGCAAGTAGGGTTTCGGGTTTTCGGCGGCCAGCTTTAGGATTCACAATGGTTTGGTGTGATTGGGCCCGAGTAACCGACCGGTCCAGCCCAATCAAATGGGCCTCGGCACCGGGCTTTATTTTTTAATACCCGATTTGCAAGCTGTAACATCTCCATAGAACTAGAGTGGTATTGTATGTCGCCATGTACTTGTTATTTGTCTACTAGTCATGCAGTCGAAGCAATGATCAATACGCTCGAGTTTGTTTTTGTTGATACGTTTATGATAATATGTAGTTGTTATCGTTTAAAGGTGAAACTTATTAGACGTCTAATTGGATTTGTAAAATGGAAATGCATAATATCACCTGGAATCACAATCAACTGTTATCCTTGACTTCCTATTTGACACTCCTATATATGAAAGAGAGCGAAAGGATCCTTTGAGTATCTGTCAGCTTGATCTTGTGGTTCCTACTCTCTATGGTTTTATGCCTCTTTCTAACTCTAGCTTTTACTTCTTGCTTTTGTCGCATGTGTAAGTGGTTGGTTATAACGATTGCCTTTTTTGATTTCGAACCAAATCTGGACTTCAACGATTGAAGAATAAGTTGATAACGAGTCAATTAATGACCTTACAATTGTAATAGGGATAAAAAGGTTATCAACTATTATTGAACGTGGAAAGTTGTCATCACACATACAATTGACAGAGGAGATGGATCATTACAATGGATCTCCCCCCCCCCCCCCTATTATTCACTCAAAACAACACCCGACCCGTACCATTAATTAATAGAACCCACAAGAATAAATCAACCCGAACACAAAAACGGGTAACAAAGAAAGTGACCGTTGCACAAGCAAAACGTATCCACAGTTAAGAAGCTAGCCCACGAGCTTAGTTGAGCACAGCACACGTCTTACGGATCTCACCCGCAGAGCCGGTAAGGACCTCGACCTGGCCCATCTTAACCATGGACTTTCCGAACTCGGCGAAGAAGGTGGATGGTGGGCCGTTGACCAGCTGGACTATGTAGTTCTTGGTGGTGGAGCTGGTGGTCAAGGCGGCGTCCGACTGGAAAAGCCCTCGCCTCTTGAGGAGCAGCTTGTAGTAGCTGAGGTCGAACGTCTTGAAGCTGCCCGGGTCCATCTCCACGATGGTCGTGTTGTCGCTCGCGAACTTGCACTTCCTCGACTTGAGGTTGGCCGCGTACTCGCTGTCGAGAGCCGGGTCCTCGTCGGCATTGCCTTTCCCGGTGAAGTTGTATAGACGCTTTGAGAAGGATGAGCAGTGGGATACCCCAATCGTGTGTGCACCTATTTATATCAACACCAAGCAAGAAATTACATCATTGCATTGTACGTAAAACTAGCTAGCTAGTAATAGTTACATGGAATTAAATGTATTGTTTTGTAAGTAAGTATGCGTTAGGTACCAGAGAGCAAGACCAAGTCCTTCAAATTCAAAGTTTTGTTGGCGAAGCTTTGTTGGAGGGTGGTGAAGTTGCTGGTGGGAGCAGGGATGTTGGCCAACGCCTCCGATGCTTTCGAGACGGTGCCGTCTCGTCTGCCCGTTGGCACGCTCCAAGATGGACCTCCCTATATATGTACACACAAATAGTAGTATAGTACGTTAGACTTTAATTTGATCAATACATGTGAGCAAGTGAGCAACATATGTACGTATAGGTAGATATATTAATTACAGTGGCGACAACGGCGTCTCTAGCGACCAAGGCGAGGGTGTCGGCACAGGACACGATGCCAGGGCACTCAGCTTCGAGGAGGGCTTTGATGCGTTCGATGAAGTCGAACCCTCGGAGGGTTAGGTTGGGCGCGGCTGATTTCTCGGCCGAGTTGCTTGAGGTTGAGTTTATCAGCACCGATCCATCACATCCCTGTATCACGATTAATTAAACCGAAACATTGATTAATTTAGTGATTTGTTAAGCTTAACCAAATCATATGTGCGTGATGATCGAATACAAACCCGGCACGGCCACATGCATGATATCATTGATGATCGATTTACAATATGGGGCCTAGTACGTTGAAAAGGCTTACTAAACTAGCATGTGATTTAGGTAAAGTAGTAGGTAACAATTATTGTATTCAATTCTTCGACCAAAATAAAAGTTATTGTATTCAATTCGTGTATACGTATTGAAATATATGTATACTTTTGCCACGCGGCGTGCTACCATTACGCTAACATAATTGATATAAGATTTTGATACACTTAAAATAAAAATGAGTTAGGTTAGTCTATTCTTAACCATTAAACTATACTAGAGTGATTTGTTAGGCTTGTCCTTGTACTTCTACCTAGAACAAGGCAAATTATAATTAAAGGTGCATATATCTCTGTCGTTGTATATGACGTCCTTTGTAATTAATTAAGAGCTAGATGCAAAGACCGAGCTCACTACTCACTAAGCTATCGCTAAATGATGAGATCACTACTCTTATACGTTCATTTTATACATGTCCAAACTGTAATACTTAGCTTGATTTTGATTAAAAAAATCATATATGGATCTAAAATGTAATAACGCAAACATACATGATAACATGAATATGTACGTAGGGATTATGAATAGAAAGTATAACACATTAACTCACCCGAACGAAACAATCATGGAAATGCAGCCTAATGAGAGCAGCTGCCAAGTTAGGAGCATTGGGAATGTGAAGGTTCACAAAATCGCTGACAATCTTCTCAGCTTTGGGGCAGCTTGACTTGTAGAAGCCCTCTTGCAACTGAGCCGAAGCTCCTCCAATCGATACGACCGCCATCACTCCCAACACCACCAACCCGAAATACCTGAACCGACCCATCTTCGACTCGTCAACCCGGATTTGACTAGTACCGTGTTCTTTGATAGAATCACTCGCAACTATTTGTTAGCTATTAGCTCAGTTGGTTTGGGAAACAATGGAACGGCTACGTGGGTATTTATACACGGTTTTGAGTTGGTCCATTATTGTCACCATCATTTAAATTGATCGTTTAACAGCTAGATAAACTTTTATATTCATCTTATATACGTTGTGACCTTTTATATTCAATAAGTTTTATAGTCCATCACTTTTATAATTTATACACATATTTAATTTATCAACAAGCTGAAGATTAAATAATGAGCATTCTACCAAAAAAAAAGAAGATTAAATAATGAGCAGTTAGGGTTCCTCCCGTTAGGGACAAAACTTGACCGCATCGATGACAATTTCTGCTTACATACACATGCATCAATATATAATGCCAATGGCCTGGACGTACACATATGTCTTGTTTCTTTTAATTCTTATTGCATATGCACTGTTCGTTCGAAAGCAAAGCTTAGCTAGCATAATGAATTATGAGTGAGTAATTAAGAACGTAAATTATATGTTTATGAGGGAACCCCAATGACAAGAGGAAGAAGGCTGGGGTATAGGTTCATTTGATTTGGTCACCTACTCTCAATCAATTTGGGATTGAGCCCATGAAATTAATTTCTAAAAAATAATAAGATTGGAATTCATTTGTGCAACACTTTATTCTCTATATATTTTTTTTTATCTTATATTTTTTTTTTATCTTAACTTTATTCTCTATATAATTGGCTACAATCTGTCACCAGCGAGCGAGTCAATGTATACAAAGGATTCCTTCAACATTTTTTTTTCATAGTAATAGTAAGTAAAATTCGTTCACTCAAGCAGAGTGTACAAGATGAACCCGCCAGGTTGGAATTTATCAAATATTTTCAATATTCCACACCTCCTTTCTGAATTTTTACAAGCTAAATTTCATATTTTTTCTCCATTTATCTTGAAATACCGAACATCCATCCAAGTTTCCAACTATTTTTTTAACGGCTAAGTCAATAAATTTAGCAATGCTCTACCTTAAACTCCAGCTCAATATATTCAACAAAGACAGATAAGATGCAAGTGATCACTACATGCATGTCGGTTTGGGTTCGCAAAGTTTTTTGGGGGAAAAAAATGTACACACAAATTTGGTTAGATATATTTTTGGAAAGCAGTAAGAAGGCGGAAGGGATTTTTTTCAAAGAAAAAAAGTGGTCGGGGGAGTATAAGAAAATTAAAGGTATTATACATCACATGTTATGATTTTTTTAAAATTTTTTTGATGTCATGTTATGTGAACTATATTTGGGGTGACAAGGGAAAGGGCCAAAATCGTAACGTGTAAGGTATCTCAAAAGATGTAAATCCATATTAGTTGAAGACAATCCGTAATGAGAAAAATCCCAGAATAATCCCCTTTTCAATTATAAATTCCAAAAATATACCCCCATGTAATATTCTTTCTAAAACTGCATCTTTTAATTAGAAATACCAAAATAGCCCTATTAATTAAAAGATAATAAATACCCATTCATTAAAAAAGGCCTCTCATCCAGAATACATATTACAGAGAAAGTCTTCCAACGCATTCCGACAACTACTAACGCACCACCACTGCACCGCCAACGATTCTGATGAGGTGTGTATTGTACTTCCTCAATTAGGGTTGCATAAAATTATGCTTAAGATGAAATTAGGGTTTGAAGAATTATTATATGGACATACCTGATTTTGAAGAACTTGTATGTAGTTTGATTAAACTAATTAAAAATCTTAATTTTAGGCATTGTAAGTTCGATTTACAATTCGGCATGACCGGCGTTGAGGTCGTAAATTTGATTTACAGAAGCTAATCTACATAAAATTAATGTAACAGAATCTTAACAACTTTAATTTACATAAAATCTAATCTACATAAAATTAATGTAACACATACACAAAATTAATCTACATAAATTAATGTAATACTTAAATAAACTAGACTAAATCTACATAAATCTTATCTACATACATTTAATGTAACAATTTCACCGACATAAATTATTCTACATAAAATTTAATGTAACAAGATCCTAGCAAATATTATGCAACAGAATCTTAACAACTTTAATTTACATAAAATCTAATCTACATAAAATTAATGTAACACATACACAAAATTAATCTACATAAATTAATGTAATACTTAAATAAACTAGACTAAATCTACATAAATCTTATCTACATACATTTAATGTAACAATTTAACCTACATAAATTATTCTACATAAAATTTAATGTAATAAGATCCTAGCAAATAAAATAAAATTTAACCTACATAAATCTACATAAATCTAATAAACTAAAATTTAATGTAATAAACTAGACTAAATCTACATAAATCTTATCTACATACATTTAATGTAACAATTTAACCTACATAAATTATTCTACATAAAATTTTGTAACAAGATCCTAGCAAATATTATGCAACAGAATCTTAACAACTTTCATTTACATAAAATCTAATCTACATAAAATTAATGTAACACTTACACAAAATTAATCTACATAAATTATTGTAATACCTAAATAAACTAAACTAAATCTACATAAATCTTATCAACATACATTTAATGTAACAATTTAACCTACATAAATTATTCTACATAAAATTTAATGTAACAAGATCCTAGCAAATAGTATGCAACAGAATCTTAACAACTTTCATTTACATAAAATCTAATCTACATCATTTTTAATGTAATAAACCCTAGCAATATTAATGTAACATACCAAAGTTGCGAATTGCAGGTTTACGCAAATCGACCTAGGAGGTGGAGGGGTGGCCGGCGGGGGGCTGGTGCGGCCAGCGGGAGGGTGGTGGCCGGCGTGAGGGTGGTGGCCGGAGGGAGGAAGGTGGCCGGCGGGAGGATGGTGGCCGGCGTAGATGCGTAGATCTGGGCAAGGCTATGGCGGCGGTAAGGATACGACGGTAGGGCGGGGGGCGGCAGCCGGAGGGAGCATGGTGGCCGGCAGATGGAAGGTGGCCGACGGGAGGAAGATTGCAGGACGGAGAATTACGTAAAAACTGTAGAATGGAGGTTTCTAAATTTACGTAAATTGGTTGTAGAGGGCAATTTTGTCCAATTTTATGTAATAGGTTATTATTGTCCAATCTATTGTCTAGGGGTATATTATTGGAATTCATTAATGAAAATAGGCTATTAGTGTCTTTAACCCATCCGTAATTCGTTTTTTTATTCAAAACTAATTTTCATTATATATTGCAATATCACATGTTATAAAATAAAATAAAGTATACTATACTTGTATTGTATTACATGCTACTCAATTATATTACATGAGAAAGAGTCATGTAGGAAGGATTGTTGTGGTGAGAAATAGGAATGGATCTCCACCGTCCGATTTAACGGATCCAATGGCTCAGATTTAATCAAATTTGACAATTAAATCCCCCCCCCCCGCGCGCGTTTTCGGATAAAACCGTATTTTCCGAAAAAAATTTTTTCATTTCTCATTTAGGCATTCTCTCTCCTCCCAAATTCTCTCTGTTTGTGGAATTGCTCCCGACTTCATCTCCCCTCAAATCTTCTCGTCACTGCTCGGAGACCGCTCCTCTCCATCGCCAGATTCATCCGCTCCTCTCCGCCGGATCTGGATCTGCATCTTCTCCGCCTTCCTCCGCTCGATCTCGCCTTCGCTCGATCGCAGACGCTCGATCTCCGCCGGATCTCGACCGCCTTCCGCCGAAGAAGCCTCTTTCTCCGCCGGACCAATCCGTTTCTCCTCGGGAATCACGGCGAGGGAGGAGAAGGCGTCGAATTGGGGCCCGATCTCGCAGATCTGGAACTCGGAGGCCCCGATCTCGTAGATCTGGAACTCGGAGGCCCCGATGTTGGCGTTGTCGCAGGCGAATCGGCCAAATTTGAAGAAGAGAGCGACGATGATGGCGTCTCCGAGGAGGAAGACGAAGTGGTGGTTGACGATCAGGGAGGAGAAGCGGCGGAGGATGAGGTCGGAGAGCCGGCAGAGGATGAGGTCGGAGAGCCGGCGGTGAAATAGGATGAGGTCCCTGCCTCCCTCTCAGGTAGTTCACTACATTTTATGAATTCTCAATTTCGTGTTTCAATTCATGTGAATCGGTCATTTGAACTTCAATCTCATAGTGCGGAATTTTAGCGCTTCCTTGTCTGATTTGTAGAAACTGATTTCGCTGATCTAATCTCTAAAATTGTGCAGAGGAGTCATTGGACAATCATCCTCTGAAATCCACGATCGTGGTTGCACAATCCACGATCGTGGTTGCACAATCCACGATCTTCTACTCCTCTGTCACGTTCTTCTTCGTTTGCAAGTGTTTACTCAGATTGGCAGGGATTGGAGCGAGGTGGAAGAGGAATTTCCTGAAATCGGTAAGCTAGGCGGTTAGATTGCGGAAACCTTCATCCTGTAATTTTGCTTCAATTGTGCAATCGAATTTCTGCCAATAATATAGTGAGAGATCTGCGCTCTTCTGCATACTCTGCTGTTATGAATTTCTTAGCTAGCGATCTTCGGATTTTGAAATCGGTGAAATCGAATTTCTGTGTTGTTTGATTTGAAAAAAAAACATGACCATTGAGTTGCACAAACGTGACCATTGGAGTTGCACAAACGTAATCATTGAGTTGCACAAACGTGACCATTGAGTTGCACAAATGAATTCAACACATTGGCAATAGAGTTGAAGAACAAATTGACCATTGAGTTGCACAAACGTGACCATTGAGTTGCACAAACGTGACCATTGAGTTGCACAAATAGAATTCAACACATTGGCAATAGAGTTGAAGAACAAATTTTCATTGGTTGCACAAACGTGACCATTGAGTTGCACAAACGTGAACATTGAGTTGCACAGACGTGACCATTGAGTTGCACAAATAGAATTCAACACATTGGCAATAGAGTTGAAGAACAAATTGACCACTGAGTTGCACAAACGTGACCATCGAGTTGCACAAACGTGAACATTGAGTTGCACAAACGTGACCATTGAGTTGCACAAATAGAATTCAACACATTGACAATAGAGTTGAAGAACAAATTGACCACTGAGTTGCACAAACGTGACCATCGAGTTGCACAAACGTGAACATTGAGTTGCACAAACGTGACCATTGAGTTGCACAAATAGAATTCAACACATTGGCAATAGAGTTGAAGAACAAATTGACCACTGAGTTGCACAAACGTGACCATCGAGTTGCACAAACGTGAACATTGAGTTGCACAAACGTGACCATTGAGTTGCATAAATAGAATTCAACACATTGACAATAGAGTTGAAGAACAAATTGACCACTGAGTTGCACAAACGTGACCATCGAGTTGCACAAACGTGACCATTGAGTTGCACAAACGAAAAATAATCAAAAAAAAAATCGGGAAAAAATCGGGAAAAAACGAAAAAAACGCGTATAATACGCGAATTATACGCGTATAATATGCGAATGATTCGGCCGAGATTTATGGGCGCGCGTGTGATGGGCTGTTTCCTCCGCTTGATGAACGGCCGAGATTCATTCCTATTTCCTACCATAATAATCATTCCTACCGGATCCGGACCCTTATATATGGCCGGACGTGGAGAATTGAACTTACGTGAGAGAATGAGGATGAATCTAAATCATTCATTAGAGTATACAATAAGATAAGAATATGCACATATGAGAAGACAAGATCAGGCTAAGTGAAACTTAAGACACATGCATGTTAAATACACAATAGTTTGTCACATATTACACTCACCTGATAAAGTTCACAGCATATTCAGTCGTGCTAAATAAAAAAGAAGTCATATTAAGTGAAAATAAACAATCGTTCGTGTATATTGCAGACTTGTGAAAAAAGTTTAAAACACACGCAATAAGATAAAGCATGAATAATTATGTTAAGTGATTAAGAAAATATAATCATGTAAAATGAAAATGCATAGTCATATAAAATGAAAAGACATCGTCATTCGGCAAATTTTATATGTTCGAAGGTACAAAAAATTGCTTTTTTTCCACATCTGTGTGATCTCAATCATATCGTTAATATAATCCAGAGTGAAATGTCCGGCCTTAACCCATGACCCAAAGTATCATTTGTCTTCATAACTTTTATTTTCACATTATCCATTCGATAATCTTTTTATTGATAGTAAAAGTATATGACTAATATGACATGATTTGCAATTGTAAGTTGGACAGAGGTCTAGCAAACAATTAAGCTCCAATGTCCTTATTTAAGACAAAACATAACCTATGAAAAATTAAGGATCGAATAATAGTACTAGAGGCATGACTTTGAGTAGCCTTCGTGACCTTAGACATAAAGATATCTAAATAAAAAATAATAGTTAAATAAGGGTATGTGTTAACCACATTTTACACTAATAAATATGCACTAGTAGTCTAGTACGCTGAAAGTGGTTTGTTTGTCCTTATCTTGTATGTATAAATTAACCGGAAGAAGGGAAAACAAATTGGAGCCACCCACCACGAACGACCCACTTGGACAGTTGGACGCATAAAAAAAATAATACTCCTACTAAACTATACCAAATTTATGAACGTTACAAAGGGTCCATCTATTCTTTAACCCTAACCTAAGTTGTTAATTCAAACTGCAAATCTGCAAGCTTATTAAAAAAACACCCTGAGATGTTAGCTAATCTCCATCGATCCCGGTAATTAATTATTGATTGCCAATTTACAATTCGCAACAAGGTGTACGTACTACCAGCTCCAAGTGCAAAGTAAAACAAAACTCCATCAATTTTAAAAACTCAACGAACAGATATTCTACCAATTACGTAGCAATTACATGCTTAAATGCAAAGCCACTAATTGACATTATCTGAAATCAACATGCCCGTTACAAGATTATTAAAACTTCCTTGCCTCTTGACTCATCATCTATCACGAATGAAATTTCTGTGAAAGCTCAGATTGGTTGAGCGGAAACTATGGAGAGATTGGAGAGAGGTGTTACCTAAGCTATAGGTATGGCCGGTGGTTATGTACTATTTAGATGGTTTTCTATCGACACGTTTTTCATCTTTATTTATTAGCTATGGACACCGTTTAGTTATGGGGTGTCTTATTTGTTACTCTACTGACGTCTCTAACAAATTTCAAGTCGAAGTTGGCAAACTTTTAAAGGATCTACTCGCGCATGAAGCTCCCTATGAAAATGCCGAATTCGGAAGAGTTTTGAATAGGTTTAAGCTTGAATAAGAGAGGATTGAGGAGAAGATTAGGGGAAGAGAGAAAAGAGTTTAAGAGATGAGACATTCTGTTGTATTCGTTAATCCCCCAACAACCCCTTTTAAAGGTCTTCTTATCAAAAACCATTTTGAAGGTTAACTACCATTTTCCAAAGTTTACCCTGTGATTCCCATTATAACCATTTTTCACTCTTATTCCTACTAGGACCATTATATGACACAATAGTATTTATTACTATGATTCCATCCTTTTTGGGTATACGTGCACTGTCAGTTGTCATCTACATCCACAAATAATAGTATTATGAACAGCAAAATTCAACTGAACTCAAAGGGCATGATCCAAATAGACAAGTCCATCAGAACTAGGGAGCCATATTCAATGGTGAGATGTGGAGATCAGATCAAGCAACTATAGAAACAAAGCGGATTAGCAAACAATGAAGACGAATGATACAACTGATTCACCGAACATTAGTAGGAATATACGAGAGGTTTGACGTCGCTACAAGCCCCTAGAAGAACGGCCTTCCTTCCCGCCAAGTGTCTGGATAATAGCTTCCAACAGCTTGATATCCTGGTCTCGTTTGTCTATCTCGTCCTGTTTCGCCCGAATCTCTTGCATGTGAAGTTCAAACACCTCTGTAGCCAAAAACAGGGATTGTTAGAAATGGCAATAAAAAGCCTTAAGACAAGAGTTGAAGCTCATGACTGCAAAAAATGTCTTACAAGCCTACTAAAACCGCCAAGTGACATTTAACATGGACCAGCAGCACATTTACTTACAAATGATGCTAAAACAGTCCTGCTTATGAATGCCATCAGGTCATTCGGCAAACTGGCAAGTTAAAAAAAAAAAAAAAAAAAAAAAAGGCTGTGCAGGGGGCGTGTTCATTATAAGGAGAATAATATTTGCAGCCAAGGAATGCCTTGAACAAACGACTTACAAAACTTTAAGACATCAGAAATGCAGGAATCAGAGAACCTTTTGACTGGAGCAAATCCAGCTAGGGTAAAAACTGAACTGAGGTTAGTTTGTCCTATAAATACCCATTGAAGGATCATTCAGGATTTATCCTTGATTAAGGCATCACTCCTTTTCTTATTCCAGTTTTGTCACTGTTTCTATTACCTGTTTGGTTTTGTGGGTGCTCAGAGCTGTGCATTGTGTTAATAGGGCGAAAAAACCTCACCTGGCCTAAGACCAAAACATCAGAATGATAAAAATCCAAAATGATGCCACCTGGGTGATCTTTTGCGCAGCCTAAGAACGGAACAACTTTATACATGATAATCAAATCATATTTTTATGCCTAAGACCTAGTAATTTCTAACTCGCTCTGTTAAGAGCTGAGGGAACACGTATGTGCTCATTCTTGGAAAAACAGAGTGGGGCAATGCTGTGGAATTGTAGAAAACATATTAAGCTGCAAGACTCAGGTTCTCCTTGTCGAGAACTAATTCATAAATTAAAATCTTACATACAAGGCCATAGAATACCATCCCTAAATATCATTCTCTTTTGAGCTTTGTCAATCGTCTATGAACTCAAATCCATGGTTAAGCTATTTGAACCACAAAGTATTATTCAAGCTTTCAATTGTGCCCAACTACACGAGCAGAATGCAAACGTCCAAGTCAGATGGAACCAACCCCTCCCATTCCTTCCCATGCCCAGCACCAAATAAAAGTTTGCAAACACCCTATGTTCAAAGACTTAAACCAAAACCTCCCTTTTTCCTATCATACAATAAAAGTACCAACCACAGTCCCTGAAAGCTCACTTTCTGAGAAATTCAAGAAACCTTTGGCTCTGGTTATAACAGTCAAGAAATATGTTCAGCTGTTCTCACCCCCAACGCTGGTTGCAAAACCAAAATAACCTCCCACGAAATCCGAGATCATTTACACCTAAACAAAATCTACTCCTTGGCCAAACCTTAAGGCATCATCTGAGAGCTTTTCTCTTAAGTGTACTAAAACCTTCTGGTCACTTAGTATATAAGTTTCAAGTCAAGAATACTTGCTATGTACGGACTATAATTTTGAGGATAGTAAAAGCTTTCTAAGTAATGCATCAGACTTTTGCTTCATGATGGATAAAGATGCCAACAGTTGATTAATCCTAAAGTGTTAATCACATCTCATTGTTTTTTTAGTTTGAGTAGGTGGACAATTCAATCTTTTCATCAAAACCACTATCTAATTTGAACAAGGAAGTTCAAAAATGCATTTCATTTCAGCCATTAAGAAAGCATAGTCAATGTTGAATGCTTTTGTTCTTTCATAATATAACACATCAGCATTGAAAAGAGAGTTTGAGCATACTTGAGGTGTTTTCAAGCTCCTTTGTGATTTCTTGGGCACGTAACTCAGCAGCTCTCTGAGCTGCCTCAGCCTGTCGCTTCTCTGTACGAGCATGAGCAGCAGCTGTTATAGCAGCATCAAGCTCCCGCTCCAAAGTTTCAACCCTCTGCTCAAGAACCTGAAAACAAAGTCTCTAAATAACTCTCCAGCATATATATAGGTCATACAACATCTCTCATAACTTGTTGCTAACTGAAAACTGAACAAAAAAGCCAAGCTTATCAGCACAAACTAACATTGTGAACATCAAAAAGTGCAGGTTTCATCACTTTCACTCGGTACCATGAACACACATCATTCGTCCCTCTTATCTATATGCACAAAATTGAATCAAACGGAAATCCTATCATAAACTCCCTCTTCGAATAAGAGCGTTCAATTCAACCTACCACGTACACAAATCACAACTAGATTCAATCACTGACCGGACAAATCAAAGCAATTTTCATGAATATAGCTGGTAATCAAAAGCCAAAATTAGGGTCACCATACAGGGAACAATTTCAGCACAATCAAATTCAGGTCAGCGAAATTGAACTTTGGGACTGATAAAAGAGGAGAAATGTAAATTGGGAGTGGAGAAACCTTGATGGTCCGGGCTTGTTCGGTAGAAAGAGAGGCCCTGGAGAAGGTTTCATCATCGACGAAAACGGCTTTCTTGAGAAGAAGCTTCTGTAAAGACTCCAAATTAGCAGACATCTCAGATAAATTAGCGATTGCTGCGCTCCATCTCTCGTTTCCCTTTCCTGATTTCTCTCTTTCTTCCATCATTGGCAATCTCTGGCTATTCCGGTCGATCGATCGATCTCAATTTGTTAATGTTTTTTCGGTCGAATAGATCGATCTCAATTTGTAAGAGCGAATGAAATAACCTTGAAAGGCATTATTACGCATTATATTATTCTTTTTTCACAGAACAATAAATAAATAAACGTATTACAGTACATTATTTTTTTGGTCGGAAAACGTATTACTCCGTACTTTTCTTTTTTTTGAGCAAGTATTACATTATTTTATCATAGGTTAGTATCGTACTCCATATATATGCATACTGCTGTAACTTGCCTCCTTCTATGCTAAAAATCAGGGGATTAGGGAAATTTTTTCGGGTTAAAGACGTCAATAACCTATTTTCATTAATCAATTCCAATAATATACCCCTAGATAATAGATTGGACAAGAATAACCTATTACATAAAATTGGACAAAATTGCCCTCTAAAAACAATTTACGTAAATTTAGAAACCTCCCCTCTACAGTTTTTACGTAATTCTCAGTCCTGCAATCTTCCTCCCGTCGGCCACCTTCCATCTGCAGGCCACCATCCTCCCGCCCGCCGCCGCCCTCCTGCCGGCCACCGGCCTCCTGCCGGCTGCCGCCCTACCATCGCATCCTTACCGCCGCCATAGCCTTGCCCAAATCTACGCATCTACGCCGGCCACCTTCCTCCCTCCAGCCACCATCCTCTCGCCGGCCACCACTCTCCCACCGGCCGCACCAGCCCCCCGCCGGCCACCCCTCCACCTCCTAGGTCGAATTACATAGACCTGCAATTGGCAACTTTGGTATGTTACATTAATTTTTCTAGGGTTTGTTACATTAAAAATTATGTAGATTAGATTTTATGTAAATGAAAGTTGTTAAGATTCTGTTGCATAATATTAGCTAGGATCTTGTTACATTAAATTTTACGTAGAATAATTTATGTAGGTTAAATTGTTACATTAAATGTATGTAGATAAGATTTATGTAGATTTAGTCTAGTTTATTTAAGTATTACATTAGTTTATGTAAAGTAATTTTCTGTATGTGCTACATTAATTGTTACATTAAATTTATGTAGATTAGATTTTATGTAAATTAAAGTTGTTAAGATTCTGCTGCATAATATTTGTTAGGATCTTGTTGCACCAAATTTGTTAGGATCTTGCATAATATTTGTTAGGATCTTGCATAATATTATGTTGCATAATATTCTGTAACACCAAATTTTATGTAGAATAATTTATGTATGTTAAATTGTTACATTAAATGTATGTAGATAAGATTTATGTAGATTTAGTCTAGTTTATTTAAGTATTACATTAATTTATGTAGAGTAATTTTGTGTATGTGTTACATTAATTGTTACATTAATTTTATGTAGATTAGATTTTATGTAAATTAAAGTTGTTAAGATTTTGTTGCATAATATTTGTTAGGATCTTGTTACACCAAATTTGTTAGGATCTTGCATAATATTTGTTAGGATCTTGCATAATATTCTGTTGCATAATAATTTGTTACACCAAATTTTATGTAGAATAATTTATGTATGTTAAATTGTTACATTAAATGTATGTAGATAAGATTTATGTAGATTTAGTCTAGTTTATTTAAGTGATACATTAATTTATGTAGAGTAATTTTGTGTATGTGTTACATTAATTTTATGTAGATTAAATTTTATGTAAATTAAAGTTGTTAAGATTCTGTTGCATAATATTTGTTATGATCTTGTTACAGTAAATTTTATGTAGAATAATTTATGTATGTTAAATTGTTACAATAAATGTATGTAGATAAGATTTATGTAGATTTAATCTAGTTTATTTAAGTATTACATTAATTTATGTAGAGTAAATTTTGTGTACAATACATACCTTGTGATCGGCGTCGTTGTCGTTGGTGGTGCGTTGGTGATGATTGGGTGGTGCTTTGGTAGTCACCGGAATGCATTGGAAGGCTTCTCTGTAATACGTATTTTGGATGGGAGTTGTTAAATTGATGAGTATTTATTATTGCTTCTTTAATAGGGGTGTTTTGGTATTTTCAATAAAAAGATATAGTTTTGGAAATAGTATTAGATAGGGGTATATTTTTGGAATTGATAATTGAAAAGAGGATTATTGTGGAATTTTTCTCAATTTTTTCCAAACTGGGCAGTTTTGAGATTTTAATTCTCAAAATAGGCTCGGTGAAAAATAATTGACGGATATGGGCACTATGTAGGCACGGAGACGTCTTCTTTTTGGCCCGGACAGAAAGACGTTGGCTGGGCCAGCGTCTTTGACAACGTCTCTTTGTATTTTAATTTTTTAAATAAAATTCGGTATTATTTTTTTTCAAAATATTATTATGAAATTTAATTAAAATGAATTAATTCAAATTATCAAATTTAATAATTTTTTTGTTACGGTTTAAGGGAAAGACCGATATACTTACATGTATGATCAAAAGACATTATCTCGTTCGATTATCTTCCTCGTTATAAAAACTTAACTTGTGTATATATTATATATATATATTTTAGAGATGTTAAACGGGTCGGATCTCAACCTGAAAGCTCAGATGCCTTACATAGGCATTGAGAGCTCCAAAACGGGACCTAACTATGTCGTTTTGGACACTAAAACGCGGTTTTGAAGGCTTAAACGGTTTTTTTTTCGAGAACCCCCAACACACAGGCCCTTCGGACATGGCTATAGCCCCGTCTCGAAGAGACCTTCGAAACGACATAAAATACGCCCCGTTCCGATAACCGAGCGCAAAGATATGACCCTTTTCTCGTTCGAGGCCACGACGTCTGTCCGCTTCTCCCCAGATTCTGGACTCATGTCGGACCGGAAACCGCCAACCCAAGACTCCATCTCGTGGCTTACGTCGAGACCTTCGAACCGACTGCTCACACGCCTCGAACGGATCACCGAGCCAAAAGTTATTGCGTTTCACACCGATGTTTCAACCCCTACGCACCATCTTACCGCTGGACAGCAAACTCCGGTTTATAGCACAGGCTTAAGCTGTATTTATATATGGTTTCGTATATAACAATGAATGCAGCCCGTGGCCCAAAGGTGGATCTCAACCTGAACCCGAACCGGAATCTACCCGACCCGACCCGTTTAACACCTCTAAAATATAAAATATATATAAGATATACACAAGTTAAGTTTTTATAACGAGGAAGATAACCGAACGAGATAACATCTTTCCCTTAAACCGTAACAAAAAAATTATTAAATTTGATAGACATATAATTTGAATTAATTCATTTTAGTTAAATTTCATATTAATATTTTGAAAAAAAAATAATACCGAATTTTTTTTAAAAAAAATAAAATACATAGAGAGACGCTACGCTGGCTGAGCCAGCGTCTTTGTCCCGGGCCAAAAAAGGCGAAAGACGCTGGCTGAGCCAGCGTCTCCGTGCCTGTAGAGTGCCTGTACCCGTCAATTATTTTTCACCGAGCCTATTTTGAGAATTAAAATCTCAAAACTGCCCAGTTTGGAAAAAATTTCGGGATTAGGACCCTGTGTCTTTGCAGACGAGAACTATTTTATTTTATCTTTTTTGTCTTAAAACATATACAGATCTTTTTTTTTTTGTTCAAAATGTACAGATCTTTGATAATGTGTATCATTTTTTCTCACGAGAACTAACTTTATTTTGGCTTAAATTAGGGGATTAGGATCTCAATGTATAAGTACGTTACATACATACATCCTCTTTGAAGGAAAATTTTCTGGTGTGTATACAGAATAATATAACACATTATGGAGAGTATAAACTAAATCGATCGGCTAGTTTGCCTCAAAAAAAAACAAAATGTTATAAAAAAAAATTCGATCGGTTAGAATTGGTGCAGGATATTCGCTCCACGGTTAGGCCACAGAAGGGTTTTCCCCAATCAATTTTCTCTTACCTTCTCTCTTTGAAGGAAAATTTTCTTGATAACTTCTTTCTGCTAACTATGTTCATATCCATTCCACTACACCACACTACTAGGCCAGGGTAAACTGCTTCGGTTGTTGCAATGAGTGATTTCACACATAGGATGATGTGCATAAGTGGTTAGAGTTTGTTAATTAGCCGCTCATTTTAGTATACATGTGAGTAATCTATACTACCTATAATATAAAGCGGAGACAATGTCTTCACAAAAAATTGCGCCACGTGTCATTTCGATAATATAATAATCAGTCGGGCCCTCTTTTATACAGATTAGGTAGTTAGAATCTTATATAATCTTATCCCGTAAAAATTACCAAAAATCCCGAAAATTATGAATTCTATCCTACTAAGAATTAGTTTTAATCTTCTCATAAATATTATTATTTAATAAAACGTGATATTTATCGTAAAGTGATTTTTAAAAAAAATCTAACTTATTTATATTATGAGTTGATTTAATATTGGTAAAAAAACACTAATCACAATACGAACATAAATATATAATATTCTATATTTTTAACGTGATTATTGACGTTACATATCTATATTAAATTGGATTTATAATCACGGTACTCATACATGGTACGGGGGTTAAACTAGTCTTAAGCAATTTTGTAATCAACTAGTGTATTTTCCCGTGCCCTGCACGGAATTTTATTAAAATATTTTAAATGTGTTTAACTATAATTTTTATTATTAATAATGACCTCTGTCCAATTTTCTCTATTTTAAATGTGATAACGTAAAGAGAACTGATAACACATTTGGAAAAATAAGGTGACGTAATATAATGAACTTATATCTTATCGTGACATGTGGTACAAAAAATGAGATAGATTAATATGTAAGCTGGTAAATATGAGATAGTTTTTTTTCTTACTCGTTGTAAGTAAATTTTCAAAAAAAATCATAACATTATATGGAAAACAAAAGATTTGGTAAACAAATGGATTCATTTATAAATATTAAAAGGAGGGAAAAGGCTAACTAGCCTATGGGGAAAAATTAATGTGGCGGAAGGCCCATGGCAAAAATAAATGTTGTAACTAGGCGATTTTCCAAATTTACCCCTGGCAAAAAAAAAATTACGGACTGTCACCGCGTCCCACTCCATATCCAAAATTACGCACGTGCCACTGCGTTTCACCATCCATCCTGACACCTGTCACCGTTCATCTTGTCACCTGTCACCGTTCATCCTGTCACCGATCATCTTGTCACCGTTCATCCTGTCACCGTTCATCCCAATTTTTTGTCTATTATCAACCCTATCATCGCTTATTTTTTCGTCCTCTTGTCATCGCTTAAATTGTAGTTAAATCTTGTCATTCTTCATGTATTATCACCTATTTTAATATCACCGAATTTGTCATTAGCATTGTCATCGATTGAATTGTCGTCAAATCTTGTCATAAGACTTGTCACCATGTACCCTAATTTATCACCATATACAAGCAAGCATAAAAACTTGTCACTACGTACAAAATACTTGTCACCATGTACAAAAAACTCATTATCAAAAATTATTATTGAGTCTATGCGGGATTTGAACCCACATTACCGTGCATTAAGCACGTTGCTCTACCATTTGAGCTAATAGGCCATAATTAAAATTAATATATGAACAAATTAATTACAACTAGTAAACAAAAAAACTTGTCACCACCAAAACCCATAAACAGAAAGCCTGTCACCACCAAAATCTTGTCACCGATAAACTCCATAAACAAAAAAACTTGTCATCGACGAAACCCATGAACACAGATGGGTTTGGTAAGAAAAACTAGAGAGCCGATCCTAAGGCACAAACTTAAATCCAAGAAGAGTTGTATCCTAAAAGATAAGCTGACACAAGCTTATGCTGGTGATCAATTCCATGATATGCATTCAGTCTCAATCAGAGCACAAACAAACATCACAATTAAACGCCAACCGATCAACATAATCACAACTAACATTCTATTTCCAAACGAAAATCTCTTTGATTCATTGCAATCAGTTGTGAAACAACAGAGGAGTAAAACCAAGAACATCACGAAAAGCCAGTAAAGGGAGAGTAGACAGAAAAGCTAGGTCAGACAAGTTACACATCCTAGTCGACTCATATTTACAGAAGAAAGTAGCGGATGGAGTCCTCTCCTTGCGATCAGGCGGACCCGGCGGCGGATTTCCGGTAGATCTTGCCGAAGACGTGGAGAGCGGTAGATCTGAGCTCTTCCAGATCCTTGTGAGTGAAAGCTCTGCGAATCCCGCCGCCATCAAAATCAAAATCATATTTTAGAGAGCGGGAGATAGTGAGAGATGGATGGATGGATACCTGGAGGCGGAAGCAAATTGAGTGTCGACTATGGATGCTTGGGAGTTCCCTATCGTTGATCCTCTTCTACGGCCGATTTCGACAGGAGAAGGGGTGAGAAAAGAGATGGCCATTTCGACGACGAGATCTGCGAAGTCGTTTGCAGACGAGATCCGCAAGCTTGTGTAGCCATCGTTTGCAGACGAGATCCGCAGGCGACGGGTTGAACACGGTGTCAAGATCTGCGAAGTCGAGATCCGCCACCAATTGGAGTCGACGGGAACCGAAACCGAAACCCTAGATCTGCGAAGTCGAGATCCGCCACCAATCGGAGTCCAAATCCCTAGTCGAGATCTGCGAAGGAGAATTCCAGTATTGCGAAGGAGAGTTGCTGATTCGAACTGAAGGAGAGATGCCGATTGAGCGAGAGATCTTCAATGGCGGTGGATTCGTGAGGGAGAGAAGATGAGACGCGAGGAACGTGAAGAGAGAGGAGAGAGAGGGAGAAGGAAAAAAATGACTCGTGAAAAGCGATAAAGGGAAAAAAAAGGGGTTTATAAACCGACTACTTACTACATTAATTTTTATTTCAGCCTAATTAGTAACCTAAATTTGTCAAACTGACCTCTCCACCCCTTCCCTCATATTAAAAGCCATAAATAAATAAATTAAATTATAGTAAACATTATAGTTGGAAATGAAATATCTTTTTTTTATTATTTTCTCTATTTCATCTTTATCTTTATACTTAAAATAGACGTTTTATGTACAAATACGCTAGGATAAAATGGAAAGTTGAAAATTTGATTCTTATAATTGATGTCATATTTAGAAATAAACTAGTTTAACCCCCGTACCATGTACGGGTAATGCGATTATAAATCCAATTTAATATAGATATGGAATGTCAATGATAACGCAAAAATTGTAGGATCGTATATATTTATCTTCATATTGTGATTGATGTTTTTTTACCAATAGTAAATCAACTCATAATATAAATCAGTTGGATTTGTTTAAAAATTACTTTACAATAAATATCATGTTCTATTAAATGATAATACTTATTAGAAGATTATAATTAATTCTTTGTAAGTGATAATTCATAATTTTCAGGATAATTCATAATTTTTGATAAATTTTAATCAATTTTTACGAGATAAGATTATATGAGATTCTAACTACCTAATTTGTATAAAGGAGGGCCCGAATGATTATTTTATTATAGAAATGACACGTGGCGCAAATTTTTGTAAAGACATTGTCTCCGCTTTATACTAGAGGTAGTATAGATATAGTCATAGATGTAAAATAATGATCTTCAAATCACCTTGAAAATAATGATCTTCGGATCACCTATATGGATGTGACAAAGATAGCTAGGATCATAAAATAAATACTACAAACTTATCAAATCATCTATATGCAGTTGTATACTTGTATTCCATGATCTTCAAATATCCTTACCAAAAAAGCAGGTGTATAAAAAACAAATAACTTTTTTTAAGGAAATGTACAATTGATTTATATTTCCTAAAATTTTAGAATGGTTGTAGATCCACAGATTTTTTTTCAATCTTACTTTAAATAAGCTTGAAAGAACAAGGAAATGTACAATCTATTACTATATACTAAAGCGGAAACAAATTATGCCACCATATTGTGCCACATTACCCCTTTATTTAAAAAATCTTGATTTTATTATAATCTTATACATACTTAATTAAGATATTAGTTCTATCTTAGAATTTGAGTTGTTTAATTGATAATTCTATCCAAATATATAAACCTCTATCTTATCATTATACATGTTTAATTAATACATAGATCTATCATAAACCTTTTATTTAAAAAAAATATTTTTTTCGTCATAATCTATAAATCATAATCATAATATTGACGAAAATGGGTAACTAACCCATGGGAGACAAAAATTGAAGAGAATAGGCTACAAGGAAAAAAATTGTGCCCCCATAGGCTTTTTTCCAATTTTGCCCCTACCTTTTTTTTAAATTTACAACATGACGTCATCAATGGCATATGATGACGTCAGCACCCCTTACCACTATCGGCGTTGACCGGCGTTGACCAGTCGTTGACCGCCTTGTCATTAGTGATGGCAAGTAACTTGTCATCAGATGACAAGTTACTTGTCATCAGTCCACGCGCAGAAAACTTGTCATTTCATTCACGTACTCAACTTGTCATCTGATGACAAGTCGAGGTAAAACCCATCATTCACACAAAAAACGTGTCATCAGTGATAACCAGTTATGAAATTGACCTATGTGGGATTTGAACCCACATTATTGTGCATCAAGCACATTGCTCTACCATTTGAGCTAATAGGCCATAATTATAAGTAATATATATACAAATCTAACATACCCAAACCCATAAAATTATCCAAAAAACATTAAAACAGACTTGTCATCACCAAAACACATTAAAAAAGGACTTGTCATCGCCAAAACCCATAAAAACGAACTTGTCATCACCCAGAACCATAAAAACAACTTTTCATCACCCTAAATCATAAAATCGTCCCCAAAACACTAAAATGGACTTGTCATCCACAAAACCCACAAACTCAAAACCCTTATACCCACAACAAAACTTGTCATCACTTAAATCCGAACACAAAGTTGTCATCTAAAAAATCCAAAAACATATCCAAACCCATAAAATCATCCAACAAACCTTAAAACAAACCTGTCATCACCCCCAGAACCGTAAAACAACTTGTCATCACCAAAACACATTAAAAACGGACTTGTCATCGCCAAAACCCATAAAAACGAACTTGTCATCACCCAGAACCATATAAAACAACTTGTCATCACCCAGAACCTTAAAACGCACTTGTCATCAGTCAGATCCGTAGAACAAATTTACATTTCTCAAAACTCATAAAAAATCACTTGTCATCACCCCAAAACATAAAATCGTTTCAAAAACCCTAAAATCAACTTGTCATCCAAAAAATCCACAAACTCAAAAACCCTAAACCCACGAAAAAACTTGTCATCACTTAAATCCGAAAAACAAACTTGTCATCCAAAAACTCAAAAACACATTAAAAACAACTTGTCATCAGTCAGTCATATAAAATCATCCCAAAACCCTTAAAAAAACTTGTCATCAGTCAGAAACATAAAATCGTTTCAAAAACCCTAAAATCAACTTGTCATCCAAAAAACCCACAAACTCAAAAACCCTAAACCCACGAAAAAACTTGTCATCACTTAAATCCGAAAAACAAACTTGTTATCCAAAAACTCAAAAACACATTAAAAACAACTTGTCATCAGTCAGTCATATAAAATCATCCCAAAACCCTTAAAAAAACTTGTCATCAGTCAGATCCGTAGAACAAACTTAAATTGCTTAAAACTCATAAAAAACCACTTGTCATCACCTAAAATCATAAAATCATCCTAAACCCCCAAAAAATGAACTTGTCATCCTAAAAACCCCAAAAGCCAAAAACCCAAAAACCCAAAAACCCAACCCTAGATCTAGCTCGTAGGAGCCCAGATCTGGCTCGAACGAGCCTAGATCTGGCTCATCGGAGCCTAGATATGGCTTGTACGAGCCCAGGAGCCCAGATCTGGCTCCGACGAGCCTAGATCTGGCTCCGACGAGCCCAGATCTGGCTCGTACGAGCCCGGATCTGGCTCCGACGGGCCTAGATCTAGAAGAGAGGGATGAGGGGGAGGAGAGGGAGAGGGCGAACGGACCTGAAATCGTTGGCGGAGGCGGCGACGGCGGTGGCGTAGGTGGTCGGAGAGGCGGCGGCGAGGAGAGGGAGGGCGGCGGCGAGGAGAGGGAGGGCGGCGAGAGGGAGGGACGGATTGGGGTGGGCGGCGAGAGGAAAGAGAGGGAGGGAAGAGAGGAAAGGAAATGGAGATGAGAGGGAGAGAGGAGAGGGAGAGAGGGATGAGTGCAAAAAAAAAAAATGAAGAGGAGAGAGAAAAAGAAGAGAATGATGGGTTTTATAGAAGAGATTGAGCTTAGTTAGTTAATTTATTTTTGGGAGAGGTTACCTCCTTTAAATTTGCCCCAAAACAACCCCCCACCCCATTCCCTCCATAATATTTTACCCATTTAATCAAATATCATATTAAATTTAAATTATTTTTCGTAATTTTGCTATGATATTTTTTAAATCATCAATGGTAGCAAATTCTACCACTAGATTTATGAAAAATATTCATTCTATTAAAATAATATATTAAATAAATATTTACTATCATATCATATTAAAATATCAATAAAAAAAAGTAGATGTTATAATATATTAATCCTAGTTTTTATTTCATTACATATTTCATTACATATTTATATATTTATTATTTAATTATGTTTTCATAAAAAAACTATAACATATATACGAGATAATTTGGTTTTCTATTTAACTTACTAAATATTATCTATATCTTTAATATTATAATATATTAATCCTAGTTTTTATTTATTGATTTTATTATATAGGTTAGTTTACATAATTTTATTTAAATGACAAAAGATTTGTATTAATTGTTAATAAAATGTGATAATGCATCTTATCTTATGTCATTTTTCCTCAATTATTTAAATATATTTTTATATATGTATAAAAAGTAAATATATAAATAAAATGTATTTATATATACGATGATATACAATAATTATGTCATTTTATAATCCAAAAAATAAGCGTCAATTTAAAACAAAGTATACATATGATAATATTTGTAATTGTTATAGTAAATTCATATACAAAGCAATAAATAAATAAATAACACCCCCGTACAAGGTACGGCTCATCTGCTAGTTGATTTATATTTCCTAAAATCTTACTTTAAATAAGCTTAAAAGAATAAGGGAGTTACGAATAAATAGAAAAAATTTATGATTGATGTAGTATATATACTTATTCCAAATAAAAGAAAATGAAGGTGGGAGGAATAAAAAAAATGGAATTAATTAATAGGAATTTCCTTTTTACACAATTATTTTAGTATATAAATCTATTGTTTTGTTTTTTGTTAATATAATCTATTACTATATGTTAACTAAAAGATACTCCCTCCGTACGTTCAAGATTATTTGATGTTTTAACCCAATTTTCTTGTTCAAAATTATGTCTCGTTCTGAGTATTTATGTACCTACTTTTCTGATGTTGTCCTTAAAAAAAATAAAGAATCATGTAAATCTCGGTGTGGATGCTAGCAAAATATTAGCAATATGGAAAGACCACTTTTCTAGCTATAACCCTCGATGCCCTTTCCTTTATTAACTATACTAGAATTTATGACCCGTGCTACGCACGGGTTTAAAAACTATTTTGAAGCTTTATTAATCGACTTTAATTGAAAAATTGCATAAAATTGCATGAATGTGAAAAATGTACCAAGGTATGATAATATAAAATATAATAGATTATATTAAGTATAAAATAAATAAATGTTGCATAAGAAATACATCAATTGGAAATATAATTCACTTGCGAGAGAAGCAATCCTAATTTGTATCTAAATGCAATTAAGTACATATGAAAGAGGTATAAAAAACTATAGAAAGCACATGAAAGATTAAAATAATATTGTTGGCTATTCAAAATACTTTTATATACATGAACATTTTAGAAGTTTAAAGAAAAAAATAGCCATATTTTATGATTTAGGGTATAAATACATTTTGTGATTTTCGTTAAAAAAATACAAATGTTTTATGATTTATGGTGTTCACATATTTTGTTATTTACGTGAAAAAAATACATGTTAAGAAAACATTCATATGTACACATAATACAACCAATACCCACAGAATACGTTTAAAAAAATACACATATTTTATGATTTAGGGTATGAACATATTTTGTGATTTATGTTTAAAAAAATTATTGATTTATTTGTATACTTGAATCATTTATACAAATTATACAACAAATACACACATAACACGTTTAAAAAAATACACATTAAGAAAATATGCAAATAACACAAAAATGTTGCTAGAGAAGTTTGAACCCCAAACCTTTGGGTAATTAGAGAAAGACTTTACCACTATGCTATTGTGGTTTGTTTGATTATTATTGCATAGTGTTTATTATATAGGAAAGATTGCAATGTATATTAATGGAGCATTTAATGGGGACACCACCTAACTTTTATATATATATATATATAGATAGGTAGAAGTAAATCTAAGCGGCAAGTATTGAATATATATTTTTTCTTAAATTAAATTAAGTGTAATTAGACTTCTTAATTTTTTGTGAAAAGTCACAGAATGCCATATAATTTTAAACGGAGGTAGTATAATCTTGTCTCATAATTTTCGTAGTGATGGGAGATTAAAACAATTACTTCTTCCCTAGAAGATCTTTATTTGCATTACTATGATGTACGTCTCTCCTTTGCTTTGACCGTTCAACCTTCTTCTCGTATTTTTATGTCTCGAGTCTGCTTCCTCGGATGATAATTGATTTTGCGTGATCGAATATTATGATTATGTATGCATTTCGTAGAGTTCAATAAGATATCGGAGTTATAGATGAGGTGGAGGAAGAAGGAAGTGCAAGTGGTGTGGAGGTGGTTGCGTGGCGGTAAAGGAGATGAAGAAGGTTGTCAATCTAATAAACGATGAGTATTGCTAAGAAGCCGATGGCAGCATTGTGGTTGGGTAGAGGAGGAGATGGGAGGAGGATGGTGGAGTATCAATGGGTGGTGGAAAACCATAGAAGGAGGAGAATAACATTTATATAATAGAGAAGGAGAATGATAATCGATAATTATAAATGATGTGTAAATGAGTTGTAAATGACGTGGTAAAATTTGACACATGGCGTATGATGTGGAATAAAATTACTTTTGTGTAAATTTTATAAAGAAAGGAGAAAATTACACGTGCCAAAATATTAGGTGGCGCATTCTCGGAGTGATATGTAGAAAAAGCTAAGGTGGCGCAACGTGGTGGCTCCAATCCTTACAGCTTATATATATATATATAGATTAATTCAATCATCAAGGAAAAGCTTTCCTTCATCTGTTTATTTAATTTCCTGATTTCATCTTGAATGTGTACACAGTGCTTAATTGCTACAAAGTATGAGCAAAATTTTCGCTGATTTATTATTTGTTTTGTTGAATAGCACGCCATTTATATCAATCGGAGAAAAATATGGAATATTTTTCGAATGACAGTAGTAAACTAGTAATGCAATATCCTGCTGAAAATAACCATGTAGAAGCCATTACTCTGTTGAAATCTGAAAACAAGGTGTATTTAGCCTGAATTTCACATAACAACATAAAGCAGTCGATCACCTAGAATGAGTCTTCTGGTGAATACACAATACCACGAAAATAGTACCAATACTTCTTTGACAGAAGAAACAAGGAAAAGAAACAGTACTAGTAGAGAGATTTAGAGTCTTATTTTCCAAAGTTTAAAGCCTATGCAGAGCAGCATAGATCCTATAATCGGCTACAGTTAGCCTCACATGAAGATGAGGAAAGCAAACACAGGACGCTTTGGAGCACCGACTTCCTTGTTGCTCGTCTTCTTCGATTTCTTCTCCACGCTAGCCTTGCGTTTATTCAGCGTCCTTCGAGAAATTAACGAGACGCAAATGTAACCGGATCAATCGAGGATGCAAGAGAACAAAAGGCAACGCAAAAATTCGCATATACAAGGTGATGCTAATGAAAATAAACAGGATTATCGCTCTCTAGAAAATTCTAGCAGTTTAGGCTCTGGAATCGAAAATAAGAACAGGAAAAGCATAAGCAGAGAGTAATGAGAGAGGGAGGAAGAGAATACTTGATTTTCTTCTGTGCAATGGATTTCGGTTTCGGAGCTCTCATGGTTGATTCGCGATCGAGAGAGGGAGGACGACCGTTTCAGAGAAAGAGAGAGAGGGGATCGAACGCTTCGATTTGAATGGGACGGTTACAGACTTGCAGTGAGATGAGGTATGAGCTTAGTATTTTATAGAGGGAGAGAGAGAGGAGGTTGTGGGGTCTCACCGTCATGGAGCTTAATGGGTTTTTGGCGGAAAAGCGTACGGAAAAGGGAAAGGGTTGAATTTGAGAAATGATCCGGTGTGTCTAGACCATAAGAAGAACACTGGAACCCCTTTTTTCGTAATTCATATCAATGTGGCTTGCCAAACAAGTTTCACAGTTTGGTTAATTGAAATATCGTCGAGTTAACAAATAAGTATTGATTGAAAGTTGCGTAGAATAATCCATTTGGTTTCATTTTGTTCAATCAAAGTGTGATAGTATATTTAGATTTTTATTTCATTTGACAAAAATATCATATTTGACCAAAAAAAAAACTACCAATGATATATTTATCCTAAAGAAAATTCAAATAGATTGTAAGTTTTTTTTCTACCAAAAAAAATAGATTGTAAGTTTTTTTTTTTTTGGCAGAAAGAAAAAAGGTTGCTAATTAATGACACGCTACAAGCTACTCATCATACAAAACTGATTTTGATCAAAAAAAAAAAAAAAAATCATACAAAACTGATCTAACCGCCTAAGCACAAACTAAGGCTATCTTCAAAAATAACTATGGTTAGCTTCTAACAGAACTAAGCTAACCACTACAGTGAACAAGCTGACCATGATAATTAACATCTAATATGTTCATTCACAGTGAACTTCCCGCTCGACAGCTCGTTTTTTGCTATCAATTAACTAGTTAATCTATATATTGCAACAGATTATTAATTAAATTTTCAAAACAATTGAATAAACAGTTACTACTTACATATAATGGGCGTGAAGATGATGAACTCAGGAAGAATATGAGAGAAGGTTCTCTGTATTGGATTAGTGTGAGTTAAGCTTTACAAGAGATAGCTATTAGCTTATACGACTTTTTTTCCTAAATATGCACTTTTTTAATTTTATTTCCTAAAGTAGGCTTGGGTGAAAATTAATTCCGAGTGTAGGCATTATTCGGTACAAAGACGCTGTTCGGAACAGCGGTTTCTGGGTCAGAAGAAAGACGCTATCAGAACCAGCGTCTTTCATGCCACAAATTTAAAAATAAAAGAAAGCTTAAAAAAAAAACAATCTTTCGTGTGAGGTGAGGGTGAAGGCGTGGAGCTGCTGTACAAATCTTCCAAATCCCCACAATCTCAAAGCACAAAAGCTAATGTCATCTAATCAGCAAACCCTTCCTCCCTCATCCTCTAAACTACTCAACATAACCCATTTTAGCATACTTTGAGTTCTAAGGAACCAAGTCTCTCTGAGTAATTTCATCGAACACCTTCCTTGCACAAGCCAAATCACCAAGTACACACAAGAATGGGCTGATAAGCCATGATTCCAAACCACCATATTCCCACATGCAATGAACATAAAAGGACAAGTGAAATTATCCATCTTCAACCCCAGAACCTTCATCTCATAGTAAAGAGGGAGATGAGAGCACTTTCAATTTGTGGCCAGGCATCAAATCATGACATTGAAGGCGTACTCGTATGGTTGAGTAATGTTAGAGCAGAGTAGAATTGAATAATTGTAGGCAGGTCAATTAATTTTGAGAGGAGGAAGTTGGGTTTGTCAATGGAGTTTGTGAGCATCTGGACATGGATCTATTTTACAGGACAATTGAAAACTTCAAAAATTGGTGGCGTGAAAGACGCTACACCGGCAAGCATCTTTCATGGGGAGACGCTGTTCCAAACAGCGTCTTTTGTCCAACCCAAAAAGCCCCGCGTCTTTGTACCAAAAGTGCCTATCCTTGGAATTATTTTCGCCCCGAGCCTAATTCAAGAATTAAAATTGAAAAAGTGCCTATTTAGGAAAAAATTTCAGCTTATACAGTATACAACTTGCCTTAACAAGCCTACCGCTACGCTAAGTATGGTCAGTCAAGCTGAACTAGAGTTCTAACGGAAAGGGTTAGTGAAAGCCAGCTAGCTACAGGAGGACAAAATAGACATTACACCATACGGATAATGGGTAAAAGAAAAAAGTTGTAGCAGAGACTTTAAATTTTGATGGCCAAAAGTCGGCCAACGCTAAACTTGTAAAAAAAGAAAAAAGAAACAGTTATCCCTTTCCCGCAAATAAATCTCAAAAAACCGTTAAAAGAGAGCCAAACCGAATCTCCAGCTCTCCTCTCTCTTGAGAAGATCGAGATCATCAATCGGAGTCCATTTTTCCGTTCCCTCAAACTTCCATCTCTGATTCATTTCAATTGAGCGAGGAACATGATTCATCTGCTGTTTCCGGTGGTCTTCGTAGAGATGGTTGTGATCCTGCTCCTCCTTTTCAGGACTCCTCTGAGGAAGTTCCTCGTAATGGCGCTCGATCGGGCGAAACGCGGGAGGTTCCCCATCGTGGCGAAGACGGTGGCTGCCACGACATTCGTCATCTTCCTCTCCACCGTCAACAGCGTCATCAGCGTCGCTAGACGAGAAGCCGAGCCTGGCTCCGTTAACGGAACCGATCAGGTTCTCATGGCCCGCCACCTCCTCGATGCTTCTCTTATGGGTATGGTCGTTATTCCGAATTTGTTGGTTTTCTTCTCTTATGGCTATTGTTTGCTAGTTTATGCTCTTATGAATGTGTTAGTTTTTGAACATTTATGCAATGTGCTCTGCTATGATGCTGGAGATTGGCTTAAATGAAAATTTACCTCATATAAAACCGAGGATTGCTTTTATATTTACTATACACCCTTTTAAGCCCTCTCTATGATTGCATTTGCATAGATTCCTTATGTGGGCAATACTCTTGTTCTAAGATACCAAACCTTCAATATCTGCAGGAGTTATATTGTTCCTTGGAATGATAGTAGACAGATTACACCATTACATAAGAGAGATCCGTTTGCTCAGAAAGGCCATGATCAGTAGCAAAAAGCACAACCGAGGTTATGATGACGATAAGGGATTGCACAGGGATGATTTCAGGGCAATGTCCGCTGAGATTGCTAGCCTGAAAAACAAGGTGAAGGCCCTGGTGTCCGAAACTGGAACTGAAGCTGAAGCTGAAGCTGAAGCTGTTGCGGAAACAGATTAGGTCAAGACTGTCAAGGGCCAACACCATCACGATTCGAAGCATAAGAAGCGAAGACTGCATATATTGGTATGATTTCTTGTTTAATGACAACATAAACCCTTAAACCGGGTTGCAAGATGTCAGCCAAATCCAAGAGGAGCATGTAGATTAACCAAGCTGTGTACTATGAGCAACAGTCTCTGACTTTATAACTGATACTGAATGGAGATGAGGATTAACCAAAAGTTATGTTATGTAGTAGCTACATTCATTTGAATGGATAGTTGAGCTGATACATTGATTTATTAGACAGAAGCCATGTGTTTGACTTTTGTGCAAATAGTATATGTACTTGCAACAACAACTAATTTACATAAACAAGGCTCTCGAATATCTACTTCCATATTGTGACGTGTTTACACAGTTAAACTACAGTATACATAAGCCGCAAGTACATTTACACAGACATTACTAACATAGCAACACAGAGAGATACAGCATCCTCTACTCATATAACAACACTCCGTATATCAAAATGACGGGGGGAAGTTAGTGATGCTAGTATGTATCTAAGCAGCCTCCGCAAAGCCGACTTGCATGTTTCCATAGTCAAATACAGTATGGTATTGGGCCATGAAAATGCCTCCCAGGATCCTGCAATCCCACAAAACAGGAAAATTTGTCATTTTTATGATTTTATCTAAGGCAGCATGTATCCAGAATTCCAGATACAGATTAACGAGATTTCTTGAAGAATTCACTCTTTATTTGTACCCATTGAACTATAATAAGGCTAAAGCTTTTTTGCTCTCTGACCCATTACCCATACAATCCAATTCTTGAAAAGTCCAAGAATGGCTTGACAATGCCAAACCATAAGAAAATAGAAGCACCAACATACCATAAGGGTCCACGTGGAGGAGGTACATCCAAAGCAATGAACCCGCTGATGCATTGTGCTTCAGCTCCTTCACGGACTTGGATGACATACTGTCACAGAAAACATCAATGAACATCATACATTTAACATCCCATATGAATAGTGTAGTTTCATCAAGGAAAGAGCGGCATTTCACATTGGCAGAGCGGCATTTCCCACAAGCAAATCCCTCATGTGTCCATATTTTCCATTTCACATCTACCATGGAAGGAATTGGAAGGTAACTATGCTGTTACTATGACACATCTTTTTACTAAAAAAATATCATGAAAGTTGTTATTTATAAGACAAGGAGCTATTTAAGGGTGATTGGCTCAAGGGCTACAAGCAAAAGCAACACAGCATTTGAGCCTGCAACTTAATGGGAATGTTCACTAATATGATGCATTTGAGTTCGTTTTAATTACTGGATGGTTATACTTTGTGTATCAAAAGAAAGCTTCATACTCATCAACCAACAGCAATAACTAATTACCTGCTCAGGAGCCAGGTCAAATGCTTTACCGCCTATAGCGAATGAAATAGTGGGCATTGTAGATAGGCTGCTACAATCAACAACTCCCACTGGACTGGGCAACCGCTCGCACAACTGCAATCACCATTATATTACATGAATAAGCTTGGTTTAAGGATTTCAGGGTATCATTCAACCAAGCAAAGAAGGGTTATAGTGTATGTACCTGATTAGCATAATCCAAAATTCGTTCTTCAGTCTGATTTTGCATCAGCTGATTCTGCATCGACACCACTGCCATCTCACATGCCATGCACATGGCGTCATTCAGCCTCCCAGATGACTTGTTCACAGTTTTATCAACAACACTTTCAATCACCATGCTGCATGTTGTAAAAAGGAAGCTACAACTTTAAAAGGATAATAGACAAAGTAACATATATGAACCAAATGAATCTCTCAGAAAGCAAAATTTACATCAAAGTAAAATTATAACTGTAAACTGTAATAGAATAATATCTTTGTAGTAATTCAGTCGTGTAGCCAATTCAGAGCATACTTAAAATTGACCTAACCCACCTAGTTCCATCAGAGGTGCATAATCCAACCTGGGAACAAAGCTTTAGTGGTCGGACCTACAGAACGCAACATTTAAACTAGATTCAGATCATCTCCTTTCAAACTTCAACCGCAAAGAAACAAACGAGAATTCACTGAAAGGACAAAATGTAGGTCATATATACCGTAGATGAGATCCTTTCTAGAATTTCTTTTCCATATTGTGCAACGACAATCTTGCATTCTTGGCTTACTAAACCAGAGGCACCAGTTGCATGATTGATTTGAGTAATCACAGCCTGATATAAACATACTGTTGTCAGACACCAAGTATGCATAGCAATCAACAATGCAAATACACTGATTCTAAGCCTAACTAGTCAAATGACAAAAGGCATAGCCAACAGAGAATGAGTCTAGATATGCATAAGATAAAATTTAACCTTTACTTAAATAAAACTGAATCTTTATATGAACAGAAACAACAAAGAAATGATACAGTTTAAGTCCACATACCGTTGGACCAGCCAACACAGAAGTCCCAGAATCAGCTGTTGCTGTGCAACCATCAGAGCAAAATCCTGAAATAATTCCTTTTTTTTTTAGAAGCTCGTCATGATTGAAGCATGTAAAATTGTTGAAAGAACCAATCAGTGTAAAATAGAAGTTCATATACACATACCAGTTGAAGTGCCATCAATGAGGACATCACCCATATCAAACTGTCATGTATGTCAGGACAAATAATCAAGTATAAGATAAAAGGAAAGATGTAAAGCATAAAATTGAATATCTATCAGCAGTACGAGACAAATAAAACCAACCTGCCAATAACCTTTTTGTGTCACAGGAACATAAGTGTGTTCACCAATATAATGATCAGGATCCATTCCACCAAACACAATCTCACCACCTTCTTGCTCTTCAGCATTGCGATTGAGCCAAAATGAAAATAACGGTTCATTAACAAGGCCTTGCTTGATCATATTGTACCTGTGGGGAAATTATCTACTCCTCAAGTTGGATAGGGTAGAATATATGATGGCCATATATTCAATGTCAAACACCAATGTTTGGCAAAGAGAAATATATTGATTTCAGCAATAAGGTTCAAGGTATGATTTATTCTCCTATGAAAAAAACAGTAAGCACTATAGTGTAAGAACATACATATTGCATTCAATGAAAAAAGTGTTCACATACCAAACAGGGACAGCATTTCCCACTGAAATTTCTTGGAACCCAAGGCCAAGTATGCCATCAAACTTGGCCGCCACAAATGTTAAACTAGGCTCCCTAGTTGCCTCAATAAATTCCTGTTAGATACAGTATAGCATAATTAGCATTTCAAAATATCAAACTTTCAATGCAAAACGAATGAATTATTGATGCGCTTAATCTCACCTGACATTCAACGACAACGTCACCTATTTTGATATTGTCCTGGCTAAAGAACCCTGAGATAGCACCAGTTTTATAATGGATCTCAGCTGATGTGCCTACAAGTGCCCCAAGAAAAATCATGTCAAGATGAGTAACTTGTGGTATATAACCTATGCTTCTCACATAGTCACATGTAGGATCGAATAGGTAACTATGTAATCTTCAAGTTATCAAATGTTGAGGCAGTTAGATTATGATCCCGGACTTCTTATTATACTCAAATCATTAATGTCAATGGTGCACAATTTGATGAGAATATGAAAAGCATGAACTCCAAATTGACCATCTATCTTAAATTAGCATATATTCCACTGGGTTAAATTGCTGATCTGAGAAAGGATGAGCTCTTCTATGAGCTGCCTCTACTAATAAGGAAGATTTGCGTCAGCCGTCTTTTTTCTTCTTCCAGAGGACATTGGATAACAATCCGAGTAATACGAAAATAATCAACATTGCATGATAAAGTCAACACAAGGTTAAGACCAACCAAAATCATTCAGCAAATACATTAGGTCCCCTTTAGCTTGGAATTTTAGAATCACAAAACTTTTTAATAGATAAAACAAACTTTTGAGCCACAGAATTAGGCAAGAGTTGTACCATTTTTAACATGAGTGTTGGACTTGCTGGATTTGTACTTGGAGTGGTAATAGCAAGCTATCTGCAGATATAACATAGTTCAATCTTCACCAGTCTATGAGCACTGATGAAACAAAATGCATGCTCAAGAAGAAAGCTGCATCTGATTGAAGGAAAAAACAAGAGAAAGTATTATAAATACATACAGAAAAGTAACACTTTGCAGAGGGGACCCAAAGGTTTGCACTTCCAGTGTCAAATATCACAGTAAACTTTTGCGAAGGGGTTCCAATAGCAATCTCTCCAAAGTACTGAGCATCAAGATAGTTCTTCAGAGAGACTATACCACAATCATCATCTCCATATCTGTTAGCATACTTCCTTGTCAAATGGTTCCCCTTACAATCAAAATGTGAGGAAAGCTTGTTAGCTGGGTCCAACTTCATGAGGGCCACTCTGACCAAGCCATTGTTCGACGCAGAAAGAGCAACAGATGATAGTAGGAGTACAAGCACGAGAGTTTCAAAGGCAATCCTTGATAGTTTTGTCATCCTGAGAATTCTACAGATTGGACAAATAAGAGATTCTGAACCCTTAATTAGCTAATAGTTGTACAAAACTTGACTAAGCCATATTGACTCCTGAGGTATTCAAATGTACCATCAAAGCTGATAATGTAACTTTCAACTTGTTTATTGAAAAAAAAAGGCAAGGTAATGATCGTTTATCAGTGATCACCCAATCCAATCCAAATGGCATCAAGGGAGGTGAACTTTGTTTATGCCATCTAACCAGCCAGCAATTATTAACCTTGGCTTCCAGGTGTGGCAATAAAAAGTATCAAAAATTCTTCTTAAATGGAAATTTCAGCATAGACCCAAAAGTAACACCGACCCAAAAAGGAGTAAAATTCTGCAAACTACACGAAGGATAAGTCAACTTGCAGAGATTGAGGAGTGAAATTCTACAAACTACAGAGTAACACAGACCCAAAAGGCTGTGAATTTACCATAGTGATGCAACTGTAAAACCCAAAAAGAAAGGGGGGAAACCACATAAACGAAGAAAGGTACGAGTATGAGCACCTGAAGAGCAGTAAGGAAAGAAGGGTTTCGATGGATTCCTCAAAGAACAGTGGAAAGTGGAAACAGTAAATAAAGCGACTTGAGAAGCCAATCTCAACCGTTCATAGAGAGACCAAGATAGGTGTTGCGTGGCGGGACCTGATCAGCAATTGAAATCCTCTCCAGCAGCTGAGATTTCCGTGGTAAACCCTTTTGTCAAGGCATGCCTAATGCTTTGCTTAAATTTGAGCACAATGCATGCAAATGTAATGCAAACATTCTGTTCAAAAATCAAACTGAAACCCTAATAGTATAAACATTGAAACCATTAAGTATGAAGGTTTAAAAATAAAAACCTATAAACAACAATAATCAGGGAGAGTAAGACAACCTATAGACAATCTATATTTTATTTCGATTGATTCGTTGAAGCTGAGAAGCTCAATGCTTTGTCAGTCACCTCTATGAAAAATTGCTCTTAATTAACAAGGAATCTATTTCAAAGGCATGCAATTAAGAAATACCAGAGACATTATGAAATAACATTTGAATAATGCAAAACTAAATTGAGCAATACTACTACGTCATATTTTGATAATCAGATCGACAACCAATTAAGTGTGAGAAATCACACTCAACAACATTCTATTTCAATCTTATTCCACTAAACATGAGTTACGATGAATAAAACTGATATCAACTAACGAAATCTAATCCAAGTTCCAAACTTTATACAACAATTTATCAGCATGAATAACATCAATCAATTATTCAAGGGAAAACCCTAAATAAATTTACATACCAAATTAATCCAGATTTCGAAAAGTAACTTCTAAAAATTCCAGATTAACTGAAACACCAAATCAACCTAAATTGGAGAATAGGGTTTGCTTTAATTGCTGCCATTAATCAATTTAATTTCCATATTGGGGAAACAAAATTTACGGACAGGGGAGAGAATACTACTCCGTAAGCGTTTTCTTACAAAGATAAAAAAAAAAACTTTGAGATAAGTATAACTAAAGAGAAATAAAATCATTTATACAAATACTAATGCATTAAAATTTCCGGGTCTAAGAAATTTGAGGCCTGATCCAATGGGTTGTTTGGGCAGCCCACAGAGCGGGCCGGCCTGGCAATCATCAATAATTCAAATTTATCGTTCGACCAATAAAGCTCAAATATGTCATTGATTAGTTGATAACTAATGCAGACTGCAGATCATAGCACTTGCTTCGTTGTTGGTGCTTAATAAGATAGCCAGTCTGCCAGTTGTGGCCTGTAACTTGGCGACCTACCATAAACAATTCTTCCCATTCGTATAATTTGTTTTTCAGATAGTCTTCGAATAGGAATGGTGGCTGGTGGGATCTCTTCCGGACTAGTAGGCAAACAGACGGCTTCGCAGCTGACGTAGTCCCTTCCCTCGAGCACGTTCGAGTCGTCGTCATGTCGCGGTTTGGATGGAGGAGGTGGCTGTATAAACGATGGATCGACGCAATCTATCTCCTGACATTGACCCTGGTACCATAAGATTAATTGTTTGTTTGATCAAGTAAGTTTGCATTAATCTAGAGGAATGGTGAGTTCTCTTGAGCGTGTAGAAATGCTGATGTATTGGATCGTCTATTTTATCTTTGGGCCGTTTATGTTTGTTTAGCCCATTAGCTAGCTTTTGTTTCTGTTTTATTGCTTTCCGTTCCTAGCCGTTTAAATAGTGCGTTTCTTGTCTTAAGGGTTTCAACCTGAATGTGTGATGTGTGCCTCCTGTAAAAGTAAAACCCTTCTCTTCTATTATCAATGAAGCAGCTTTGAGCTTGAATAAACCTCAGCAAAGTTGATTCCTTTTGTAGAAATCTTCATGGTATCAGAGCATTAGAGGTTTCTAAAGGACTGAAGCTGAAGTTTTGAAGCCAGATTTGGAGAAGATGGAGAGGACTTCTGATGAAACAGCACGGAACACTTCCAGGAGGGTTGCTGAAGCGATAGCTGTCAACTTGGCTGCGCAAGGAGATCCCTTGTTCCTGAGCAACTCGGACCATCCAGGTATGAGCTTAACCACTTTACCCTTTGATGGCTTGAACTATCTAGCATGGAGTAGACAAGTCAGGCTCTCGTTGAAGGCTAAGATAAAGCTGGGGTTCATCGATGGAACCTTTCTTCGACCTGACGACGATGTGATGAATGGGAACCGCTGGGACAGATGCAACTCGATGGTTGCGTGTTGGTTGCTCAACTCGATGACACCGGAGCTCTCTGGAAGCTTCATCTACACCGAAAATGCTAGAAGTTTGTGGGTGGAGATCAGTGAACGGTATGGGCAAAGTAGCGGGCCGCTGATTTATCACTTGAGACAAGAGCTGTCACAGATTTCTCAAGGTAGTATGGACGTCACCACATATTACTCGAAGCTGAAAAAATGTTGGGATGAGCTGTCAAGTTTATGTGGAATGCCGGTGTGTGAGTGTGGTGCTGTGGCGAAATGCAGCTGCAAACTAATGACGAAAATCGCCGACATGGAAGATGAGAGTAGAATGATGCAGTTTCTGCTCAAGTTAAACCCAGAGTATGATTCAGTGAAGAGTCAGATTTTGTCCACCAGACCTATGCCTAATTTAAGTGGAGCTTTTTGCATCGTTTTGCAAGTCGAACATCAGAAGAGAATGTCTAGCCAGATTGTTGATCCAGCTGGTTTTCTGGCAAGAAAAAATGATGTTGAGAATGGAGGATATGGAAAGAGAGACAACCACCGGGGCAAAGAGTCTGATGGAAAGAACAGTGATGGAAAGGGTGGTGAAAAGAGACCTTTTTGCACTCATTGCAATGGAAGAGGACATGAGAGGGACCAATGCTTTGAGATAATTGGGTACCCTGACTGGTTCAAAGGCAAGAGAAACCGAAGGGGGCCAAAGGTGGCTGCTCAGGCAAACGTTGACAGGCGCAGCAATACTGATCAGAATGATACTCCTCTAGACACGGGAGCCAGCTCAAGCAGGGGCAATGACAACTCCATCGACCCACAGATGTTACAGGCCTTATGTCAGGAACTTGTGAGAGCGTTCAAGGGAAAGTCAGCTATGAATGCAAGCTCAGGTATAATTACTTACTCTAATTTAAATGGTGGGAAAAATATCATGAGCTTAGCAGGATATAAAGTTGATAAAGATGAATGGATTATAGATAGTGGTGCTTCGGACCACATGACTCCTTATGGAGATTTATTTGATTCAGTAAGGCAACTTAAGACGCCTGTTTCAGTAGTTTTACCAGACGGGGATGTAAAGGCTGTAAGAACCGTTGGCAATATTTTTATCAGTCCTAAACTGTTGCTCAGAGATGTATTATTTGTTCCGGACTTCAAATATAACTTGTTATCAGTCAGCAAGCTGCTGAGAAATCAGAGAATGAGTGCTCACTTTTTCAGGGATCATTGTCTGTTGCAGGACCTTATGACTAAGCAATGGATGGCAAAAGGAAGGGAAGCTTGGGGACTTTACACACTGAGAAGAGAAGAAAAGAAGGCTGATCAGTTTTTTGATTTGAATTCCTGTAAAGAAAAGACTTGCTTAGCTTCTGACAAGACAGATTTTTGCTTGTTTCATAACCGTTTAGGACATCCTTCAGTCTCCAAGATGGAGTTTTTGTGTAATGGCAAACCTTTTGATGCCAAGTTTGTGTGTGATTCTTGTTCCCTTGCGAAATGTCATAGACAGCCTTTTCAAATTAGTGACAGTTTTTCATCTAAATGCTTTGATCTTTTACACTTGGATCTTTGGGGTCCTTTTAAGATGCCAGCCTCAAATGGGGCGACCTACTTCATGACAGTTGTAGATGATAAGAGCAGGGCGACATGGACATTTCTGTTGCATGGAAAGCAACAAGTATGGGTGAATATACAAAGTTTTACTCCCTCCGTTTCACAATAAGTGTCGTTTTAGCTCTCAACACAGTTTTTAAGAAAAGCAATCATTCACTTTAAAACTTACAACTTTTTCTTAATCTTACCACTCATTACATTTTTTTGACCAATGCATGAACAACTTTAGTCAACAAATACACATTCCAATAAAAATTATCATCATTCACCCCTATTAAATCACTTTGAAAACCTAAAACGACACATATTATGAAACAAATTTTAAGTGCTAAAACGACACTTATTATGAAACGGAGGGAGTATTAATTATGTAAAAACTCAATTTGGGGTCACTCCTAAGAAGATAAGAACTGATAATGGGGGTGAGTTTGTAAACTCGAACTGTCAGAAGTTGTTTACAGACAATGGGATAATTCACCAAAGGACCATGGTTTATTCTCCTCAGCAGAATGGGGTGGTCGAGAGAAAGCATCGTCACTTGCTTGAGACGGCGAGAGCGATGAGAATTCATGCAGGGCTTCCAAAGGAGTTCTGGGGAGAATGCATCCTGACGGCAACATATGTGATAAACAAGATGCATATAAAAAGGCTCCAATGGAAAACGCCATATGAAATTGTCCATGGGAGAAAGCCCAATTATGATAATCTTAGAGTGCTTGGCTGCCTGTGTTTTGCACCAAACACTTGGCCTGGAAAGGACAAGATGGATCCTCGAGGCAGAAAGTGCGTGTTTTTAGGTTATCCATCCAATAGGAAAGGGTACCAACTGATGGATCTCGCTACAAAAGAATTATTTTGCAGCAGAGATGTTGAATTTCATGAAGAAATTTTCCCTTACAAGGAAACGGGACAGGAGAAATCTCTGAGGTCTGATATCGACTCTCACAGAATGAACCTGACAGATGGGGATGATGAACCGCTGGTGGATGTTCCAGCTGAAACTGATGTAGGGACATCACACGAAGAGCGACAGCATGATTCGTCGCCAACTGAGATGATGTCAGATGAGCCGGTTCCTCAAGTTGAAGAAGAACAGCCTGACAGAGAAGTAAGAAGATCAGATCGGGTTAGAAGAAGACCAGATTGGATGCAAGACTATGCAATGAAGGCAGGTCAGTCGAGCAAATGCAGGCATCAAACAGAATTCTTTGCCTCATTAGTGAGAGTCATGAATGAAAAGGAGCCTGCGCAGTACAAGCATGCCAAATCGGACCCAAGATGGGTAAAGGCGATGAATGAAGAGTTGAATGCTCTTGAGGCAAATAACACATGGGAACTCACTTCACTGCCTTCAGGACACAAGGCTGTACAATCCAAATGGGTTTACAGAATTAAGTTCCACTCAGATGGATCGATTGAACGATTCAAAGCTCGCCTGTATAGAAAGTGCTGTGAATGTTATTCGTTTTATTGATCATAACAATGCTTAAATACAAGAGAGAGTTTCTAGGTCAAGTATCTTGGCAGATAACAAACTTGCCATACAAGAGAATATCAATGAACTACCTAATACAAGATAATAGGAAGCTAAAGATACTGCATATCAATTATGAACAATAATCACGTGCCAATATTCCCCCTCAATCACGGCGCCATGTAGACAGCCCTATTCGTGACAGCAACTGAGCAAACCGAGGTGAATGCAGCGGTTTAGTGAGGGCATCAGCAAGCTGCTCGTTAGTGGAGACAAAGGAGACGCGAAGATGACCTTTTGAGACATGCTCCCGGACAAAGTGATAGGCCAGCGCAATGTGTTTCATGCGTGAATGGAAAACCGGGTTTGCACTAAGGTACGTGGCGCCAAGATTGTCACAGTAAATCACAGGCTGCTGCACAGGAGCAACACCAAGATCATGAAGTAACGCCTGCACCCAGATCAGCTCAGAAGCAGCCTCGGCCAAGGCCTTGTACTCGGCCTCAGTCGACGAGCGTGCTATGGACTTTTGTTTCCTTGCAGACCAGGAAATCGGAGTTGTGCCGAGGTAGAGAATGAAACCTGTCGTGGACACATAATCATCGCGATCGCCGGCCCAGTCCGCATCGGAAAAAGCATGCAGGTTCATGGGAGAAGTTGTTGAAATGTGAATGCCGAGGTCGAGTGTTCCAGCCAAGTATCGTAGGAGTCTTTTGAGAGCAGCCCAGTGATCAGTGCTTGGTTTTTGCATAAATTGGGATAACTTATTGACAGCAAAGGCAATATCCAGGCGAGTCACACATAAGTACTGAAGACCACCGACAAGAGCCCTATAGTCAGTGGGCGACGGTATCGGTGTTCCACCAAATTTTGTGAGTGCAACTGAAGCCGAGATAGGAGTGGAGACCGGCTTGGTACCGTCCATACCAGCCTTATGCAGGAGATCAATGATATACTTCCTTTGACTCAGAAAAATACCATCGGTGCAAGGTAGAACTTCAACTCCGAGGAAGTAGGATAACGGACCAAGATCCTTGAGTGAGAACCTGCGACCAAGATCAGAGATAAGAGTTCGAACCTGAGATGTGTCACTGCCGGTGATGATGATATCGTCCACATAAACGAGCAAGTACACCACTTGGGAATCTCGTCGATATATGAACAGGGAGGTATCGGCCAATGAGTTGACAAACCCGAGCCGAAGAAGGTGATTGCGAAGCTCAGTGTACCAGGCCCTAGGTGCCTGTTTTAGCCCGTAGATAGCCTTGCGAAGCTTGCACACATGAGATGGGAGGTCTCGGTTTGCAAACCCAGGAGGCTGGGCCATGTAAACGTCTTCATGTAGTGTACCTTGGAGAAAGGCGTTGTTGACGTCGAGTTGATGAAGAGGCCAGCCACGAGAGACCGCTATAGACAAGACAACTCTAACCGTCACTGGTTTGACGACAGGGCTGAAAGTCTCGTGATAGTCTTGTCCCGGTCGTTGATGAAACCCCTTAGCTACAAGCCGAGCTTTGTAGCGATCAATGGACCCATCGGGTTTATACTTGATACGAAACACCCACTTACACCCAACTAAGTTAAGATTGGGAGAAGGAGGAACAAGAGACCAAGTTTGGTTGGCACAAAGAGCATCGAATTCCTTTTGCATCGCAAGTCGCCACTCGGGATCTTTTAGGGCTTGTGTAATGTTTTGTGGTTCTTTGGGTGAGGATTTTTGGATGTGGAGATTGAGTTTTCTAACTGGCTTGGTGATATTGTTTTGTGACCTGGTTACCATATTATGATGGCGAGGTGGTGATGGTGAGGGAGTCGGTGAGGGGTTCGGTGAGGTGTTTGGCAGAGAGAGAGGTGAGAGGGCCTGTTGTGGGTCATGAGGGACGTTGGTAGGGGCAGGAGAGGAGTTAAGAGTTGTGGACAGCGGCTGCATGGGATGGGAATGAGACGTAGGAGCTGGCATGGACCTAGTAGGGTGTTTGAAGCGTTGCCTAGAGTAGACAGCGAGGGAGGGCGCGTCCCGAGCGAGACGGGGCTGGTTTTCGGTGGGCTGGTGGGTGATAGACTCGGGCAAAGACTGAGGGTGTGGATTTGTGTCGGATGGGTGGGGCGGAGGCGTGGTGGGCTGATTAGTGTTAGGCTCGGTTGGAGAGATAATCGGTTGAGATGAGCTAGAAGGGTTCGGGAAAGCTGCAAAATCCGAGGCAATTGAACCCCATGCCTCATCAATCGAGCCGGTTGGGTGAGGTGGGTTAGGTGGTTGGCTACGCATCAATGGTACAGAGATTGAACCCCACTCCAAACCGAGTGATGCTTCGCCGGGTGTATGTTGGGATAAGGTTCGATAGGGAAAATCAGTTTCAACAAACTTGACATGACGAGAGGTATAGATACGGTTGGTTTTGGGATCAAGACATTGATAGGCACTTTGGGTGCTTGAATAACCAATGAATACACAAGGTATAGATCGATCTTCAAGCTTGTGAGATACGTATGGACGAAGCCAAGGAAAGCATAAGCAACCAAAGCATCTCAATTTCATATAGTTTGGCTCAAGTTTTGTAAGCATAAAATATGGGCATTTGTTTTGAAGATTTTTTGTAGGCATCCTGTTAATTAAGTAAACAGACGTCATTAAGGCATGAGGCCAAAACGTTTTTGGTAGTTTAGCAAAATTTAACAAAGCAAGGCCGGTTTCAACAATGTGACGGTGTCGTCTTTCGGATATTCCATTATGCTCAGGTGTGTGAGGTGGTGAGGTAAGATGAGTGATTCCATTTTCAGCCAAGAAAGATCTTAAGGCAATAAATTCACCACCATTGTCAGAATAAAAGACCTTGATTTTTGTTTTGAAAAAATTTTCGGTTAAAGCTTTGAAGGTGACGAATGTTTTATAGGTATCTGATTTCTTTTTAATAGGATATAACCAAGTATAACGAGAGTAATGATCAACAAAAATAACATAATACTTGAATCCATCATAAGAATAAACCGGGGAAGACCAAACATCCGAAAACACAACTTCTAAGGGATAACTAGAGGCAATTGTCGACTCCTTGAAAGGGAGTTTGTGACTCTTGCTTATTTGACATGAAGAGCAATCTGAAATAGAACTAGGACTGCCTAAATTAAGTTTATGTAATAGCGTAGACAAGGCTGCCGAGGACGGATGCTCAAACTTGTGGTGAAGAACATGAGATTGATGAAGGCTAACGGTATAGGCGGTCGGAACTTGTCGAGGCCACACGTAAACTCCATCAATGCAAGGTCCTTCAAGAATTGTTTTGCCCGTTGAAAGTGCCTTCACACAAAAACGATCATGTAAGAAAAGAATGCCAAGGCGATTTTGAGCACAAAATTGTGAAACCGAAAGAACGTTTTTGGTCATTTTTGGAACATGAAGAACATTTGTTAGTTTGAAGTTATGATTTGAGCCAAACAAAGAAAGAGATCCAGAGTGCAAGATTCGCAAACCTGAACCGTCACCAACATAGAGCTCATCGGGACCCGGGTAAGGATAGTGAAGAGCTAGGTTGTTTAGGTCGTTGGTGACTTGGTGGGTGGCGCCGCTGTCCATTATCCAAGGCTGGGTTGGTCCAGTTGTGGCAACGTTGGCTTGAGGAGGGAAGCGGTTAGAGGATTGGAATCTAGCATTGGGATTGTCTCGCCTAAAGTCAGGGCATTGAGAAACGACATGGCCTACAGCCCTGCAGTTTTGGCAACGGCCTTTGAAAGGCTTATGATTGTTGTTGTGGTAAGATGGATTGGGTTGAGGGGACGAGCCATTGGGAGGGTAGTTTGGTTGGGTAGATGGACGGTAGTGGGGCTGGTTTGAGGTCCAGTGTTGTGGTGGTTGGGGTGGGTATTGTGGCGACTGCCATTGCTGAGGAGAGTAAGAGCCTTTGTTCTTTTTGTTTACCTTGGTGTTGACGGTGAGCGCTGTGGCTGGAGTACCCGATTGAAGAGCCTCGGTTTTCAGATTGGTCTCATGTACGCGAAGCTTCTCATGTAGCTCCTCAAACGAGATGGGCGAGTCTCTCATGTTGACGCCATCAACAATGAGTTTGTAGGCATCATCAAGACCTTTGAGAATGTAGTCAGTCAAGTCTTCTTGGCCTACCGGCGCTTGAAGAGAGGCCAAGAGGTCAGCGAAAGCCTTGACCGAGTGCATGTACTCAGCAATCGTCATGGTACCTTTCTTTAGGGAAGTGAGTCGAGCCTTGACTTGCTTTTTATGCCCCCGAGATGCCGTGGCGTAGGTCTGTTTGAGGACATCCCAGAGTGCCTTCGAGGTAGTGGTTTGAGTAACCAAACACGACACTTGAGTGGTGAGAGAGCCAAGAAGGGCGCCATACAGAATTTGATCCTGTCTCTCCCATGTCAAATAGGCAGGATTGGGCACTTGAAGACCATTGGTGCCAGCATGAGTTTTGGATGGTGCAGGATGCGAGCCATCAAGGAAAGGAAACAAGCCAAACCCTTTGAGAGTGGATTCAACTTGAGCCTTCCATGTGATATAGTTTGTAGGGGTTAATTTGATGATATTGCCAAACTGGACAACCACAAAGGGATTGTCAGATTGAAACGGATTGGGGAGGGTTAAGGTGAAGTCAGCCATGGCGTAAGAGAAGAACGCCGGCGGTAGGCTTGGGGTTTTGTGATGGAAGAGCCCAGGAATTAGGCTGATACCATATAGAAAGTGCTGTGAATGTTATTCGTTTTATTGATCATAACAATGCTTAAATACAAGAGAGAGTTTCTAGGTCAAGTATCTTGGCAGATAACAAACTTGCCATACAAGAGAATATCAATGAACTACCTAATACAAGATAATAGGAAGCTAAAGATACTGCATATCAATTATGAACAATAATCACATGCCAATAGCCTGGTGGTAAAGGGTTTTAGCCAAAAGGTAGGCAAAGACTACAAACACACATTTTCGCCGGTAGCAAAATTGGCGACGGTGAGAATTGTTCTTGCTATGGCTACGGCAAATGAATGGGATGTTCACCAATTGGATATAAACAACGCTTTCCTACATGGATTTCTCATTGAGGAAATCTACATGATGCCACCTGAGGGGTACACAAAAGCTCGAGAGGGACAAGTCTGTCGACTCAAGAGATCCCTCTATGGCCTGAAACAAGCGTCCCGCCAATGGAATATAGAGCTATCTCAGTTTCTGGTCAAATTGGGATATGAACAATCGAAACATGACTGCTCTTTATTTGTGAAGCGAGAAGAAAATGAATTCACAGTCATTCTGATTTACGTGGATGATATCTTGATGACAGGAAATTGTGCCAAAGAGATACAAGTAGTGAAGAGGGCCTTAGATAATCAATTCACTATCAAAGAACTTGGCTTAGCTAGATATTTTCTGGGAATGGAAATTCATAGAAATGAGGATGGAATGTTCATAAATCAGAGAAAATACATAAAGGACATTCTTGAAGATGCTGGCATGATGAACTGTAGGGTTGCAAAGTTCCCACTCCCAACTAATCTCAAGCTTGAATCTTCAGTTGGAGAGTTGCTTGAGGATGCAGAAATGTACAGAAGGCTGGTTGGTCGCCTGTTGTATTTGTCATTGACTCGTCCCGACCTGTCGTATGCAGTACAACACGTTAGCCAGTTCGTTTCATCCCCCAGAAGGCCTCACTATCAAGCGGTTCAGCACATCTTGAGATATCTGGCTGGAACTGTGAATCTCGGGCTGTTTTACCCCATCCAGAATCACTTGAAATTGGTGGGATTCTCGGATGCTGACTGGGGAAGCTGCCTCACTACTCGAAGGTCATTGACTGGATATTGTGTGTTCCTTGGACATTCACTGGTTTCATGGAAAACGAAAAAGCAAGCCACTGTGTCCAGATCATCAGCTGAAGCAGAATATAGGAGCATGGCAAGCACGACTGCAGAACTGATGTGGATGAGTTACATGATGGACAACTTGGACATAAAAGTTGAGAGGCCTGTAACTCTATTTTGTGACAACAGAGCGGCACAACAAATTGCAGCCAACCCGTGCTTCCATGAGCGCACTAAACACTTGGAGATCGATTGTCACTTCACCAGAGACAAGATGATTGAAGGTTTCTTGAAGACGGCTTACATTCCCAGCAAGCTTCAGCTAGCAGACATCATGACAAAAGCTTTACCGCAAAATCAGCATTTCTTCATGAGCTCCAAGTTAGGACTACTGGAACTTCCAACTTGAGGGGGGAGTGTAGAAATGCTGATGTATTGGATCGTCTATTTTATCTTTGGGCCGTTTATGTTTGTTTAGCCCATTAGCTAGCTTTTGTTTCTGTTTTATTGCTTTCCGTTCCTAGCCGTTTAAATAGTGCGTTTCTTGTCTTAAGGGTTTCAACCTGAATGTGTGATGTGTGCCTCCTGTAAAACCCTTCTCTTCTATTATCAATGAAGCAGCTTTGAGCTTGAATAAACCTCAGCAAAGTTGATTCCTTTTGTAGAAATCTTCAGAGCGTTCCTTTGAGTGGCTCGGGAAGTGAGTTCTCCATTTGCATTCAGTGAGATGTAGGCACAAAACATGGACTTTTAGTAGGCTGATCATGCCACTCTTATAGATTTTTTATATCATTGACAATGTAATCAAAGACCCATGTGGGACAAATTACGTACAGTTCATCGGTCTGTTTAGCACAACTGAGCTTTAGTAGTGCACCTCAAAGGCTCAAACACTTGCTCATATGAACCATGTAGTCCTAGTTGAATTAAAAGGCAGCACACACGTTTATTCTTTATACTTCCAAAGTTGCATGCACCAAATATCTCCAAATTTCCCTGTTCATATTCATAAAGGCATCTCCAAGCGCCAACACTTCCATTGCATATTAAGTTGCATTTGGCAATTGCCCAAACACCTCTTACCTTACAAGGCAACAAGAATTAGTACCACTTATATACTTCATCAAGCTAGCTAAAAAGCAACCTAAATGTGCCAAGGCAAAACCTCATGTGACAAGCTAATTTCCTCCCCTTCATTTGACAGCTTTGCTTGCTGTGTTGTATCTATGTATATGAAAGAATGTGGTGGCAGCATATCTCAAGGGTAAAGGGTCCTGGCATCAGGAAGGAGAGCAGAGGACGACTCGCTTCTTAAGCTAGGCACTGGAGTGTTCTTCCTTGATTGCCTTTTAGTAGGGACGAGTGCGGGTTCTGGGTCCCACTCCTCTGGCCCTGCTTCACTGTCACTGTCATCACTGTTTTTAAATACAGGGTGAATGTATGCATCTTGGAGGTAACTCTTTAGGTTCAGGTTCGGTTCCTTGACTCGCTCCAAGGTGTCCTTCCTCATTGCTTCCTGGAAGAAGTTGAAAGTGAAACATGGGATGGTAAAAAATTCATGTAACAACTTAGCCTAGAGCCTGAGACTATGACACTAACTTTGTGTCTAATTTAGCTTTTAACGCAGCTATTAAGGAGTACTTTTAGTTTTAGTTGAACTAAAATATCACTCAGGCCTTTCTGAAATTTATACAAAGTGGATTTGCATGAATACATCAATATGTGCAATTTAAATAACAAGCGTCAGGCATAATACTCACCAATACACAAGGCTAAATTGAGAACTTTTTCTGGAAAACAAGTAACAGGCTTACAGCATTTAGCGAAGAGATTATTGGTGGTGTATATATTAAATATCTCACATTTTGAGAATAAAGCCAATTAGAAGCTCAAGGATCATTTGAAAAAGAAAGAAGTCAATATAGAACATGGTAGAACAAACAGTGAAATGACATAAATGTGCAATTTGGTGAAACACAAAGTATAGGCAACTTAATCATGATGAACTGATCATTGCCAAAGCAAACAGAAAGTGTACCTCCAATGGATATCTAACGAAAGCGGGTTCATATCGGCCTTTGCAGAATAGATGAAATGATATGGTCAAAACAGGGAGTGTGATAAGAAAGGGAGTTGACTGGGAAGCTGCTTTTGTGCTTAGCAAACCCATGAGAAGTAACTGTGAGACAATCAAGGCACCAATTATGCGACCGTGCACGTCGGGCCAAAAGGATGCAGCACTCTCATACTCCTGGTTGTATACATTTATAATCTACAATGATAGGAAATTTTTTAGGAGCATATATAAAGATATCAATAATTCAACTGCAGCTATGAACTTATAAAATGCCGTCCACTGCCTATATCAGGCTTCAGTATTGCAAACAAAAAAGAATTTTGAGTTTAACACTGTTAACACTAACAGGAGAGTTCCTAAGATGACTTATTGGGTAAAAACTTTAGTAAAAGTGGTTGATAACAAAATTGAAGTTATCTGGATCAAAAGCTTCAATTTTCATAGGAGTTTCAGTCTCAGGGTCTATACTTTTTCTGATATTTCATCTTAATGAGGATGAATTAAGCAAATGCAGGTTATTTAACAAAGAAACCAAACACAATAGGTTAGATAAACACACACACACACACACACACACACACACACACACACACACACACAAAAACAATCTGGACATACCTGATGACGGTAAACAACATATGCCAGGCCAAAGAATACTATTATGAAAGGAAGTACAATTGGCGTAACCACGGCGTAAACTAGGCCAAGTAAAAAATAAAGCTGAATCTGGGGCTCGCCACAACTAAACTCCAGACTTCCTGGGTCCATTGCCTCTACTTTATCCTTTTCAGTCTTCACTAGAAAGAAATTTTTGAGGTGATAGATGACCAAAGGTTTTAATCTTAGAATTTCTCCAGCAATTCCAGCCCATCCATCAACCATTATGTAAGTTATGAAAAAAGTTGCCTTCATTGGAATTGAAACACCAATTGTCTTTGGTATTCTGCATAGAATAGCCATGAAAAAAATTAGAATTACTTCATACCACAATACAAGCGTTCAGTAAGGACATTTACTCAATAAGATCCTCATAAGAGAGGATTTTCAATGCATATGAATGCTCATATAAATGTAGCAAGTGCAGCAGCACGTATTTTCGTTCCCAACGGAAAAAAAAAAGACACATTAAACATGTATTTAACTATTTAAGAACAAGCTCAGAAAATGGTCAATGTCTAATCATAGCACAACTAAAGCACTGGAATAGAATGACTTAACAAGGATAATCTGAAAAGGGACAACGCCTATCTTTTCCCTTTTATGGGTGTGTTAAAAGAGGTCTACATGAAGGGGTACTTACTCATTTGCAGACTGATTAAGAAAAGTATTCAGCTGTTGGAAGGCAGTTCCTGTGATAATGCTCCCGAGAAATACATTTACAAATAAGAAAATATAATATCTGGTTGCAGATCTTCTCTGCAAGGATGATAGGGATATGAATCCTTCAAATTTGGACATTATCATCAAGATGGTGGGAAGCAGAATTAGGAAGATCTTCAAAGCAATTCCTGGAAGGAAACCTTGGATGACTGCCTTGATGAACTTCCTATGGAGTGATTAAACGTTTGCTATTTATTATCATGAAAAATAATATAACTCTGTGCAATTGAGACAAAACTCAAGCAGTACACAAGAAATATAAACCATGATCCTATACAAAGGTTAACTCACACTTCAATAATGGGCTTCAGAAATGGGAGTGCTTTCTCTATTCCATCAAGGTTTGCAAGAGACTGGACAAATGCAATTGGTATCATGAAAAAGAAAGTCAGGAAGAAGAAAGCCACAGCAATGATCAGCCTTCTAAGTGTGAGCGAAACGTATGGAATTGCTAGATTATTCCAATAAACATCACGGGGCTCGGACGCCCATTCGGTCAGCCATATTGTTGGATTTCTTGTTTGTTGAGTTTGTGCACACACAGCGGCAGCCCATCGACTCCTGAAGGACACAAAAGCAGCTGGCATGATTGCTTTGGGGTTCTCTGTTATTGTATCTCTTTCAATGGATATCTGAAAATTCCCCATAAAAGCTAATAAGCAAGGTGTTATTCCCAACTAATTAGTTCCAAAAAACAGGAGACAGCATAAATCATTTTCAAAGATACTTATATGAGAGATAGTATAAGGGCTTACTTCCTTTGACAATCTATCCACCTCTGATGTGTAATGATCTATTGCATCTACTCGGTTTCCCCATAGGCCTAAAAAACCAGTCTGCATTTTCAGACAATAATTGCTCATTGTATAAATACGTGATAAAAATTGTTTGGCAAAGAGAATCTTTAGTATACTTATTTGACATAATGACAACTACTTTCAGCAAGAATAATCATTTTCATCCTCCATACAGTACCTTTCTGGTGGGTTTTTTTGATGGATTCCTACCAAATTTGAGTTGATAGAAGTCAAGCCAATTTTGCATTTTCTTTTTTTCATCCACCAAGTCAGAAAGCTTATTTGCATTATATACCATCTGCACATCAGTTATCATACAAAAATCAATATGCAATATAGTTTCGACGAGCTGGAAACTGTAGGATTCTTTATTATTGGTCGTATGAGAAGTGAGAACTGCATATCAAGAATACAACATGTTCCAAAGAGCAAAAAATATCTATCTTTCTCGAGATGACTATAAAAATATATAATCCAATGACCAATTGATTGACATGATAGTAAAAGGGTAATGATAGATAGACAACAGAATCAAGCTAAGTACCTTACAATAGAAGACCTATGCCATTTCTTTTGTTTAAGGCCCAATAATAAGCTCTAGGATTCACTCAATTGAATCTTGAATTCAAGAACATATAGTTATACAAACTAGACTAAGATTTTAGTTATGAACAAGAAACAAAATTTATAAATTGCAACACATCTATGTAGACCGCTAACAAATATCAATAGATCCTACCATTCGCACTTGCTTACATCTACTTGAGGACTGTACCAAAATTTCTTTATTTCACATTCTTTGCAGAAAAGTAATGCTCAGTGAAAAAAAATTTGTAACTTGAGCAGGTTTGAAACAAAGGAAAAAAAAATATGTTTGTACTGTAAACCTAATCCACAGTATTGCCAATGTTTAACAAATGAATGTCAACCATAAAGACAAAGTTGCATAATCGGCAAACCTGATGAATGAGATAATGATCAGGATGATTCACTCTGAAAAAGTGCTCCACAAGTTCAGAAATTGGTTCATCAGGGTCTGGTGGCACATTTCTCACAAGCACCTACATCATGTAAATTTTGTAATTCAGAAATCTAACTAAGACGCAGCAAAATGAACAGAGCACAGAAAACATAGCTTATTTTTCTTGAAGAATGATAATGAATATCATAAACATATAAAGCATGCTTAACATCAAAAGGCAACAAAATTGTAATTTCTAATAATGTACACTTTGTTCACATAAATTGAAAAATAGACACTTAAGGATAAGGTCTATTTTAAGGAAGCAAAATCTTGTCAGATAAAGTCTCATAGTCCTCCTGATCCCAGATATTCTTGAAAGACAAAAGGCAAAGACTTTTTTATGCATGGAAGATATATGTTTAATATGTACTCCAGAATAGTCTTACTGTGAACTGATTGGGCCGCCGTTGTTCAGATGCAACAAACAAACTGCAATCTCATTGAGGCAACAATTTCATACTCCTTTCTCAGTGCATAGCAAGTCCAGAATGTAAAGGCGTAAGCCATTGCTAGATGTGTCCAGAATCTGAAATTTATACATCAGGCAGAAATTAAGTGCACATGGCAAGCACAAAGTTGACATTCAAAGTGGTATTATTATGGTGAAAGTGTAGAAGGTACACAACAGCACTTCAGATTTGGTAAATATCAGTTTACAGTGCACTAGTCAGGATACCTTGGAGATCTCATTGGAATATTAGAAATAGAGAGCTTATCAATGTTGCTGAAAGTAAGGTTAGCATTTGCGGATTTGCCAGTTGCCCAGTGTTGCAAAGTGTCATTTGTCCAGTTTACTGGCACCATGACCACAAAAGCAAGGACTGCAATGGGAACAAAGATTTTCAGCCTGCATATACGAATACCATCAAAACGTATTTAGACCAAAAAAGCTATGGCAAAATGCATCTGCAAAAGAAAGATAATTATACAACATCTTGGTGATTTGTTTAATTAAAAAAGTCAGGAAGCATACCCCAGTAAGTAAATCCTCAAGTAAACAGCAGAATCCAAGCCTGCATGTTGTATAAGCTCAGGCTCTGGCATTTGTAAGGCAGCAGGCATCCAGTTGAGAAATTTCAAATATGACCTGAAATCCAGGTTCACAAACTTGCCAGCAAATGAGCCTGTCCTCATTGGACTGCTTCTCAAACCCCTTAGATACCATTTTGGGAAGTAGACCCTGTCGTTTATAGGCTGAATCCGGAGTATTGCAAATGCCACAAAGAATGTGAATGCTGTCAAAATGTTGATGGCAGCTCCAACACATATATCACCAAGTGTTGCCATTAATCTGCTTCAATGTTGCAAATGATTCCAATATCTTATCAAATATTGAGCAGAAGAGATTTTAGATCAACCCAATTGTATATTTGACCAAAAAGCAGATTTTTGTTTGTGGGTGAATACAAAGTAATCTCACAATGAAGTAAGCTCTAAGCAACCCCAACACTAGATGATCCTTCATAAAGAGTGGAAGCAGATTCTTCTACGGCGCATATCATGTTCTCAAGGGAATAGACAGGGAAGCTTTTTAAATTGTATAAAACCAAATTTATTATTCGGCAGAAATATGATCCTCAATCCTCATGCACCCATTTAAGACAACACCAAGAAGGCAAATATCGACACGTATCAGGAAAGAAGTGATTTAGGCATGAACAAAAGTGGAAAAAAATCAATGATGAGCAAAGCAGATGAAATGGAGAAAGATAGTCAGTAATGCCAGAATCAGTTGTTATTGCATTCGTGAATAGTAGGTCCAGTATCAGCTAACATGATGTTGCTATTTCCAAATCAGCACAAAAATGTTCTTTTTGCCAAATATAGACCACACAAATCTAAAGTAATTAATTTAGCCTGTGAGTAACCTGAAAGGGACATAGATCATATAACTTTCCCTATGTTGAGATGCACCATCATCTAGTGCTACCAACTGAACTATCAATCAAAGACATACATATTTGTGCTTCTGAAGAACTCAACTAAGTTGCAAAACTCATAATCCTAGACCTATTGGGCTGAAGTTCAGAATTCTACAAATTTACACAAGGAAAAATTCTGAAGAGTGAAAATAGAGAGAAAAGGAAGAACTTTCATATGACACAAATTTGCAAGCAGATAAAATTAAGGTTGATCCCATGGATTTTAGGATATCCAAAATTAGAAAAGAATACTTTCTTATACACTTTAGTACAACAGCAACAAGCATAACAAATTTCGTAATACAAGAAACAGTCAAATTAAAGTTGAACCACTGTTTCCTTTCCTCTACCCCACCCCTTGCCCCCACATCCGAAAGCCGAAAGTGCTCCCGAATCATTTGAAAAAGGCTAAGCCATGAGATGACGAATATACAACATCGAAATCGGATTCGAGTTCCGATCACTTCACTACAACTAAATACAAATCAAAATTGAAAGGGCAAAGTAACTGAAAACAGAGAAGAGATCATTGAGATGGAGATCTGTAGAGCCATACTCTCGATTATGCTAAAATGCTCTATTCTTTCACTGAGTTGTGCAGAATGCTGAAATCTCCCCGAACGCGTAACAAGAGTGTGCAGAAGAATTCCGATTGACGGAATTACCAAGAGCCAGGCTGTCGGATGAATGCAATACGGAGCGAGAAGTAGCACGCAGAAGGAGAGACGGAAAAAGAGAGAGACCAATAATGGCACCAGAGGGAGAAAGAGGGAGACTGAGAAGAGAGTAAATGGGAGATCAACAGGAAGAGTCCCTCATGCCTTTTGTGATGTTTGTTTCGTTATTTTTTTTTTGAATTTAAAAATACTGGGAACCCGTTTGATGTTCAGGATGATGAATCGGACGATAGCGACTCCGCCACGTCATCATAACGGCCCATCTGTCCTGTCTCTCGCTTTTAAAACAGTAGATTAAATAATTAATTAAATATCAGCTCAATAAAACTGATAAACAAAGCTAAGAACAAATGTGCTTGTAAGGTCAAGACAAGTGGCAACCCTATAAACATTGAAATTTGGACCGTCACATATTATTTACGGGTTTTCGTAGCTTGAAGTAATCGAGTTAAGTGTATGTAGGCTTAAAGTAATCCAGAATTGTAGTCCAAATATTTTGACTCATAAATTAGAATTAGTCGATTAGTCTAGCAAACAAACTCAAAGTAATAAGTAATGGCTAATGCTAACACAATTGGCATATACTACTACCATTACTCGCTATTAGTTTTGCTTGTGATGTTAGTGATACTCACGTGAGTTTTGTTTTTGTATCTGAAATCTTAACTTTTGATTCTAATTGATTTCTGCAAGGCTGATAAAGGAATATTATCTATATATATATAAAAGTTAGGTGGTGTCCCCATTAAATGCTCCATTTAGTATTGATTGCAATCTTCCCTATATAATAAACACTATGCAATCATAATCAAACAAACCACAATAGCATATCTATATATATAAAAGTTAGGTAGTGTCCCCATTAAATGCTCCATTTAGTATTGATTGCAATCTTTCCTATATAATAAACACTATGTAATCATAATCAAACAAACCACAATAGCATAGTGGTAAAGTCTTCCTCTAATTACCCAAAGGTTTGGGGTTCAAATCTCTCTAGCAACATTTTTGTGTTAGTTGCATATTTTCTTAATGCGTATTTTTTAAACGCAAATCACAAAATATGTAAATACCATAAATCATAAAATATGTGTATTTTTTTTAAACGTAAATCACAAAATATATTTATACCCTAAATCATAAAATATGTGTATTTTTTAAACGTGTTTTGCGTGTTTTTGTTGTATTATTTGTATATATGATTCAAGTATATAAATAAATCAATAATTTTTTTAAGATAAATCACAAAATATGTTTATACCCTAAATCATAAAATATGTGTATTTTTTTGAACGTATTATGTGGGTATTTGTTGTATTATGTGTATATATGAATGTTTTCTTAACGTGTATATTTTTCACGTAAATAACAAAATATGTGAATACCATAAATCATAAAATATTTGTATTTTTTTAACGAAAATCACAAAATGTATTTATACCCTAAATCATAAAATATGGGTATTTTTTATTTAAAGTTCTATAGTTTTCATGTGTATAAAAAATATTTTGAATAGCCAAGAATGTTATTTTAATCTTTCATATGCTGTCTATAGTTTTCTATACCTTTCATATGTACTTAATTGCATTTAGATGCTTCTCTCGCAAGTGAATTATATTTTCAATTGATTTATTTCTTATGGAATATTTATTTATTTTATGCTTAATATAATCTATTATATTTTATATTATCATATCTTGGTCCATTTATCAAATTCATGCAATTTTTCAATTAAAGATGATTAATAAAGCTTCAAAATAGTTTTTAATCCCGTGCGTAGCACGGGTCATGAATTCTAGTTAGCTTTTAAAGTTGAAAAAAAGGGGTAAGACAATATTTGCTTTAATGAGTTGTCAATTTGGGACGATTATGTTATTTTGCATTCAATTATTTCATAAGAAATTATGCTTACACACGTGCAAGTGATCTTTCTTCTTAATAGCATGATCTATATACATTATTGTAATATCATGTCAAATATGGTCAAATATTTTTTTAATTTCATTATCCTTGATATGCGTACCTAAGAATATGAAGAAAATCCTATAGATAATTCAGATTTTATGTTTTGTATGATGATTATATGCCAACTATTTTTAGTTAAGGTTTTTATTCAATTATCTGTTGATGTGTGTGATGCATAAGTGTCCATGAATATAGATTAAAAAAATTCTTTGGAAAAGGGTATTTTATGACCAATCCAAATCCCCTATCCCTCTAGCACCAATGCAAACATTGAAGTCATACACCAACCTGAATCCTCTGTCTCCTTAATATGTCCCAAATGCGTGTCCCATGATTTCGATTGGTTAAATTCTCTAAATTAATATCCATTTTAGTATTGTTTAAATTCAAATTCAAGATTTCAACCATCAAAATCATGACATACATTTGGAACATGCTAAGATGACAGAGGATTCAAATTGGTCATTTAGTCATACATTATTGATGAAGTTGGAAACTTCACAGCTATCCCTCAAATTAAGGGGCTAAATTGTGGCTACTCCAACTAAGCTCAAATTAAGGGGCTAAATTGTTGCTACTCCAACTATAAAAGTTGACCAGATGGATTTTATTTTTTCGTACTTTTTTTTTGAAGGCAAGGTAAAATATATTAAGAAGGAGAGAAACAGTTATTTACATCAAAAAATCATAGTTTCAATAGGAATCTACAAAACAAGATCCTAAGGAGCTATCAAAAGCCAAAAGAACTAAGTTTGGCTACTGAGGAGAATGCCAGAGAAGAAGGGCAAAGTAGCACCACGAGCAGCCAAAGAGTTCTTGAGGTGGGTGACAATACGACGAGAGCACGATCGAGGGCTGATCAAATTGTTGTTGAAGATAGCATCGGTGCGACTAGCCCAAACAAAGTAGATGTAGGTGGTGAAGCAAGCACGCATAAGGCCAGCATTGAAGTTCATGTCCTGGCGGTGGTGATTGATCCATTCAAGCCAGTGATGGAGGCCTCTCCCTCTCCAAGTAATGTGGAGCCAATCCAGGAGGTCCGAGAGGACAGATCGAGTGTACTCACACTGAGTCCAGAGATGCTCGTTGGACTCGTCAGCTTGATTACATAGGACACATGCTAGGTTATCAATATGAAGCCATCGAGAAATATGATCCTTGGTCGGAAGCCTATGATGGAGGGCAATCCAGGAGATGAAGGAGCATTTGGGGGTGTGGAGACCGTTCCAAATCGAACGGCCCCAAAGGGTGCGGGCAACAGGTTGACGGAGGAGGTTGTAGGCCTTTTTGGAGGAGAACACGTTATGGGCGTTGGTGACATTAGGAAGGAAATCAGAAGGGTGGCAGCTGAGAAGGATGCTGTCACGGAGCCGAAGAAGATTTTTCCAAACCCAACTGTTACTAGCTTTGGCAACCACATTCCAGATATTGTCATGCGCAAGATGGTAACTAGCAACCCAGCGAGCCCAAATATTATCAGGGTTACCAATCAGTTCAAAGATTGCATGGGCCATACAAGCTTGGTTCCACGAAAGAAGTTCCTTAAAGCCGATCCCACCCTCCTCACGTGGGCGACAAACATTAGACCAAGCAATGGGGCTTTTCCTTGAGAAACTAGCACCAGACCAAAGAAATGAGCGACAGATGGTTTCAATCCTATCCAGGACATCCTTTGGGAAGAGAATAATTTTACACCAGAAGTTCTGAATGCCAAAGAGGACAGATCGAATGAGCTCCGCCCGCCCCGCATAAGAGAGATGCTTTGTAATATCCCTCATTTTTATAAGGGTAATTTAGTAAATTCTCTTATAATGTTTAATAAAATAAAGAGATATAAATATAATTATATCATTTTATTAAACATGAAAGTGTGGTATGGGTTGGACCTTTTTATCAAATTTGTAACCTAGAGGCGTAGCTTGTGTAATTCGGTTGAAAGTAATAAATCCCGCCTCTACCCTTCTTCTCCAAATAGTGAATCTTCAAATGGCCATAACTTTGTCGTTTCTGAACGGAAAATTCAATTCCGTAAAATGTTACGAGACGCCCATGACCTGATCTATTAAAGCCCCCATTCAATCGAAGGAAATTGGCCAAAGATTAAGTCCGACGTTTCGTTGAACATGGAAGTCGAATGGATAAGAGGCACTCGAATTCAATTAAATTAAATTGAGTGATGAAATCAGTCATTTGATAGCCCATATGTTCGTTAGTGGTTGATGATTATTAACTCTTCCTAATCGCAATCAATTGGACTTTTACAAGCCGAAGGGTCGATTTTCGATTCAACGCTCAAGCGTTAGGATTCTTGTTCGAGTCTTAAATTGGAACTGTTTTGGCTTCAATCTGAGGGTTACAAAAGGGTCAATCCATCTATTCAACATCCCTCGTCCATCCACATTCCAATTTCCGCAGAGAATGCCCTCGTGCTTCTTGAAAACGAAAGCTTTCGGGCTTCCCCTGTTCTCGTTGGGTACAGAACACAGCCAGCTTCGAGGGATCGTTCTCCCTCGTCGGACCTCTAAATGCGACGCCGTCACCTCCATTGGCTTCGTATTTTCATCACGGCTATAATGCCACAGGTCCCATCTCGTTTCGTTGCTCATAGCCTCTGCAGCGATTCATTTAATCCGCCCCTGTTCGGGACCTCTGTTTTCGTCGGGGCTGATTCGTGGGACTTGTTCTTCTCCTACCGGCCATGGCGAGCCACGCCACCACCACCAGTAGCCTCTTCTGTCGCCGCGGTATCCAGATTCGTTCTCTCCGTCGCGAATCGGTTCCGGAAACCGCCGTGGCGCCGACTCCAATTCCTCATCGATGCCCCTGTTTTCTGCCCTATGCATTGTAAGTTGCAGGAACTTAAGTGCAATTGTTCTTTTGCTCAAAGCGTTGTTGATTTTAAGTTCTAGTAAGATAATAACTTGTGATTAGTGTAATTAAAATGGGGTTTGGAATATTTTAAATGGAAAAGAGAAGTGGAGATCAAAATACATGTACGCACGGCTTTAGGTGAAGAAATTAGCTATATACTAGAAATAAAATGAGTCTTATGAAAATTCTAAAGTATCAATTATGTTAATATTGACATTGTGATTTTGATCATATATTTTCAAATCTTGTCGATTACTATACTTTCATAAGGGTATGCTACTATAAAATATTTTGACCATATATTATCATATATTCTTATAACTAAAATATGAGTTATAACTAAAATATTCTAAGGGTTATACAATATGAGTTATAAAATGATAGTAATTTTATAAGCTTATTAACACCATATCGTAGTTATATAGTATAAGCTAATATACATGGACTCGAGTAATATAAATACGATTTTATCAAATTACCTATGTTATTAATATATATATATATGTATTAATGGTTAATTAATATTTAACTAAAAATTAATATAAGATTTTTAAGAAGTTATTTTATTGATTTAAGAAGTTATTTTATAAACTCGTCAACTATCTTATATACTCGCTATTTTAAGATGAAGCATAACTTCTATCATAAAAATAATAACAATAAAATAAAATAACATAAAGTTCGTAAATACTAAAAGGGTTATTATTGAATTAGGTTCATGAAGAATATGAACCTTAGCGAATTCCTTCTCAAAATAAATCACTAAAATTTATTTTGAAATATTGTTCTTTCCGGTGTCAATTCCGTTCAACGAAGGTACGAGGAGTCGTTATTGAGCCATACCTTCGATCGTCTAACTCGCCTAACGAAAACTCAAGGCAAGTGGAATGGTTCAATTTTGTGCATATGATTTAATAGCATGATTTATATTTGAATCATGAAGTTTTTGATTGTTGGGAACTAACTGTGTGTTAAAATGAACATAGGACTTTATTGTTAGATTTAACGACTGTCATTCCTAGTACTTCATAGGATACGCTAGTCGAATTAGGTCTCGATGTGTGTGTGGACGTAAGTGCCACGTTGGTTGGTAGTTGTGTGTAGATTTATTTAATTGTTAATCTCACCAGTGCGGAGGGAGTACTCCCTGGTGTAAGGTCATGACCAAGGCCTCCTCAACCGCTAAGGGGTCGTTTAAGGATTTTATCCCTTTAAGGCGTAAAGCCACTTACATCCGCGATTAACGCACCTTAATAAATCCAAGTGTAATCCTCTGTGTGGTTAAGGAATTAATCAAGATAAGCGCGTTGCGCAATTTAAATCAACTTCATCTTCGTACTCAACGAAGACAATTAATTAAACTAAAAATCTTTGTGTGATAATACGTTCCCAACAATCTTGCATTACAGTTTTAACGAGGATATCACCTCTCGTGGTATCCTAACCTTTTCAAAGTCATTCTCGTTTTCCCGTGGAAGTGTGTAGTAGCTAGATCGTCGCCCGGCTTTCATTCGGAGTTCGACGTCAGTTATTACCCATTCCCACTAACCGAACCACCTTCAAAAACCCATTTGTTTAGTCTGTCACAAGACTAACCGACCACCCTTTTTCCTTGCATGGTCGGCTGGTGTCCACCGAATTTCCGTCGCGGCACATCAGGTGGAGGGCTTGTAATCGAAGACTAGTCGAAGGAGGCGATGAGGAATCAAGCTTCTTTCTAAAGACTTTTATTTTAATTCCGCACTTAAGGATTTCTGAACGTAGTTTTCGTATTGAGATTCTCGAGGTGTGAGATCCAATACCAGTTTTACTCCCGACTTCATATGTAATCGATGATTAAGACCTTTGTTATTTAATCATTTTAATTCCGCATTAAAGTTTTGTCGTCTTCTGTGATAACTGTAAAGCCTAGGGTGACTTTGGGTGTTTTAACCCGAGGTCACTGGCGGTAATATCCCTACAGAAAAAGGGGGTGTTACATGCTTAGCCACCCAAGATTGTATCCTCCCCGTCATTTTAGAGATGACAGAATCATAGTCGCTCAGAAGGAGGCGACGGGACCCCAGAGGAATGCCCAGGTAGCGCATGGGCAAACGGCCTTCAGAGAAACCAGAGGAGGAAAGGATATCATGTTTAACATCAGGCCGAACACCACCAAAATAAATGGAGGTTTTACTAGAATTGGCAATCAAACTAGAGAGAACCCCAAAGTTGTCCAGGATGCGCTTAATGGCAGCGACAGAGGAATTCTCACCTCTACAGAAGATGATCAAGTCGTCTGCAAAACTGAGGTGAGTGAGAGCAAGGGCCTCACATTTGGAATGCCAGCGAAAAGTATTGTCAAGGGCGAGAGTATTGAGCATTCTTGTGAGGTACTCCATAACCAAAACAAAGATATAAGGCGAGAGAGGGTCACCTTGACGAAGGCCACGCCTTCCCGGAAAGAGACCTTTGAGCTCTCCATTGATGGTGATAGAGAAAGTGGTAGAGGTAATACAGCTCAGAATCCAGTTCCTCATCACAGGAGGAAATTCAAAGTAGCAAAGAACATGGTCAATGAAAGACCATTCAATAGTGTCAAAAGCCTTGCGAAAATCCACTTTGATAGCACAACTAGGGGTGACATTCCTCCTTCCATAATGGTTGAAGAGTTCCTGGCAGAGAAGAATATTATGCCTGATAGAGCGATTAGGGACAAAAGCGCCTTGACAACCAGAGAGAACAGAAGGCAGGGATTGGCGAATCCTGGAGGCAAGGATTTTTGAAATGATTTTGTATATGGTGTTGCAACAAGATATAGGCCGGTAGTCAGATATCGAGTTTGGGTTGAGGCATTTAGGGATAAGATGAATGGCGGTATGATTGATTTGACGGAGCAGTTTACCTCTAGCGAAAAAGTCTAGAACAGCCCGAGAGACCTCAGAGCCAGTAATCTCCCATGTTTTTCGAAAAAATAGAGAGTTGAAGCCATCATGCCCCGGCGTCTTCCGAGGGTTGATAGAGTTAAGAGCACGGAGAATTTCAAAGCAAGAGTCACCCCCCTTAAGCCAGCTGAGGTTGGCCTGTTGCTTAAGCATGGTTTGGAGAGAAGAAGAATCAGCAACAAGACTCTGAATAAGATCACGCTCCTGAGAAAGAAGATTCTCGTTGAAAGGCTGGGAGGAGATGGCCTCCTGAATCAAAGAGAGAGCGTCTTTGGAAGCTTGAATACGAAGAGAGATGGCTTCAGTGGATCCCTTACTCAGTCGGCGCAGCTTAGGTTTGAGGGCTTTAAGCTTGGAGGTGACCCGAAACATAGCAAAACCAGAGCATTCAAGGGACCATATCTCTCGAACAATGGGTAGGAACTGATTATGGTCAACCCAATCGTTTTTAAAACGAAACGGGACAGAGCGATTCCTGATTTCGGAGCCAAAGCTGACAGTAATAGGGCTATGATCGGAGACACCAGGATTACCAAAGTAGGCACGAGACGAGGGAAAGGCATTCAGCCAGTTACAGTTGATGATCGCACGATCAAGTTTGCACCAAGTTCTTCTACCATTGAGCTGCTTGTTGTTCCAAGTAAACTTGGCGCCAGAAAAACTCAAATCGAAGAGGCTAGTAGAGTCCAAGCTGAACCGGAGCTCATCAGAGAAGGTAGAAGGAGCAGAGCTGGAGTTAGAGATTTTCTCACTTGAGTCAAGAATGACATTAAAGTCACCGAGCACGATCCACGGCTCAGAGATTTGGGAGCTAAGAAGATCAAGGCTATGCCAGAGCGCAGCTCTGTCTGGGGCATCGTTGAAAGCGTAGACAAAAGTAGCCATGTATTGAGCTGAGGAATGGAGATCAGTGACATGACAGTGGATGAACTGATCGGAAGCGGAGAGGACGGTGAGAGAGATGACAGCAAGGTTCCAGAGGACCATAATACGAGCATAAGAGGAGAGGTGAGCGTTTGAGCAGAACTTCCAGGATCGAAGAAGGAGGCCAGCAATAAGGTCAAGATTGGGGGGAGAGATGTGGGTTTCCGTTAAGGCAAGAAGATTGAGCTTTTTATGGTGAACAAGGTCTCGAACAGCCGAGTGTTTGCTAGGATGGTTGAGACCTCGAACATTCCAACACCCAAAGTTTGAGCTACCCATTAAAACGAGTTTGGGAGGGAGAAATGCTCCTTGAGCGGCCAGTTGGGGGGTGAGGAAGATCAAGAGTGGAGGAGCCATAAGGGGGTTTTGGAGGGGTGGAGGCAGAGCGAAGACGAGAAGAGATTTTGGTGAGGGTAACTTTGGGTTGGGGGGAGCTAGGCTGATGTCCAGCAGAGGAGGTTGGGATAACGACATCAGGGGTAGGAAGAGAAGTGTTGGAGGTAATGGAATTCACAGAGGTCGAGGGGGGCACTGAGGTCTCGGTTGGAAGAGGTGGTATAGGTGGAGAGGTTAGAGGCTCAGGCGGGTTAGGTAAGAGGGGGGGGGGGAGGGTTGAAGGAGGGGGAATGGGACGAGATTTAGGCCTCGGTTGAGCTCGAGATCGAGCATGAGATGTAGCCATAACACCAGGGCAGGCAGCGTCGTTATGGCCATAGATACGACATTTATTGCAGAGAGAGGGAATCCAGTCATAAACAAGCGGTTGGTAAACAACCTCATTCCGAGGACCAGGGAGGGTGATTTCACGTAAAAGCTCGCTGTCAGCCGAAACTTCAACCAGGATGCGTGCAAAAGAGACTCTGTCCTCATACGCAGTGGGCTTGTCCATTTGAATAGGTCTGCCAAGAGAGGAGCCAATGCGACTGAGCATATAGTCAGACCAAAACCGCACATCCAAATCAGGAAGAGTAACCCAAATCGGAATAGAGTCGAGGCATGAAAGATCAAGCTGCATTCCAGCATGCCAACGTTTCAGGATAAGGGGGTGCGAACCCGGAAGCATCCAAGGTCCCTGCTCAAGGATCAGGGAGAGATCTTGCTCCTTGGAGAATCTGAAAATGAAAAGGCCCTTGTTGTTTAGAATAATTTTGGGGTATACAATACCCGTCCAATTCTCATGGACAAATCTCTCCATTGCCTTGAAAGAAAATTTGGATCCGGAGGCACCCACAAGAGTAAGACTCCACTTATTAATTTGATCTGCAACGTCCTCATTAGTAAAAGGAACCACTCCATCTTTGATGCCTTCAACAAAGTGGAGCGAAAGGTTGGATTTGCGCCGGGATGCGGTTCCCGAAACCACCTCAGAGAAGAGCGGGGGAGCTGGGGAAGGGGCAATCGGCACCGCTACTGGCGGCGCGGCCGACACTGGAGCTGGGGACGGGGCAATCGGCACCGACGGAGGCTCGACAACCGCTTGAGAGGCGGCGACGACGACGGGCTGAGAAGACAAGAGAGGAGCAGCAACGACGGGCTGAGAAGACGAGAGAGGAGCAGCCCCGGCCGCAATGGAGAGGTCGAGCGAGATGGGCCGTAATAGTTATAGATAATACGGAGTATTATCTATAACTATTACGTTTGTTTTTCGTACTTGTATACATGCATGATAACATGAAAGTATAAAACAATACACTGAAATTATAAGATTCGTTATTCGTGAGATTCTTAGGACTCTTGCATTTTATTGGGAGGTAACTCATTTTGCTTTCTTTCTAGTAGTTAATCTTCCTCTTGGAACTTTGATAGTAGTTTTAGTTCATCTTGCCATGCGTCTCATATCTCTTTTCTTCGTAAACCTAATTCGACTGTCAATTCTATTATATCTATAAATATGTATACACCAAATAGGCACCACAATCCACAATTCATAGTCATGGTCGTCACATGGACATTAGACTTGCTAATTGGGTCAGTCGGGTCGGATCATCTTGGTTTTGGGTTGAAACGGGTTTGGGTCGGTAATGGGTTACTAATCAATTTAAGTCGGGTCGCTAACGAGTCACGAGTCAATCAGGTCGGATCGTTGTAGGATTTCGGGTCAGGTCGGATCATCTCGGTTTCGGGTTGAAACGGGTTTGGGTTGATAACGGGTTACTGATCAATTGAGTCGGTTGGTAACCACTAACGAGTCATGAGTCAATCAGATCAGATCGTTGCAGGATTTCGGGTCGGGTCGGATCAACCCAACGGCACAAGGGTATCAAAATTTTTACCATTATTTGAATAATACTATTTAAATAATAAAATATTATATGACAATATTATTTGTATATATTTTGATAATAAAACATATTATAATATTTAAAATAAGTTTTATACATTCTAAAATATACTAAAAATCGCCTCAACCTAGTAATGGGTTCGAGTTCAATCGGATCAAGATGAAACCGTGTTCGAGTTTAGTCGGTCGGGTTGAAACTGAGTTTCAGATCAATCAAATCGGACTAAAACCCATTAAATCTGGGTCGGATCAGGTCGGGTCAGCTTTTGATAGGTGTAGGCATGTAAAGTCATACTCGGTATTATCTATAACTATTACGTTTGTTTGGAGAAAAAAAAACTATTACGTTTGTAACATTTCACCTAATTCTACTTTTCATATCAACTTGGTTTCATCTACACAAATGCATTCCAATCACTTTGCCTTAATTTCCCACCCTTCTTCCTAGATATATAATGTACTTCATTTTTCGAGACATCCAAAAATCCAATTGGGATTTGGGCCTTTGGGCCTTTCGACTATGAGAAAAGCAAATATATGTTTTTCAAGTCCAACCAAAAAGAAATACAATGGCCTGGGTCCGGTTCCGTTCGAACCAGGGAGCCGGAGGTTTCGGTACCGAGTCGGAACCGGACCGGCGCTTCCGGTTCCAAGAACATTTACGGTTCCGGATCTCCTTCCCACGGAAACCGGGAAACCGTCGGTTCCATCCGGTTTTGAACCGGCCCAAACCACAGATTTATCATACTTTCTATAAAAAAAAATATACATAGATTATACCACAAAAAAAATTAGAAATGAAAAAATGTTTATATATAATAACTGATCCAAACTTATACGTCAAATATACATGAATTTAACAAAAATTATCTTTTAAAAATAAAATAAATGGCATTTTCTTAATTTTTTAATTTTTGACCGGTTCCGGAACTTGAACCTGAACCTGAATCGGGTGGAACCGGCCGCGGAATCGGCCGAAATCGAAAAACCGACCAAGGATCGATTTCGGTTGCACATTTCGTGGAACCGGGAACCGCTGGCTCCGGAACCGGACCCATGTATACCTATCAGCATATATAATTAATTACCGGTTGGGGCTGTTATAAAAAGAGAATTACATTGGTGAGTTGTTAGTTATTAACCCCTTCTTACATGGCAACATTTTGTTTCTCATTATCATATGACATTTTATTTTATTATAAGCATGCATCTCAAGGGATTTTTAATCCACACTACTTCGTTTACAAGCTCAAGGATTTTCCTTCATGGATTAAAACAAGGCCTCTAGAGAATGGTTCGGACCAAAGTAAACCAAGACATCAAAACCAAGGAAACAACAACTCAAATTTAGGCATCAAATCAAACTGAGGGACCAACATAACTCACAGCGTTAAAATCAATGGATGCTAAACCATAGCGTCAAAACCGAGGGACCAAGTTAAAAAAGAGGTGTCAAACACTGATATTATAAATAAAACGGGCTTTAGCCCTCCTTTGGATAAAAAAAAAACTAACATTATACACCGAAGTACCAACATAAACCAAGGGAACAATTTTAATTGGACAACAAAACTATTTTTCATATTGTTGTTATTTGCCAAATGTATGATTTGGCTTTGACTTAGGGTTCCTCGGACCACAACAAAAATTAAGGCCAACAGTGAGATAAATGTTCACTCATGCCAATTTTTTTTGGTTGAGCTCGCTGTTGATGAGAGTCGAGTATTTGATCTCTGAGTACTACTTTTAAAGACTTAACGGTCGTTTGACTAGATGCCCGAAGGCCACTCACGCCAACATTGGGTGGTTAGTTTCTAGGAAAATTATTTATACCTATATATGATGCATCTCCATGCATATAGTTTCTTCTATTCTTAGTCTTGAATGAATCACTGGATTCGCAGATTGAGTTCCATGCGAGGTCCCTCACTCGTCGTTAAGCTCGGGCTTCATTCTTCAACCGGTCGTTTCTTCTCCTCTTCCTTCTTCTCTTCCCATTCCTTTAAATTAGGTTAGATTAAGATAAGATTATGATATGGAAAGTTAGGTTGACATGGCATATAAATAATTTAAAATAAAAAACTACCATTATCACGTCATATTTCATTGTTTCTGACTATCATGTCATCGAACTTGTCAGGAAACATAATGAAAAATCTTTTCTAGTTAATATCGTCATAGTTCGGTTGCTAGTGGCAATTTTGATACTTCAAATTATTTTTGGTTAAATGTGGATACTTGGAATATAAGTCATTTTTCCTTTGTAAATTAAAGAAGCCACTTGATTATAAATGTGTGGTGGTTAGAGATTGTTTTTAACCGGCCACCACTTTCAACTGGTTTTTTTCTTTCTTTTTTTTTTTGGTCAGAAACTGGTTTTTTTCTTATAAAAGAGAATGATGTGCATGCGTAAGTGCGTAACCCCTTTTAAACTATTTCTTGCTCCACCATTGTTAATGACCAAACCCCTCAAGCTCTTTCCGGCCAAACGAATTTACATTCTTTCCTAGGCCTAGAACACACCTATGAAGTTTGTAAAGTGCTAATTAGATCTGTTTTAGTCGAAAAAGTGCTAACTAGCTAGATCTTATCAAAAGTGGGCTCGAGCGGGACACAACACATTTTCAATACTTAATTAGCTTGAACATGGGCCGACAACGGGTTTATTACTCAATTAAGATCATGTCCTTATAAAGTTACATTTTCTTTGCCTGCTCATATTTGCTCGCGATAGGTCATGCACTAGGTCAGGCATGGCGCGCAGCTGCTTAAATTTGATCTAGCTAGTCTATTGTTAACCAAAAACCTCACAAAAACAATCTAACAAATGGTTTACATCATAATTAGTTCAATTGATCGAGAGTTTATTTAAAGTAAATTAAAGGGGAAAAACCAAGTGTTTAGAATCGTTTTTCCCTCATAAAATGAGACCTTATAAATTTGTTAAATTTCATATGAAAAGAAAACCATCAATGGCCATAAATTCTGTGTCAAAATTTAGAATTTGAGTATTATACACTAATTAACTTGGGAATGAAGTCGGGAAATGAGGGAAACTCGCTTTGACTCAATTAAGCCGGCACAGGCATTAACACCATTTAAAATTGAAGACAACCTAACACCAATATATATGACCATTTTTAACAAAGTGTAATCGGTACGTGGGATTGTTGCTCTTTGTTAGTCTTTCTTAATAATGAGAAATGAGATATGCTTAGCCTACAATTCCTACGAATCACAATGATGAGTCCTATTAATTTGTCAAATCAAATGGTGGAACACGTCGTCGGAAAATTCCGTCACCGGTCATTCTAAACTTTAATCAAGAGCGTCGGCAGTTGACTTTGACAATATTGTTTTCGTATAAATAATGATTGTCTCATTTTGTGCCCCTCCGTTTTTCTCTCGCATCTTCGATTAGCCCATCTGGAGATTTTGACTTGCACTAAACCAGTCAAACATATGTTATACGGACGATTTATAAGTCGGTGATTTTTAATAGGTTAAACTAATTAACCTTGTCATGCAAGACAACAATTAGCTAGGCAACGAGCTAGGTTGGTAAAATATGATCGATCAACAAACACGGTATGAAACCCATTTACACTAGCTTGACTAGAAGATGCAATATTAATTAAGTTTGAAAATGGACCGTCCTTTCGGCTAAGTATGATATAAATATCACATATAAATGCCCCCATTGCCCACCTGCCCAACTATACGTAGGCACACACCTTGTGGATCAATTCAATATCAAATCCTCTCATCCCTTAGACGTCTCTAACTCGCTCACTCTCCTCAATCGAAACATGATTAATCCGCGCAATCGTTGTGGTGAACCGTTGTTGTTGTTGTTGTTGTTCTTGCTCATGGTGCTAATTCCTCTTCTTGGCTTCAACACAAACGTCGCCGTCGAAGCTACTTCTAGGACGATGGCGATGCAAATCGGAAACAAGTTGTTTGAAGAACACAAAGCTCATTCTAATCCTCCTGTGCCTATGGCTTATGCTTATAGCGCGTCCCGAGATCCGGAGTTCGAGGCGTCGAAGCGACAGGTACCTTCCGGATCCAATCCCTTACACAACAAGTAGCCATCCGTCGTCGATTTGGTTTTCATATATAGTTAGCCAACTAGTCAATTATACGTACACTTGTATAGACATTATATTTTTTTGTGATTGATTGTATTATTGCCGTTGTAGCTAGTTAAGTATAGTATTTTGTTCGTCTTAATTATTGATTGTACTATGTCTTCATTCGTTTAGTTTTATATATTCTAATAACAACGACGATGTTTTTTTTTTTTTTGTTTCTGCAACGATCGATATCAACGACTTGTAGTAGTAGGATAATTGTGATTTAATTGGATCACATCTACTTCATAATTCATGTATAGAAGATTATATATCAACCAGAATTATCCCAATATATTTTATTGAGGTTGATCATGATTAATTGGTAGGTTTAGTCAATTGAACTTGGAAAAATGAAGTTGTTTCCCTCTATCTTTTTTCATAGGTTTTTTTAAGTATTCCAGGGCAGTAAAATATGGTGTGATTCCGTGTGAATGAACTGATTAGCTAGGTTTAGGAATTGAATAAAGCAAGCAGTCAGCTTGTACGTATACGTAGTGGTGATTAGGGAACCCAGCAAATTAATTAAGATCAATGTTTAAATTAATCAAGATGGGGGAACCCAGCAACAGCTAGCGCATTCAAAAATTTCAAATATTTATTTCACATTAGTTATTTCATGCAACTACCTTATATTTATGGTCGAATATGCATGAATTAAACTTAGAAGAGGGAGAAAAGAATGTTAAAGCTGGCCACTACGACCCTCTTTAACTCTCTGCATCAACATCAAACCTAAATTTAAGTCGGTATGTCCCCCATGGGTTCAAATGGGACGATTTCATTTTTTTTCGAATATGATTAATATAATATGACAAAAGTTACAAGCATTTTCGTCATATAGCCGGGTTAATGATGCCTATCTAATTAATTTTCGTCCAGATCGAAAAAAAAAATCTAATTAATTTTCGTTATTCTAAAATTTTAAATTTAGTATTCTCAAATCACAATTATGACGTTAAACCGTATCGCCAAGTTTGTTGACTTCTTTTTGGTTTACATTCGTTGAAAAACAAGGTCCGTTTCGTAGCTAAGCTTCCTTCCTATAACGTTGTTTGTGCGTGTACATGCATTGCCAGTTACTTAACGAAATGCTTGCAAATCCTACACCGTGAAAAATACTACTATATATATTTGGCAGTCAAATTATAGATTGAAACCTCATCGTCGAATGTCTATTCGATCACTTGATTGATCCCCAAGACACTGCAAAACTCTTATTCCGAATAAACAATTTTTCCTGCTGATCGACTAATGTTGGTTAGGTATATAAATTGTATAAAAATCCAGGGAGTTCGTGACCAAGACCATAAATTAGTAAATAAAATCATATTAACAATCCATAATCCAAGGTTCTGCTCTACTTCCTTGAGGCCAAGATTATGTTACTTCATCGGGGTCGTAAATATGCAAACCCATCTAGGTCGTGAACATGTAAACCCAGTATACATTCTAAAATCCATGGGTAACAAGAGGAGTAACTCAAACATATACTTACAACTTTTGATGTGAGAAGTAATTTTGTTGAAGGTTTTCAACAAAATGTCAGCTTTCATATAAGACATTTCTATTATGAATGCAAACAACACGTACCAAAAATAAAAGTTACCAAAACTAGCTTTTGCGATTCGCACCTGAAAGAACTTGAAGCGTGGAAGAGTTCCTGACGCCGCTTGCTTGAAGCGGTTTGACGACAATCAAGTGTTGACTGTGTTGGGAAAATTAAGCAAGGGTGGCGTGGCCTGTTGATCGAGATGGAGTTTTGTTGTGTACGTGTGTTCATGTCATGGACAGCCTATATAACTTCTAAAGTGTGTATATACAAACAGAGATGATGATGAGGCTAGGAGTTACATGGAAGTCCATCCATCATATTGAATGAATGATGCTGATCGATGAAAAAGAGGATTAGAATAACGTTCCATCGGGTAGGTAGCCCACATGGACTACCAAATTAATAAATTAATTATTCATTTATTTGCTTGCTTATTCTACACGTATAATTGAGAAAATTTCACCATGATTACTTGGGATTATAATATTTGGACGTCAAATTAGGCTTACACCTGACCTCATTGTCGATTCTCTTGATCCCCAAGAAACCCCAAAACTCTTGAGCTCCAAGATAACTACCTAGCTAGTTTCGAATTAACAACTTGAATTTTCAAGCTAATTAATCATGGTTACTTATATATACACTATCAAATTCCATAGAATTCAAAATCAAGACCACACACACAAAAAAAAGAATACAAACTCAAATTAACAATATTCCTACAAGATCATGAGTTTTCTACCGGGTAGGTTGGCGGGAAGGGAGGCAGCCTATTTCATGGAAGAATCCAGACAAACCGTTAACCGTTATCTTGAGAAGAAAACCCCGTCACCACCGTCAGCTAACTCTTCAACCAAGACTCCAACGACCGGCGATGAATTCTCCGGCGCCGATGTTCTGCCGGAGGTTCTGAGGCACTCTCTGCCTTCAAAGCTCTACTACCAGCAGCCGCTCTCGGAGTACTCTCCCCCTGTATCGACTTCGTCGAAATGGTCGACCCGTTTCTCCGGCGAGGAACCATCCAGAATCTCGCCGGACGTTATGAATCCTCTCAGTGGGTACCTGACGTTGCCCCAGGTCACCATGGGCCCCAAAAGGTAGTTGATTAAAGGAACACTAATTATAGAAAGGAAAACCATTTCATCATATTGATAGACATTGTCAATCGATACTGAGATGTGTACATGATACAGGTGGCAGTTGCCTGAGGCAAGAGGCTCGGTTACGGCATCGACGGCTAACGAGCTGCGACACGATGAGCAAGCATCTCTTAATCCCGAGAAGATCAAAGCTGTTGCTCAAGGCCTTGAAAATGGTACTTAAGTAACTGTTTTAACTCTCCTAATTAACCTAATTCTGAGCTTGCTTATTAACTAACTCTTTGTACATATATAGTTGGGAAGGCGTTTGCTGTTACCACTGGAGTGATGTTTGGTAGTGCAGCAATCACATTTGGATTTGCTGCCAAAAATGTAAGCATACTACGTACATTTTCAACAGCATATACTATTACATTGGCTACTCACCATACTGATAAGAAAGGGCCATTTATTGCAGAAAGATAACATAAGAGTTCAAGGACGAGATCTGGTTCAGCCAAAAGTCGATAGTCTTAAGGAGCAATTGGCCCCACTAAGAAATTGGGTAGGTAAAGAAAGAAAGAAAGACTTCTAATTCTACTAGTGCTTTAATTTTCCTTCCCTTTTCATTTTACACTAAGCTTAGAGCCTTTGTAATGGCAGGTTAATGAGGTGTCAACGAAATGGCACTTTCAAATGGAGAGAGATATAAAGGAGAAGCCTTTCGTTAAAGAGCTTTCAAGGAGATTTCGGGCAAAGAGGTCAGAGAAGGATTAAATGATATTTATATGCATAAATAACTCTGTGGTGTTCGTGATTGTTTCGTTGGCTTGTATTATATTTTCATAATAAAATGATTTTAATTGTAAGAGTTTGTCTAGAGTTAAATGCTAAAATGTACGCTTTATCCCAATGTACGTTGTATAACCCCCAAAACGACTGTCGACATATCTATGTACTTGATTTATGTGTGTATCAAATCCAGAACATCTAATCATATTAGCATGGGAATAGAAAAAACATACAAATCATATGTCAATTGGATTATGACAACAAGCACGTGATATCATAATCCTATCACATAAAAAGATTAACTAATCCAAGCCTAACAAAGTAACCTGGCTAATAAAAGTCACGATCCCAAAGCCGGTAATCAAGAATCCTGTTTTCTTATCTTTCTAGTTCATGCAATGAAAAATGCCCAGATGAAAAACAATTGCTGGTTAATTTGGTAGCAGAGAGAGTTCTTACAGCCTCTGGATAATGACAGAGTTGGCCAAACCAGCTTGTTCAATCGTCTGATCAAGATCAGTGAGTTGCTTGGGTGGAAATCCCATGGTCTGGAGCTTGTAAGACCCCGCTCCACCACTAGGCCTGGATGCATCGATGAAGGCACGAATTTCCCTGATGGTATGATGGAGGTTGAAACGTGAAACCATACGTGTGCCGTCAGCTAACCTCAGCTGAATTGAGGTGGTTGGAAAATTCGGGTCTACAACGAGCCCGATCAATGGGGCTGGAGCAGCACTCAATGGAGTGGATGAAGCGGGTGCAGGTGAGGAAGATGGAGTGGGGTCACTGCTGCTGCTACCCAGTGTTCTTCCAGCACCTTGGAAGGGAATCCTCCGTCTTTCTGGTTCCTGAAGATGAGAGACGGGCAGTTGTTGATACTTGGTGACGAGTTTGTAATGTTAGTAAAATTAGGAAGGTTTGATTAAATTGAGGGTTAAATTACCGGGAAGTTCTGTTCCTTTCTCACAAGATTCACATGAATTGGTGTCCTCCGGTCAGCTGGTTCCAACTCTCTGGGACACTCAGACTTTCTGATACTCTGCATATAATGGAATACAATAAACATTAACATTAGTACAAAAAAAAGAGTGGAAGGTCCTTGATGCAGCATAATAAATAATGACTTTGGTATAAATAGACTAAGCAACAATATAATGCCTCCCCATCAACAATTTAGGTACAAGTGTACAACTTGCAAATTTAGATGCTGAATCCAAGATCATTCTTAATTTTATGAGATGGGCATGAAAAATAAAGAAAGAAAGAAAAACAAGGCAGCAGTTGGACTAGGGGAGAAGTCATGTGGTGGACAGAAGCTATTCTCATGCTCGAGTAGGAGCATGAATTGTCACCCTAGATACTGTCTAAAGCATAGCAGGAAATGTTTACCTAGTTCTTCTGAAGTAATAGAATGTGCACCAGTCATTTCTTTCTAATCAGATTGTTTTCCCAATAAACTGTACCCAAAATCATAAATCCCCTTGATATATTTGCATTAACTTGATTCTAGATGTTGCATCTTTGCACACTCTCCCCTATTCTCAAATGACATTAAACACCACGAATGAAAATTGTGTGGAAAATTGATTTTCAAACACCATTCAACCTGATAAACTTCCTCCCACCACAAGGATACTGACTGCACAGCATTGCTCAAAAGGGTGTTTCAATTCCACTCAACCCTTCTATAATACAAACTAAAAGTAAATGAGTAGAGCAATGCAGGCTATCATTCCCCATCTGTTACTCAGACACCAGTGCAATGATTTGACCTATCCGTCATTAACCTAAAGTTCTCATTTTATGTCCCCAACATGCTGAGTCACTTATGTCACTAGCCAGTATCCACAACAGATAGGCAATGGAAATGACATTTATGACAGTAAAATATGGATTAGGGTCAAAAAAAGATCAGGAATGGAGTTACAGGTAAGGATACACAAAAACAGAAAAAAGAAGGGGGAGACATTACAGAAGTACTTTGGGAAGGGTTGAAGCTTGAGAGATAGATATAAAGGAGGGAGTGAGAAAATCAAAGAAGAGGACTTTAACAGCGAGAAAGGGCTAGATAGTAACCTTAACTTAACCGAGTTGCTACTAATGATTGCTTGGTTGGTTGGTCCACTATTAAGAACTCTATCCTATTGCTAAAGGCCACCAAAATTATAGCAAAAACAAAATTGAATGTTTTACCTCCAAGAATGGAGCATTCGCAGGATCGTCCATCGTACGTAAGGGACCATCATCAACAGAGAACCCATTCAGCCAGAAGGTGATCGTGTGGGTGACAGTTTGAGGTTGTTGATCCTGAGCCTGAGGAGTTGGCGCTGTCTCTTCTCCAGAAAGCAATCTCCCCCTTCCAGTAAAGCTCCTTGAACTTGAAGAAGGTTGGACAGGATCAGGTGGTGCTCCTTGGGTTCCAAACTGTCTAGCTTGGTCAAATATATCATCAACACTATTGCCTTTATGGGGATCCTGTACAAGCATTCCACTGTATATACAAGGCCATTCATTAGTGATTACTATAGAGCAGTGAACTTTGTACTAGAATAGCACATTAGCAATCAGCTATGTCTTTGTCCAACTTATACCAGGAAATGGGCATACATTCACAGAACATACAAGCATAAACCTGCTTATGTGAACAAAAACTTATAACAGCCACATAGATTATGTGACAACGAAAATGCAGTGGATGTCTGGATACATCAAGGACCCCAACATACAATTCATGTCCTTTTTCCAAGTATTGCAGAACTGGAGAGGCTAATACTGTGCCCAAAAGAGTAAAATTGGAGTGAAAACTAGCACAGGTAGCACAGCACATCCAAACAGAAACCTCAAATCAAAATTGTACAATGTTCAGCATCAAGATTGCAAGTGTTAACAGCTACACTAAGATAAACTTATCTATAGAGAATTTCCCAAAGAAGATTACCGATCAACCAATGCCATATCCCAACCACTAATCTTACGAATAAAGAATTCCCTAAAGAAGAGCATTGATCCCTAAAGAATTGATCAAACCAATGGCATAAACTCCGGATCACAACACAGTCTAAATCTTTGAACTTACAGAATTGTAATCAAATTGAAAGCCAAGCCATACAAGAAAAGGAAAGCGCACAGGAATCAGTATGAATTCAGCCAAAGAAGCCAGAAAGTGAGTGAACAAAATACCTCTTCTGTCCACCGGTGTAGAACTCCTGTGGCTGATCAGAGTCGCTATCAGAGCCCTCAGCGCTCCGATTCAGATCGCCCAAAGTCCGAATTGCCCCAACTCGGCGGCCCGGGCCCGAGGCGGATCCAGATCCAGGCTGTTGCCCCCTGGAGCGGAGATTGTACTGAGACCTCGAAGCAGGAGAAGGGGAGCGGGAGCGGGAAGGGGAAAGGGACGCCGAAGGAGAGGATTCGGCCGGAGAAGGAGCGGCGGCGAGGGCGGAAGAGGGGGCGACGGCGACGGCGTCGGCGGAAGGGGCGGTGGATTCGAGGAAGGTGGAGACGGCGGCGTCTAGGTCGAAGTTGTGGCTCTCGAGGAAGAAGAGGGCTTCGTCGGCGGTGGCCGATGTGATGTCGATGAAGGTGGTGATTAGGTGATCGGCGGCGTTGGGATTGCTTGCTTCCGACGCTTGCTTGTTTAGGTCCATCTTCTTTTCTTTGCTTTGCTTTCGCGACTTTCAGATTTCCTTCTGTTTCTTTGCTTACCCCGTTTCTGATCTTTTTAGTCCTAATACCGTCTTCTGAAGCAAGAAAAGAATCAAAAATAAGATTTTACTTTTCTAACCTACAGCATTATAACCTATGTTCTTATAATTCTTAGCATGGAGTAGCTTATTAACTTCCTAAAGATAATATCATAGTTTTTCTTAATTGATTTAATGTAAGTTTGGTTGGTCCAATATAGAAGGTAGTCTCGATATTATGAAGAAGTAATTAGACAATGCGGCTTGACGGAGAGGGTGATTTGTCCCGGTAACAAGGGTATGAGTTTTTTGCTGATATAGCAAAAAGAAAAAACAATATATAAAACTCAAATCTCGCTTCCTTCCTCTCTCCTGAAACCCCTCTTCTCTCGTTGCTTCTCTAATTTCTTGGCCTCCTCCATGGACTATCCATTCCCTACTCTCGTCGGCTCTTTCATTGCGCACTTCCCTACTCTCGTCGGCTCCATGGGCGATCGAGATCGGCGGAGGGAAGAGAAATGTGCGATCGAGATCCAGGCAGAGGTGGACCAGAGGCAGCGGTTCTTGTTCGAGAGGGTGGTGGCCGAGCGACGGCGGAGGGAGGGGAACCAAGACGACGGTGTCGGTAGCCACCAAGACGACGGAGGTCCGACTGCTTGAAGCCATTGATGGAAACGCATCTACTGCCGTCGCCGCCGGGCCGGAACCCTAGCCACCGCCTTTCGCCGCCGCTACTGCTCGATCGAAGATGGATTTCTGTTTTCGATCGCATCAGCGCCACTACAGTTAGGACTCCCTCTCGGAAGTTGTGTGGTTTCTGTTGGTGTCTGTTTCTGCCTGTCTCCCTCTTTGGCTGCTTCACTGGTTGGTGAGAGAAACTGTCTCAGTTGATTTTGATTTGTCTCCGTTTGCAATTTCTTGTGTGTTTCTTGTTTGATTTTGAGTTCGGATTGTTAGTTTTGATTTCCTAGGGTTTGTTTTTTTTGTTTCATTTTTCTGCAAATTTGGTGAGGTTGTTTTGCTAATTGATCGCAATTAGGACTACAACTAGTTGGTTTCGGTGATTTTATAGTGCTTTGGTTCTCGTTGCATTGTGTAATACGGTCTGGGAGTGGCTTTCTCTTTAGGCTTAGTTGTTGGAGAAAAATCCCATAATAATCCTCTTTTCAATTATCAATTCCAAAAATATACCCCTATCTAATACTATTTTCAAAACTATATCTTTTTATTGAAAATACCAAAACACCCCTATTAAAGAAGTAATAATACCCATTAATTTCTTCCCTCATTCAAAATGGGAAATACGTATTCAGCGTCTCCGCCATTTGTCCCTGGTGTGCAAGTTCATCCAAGTCGCACCGATCGTCACCGGTAAGATGAAGCCCCTTCTTCTTCCTTTCCTATCTTAAATAAACTACAATAATTTAACACATACACAAAATTACTCTACAATAATTTTGTGTAACACATACACAAAATTACTCTGCAATAATTTTAATGTAACACATACACAAAATTACTCTACAATAACTTTGTGTAATACTTAAATAAACTAGACTAAATCTACATAAATCTTATCAACATACATTTAATGTAATAATTTAACATACATAGATTATTCTACATAATATTTATTGTAACAAGATCCTAGCAAATATTATGCAACAGAATCTTAACAACTTTCATTTACATAAAATCTAATCTACATAAAATTAATGTAACACATACACAAAATTAATCTACATAAATTTTGTGTAATACTCAAATAAACTAGACTAAATCTACATAAATCTTATCTACATACATTTAATGTAACAATTTAACCTACATAAATTAATCTACATAAAATTTATTGTAACGAGATCCTAGCAAATGTTATGCAACAGAATCTTAACAACTTTCATTTACATAAAATCTAATCTACATAAAATTAATGTAACACATACACAGAATTAATCTACATAAATTTTGTGTAATACTCAAATAAACTAGACTAAATCTACATAAATCTTATCTACATACATTTAATGTAACAATTTAACCTACATAAATTATTCTACATAAAATTTAATGTAACAAGATCCTAGCAAATATTATGCAGCAGAATCTTAACAACTTTCATTTACATAAAATCTAATCTACATAATTTTTAATGTAACAAATCCTAGCAAACTTAATGTAACATACCAAAGTTGCGAATTGCAGGTCTACGCAATTCGACCTAGGAGGTGGAGGGGTGGCCGGCGGGGGGCTGGTGGCCGGCGGGATGATGGTGGCCGGAGGGAGGAAGGTGGCCGGCGTAGATGCGTAGATCTGGGCAAGGCTATGGAGGCGGTAAGGATGCGACGGTAGGGCGGCGGGTGGCGGTATGGCGGTAGCCGGCAGGAGGGCGGCGACCGGAAGGAGGACGGCGGCAGGGCGGTGGCTGGCGGGAGGATGGTGGCCGGAAGATGAAAGGTGGCCGACGGGAAGAAGATTGCAGGACTGAGAATTACGTAAAAACTGTAGAGGGGAGGTTTCTAAATTTATGTAAATTGGTTTTAGAGGGCAATTTTGTCCAATTTTATGTAATAGGTTATTATTGTCCAATCTATTATTTAGGGGTATATTATTGGAATTCATTAATGAAAATAGGCTATTGGCGTCTTTTAACCTAGTTGTTGTACTTACGGGATAGGGTTATTGTGATGAGATTTGATTTCACATGCACTGCTACAGTATTTGCTTGCTTGCTTGGTAGGTATGTATTTTTCTTTGTGTGATGAGATGCTGAGATACGGATATTGATGATGAAAGCAAGCAAATTTCCAATTAACATATTGATCTAGTTGAAACATTACTTAATTGTCATTTGAGTGGAAAGAATAATTAATTGTCACTCGTAATGACAAAATAATTAATGTTGGATCACATTGTTTTTGTTGATTGAATGACTTTTCTTGTTTATAAATTTGACATACATTGTCACTTGTGATGATAATTTGGAGTTGTGTACATAAGTCTTGTTTTAGTTATACTTATTCGGTGTGATTACTATAATCTTCTATATATTTGTTGAATATTGTCACTTGTGATGACAATTAGATGTCATTTGTGATCACAATTAGGTGCGAATAATTGCTGAATATTGTCATTTATGTTGACAATTACGTGTGATTATTGTCACTTATGTTGACAATTACGTGTGATTATTGTCACTTGTGTTGACAATTAGGTGTGATTATTGTCACTTGTGTTGACAATTAGGTGTGAATATTGTCACTTGTGTTGACAATTAGGTGTGAATATTGGCACTTGTGTTGACAATTAGGTGTGAATATTGTCACTTGTGTGTGACAATTAGGTGTGAATATTGTCACTTGTGTTGATAATATTGTCACCTTATTGTCACTTGTGGTGACACTTAGGTGTAAATATTGTCACTTATGTTGACAATTAGCTGTGAATATTGTCACTTGTGTTGACAATTAAGTGTGAATATTGTCACTTTTGTTGACAATTAGGTGTGAATATTGTCACTAGTGGTGACAATCAGGTGTGAATATTGTCACTTTGTGGTGACAATTAGGTGTGAATATTGTCACTTTGTGGTGACAATTAGGTGTGAATATTATCACTTTGTGGTGACAATTAGGTGTGAATATTGTCACTTTGTAGTGACAATTGATGACAGTCAACGCCGGTCAACGGTCGGTCAACTAGTGGAGAGAGAGGTTATGCCATGTGTGCAAATATAACATATTGTGGTATTTTCTTATAATATGACATTTTCCAAATGCCATATAGCCAAATCATTCTATTATAAATACATTGAGAATCTTATATTTCTTAAATAATTTTTTTGATGGTCGAATAAAAATCCTGACCTTGCCCCCCCCCCCCAAAAAAACTCTTACCAAATTTCATATAACTTTGACTTCTTTTTTTTCGAATTTTGACTAAATATTACTCCTTCCGTCCCATAATGTTTGTCCACTTTCTTTTTCCGTCGTCCCAAAATATTTGTCCACTTTCCTTTTATATCAATAACTTTTTCCAATCTTACCCCTATTTAATCTCTACATTTACTCCCATTATCCAACTTTTCCACCTACTTTATCTCTTTTCAACTTTTATCCCCTATAAATTTCCAAAAGTACCCTTATTCAATCATATCTTTTACCCACTTTATTCTACTTTTTCACTTTCCAATACCACTTTACACCTCTCATTAAAAACCCCAAAAACCGTCCTTTTGGACAAATATTATGGGACGGAGGGAGTATTATTAAAAAAGTTTTTTATAAATTAGGAACTTCTTCTATTGAACAACATTCTAAAGCTCCGTTAGGTATATTTTTTTTTAAGTTAGCTAAAGCGTTTTTTTAGCGTTTTGGCTAAAAATCTACGCTCTGAGGAGCGGTAGATTCTTGAAACACTAACTGAAAAGCTACGAAAAACTCAAGTTAGCTAAAACACTAGACTTGCCGACAGAAGCCTAAACATACCCATTGACATTGTTCTTCACACAACATATGTGTCGCATTTCGTTGATCTCGGATCAATTGAATAGCGCCTTGTCAAGGATTCGACGAAATCGGCGAGCAAACAATGATTCACGTCCCAAGGAGGCCCATGGCTTGCCATAGATCTTCACATCCGACTTAAGCTATGTTCATCACTTTTAGCAGCATCCAATTTCGGCAATGATTCTAGGACAATAATGCAGGCTCATTGCCTTGAGAACCCGTTCTCAATCGCCTATTCATAGTTGTTCGTATTTGTCGATATCGTTGAAGAGGGCATCTCATCTCGAAAGGGGAGCCTTGATTTTTGCATATTCTACTCCCACATATACATGGGACGGGTTCACCACTTTTGAATGTGCATTTTTTTTTTTGTTGAGGGCACTGATCATGAGAGTCAAACCGGTGACTTCTAGATACTATCCTTAGAGGTTTAACCGTTTGACTAGATGTTAGAAGACTTTGAACGTGCATTCTTTTTTTTTTTTTTTTTGTCGAACTTTGAATGTGCATTTTAAGGACATAATAGTGGACAAATGATCATTTTCTTCGCGATTAACCCGGATAGAACTTCAAATAAAATCTGTTGACTCAGTACCTTACAGTACATTACAAAGCTATGATTTTGCCAATGACTACTCCAATGGTTGCAAATCACTCGCCAATGGTCAACCTCTATTCCACGATATTCTACAATACATTCTATGGTTTTTATCGCTACACTCCTGAAAATACATGTTGAATTACCATTATGGCTCCACTCAACAAAACATGCAACAACCCTAACTCAATTTCCTCCCTACACATCGTTCCACTTCTCAAGCTCCTCCCCTGCATCATCATTTGACACAATCTTCTGCACCTTGTACTCATGCCTCATAGCAAACGTCAGAAAGACCAAGAAGTTCAACACTCCTAGAACAGCCAACAGCCAGTAAAAGTAGTCCAACCTCCCCTTGTTCATGTTACTCTTGAGCCAGGTATTGTGCGAAACCGCGTCGACAATCGACACCAACAGGCTACTAGAGAAGAACCCCATCGAAAGCGTTGTCAAGAAAAACCCAGTGCTCATGGACTTCATCCTCTCGGGCGCTTCCCTTATGAAGAACTCGAGCTGGCCCACGTACGCAAACGCCTCGCCCGCGCCCACTAGGAAGAACTGGGGCACGAGCCAGAACGCGCTGATCATGACGTTGTCATTGACTAACTTCTCCCTCCTGTGCTTCTCAACGACCGCGGACGCCACCATTGCTAGGATTGCGAATACGAGCCCGATACCGACTCGTTGGAGGCTTGTGATCCCCTGGAGGGTGTGGGTCAGCTTTCGGGCCAATGGGACGACCACTCGCTCGTTCGAGGAAGTGAAGAGGAGGATGGAGATGAAGAGGAAGACGGAGAGTGAGCCCGAGGGAACGAGGAACGACCCGACTCTTCGGTTCATGTACGTGGCTTGCTCGATTGTGAACGTTGTCATTTGAGAGTAGACCGTCCAGAAGAGGATGCATGTTGACCAAATGGGCACCAGTTTTAGCACCATTTTCACCTCTTCTACTTGAGTGACTGTGGAGATTATCCATGGGTTGCTTTGGTCTGCGCTTTTCGCAACTTCTTCGTCGAAGATCGCCGCCTTGTCGAGACACCTGGTTCATCGCAAGTATGAGAGTTCGTTAATTTTCTCTTATTTTGAAACTAGAAACAGAGGACTCTCCTTTTTAGGAAGGTAATGTAACAATGTGTCAATCTTTAGTTTGGGACTACATAACTTAATATAGTTGTCGGGACATTTCTCCTACTGTTAGTTGATTTTAGGGCGAGCCGGGAAATTTTCACTCACTTGAATTTCTCGGTGTGTGGAACACTTCCATTGTCGAATCCATTGAGCAAACTTGGATGAGAAGGATAAGGAAGACTCCTCTTCCTCCAAGCCAAGAAAACCACCCGCCAAATAACGGTGATGGGGCTTCCTTGAGGCTTCTTGTAACGGTAAAACTTGGTCCCACAAAACAACACCATGACAGCAATGACCATAGCCCCAGCCGAGATTCCGTAGCCCCATCCCCTACCGACGTTGTCTTGGATGTAAACGAGAACTGTGACCGCGAAGAGCGAGCCAATGCTGACACAAAAGTAGAACCTGCTGAAGAAGAAGATCATGGCCTTCTCTTCATTTGGGTCGGACGGGTCGAATTGGTCTGACCCGAAACCCGAGACATTGGACTTGATTCCGCCTCCGCCTAGGGCTATGGTGTAGAGGGCCGCATAGAGGAGAGCGAGCTGGCTGGTCTTCGCTTCGATGCAGGTGTCGCGGTGCGACCGGTAGTTGCAAGGCGGCGGTGTCATGCCCGGGAGTGATGTTGCCATTGTTAGTAGTGTAACTCCCTGCATGAATGTGTAAGCATGACAGTTAATTTAGTTATGTCTTGAATTTGCCATCAATTGCTCGGAAAATTTGATGATTTGGCTATCATATTGTTTGCACAGTTTGCTAGCTAGGACTTTCACTTTAATTGGTACAATTCTAAAAACCTCATTTCTTAATCGTCTAAGTACTTTACTTGATTTCTCATATCCCACTTACTAGTTAATTTTTCCTATTGAGATTATCCGATCTACTAGTATATATGATTGTCCATTCATATTGAAACAAAATAATTTAGTTCAATAGATCAATATAATACAAAATCATAAACCAATCAATCATAAACCATGAAGCATGTTGGCATGTAAGGTTAGGGAGTTGGAAATTTGGACTATTCTCCATGATGCTTTCCACTGTCTAAATTAAAATTTAGCTCTAGCAATTAGTGGAATTGTGTAACAGTTATAAAGGTTGGAGCATAGCTTTATATTAATTGAGAAAGTTGGACTGTTCTCCGTGATGCTTGGCATCTTCTATAATATCATTTTGCTTTTGGTAAAGTTATTTTGTTTGTAGCTTTTGAATAAATGGCATATACAGAGTGTGAGGATTCTTTTCTTGGTTGCCCACTTGTCACCGGAGTTTTGGCTTGTCTATGTTTATCTCGACTCAGATCACACATCTTGTTTGGCAGGTGAGTCTTTGAAAGTAAATTTTTTTATATTTACTGCAGTTGAACCTCTAATCTCATGGATGTGGAGCAGGTTGTTTAACGCCTGCACCATCTCCCTTTGATAAATTGGACAATATTATATTAGTGGGATTTTCTAGGATGCAACCATAGGATTTCTTAATTCAAAATCACAATTTAAGATGAGTGAAAACACAGTTTCTCCTGACTAAAAGATTATTCTCTCCTATACATTAGGAAAATATAATATGTACTAAAAAAAAACAGTTTCTTTTGAGTAAAAGATTATTCTCTCATAGTCTACTTTTCATATATCTTTGTACTAGCTTCTTGATATAAAACATATAACTGAATTGATCAGCTCTTCAACTTCACTTTGAAACCAGCCCATGTTTCAGTTTGATTAAGGACGGTGTTTTTTAAGGCAATAACACCTTATATTGTACACAAGAGTCACAAAATGAAACTTACCAAAGCAGCTATTGATGCAAAGACGGCGACGGTCATAAAACGTCCAAGCTTAGCATCAGCAAGAAACCCTCCGACGAGCGCCAACAGATTGAGCGCGCCCATGAAGTTGGTCACAATGTTTGCGGATTTGGCAGCCGAGAGATGCATGTCTCCGGTCAAGTACGTCACCAAGTTCATGGAGATTCCCATCACGCATATCCTCTCCGCGAGCTCGGTTCCTACAAGGTACAAACGCGAGCAACTTAGTTTGCCATGCCAAACACGCCCTAATCACACCCTTAATGATATATGATTTGATGTTGATTACTCACCTAAGATTAGCCCGGCGCCTAACCATCCTCCGGTTTTCGCTTTGTCAACCGGATGGCCGCGATAGTCCACGACGCCTTCATTGTAAGATTCTTTATCCGTTTGATCCGAGACAAAACCCTGCAAAGTTAAGGAAATTAAGAACAACAATTGTATATTTTAGTGCCTAGCTGCCAGCTAGCTAGAGCAAGCTATGTAACAAATGGATCCTTAATGTACTGTTAATGTTGGAGATGGATATGTTTACCATGATTGCGCAGATAGCTAGGCTGTTTTAATGTGTGTTTGTGTTTGAAACGATTCCGGGGGAGTTGGGGTATTTATATAAAATGAACTTGATTAAATAAAGGGCAAATGGGCAAGTATTATATACAGTATAATGCTGCACAATGGGTACGATACGAATCTTCCTCCTCATAGTGTATGGATTGAAAAGGGGAGGAAAAAGAAAAGGAAAAGAATGAAACCGAGTACAAGTGTAAGGCTGCGTTTGGATGGAACAAAAATGGAGGTAGGGTTGGGGAGATTGAACAGAATCGAGGGCACGTCCAAAAAGTTATATGTGGTGGTGAGACCAGATAAGTGGGGCCATATGACATGTTTGAGAAGGAAAATGAAGAAGCTTTGATGTATATCTTTATATTCTGGTTGTGTGGCTTGTCTTTGTTACGAACGAGTCAGGGAGGTGTAAGGTGTTTTGATTTGTGTGCTTGCAAATATCAGACTCTTCATTATCAAGAATAGGACAATATGTTTGCATTTTAGGTTGCCCATCTTCAAGGTCACGTTGCATATATGCAATAATTGAGAGAGGTCGGACGTATGAATTTGTGGTTGCAGAATTTGCGCTCTAGTGCCCCCACTTCAGGTACTTATTTGCATTTTGCAGAGCAGGACCTGGACTAGGGGTGTCCATAAAAAAGCGAAACCGAAAAAGCGAACCAATAAACCGAAAAACCGGCACATTTTTTGGTTAACCGAACCGACTTTATTTAATTTTTTGGTTTGGTTAACCGAACCGAGAATATTAACGGTTTTCGGTTCGGTTTCGGTTTATGATTTTCGTAATATCGGTTAACCGAAAAACCGATTTTTTTTTTTTTTAATATTAATATATAAGTTTGATCTGCCTTAAACGGTTCATTTTCAAATGATGATGTTGCTCTATTGAGTCATTTTGAGTTTTCTTGTTTGCACAATTTTATTGTGGGTTGTAATTCACTTATTTACTTGTCAAATATGTCATTGTACGCGTCTACTTAAGCTCTTTAAAATTTATAAATATGTTGTTCGAATGAAATTCACAAAATAATAGTTTAAAGTATCATTTGGTTATTATAACTATCAAGGCATATAAAATTAGTATGTATTTTGAAGATCTAATGTAATTAGATTATATTGTTTAATCATATTCGATAATTTTATTTATCTTTCATGTATATTATGATAATCTAAATCACATAAATGGTTATTGGTTAACCGATAAAACAGAACCGAAAAATTGGTTATCCGATCTCCGGTTAACCGAAATTATCGGTTCGGTTAAGGTTTGTGATTTTAGTTAACCGAAATTATGGTTAACCGAAGTCCGGTTAACCGAACTTACGGTTAACCGGGTTTGGACACCCCTAACCTGGACCTACAAATTGGCAAGTTGCATTGTGTGCATTGTTACATTTGGGTGATTGATGGGGCCGCTTCCTACTTAGTCATGGGCCCGGTTTTCCGGAATCTGGAACCGGCGGTTCGGTTCCGGTTCCAAGTTGATTATGTGCTGTTTTAAGTTCCGGGGGTAAACGTCTTTAAAAATAAAAACAATCTGCGATTGTGGGGCACCAAATCACCAATTTTTCCGATTTATAGAACCGGCACTTCGGAGTTGCCGACCAAACCGCTGGTTCACCGGTTCCAAAAACACCCGAACCGGAGTCAGAACCAGGGGATGATCAAAACTATCGGTTCGGTTTGGTTCGGTTCCTGATTCTGGTTCTGGTTTTGGAAACACCCAAACCGACGGTTTTTACCGGTTCGAAGTAAACTCACGACTAGATGGGGGTGGGGCTGAATGGCTGATCATTATTAAAATAGATGCGATCTGATCTCTTTTGCTAGTGCTCTTTCATTGTTGGTTTACATTTTTTTAATGGTAAATTTTTTCTAGGATTCATTTGATGTTACAAAAGTTGATACAAGTTGAACTTAAAACTGATTGATTAATAATTTAGATGTCGACCTCTTTGCTATTAGTGTTTTTGATTTTTTTTTTCCCTACGACCATATCCCTTAGGAAATAACTTGATTTTTTTCACAATTAGGAGTTAGCTATTAATTGATGATAGATAGGGGGAGGTTTGGAATTGAACTGTGATGAATTTGACTTACATGGTTTTTGGAATTTTGCCCACATGCTAATAATGAGATTTTTCTTAATCTGGTCCAAGCTTAAAGATCAAAGCCCACCCGACCCGTGATCGAGTGAATTAAAATGCTCCACCCGGTTCACATCAATTAATGCTTCATTCGAGTGTCATGTCATATGTGAATGAGCAATTCATGTGCAAAATCGCTAGGTATTTTTGCATTGTCGATGAGGGTGATGGATAAGGTTATATATTGATAAGCTATTTCAATTCTTTCACTTAACTCGTACCTTATTTCATCACTGACCCGGCTTAAATTATATTGTCCCGACTTTGTTTTGACTCATCATCCTTTTATTTGGATCGGGTTATTCGAATTCGTCAACGAGGTACCGTAGATAGTTATCGGCCCTAATTGCATTAGTGGGGTAACACCTAACAAAGTGTTGCAAAATATCCTAATTATTAAGCTTTATATTAATTATGATCAAAATCTCGAATCTACGAAAATATTTAAAAAATGGGTCCTTTGAATTAACTTTTGCTACACGATAATTATAGTGGATTATGGCGACATGATTCTTCAATCTAATTAAGATGGAAAAAAACTACAACGAGCTATCTAGCCGACTGCCAACACTTGCAACTTGATTAATTATTAGTAGCATTTAACTTGTTAATGTATTGAAAGTTGATAAGATGACATTTTGTAACACTTTTCAATCATAGACAATGAATTTAGAACGCAAAACGTACTACACCGCTAGATTATAACAAAACTCTACCGAACGACCTCATTCCAAAAAGTTCAGCAATGTTTGACGGATAAAGTCGATGTAACCAGCTTAATTAAAACTACAAGTATCTGAAGATTATATTGTTCAATCTAATCAAAATTTTCTTCGAAATTATTGGCGGCAACTGGTAAGTGTATTAATACGTGATGAGTGATAACCCTTATGCTTAGTTTTGTGAATGTTCATTTGGAGTGTTGCTATTTTTTTGGTCGAAAGATTGTACTGTTTGTTTGTTCAGTACTCGTATTTATTTTTTGGTCGAATTTGTTTGTTCAGTATTAAAAGGACACGTTGTCATGTTATCTTCCACTTGGGACCAGCTAAGCAAAAGCATTTAATTTGCCACTGCCAGGTAATTAGTGCGATTTAATTTGTTGAATATATTACGCGGTTCCCGGAATGAATGCCACGTGGAAAATGTGTTAATTAATAATCGTGCGTATAATCACTGCTAATCTGCTTGGATTTTTGTGAAATGAAACCTGGTTTCCATTTCTGAAATGAGATCGATCGGTTGTAAACCACGTGTTACATCCGGGTACTAGCTTTTTTTGTAATCGGACGAAACTTCTATACTTCTGATCAGGTCCAATACAGTTAACCAAAAGATGGGATTGTTTGTTACTTGGGTTTACGTGTCTATCAAATTTGTCATAATGCAGAATGTTAATCTCAAACATAGGACCAACTTATTTGGTGAAAATTGACATAAAAAAAATTGTCCATATTGTCAAATATTGATCAATGTAAGAGAAGGTATTGTCATTTAGATAAATGATAACAATTTAAGATTGGCTAGTTTGGGTACAAGTGTGTTTTAAATGGAATTGAGTTGGTTCGATTGATGATACGACTTTTTTTTTTAATCAGAATTGATGATACGACTTTGGAATGCTCTAATCAACTCGTGGTGCTGAATAACTTCTTGAAAACGTAATGATTAAAACTATCCTCAATAGTTTGATCATAAATTGAGGATTGAGACTAGTGGCGGACTTAGCTTAGGTCCAGAGGGGTTACTTGTCCCCACTCACATTTTTGTAAAAGTCTATCTATACTATCTATATAATTTTGTGTACATGGGAGATATTTAATGCCCTTATGACACATTAATGAGTATAAGAAGTAATTATTTAAAAGAATAAACTTTTGTATTAGAAATATATAACAATTAGTATTTTGTTTCCTATAGAAAACTAAAAAGAAAATAAAAAGGTAATCATTTAAAAATTATATTTATATTGAAAACTTTTTTTTTTGTCAAAAAGTGATTATTTGAAAGAATAAGTTATTGTATTAGCAATGTATAACACTTGATATTTTGTTTCGCATATAAAACTAAAAGGTGAATACAAAAAGTGATCATTTGAAAACTATATTTATATTAAAAACTATAGTTTTTGTCAAAAAGTTATCATTTGAAGAATAAATTATAGTATTAGAAATATATAACACTTAGTATTTTGTTTTCAAGGAAAACTAAAAAGTGAATACAAAATATGATCATTTGAAAACTATATTTATATTGAAAATTATTATTTTTTTCTTAGAAAAAATATTGTGCATGTGTATTAAAAATGTATAACAATTAGTGTTTTGTGTCCATATAGAATTCAAATAATAATTTCATATTATAATTAAAATTTATACTTTTTGTTAGTTTTGTTATAGTAATCATATAGAATTCAAATTTATACTTTTGTACGTTATAAAAAAATTACAGTATTATACTTTTGTGTTCATGTAACAATAATTCTACGTTTATTAGAGATGTCTAAAATAAGTCAAATTTCTACTCTATTACATAAAACTAATTATATAACAATACTTTTTATTGATAATTTAAAGTTAAATTTATGATGTAAGGTGAAAGGAAGAAGGTTAGTAACGTTTGAAAAAAACACACTATCAACTTGCATACTAATTTAAAAGAAGCATCATCAATTTGGTTACATATTCTTTTCAAAGCTTTCAAACCTTCACCACTACACAAACCGTTTCATATAAACTCAATTTGTACTATTAAATACCAACCTTAATGCATAGAATTAAACTCCATTAATCAATCCAAGGCAATAGAAAACGGTTACAAATACTCAATTAGTACTTTTAAATTTGTACCAGCCTAAATACATAAAATTAAACTCCATTAATCCCAATTCAAATGCTTAGAATCCAAGGCAAGGTAAGAATAGAAAATTGTTACACCTATTATTATTATTAAGAAGAACTCCTATCACCTAGAATTACTCAAATTCATCGAAGTATTACATAACTACTTTTCAGTATCACAAAACTCTCCTCTCTTAAAAAACTAATCAAATAGTCCTGAACATGCATTTTCCTTTTAGAAGATCAGCAGTGTAAGATATTTGTATTTATTCTGAATTTTAATTGAAAGCTACCATCTCCCTCTTTATATGCAGAGAGGATTTAGACCCAAATGGTCACTAAATTTCATTGGATTTTCCTTTCTAATAACGAATTTATCTCTTTACTATTTGTTGCTCTATGATTTTCATTTAGATTGCAAATAATTATATATAACATTTTTTGTGTAATTGATCATTGATTTATGATTTAGTATTCAAGGTTTATTACTAAATCTTTGAGTTTCTCCTATTTGTCGTGTGATGAACAGAAGATATTAAAGTTGTGAGAGTTCTTATCGATTGACGTTTGCACTTGACGATTGGTTACTTTAGAACTCATGTTGCACTATATGGTAATTTAGCTCCTCCCCCTTTTTAATCAAATCCATGGGTTGTTATTTTCGGGCGTTATTTAACGGGTTGTTATTTTTGAGATTTATTTGAAGACTTGGAGAGCTTCACAAAGATAATCAAAAGCTACCACCTCTCTCTCTACAAAGGATACCTATATATCTTCTTTTTTTCATCTATATTCACTTTTCTTAATTTCACTAATATTAGTTTAACTAATTTGCACATAATAATGAATAGCTATCCTAAAATACATTAAAAAACGAACAAACTAATGAGATCGAATAAAAATGATTTTTTCCATTTCAAACAATCTCCTTTACCTTTACCTGCTTAGTTAGAGAAAAATGCCGATATTAGAAAAACATTTTTCATTTTACCTATAAAAATCAATACATATATTATAAACATATTGAGTGCACATGTAGTTAATTAATAAAATAGTTGTCATAATAATTCAAATAAATATGCACATATAAATAAAAATATATGAGCACATAACAAAAATACAAATTTATTATAATAATATATATGCACATAAAAAACTACAAATTTAGCATTACATGTAAATAATTCAAGCCTCAAATCTAATAAAAACAAATCTATAGCCTAATAATACAAAATCTTTGGCGTTCCAATAAGTAAATTGAAATTCTATTAAACCTATAAAATTAGTTTTTAACCTTCTTAACAAATTTAAAAAATAAAAGTATTTGTCTGTACTATTACTTAATGCTTTATTTTATCTATTACAAATTATATAAAGGTATTCCTAAAATATGTAACACACCTACGAAATACTAATACAACATACTATCTGTATCTCAAAAGGAGACTACTTGAGCAATTTCATGTTAGAAAATGAATAAAATATCATGTTGAATAAAAAAGTACTAACATTGTACCCTATAAAATATCTAATAAAGAATACATAAGCTAAATAGCTTTAAAATAGTTGTTGAAAATTTATACAAAATAGTTGATATTGATATATATAAACCTACTAAAACAATATTAGAAGGAATTTTATGGAAACAAAGTTCAAAAAGTTTATATATGAAATAATTCAATATGTTTAATAACAAATAATTTAAAAATTATATATATATATATTTCAATATGAACCCGTGCGTATGTACGGGCCCGATCACTAGTATTTTATTAGATATATGTATTTGTTAATTATTGGTCTGAATTCGAAATTAACTACTCCATATTTTAATGTATTAGTCCAATATAAATAGATGTCTGACATTATCCAATGCAAAATTATCTAAAAATCCAAAGTTACTCAACTTGATATCATTAGGAAAAAAACAAAGTCTTCCAATTCAAAAGCACCCGACCCTAAAATAATCCGTAAACTTGAATTCAATGATCAAATTTAAATGAAATTATCTCATATAGTCATTACTACTATAAAAAAAATACAATAACATTTGATAAAATAATTTAGATACACTATATATAAATGTGCGTAAATAAATTTTTTATCTTACAACTTAATAATAATGAATATTTGTTATAATTTTAATTTTAAATTTAAATTTAAGTAAAGTAAATATTTAGTGTTAAAGTTAATTAAGTTATGCCAAAAATCATCATTCAAAATATGGCCAGAATCGAAATCCGAGTCAACCCAAAATCTACATAATTAGATCGAAATTGACTCAAAAACTCAATTTTACCCAATTAAATAAAAGACCGGCACGATATGGTCCAACTCGATTGTCAAAATATTCAGATTTGAATCAAATTCGGAACGGTCTGAACCCAAAACGATCAGTCCCGAACCCATCCGGACCCACCTGGTTAATAACCCTAGCTATTCTCATGACCTTGCTCAAAAAAATTCTATATTTTGTTTTATTGCCCCCACTTGCTGAAATTCCTAGGTCCGTTGAGACACTGACGAACCAAGATGATTTGAAGGGAGAATAAGTGATCATGTAAAACTAGACTAGATTAAGAATTGTATGTTGTGGAGAATTGCTATCCCACATCGGAACAAAGAAAGAAACTGCCTAGTATATAAATCCTTGGGTTACTCCCCCTATTGCCAATTGGTTTTAGGGTGGAACCCCATGGGCTTATCTGTTAGGCCCATACACACATGTGTGGTCGTACCGACACGTCCCATTCTACCTTTCTACCGGACCCACAGACTTTCTTCATATGTGGGTAAGTTGGGTAGCTCTAATGCACTTGAAATAATATCTTACCGATATACTATAACTCTCTACGTAATATATAGTAGAATTAAATAGGTATATGGCATTTAGAAAATGCCATATAGCCTATAGAAGCCGCGCTTCCCCAATATTGCACGACTAGCATAGAAGCTGGCAAATAAATACCGCCGACGCGCGCCTCCATCGTCATAACCACTTTCCGCGCGCTCCCGACGAGAGAAACCGGCGATTTCCGGCTCGATTTCCGGCGAATTTCCGGCGTTTTCCTGCGTGATTCCAAAGCTGCAAACGCGAGCCTCAATTGTCACCTGCGATTTCGTGCACGTGATCGATCGAGAGCGACTGTCACCTGCGATTTCGTGCGCGTGATCGATCGAGAGCGACTGTCACCTCAAATCCACGAGCATTGTCACTGTCGACTACAATTTTGTCGACTACAAGTGATCGAGCAGAGGATTGTCACTGCAAAATCTCTACGCGCGATCGAGCCTGCAATCCTCCAAACTGTCACTTTCGATTTCGAGCAAAAGGTGACACTTTTCCCTTCAAAATCTAATAGTCACTACAGATTATGATGGTAGATGACAATTAAAGTGAGAATTTTCGTAATTACAGAGATCGAGCCACAATCCACCAAACTGTCACTTGCGATTTCTACTTGTAACACACCCCTCCCACACGGGAACTGGGCTGTCAGGTCCGCAGCCCAATACACTCCAACCCATCACCTAAGAGGCCCAAGCCCCAAATAGCAGCACATTTGGTTGACATATCTCTCCCATGTGGAAGTTATGTCAAAGGTCATGGGTTCGAGGACCCTTGGCAACAACCTACCTATTTGGGGCTTGGGCCTCTTAGGTGATGGGTTGGAGTGTATTGGGCTGCGGACCTGACAGCCTAGTTCCCGTGTGGGAGGGGTGTGTTACACTACTGACAAGCAGAGGATTCGAGCAACAGGTGACACTTTTTCCTTAAAAATCTAATAGTCATTGTACATTGAGATTGTAGATGACAATTACACTGAGAATTTTCGAAATTACTGGAAGTTCTCAATGAGAAGTGACAATCCAGTAATGACAGATTGAGAATCTAGTGACAATTGATGATAAATGTTCATAGAGAAGACGTAATTGAGAGTCTAGTGTTGATAGAGGTGACAATTGATGATAACTGCTCATAGGGAAGGGAGAATTGAGAATCTAGTGACAGTATTTACATGACAATTTCGACAGAATTGTGAATCTAGTGACAATATATACATGTTAGTGATAGTCTAGAGGCAATTTCAATTTCCAGTGACAATTTGTACATGATAATTATGGCTTTTCTCTCTGATCAATGACAGTATGGACCTAGTAATTGTACCTATTTGCTTTGGAGGGGGATGGAAGACAGAAAATGACGAATGCAAGTATGTTGGTGGAGATGTCACTACAAAGGCATCTGTCCTGGAAGAGAGGTTCAATCTTGAGAGCTTAAAGGAGAAGATTGTTGAAAGATTTAAACTGTCAACACAGCCAACTGATATCTATCTTTCACATCTACATCCTTCAAAGAAGCTGCCTACTCGATTCACTATTGAAAGTGATGACGATCTTCAATCATTCTACCTAATTAGCAGCACCCCTAAGGTTGATTGGGGGTTGACACTATATGTCATTACATATAGTAGGAGAAAAGGGAAAGAGCCAACAATCCCTAGTACTCAAATTGTGAAACCACCATCAATTGTCACTAGCAGCTATCTACTACCTTCAAATGACAGAAGCTCAAACCAACCTCTAGTGATTTCAAAAGTCAATGATGCACCTCCAAACTCATCAGATGAAGACAATCCACTTGCAATTGAGTATCCACCAGATCAACAATATGTACAAGTTGGACAAATGTACCAAAGCAAAGAAGAACTCAAGACAGCAATGTATAATCATGCAATGAAACAGAGTTATTGCTTCAAGGTCAACAGGTCAAGGTCAGACTACTACTCACTGAAATGTGTAGATGACAATTGTGAGTGGAAAATGGTAGCTACAAGGTTGAAAGGACTCACTTATTTTGAGGTTAAGAAATTCAATGACACACATACATGCCCCTTTGAAGTGAGATGTACAAGACATATTCAACCATCTTATCAACATATAGGAGAGAAAATTAAACTGAGGTAATTTGACTACTTGTTTTTCATCTCATTTCATTGTGAATTGTCATCACTACTGTTTTATATATGTTAACACCAACATTTTTGTACAAACTGTCATCTCAGGTTGAAGGTGTGGCCAAAGGCCCAAATCCAAAAATGATCCAAAATGATGTTAGGAATGAAATGCTGCAGTCCATTAGTTACTATAAAGCTTGGAGAGCTCAACAGTGGGCACATGCATTAAATAGAGGCACACCTGAACAGAATTATGCAAATCTTCCATCTTATTGGCATGCGCTCATGCAAGCTAACCCTGGTACATACACATTTCTACAAACTGATGCCAACAACAAATTCAAGTATGTCTTCGTTGCACTTGGACCATCAATCAGAGGATATCACCATATGAGAAAGGTTAGTACATATTGTCACTTGTTTACTTGAAACCTTAACAGAAACTTAGTATTGTCACTTTTGGCATTGTCACTTAGTATTGTCACTTGTTTACTTGAAACCTTAACAGAAAACTTAGTATTGTCACTTTTGGCATTGTCACCTAGAGATGTCACCATCCTTATTGACACTGTGTAACTGTCACCTTTTGAACACAACAATACAATTTTGTCATTTGTTTATATATTGTCACGTTTTTAACAGGTTATACAAGTAGATGGCACTCACCTACATAATAGGTATATGGGTGATAGAGGTATTTTAGTCGCCTTAATACCTATCAAAATAATCCAAACAACCCAACTAATGTAGTAGGGAAGTAAGGGTCGATCCCACAGAGACTCAGGTTTCAGTGTTTATTGTTACGCTACTCAGAGTAAAAAGGGGGGTTTTGAATATGAATCTAATAACTAAACTAACTAAGGAATGCAAAACAAAGATGAGATGTAAAATATGGGAGAAGTATGCTCAACTAGTTAATATCCATTGCGAATTCGATTATTGATCATTGATTATCAAAATTCTCTTTTTACCTTGACTAATCTACTGCGGAATGCTAATAACCCAACTTCATGGAATTATTATCCTACTTCAATTCTAGTTATTAGCCCGACCGGTACTAACAACCCTAATTATCAAATAACCTAAGAGACCTCCTAGATTCAATTTGACAACAGCATTAAGATTCAAGTATCAATAGAAACATGCATTCAGAGCAACCAGACATTCAAATAACATGCGATTGAATTCTCTTCTCTAATCAACTAGTCCTACCAGTCCTAGGTTGATTAAAGGTTCTACTTATGATCTAATTAACACCGACCGGTAATTAGAAAGATCTAGTTGTAATCCAACCTAGAAATCATATTAGGTGATCAAGCTAATAAAACCCTAGATCAAATTTATTCAATTAAGCATAGAGAAAACAATCTAGTCAAGGGAAATTAAGAACAATCAAATCTCACAATAATACTTCGTTCACAATTTCAATTAACTAGTCAAGTAAAAGAGGTTTAGTTATTGAAAGACATTGAAAAGCTTACAAAGGTTCCCATAGGGTTCTTGTTCTTCTCAAGCTCCAACAACAATAATCCTCAAAAGTCAAGAGTTATGAGAATATAAACCTAGAAACTAATATCCAAAAATATGTCTAAAAGGTTTCTAAAAATAACAACCAAAACAAGTTTTTTTGCCCAAAAGCCCAAGCCCAAGCCCAATACAAAAATATCCAACTTATGCTGACGCGAGCAGAAACGCGGTCATGGACCAAAGCGCGGTCGCGCTTTCGCTGACTTCCCGCGTTTTCACTCCTGACGCTCAGGTGTCAAAGCGCGGTCGCGCTTTCCCCGTATTGCCCCGCGCTTCTAGACCTGAAGCTCGAGTCTCTCTAACACTTTGGGCACTTGATTTCTTCCTTGGCCTTCGTCCTTGCACACTCCTTAGGCACCTTCAAGCTCATTCCCAAGTCCACCGTCACCATGATCCGGCACTCGATCACTCATATCTGCAAATATCAACCAAACGAGTGTAGATTCCGAAACTTCCAACACTAAGGCTACACTACGAAATAAAGGAAAGTCTACCTAAAAATGCATGAAAAACTAATCAAAACATGTCCTAAATACTACAACCTATATGCTCTATCAATGGGTGTTCTAATAACTGCATCAGCACAAGACGCAAACCATCAAATCTATCCTCTTGCGTATGCTGTTATAGACTCTGAAAATGACAGATCTTGGAGATGGTTTTTTGAGCAACTACTTGTTGTTATTCCATGCTCTAGTGATTTAGTATTTGTCTCAGACCGTCACTTGAGCATAGGTAAATCGGTTGAGTTTGTCTTTTCCTGTGCAAAGCATGTAATTTGCACAAGGCATTATTTGAAGAATAGATTCAAGCAAAAAGGGATTGTGAGGTTGTTTAGCCAAGCTGCAGACTCCTACACCATTTCAGCTTTCAACAAATACTTCCAAGACATTTGCACAGCAAATGCACAGATAGGTGAGTATCTAAGAGAAGTGTCACTTGAAAAGTGGTCAAGAGCATGCTTCAGTGGTGACAGATACAACATCATGACAACAAACAACTCAGAAAGTGTCAATGGTGTTTTGAAAGAAGCAAGACAATTCCCCATTATTGCTCTCTTGGAGTTCATAAGGTGTCTATTGTCCAGATGGTTTGCTGAGAGAAAAGCTATTATAGAAGAACACCTAAATCAGATACCACCTAACATCAATAGCATTTTGGAGGAAAGGTGCAAAAAATCCAAAGCTTATGGTGTTAGAATGTTGAACAAAACTGAGTTTGAGGTGTTTAGTGGTGGGTTTTGTGCTGTGGTTGATCTAGCACAAAGGAAATGCACTTGCAGAATGTTTGATCTGGACAAGATGCCATGTGTTCATGCAATGGCTGCAATTCAACAAATGAAGTACCCTATGAGAAGCTTCATCAGTGACTACTACCAATTCCAGGCTTGGTGCTTGGCTTATGAAGAGACAATTTATCCATTGTCAAACAAATCTGAGTGGAATGTGCCAGACCATATAAACATGATAGTGTGTAATCCCCCAAATGTGAGAAGGAAGGTTGGACGACCAAAGAGGAATAGAATTCCCTCCATAGGTGAGTTCAGAGGGAAGAAGAAGATTAAAGCGTCAGAAGGAGCATCAAGCAGCACTGCAATCGTCATGAAATAGGATTCATATATCATCATTGTCACTTGTAGGACTTGATTGTCAAAACTGTCAAATATTGTCACTTGTTGAACTTGATTGTTAAAACTGTCACGTTTTGGTTTATTGCTATGTCAATGTCAGTTTTCATATGTCACTTGTTGAAAATATATCATCAATTTCAGCACTATCATTGATTCTTGATATATCATAACTTGTACATATTGCTATATCAATGTCACCACTTAGTTCGCAATAAATGAAAGCTGTCACTTCGAAATACCAACTTCGATTGTTTGCTAAGAGATATGCAATCACTTTTTGTTATATTTTGTACAACGTATGTCATTTATTGGGACTGTGTTCACTTGAACACTTTTTGGATAAATCGTCACTTGATCATGTTGCTTTCAAACTGTCACAAAAGATTGTTCACTTAATTGTTTGTTGATTGATATATCAATTGGAACACACCATAGTTGTAACATAATGCCTTAAACTGTCAACATTGGAATTCACCAACTGTCACAAAATCAAAAGTCAACATAATGCCTTAAATTGCCACTACTTAAAACTATCACTACTTAAACTGTCACTACACAATACAACATACGATTCAAGGGTCCCAGATCCACGAGCCTTAAACTGTCATAACTACTAAGTTTAACAAAGAAAAAGATCAATTGCCTTTTTTGGAATCAGGCAAAGGCTCCCAAATCCAAATGCCATTAAAAAGATCAATTGCCATTTTCTCCCGATGTGCAGCCATGTGCTCATAATCCAAATCATCCAAGCCGACACCTAATGCAAATGCCTCAATGTACTTGATAGCATAGACACCACAATTACCACCCCTGCAAAACAAGTAAACATGAAAAAGTCAGGAGTGAAAGTGAATTCTGCATCTTGACAAAAACAAAGCATAATAGTGTAACAATACATACCTCTCTCCTGTTTTATCTTGACAAATATTTTCATCCCTGGACCATGTGAAATCAGCATCTAAATTGCCCAATCTCTAAAAGAATCCAGATGCCTTCATCCACACAGGAAGAACTTTGCAAAAAGGACTTACAATACTGTCAATCTTATCCTCATCATACAACGCTCGAAGACAGTCAAAGACAGTTATATGCTTCGCAACAAGGTCAATTTGCAAAGTGATCCAGTACTCAATGTCAATGTTCACTGGAGTGAATACCTTCGTTACATGTGTGCGGTGCCATGACTTACCATACAGCTCAGGATTAAAGCCATTGAAGTAATCAAACTTTATGCTTGGCACTTCTTCTTTGTTCACAACGTAACGTTGGACACTTTCAACATTAAATTCCTTGTACCACACCCAATCCATGACAACTACATCCTTGTACACCTCGGCCTTCTCACTTATAAGCATCCTGATGTGATACATTGCCTCACAAAGGTGCTGCACAAAAGAATATAAGAACAATGACACTTTTAAACATAAAACTGTCACTTGAATAAAACACTTTATATCAAAACTGTCACTTGAACACTGTCACTTACCTCATCCCCAAGCCAAAGACTGTTTGTTTTAAGTAATCTAAAGAAAGTCCTATTAAGAAGTTGATCAGACCCTTGAATACTATCATCTGATTTCCTACAAAACCAGGGAAATTGTAACATCCCCGACCCAAGTGCATATGTCATAGTGCATTCATTGCATACGCATAGCATATTTGCATAGTACATGATCAATTTTTAAAAGTAATACTCGTTTTCAAAGTAAAGTTATTTACGTTCTAAAAGTTTTTAAAGATAAAGTTAATTAATTAAAGTTTCTGGGTAAGGTTTATAATAAAGAGAATTTCAGGGTGGAAATTGTAATTTTCTATAAAGTTTTGCCGACTTCGTGTATGTATATCTATACACGTTTCACGTTGATATGTAAGTGGGTAATTGGCTGCTGTTTCATACGAAAGAAGTAAGAGAGGGCGGAGTAAGGAGAACGAAGGGAGTCAGTGAAGAACATAGTCGATCGAGTTTTGTGATTTCATTTCTAGCACATCAAATTTCTGTGCTCGACCCGTCCTGATTCATATAGTAAGTTTTAATTAGTCAGTTTAATAAGATTTAATTAGTTATTGATTTATTTGGGTTTATTTCGTTTCCAGATCTAAGTTTATAGTTGATATTGATCTTGAATCCGGTTGATTTATAGTGATCAGTGGGCGTTTTCAATAATGGATATATAGTTTGTTAAAGATTTTATAATGGTTTTAGGGTTTCGTTGTAATAATATTTCGGTGACCTTCGGTCAAGATTTTCTAAAGATTTTCTACTAAAAAGATGTTCATATACATGCATAGTATGTGCTGGTAAATTTTCACAGTACTTGGAACTATATAATAAAAGTTATAATACATCCTGGCATTTCATTACATTTAGGGTTAGGCTTTGTAAGAGGTTATAGGCTAAGATTGCATTGGGTTGTTATATAGGAGCACGAGGGGTAACTCGTGACCAGGAGAAGGAGTCAGAGGCAAGATATTTATCATAGAAGGTGAGTATAGACCGGAGATTCAACCTTATGTGTTATATGATGTGTTACTATGTGTATATATATATGCTATGTGCTATATATTATATGGATATACGTGTGTGATATATGTTTTCTCTGGAATGTCCATGATTGTTTGCATAGATTGTGCAATTGCAATTGATACATAATCACATGATGCATTTGAGCATATGACATTGGCATGAGATTAAAGGCTCTGTGCTGTCTTGCCCTGAATTTGTAATCACAGGAGACCTAAAATAAGGTCTAAACACATGGGACCTATAAGGTCAAATCACAGGAGGCCTAAAAGGCCTATTCATATGAGACCTACGGGTCTAAATCACATGGGACCAAAAGAGTCCATTCACAGGAAACCCGGGGCAGATTCAGGCTTGCACAGTTCACAGAATAATAATTGGACACATGATCATTTGCATATGCATAAGTTTATTCATATGGAATATATATGTATATGTATATGTACAAGGATTGATTAATTGGATTGGCTATGAGTGAAATAATTGATGATGGTTTATATTCACTGAGTATGCGACTCACGTAAATCGCAACCAATTTTTCAGGTTTAGCTAGTTATACTAGCTTGTGTTTCATAGATGTCAGGTTTGCACAAGTCGGCCGGCTAATGCCTTATGCATCATTCTCCTCCTCATTTTGCATCATAGACATATGTTTTGTAGTAGAAGTCAGAGAGTTGTATTAGTATAAGAAGTAACTAGATACAAGTGTGTGTATCTGTGTGTTTTAACTTATGATTGTTAATATGTTTATGTTATCAGATGTGAAATTATGTGAATTATATGTTTGTGTAATAAGTAAGATATTTATAGCATACGTCAGAGGGGTGTGAGGGTGTCACAGAAATTGTATATATGTCACTCACAATCAAAATATAAGAACAATGACACTTATCACCATAAAACTGTCACTAGTAAAGAACAATCAACTGACATACCGTTTGTTAAACCATCGATAGAAGGGCATACGGTCTTCATCACTGTAAAAGGAGTACTTTGGACGAATAGGCATTTTGGGAGGCTTCACCTTCTTCTGCTTCTTCGGCTTCTTCTTCCCAACGGTGTATGGCGTGTGAGTCATAGGGCCTCCCTTCCTCAGCCTAGCAGATTTCCTTACACAACCGAGATCTGGAACACCCGTCTCCAGAGTACGGTTGTGCATGTCAAACTCCACAGTCCCTTCTCCTCCAGCTTCTTGTTTGTCGCTTTTGTCACTTTCTCCAATGCCCTTAGCACCACCTTGTTCACCTTGTTCTGGAATACCCTCCTCGGTTTCACCTAGTTCTGTCCCACCATCTTCAGTGCCCTGGGTAGTAGCTTCTGTTGCACCAGAATCATCCACAATATAATCTTCGGATTCTTTGTCTCCCTCCTCAACAGCAGGAACTCCATCTTCAACACATCCAACATCATCATTCTGAACTTCATCCAAATATGCAAATAAATGACCATGCTCAGTCATTTGAGAACAATTATCCCTAATGTCTCTTAAAATATCACCAATCTCAAAATCTAATTCAGCGCGTAATAGAGCTAAGAAAGTGGAACCCGACTCACCTGAAGGCACCTTTGTAACAGAATCGTTTGTTCTCTCATCTTCCTTCATCAAAACTTCATTCACCTTCCCTGTTTCATCACCAACCTTCACGACAGCATCATCACTGGAGAGCTTCATCGACTCAATCCCTTTGCAATCACTCAAATTGATTGGAACTTCTGGCTGAACTGTCACAACAACATCATCTTCATCATCAGAATCTGAACCAGCCTGCATTCTCCTTTGAAATGAATCAACCTTATTCCACAGCCTTGATAGAGTCATGTCAATCCGTGCAACCTTGTTCTCCAGATTTTTCATTGACCTTGTCATATCTTTGCTCAAGTTGTTGAAGCCATTGTACAACTCGTTGACAGTGGAAACAAGACTCTTAGCCCAAGCAGGCTCTCCACCTTCATCACCCTTCGCAACAGGAGTATCCTTGACTTGACTCAAAATCTGAGCAGCTTCAACTTGATCATCACAATGAACATCTTCTCGAACTAGATCGGGAGCTGCTTCTGTCACTGGCTCTGCCACTGGCTCTGTCACTAGAGCTGGCCTCTTGAACTTTTCAAGAATAGCATGCACAGGATTGGCTGAAGGCGTTGGATTCTTAGAGCTCCTTGGCAGTTGCAATCTCTTACTCTGTCTCCTAGGAGATTCAACAACAGTTTTCTTCTTCTTCGAAGGAGCAGAAACTCTGACATCACTTTTAGAAGGTTGCGCCTTCCTCTTCGCACCAGCATTCACTTTGTCACTTTGCTTTGCCTTCCCCTTGTCAACAACTGGAACCCGGGGAGCAATAACAAAGTCAGCCATCTCATCGTCAGTGGCCGAATCTGAGTCCTCTTTACGAACGTCCTTCATTTTCTGGCTTGAAATGATCCTTTTAATGAGTTCATCAAAAACAGGATCTTTAGCCTCATCAGGGTAATCACAATAGATAAACTCTGAAAACTCAGAGTAGGAGGGATGTACACACTCCTGCAGAAAACACAAAACAAATACAATAACTGTCACTTATAAGAAAACTGTCACTTGTAAAAACTGTCACTTGTCAAAACTGTCACTAGAAACACATAAATAATCGTCACTTGTCACTTACCAGTTTCTTTCTTCCAACTGCATAGATTGATTGATATCTCACAAGATTGATTCCATTGCTGCGCCACCTCAACATATAAGGGACTTCTTTTGCACCTTCAATAGAGAGACCACACACATCTCTTAACCCTGGAAACCTCTCCACAATCCAAATCTGCAAACACAAAGGCAAAAAAGAAAAAGTTAGACAGAAGAGCATACAAACAAAGCAATTGCATTAATCAAATTTATGAGAACATGAATTACCATAAATGCATAGGGGTATCCAAAGATACTGCACCCAAATCTATAGTTTGGATCTTTGATCTTTTCCGGGTCTCGAGAAGTACGAGTAACCTGTCCTAAACTTGTAATCAGTTCATCATAAGCAGCCCTTCCCCAAGAGAACTCTTGAAACACTTCCAAAACAGATGACAATGCAATAACACTGGCATCTAGCTGTAATTTAGGACGTCTAGGCATAAGAACACCATACAAAATCAGCAAATAGGCAAGCCTAAGCTTCACATCTTTATCCTTTGTACGAGCCAACTCGGCAGACAAGTCATCATATGTCAGCCTCGGGCGTCCAAAAAAGCCTTCTTCATCAGCAGGGGCATCAATTTCAGGGACAATGTCACACTTCAAACCAGTAATTGCTGCGAAATCCATTAATGAAAACCTACAAACTTGTTCACCAATCCTGAACCACATCTCGTGATTATATTTCGTTTCCAGCTCATGCATCAAAGCAAAGTGAATGAGCTGGTAATGAAGTGGCACTTTCTCTTTGAACCGAATAATGTAACCAAAACAGCCTCTGCACATAAAGTCCCAATCCTCTTTTGATAGGTGATCCTTCACAAAATCAATAACGCCAAAATCATGAAACATATTTGCTCTTGCATTGAACCGCTTTGATTCAGGCAACATGTACTTTAGGTTCTTCTTTTCCATGGCTTATACTGCAATTATCATCACAAAACATTCAAAATTGTGAACAGTAAGCAAATCATCAGCTCAACACGCAGAAATGACACTTATCTAGATAATTGTCACCAGAAAACACAGAGTAAACACAAATGGCTACTTAATTGTCACCACAAACCTCAAACATCACGAAATTGTCACCACAGACCTCAAACATCCACGCAATTATAAAAGTAACACAACTTAACATGAACAACCACCAAAATGTCACCGCTTAACACTAACCGCAATTGGATACTAAATTGTCACCTCTTAACATAAACATCACGAAATTGTCATCACAAACCTACTTAACACTGAACAAATCAACAAAAATGTCACCACAAAAACACAAAAAACAGTGCTTAACCCTAGAACATGCACTAAAACTCAAAACTCAAACGAGATCTAAAACAACAACAATAGAAGAGCACAAATATGCTTCAAACGAAAATCAACAACATAAAGACAAAAGCTAAAATGCAAATCAACAAACACTTACTCAGGAATTGCACAAAAAAACGAGCAGAGAGGTGACAGAAGACAATCGCCCCACAGGAACTCAAAAAATCTTCAATGTCAACACAAATGCATGCAACTTGAGGAAGATGATAGAGCGAGAACACGATTTCGACTCCTTGCGAGGGGATCGACGATTAATCGGAACGATTTCGGGATTTCGTGTGAGGTCGTGGAAGTTGAGTGTTTGAGCGAGAGAGACGAGAAAACTGTAACGGGATGCGGGCGTTCTTTTTTTTTTAATTAATTATGCTATGCATGCAAATAAGAGTGAAATGGGCCGCCCTTCAAAAACGGGGCACAAAACATGCCGTCCGGCCCAATTCCTTCTATATAGTACTGTAATGTTTATAAAACTATCGGTCAAAAAGGGGAAAAAAAAATAGATAAGAGATTTTATAGAAAAATATAGTAGAATATCTAGTTAACTTAAGTTCAATATAAAGGGGGAAAAGACAAATGACAAAAAGTAAAGTAACTACATTTAGTGAAGATAACCAAAAAACAAAGGAGGTTAATGGCTTGAAGGATTAAAAAATGAAGAGGATAACAGTAATGCTTCGTTCAAGAACATCAAAAAAATCAGCATCGATAAGAGTCCTTCCAATTTGATTTTTGTACAAAACATCAACTAGTTTTTTTTTTTTAATTGTTAGATAGGTTTCTCGTTTGCTTGATGGAGTTGTTTTGTTTTTTTACTAGCTTGTTTGTCAATTTGTCCGGCTCTTGATTGTTCCAATCTCTCAATCTATCAGGCATATATGGTACAAATAAACGTATAGACTGGTCCAACTAATACTTATCGAACGAAACCTAAACGTCATGGGAAAAAACAGCTAAAACAAGGCTACTAGAAGTGAATCTTGACACGGAAAGGATCTAGTGTATCGACTCAATGGATCTTCATGCTCTTGAGCCATCTAACAACTGGATGAGATAATCAAGATCGTTGAGTTGGAATGTGGCTTGGGGCTGTACGTAATATATGCAATGTGATCTAAAACCTTATTAATTCCAGGAAAAAAGTAGTTCAATCTTCTTATTCAAAACCAATGACAAGATATTTGAATGTCCACGAAACTAAGCTCAACCTTCGACAAGTAGTCATTAATGACATTAACAAGACAAAGGCTATCACACTCATGCCCCGTTTGATTGTAAGTTGTGGGAGAATCATTTTGTAAAAAATATCTCCTCATATTTCCCATCCTCTTATGCATAAAAAAATTTGAGTTTCCTCCACTTTAATCATTCATCTACTAGATAAAGGGGTAATAAAATGGGAGAATCATTCTCTTCCACTTCACATTTATAAGGAGTGAGATGTTAATTCTTTTGTTATATTAATGTATCATGACACTAAAGATTGTCTATATTCGTTTCCATTCCGTTTGCGTTGTCATAAATGGTAACCAAATGGGTCCTCAATCTCAATCTTCATGAATCCCAAAGAGAGCGCTTCAATTAGTAGCGCCTTCAGGCCAAACGCTATATAAATAATAATTTTGAACAACTGAGAATTTCAGAACGACAATTACAACAACTTCAAAATTCTCTCCTATCCGATCCGTATAACCAAAATATCTTAAACAAATTACAACAACATCTTAACAAATATAATGCTTTAATGAATTTTCACCATAAATTTTGGGCACAACGAGCTAAAACCAACCATCTACAGAACGTAGACAAAAACACAAAGTACTTCCAAACTATCTCAAAATTACGCAGATTTAAACAAAATATAACATCTTTTCAGACACAAGATGGTTTGGTCATTTTTGATCATGAAACAATATCAGCAAATATTACTGAAGAACTAGCTTCATGGTTTAAATCCAATTCCAACTCAGTTGTCTATCCACAAGATCTAGATATTATACCTCCCATGATATCCGACGTTGACAATATAACTCTCTCGAAACAGCCGACAACCTCTGAAATTAAAATGGCAATATTTGACTTAGCTCTTAATAAAACACCAGGACCTGACGGGTTCACTGCAGAATTCTTCCAAACTTATTGGCCCACGGTCGGTGCGTCAGTTGTTCGCGCTGTGGTGGCCTTCTTTCATTCTGGATCTATGCTGACCGCAGCAAATAAAACTTTCATTACTTTAATTCCTAAAATTGAGACGCCAACCTCTATAAATCACTATAGACCGATTAGTCTATGTAATACCATTTATAAGACAATTACCAAGGTATTGTCGAACAAAATCCAACATATTTTACCGTCAGTTATTCATCCGCTTCAGAGTGCTTTTGTAAAAGGCCGTCTTATTCAAGATAATGTCCTTATTGCTCATGAAATTTTCCATTCGTTCCATAAAAGGAAAAAAGGACGGCTTGGCTGGATGGCCATTAAATTAGATCTTGAAAAGGCTTATGACAAAATAAATTGGAATTTTATCCGTCTTGTTTTATCCAAATTCGGTTTTCATCATAAATGGATTCATCTCGTTATGACATGTATAACCACTTCATCGTCATCAGTTCTAGTTAATAATGAGCCTGGTCCTGAATTCCATCCTTCGTGTGGAATCCGCCAGGGCGATCCTATGTCTCCTTTCATCTTTGTATTATGTATGGAATACTTAACTCGAACATTACAACAGGAGGCTTCGGCCACTCCAAACCATGTTGGCATCCAACTCACCAAAAACGGATCTATCTTGCCCTTATTAAGCTTTGCAGATGACACGATTATCTTTGCAAACGCAAACGTAACAAATATGGAGTTTATTAGGAACACCCTCCAAAAATTTACTCAGGTTTCTGGATTATCAATTAATTATCATAAAAGCTCGCTTCAAACATCTGCTAACGTTACTCAACCTACGTTTGTTGCCTTGGCAAGCATCCTCAACATTCAAGTCACCTCTTCCATGGAAAAATACTTAGGAATTCCGATTCTTAAAGGAAGAGTTCAGATTTTGATGTTTTCAGACTCAGTTTCTAATCTTAAAAAACAAATGTCACAATGGAAAGCTAATACAATTTCACAAGCAGGCAGGGTTGTTCTTATCCAATCATGTCTAATAAGCAAAGTCAACTACCTTATGCAAAGTTTTATGTTGCCCCAAGGGGTCCTCAAACAAATAGATGCGGTTTGTAAATCTTTCTTTTGGAATAAATTCATCCCAAATCACCATCCACTCATTAGTTGGGACCGTATATGTTCTCCAAAAGAGAATGGGGGGCTTGGCCTTCGGTCTGCAGAAAATATCAATATGTCTCTTCAAATGAAACTGCTTTGGAAAATAGCAACACAGCCGCAAAATGTATGGGTCAAAGTAATAACTGAAAAATATCTAACTACGGATTCCCTATTTAACTATCATAAAAATAATTGCTCCTGGCAGTTTGGCAGGCTGATGAATCTTATAGATTTATTCTCTAGAGGCATTAGATGGTTGCTAGGTAATGGTAAAACAATCAAATTTTGGACAGATCCTTGGCTACCAAATATTGACCTTCTACCCTTTATCGATTCAGGGGATTCAACTCTAAAGGTCTCCACCTTTATCCTTCCAAATAAGACCTGGAATATTAGCCTCCTAGAACAGATGTTGCCACCTCATATTGCGGCAATTATTATTCAAACTAGAATCCCTGTAACAGACACCGATGATAGACTCATTTGGCTTCCTGCTAATGATGGTATTTTCTCGGTTCAATCAGCAAACTCACTGTTATTATCTCCATAAAATACTAGTTGTAACGATTTTGATTGGATTTGGAAATCCAAATTACCACCAAAAATAATAAACTTTCTTTGGAAAGCTTGTGCTGACTGTCTCCCAACAACAGACAGATTAAACCGATTCTATAATTCAGTTCCAAATCTATGTTCCCTTTGTGAGCTCAGTGATAAATCCCTCAATCATTTCTTTTTTCAATGTCCGTTTACTAAAGCTATGATTTATCGCCTTCAAAAACTATTAAATTATTCTTTTAATCTTACTGCGAATTATAATTTTCACCGAAATTTAAAAGAGACGATTACACAGAATCAGCACGCCACATCACTAGCTTTCCTCTAGTGGTTTGTGTGGGCACATAGAAATGCGAAAATTTTTGATCCGGGACGAATTAACCCTAAAAATCTACCGTCCAACTTGGCTTTCACGGGTGCCCTTGCTTGGGAAGGCTGTTGTTTAAAATCTCACAAGACCTCTATTAAACCAAAAAGGAAAAATCACACATCCTGGAAAAAACCTCCCCTTCAATGGCACAAACTTAATTTTGACGCGTCTAGACTTAAAACAGGAACGACCCATGCCGGGTTCATCGTTAGAAATCATTCTGGCGATGTCATTTCTGCTGGTCGTCAGCAGCTTCCCTGTATGACTATAGTACAAGCTGAAGCTTCAGCCTTACTTCATGCTATCAGAAACATAGACTTTTCTCAAATTCACAATCTAATAATAGAAGGTGACAATCTTATTGTTATAAATTCGTTAAAACGTCTATGGAAAGTCCCTTGGGAAATTTACACTATTATTGAAGACATAAGAAATTTGATTTCGAATATCCCCTCTGTTATTTTTTATCATTGTTTCAGGGAATCGAACGCTGCAGCAGATTTCCTGGAAAGAAGACACGTCAATCTTCAGAGCCTTAATGCAGCCTTGCCTATTCATGCTTCGTCCCTTCCATTTTCTCATTTGTCTGTAACACAGTCGCGGTGTTTGTTGAGTCAACAACCCGCGCTGTTTGAATTATTAAAGATCATCCGTCACGATGATTTAGGTTATCCTTGTAACTTAAAGGTGGCCTAATTTTGGCTTGTTCGAGCTAGTAGCTCCACAATAAAAAAAAAATTAGTAGCGCCTTCACCATAATCAGTGGTTGGTCACCACAAATACAATTCATCCATGTGGTGGCTTTACCCTTTGAGCCATTGAGAATAAGACCGAAATCAGAGGGTTCGACTATACTTTCAACACCATCAAAGTTGAGTTTAACTTTTTAATAATGTAATTACTTTTTATTTTAGGCGGCACAACTTTTTCCCCGACATAATTTTGACTACTTAATTAGGCTGTGTATGTTGTTGGGCCATGTGATTTGCATCAACCTTGAGTTAATCATATGGCTAAACTGAGTAAGATCATGTGTAAGTCAAAACTTACAAGGATGCTCAAAAGCCTCAAACCAAGCAAGCTTTTCATTTGGCCCAAACAAAAAGCCCATCCAAATTCACCCAAAAGCCCAAATCAAGATTCGACGAACTGCGCCTGAATTTCAAAGATCTTCTGCCACCTGAGCAAAAGTGAAAAACAAGGCAGGCAGAGGTAAAAGAGAGAGAAGTCCATATCATTCGTACTGTACACCTTCAGCTGAGATGTCACCCAATTGGAGCCAGAGAATCATTAACTCCTCAGTAAAAATAAAAATTACATAAAAAAGTAAAACGAAATTACTGCCCCCTCTAAAGAACACACTACGTACAGAGACCTTGTACTATCATATGAATATATGATGTCACTGCTCTTAACAACTACGGAGTACTACTACTACTAGCATCTCAATAAAACTTTGTTTTAACATATGGTAAAACTTCCGAATTTATTTAATTTTAGCAAAAAAATATTTTACTAGCAATCAACACTTGAAGATTGTTTTACAAAAATTGTTACATTTGAAGATAATTTTTGTATCCGTTGCTCTTTTCTTGCTTGTTTACTCTTTTGGGAGCCTGGGACCCATCAACTTTCCAATGAGAAAGCCAAACGCATCACACTTTTGCAAAATGTCATTTCATTTACACCCAACTTTAGACTCTTACCCTAACTGTCCCAAACTATATAAAATTCACATTCATGGACATCCCCACTCACAATTGGTACTTTAATCCGTTTCATTAATATGTAGGCGGCGGGGCCCATGATCAGAAGCGAGTAAAGTAAAGGCCATCATTTCGTAATTTAATTCAATTACAGGGGTCGTTGTGTCAAACTTAACTCCAGATTCCAAATTCAAATAGATTAAAAATAAATAAATAAAAATAATAAAATAGTAACGGAACCAACCCGAGAAAGCAGCGCGCAGAGTGTAACGAATAAGTTTTTATATGGGTTGTGGCCTTTGCATCTCTCTTTCGCCCCCCACGCCTTTTTCTTCATCTTCTTCTTTATCTCTCTCTCTCGCGCTCAGTGCAACTTTCCGCGTTTACTTTGTTCCTTGCTCAAATATTCTCCGCTTTCTTTCAGTTTTCCCTTTTCTTGCTGTTCCTCTGCTTTCGCCTTGCGATCTTCAGGTGAAGAAGAAGAAGAAGAAGCTCTTAGCAATGGCGGATATAAGCCATCCACCCATGGAGCAGCTTCAGGACCTTGAGTATTGCATAGACTCGAACCCTCCTTGGGGTACTACTACTACTATTACTCCTCTCACTTGCTCATGTTTCAACTGTGATTTAGCTGATTATGAATTCTTGTCTCTGGTGATTTCTCTCTCTATGTGTGTGTTTTTAATGTTTGAAATTTCTTGACAAGGGTCACTCTTTTACTGTGTAAGAAGACGACCTTATTGGAATTTGGAAGCCTACATTTGGCGCCCTTGTCCCACCACTTAACTCGATAGAAAGAAGGGGAAAAGCTTCAAAAAAAGGGCCCCTCTTTTAGGGCTTTCTCTTCAACCTAAACACTTGTCTATGGTTTTGGGTTTTGCTTATTTCATGATGAAATGGGTGCTACTTAGGGCAGGTTTTTCACTTTACCTTTTGTGAATAACATGCATCATTGTCTTCTCAGTTCCCCATTTGTACAAGAGATAAGAAATCACTTGTTTCTTTTTGTCTTCAGTAGTTTGTTTGCTAGAAATTGATCCCTATTAGGATTGGTTTCCATGGTGAATGTGCGCGCAGTGTCTCAAGTATTTGCTTATGGGAAGTTGTTCTTCTGCTTAATGGGAATTCATAGGAGACTAATTTTAGTGGTCCTAAATGCCTACTTGGTAATGGCAGATATGCCCTTCTAATACTTTTTTTTTTTTTTTGGTCGAAGCCCTTCTAATACTTTATTTGTTACACTTTTGGTTGAGGGGTGGCCTACACATTTGGCACTTTCAATTACTGTGCTCAAATTTGTAGTAGAATGAGGATGCACTTACCGACCTGTCTTCAAAATTCATCTTGGCCTGTCCAGCTAACCAAATTTCTCCATTACCACTTCAGTAACCCCAAAAAGTTTGAATTGTTCATCATCATTTTTTTTGCTTTTGTTTGTTTTGCAATTGCAAGGTTAATAAAGGGAATGAGCATTGACTGAACAAATGATGTGTTCTCCTTTTGCATAAAGTCATCAGGAAGAAATTAAAATTTTGAAGTGAAAATTATGGCAAGTTGGTCTCTCAGTTTAGTTCAAAGAAACTTTGTCTACATATGGAAAGTCTGGTGGCCTGAGTATTAAGTTGCTGATTGGCCCACTTCGCTCAGTGACACCCATTTTTGTCTACCATTTGAATCTCCTCCTTATCAGCCTTGTCATTCTTCTTTTTTCTTTCTCTGGGGAATTGAATGCAATCACTGAAATAGGACTCATCTAATATGATACAAAACTTTGCTTTGGTTACTATGACAAAATTGCTTTCTTTCATGGTCCATACTAACAAAAATGTGGGACTTAACTCCACATGTTGCCATTTCTAACAATTTAAGTCGTCGGGAGGCAATAAGTGTAAGCTTTGTACATATTTCCAGTTTAGTGACCAGCCTTCTCCATGTGTGATGTAATTATTGTTCTTGTAGGTTGATTAATTCAGTACTGTCCTTCTTTGCTAAGTTATACCCCAAGCGGGTTCTTTATTCTGAGATCCTGTCAACATAATGCATATGATAAGTGTAAGGTGTAAATTTCCTTATCGGTAGATGCACAATGAAGACATATGTGTGTACTTACAAACAGATCAAGCTGTTTAAATTTCTATTTGGCTTAATGGTGAATTACTAATACTGCTAAATTTGTAAGGAAATAATCAACGTCCCAGCTAAAACCTTTTCTAGGGGAATTAATATTGTTTTTGGTTGGTGGCTACATGTTGCAGTCGAATCCATACTCCTCGCTTTCCAGAACTACATTGTGATCCTGGGAAGCAGTGTAATGATTCCTTCACTAATAGTCCCTGCCATGGGAGGATCTGATGTGAGTATCTTATCATTGTGTTAAATTGCCATTTCTACTTGAGTTTCTTATGATTGTTTGGCACTTTTGGTGTTTTTTCTTACTTGCATGAACAGGGCGACAAGGCGCGAGTCATACAGACTCTTCTCTTTGTTTCTGGAATCAACACACTTCTTCAAGCCTTGTTCGGCACTAGGCTACCTGCCATTGTTGGAGGCTCTTTTGCTTACGTAATACCCATAGCTTATATCATAAATGACTCGTCACTACGAAGAATTTCTGACTCTCATGAAGTGAGTTTCCCATTTCTTGTTCTTTTTATCATATTGGAGACTAACTGATTGCTTCACATTACACATACCTAGCAGTAGTACACTATTTATTGGTGAATCAAACCGCAAAACTATCATTGACATAGTAATTACTCTGCTCCAAACTCTGTTGTTCAATCTAGTGTATGTAGAATTTTCTTCTATATGCAGAAAACTTAGCACCTTCTTTGGTTTGCACATGACAGAGATTCTTACATAGTATGCGAGCTATTCAAGGTGCTCTGATTGTAGCCTCAAGCATACAAATTATCCTAGGTTACAGCCAAATATGGGGCCTCTTTTCACGGTACGATTGGACTTACACCAATTCATGCTTCATTTCTTTCATTAGCAAACTACACATCATGCTAAGGTGTATTCTGTTATGCTTTGTGGACTACCTTCAGGTTCTTTAGCCCTCTTGGTATGGCACCTGTGGTGGGACTAGTCGGTTTGGGATTGTTTCAGCGTGGTTTCCCAGCAGTACGTCCGTATACATCTGATCATGTTTGTTTTTAATAACATGAAGGTCTATTTTTCACTTCTGAATTAAAGATACAAGTCTTCTTCTCCTTCAGTTAGGGAACTGCATAGAAATCGGGCTACCAATGCTGTTACTTTTCATCGGTCTATCTCAAGTGAGTAGAAAGTTGATTCATTTTTGTTTCTTCCATTTGAGCTCTCAATTCTCCAGCTTTCTAATAAGTCATCTCAACGTGTATGCAGTATCTGAAACACATCAGACCTTTACGAGAGCTGCCCATTTTTGAAAGGTTTCCGGTGCTAATATCAGTAGCAATTATATGGATCTATGCAATCATCTTGACTGCAGCTGGTGCTTACAATGGCAAACCCCTCCATACCCAGCTGAGCTGTCGTACTGACCGAGCAAATCTGATATCTACGGCTCCATGGTAACTGATCAAACGGTTTACAGTAGTAACTAGTGTAGACTCTTCATACAATCCAGTTAAATGTATTTTCTTTTAACTCAAACATCCCTTTTGTAACCAAATTTCAAACAGGTTCAAATTTCCATATCCACTGCAGTGGGGTCCTCCTACCTTCTCAGTAGGCCATTCATTTGCAATGATGTCAGCAGTTCTTGTTTCCATGGTTGAGGTAGAAAAAAGATTTCAGCTGTTTGATGTTTTATTTTTTACAAAAGAGCTAAAAATTAGGAACAGAAAATGATGCTAAATCTGATGCAGTCAACTGGTGCATACAAGGCAGCATCAAGGCTGGCAATCGCTACTCCTCCGCCTGCATATGTTTTGAGCCGAGGCATTGGATGGCAGGTAACTTACTTCATTCATGTCATCAGTGTAAGAAAAGTGTAAAAACCTCTTGTCCAATCCTTGTTTATAATGAGTTTCTCTTAATGCAGGGCATTGGAATTTTGCTAGATGGTCTTTTTGGAACCGGAACTGGATCTACCGTATCAGTGTAAGAACGGCCAAAGAGATCCATGTTCACTCAGTTACAATCCTTATTAGTACTTTGCATATGTTGTCTTATGTGGTCTTGCAAATTGTTTCATCAGAGAAAATGTCGGTCTCCTTGGACTCACCAGAGTTGGAAGTCGTAGAGTTGTCCAAATGTCAGCTGGCTTCATGATCTTCTTCTCCACCTTAGGTTTATACATACATCCACATGAAACCCATCAGACACCTACTTAATCAACTTCTATTTCCATCAGGTTATATTAAACCTTGCCATTGTATAATTGCAGGGAAGTTTGGGGCCGTGTTTGCATCCATTCCGTTTCCTATATTCGCAGCCATATACTGCCTTCTTTTCGGCCTTGTGTGTATGGAAATCATATCTTGCAATGGCCATCTTTGTTATTAGTTGTTTCCATCATCCATTGGTTACTAAGAACTTGTGATCATTCTTTGGTGTGTGCAGCTTCGGTTGGACTCTCATTCCTTCAATTCACAAACATGAACTCCATGAGAAACCTTCTCATAACCGGCCTCTCACTCTTCCTCGGTATATCAATCCCACAGTTCTTCCATGACTATCTTCCTCATAGGGGGGGCCTCGTTCGAACCAATGCTGGATGGGTAAGCAAGCAATCGTTCGTGAGTTGTGTTACGTTATACTGTATGTTTTGAGTTCCCATTTGACCCATTCTTGAGATTTTGTGCTTGCAGTTTAACGCGTTTATGAACACCATATTCGGATCATCGGCAATGGTGGGACTGATCATAGCGGTTTTCCTTGACAACACACTAGAAGTCGAGAAGTCAAAGAAGGACAGAGGAATGCCATGGTGGGTGAAGTTCAGGACATTCAGAGGGGACAATAGGAATGAAGAGTTCTACACATTGCCTTTCAACCTTAATAGGTTCTTTCCACCTACATAACAAGGTAGAAAGCTCTGATTTGACATGAAGACTAGGAAGCTAAGGAGGAGAACAATTGGAAGAGATGAAATATGTTCATCCTTTTTTGGGTAATTGACTTGCTTTCTTTCTTTTTTTGGGTAGGTTCCTTGTAATTATTCTGAACTCCAACGGTAACAAGATTAGATATTTATTCATCTAAACTTTTGTAGGTCTCATTCTTATGCAATAAGAAGCAAATTGTTTAGCCATTCTTGTCAATACTTGTTAGATTAGGTGTCTCAATTCACAATCACAAATTATAAGAGGGAACTGAAACACAATTGTGATCCATAGCAATTTAACCCACAAAGCTTTTGGAACTTGAAAACAATCCGAAGCATTGACATTTTCTAAATGGAATAGGCAACTTGGCTTTTTTGGATCAGCTTTTGATATCTGCTGTTGGTGCTGCGAAAGATGCTAGTTTGGTGCTGTTATCCACTTGTAAAGGTTTATTCTATCAAACATGCCGCCTTGTGTACAAACAAAGCATCAAATTGTTTCTATGCACTAGGAAATACCCAATTAATTGAAATGCCACAAAATCCAAAAGGAAGCATGTATTTTATATGAACTTGGATAAGTTTAATTTTTAATATCAAAAGAACTTGAAATTGTGATCTTTTCTTTATTGGACCTTAAAAAGGATGAAGTTTGAGCTAAAACTAAGCCCACCAAGGAAGGCTGATCTTGATGATTGTATAATCCAATAGCAAAGAAATCAAGGCACTAAAACAGGATTCAATCCTGAGCTGATTCAACCACCATTACATAATAAGCTATATGATGTACAATTATTCAATTGCAATTGGAGTGTGACGATGCCCGTCTTGCTCGCTACCGACTCATTATCCTGGCGGGTGTTCGTGCGCGACTTACCTCTTGCAGTACCCGACCCGACACTGCCTCACCCGTACACGTTAAATACGATTCTTCTCGGGAACTAGGCCGGGAATTGACTTTTTTTGGATCAAACCCAAGAAATCATTACAAATTTGCAAATTAAACACGAGACTCCTTGGGTGGTGATCAAACACGTTTATTCGATCTCTAGTTTGTGTCCTGAGATCATGGCCTCATGGGTTATGCAAAAAAAACAAAAGAAAATCCACTCGACTTGAAAACCATGTGTGAGTGGCCTTGGAATTCAAGACCACCTAGTTCCTTTTTTACTTGTGTTAGTGATGTGCATGTTCGATGTCATTATAGTTTTTTCACTTTGTAAAAATAACTCTTTTCAATCATAGCACTTGCACTCGTAATCAGATTTGAAGTCTTTTTCTCTACATATCGACACTCAATACATATTTCCCATGACCATTTGGCCTTGACACATTAGCTTTTCTTATTGAGAATTTGAGATCATGGTGGAAACTAAAGAGGAAACTAAAGTTAATAACTCCTCAAAAAAAAGTTAATAACTCCTCAAAAGTTTAATATTGTGATGATACTGTATTTGCTAAGCAAACAAATTACTCCGTATTAATCATTTATAAATGTAGTACTCCGTATCTACTACTCCGTATAATAATACAGTATAAAGCGGAACCCAAGTCTTTGTTAAAATTTACGCCACGCATCAATCCTGAATAAAATAATGATTATATTTTTTGCATTGATTTTCAAAAAATAACTTATATATCTTCTTGATATCTTATCCAATTTCCTTATGCATACTTAATATCTTACTCAATTATATATCCTTTTACGAATAAGGAAATTCAAGTGATTTTCTTTTATATTCTTTAAAAAATAAATCTTATTAATTAGTATACATTTTTGTTATTATTGAATATGGAAGAATAGTGAAAAATTTCACATGTGTCAATACTATATTCATTAATAATATAAATTTGAAAATTTGAATAGAACTATTTTAGAATTAAAATTGTATGAATAAAAGTACATATATAAGTCAATAGGTTCGGACTTTGGTCTATCGAATTTGGATTATAAGTTCCCAAGTTAAAAGCGTATTCGTATCAAAATTCAATCTCAAATCGGTTAATACGGTTTTATATTTACATTACCCGTACATGGTACGGGGTTTGTACTATTTATATATTCCAAACAAACAAGTGGACAGGAAACAATAATTGCATTCGCCCCAAGCTATTGTCTTCCGCCTAATTGTCTTTTATAGGGTCTGATGTAGAGGTCATGTGCTTCCAATTAACCTAAAGTACTGTATTAATTTGTACTATCATTAATTAATATATGTCAATCGGCTATGGTTCGAAAGTCATAACATTCCAAGCTGATAGCTCCATGAAGGAAAAGAGGTTCGGCAATAGCATTGGCAATGCTTTTGCTAAAAATCATCCATATATGTTTCCTGTTTTGTGATTGTTGTGAAGAGAAGTTTGGTAAATCAAGTGGTCACTCATTTAGAGATGGGCTGTTTTAGAGCATTTTGATAGATGAAGCTCACCATGTCAATATCAAATGTATTAATGACGGGTGTCATTGTGAAAGCATGTCTAGTAACGTACTCGTTCCTTCTTTGTTGACTTCCTTAAATACCGTGGGACTTATCTTAACTCTTAACTCTTAAGCATGTATAGCCCTATTAGAATCTCAATGAAAATGATATCGAATTCGATTTCTTGTGGGCAGCTCCAAACGTCTTCAATCAGGTTAACAAGGCAAGTGTTATCGCCTTCAATTTCCATATAAGAAAAAAAGATCAATACTACTTCGTAAGTTTCTCTCTTCAAAATTAAAGTTTTCGTATCAAGAGAATCCACTTTCCCGTTATTTTGTGTGTTTTAACAATGGGATCAGTATTATAATCTTCCAAGCAAATCCATCTAAATATACCTTTCTTAAATCGTTTTTAGAGTCATTCTCATCTCATTTCTAATAATTTCGTCAAAATATTTGATAAAATATGTAAATTGTTTTTAATTGGGTTCATATAGTTTACAAATTTTAAAAAGTTGTCTTTAATAACCGAGATAAGACAAGGGTTAAATGCAGTTTTTTCTTGCCTAATTTATTCCTCCTAGTTGGAGTACCTTTTTATGTGAAGTCGTTTTCTTGCACCGGTAAGTATTTAAATATGGTTAGTATAAACTTTGCATTGCCTTTTTGGGTTACAAAAAAAGGAAAAACAAATTATTGAATCATTGGATTAAGAAACCAGAGAAGTGCTACCAAATTACCGAACTACCCCTCACCCCGTCTCTATTCTCCTTTGAATTACTTTAACCCCCATTATAATCTCTCAATTTCGGAAATTGATGACAGAAAACGTGTTTTTGACGTGAGGAACCTCCCTTCGTCTTCCTCAACTCTCTGGAATTCCTTCAAATCCAAGCAATTCCATCTTTCCCTCTTTCTTGATTCTGGATTTCCGGCCTTTCCGACCTTAATTACTCATTCGTTTGCCATTACGATAGTAGCTAGGTTGGATAGGTGCATGACGAGCGGTGCCTTCTTCGTGGCGCCATCACCACAATCACTGACACAGAATTCAAAATAATTCGGCTTCTGTTGCCAGACTTTCGCTCTGAATTCAGCTCCGTTTCTCTTAATTGCATACGCCGAATTCAAATCCGAAGCAGTTATTACTAGTTTTGAGTATTTGGTTCATCGATCCGCGTGTCACGCCAAATTCAAATCTCTCTCTGCTCATATTAGGCTCCATTGGTGACTTCTGAATTGTGATATGAAGTTCGGATATTGTTTGTTAATCCTCAGGTTAGTTTTCTCTCTTGCTCTCAAACTGGATTGTGTTTCTCTTTCAATATTATGAGGTTTTGCTGATTCTCGCTGTATTGAGTTTTTCTCGTTCTTGAATTACATTGCCCGTGGACAGCAGTTGGACGCGAATTGCTCGACAATCGGTCATTCGGAGAAGATAGCGGCTTTGATTTTGATGGGGAATAGTGACAATGGGCGCTGGGTTTTCCCCTTAACTAGCCTGCAGATTGGGTAATTGTGAACTCAGCCTTCTTCCTATTTTATTGAAAGCTAGTTTACTGGACCTGCTCGATAACCAGTGTTCAAGATAAATGAATCTTTTCTGTTCATAGTCATGTGAGGGGAGACCTTTTCTTGTTGCCTATTTCTGAGTTGAGTAGATTGATGCATTCAACTGTTCAATACCTATGATAAACTCTTCTCAGCAGATAGAATCCTTATGAATAGTTTGGCCTATAATGCACCTTCAATTTCCTTTTGATTAGGATATGCTTTTAAGTGTTCTATCACTTACTGACTTGTTTGTTTAGAATGTGCATTAAAAGTAGTGGTAAGTTAAGTAATTTTTCTTGACATCTAAGCTTGCTATGGGTCGTGTTATTGCATTGTTTGGATGCTGTTGCTTCTTTTGAGTTATGATGGTGAATCCACTCATTTGAGTTGTTAGAACAATATGTAGTGGAGATCCACCTCCTGACACAAGTAGCCCAATATGATGAAAGCATACTCTTTTGGAACAGAAATATTGCATTCTTAAGATCTTGGATTGTTAAAATATTGTCCTTTTCCAACTGCAGGGACTTGCAATCTTACCTTTCACATTTAAGCATCTTTCTGGCATCTGAAAGTAAATGTTTCTATATACTGGTGGATAATCGGCCATGGCTGGACGGGCTAGTACCAAGGCCTGCACATTTGTGGCAATTGATGGTTACAAAGGTGCTCTAGTTTGTTCCTTTGTATTGATAGGTGCATGATGATCTTGGATTGTTATATACTGATGTATGGAATATCATGTTAATTGCTTGCAGTCAAGGTTGTCGCCTTTTGCTAATACCAGATCCAGGAAGGGAAAGAAGAAGAGGAAAGAGAAATTGGAGTCTCACTCAAAAATCAGTGAAAATGAATCAAAGAGCACAGATAAATGGTCCTCTCTGATAACTGCTGCGAAATTGTCTCAGAGTAGGGCATTGCTGCCTATGAAGAAGCTTAAGCACTCTTTGCAGTTAAATGATGAATTGCATCAGACCTTGTTTGGTCTGATTATATTTGAAGTTTCTTGGAATGATGTTCGTGGAATTAACTACTTGAACGAAATGCAGGTTAATATTGTTTTGGCTTTAACATAATAGCTCCTATAATGTGGAAATATGGTTGCACTGGCCTTACCTACTTTACATGTGCAGACAGATACATCAATGGCTATAGAAACTAAATACATGAGACGCTGGGAATTTGACAGTATTACCCAAGCTGCAAACTGTATGGCATCGTGGTTCTCAGGAACAGCTAATGAGCAGAATCAACTAAGAGATTATCTGCTTTCTGCTGTAGGTAACAATTTTGTATTAAGCTCAGTGGCAACTGAGCATTCTTTCTAGTAAATTTACAGAAATATTTTCGAATAGTTAATAGAATAATATAGGTGCAAATTCAACTCCAAGCTGTCACAATACAAATTGTGCCTACTAAGAACATTTGTTACGTGTTTCGTCAACAATCCAACCTGAAGTACAGAATTTTGTATTAAAAGTTAATATATTGGTTCTTATAGTTGAAGTTAAACTCTGATTGTTAAGTGAGCAGTTTTCTGATACTTGATTTTTTAATATCGATAATTACAAGACTGTTCTACTTTAATAGTTGCAGATGAGGTGTTCTATGATGTTCAGGATGAATTTCCAGCGAGTAGGATTGATGATGACGATAACATTTGCTCTAATGAAGTTTCTATTGAAAATGAATCCCGTTATGGGTGTGTAGATAATTTTGGTGTATACCCTGGAACAGCAAATAGTATGACTGATACCTTCCATACACCTCCTCCTCCAAATGTGCCTTATAAAAGAAGAAGATTGACAGTACCAACTGATGACGGAGCAGAATTTGAAACACCCAGGGGATATATGAACTCATTTGAGCATTTTGAAAACAATATTGAAGCATCAGATAACAAGGATGTATTGATTTTGTTTAGGTTTAATGATCCAGATCTTCCATTTAAGTTCAGAGATATTATTATGTCAGATTTACGGTTGCTAACTCTTTTAGAAGCTGGGCTTCCGTCTTGGGTGATATTCCTCCAGTCTTACCCACTATTCCGCCATATGTATCGCCCATGGATGTGCCCTCTAGCAAGAACTTTATATGTTCTTGTCTCTTTTACCACTGTTGTCATAGGATTTTATGATTTATACAAGAATGTCCCCCTCTTGAAGGCAACTGCGTCGCATTTGCTGGGACCACTTTTTGATTGGATAGAAACATGGGAAATGGTGTCAAGGATTAAATACTTGGGTACAATGCTGTTCTTGCACCACTGTGAGAAGGCTATCAAATGTTTTCTGATGGTGACACAAACTATAAGATCCTTCATTTCTGTTTTGGCTCAACCGTTGATGGGGCCTCTCCTTGAGCTTTGTGGAATTCTACTTCCTTTTTGGAATATAGTTTTTCAGGCAGTGGGCAGTGTATTTTCAGTAATTTGGGTCACATTCAGCTCTTCCTGGAATCTGGTTGGAGATGTTTTTGAGATTATATTCTTACCATTCTGGCTCGTTTTGTCATTTGTTTGGAGCACTGGTAAATCAATAGTTTCTCTTTTTCACAATTTCTTGTTAATTTTTACTTCAATTTGCAGGTATAAGGTACTAATTTTCTGTAAATACAATTTGCAGCAACTGTTGTAATACTTCCAGTATTCTGGATGGTCAGCGAAGTTTTGTATGCTCCAATCCGGTTGATATTTGGACTAGCTAATGTGGTGGCCTTTGCCTTTAGCTCTATATTTGAAGTGCTTCGAGACATATGGGTATCTATAAGCAGTTTGTTCAGGGTTGCTTCTACGACTAATGCAACACTGAGCACTCCTTCAATTTGGCGTTCACTTTGGAACGACCTGTTTTCTCAGGTGATCTATTGATTGTATTTGGAAGCCTCTGCAACACAGCTATTTTTTTAACCTTGTTATTCTGACCATTTTTTGCTGCTGCCATTAGGTTTTCCGTGCTCTCAGAAGTATTTTGAATGGCTTTGTTGCATTCTTTATTGCCTGCAACAGACATCGGCTTAGGTATACCTAATACATACTCCCTTTTTGTTTGAATAAAGTATGCTTTACACGTCTTATGTTAATAATGATGCAATTGTTTCCATGTAGTTATTTTTTCTATGAAAAACCATGATCTACCACATTGCATGGCATTGTTCTTTGCTTGGTGAAAATTGAATTTTAACCCATGTCTCTCTTACTGTTTAGAAGACACTTCAACAGCCATGATGAAATTTGTGACTTTTCATTCTCTTATGTATTCAAAGAGAATAAGCTCCTAAGCTTAATTAATATAATACCAGCCATGATAGTTGACTACCAGATACTCTGATAAATAAGCTCGCAAATTGCTGTGAATTATCTACTCTATACCTCCTCAGCTTGCAAATCTTTTCAAGTAATTTGAGTTGAAGTCATATAAGCATGTCATTGACTACTTGTAGTTGGAACTTTCTATTTCAGAATCTGTCTAAGATATTTATGTATATAAGAAAAGTGTGAATCAGGACCTGAACAGTTAGTAGTTACTGATGCAAAGAATAAGTTTATGTTAACATGTGAAGCTGTGCATGTTGTTGATTATGGTTGTTATATTGCAGTAGATTAGCACATGAAAAGTTTTGAAAATGAAATTTTATAAGCAAGTCGAATAAAGGCCTCTTTCCAAATTTTAAGTACTTATTTTATTTGTGCTATTATTAAGTTCAAGCTTTCATAATTTTCAGGATTATAATTTAATACAAAGACCTCCTTAAGGACCTTGACATGGAACAAAATCATCATATTAATTACAGAGCTAATGCCTGCTCACTTTCTGTGGATTTCGTATGACTAAGTATAATGATTTGTAATGTGTGAACTATGGAAGTTTGAACTTTAAAAATATTGCCATGTAATGCAGCATTTACAACCACATGAAGGAGTTCATTGCTCGGGTATCTGGCCAACCTCATCGATCACAAGATAACTTCCCCATTCCACGTCATGGAGAATGTACACCCAAGCGCCATAATTCGGTAAGGGACATATCTCTGAACTCAATGTTTGTTAGTATTGAACACTAGTTTTTCATGTTTTTACACAAGTAGCACGAGTATATTGAGTTAGGTGAAGATCTCACTATGTTCCTTATACAACTTGTGAAGTACGACCAAGTATGGATTGTTTTTCTTTGCTTTTTGTAGGTTGAAAAGAGGAGAAAGCCTCATTCTGCTTGAAACCAATTTTACTCAAGAGGAGCTAGCGAGGCCATAGAAGAGGGAGATACTGGGAATAATTAGCCCTTATGTGTAAGTTTGATGACTACAATCAATACTCACCCCTTGTGTGTAAGTAGCAAAGCAGTTTTGTATATGCGATAAATCATTTATTGGCAAATTGTAATAGATATATTTTTACCTTATTCTGGAAAAAATAATATCAGCATCTCAATCTAAGATTCGAGATGATGAATGGCAGCTCACTTCAATTCGCCCTTTGTACACTTCCACCTTCTCACATGTAATATCACCATTAAGAAGTAAATTCACAATACCAAACTATTCAATAACTTGCGGTGTGTAGTCGGTAATAAAGCAAAATTGAATTGAACGTTAAGTTAATTACTTTCTTATCAATGAATATGACAAGGCATTTGAATGAGATAAAAGACATTCATGCACACCAAACTAATTTGGAATCACAACCACCAACTTTTCCGAGAAGCAACAAGTTAACATAATAGTCCTGCATGTGAGCTCAGATGCCGATGGTACCAAACCATAAGAGGCTCAAAATGCGGTTAATACATACAATATGTTCGGTTATTGCATAGATTCTTCCAAACTAAAGCTGCACACATCAACAAAACAACATCCATTGTCCAACTAGAAGTTGTAGAGAGAAATAAAAACAAACCATCTTAATATTATGCTCCAACAGCAAGACTAGTGTTCAACATTCATAAACTAATAGATTCAGCAGCAACAAATAACAATGGGCAAATCTCAATTCCCCGAGCCCCCGGTCTGGTGCAGCATAGCATCAATCTCATCGCCATCCTCCATTTCCAGCTGAAGCAAAGAAACAAGATCAGGCAAAAGTAATTACATTTTCTAGAAAGTACAAACAAATGAGAATATACTTGTGTGTTGAAATACAGAAACAAAAGATGAAAAAGAGACGTGGAGCTGGAACCTCATCAGGGGTTTGCTCTGCACGGAGTCTTCGCCCATCAAACAAGAAAGCAATGGCATTGAAATCTGTTGACTGCCTGTCACAGTAAGCATTCATAAGCTTCTTCAACTGAGTGCTCCTCTTGATCCTGAAGAAAACCTCATTTCCATCCTACAAAGCCGAATTCAGATAATGATGTCCAAGAACAACGCAGAGATCCACATCTTACTGATCAGATTTCAGGACAATATATATCTGTGTTCCATTCTATACCATGTAAAGGGATCGATCATCACAAAGCTAAAGCAAATCAAGCAATCACATTCAATAAATCAACAAATAAATTAATTATCTTCTCAAATAACACACCACACCGACAAAATTGGACAATCATCTACTGATTCAAATGTTTGTCTTAACAAAATATCACCAGGTGTACATAATGCATCCACAAATAACCCGTTTCATACAACTCAACACGAAGGAGTACTGCTGATTTTATTATTTTTCGAGCCCCACTGCTGAGATATGAATCCATGAGTAGTCCAAAGTCTTAACCTTGAGCACAAGACTGAACATCCCGGTTAGGCCTTAAACTAAGATCATAATTTCACAATCAATTACACTTCTGCTACTAACTATCGAAAAAAGTATATCCATCTTCAACGTGAATATGGGGAAAAACCCTAGCTTCAGATACTAGAGCTCAATATGAGATTTACTGCCAACGATCAAAAGCATAACGGAATTCAAGCCATCAGGAGGCAAGACATGATCCATATGAAGAGACAAACTTGAGGAAACAAGGCAATCCAAAATAGGAATGGTAATAAACCCTAGAAATCGAGAGAGCGAAAAGAATAACGAACCTGGCCCTTAACCTTGAGGTTGATGTGGGCAACATCGCCGGCGGGCTTCTTGTCTTCTTCCTGAGTAGTACCAGACATGTTCTTCTTCTTCGCCGGAGAATTGAGAGAGCTTTCCACGGTCAAAACAAAAGGGGTAAGAGAACAACTTTTTAGGGTGATGGGTAAACTGAATGAAAAGGATGTGTTCGGGAAATTTATTAGGGTATTTATGGTACTAATCTGTACCCCTGTGAGGACGAGTCTTTTCCTTGCATCGGGAAGTGCTGAGCCATAAAGTAAAAACTCCTCTAAACTGGGCCTCAGGCCCATAATCATTATAATCTCCGGCCCATATTATGAAGCCTGCCCTCAAACAGGTCTTTGTGTTTTTTTGGTCGGGAAACAGGTCTTTGTTTTAGTGCTCGGCTCACGTCAATTACGCCATCACTTTATTCTAACATAGTTAGCTTAATCATACCAGATAGTATTAAGTAAGACTAAATCAAAATAAAATTTCATTTAAAAAATTTTGCAATCATGATTAATATTTAGATCTCCGGAAGTATATGCTTTGAGAATTGAGATGCATTGGTTTCTAAGCTGCACATTTTAATCAGTCAACAATTCGACTATCAAGATGAAAAACATTGGGTTTAGGAGAACTAAGGGCATCTCCAAGAGATGCTCTAAATTCTTGAATTATGTGCATTTAGAGATTTTGGACACATTTTATGCTCCAAGAGTTTCTCCATTGCATTCTCCATTTTGGAGAAAGTCTCCAAAAGTGTTTGTCATTTCTCTATATTTGGAGAATTCCCTAAATTTTTTTGGGGATTGCATTAATTGTTTAGCTATACATGTCATCATCCTATTGGTCAAGTTAGATTTTATAATATTATTTATAAAAAACATAATAATAATACAAACATAATTCCTTTAAATGGAGAATTTGTTGGAGTTAGAGTATAATTTTTATGGAGAATATGAGATTTTGTTCTCCATTTTGGAGAAACTTATGGAGCATTTGTTGGAGATGCTCTAACCAATACTCCCTCCGTTTCACAATAAGTGTCGTTTTAGCTCTTAACACAGTTTTTAAGAAAAACAATCATTCACTTTAAAACTTACAACTTTTTCTTAATCTTACCACTCATTACCTTTTTTTGGCAATGAATGAACAACTTTAGTCAACAAATACACATTCCAATAAAAATTATCATTATTCACCCCAATAAAGCACTTTGGAAACCTAAAACGACACATATTATGAAACAAATTTTAAGTGCTAAAACAACACTTATTGTGAAACGGAGGGAATATGAAAGAATTATACTCGGTACTATATTACCACGCTTTGAAATAAGAACACCAAACCTAGTTGGCCTTATAATAGATGGATAAAGTAAGGAAAAATAGATATTAAAAACGCTTTGAATTTAAAGCTGGATATAACATCATAAATGAGGTATCTGAAAATAGCAAATCCAAGAATTCGAGTGTTCGACCCACATGCCACGAGAAGGGCCAGTCGGTACCCCACTAGTTCAACGGATTCACATTTCACATGATGGTAAAAAACGTCAGCATATACGTACGGAACAACAGGCACTGATATCTACTAGCAAACACAATGAAAATGTTACGCAACACATCATATAGTATTACGTAATCTTATTTTGGAACGAAAGAGTAATCTTTATTCAGAAAACAAACTTTATATTCTCAGGTAAAGTAATCTTTATTCTGAAATTATGGAGGTAAAGACAACGGTAGACAAGGCGCGCATCCACCGTAACATCATCTACAGCCTCGATGCCGTAACTGTGCTTCACGCTCAGCAAAATCAAACGGTCCAATTTTCGCATCAGACCCAATGCGTTTGTGGGGCCTCGCAACTTGCTCGGACCGTACGATCTCATACAAAAAAATGTGTAGAGTCAATTTATGCCAAGATAATGCAAATCAAGTCATTTATGATGGGTTTAATCTCACTTATTACTGTCTCATAATGGCACTTTTAATCTCTTTTTTGACTCTTTCAGTCTTTAGTGAGGAGGGACAATTCAACTGCTCTCCCTGCATCACTCCACTCTCCACGACTATTCCCACCAGACTGTTAGTGTAGGTCCCACCCCGTTAATCCACCACCGCCTCGTTCTCCACAACGGCACAACCCAACAACTCTCTCAATCCCTCTCTCCCACCCTGTGAGTGTAACTAGAAGTAGCTATTCATTCCCACCTCCTTCCTCATTCTCTGCCTCCCCCGCTAGACCTTAGCTTCAGAGTCAAAGAGAGGGAGCAATGAATCCTCAACACTCTTCCGTTCTCGCCTTCTTCGCCATCTTCCTCCTCACAATCTCCCCTCTCACAGGTTCCTTCCATCACTCACTCACTCACTCACTATCCCACCTGCATTGTCTCATTTACACACTTTGTTTAACGAGCACATTGTGACTTGTGTTTGTGTGTACAGATGCAGGCTCCATCGGCGTCAACTACGGCCGCATCGCCAACAACCTCCCGTCGGCGACGAAGGTGGTGAGCCTCCTGAAATCGGAGGGCTTCGAGCGCGTCAAGGTCTTCGACTCCGACCCCTCCGTCCTCCGCGCCCTGGCCGGCACCCGCATCAAGGTGACCGTGGACCTCCCCAACCAGCTCCTCCGGTCAGCAGCCACGTCCTCCTCCTTCGCCCACACGTGGGTCCTCCGCAACGTGGCGGCCTACTTCCCGCGCACCCAGATCGAGTCCATCGCGGTGGGCAACGAGGTGTTCGTGGACCCCTCCCACTCCACCAGCTACCTCCTCCCCGCCATGGAGAACATCCACGCCGCCCTCCTCAAGACCGGCCTCGACTCCTCCATCAAGATCTCCTCCCCCATCGCCCTCTCGGCCCTCTCCTCCTCCTACCCGCCCTCCTCCGGCGCCTTCCGCCCCGAGCTCGTCAACTCCGTCTTCCGCCCCATGCTCGACTTCCTCCGCAAGACCGGCTCCCACCTCATGGTCAACGCCTACCCGTTTCTCGCCTACGACGCCAACTCCGGCGTCATCCCCCTCGACTACGCGCTCTTCCGCCCCAACCCGGGGCAGGTGGACCCCGCCAACGGCCTCCGCTACCTGAGCCTCTTCGACGCCCAGATCGACGCCGTCTTCTCCGCCATGTCCGCCCTCGGCTTCCACGACGTCCCCATCACCGTCACCGAGACCGGCTGGCCCTCCAAGGGCGACCCCAACGAGTCCGGCGCCGGCCTCCTCAACGCCGCCACCTACAACGGCAACCTCGTCCGCCGCGTCCTCACCGGCGGCGGCACCCCCCTCCGCCCCAACGCCAACCTCACCGTCCTCCTCTTCGCCCTCTTCAACGAGGACCAGAAGCCCGGCCCCACCTCCGAGAGGAACTTTGGCCTCTTCTACCCCTCCGAGGAGAAGGTCTACGACATCCCCTTCACCATGGAGGGCCTCAAGAGAGCCCCGACCCCGACCGAGAAGAAAAAAGACGAGACTCCGGCCGCCGGAGGAAACGGAGGCGGAGTCTCGGCGGCGAACGCGGGCCAGACGTGGTGCGTGGCCAACGGCGAGCTTCCCAAGGAGAAGCTCCAGGCGGCCTTGGATTACGCTTGCGGTGAAGGGAGCGCGGACTGCCGTCAGATCCAGCCGGGTGCCACGTGTTTCGATCCCAACACGCTCGAGGCCCACGCCTCCTACGCCTTCAACAGCTTCTACCAGAAGAGCAAGCGTGCCATGGGCTCCTGCGACTTCCAAGGCGCCGCCTTCGTGGTGTCGCACCCACCAAGTACGTTTCCACTAACGCTAGCACAAACCACCGCTCTTTTTTCTTTTTCCTTTTTTTTTCCAATATTTAATTTGGGCTTGCGTTATTGGGCCTGGGCTTGTTGGATGGGCCGCTTGAAAAAGTGATTATTTTAATTACCTTTTCGGGAACAAGGTTTGGAGGTATTAGCAAATGAGGACAAATTGGTATGGGGGACCGTGCATTGATTGAGCCCTTACCATGTGAAGATGTGAGGCGGTGGAAAATTTGTGCACAAGTCTATTGTCCTGTTGGGGAATGTGTTAATTAGATCCGAATAACCAGATTAATTAGCGTGTCACTACGAACGAGATTTTAGTACTGACAAATGTTTGGTAGGATGAGTAAATAGATGATTTGACGTAATTTAATCTGTGTTTGTTTTGTTTTGCAGGATATGGTAAATGCGAGTTTCCCACAGAGTACTGATCCGGTTCAATTAGTCAAAGCTTAGTAGTATTAAAATTAACAAGCAGTTGGGGTGGGTGGGTGGCCAATTAATTTTGGGGTTTGTGTTTAATTCCAAGTGGGGTGTGACTAGTAGGCTATAGCTTTGCTTATTGTAGAAATTAGTGTTATCTCTTTGTAATGTACTCCCTCCGTTTCATAATAAGTGTCTTTTTAGCTCTTAACACAGTTTTTAAGAAAAGCAATCATTCACTTTAAAACTTACAACTTTTTCTTAATATTACTACTCATTACATTTTTTTGGCCAATGAATGAACAACTTTAGTCAACAAATACACGTTCCAATAAAAATTATCATTATTACCTCTAATAAATCACTTTGAAAGCCTAAAACGACACATATTATGAAACAAATTTTAAGTGCTAAAACGACACTTATTGTGAAACGGAGGGAGTACTACCGTTGGTTGGTTTTCCTTGTTTTGGGTTAATGATTTAATGCTAGTGTCATTATTTTCATGTAAAGAAAGTTGTTCACTTTTGGCCTTCTAAGCTACGTTAGAGTTGGTGAAAAACTTGAATGCTGGGTTCCATTAATGTGCTTCCATTTTGTTTGCTTCCGCTTGAAATCTACCCAAAATTTCACACAAGATTTGAGCTGGGATTTCAGATTTGGGTGTAAAAAGAAAAATAAAGAATTGCTGAGCAATGATGGAAGAGTTACACATGATACTGGCAGCTTTTTAGCTAGCATCCAACATAGATGTTTGTAGTGTAGTTGTTTAGCTTGTATGTTTGATCATAATAATTGAGTGCTGAATTTTTGTACTGTGGCCCTAGCTACATTTGTACACTTGCTTTTTTTACCTCTTTCATTGGACTAGAATCCAGCCACCAAATCCAACTTCTGTAAATTTGTTCAATTTTCTCTGTGCAAATTATGATGAATTGAGCTACATAAAAGAAGACATTGTCATGCTTAGGTCAAGCTACAACTTGAGAAGTTTTATTGTATCTTTGAATTTTTGTACATCTATTCTTGTTTGAAAACTCAAGTTAAACAAACTTCAATGGTACCCTTTATTTGCAATTGGGTTACCGAGAGTTACATGCATTAGTACCTCATATTATAATTATCTCGTATATGATCGATACCAAACTGGCCATATTGTGAATTTTTTTTAGCAATCTGTCAAAAAAGAGGAGTGCAACACAATGACTTCACGAGCTCTATGCCAGTATTACTTTCGCCCGAACATGTTGAACTTCAAAGTTCTAATGGGATTCGGTATATCAATGTTGATATGATCGCACAAGCCATATAGTCAATATAAAGAGACATGAAAAACACCAAAAAGAAATTGTGCTACAAGCTCTCACATGCATCATGCGCATAGGATTCGCCTAGATATTGACCAACCCTAAAGTGTCGTTTGGGTTGATGAACTTTATCAGCCTTCTGGCTTCTGTTCTGTCCACTAATTGTGGATTTAAAGGGTGTCACTTTCTTAGTTTATTTTCTTTTTGTATGCTATGAAAATAATCATTTGCTAATTAACACTAACTATAGAAGGGAAGATGGACAGATTTTAACACTGAACTTTGACATGTGTTATATCTAATTCATGTCAAAATTTCGCTTACAAAGTATACTAGCAAAGCCTTTGTTTTAGTGATTACATTAATAATCAACAACTAAAACCAACTACTGTAGCGAACTGTTAGGTTACAGGGGCTATGATTAGCTAGCCTAGTATTAAATAATCCCCATTATCTTTTTAATTATTTATGAATTGTAAAGTTGTGTTTGTTTTTTCCTTTCATATATTGTACGTAGTTGTGCCGTTATTCTGTGCATCATGTGCCTAAAGCGCTATTTACTTTGGCTTTTCAAGTTAATTAATTACGCCTAATTTGTTCATACATAAGGCTGATTGCAGGATTCATAATGTGCTTCCGATTTGTTTGCTTCCCCTTGACATTTATTCAACCAAAAAGAAAGGCATTTCCTTCTACAACAACCGAACATGGTCGAAACCCTATAACAAAATCATAAGAAAAAAGTTAAATATAGCCTACTAATAATTTTAGCAAGGAGTTCTTAATCTATGTCTTCGGGTAGTAATTTTTGTTTGATAATAATGTCCAGGAATGATGATAAAATCGCATATGAAAATGACAATGGACAGCTATTTACAATTTAACATGAATACATAGTACATTATATAAATAAACGGCTATCTAGCGTGGATATATATATTGACTATTGAGCTAAGTAATTGTTAAAGTAATACTCCGTATTTTGATCACTCACTTGGGTCTTGGGTAGTATGATACTATGACCTTCGCTATCCTAAGAATAACATCAATGTTTTACAACAAGAAACAAGATTAAATCACTCATACTACCAATTTCATCGAACTATGAATCCATTTGGTTCAAGACATTCGGAATTTTGACATTTTCCCTTTTCTTCCTTATGTTGTTCATCAAAGTTGAAAAGCACAATTGTCCCCTGGTATTAGCATGGAGGGTTGGTGTTTAAAACGGGATGGGTTAAATTCCACATATTTCAAACCCCTCTTTGTATAGTACCGTCATATTCGTGACGGTACTATACCAAACCCACAGGCGGTGAAGGGCGATTACAACAAAAACACCCACGATTACACACAAAGCCCGGGGGTAGATTCCCCCCCTAGTGTTGTCCTCAAGCAATGAAACCAAACCCACAGACGACTTGAGAATAACATTGAAACCTAAAGGGAATGCTAAAGCGTCCGAAGTAAAGAGATGATCCAAACGGGCACTCCAGTCGCGTTTGACTAAGCCTTGGCACCGAAAAACCATGCTAGAAAGAGAATGACTTGGATTGACACCCTTATTGTTGAGATTAACCGCCAGGGCCGAGTCCAACTCGAGTCACTCGACTATAACGTTTCAAAATCCTTCATCCCAAGCAATGGACATCCGATCCCAATCATTTGATCCCCCAAATCTCAGCTGCAGGCACCGAGCAAACACCAATATGATGCAAAGTTAAACCCTTCACCCAATTCCCTTCATGGTCACGTATCACACCTCCCGCCGAAGCCTTGCCATTCACACTCTTCGAGCCATCCGTATTGACTTTGATCCGAGGAGGGGTGGGTCTCTTCCAGGAGATAAACTTCTCATTTTAATGCGGTGTCCGATTCTTGTTGTAGCAAGCTTTGGCCGCTTTGGAGTAGCTGGCGACACACTCCATGATGAAGCCCGCCGGAGTGCTGCATCGCTCCCCATTCCCGAACACCGCCGTATTCCTCCACCTCCAGATGTACTCGTGATTGATGGGGGCGCCTGGCCGAGCGTATCACCCCTCCAAGCTGAATAGCACAACAAAGTTTTAGCTTGACACAGAAAATTAATGGTTACGATTGGTCTAGGTGGCAGGGCTTACCAGTGGTTTGTTCTGTAGTAGTTATAAATTGACATGTAGCGTATATGTGATGTTGCGCCATGAGGATTTAACATGTAATGTAATTTGCTATTCTTTAGTATTATATAATACCAGTGGTTTGTTCTTCTGTCCTTAACCTTCTTCTAAGACTTCCCTCATTTTCTTTGCATTGTCGTACTCGTAAATTTCTTTTCACACACTATCCAAAATCTAAGGGCAAACTTTGTCAAATTCAACATTTTCTACAATTCTAGCTATGGTTCATTCAATTAGCCATACTTGTTTTTCACGAACAGAAACATTTGTAATGGTGGGTGATATAGGCCTTAGTACACTTCTTAATAGAAAGTAGTATACCTTTCTTTTATCTTGAAATTAGTGAAAATGAACTAGTGGTCTCATTAGAGTGCTTTCTACGTGAAAAATTATAGTTTTTATCTAAGAGTATTTCACAAATTCCAAGACAAAAAAGTATACTTTCTGCATTTTTTTTTTATCAGCAAAAGGGGAAAGCCCCAACCTTAATAAAAATTAGAGGCCAGAAGAGTTATGGATGCGCGGTGTGGCCCTACCCGCAACATCCTCACATAAGATACGCGAAATACAACTAGGGGGCTCCACCAACGGGTGGAAGCCTAAAGGAAAATCAAAAGCAAGTTTAGTGAGGGAGTCGGCGACCATATTCGCTTCCCTAAAGACATGGTAGAGTCGGACCTCCCAAGGCCGACTAAGATACTCTCTACACCTCTTGGCAAGGCTAGAGAGCGGGTGGGTGGTATTGACGCCTTTGAGAATCAACTGGACCACAAGGTTGGAATCCGTTTCAACAAGGATCTTGCGGTGACCAAGCTCCCAGGCAAGGGAGAGCCCATCAAAAACGACCCAAAGCTCGGCCTTCGGAACGGAGCATTGCCCAATATAGTGAACAAAGCCGCTCACCTAGTTGCCGTCGTCATCCCGGAGGACCCCAGCTGCGGACGTGCGCCCCTCGCTGCTCCTAAAGCCGTCCGTGTTAACTTTGACGAAACCCGTAGGCGGAACCCGCCACATCACCATCTCTTCAGTGCTCTTGACATCAATATCTCTTCTTGTTGCCTTGCTCCACGCCTTGCTGTTTTCTTTAGCCTTGGCTAAGATGAAGCCGATAGCATCGCAGCTCTTGTTAGGACTCCCAAAGACCCGCTCGTTTCTCCACTTCCAAGTCCACCATAGGCACGCCGCAAAGAGCTCAGCCCAGCCCAGCTCCTCGTTGAAATTCTTCTTGCAAATGATGTTGTTGCGCAGCCAACCTGCAAAATCAAGGTTGAAAAAATCAGCACACATATTCAGCGGGTTGATTTGAAGCCATAAAGGTTTGATGGCGCTGCAGTCCCTGAATAAGTGGCCGAGGTCTTCATCAGCAACTTTGCAAGTTGCGCACCGAGCATCAGCAGCCATATGCCTCCGACGCCTCTCATGGTTCGTCAAAATGGCACCTCTGGCCGTCAACCACATGAAAACCCGCACCCTCTCAGGCACTTTGAGCTTCCAAATAGCACGGAAGAAGGAGCTGTCGTTGGAGCAATGCAAACTCCCCTTCGTAATCAAGTTGTAGGCTGAGCTGATCGAGTACTCGCCATCACCGAGGGCGCCCAAGAGAGATTATCGTCCTCCCCCTCACCATCAGTGATGCGGATTGCAGCGATCTGCAGTAACATACTCGGCGGCAACAAATCGGCTAGAAGGTCCCAACGCCAGCCTCCAAAAACAAACCAGAAGTGCCGTACTTTCAGCCCCAACTCATCGCTCGAGGGCATTTGCAACGCATAGTCCAACAACCTTTCGTTGTTCATCCAAGGGTCCAGCCAGAATCTCGCAGTCATACCATTGCCCACGTTCCAACGGAAGCCAGGCGTGATCACCACATCAATGCTCTTCACAATGCTATTCCAGACAGCCGAAGCATTAGCCACCCTAGCCCCGGTATCCCTGATGTACTTCGCCCGCAGAATAGAGGACCAACAACTGCTCTTATCGTTCAAGAAACGCCAACTCAACTTGCCAACTATAGCCAAATTGATCTGTCGTATAGATCGAATCCCCAAACCCCCAACGTCTTTGGGCAAGCACATGTCATCCCAACCAACAAGGTGCATTCTTTTTCTGCTCGGTTCGTCGTTCCAGACAAAGTCCCTAATTTTCTTGTCCAACTGATCACAAAGCTCCTTAGGGAGAAGAACCGTAGCCATCGAATACGTCGGAATTGCCATCAAAACCGACTTGGCGAGAGTAATCCTCCCAGCCAGACTAAGGACTCTCCCCTTCCAAGATGCAAGCCTCAAGTTCATCTTGTCCAGGATTGTGGAGAATGTATCTTTTTCCACTTTCTTGTGCAGAACGGGCATGCCCAGATAGCTCCCCAAGTTCGTCGTGACCTCAAAACCACATTCGTCCCGCAAGGCAGCCCGAGTGGCTCTATCATGAAAAAGTATACTTTCTGCATGAAAGTACTTTTTCATGATAAAGTGTAGCAAAGCCATAATAATACAATAATATTAAATATAATAAAGTAATTAGAGTTCCAATGAAAGTGGTTTTGTTTTTCATTTTTCTATATAAATACTAGTTCAAATTAATTACCGAAGCTAATAGGTTTGTAGGGTCCCACATTTTAACTTTGTATTTCAGTTGGACTAGGCTTCGCTTTGGGCTTATTTCGATTCGGGCTTATTTTTTAGTAGACTTTTTATTTTTGACTTCCTATTTGGGCCTAATTTTTTGAAATTAAATTAAGGCATTGACTCAAATAAAAACTCCAACTGACCTACCAACTAAAAACAAACAGCAGCCGTTGGATTGTGTAGATGGACGGTCTTGATTAAAAAAGTTTCTCCTTTTAGTTTTTATTAAAGGCACGGGGGCAAAAACGTCATTTTGTTTTGATCCAATACTGTAGCTTGCAGCCAACGTCGGCCGCCGTCTCCTCTCGCGGGTGTCCTCGTCCGCCGGCCACTTGTTTGATGAAGATTGAGTTGTTGGGGGTGACTAATGAGGTTGAAAATGTTACAGTATTGTAGTTAATAGATTTTTGTAACAACTTTAATCTGAGGGTTTTTTTGAGAAATAATCTGAGGGTTGATTAGTGAGACACGTGTTTTAATCGTGTGAAGTCTAAGATTTCCATTTTTGTCCGTAAAAACTATAAATAGCTAGCTCAATCCTTAAAGAACACTTATAGTGAAATGATGATATTCCAATTCCTCACTCAAATTCAATCTCTCAATCTCTAAATCTCTAAAATCGCTTGTTAATCGTGATTCCTTCTCGATCAATCATCAGGTATTTCGATTGAGTTGTTGTTTGTGTGAACATTAGCTCGAATTTGTTTGAGTTCCACCTTAAATACAGATGTTTGATTTCCTTCTTAAAGACAGATTTTCTGTATTAGAAAAGGATCGGTTTGTGGCCTTCTCTAGGGCTGGATCAGATGGATTCCATTATGTTGTTGCTTCAGAATGCCGGTTGGTTCTCATTGACATTCGAGCACCGTGCAAACCCATCTTACAATTGTGAATTCAACCAGACATCAAAGATGGGCTATGCCATTGTTTTGGGGTCGATTTGGACTGCTGATTTTCACCTCTTCTGTTATGCCAACATCTGCGTGCACGCAAACACTATGCATAGTTTAATTTAGATGTCGTGAAATGAAGCTGCTCCAAATTAATTCCAAATTTACTGATTCAAATAAAGGAAAAATATTTGGAAGCTGAAGCAGCCTGAGAAAAATACTCCTGACTCCTGAAATGGAGGAGTTATGCATGGAAAAGAGTTACTCCTGTTTCGTCTTCGCTCAATTTCACTGAAGCTTCAAAAATTGGTCATTTATCTACGTTCATTTGAATTCCTCGATTATTTAATACCGGTTAAATAACACACGAAATGTTAACATGAAGAAAGATCTGTAGCACATTATACTTCCGTTGCTGACTTGCTGTAGCTTGAGCGACAGCAGAAAAGCAGATTCAAGATTATGGAAATAAGAAGGTAACGTATAAACTTGGAAGCAAGTACTACTCAGTAAAGTCTCCTCTAGATAAAATGCAACTCCTCTGGTTGTATCCCACAAACAAACAAAAAAGAAAACACCAGTTCATGAAAACTAAGCTTTTTTGACTCCTTTGGAATGGAAGAACGGTAGAACAGGCAAAACAAAAAAAACGATGACCCAGATTAACGGTATCGGCGAAGGGATAGGGTGTTGTTCCTCTTCCAGGTAGCTCTGCGAGAAGGCCGCGCTTTGTGGTGAGTGTGTCCCTTTCCGCGTAGACCTCTGTATTTCTTACCAGCCGAGGTAAGACCACGAAGCTCCCTATGTTTGTGCACTGGGTTGCAGATCCAGTTGATCCTTGGGTCGTTTCTTACTGCGTTATGTGCTGGGTCAATCAGAATTACCTCAAAGTACTTGTATGTGGAGTCCTGTAGCATGAAATTTACCAGAATTCTTAAAATTCAATAACCATTTTGAAAATGAAATCAGATGCATAGATTTTTTCATAAAGATAAATGGAAGAGCTAAGCTGATTCGATTACCTCGTTGATCCAGTAGGAGTTGAGAACACGAAGACCGCCTAACTTCCTCCCAGCACGTTCCTCAGCTACAGATCTCTTGCTACGCTGGAACTTGAGTTGGGTAACTCCCTGGTTTGTGGGCTTCCCATACACAATACCCTTTGGCACGGGTCTCTTGCGACCTCCACGTCTTACACAAACACGGTAAATCACAAATCCCTGATGAAGCCCGTACACGATTAGTTCTTCCAAATTCAACGATATAAAAGTGCATTCGAGTAACTGCACGTAAATAATATGAACTTCTTTCCAATTGGACAGGATGCATCTAAGTTGTGCTTATTTTGCTATTAAATACATGATTTCGACATCAAAGACTGACAGTTGTAATAGCATCACATGTATCAAGGTTCACTAAATCAGGATTGTGCACATTTGACCCGGCTGCAAGAAGACCAATGCACAATTTCTTAAATTTACGTACTAGGCATGCAAATTACAAACAAACGCAGAATAATCAGCCAAATCCTGTTCGAAGACATGCTACACTCGTAACCGAAAAAGAGTTCATTTTTGCTCAGGACTAACAGCGAGCAGGTTTTAAATAGAGCATGAAAATTGACCAACTGGAGCAAGCAGATTCTACAAGGCCAACTTATAAACTATTCAAATCATCTAAGCTACAAAGACATGGTAATGATAACGAAGTGCATGTGGTAAATAATTAGAATGAAGTATAGTAACAAAAGAGACAATCCAAAGATCCAACAAAGGGAGGGGTTAGGGACCTGCTTGGCCTTGTAGCCGAGACGACGAGCCTTGTCAGGGCGAGTGGGGTGAGTGACTCGAACAATGGAAGGTAGCTGGCGATACTCCCAGCATCTCACCCTCAGCAAAAACCTCATCACATCTGACTGCTTCTTCCTCCATAGCTCCGATATGTACTTGTACGCCCCTAATCAACGCCGTTCAATAACATATTCCGAGTTAAGATCATTGGAAAAAAGTAGTAAAATCCAATTCACTCTTCATTAACAAATGCAACAAACCAATCGACAGCGTAATATGGTAAACGACATGATTTATCTATCAATTTAGTTGTGGATGAAGAGAAATGGAGAAAAAAAAACGTTGGGAGCTCGAGAGAATACCCATGGCAGCTTCTTCTCCGTGATCCTCAGAACTAGGGTTTTTCAGAGAGAACGGCGAGGAGATTTGCGAAAGGAATTTAATCCCTCAACTTTGTTTTAGCCGAGGCTTGAGAGGAGACACCAAACCGTACTCTCAGTAAGTTTATATTGGGCTTTGAACTGGTTACCGACTTGGGCCCATGGAATTGGGCCCAATATAACTATGAGGTCCACTGTATTTCATGTTTTCTGTTCTTCTATTAACGGACATTAGTTTTTAATTTTTAATTTATCTTTATTTTCGTTTTTTTTTTGGCCAATGGTAGACTCGCTACAGGATGAGAAAAACAAGACGACTGAGCTGATAGAGAATGGAAACCTGAACGTAGAAATCCCAAGTATACTCCTAATACAAGTAATGCTAGAGAAATAATTTGTGAAGTGTATAAAAAGTTTTTGCTGATATGTTTTCAAGTCAAGTTTGGATCCGGTGTACCAATTGTCCCTATGCACTTGGATCATAGTATCATACCACAAATTCGTCTACGTTTAAATAACACCATGAAAACTTGCAACCATGCTTTTCCAAGCTACAAGCCTACGACTAATCCCACAACACAGGCCCCCTCGATGAACATGTGGACGAGTAAATCCAAAATTAGGATTCCCATTTTAACACACCCCAACCCAAATCCTGGTATGTCAAACGGTCTCGTATTTTACTAGACGACACAAAATCTTCACTTTCAGTCGATCTCTCCTTCCTCTGCATCATTTACAACATTTGGCATAATATCATCCATTGGCTCGGGCTCTTCCTCTTCTTCGTCTTCCTTCATGAACAGACCGAGTTGCTCTAGTGGGTTGCTACCACCAAACTTGAACCCACCCATTCCCTCTTGTGAATGTTCTGGGCTCGTTTCATCCACAGAGCTTGGCAAGTGTTCACCGGGTCCTGTTCTAAGCATTTCGAGATCCTCAAGGATGCGACAATTTTCATTGATTTCAACCGTCTTCTCCATCTGTGAATTTTAACATATCTCACAAATCTGTCAGAAGAGGGGCCGGAAACAATTGCATGGTAAATAAAGCGTGTTGGCTCTCATATTAGTTTACCTGAATGAGGGCCTGTCTTGCTGCCTCCCTTTCAAGTTCCCTTTTCTTCCTGGCTTCAGCAGCAGCTTCTGCTTCTGCTCGCCTTCTAGCATCTTCAGCAGCTTTTGCTTCGGCTTGTAACCGAGCCTTCTCTGCTCAAAAGAATACAGCACTTGTGTATCAGGTCTTCCTTACATTTTGAGCCCATAATACATCACCAAAACAAGAACAGTATTTCTATCCTATGCCAGTATGATAAGAACGCAGGCAGATTTGGAAACTAATACACTAAATTATACTAGAACATCAACCCTATATAGTAAAACTCAAAGAATCTTAAAAGCAACAATCTAGAAGATGTTTTCTATTTTTCTTGTATAAAAAAGGTGCGACAACCTTTCCTTTTCTGCATTTCAAGCTCCTCTCTCTCACGGCGAAGCTTCTCAGGGTCACCCTTCTCATCCTGTAACAATAAGATGATGTTTAGAGGAAGATGCGGAGGTAATAGATGCTAAATTTCTTAAAAGGTCAACGAAAAACCTGGCTAAGTGTCTTCTCACGAGCCTTCAAAATTGTGTCAGCAAATCGACTCTTCAAGAGTGCAGCCCTGTAAAGCTTCTCAGGAGATAATTGCCTTTCATCTTGAGCATCCTCCCCTGAAATATTTAGATACAGCTGTAACATAGGTTGGAAGGAAAACTATCAGCAAATTTGCCACCCACACTCACCATCCTGCTGGCACTCGGACTCTGCAAAGTTCAGATTTGGTTCAGGATTCTGTCCCACTTTATCTAACCCACTTCCAGATTCTATCAATGACCAAGGACATGAATTAAAATTATATACATTAATCATAGGTAAAACCTTATCTGTCAAGTATAATGTTATTCAAAAACTGCTGCGCATGCCAAGACCTCAATACCTCAACAGCATTGATGTTTTATAAGAACCTCTTCAGAAAATAAAAATGTTAAAAACGATGTGTCAATTTTTTTTCATTGACATAATAGTTGCTGGCAAAAAACCATGAAATAGCTTACAGCAAAAACTTAATGTGACAATATACAACTATACATGCACCAACACCTTAATTCAGGTTATATTCCAACTATCTACATCCATACTTATTTGAAGCCGTTTCCATCCTGTTGATTCAATACACAATGAGAACTATCATACATATTCGTTGCCAGCTCTGGTAACAATATCAAAAGATTTAAGCTAACAGGTATATATAAAGCCTACAAATCATGTGTAAAAGTAACAATAGCATGAGATCTTACCATGATCTTCGCCTGGGCTGCCAAAACTGGCCTTTTTGTCTAGAACCTCCTCAATTCTAGCTCCCTCCTGTGCCTGAAAAACATCAAGTATAAGGTAGAAATTTTGAATATTATGTATCAAATATTTAACATCCTAGCAAACCAGTACCCTTGACGTGCAAAATGGGGCATCAGCAATTTCCGGTTCATCATCAGAAGAACTGCTCGATTCAGAACCTGCATTCATTTCAGGAAAAAAAGAACGAAAAAAATGTAGGCTTTTATAGACTAGAAAACAAGCAAACACAATCCCACACTCAGCCAGCAAGAGAAAAACTAAACAGCATAATCAGCATACGCTATCCAAAAATGATCCCAATTGGCTACTTATACACCAGAACAAAAAACTAAGACTAAGACAATTAGTTTTAAAAGTGAATACTAAACTGCATTTTCTTAGAAAAAGAGTCAGCAGAAGTTAGCATAAAACACAATAGAGACATGCCCAAGAAACCACGATCTCAAGGTTATTCATTACTAGTGTTTAATAGCCTACATAAACCAGAAAGAATAGAAACTCCACAGCCGAATGTGCCAAACTCAGGTGCACGCCAAATATCTACCCACGCAAACACACATTACTCCATGACATTACAGCGCAGATTAAACTAGAAAACTCAAATAGACATCCACAAGCACAAGGAAGCACATTTTAGAGCAAACCCCAGATAGACAATATTATGACAGCTTACCTAATACATTAAGAACACTCAATAACCAAGTAAAATACTCAAAAATACCTACAACTTAACTAATAATATATTTAATGATGAGATAAAATACTATGACAGTCGGACACTCACACGAATAAAAGTGATAACATCCTAATAGTTAGAGTGTGCCATTTCAAAGAATAAAACTATACTATCCTTAGGGAAGAAGATTACAAACAAAATTCTACATACCACTTCTTTGACACATGTCCTTCTCAATCTCAACTGGAGGATAGCTTGAAACAGGGGGTTCACTCCCCCCAATATCAATTTCTTCATCAGCAGGGTCATTTCCTACGCAGAGCAAATGTAAGACTCAAGAGGAACTACCAAGCATTACTATAACTGAAAAAATGACATCCAAAGCCAACCTTTGCCTGCCTGCATTGACGAATTGCTGATACCTGATCCGTGTAGTAACTGCAATGATAGAAAAAAAAACATCACATTAACTGTCAGTAGCAAGTAAATTAGGGCCAAGAGAAGCCCACTGTCAAGGAGTAGAGTTCCAAAGTTTAAAAACAAAGCCAGGTATACCTCTATTTCACATGGCTCAGCCACTTTATCATTGCTTTTTTGCTTCTCTAGGAGATACTCATCCAATAGCTTCCGTAATTGAAACAAAGTTTCATCACTAAGAACATCCAAGTCAATCTCAATTTCATCCTCTCCAGGTTCTGCTCCATTAGCACAACTTTCCTTCAAAAAGTTAATAATGCTTACTGGCGAGTCATCCATAAGAGATTCCAACTCCCTGCTTAAACAATGCTTCTCTTCAGCTGTCATTATTCTCTGAACGGGCTGTGCGATTGCAATAGGCTGAACTGGAGGAACTTTCCTCTTTTTAGCAGGAGGCATTAAACTTGAAGCATCTACATTATGTTGAGTTCCAAGTTTTTCTGCCACTGGCTCAATAGGTGGTAGTTTCTTCGCTATTGTCTTCCATCTTACTTCAAAAAATTTGCTTAACGTTTTGGCCATAATATGCACATCATTTTTTGGAGGATTGTAGGTCATTGCATTAGTGAATGTAAGTCGAACATCACTGACAAATTCATACGGATTTGAATATGCCCCAGAGGCTAATTTCCTCTTGACTGTTCCTAAATCCATTGGCTGCTTAATAATAGTGAGGTAATCAGGAATATTCAATTTCACCACATCGACAGGCTCATTGAAAACATATGCATAATTATGAGCCATCAAACGCTCTAAAAGTGTTTCACACTGTTTCATTGCCATTCTCATGGAACTTCCTGGTGCAGAACCCTGTTGTGCAGGTTGTGCAGGCTCAACCCGACCAACAGGAGCTTGTTTCAGACTGCGACCCTTAAGACCCTCTTGATTTCCAGTATTTGCCTTAGGAAGTGTCGGATGCAAGCGTTTACCATTACTACAATTGAGAATATCAGTAGATGAGGATAATGTTGCTCCATTAGTTCGCCTTGGTTCCATTTTGCTCTGACAAAGGCGGATCTGTTCAAGTTCAACTCTCAGCCTGTTGACTAGATCGTTTCTCTCAGACAATGACAACTTGGACAAATGGTGGACTTGTACAGGAACACCAAAACGGTCAGAGTTCAAATTAATGCACTTCCTCATAGTGGAGCTTGAATCATCAGAAGCAGTCATTTCAGAATTTGTACGACTAGAGCTGCCAGAATCTTCAGACCCACCAGCAGCTCTGATTGAAGGCCGGTAATAACCATCTGGATACCTTTCTTTCTTAGCCATGATAAAATGAAAGAGCTAACTGATAACTATGCAGCTGTATCTGAGTTAAAGACCCCAGCAGCAGCAGCTCTTCTCAAAATGACCTTAACGAATCTGTCGATGCAAATTACAATTACACATTAACTCCCTCGGCCTTACTTCCTACCATATGAGTCAGAATGGCCTTAAGCATCAATCTTTTTTGCATCGCTTAGAAATCAACCTAATCAAGTAGCAATCTTTCAGAGTTCACTCAAGATCTTTTTAAATCTCGCTCCTAAACAGAATTTCAAGAAAAGAAATTCCCAATTCACTTCGTAGTTTCAAAACACTTTCAATTGAAAAAAGCACCTTCGATTTCAAACAAGGCCACTAAACATCTCGAAAATTACACATAAACCTTCTGAGAAAGACGACTTATTTTGGCTATTCTCTCAAACCATCATAGGCATTCATTCAATTTCGAAAAATTGGAGCAAAAAGAGCGAGGAAGACAAGGAAAAAAGAAGGAAATACGCCTCTCAAAGCAATTTAACTACAAACCCTAAAAAGATGCGATTACCATTTCGATTTCGAATCACCCGGAGAAATCCCCAATCCGCCTCTCACCAATCACCACGCTGCGAATCCTCAAACTTGCAAACACATAGACGATCCCACGAGCAACAGATTACTGCCAATTTGAGCTTCGAGCTTATACCTCGAGCATAACAGAGCGAGAAGCCAATCTCCACCAAAACGCCCCGTGCAAGCAGGAGATACGCAGACTATGCTTTCAGCAGTATAAGATTCCAACAGACAGAGATGACGAAGGGACGGCTCGAGTGGATGACGAGGAACGGGCGAGAGAAGGAAAGCGAAACCCTAAAAAAGTCGATGTTCTCCTCGATCTCGACTTTCCTTTTACAGCCCTAAACAGATCCCCAGTCGAAAAGGAGATTGGAAACCCTCACTTGTTTTCTTTAAAAAACCGACAAGAGGAGAGAGAGAGAGAGAAAGACGCGTACCAATAAAAATACAAACATGGCTTTTACTGGCCCACTTATTTATAGACTTCTTGATCGAATCCTATCCGTCGGTCGTATCATGTCACCAGATCGGACGGTGATCCAGCGGTGCGCGTGTAACTGGATCCCGGGCGTTTGATGTTGATCCAACGGCGTGGTGAGTCCAGGCTTATGAAATGTATGGAAGGTTCGGACTTAATTATTAGGAGTATTAAGGTTAGTGATGATTGATTAGCCTTACTTAATTACTGTTAGATCGGGTGCGCGTATATAGATCATTGGCTAGAAGAGTGTGAGGAGTGAGGAGCATGATTTGATTCTGTTTCTTTTTTTGTCTTTTGTTTTTTTATGAAGTCATTTGGGATTATTGTGAAAAATTAGCATAACCGGTGGTGATGTTAAATTTGCCCCTAGATGATACACAAATGTGTTGGGGGCTGAGTTAAAATAATGGTTGAGTTTGAGGTTTCGTTAGGGTGTAGGCTCCGTTCGAAATATCTAACTTTTCAGTTAGTATCGACTTTTTTTCAATTAGTTTGAATTTTTAGCTGAAAATGTTAAAAAAAACACTCCAACTAGCTTAAAAAAATAAGCCGAACGGAGTCATAGCCTAAATAAAATCTCTATATAAATAATCCGATCAGATATTCGTCTATGTATAAAAACATTGTAAATAATAACTGAGCATGCGCATTTACAATGCTCAAGATACAACTAAACATACAAAATGTAACATAAATGGGATTATAGCAAGTTGGAGTAGAACTCACAATATTCAAATACCCTTGGGAAGAAAATCATAAAAAAATAATTAAATTACTTGGAAATTATGTAAAATACTCCTAACTGATATTATAAGTAGTATATATTGTATATTTGTCATAAAATATATTTATTACATATCCGATCCATTAACTTTTCGGATCGGATTTGGATAATTATCCATGGATTTCATACATGCACGGAGGGAGGGCAGCCCAGCCCACCCTAAAATAATAAAATTAATTATTAGTATTAATTGGCAAGAAGAATTTCTAGTACAGATGGCATAAGGTTAATACATCATATTGTGGTGAAGGGCTCAATTCTCTCTTGCTACAAGTTTTTTAAATTTTAGTTCATCCTGATTTGGATTTATGTCTCCGTTCCTGAGTTCATATAAACTCAATTCAGATACTTTTAAACCCCCGAGTTTCAATCCTAGGATTTCCTAACCAATTATGCCAACACTAACAACATGCCATGAAGTCATCGACTGCCGTGTTTGTAAAAAGTACATACAAATATATGTAGTCATTTTTAATAATGCTTAGAAGTGAGGTTTCAATCATATTATATAAATTTTCTATAAATGTTTATGTAAAAGATAGACTCTCGACTTTGTGTATTGCAATTTCTCAATCATATTATATAAAATTTCTATAAATATTTTTTAAGAGGGAAGGGGGCGATAGGGGCGTTTTTCTCACATTCACAAACAAACTAGACCCCTCTTAAAAAACAATTACTAACTAGTCGGTATAAAAGGGATAAAAAACCCTAAACTTTCCAGAAATTTCTCTCTCTTCTCTCTTTCCTCTCGCTTTCCTCTCACTCTCCCCCTCCCTCTCCCTCTCAGATCTCCCTCCCATCCCATCTCCACCGACAGCCACCGCCCCAATCTCGGCATCCTCTCCGCCACTCTTCTCCTCCTCCGCCTCAATCGTCGTCGACGACGAGCAAAAGGGGATTCACAGGGAGCCGCAGATCCGACCAGATAGGCCAACCGGCCTCCCGGCCTCCCGGCCTCTCCTCCGCCAATCTGATTCACAATCGGCCGACCTGCTCCGACCAGATCTAGGTCGCAGATCCGCAGATCCGGCCTCTCCTCCGCCTCCTCTCCGATCTAGGCCGTAGATCCGGCCTCCAGCCTCTCCTCCGCCTACTCTCAGATCGAGGCCGCAGATCCGGCTTTCCGGCCTCTGCGCTCTCTTTCCCGAGTTCGCTCTCCTCCGCCTCCGAGTTCGCTCCCCTCCGCCTCCCCTCCGCGACCGGCCGCAGATCTGGCCTCACGACGGTTCGTAGATCCAAGGTTGATTGTGATGTTTAGTTGTTTGTGGCGGATCTGTAGTACTTTCCAGGGCTGATTTGAGGATTTGTTTGTGGTGGATCTTGATGAGGTTCCGATGTGTACTTTTGGCTTCTTGTACTGTGCAATGTTGCTTGGATTTTGTTTAGGATCTATGCTGGTGTGTTGGAAAGTCCGTACTAGAGTGTTAGAGTGAAGTAATTTCTGTTTGTGCCTTTGAAAACACCCTAGCATAATCAGTAGTTATCATGTGGCTTTTACTTCCTCTGAGTTGTTAACAAGTATGAATTTCATTTACGGATGAATTTCCGATGACAGGATTTCCGATAACAAGTTTTGTACGTGATGATAAGTTTTTTTGTACTTGACGATAGGTTGAGTGATGACAAGTTTTTGTACGCGACGACAAGTTTTTGTATGCGACGACACGTTTTTGTACGCCATGACAAGTTTTTTGTACGTTATGACAAGTTTTTTGTACGTTATGACAAGTTTTTTGTACGCTATGACAAGTTTTTTTATAAGCGATGACAAGTTTTCTACGCGATGACAAATTTTTCTACGCAATGACAAGTTTTTCGTACGGGATGACAAATTTTCTACGCAATGACAAGTTTTTCTAAGCGATGACAAGTTTTTATGCATGGTGACAAGTTGTTTTCAATCTTCCGGTGACAGGAGTTTCGGATGACAGGATTTCCGATGACAAGATTTCCGATGACAGGATTTCAGGTGGAACGCGGTGACACGCGTGTAATTTTTTTTTTGACCAGGGGTATTTTCGGAAAACCGACTAGATAGCTCCTTTATTTTTGTTCCCGCCTATCCCCTCTACAAATCTCCCCAAATAGGCTCCATACCAAATTTTCTCTTTTTAAACGTCCTATTTACTACATATGCATTTAATACTATTCATAGCATTGGTTTAATCAAGATAGACCTTAATCTTTATCCGATCACCAAGTGTCCTAAGAGCTTCCAAAACTAATCTCAAACACATATTTGAGTCATTAAGGCAAAATTTAATGGTCTTAGTTACATCAAACACTTTTTATAAGTTTGACAAATTCGTGCTTCTTTCCTAACTTTTCATCAGAACATCTTCTATGTATACCTCGATCTTGTTGCCTATCAAAACAATGAATATGTTCACAATTATTCCTTAAAATATTACACTAACATTCTCGAAACCAAAATTCCTCCTAAAAAGTAATAAATGTTGTCTCACCTTGGCCATCCTTCAACAAGATTCCCCTTGATTGCATCAACTATTTAAGTCTAACAGGGAAGGAGAACACATGTAGTTTGAGCAAGCTTTGTTCAAAATTGTAAACGCTATGCAATCCATCAACTCCTTATTATTCTTCTTCAACACCATGGTATCTACTGCCCAAGTTGATTATTACCCCTTTCTTATTGCTTTAACCTCATTTAGTTTCTTCAACTTTATTACTATGTATCGATGCATCCATGCGTTATACTCCCTCCGTCCCGGGGAGTTTGTCCGCCGTTCCTAATCGGGCGTCCCAGGAAGTTTGTCCATATCTATTTCCTTTCCATTTATATCACACCATTTTTACACTTATACCCTTACAACAACAAACAATTACAAACACTTTTACCCTTTTCATCAATCATTTTATTCTCATTCCTCTCACTTCAATTCTTAAAATTACCTTAAATCAATCCAAAAAAAAATGTGTATTCCAAACTTTCAATCTCAATTACACAAACTTAAAGTATTGATATTTTTAATTTTTTTTCCTGTACAAAACAAGATCAATCAAGCCCAAAAAAAAATTTAAGCCTCATTATCTCTTTTAATCCCACTTAATTTAACCCAAACCCCCCTTTATAAATGCCCCACTCATCTTCATTGTTGATTGTTGAGAACGGCGTCGTTGGCTTGTGCAGGCTGGCATGGAGTTGATTTGGGCTGGCTTGATTTGGGCTGCCATGGTGTTGCCTTCATCGATCCAAATATATAACGCCATACTCCTCTTCTTGCCCTACTTCATCTCCCTCTTCTTGCGCCGTTTTGTCTGAAAGCTCTCTTTGTCACTCCCACTCCAAAACCCTAACTCCATCGCCATTGCTGTCTTCTTTGCCTTCTTTGAGCTTTCTTCGCTCATCCGCCTCCCCTCCCTTACTCCATAGCCATTGCTTGTCTCCTTCAATTGCTTTTGCTGGCTTCCATGTCCTCAGATTCAACACGAACACCCGATTCTTACGAATCTCCCCATCCTTCACTCGATGGGCTTTGGGAGGAGCCTTGGTCAGAGTTTGGGCGGTGCGATTGGTGCTCCGAGTGCAAAGGCGTCCACTCTTACAGCCATAACCACAGATCCGACCCTTCGGTGAGCAACTACAACGAGGAGGAGGCGGTGGCGAGGAAGGTGGAGGAGCCGGCGGTGGATTCCAAGGAGGAGGCGAAAGTTGAGGGCTCCGATGGCGAAATTGTCTCAGATTCATATGAATCTGAATAGCTAAGTCCCCTTTCACCTTGGCTACGATTGCATTTTTATTGATTTATCCCCTCTGTTGCGTTGCATGTTCAATTTGTGTGCTCTAGTTCACTTGCATGTTGAATCTGGACACCCTATTTTCCTGTAATCGTCTCCAATTGCCTTGATCTATCTCTGTCTTGTTTGAGATCCATGCTCAAGCCGGGTACCATCTTGTGGTGGCAACCCATTGTCGGATCTAAGAGCTTGATGTTTATTTTGGCTTGTTATTGAAACCTGATGCTTGATGTTGTTATTCCTTGCTTTTGTTGTGATTGCATGTCAGTTTTTTGATGAATTGTTGTTATTTGTGTTGGCTTGTTAGTGAAACTTGATGCTTGATTTATCCCTGTTGTTATTGTTATTAAAACCTAGGGTTGTTTTTGAAACCTGAGAGTTTGATGTTTGTTTTGGCTTGTTATGCAAACCTGATGTTTGATGTATCCCTGTTGTTGTTGTTGTTGTTATGGAAACCTATGCTTGTTATTGAAACCTGAGAGCTTGATGTTTGTCTTGGTTTGTTATTGAAACCTATGCTTGTTATTTGTAAACCTTGTTCAGTTTCTGTTCTTACTTGAAAACTGTTTCATGTATTCTGTATTGCCTCTTTCTTGCTTGTATGTTGCTGTTATGTGTATATCATGCCTATTTCATGCTAAGAGACATGCTTCCATGCTTTCAATGGTGTATCATGTATTCTGTCTTGACTCTGGCATGCTTTTATGTTTTTGTTATGTGTATATCATGTCTATTTATTATATTTTGCATGCTTCCATGCTTTCAATTATGGGTATCATGTAATCTGTGTTGCCTTTTTCTTTCTTTCATGTTTCTGTCCTCTCTATATCATGCTTCCATGCTTCTGTTATGTGCATATATGCCTTTTTATTGTATTTTGCATGCTTCCATGCTTTGAATTATGTGTATCATGTAATCTGTGTTGCCTTTTTCTTTCTTTCATGTTTCTGTCCTCTCTATATCATGCTTCCATGCTTCTGTTATGTGCATATATGCCTATTTATTGTATTTTGCATGCTTCCATGCTTTGAATTATGTGTATCATGTATTTTGTGTTGTTGAGTTCATGCTTCTGTCCTCTCTATACCATTCTTCCATGCTTCTGTATTCTTGAGTCCATGCTTCCATGTCTTTTGTATTGTTGTTCCATGCTTCCATGTCTTCTGTATTGTTGAGTCCATGCTTCCATATCTTCTGTATTGTTGTTCCATGCTCAATTTCTTACACTTCTTTTGTTTGGATGCTGTCTGTTTTCTTCTTGTGTTGCATACATGAATTTCATGCTTCTTTGTTTTTAAATTTTTCTTTTTTACCAATGATGATGCCAGCAAACCTGAGGGGCAATGCCTCTACATTCCCACCACTGTGGCATACACAAGGAAGCCAGCCTGTTATGTAGGCTATGGCACGCCAGTGTATGTCATGGTGATGTGGGTGGGTTGCCCCAGTGATGGAGTGGAGACACCTGAGGTTTTTTTTCCATTTCTTTTTTTTTATTAATGATGATACAAAACTGAGATGTATTTCCTCTACATTCCCACTTGAACTTGATATGCAATTGGAAGCCAGTCTATATAGACTCTGGCATGCCATTACACATGAAGTTTGAGTGGGTGGATTACATCAATGAAGGATTGGGGATATCTGAGATTACTTTTCCTATTTTTTTTCCAACTTTTGCATAAACTGAAATGCACTCTATATAATTTCATTCATGTAATTCATTCATACCCAAAAGCTTGCATACATTTCATTACTTTACTTATACTTTCATACTTACAAAATACTTACATGGTTTCTGCTTTCAAAAAATTCTTCTACTTGTTTCTGCTTTCAAAAAATTCTTCTACTTGTAAGAGGCATGGCACATAGTCCATTACACAAAGCCATACATTTCTTCAAAAGCTTCATCTATCTCTTGAGTGTATGCTGCATTGTTGTCTTCTGTCTCCTGATCTGGTTCAGTTGCTTGCATTGTTGGTTCTTCACTTGCTTGCATTGTTGGTCCATGCACTATCTGCCATGCCTCTTGCACAGCCCACATAGGGGCTTCAACCTGGATTGGTAGTGTACCTAGGAGCTCTAGTCTATTCTTATTTACATGTGGCAAGTCATAATCATTTGACCCTTTGCACTTTAGAACTTCATTCATAACATATTGCATAGACATCCACACATTAGCTAGTGTCTTAGGATCCAGTTCATAAAATGCTTCATTCACTGCTTCCATCATTGCATCAACATCCTTTGGCATCTTCTTGTGCATCAATGACTGAATACTCCTAAAAAATCCTAAGTCTAATATGTTGAGGTCTGGACTGTTTGGTGGTTGTTGTGTTAGAATGAAAGTAAATCCATCTTGTTGATATACCTGTTGCCACTCTAGATCTTCTTGTGCTATGTGTGCTTTTGCATTGTCTTGTTAAATAAATATCACTTGATGAGCTCCTGCTTGTGTGGGCCACTTGGCCTTGATTGCTAGAACAATTTGATTTATAAGCATGGCTCTGGTGACTTTCTGATTGACTGATTCAATAAGCTTTGTAACCATTGTCCCCTTTGCTCTGTTCTTTGATTTCCTCTTTGCTGGCTCTTGATATGTGAATGGAAAAATTCCTATTTTACCATCAAATGTGCATTGCCCCTGTGCATCATACCTTGGTCTTGCAACTGCTGCTGTAAATATGACTTTGGGTATGAATTTGCTAGAACTAGCTGCTCTGTATTGTCCCCTCTCTTCTTGTGCTAGATAACATCTTTGAGACTTCTTGCTTAGTTGGAACCATTTTTCATCAATGTGAACAAAGTCATACATTGCATAATATTTCCTCTTTGTCTCTGGTGTGCCACCTTCTAGTAGGCTCAGTATCCACTGCAACCTTGTTGTTTTGTTGGCTTCTTTTAAACCTGGCTTTAGAGCATTTGTGTGAGGTCTGATCTGTCCTCTCTTGATGAGTCTGTGTGCTGTACTCTTTGATATCCCCAGCTTGCCTGCTAAATCTCTTATGCATGTCCTGTCTCCCATGCTTATTGCTGAGATTGCTGCTTGATTCACCTCTTGTCTCTGCCCCCCACACTTGTGATAGTTGTTGCTGACATTTGGTCTCTGGTTTGCATCAATTTGAGCTTTGGCTTTATTCCATATCCTTGATGCTGTCCTTGGTGAAATGCCAAATTCTGATGCAACCCCTGTCATTTGACTTCTGTATAGCTCACCTGATGTTGTGTGTATTTGCAGAAGTCTCAAGAGAACATGGAATCTCTTCTCATTGCTGAGCTTTGACTTTGATGGCTGCTGATGAGAATGTGCTGGCGTTTGATTCCCTGCTTCTGCTGTGTGTTGCCCTGCCACCTCTTCTGTGTCAAGTGCTGGCTCATTTAAATCAAAGGGAAAAGGTGGGTGTTGTGGTGGGGCTTCACCTTCAGGAAAAGGCAAGTCATTAACTCCCACTCCTGAAGCCATTAGAGCAAAGCAATGAAGTAGAGAAGAGTTTAAAACAGAGCATTTAATAGAACTCCATTCGTGTGGTTTTTGTGTGTATTTATAGCAGATCTGTACTTGTGGTGTAAAAGTTGAGTTTTGTAATGGATTTGGCTGCCATGTCAGCAATCCTTGTGAATATGAATAATGTAATCTTAGTGGTTCCTTGACTTTTTCCTTGTTTCTCATTGGTTTGTATTTGTAGTCACAGATTTTTCCCACTTAATTTCAATTGAAAACAGCTGTTTAGTTTTTGCAATGATGAAACACTGTACATGATCTGAGTTGCCTTAATTCTTGTGCAAAACCCCTTTTTGGACAAATTCCCTGGGACAGAGGGAGTAGTGATGATCGCTTCATCCTTTATACAATTGGTTTGGCTTACATTCCACTCATGTCAAGTCGCTAGCTAGCTTTCGTTTTAGACTCGGCATCTCATATGGAAAAATTTTACCATGATAATTGGTCATATATGATGCACGAAAAACAACTTCACCAGATGCATGAGTTTGGGTGGGTTAAACAAATGATATCTACATACTCCGAACCTGAAATCTTTAGGAAGATTCAATATTTGGTTTGTTGTAAAAAATGTCACGGCCATCAAACTACCATCATATTTGCACCATCTTGCAAGAGATACCCCTTAAGCTCATATTACCACGGTAAAATTTCTCAAACATAAATGAATGGTTAAAGAGCCTAGTTGGAAGGTTGTGGTTAACTATGAACTCAACACAACATCATTGATACTCACTATCCAACTACATGACTTCAAATCCCAAACGATTCAGATCTGCAACCACACTTATTACGACACATTCGTGATTCGTCTGACGGGTGGAACAAGATTACAAGAATGTGGAGGACATGCTCTTTCTTTTGTCGTGTATAAAAGCCTAGCTCAATTTAACATGTTATCTTAATTCTTAACACTCTCATATACTATTCTCAACATGTATACGATTTCACAATTTGTTTATATTATATAATGAACATCTACAAAACTATAAAGACGCTAAGGATTAAGACTTTTGAATAAACTAGTTATAAAACAAATGGACATTCAAATTTTTTTAATGAAAACCAATATAATGAATCAACGTCTAATAAATCTTTCCTTAGTCTTAAAATCCAATTCTTAATCTTCTACTCCCCATTCCTTCTAAAAAGGTTTCCTTCCTCTAAATCCGAAAAAGAAACTCGGATAGATAACAATGACATTGTGTTATCTTCACAACGAGAATGAACTTTTTTAATGAAGAAAAAGGTAGAATAATTTACAATGAAAATGGTCAAATTCAACTCTTATATAAAAAGAGACGAAGAGATCATAGCCCTTAGACAAACAATGAATTTTCGTTCATTAAGTAGCTTTCGTCATAGAGAAACCTTTCCTTTTGGTCGTACACGACACACCCATCATAATGCGCGATACCCTAAATACCCACAACACCATCTTTTCGCTCGGCTCGTAAAACGGCACGTATTTAGAGCCCGAGCGAAGCCAAAATTCGTGCACACAGTAAAGGACCAACCTTTTTATCTTCATTGAATTTCCTCACTGCATTCATAAATTTGTACGAATTGAGGAGGGCCCTAGGACAATTGACAAAGACCTACATATAAGTGCGAGAATTTAGATGAGATTTTTTCCTGGGAACGGCTTCACATTCACGTGTCTGCCCGACTGGCCCCCTCTTTGATTTCTTATTTATTTATTTATTTATTTATAATTCTCTAATTTTCATTTCAATGTTTTTAGCTTCTGATTTCAGGCATTACCCTGGCCTCTCTCTCTCTCTCTGTCGGTCTCTCACACTTCGACTCCACAGTTCATTTCATACTGGTTTCTGAAGCCACTTTCCTAGTAACTTCTCACTGCCGTTTCATTGCACTATTTATTGCTCTCTTTTGATGCATTTATTGGTTGGTTCTTCTTCTGGGTCTGCATGATTTGTTCTCATTTTTGATAATCTTGCTTCTTAGTCTGCTGGTATGCTTTATTGTTGTTAACATTGTAGCTTTACCTTTTTTTTTCTCTTCTTGTTTTATGCGTTCATTTGAGAATCGATTGTAAGTTTCAGCCATGGATGTTGCTCACCTTCTAGATCTGACAGATCCAAAATGTTCCCAGGCAATTTTAATGGATGGAACAATTTTCACCTAAAATTTCTTCTCCTCTTCCCCTCTTGCTAACAAGCCATGGACTTGCATTCTGTTTTTAGTTTTGACCATTGAGCTGCTTAGCTTTGCTTATGTGCTTCAATTTGTCGCTGTTGTTAAGATTGTTCTTCTTCTCCACTCTTGGCTTTTGCTCACCGCCAAGTGGTTTATCCTCTTCTATCATTATCAGTGGGAATTTCCCCTCTTTTTTTTGGCATGTTCTCTTTTCTTATTCTTTTTCTGGTTCTTAGAAATGTACTTTTTTTTGTGGCTGTAAATGGCATGTGTCCTTTTGAAACCCAGTGTAGGGCAACCTTTCAATTTACACATGATGAATGAATAGTCTGAGATTTCCTGTCTTCAGTAAACTTACTATTATGTATCTTTTTGTATAACAGGAAGAGGCTTGCTTGAAGGTCTGAGTCCATCTGGTTGATCTCAGTTTGCCACTGAAAGTCTACACCCTGAAAAGCAAGTTGAATTGTAGATAGTGCTTGTACAGTTATGGTTTTGGGTCCCAAAGTCAAGATCAGAAGAGGCCCCTCGGTTCAGGTTGACTATCAAGTCCTCCTTGAGGAAATCAAGCCATGGCCACCATCACAAAACCTTAAAAACGTTCGATCTGTGTTGATTCAATGGGAAAATGGCGAGAAAAGCTCGGGTTCTACAAGCAAAGTTGCACCTTCTCTTAGTGACTCAAGAATTGATTTCAATGAATCCTTCAAATTGCCCGTGACTCTTTTCAAGGACATGTCTACGAAGAATGGGGATGCAAATGCATTCCATAAGAATTTGTTGGAGTTCAATCTGTATGAACCCAGGAGGGACAAGACTGTCAAAGGGCAGTTGTTGGGGACAGCCATTTTAGACTTGGCTGATGGTGGTATCCTTAAAGAGGCTAAAAGTGTTGCAATTCCACTAAATTGCACTAGAAGCTTCAGGAACACTTCTCAGCCAGTTCTTCACTTGAGAGTACAGCCTGCTGGAAAGGGTCGGCTAAGCTCATCTTTGAAGCATGGGCAACAGAAACAGGCTTCCAATGAGGAGGATTTTGAAGATGCTGAGTTTGCCTCTTTAACTGATGATGAGGGATCCTCGCATTCGTCTTTGACTGTAGACTCAATTGGAAGTTTAGCAGCTCCGAATAGCACGGTACTGGTGCATGGATGTGGATCTTTGTGTCTTTTCTGGTTTACTTGCCTGCAATTGTTGATAAACTGTTTGTTTTCAAAGTTTGTTCTTCCTGTTTACTTGCTTGTGGTTCTATAGTGCTTGTTGAGTGATGACCTAACTCCCTTAGGTAGCCTTTCGTTCTCTTGGTGAACTGTCATTGTCATAAGCTGCAACCTTTGATTATAAGCTAAGCTATGTAAAATGAGGTTGCTTTCTAGGAACATGATGTGTACTTCCAATCTACCTGGTACTTGGTGGTATGTAGACCTGGGTTATATAAAGCAGCTTCCTGCTTCCTCCTGACTTCTACCCTAAGACTCATTGAATTTATGATTCAATGAGCTCTTGTTTTTTGTTATGTTTTCAAACAAACAGCCACAAAATGCAATATTTTTCTGAGAGATTTTGAGAAGCATATTTACTCTTTCGAATGGCATATGCAATTTAACGTCTTCATTAAAGTAGTGTTACACAGAGGGAAGAGGAGAAAAGGTAAGCTCAAGTCTCATTATTGACCTCTTGAAGTGTGAGCTGCATTTTTGTCTATTTAAATTATCATAATAATGAAGTGTTATCTGAGGCACAGTAGCCTTTTGAAAATTGTATACTACCCTTATGACATAAAAAACCTTTAAACAATAACACATTTTTTGCAGGATGGTTCGGTGGCAGCAAAGGAGAATGATGGATCAAAGATTGGCCACCCTAAATTAGATGCCAGGACAGAGATTCAATCCTACGACAATCAGAACTCATCAAGTGTAGATTTGTCATCTCAGCATGTGAGCCCAAGCAATGAATCATCTTCCACATCAAACATCTCTGTACCTGCCCCAATTTCTAATTCAGGACTCAATCCTCTGCATGATCAATCATCCATAGCTGTTGACGGCAGTAAGGATACTCAAGAGGAAAGCGTGCCTAACAGCTTTACAGCCAAGCCTTCTCCTATCAATGGCCATGTTAAAAATGGCACCGAGCCTCAAGCAGGTGATGGAGATGAGTATTTGGTGGAGACTGTGAACACATACAATAATGAACAAGATGATGAAGATGAAGAATATTCTTTAGAGGAAGATTTGTCTTATCGGGATTCGTCAACATCAGACTCTGCTATGAAGCAAGTGTTATTAGGGAATGATTCATCTCTTGGGGGTAGGATTAGATCAAGTCATCCAAGATCAATTCGATCTTCCACTGATTCTGTCAGGAGTAATGGATCAGTAGCTGGTAGCAACATGCCTATTGAAAGAAAAGATGCCAAGGTGTACCCATCGGAAAGAAGAAATGGAGCTCCAGAAGGCAAAGTTGTAGAATTAGAACGCAGAATCAAGATGCTAGAGGGAGAGTTGAGAGAAGCTGCTGCTATTGAGGCCAGTCTTTATTCAGTTGTTGCAGAACACGGAAGCTCCATCAGCAAAGTTCATGCCCCTGCTAGGCGTCTTTCAAGGATGTATATTCAAGCTGTCAAAGGCAATTATCAATCAAGGAGAGCAAATGCAGCTCAAACTGCTGTTTCAGGATTAGTTGTTGTGGCAAAAGCATGTGGAAATGATGTTCCAAGGTATTTATTATTATGCTAGATTTTACTTGATGAATTGCTTTGTCCTTTTATCATGAGCTTTGTTATGGTGACAAGAGATCATTTGGTTAAATAATCATTTGACTACAGTAGTGGAGAAAAAGGTTTACCTTTAACACGGCCATTTTTCTTGATGACAGGTTAACTTTCTGGCTGTCCAATTGTATGGTTTTGAGAGCAATCATAACTCAAGCCTTTGAGGAAAAGCGGTTACCAGTTTCTGGTGGCCGTTCAATAAGCAAGAATGCAGTTGAAAAGAAAAGTGACAAAAAGTCACCAAAGCTGACGTGGAAAGCTTCCTCATCCAATAGGAGTGACATACGGAATGCTTTTTCAGGAAATTTTGACAACTGGGAAGATCCATTTACATTTACATCAGCCTTGGAAAAGGTTGAATCTTGGATCTTCTCACTTATTGTAGAATCTGTTTGGTGGCAGACGCTTACCCCGCATATGCAGTCTTCAGCTACAAAGGTGGTGGATAAGGTTACTGACTCTGGACCTAAGAAATTCTTTAGGAGGACGTCTACTTCAAGTGGCCAAGAACAGGTGAATATGTCTCTAGAGCTCTGGAAGAAGGCATTCAAGGATGCTTCTGAAAGGCTCTGTCCAGTTCGAGCTGGAGGACACGAGTGTGGTTGCCTGCCTGTGCTTTCTAAGCTGGTTAGTAAAGACTTGTCTTATACTTCAATTGATTACTTGAGAAAATGAACCATCTTTTCTTTTCTTGCCCTTATTTTTTTTTCGCTCATTATTCGAATTGTATGCACAAACATCAATGTTTTACCTCATTTGCAAGAAACGCCACTTACCTAAGTTTTATTTATCTCATGGTTAGATAATGGAGCAATGTGTAGCTCGCTTAGATGTTGCCATGTTTAATGCATTGCTTCGTGAATCCACTGATGACATTCCAACTGATCCTGTGTCTGATCCCATAAGCGAGGCCAAGGTCCTGCCTATTCCTGCAGGAAGATCAAGCTTTGGAGCTGGTGCACAACTTAAAAACGCGGTATGCAGTAACACTGAAATTGTTTGCTCATGAAATGCTATGCTCGAATAAGTTCCCTGTACTGCTTTACTGAAATCTTTGTCGGAACTTATGTATCTGTTATAGCTGATATTCTCAACTTATTTGTTACTGCTGGCTGGCAGATTGGCAATTGGTCAAGATTGTTAACTGACCTCTTTGGCATGGACGATGATGATGACCAATTTGAAGATGAAGACAGCCACAGCAGTGATGCTGATGACGATAAGAGGAAACAAGACTCGTCCTTCAAATCCTTCCATCTTCTCAAATCATTGAGTGATCTCATGATGCTTCCAAAGGATATGCTTCTGAGTAACTCAGTCAGAAAAGAGGTTTTAACTTTTAACATTAATTTCTGCCTTGCTTCAAATGATCTCCTATTATTTGCTCAGCCATTACTTCCACTGCTTATGCATTCTATCTTTGCAGGTGTGTCCTACATTCAGTGCACATCTCATCAGAAGGGCTCTTGACAACTTTGTTCCCGACGAATTCTGTCCGGATCCAATCCCAGCCGATGTGCTGGAGGTCCTAGAATCCGAGGTCAGCAAATACCAAATGCATAAAGCCCTCTAAAAATAAACCCTTGGTCACCATGACTCCCCAAACATGCTCCTAAAAATTGAATCATTCTCATTTCCTTTCTGCTTCCTATTAACCATATGGCTTATAAAGTTGTTTTTTTTTTTTGCACTTCAGGATGTTTCAGATGAAGAAGGGATTATAAATAGCATTCCGTGTACAGCGCCATCAGTAGTGTACACCCCACCACGGGCGTCGTCTCTGGCTTGTGTTGTTGGGGATACTGGAGCTCAGTCTCAGCTGAGAAGAAGCTGTTCAATGCTGAGAAAATCAAATACAAGCGACGATGAGCTAGATGAACTGGATTCGCCATTGAGCAGGATCATCGAGAATCTTCAGATGTCATCTGCGCGAACAAAGACATTGAATGTAGCCAGCAGTGGAAATGGGATCAGGTATCAACTATTAAGGGAAATGTGGATGAGTTGCGAGTGAAAGTTGTTGAGATTTAAGAGAAAGAGATATGGGTTGTATGTAAAAATGGATGGAATTGCCCTCTTTGTAAGTGTTAGTTTGCAATGCAAGTTGTGAAAATTGCTGAGCTAATTTTCAATTGCGGTGTTGTATTTTGTTGGGTTGCAAAGGCTTGCGTTCCTGGTCATATGTGCAGCTTTGTAATAAAGAAAGGAGATCATGTACCAAAAATAAATTAGAAAAAAGGAGTTAACTGTGTTAAAACTTAACAGAGCATTTCGTTAGGGTATTGTTAGATGGTGGATGCCAATTCTCAAGCTTACCAGATTCGTCCTTCTTCACTTACCAAACCTACCAAAAGTTTCAATTTTTCACAAATGTGTACATTTATGAAACAACGTAAAAAAATATTGGAAGGGTAAAATTAGTGAAAGCTAAGCAAACTTAAATCAAATTAAGCTTATACCTAACTGTTGTAAGTACCAATTCAAGCTAATTGCAAGCTAATTACAGTAACTGAAATGATTCAAGCTAATCTACAAGGTCAGTTTTGAGCTTTTCAGAAACTCAGGCAAACCTTGATTAGAATTCTGCTAGTTTGATCCCTAAAACGTAAAATTAAGAAACCCAGGTAAGTCAAAGATCCAAGTGAGGGTGCGGCAACTTACAGTTTTGCTCATGCATAGCGTAAACTTATGTTTTACATTTCACCCGAAGCAGCAACTTTTGTTTTATATGTCATCATATACGTGCTTAATAGGTCTCAACGCGTATAACTTAGCTATTAAATAGATAAAACCCAAAAATAACGTATTAAAGCGATCATTTTGAACAAGGTCGGAAGGGCGTATATATATTTGGCCACTAATTATTACTAATACATCTCCGTAGCTCCATACATATTAACCAACACACTATATATAGACCAAATCTTGCAATCAAGACATCATAATCTTAAACTCATGGAAACTAAGAAGCCCATCACCATCAAGATCAAAAACAGAGATCATGGCCTCACAATCACCAACACTCTTCTTCTCGCCCAACCTACTCAACATCCTCTTCAAACTCCCAGCCGTTATAAAATCCCTCACCTTGTCATCTTCATACATCTTAAAAGCCTCCCTTAAACCCTTATCTTTCTCATCTTCTTGCTCCTCCTCCTCCTCCATCATCATCATCCTCACGAACTCGTCGATCTCGATCCTCATCCCGTCGGCCTCCTCCCCATCCGTATTCGCCACTTCTTCGGCCACCAAACACCGCCTGAGCTCAGCCGCCGTTAGCTTCCCGTCGCCGTTCAAGTCTAGGTGCTTGAACACCTTCCTGTATTGCTCCTCCTTTGAATTCTCCGCTCTCATTTTCCCGCCTGGACACATTGTATATGTATATGTATATGAAGTAACGTACGTTTTGGTAAGTTTTTGGGTTTAAGTTGAAGAATTTGTGCATACTTATGTCAAGGTATATATAGGTTATTTTTTAACATTGGAGTAAGGAAAAAGGAATGTTTGGTAAAGGACGCGTGGCGTGTTTTGACCGTTGCGAGAGAGTGTGAGGGGAGTGAAAAGGGAAAGCGGACAAGAACTTTCTAAAGGGATATTTTCGTAAATGAGTGGACTTGACCGTTGACTGTTGATTAACGTTAAACTATTTCGTCGTGTATGCGTAGCGTGGATGACGTGGCAGTGAACAAGTCGTGTTTAGACACGCCAACTGAACTTAATTGAGTCGAACTTTCCTAAAGTATGGCCACTTCTTTCCTTGTACGTGTTCAGCTACGTAGTTGGCGTCCAACCTCTGCTGGGACTGGGATATATCAAGGAGATGAGAGTTTCATGCGTAGGACTTGCGAATTTGGATTTGTTATTCATAAAAAAAGAGAGACATCATGGTATCATGCTATAACTATATGTAGTTTCTTTCATTTGTATAGTAATTAAGAATACTAGTAACTCGTACGTAACTCCTATTGCTCGATACGTGGTGGGGAGACGGAAGCATGTGCTTGGTTGCTGTGCATGTTTGTTAGGCTTACCTTTTGTTACGCGTGGGACATTGTCTCAACTTTCGGCCACATCCTCTTAGAATATATATCAAGGCCAACGAACGTGGTGTCTCTTATATTCGGATTAACGACAACACGGCGTGCTATTGATCAATGTAACGTAAAGTGATCGGAAATGTTCTTAAGAATTTCGGAGGATTTAGTTGGTATTCTTTACCAAATGATCTGATTTAAGAGATGAAATATTTCACATGTTCCTTGTAAAATCAATCCTATTAATGTGGATTTCATCGCAGGCTTGTTCTAATACACATTACTTCGGTTATGATTGAAACCCTATCCCCAAAAACGCCTTAAGGCTATCCACTTCTTGTTAGTAGTAATCTTTCTTTTTTTTTTGTCGAAGTTAGTAGTAATCTTTTTACTAATTATACAAGATGGTTTGAATATGTTATCAGTTTATTCGATTGTTGTTTCCTCTCGATCTATTAAATTTGTATAATATATCAAATTGCTTTCCTTATTCGAAGATCTAAATTACATTTGTAAAACATATCTATTTATTATGACACTATGGAAAATTATACTTTCGAATCATATCATCATGACATCATCTTCCCTACATGAACAATATATTTATAGGCAAACTTGTAATTCATGACTTTTGGATAATAAAAAGACCGAGTAGCCGACTTTGCCACCCCTCCATCAAACACTAATTCAATTTAAAAACACAACTTAGAGTTTTTATATATATAAAAAAAGTTTAGACACCAAATCATCTGATTAATTACACAACGCAAATTTCATCTGCTTTTCGCTTTAGTGGTAGGGAGGCAAGGACGGCTGCATTTTCTACGTTTCTTCTTTCCATGTCTATAGGTTGTTGTCCAAACGCATTTCAAGTAATTGGAGTAAAACCTGACCTGTTGACCCTTTGGCTTTTCTGGCGATACGAAAGTATTTAAGTAATTGTCGCTCTGTAATACCATAATGAAAACGTAATTTTTGTTTTTCTTCTAGACGAATACGATATTGAGATCTTTTCACGGAACGTGATGTATTTTTAAGATCTCTAGGCTTTTTATTAGTTAGTCCTGGTAAAACCCCCAGACGTCGTATTTTTTTGAAACGAGGCCCTCGGTAACGTGACATAAAGACTCCTTATTTATTGTTATTGATATCTCATTTTTTTTTTATTAAAACTGAAGACTTATTCGTGTTTCAGATTGACTTCACATTTTTCTCCATTTAATTGTATTTAAATACTATGTAAATAAAACACGCCTTGCTAATAGTGAATATACTCTTAACATTATAGAGTAACAAACAACCAATAGAGGTTTCAAAATCTAAGACAATTCGAACGTGGGAATTGTAAAGTTTACCCAACTTGGCCCCCCCTGCATATTTGTACAGTTAAATACCTTTTTATGGAGAACAAAAGTTTTTTTTATGTAAATAAATCAGTCAAAAGTCAGTCAACCCAAAAAAAAAACATAAAATCAGTCAAAAGTCATCTAAGTAAACTAAATTGGACATATGTTACTTGACTAAATATTCCAAATACATCGTTTTGCTTAAAGATGGTTTAACAACATTGTTTAGCTTACTGGGTACAAACATTGGATAGTGTATATGGTCATTAAATTGCGGATTCGTAATACGAATAACGGCTTAAGTGCCTCTTTTGACCAAAAAAAAAAAAAACGGCTTAAGTTTCATGCCATAGAAAAACCGGCTTAATGCATCTATAAGCCCTCGAACTTGCACATTTTTGTCAATCAGACCCCTATACTATGAAATGTTCAATTAGGCACTTGAACTTAGCATTTTTTTTCAATGAAGCCCTCTTCACGCGCCATGTGTCACGTTAGCGCCACGTTAGCGACACATAGATGCCACGTCAGCGCCACATAGATGTCATGTCAGCGTTGACGTGGCATGGTTTAAAAAAATATTTTAATTTAAAAAGATAAGATTTTTAAAATAAAATATTTTATGAATTTTTTTAAAAAATATTGTACAATTTCTTTTAAAAAATATTGTACAATTTCTTTAAAAAAATATTGTACAAACTTATACTATATTTTATTATTAAATTAATTAAAAAATAATATTTTAGTATTAAATTTTGTTATTGAATTAAAATATTCTATTTTTAATTAAAGAATGCATACAATTTATTTTCAAAATTATTATATTTTATTATTAAACTAATTAAAAAATAATATTATAGTATTAAATGTTGTTATTGAATTAAAATATTCTTTTTTTATTAAAGAATGCATACAATTTATTTTCAAAATTATACTATATTTTATTATTAAATTAATTAAAAAAATAATATTTTAGTATTAAATGTTGTTATTGAATTAAAATATTATTTTTTAATTAAAGAATGCATAAAACTTATTTCCAAATTATACTATATTTTATTATTAAATTAATTAAAAAATAATATTTTAGTATTAAATGCGAACGAGTTTCAGTCGCACTATACGCGCGTGTGATGCACGCGCCAAACCACGTCAGCATAAGGGGCCTATTTGAACAAAAAATGTTAAGTTCAGGTACCTAATTGAACATTTCATAATACAGGGGTCTGAGTGACAAAAACGTGCAAGTTCGAGGGCCAGTATATGTATTAGGCCTAGAAAAACCTATACAACTGATAAGTTGTTTGTAACTTGTGACCCAAGTTTAAAGTTCAACATCCACCACATATATAACGACTCTCTGATATTTCAAGAGTTGTGTAGCTAGAGGACACTTACAATTGGGCGGTTTAAGTGGGTTATAGGTCACGTCGTTGTTAGGTGAGTTTTACTTAGTTTGATCACTAAAGTTTTGTTTTTATTGAGTATGGTTGATAATTTCTTGGAAATTAAGATGATACATGAACTGTTTTTCTTTTTCTACCCAAAAAATAAATGAACTGCTTTTTGGGCATTCCTTTTCCATAATACGAAATTCAAGTAATTATTCCATAACCCGAAATTCAAGTAATTATACATGTATAGCTGTATACCGAATCTGGGTTTTAACTTTTTAGTCATTTTGAATCTGTCATGTTTGTCCTTATTTTTGGGCATCATTAGTCTTTAGGTAAAGGTTGTTTTCGTTTGTTGGTTTAAGTTTGTGTTTTTATAGTTTGATCCAATGGGTGATTTATTATCTAGATTGTGTCTAGTCCCTTGTATAGCAGTTTTATAACAGAATGCTTCATCTGATCATTGAACAAGAGTGACACTTGCAAAAGTTTGAGCAATGTAATAATGTTGCAGAATGCAGAAAACTACCATACAAGAAGCTTTATTACTATGACACAAAATGAATATCGAACTGCTACATACTGTGACGTGAACAGATCAAAATCCCTACATGTCTTCTATACACACAAGAACACAACCGTATGCAAACAGTATATACAAAATGTGAGTGTTTTCCGCATTTTGTTCTTACCTAAAATTTACATTCACACAAGAACACACCCGCTTCATCTTCTCTTTCCGCGCCTCGATTCCTGGGGAGATCTTTTGATGAGAGAATTTTCTGAGAATGTCAAAGGAAGGTCTTCCTCATTTGACTCTAATCCTCCAGGAAACATGTCGCCTTGTTGATGCGACGGTTTAGAGCGTTGAGGTTGTGGAGGAATGTCTTCATACAAGTGTTTCAGAATGAAGAGGGCGGTATCGTAATCTCTCCAATAGTTACTATATGTTATCAAACAAGCAGAGGAAGGCAATTAACAGGGGAATGAAATTCCATTCGGGTAATTAGAGGCGATTACGAGACATTTCATAGTAAAGATAGTTGAGAAGTCTTACGTGTGAGATCCCAGTGCTGATAGATAAGCATGCCGAAATGTTTTATCCTACGATGCAAGTTCAGAAGATAGAAAATGAAGTTAAGAAAATGTGATGTGATATAAAGGAAATTGCAGTATCCACACAAATTGATAAATTCATTATAAATCTCAAGACTAACTTTAAAGGGAAAAAAACAGAAAAAAGCATACTTGAAGGACATGATCTACTCGGCCTTCTTCGCTTCCGGTTAGTTGTTCAATCATGATGGAACCATATGATCTCTCTTTGTCCTCGATTTCTTCTTCTGCAACATAAATTCAAACTCCTCCGTTGAACAAAACAAAATGAACAGTCCACAAAATCTTAACTCATTGTGATTTAATTATTAGCAAGGTACTGGGAAGAAAAAAGTTCATCGAGTTTCCTGAAGAGGAAAGTGAGTGCAGAAAAACTAGAAGCCAGTAAGCTTTTGAACTAATAATGATAAAAAAAGAACATATGACTCGATGGCATACCTTCAAGGCCCTCTTTGTTATCAGATTGGCACACTGTCAGCACTTTGTCCTATTAAAGTGTAAATTTCATCAAATTTCATAGTCGAAGTATAAAATGCAGATTGAAGTTACATGAACTTCTACGGGCTAAATTAGCCATCTGATAATCAGAACATTATAAATTGCTCAAGACTTTTTCAACTCACCCGCATAGAGTTGAGCTGATCCTTAACTGCCTGCGAATGTGCAGAAAGCTCTTCTGCAAAATCCTACAGTTCACAGCACAAGTACAAAATGAACAAATTAGCACCTATAGGTTACAGATGAAGTAAATGAAACACAGATCGAGTTGTCATTAATTGGCAGCCTGACCTGAAGAGCAATGTGTAGTCGTCTTCCACCCCTATGGTAAGGTATTATAACAGGGCGTTTCGTGACATACTCTTTGCATATTAGTGGCTCAATTCTGACAAGACGTGAAGTAGCAACTATTAAAGCCGTTTTGTACAGAAAGAAAAGTTTTAAATATGAGTTAAATGGTAATCAAACAAAAACAAGAAATGTATTTTTGTCTCAGCACAGATTATACGCTGTCATGTTGAAGTGAAGTACATAAACAAGTAATTGTAAACAAAAATATAAGGTTTAAAACACTAATTTCTAATCCTCTTTCCTTCCAAGTGAAAACACCAAGAATAGAAAATGTTTTCTCTCATTCATGCACATGATTTAGCCAGGAGCAGACTAGACTATTATGATTAAGAAAACATTTTCAAAAGAGAAAATACCTGTAAGCTACTGGATCAAATGGATGAAAAATGTTGAACATTCTTCTGCAACCAGGCATCTCCTCAGTTATGTTCTCTTCCTCCCAATAATCTTTTCCTTTCCCTAGGATCATGAACGACACAGAAGCTATTGTCAGCACATAGGCCAACAATGAAAGGCATTATAACAAGAAATATTAAAAAAAATGATTAGTAAGGGAAAGGTGCAGAGAGGTGTTTAAAATCTAGTTATCTAAATCATGTCATGGAATAGGACAGCCAATATTGCGAGTGTTACAATCAATACATGATCAATTTGGACGTACTTATGTACAGAGAGTTATCCTTTATGTTTGAAGAATATGGACATTATGCACAAACTTATTGACTTTATCCTATATTAAGAGCAATCTACATAACAAAGTGAGGACAAAAGAGCACAAGTTCACAGTCACAACTTCATATAGTACAAGATATCATACCCAAAAGATACGGAAAACACTTACCTACTCCTATACGGACATTACGGAGAGCGAGGAAGACACCAAGAGGTGAGCCAACAGCAAAATATGTGTCAACCTGGTGAATAGGTATTATTAAGGTTAGGACTTAGATGCTAGATCTAGCTGTTGTGACCATTTGAACATGATCCTTTGCCAAAACAGAACCCTCCATTTACTTAATGAAATTTATCTAATATTAACAGGTAGCATTTCATCTAATATAAACAGGTAGCATTTCCTCTGTAAAGCTAATAACTTAGGCTAATAACTGACTACTTCAGATAGCATTTCCTCTGTAAGGCTAATAATGTCTCAACTAATAGTTGAGTTCATCTCTAGGCCAACAATCATGTCCAGACACAAACTACATAGAACAGTATCCGGCAACAAAAATAGGACCCCATTATCGAAGTCCACCAAGTATATGATAACTATAAGAAAGACCTTTGCCCTCAAATACCTTGAATTCAAGTTTTGTGTACTTGATATAAGGTTTGTAACCCTTGGGCTCATCATCCTTCTTGGATGACGTTGTTGCATCATTATGTCCTGTTTCAATTGCAGGACTTGCTAAAGTAGAAAACACCAACAAGCACAATGTATTAATTCCATGGAAGAATGGAAGACAAAAAAAAAAATAGACCTAATGTCAGAATAATTTTCACATTCGCAATACTCAATAGAACCTACCACTAGTTTCTTTGGAACAAACTTGTGATTCCAGATCCATAACTCTGGCAGTTAATAAGGCAACCTGAAAAACGAAGACAATTATATGTACACATTCATTAAGAGGGTGTGAATGCATGGAAGTAAGCAGAAAAGGTTGCCACAGTAACTCATCTAGCACAATTGATACCTTCTCCTTCAAAGACATGATTTCTTTGTTTGTGACACTTGTCTTCCCTAATGTTTCATTGGTTATATTTTCTGCAAGGCAAGCTGATTCTACAACATGATCCATATCATCATCTAACCAGGTCGCCTTATCCTTTGAAGCTATGATTTCTTTGTTTCCAGCACTCGTCTCCCCTGATGTATCATCAATTAGCTTCTCTACCTTACCCTCATTAGTATCCGACAAGGCAACTATATCTTGATGATTATAATTAATATCCTCATCCAAGACATCCTTTGGTGGAGTAAGTGTGTCAAAGCAATTTGAAGCTGATTCAGGGCAATCTAGTGAAGATGAAAAAGTTCCATGTGACTCTTCCTCTTTCATGCTCTTTGTGAGAGTTTGTTCTCCAGTTACAGGGAGAGAATTTTCACAGTGTTCATTTTCTAAATCAAGAGGAGCTAGATTTTCACTCAATTTGCTTTCATCATCAATATATGGAATTTCTTTGGTCTTTTGTTCTTTAACAGAATAAGATGTCCCCTCTAACCCGTCTGAAAGTTCATTGGATTTAGAAGATAAACTAGTTATCTTTCCAGATGAATCATTCTCTCCACTTTCTCCACTATACATGAAATCCATTGGAAATGGAACAGACAACTTTTCTTGGTGGCAAAGAATATCATATGACAGGACGCTTCCCAAAGAATGACCATATATTGAGACCTGCCAAAGTACCCCAAATTAATATACAGAACAAATTACTTTCTTCTCTTGCAGAACAAATAAGAATAGTGTTGGCAAAATGAGCAGTCTAATACCTTTCCTTCATAACCTGGGTTTCGTTTGAGAAACTTTAAATACAACTTATTCAATTGGTTTGACACCTACAACAAAAACAGAGCAAAACCATCATCATACTGAGATAAATAGGTAGATTACATGCAAATCTCATGCTCATGTAGAAGTACAACACATGATAAAAACAATAGAACACAAGAGTGCTAAGAGAAGTGAATATTCAAATACCGAGTCAATAATATCTTGGCAGTATATTGGGCTCATGTAGTACAATACATCATGAACTGTTGCACTTAACGTAGTCCGCAATCCCCTTACACCGTCAAGGGTAATTTTCTCAACTGCAGATTCACTGCTGAGCTTCAGCCCTTTTCGCCACTATATCACAGCAAATCCAGATTTTAAATGACTATAAAGAAAATAAAACTATAATGAAGATTCCAAGTTAGTTTAAAAAAAAAAACTGAAAAGGAGAAAAGGGAAAGAAATGATAGTAGAGTAACATCAGGTTAGCAAAAATTACACAGAACTAAAATCCCAATAATTGGGAAAACCCAAGAAAAACCCGCCCTAGAAGACAATAACAGAAACCATAACTTTTTTGCGACATACAGCATAAAGCAGATACTACAAGCAATTTTATAAAGGGTGCAAACAATATATTATGTAATGAAACCTCCTTACCTGGCATGGGATATAAAGGACACGTTGAGTATTTCGCTGATGGGGTGTCAAATGCTTTTCAGCCAAACTTGTTGTTATACGTCGAAAATTAGTCACATCATCCACTAGGTTAGATTTCTGCAACCGCTGGCCAATTCCGTGAACCATAAAAACTAAATGCCTAACAGGAACCTGTCAAGCAAAGCAGTATCAATTTGCTCCGTTGTAATATAATGGTACAAAATCATACATGAAGAACTAAGATCGGCGGATTGCCTGATGAGTATGTTGAGTCATTAAAAGCTTGAACATAATGGTGCAGTGTAGAAATTTTTGCATATAAAAAGTAAACCACACGTTTGCGTCTATATCGGAGACTGTTGAAGTATACTATATTCATTAGACTTTTTGTATAGTCTAGATAAGTAATCCATGACCTTCATAAAGTTTAAAGGCACGATATAGCATGATTTTGAAGCAACATGCACAAGCTGGGGAAAAAGAGCAGAGCAGTATCCAAAAACTGATAATATAATATACAAGTTAGGGACATACCTGTGAGCAGTAATCATCCATTTCCTCTTCCTTTTTCTGACGAAGCTCATCCTAAAAGCAACAGGAAAATGTGAGGTCAATACTCCATCTCAGCAGAATAACTGTCTGCTAAGGAGAATAGCATTAACATAAGTAAGACTGTCATAATAGTAACAAATGGCTATCAGACTTCCAAAGGAATATTTAAATTGATACATGTATATACAAAAAACTTGCTAAATGTTACTCATGAAACAGTCAACATATATTAAGGAAAAGATGATCTCATGAAACTTCTTCATTAGTTACTACTACAACAGTTTATGCTTCAAAACCTATGTCCAAGTGAACCCACAATGTGAAACATCTTCAAAATCACAAATGTGCCTGAACAAACCCAAAAGACAAGGGAATTTGAGAAAAAATAAATTCCATATTAGAGGGCGGAAAAGGGAATATATTTTAATCTGCTTATCAAGCATAAGATTTAAAAGCTCAAGAGCTCCGTTCTTGTTAAGCAGTTTTGCATCAAAGGGAGCATAAGGAACTAACAAAAGCATTAAAAAGAAACCTGCGTCAGCTTTGGTGACTGAGATGCAGCATATCCACGCCTTAATTTAATGCCATTTCTTCCAAAACTCATGACACTATAAAAACCAGAAGCATCAACATTTAGCCATGCCTCCCAGGTATCATCCTCTCCAGTAAAGAGTGCATGAAGCCCCTGCATAGAAGAAAGGGATGTTAGGGTAAATACTTAAGCATAGAATACAAATCTACCCATTAATTCTACATACGGGTGTAGTGCCTTGCAGATCAACTCGAGCTGCAAAAAGTCCAGAGAGTTGAAATGTCCTTCTACGCCAAACCTGAAGAAGAAGAAGCATTAAAGATATAAACAGTTGACAACTTGATAAAAGATGATAATGAAACTAAATTGGCCTTATCTATAAAGCAACCCCCCTCCACCTCTTGAGAAGTAAGTGAGAAGGACTGATTCTAGCATGAATTGCATTGCAATCCGTACAAATCCAATCAAGAAAGATCAATCTATAGTCTTTTCAACAATCACTGTCTAATGAGATCTACACTAGATGACCAGTCACTGATATAGAAACAGACCTGTCTACGATATGCATACTCCAACTGCTCAGCCACATCTTCTCTGATTGGAAGCCAATCCAGGGTACCACTTTGTGCAAACCAGTGACCTCTTAAAACACGCCTATTTTCCCCGTTCCAGTAAACAGGAAATGAATGCCTTCTTAGCAAATCTACCTGCGTATATATTGAGCCCCAAAGCTTTTAGATCAGTCTAACATAAAGCAGCTTATTTGCGAAGCTAACTCCTCCTAGCTCATCCTTGTCATAATTATACCCTATCAATTCTTCAAAGAGTGCATATAAAGTCTTAAGGTAAAAGTTAGAGAAAAACTTAGACCGGAAATGCCAACGAATGACAATTTATTGTACTGAATAATACTACATGCAAACTCAGAATATTCTAGTCACAATATACATGAATCAATGTTGCAGGTAAACACAACTGGGTAAAAAGAGAAAGTATCCAGATACCAAACAAACAAAATGTACAAAATATCAACAATGGCCTTATGTACAGAAGTGATATACTGCTAACAATTCATGTGTGCGAGATATTTGAATATTAGAGTTTGTCTAATTTTGATGAATCTTTTCCTTTCTTGCTTGATACATTACAGCACAGAGATAATGCTATCAACACGCGGAATACCTCATAAAGGCCACCCTTAACCGGAACTCCAACTCTTTCCTCTTCAACTGTAAAAAGTTCAGACGTTTGAATAGTCTTCTGTACATCCACACTAGAGCTCACACTGGCTCTTTCCTTGGGGCCAATACTACACTCGGCATACTCTTTCCACCAATGAGAAAGTAACTCTTCCTCTCTCTGGTAAACAATTAAAGTACTCATTTAATATGGAAATCAACGTAAATTTCTTTGAAGTTCCATATATAGTACTATTTAAGAACCAAATCTCATGTATCTATGAGGATAGACATACTTTACCTCTCAAAAAAACACCAGTTAAGCCTCAGGCATCAATTTTTTCACATGCAACAAAATACAAAATGTACTAAGAAACACTAAGGCGGTGTCAGCCAGATAGACAAGCCAGACTGGAATATAATTAACTATCCCGTTCATAATGGTCAAGGGCAAGTCCATAGTGTTATGACTTCTTCATGCTTCCAAAACTATGAACAAATTATAGCACTTCAACTAGGCTATATAATTTCTTCCAGTTCACCAGTCTTAAATAAAAATTAATCATGTAGTGTTAAATTGTTAAATGAGGCATTACGTGTGTTTAGTCTAGCAATCAAGCAATAGACATTGACCTGTAAAAAAGCCGCTTCAATTGCCAATGAATCCCTCATACCGAATCGAAAGTATTCTCCTTTTCCCACAATCTCAGTATGGGGGATTGATGGAGCCAATTCTGCAATAAAAAAACAGCTATCATATAGTGAGCATACCCAACAATGAGGTTAGAAGTTAGAGCACTTTTGTCCAACTTCATCAAGCAAAAAGAACACAGTAGTAATCTGTTAAAGCTCCTAAACGCAGCTCCCAAACTACCCAATGCAAATACTAAATGATCAGACTCAATAGCGCTTCCCTTTAAAAGTAATTCCAAACTTAATTCAATGAACAGTCGAGAAAGCACTCACGATTAACTCCTAGAGGGACCTTGCAGAAGTACCACCTAACATCACCGCCATCAGAGGAGCTCCTAGTCTGCGCAAGATACTTCCTCCTGCCCTCACATTGTTCAATTTCAACAGCAAGTCTTCTAATATTAGATATGGTGTTCCTCAGCATATCAGGGGAAGTTTCATCAACCCTTGAGAGCCCATCTTGTTGAGAGCCATCAGTCCCCATCTTTAACCGAAATTATGAAATGGGTCGTTGTACGCAAACGATCAAGACAGAACCCAGATGGGGATCAATCTAATACTAACATTCTGTAAAACATAGAAGAACCCACCCGGAAGAGAGCAACGAACAAATCTGCAGAAAAGACGAGAAAAGCGGCGAAAAGACGACAGGCGAATCGAGCTGGAAGTCGATGGAGCTAGAAAAGACGAGGGAGTAGAAAGAAAAGAGATGTTTGAAAGATAGGTGATGGAATTGGAATGTCAGGTGGGAGCAAAAGAGGTTTGCGAAATTGAGATTAGCGTTAATTGGGATATTCGTTGTGCTTCGCTGGGTCGGTTTCCTCATCTGTTACGCTGTTGTGGCGTCGTATTATAAAATTGAAATCTACGATCCCACATTAACCGACCATGCAAGAGCACCAATCCCAAACTCAACTCAAACGAAACTTCATTTTCGGTGGGGATAGAGGAACAATCCCTATCTCATCGTCAATAATAAGGTTGCTGACTGTCTCGCTGAGTTCAGCCAATATTGCGTTTGATTTGGAAAAGGCAAGCTAGTTTAGATTAAAGTGTTCTGTTTTATGCTGGGTTGACTCAATCTTCTACAGTACCTCATACTACACCAGTGGGTTATTTTGCGAAGGAGTTTTTGTTTTGATACCAATGCAATCCTTAGCTCAAGTCGCTAATCTGAGTGCAGAATTCAAGATAGCTTATTGGATTAAGTTAGGCACTTAGATTTCAAACAACTATAGTGCACTTACATTGATATGTTATCAATAAGCCAGATGAACCATGCACTGATCAAAGGGACACACACTTGTCAATAGACTCAATACAACCACCACCATATTTCCCATTCTTCATGTATGAATCTCTTTTTCCCCTTTTTTAGGGCCATACACGCACACAACCAACACAGCAAAGGTAGCAACGGTTGAACTGATTACAACAGTGAACTTAGATATAGACAACCCATCTTTTTAGCCATAAAACGAAATCCCTAGTAACGGCGAATTCCAGCATTTGAGAGGAGCACACGGCTAGCTTTCTTGCCTTTCTTTGTCTCATTTACCTTGGCTGCATTGCGAGTTTCCACAGTTTTGTTCTCTCTGGATATCACACTAGCAAACGATGTCACCCCTTGACTCCCTGAACCTGCAGGCAACAATATCAAGAAGATCAGACAACGCGAGTAATCCAAATGAGTTTCTACAATGCATTTTCACATGTAGGTCCACACAAGCACCCTGAGAAGTGTATTGTTTGGCATAAAATTTACCAGTTGGAGTAGTAGAACTACTTGTTTGCTCCATGTTTGGACCTCCTGTTACAGCTTCCCTAACATTGAGGGATGGAGAATCATGTCCTGCAGCAAAGCCCAACCTTGCAACATTTGAAAACAGATTCCTCTCCTCGTAGACTTGTGCGCTCCTTGATGGAGTTGATGCTGATCTATCACTTCCTAAAGCTGCCAAAAAAAGTTCTTTTTCAGTAGGAGTTTTTGGTAATTTCTATCCTCGTATTTCTATTCTTGAAAGAGAAAACTAATATACACAGAAAGGGCCCCACCTCGACTCAAAGACTTCAGAAAGTCTACTTGGTTCAGTACAGACAAATCCACAGAGATTAATTTGAGCCAGTTACATAATTTTGTTCTTACTAGTTAAAAATGATAAACTAATTCAAAGTTAGGGAGAGGTTCCCTAAATTCATTTGTGGTCGTTCTTCAAGCAATCAGATGTATATAAACTTCTTGTTTGCTAGTAAGAAGAAATGTTCCTATGACACTTAACTGATCTGTCCAAGAAAATATTGAATCAGCAATAAGAAACCAAAAAAGTGAGCATTTTTATGGGATCACTCATATCAGGTGATGGAATCAAAATATATTTTTTTTCCCTAAATCATGTAAGGACATTTCAAAGTTCAATTTTGTGTGTTTATAAACCTACCTCCTATACTCTCCTAGGCATATTCACTTTTGAAGTTCCCTCTTGTTTTTCATTTTTTCTCCACACAATCATCCAATTCTCAACATCTGAAAGGAAATATTAAGCAAAACAACATACAGATACAAAGAAACTATAACTTGCAACATATGCCCCCTGCAGATCAAGAGATAGCATGCACAAGATTACCTTCAAAGTCATCCATAGAGAACGTTGGTTCATCATCATAATATGATCGGCTGTAACTCGAAATAGGAGCATAGTATGCCGTGACAGCTTCAGCATTGACTTTATCCCTATGTTCCTGGAGTGTGAAGCAAAATAAAATGTAAGAAAAAACAAAAGTAAACACGACTACGGTCTGTCTGCAAGGGGACAAAAACGAGAACACCACTTAGCCCCATCTACTCAATCTAGAATTGAACATAGATATCTGCATCAAAAAACTACAATTCTAATGATATAATACTTTATTGAGATTGCTAACGAACTATAATGATAAGACAGTGAAATTTCAGGAGCGGGATACAGCAGGGGTATCAAAATGTCATGACATATAGGAGCTACATATTATGGCAATACCTTTGTAAGCTAAATTTAAAATATCCCAAAAAAAACACTGGCTTCAAAATTCAGAAAATTCAGATTAATTAAATCAAGCAAACAGCTCTACCTGATGATGATATTTTGTCCAGAAACTAACAGAAAAAGGAAGTGCAAAAAAATATTGAACGGATGCAACCTTGAGACAGAACAAAAACCTTACAATGATCAAACTGCATAATAGTATGCAAAAAACATGAAATGTATCAAAGCTAGCAATAAAATGCTGCAACCGCAAGCCAAAAAATAGTTAAACCCTCTTTATTTCAATTTTCTTGATTTAATCATCAGACAGACAAGAAAACAATAAAGTAGATCACAGAAAGCAACTAAATCAGGTGAACAAAAAAAAGGACACCCCAAAATGTAGCATATAGAGCTCAAGACCTTCTTAGCAAGTTGCGTCCTCAGCTTTTCACGCTTCTTGATTTGATCAATGAATGGAGATAGGGAATCAGCAGGTAAAGTGCCACTCAGATCAATTTCACAAAACTGCAACAATAAAAGATAGAAGTCAAAAACAAAATGTTAGATTATTTAGCCTTTTTTCCTCTTTGCTACTTGTAATTATTATTTTATGTAGTAGTTAGCTACTGTAGCTTCTATGTGTAGTTTGTAGTAGGTAGCTTTACTGTTTCGTTATTGTCTTTTTGACTTTTGTAGTAGTTAACTTCTAAGATAAGCTTTCTAGCCTTATCTCCTTGTATATGTATGGTTCCTTTCATGGAAATACAGAATAGAAAAAACTCTCAAGCTTTCATGGTATCAGAGCTACGGTTGAGAATCTGATTTTTCTCTAAAACATCAGCCTTCATTGCTGAACCCTTTCTCAAAAACTCAGCCTTCATAGCTGGGATCTGTCCTCACTCTTTTTTAGTTTTTTACTAGCCTCTCTCTGAGTTTTTCCAGCCTTCATTGCTGAAAAATGGTATCTCCCAGAGTTTCTCCAGCCTTCATTGCTGAATCTGAAAAGTTGAAGGCCTTATTCAACTCCTTGACCAAACCCGCAGGAGGTACTTCTAGCTCACCTCCTCTTGAACTATCAGGTAACACTCCAAGTCCTCCATATTTTAGGAGTTCTCAGAAATATCTGTCTTCTCAATGGATCTTAGACTCAGGTGCTACTGAGCACATGACCAATGACTCTCAACTTTTCCATACCTTCCAACCATGCTCAAAGTCTAGACAAAACCTAGCAGCCAATGGGTCATTAGCTCAAGTTATTGGCCAGGGAACCATCAAAATTTCTAAAGACCTTTTCCTCAAACAAGTTCTTCTTGTTCCAACCCTTTCAGCCAATTTAATCTCCATACACAAACTCACAAAAGATCTGAACTGTTCAGCCTCATTCACTTACTCTTGCTGCGTTTTACAGGACAAGGACTCGGGGATGAAAATTGGTCTTGCTAGGGAGAAAAATGGCCTCTACTACCTTGATCCTCCTAAGGAAAATAACCCTTTTTTTGACCAGGCTTTGACAGCTCACTCAGACCATGATATCTGGTTACTTCATTACAGACATGGACATCCATCATTTTATCTCTTAAAACTTTTGTATCCTGAAAAATTTGAAGGGATTGATGCTTCCTCCTTTCAATGTGATGTATGTCAGCAAGCCAACATACTCGTGTGTCATTTCCTATTAGTGATACTAGGAGTAATGTTCCTTTTGAATTGATCCATAGTGATATTTGGGGACTATCCTCTATTTTAAACATTTCTGGAGCCAAATGGTTTGTATCCTTTATTGATGATTGTACTAGAGTGACATGGGTGTTTCTTCTTAAACAAAAATCTGAAGTTAGCTCTATTCTTCCTATGTTTCTTTCAATGATTCATACTCAATTCGGCCAACAAGTCAAAAGAATAAGGACAGACAATGCCAAAGATTATTTCAATAACTCCATTTCATCTCTTCTCCAAACACAAGGGATTGTTCATGAGTCTTCATGTGTCTATTCCCCACAACAAAATGGTATCGCTGAAAGGAAGAATAGGCATCTCCTTGAGGTTACTCGAGCTCTTCTCTTCCAAAACAATGTTCCAAAGTACCTTTGGAGTGAAGCACTTCTCACTGCTGCCTTTCTAATTAATCGTCTTCCCTCTAAGGTTTTGCATCACAAAAGTCCTCTTGATTGTCTAAGAAAAACACATCCAAATTTCAGAATTACCCATCTTCCTCTTAGGACTTTTGGTTGCACTGTGTTTGTCCATGTTCATGGTCCTCAAAGAGGGAAACTTGATCCACGTTCTATCAAGGCTGTTTTCATTGGCTACTCTCCAACCCAAAAAGGATATAAATGCTACAATCCAATCACCAAGAAAACTTATGTCTCTATGGATGTAACCTTTGCTGAAACTAAACCTTTCTATTCTTCAAAATGTGATCCTGTTTTTGAACCTTTTGCTTCTACTAACCCACAAAGGAGTCTACCCAGTCTAGAACTTTCTCAAACATCCGATACTGTAACAGATTCAGCAGATTCCCATACACCTTCCGCTGATTCCCAATTACAAGCTGCTGTTACAGAACCTGAAATTCCAGAAACTGAAGTTACAGAAACTGAAGTTACAGAAACCACAGTTACTGAAAATCTGGATTCAAACCCAACCTTCCCTTTTTTCCCTAAGGTCTATTCAAGGAAAGAGAGGCGAACTCCACTCCCACAGCAAGATCAATCGACTTCTCCAAGTCATGCTCATGAAATTGTACCACATGAAGGTAATTTTTCTGCTGAATTTAATGTTCCATCCATGAATTCAGAAATTCCTGATAATGAGTGGCCTATTGCCCTTAGAAAAGGTGCTCGATCTTGTACAAAACAGCCTCGTTATCCTTTAGCCAATCATGTGTCCCTCCACCGTTTTTCCCCTTCTCACAAAAAATTCATACAAGATCTCAATCAAATTCCTATTCCGAAAAATGTTGCTGAAGCCTTTAAGAAAAAGGAATGGCGAGAGGCCATGAAAGAAGAGATGTTAGCCTTGGAAAAGAATAAAACCTGGGAGATTGTCAATGAACCTGCAGGCACAAATGTTGTTGGTTGCAAGTGGGTGTTCACAATTAAGTACAAGGCTGACGGGACTTTGGAAAGATACAAGGCTCGCCTTGTGGCAAAGGGTTACACTCAGACCTACGGGATAGATTACCAAGAAACTTTTGCTCCAGTTGCAAAGATGAACACTGTCAGAATTCTATTGTCCATGGCTGCACTTTCCAATTGGCCTCTTTGGCAATTTGACGTTAAAAATGCTTTCCTTCATGGCAACCTTGATGAGGAAATATACATGCAACTTCCTCCAGACTTTTCATCGTCTTCTCTCAATCAGGTTTGCAAACTAAAGAAGGCTCTTTATGGCCTTAAGCAGTCACCGAGGGCCTGGTTTGGAAGGTTCACATCTGTTATGAAAAGCGCTGGGTACAAGCAAAGTCAAGGTGATCATACACTGTTTTTCAAGCATTCAACTTCAGGGGGAGTGACTATTCTCCTTGTATATGTTGATGATATAATAGTTACAGGAGACAATAGTGTTGAGCAAGAGAAACTCAAAGAGAAGTTGGAAGCTGAATTTGAAATTAAGTCTCTTGGTAGGCTTAAATATTTCCTTGGAATTGAAGTTGCTCATTCATCGGAGGGAATTTTTATTTCTCAGCAGAAATACATAACTGATTTGTTAGAAGAAACAGGCAAGAGTGCATGTAAACCAGCTTCGACTCCAATCGATCCCAATCACAGACTTGGAGATTCGAAAAGCGATCCAGTTGTTGATAAGGCAATGTATCAAAGATTGTGTGGCAAATTGATCTATTTTTCCCTTACCAGACCAGATATTGCTTATCCAGTTTCTGTAATCAGTTAGTTCATGCATGATCCAAGGCAGCCTCATCTCACTGCAGTATATCGAATACTTCACTATTTAAAAGGGTGTCCAGGAAAAGGGTTGATGTTCAAAAGAGGGAACAATCAGATCATAGAAGCCTTTACAGATGCAGATTATGCTGGTTCAATTGTCGATAGAAGGTCTACTTCTGGATATTGTATGTTTCTTGGAGGGAATCTTGTTACTTGGAGAAGTAAAAAGCAACAGGTTGTAGCAAGATCTTCAGCTGAAGCAGAATTCAGAGCTCTTGCACAAGGGTTATGTGAGATGTTATGGCTGAGAATTATCCTAACAGAATTGAGAATTAACAAGAAAGGGCCAATTGTTTTATATTGTGACAATCAATCTGCAATCAGGATTGCTCATAATCCTATTCAGCATGATAGAACAAAGCATGTGGAGATTGACCGACATTTCATCAAAGAAAAGCTGGAAGAAGAAGTGGTTAAAATCACTTTTGTGAAGTCTGAAGATCAGCTTGCTGATCTCCTCACAAAGGGACTGCATTGCTCGAGATTTCAGCAATTGACTTCCAAGCTTGGTTTGGTAGATCTCTACCATCCAGCTTGAGGGGGAGTGTTAGATTATTTAGCCTTTTTTCCTCTTTGCTACTTGTAATTATTATTTTATGTAGTAGTTAGCTACTGTAGCTTCTATGTGTAGTTTGTAGTAGGTAGCTTTACTGTTTCGTTATAGTCTTTTTGACTTTTGTAGTAGTTAACTTCTAAGATAAGCTTTCTAGCCTTATCTCCTTGTATATGTATGGTTCCTTTCATGGAAATACAGAATAGAAAAAACTCTCAAGCTTTCACAAAATAATGAATATATGACTCACAACATATATAGAAATCAAAACAAGGGCATGCCTGAAAAGTTGTCGTCAAAGGCAAATGGCTTAGATTGCGATACCGCTTCCTTATGGAATCTGACTGTGTCACTGACTCCAGCTCCAAAATTCTTCCAGTAATTCTACAATTCTTAAATACCAGTTAGAAATTTAAAACCAGCGGATCATGGGACAAAACAGAAATAATAGAACTTATAAGGCACTTCATATACTGTATATGTTTACAAAAAGAAATGCAAGTTCTGTTTGAGATCAGTACAGCATTAAAGTACAAGCTGCCACTGGCAAAGTTTCCTGGATTGTGATATATTACAAGATATGGCATGATAGTGAAGGGATAAACAGCATGCATCCTAGCTTTTGAAAAGAATTAATGAAGTCCCAAAGATATTATAAGAGTATCATAACTACCCCGAGGAATAATGCTTGCCTAAATATCGGAATGATGTTGATCCAACAGCAGTGTTACATCTATTGATACCCCCAGAAATGAATTGAGCCTTTGATTCGCTATAAAACTAGAACCTTCCAACTACTAACATGCTGAATATAATGCAATTATCAGCCTAAGGCCTGCACATAACGCAGTGACTGTAGAGGAAAACTACAAACACTGAAACTGTACCGGAGGAATTTTGGCAGCAGGATTAGTGTTAACACCCATATAATAATGAATAACTGTGGTGCAGTATTGGTCATAGTATAACGAGCTTGAAGGATGTCATTCATTGGTTCCATGAACATATGAAGCTTAAAGGCAAATTCATATAACAGAGATCATTGGCAGAAAAAGTGAGAGAAGTATGGAAGACCAGGAACACAAGATTTTCAACCTGAATTGTAATCCTCACACAATATAGAAAGATGTAATTTTTTCATATTACACCAAGCAATTTGGAATACTAAAAGGCATAGAGAATACCTAGGTGGAAGCAGATCAAAACTACCATAATGATGCAGAAGACATCTCATGTTCAACGGATGCATTATAATATTTTGACCATCAACCACCTGAAACAAGTGCAAGAGATTACTTACAAGTTTAGAAAACTAACATATATATAAGGCAGAATTCCATTTACAGTTAAGAACAATCAAAAGAGGAAATTATATGCTACCAAGCAATTATACTGATACTTTGTTTTAAGGTTGTATACTTCAAAGCAAAACCATTACTAAAACTTGGAACTTACTACTGAGGAGGGAATACAGCCACTACTGAACCTTCTGACTACCAGTTCAACTAATATATATCATAATCATAATTATATAAAAGAGAGGAGAAAAAGCCAAAAAGGTGTTCTAAATGAGAAAACAAAAAAAAGTATTGCAACACTACGATTTAATAGGGAAATTATTGATTCTCAAGTCACAGCATCACAATATACCTGGTAAAAATTGTAACATTCCTTCCCCTTCGTACTGCTAGATTGGCCTGATTGAATCTCCACAGTGCTTTTATCATAGGAGGCCGACAAAGAGTAATCTTTTTCATCAATAGCTTTCTCAGTTTCAAACGAAAGGATAGCACAACCTAGGTCAAGATCTTGCTCAGTGTTATCCGCACAAACATTTGGGGTCTCAACAGTAGAGGTCGGACTTTCCACTCCAATTGTATCAATTGCAGATCTAACATTGTCACTAGTCTTACGTATATCACAACCAACATTTTTGGAGCTTTTCCGAGATCCAGAAATTCGGTGCTCATTCCAATATTTTTTCCTCTTTTTTAACTGTTCCATTGCAGCACATACATATGGGAGTTTTTCTAGGTCGTCAACAAGCCCTGCATCTGCTCTTGCCAGCCAGCTATCAAGGTCACACATTGCTTCCCTCACTGACAGTTCCACATCAGATGTAAGAATAAACTTAGAAAACTGGTCAAAGGATATGGCACTGGCCATGTCTTGATTCTTCAAATAAAGGGCATATGAGTCTTTTTCTCGGGCTAGCAGAGCAAATTCTACAGTATCACCAACCCGATAGTGCTTAACAACTTCAACATAGATGGTATAGAGCTCCTTCGAGGAGATCATTACAAAACACAAGGGGCACTTTTTCCAGCATACTTGTTTGAGATTCTCCTCACCCATCAACAAATATTGCAAAATGCATGGGAAGCAGAATATATGGCCGCATGAGGTAATCTGTGGGCATAGAGGAGTTTCCAAGCATATTGGACATTGTACAGGATATGGCGTGGAGTGTTTCACACAAATTATATCCTCCCACTCCAACATCTTATCAGGATCCATAGTCTCCAGATCAAGGTTCCCAGCATCTAAAACAACAAATTTATAATTTGCCTGAACAAACAAATCTTTGTTAAAAGCCTTCACTTTCTGCGTGCCTCGTGGCTTTCTAAAAGGAGTCAAGGTAGCCCTTGGCTGAGAACGTGATATGGGGTCATAGTGGAAATTCAGCAAGTGGTTGCCATTCACCATCTGAGCTCTTCTTCCTGCTGATCCACTAGTTCTATGATTTGGTGGAGAACCATCATATCCTGATAATCGAACAGCATTAGGTTGAGCAACCCCATCTTCTCGGACTGGGCACTCAGCTTTCCGTACAATGCTGGAATGGCTTTTTTTATTCCTGCCATTTGATCTTCCAAATCCTGTTACCTATGCATATTGACATACCTCAGCAGGAACTCAATGAAACCACAATAAACAGTCATCTAAACTTCACAAACGTTGAGATAGATAAGAATAAGCTGCAGCACCACATAGATCTATATTAGGAAGCCACTTTCAGTTTGTTTATATAAATTAACATTTATATATTCTCCAATAAATTGACCTCTTATCCTCTAATCTCCCCAGATCAATTCCAAGCAAATTAGGAAGAACGGATATATCTTATTCTATGGAGCCTTCATTCTTAGTGCTAAAATTGCAGCAATTGCTTAAGAGCTCATGTATGGCTGAATTAGTGATTTTCAGTTCTTATAGATTGTCCTGGCATTCATCCTGTATTTTATTGCAAAGGTCTTTATGTCAGATAGAGTGCTATTTTCCTGATAATTTACCCATGTGAAGTCACAAATAAAAATACAGAAACAGGGAGTGCAAAATTATTCTCTTGAGATTAGTCGCCTTGGATAAACTGAACAAGTTAAAAGTAAGCTATTCAAAAAATCAAACCTTTCTAGACGATGCCCCATGATCATTTGGTGTTGTCTGTGCCATTGACCCTGCACAGAATATACATATACAATCGTGTGAATATGTGGCAACTTCAGAAACTCTATGACTTCCACTATAAGATCAAGGAATGGTGATTGATAAACCGCTAAAGGTTATAAGAAATTCATACTTCGTGTAACACCAGTTGCAGTTTAGTCGTCAAGGTTATTATAGCAATATCAAACATGTAAGACCCAAACAAATTGTAAAAACTAGAGATTATTGTGAAGGACTACACATCTAAATTCTGAAAATGACTCATAGAAACTAAAATCCAGAGTGACAAACGATGGCATTTCTAGGAAAACATGTAGTTTAGACACCAATGAGAAAGTGCAGGTCATCTAAACTTCATGGTCTTCATGAATGGATTTACGTAATAAGTTAAACCCAGAGAGAGAAGTAATCAATGCCCCGGTTGAGCAGCACATGACAGAGGAATATCATTGAAAAGTACTCGGTTCTAGATAGTTACATATCTCTAAATGACAGGATAGCAAGTGTATGAAAGGGGTAATAAAACTTCATATCTATTCAATTGAGAAGCTTTATAAGTGGCAACAGTAATGGAGCACTCATTCTCAACGCACGTGCAATGGAACCTTCAATCTATTCAATTAAGAAGCGTGGCAATTGGTCTACAATAGCGCATCAGACTGCTCCTCAACACTAACAAACTAAAATTGAGCGCGAGAAAGCAGAAGCCCCAATTCCATCAAAACCCTAACCCTAAGTCAGAGGATTGGAATTTCTATGCAGGAATAGGTCTGACCTAAAACACGAATTCAACAGCAAACATTCGAATTACAGAAAACCTGAATCGGCAGTCATCGTGGAGGGTGAAGCTTCATGGCCTGAGATCCTGAGAGAAGCGAAGGCCGGAGAGTCGTCGGTTGGAGAAACCGAAGACGAGTCGGAGGAGGCAAGAGGTTGTTGTCTTGGTGGTGGAAGGAAGCCATGATTGCTAGGGTTTGGAGGAGTGGTTGGGGGATAATCAGACGCTGAACCTTGATTGGTATTGGAAGGCAAGATGGACATGAAAATATGGTGGAATGCCCTGTTCGTGGATTGTGGAAGATATCTGAGTTCGTAAGGTTGCGAATCTGCCCACGTTGATTTGGTTTTATACCCGATATTTTCTGGACTGGGTTCCAACGCCGTTGCAAATCTGCCGCGTGTATGTTTTGGTAAATTGCATAACACCCCTTGTAAAATAGTTCATTTCGCAAAATTGCCCGTTTAGTGAAAAATCATACAAAATTACTAGTTTTGAGATTTGTTAAAAAAGAGTCGCTATTTAATAACCAGATCTTTAGTTATACTGCGTAGTCACTAGTTCATACCACGTTGATTGTCATTATCCCTTCTTTACTGGATTTTGAATTGGTGAAGTTCTATGTATAATCATTCTTGATTACCTTTCGCCAAAGAATAACTTTTTTAATCCGTTTTAAATCACTCATCCTAAACATTCCAAATAATTTAGTTTTTTTAAACCGTGTTTAAGAATATTACTTATTGTAGCACATCTTTATGCATGAGTGTTGCCCAGAGTTCTGTATTTGACCTTGTAAGCATTCTCTCTTTCACCTTGTTTAGAAATGTGACTATGGAAAGCTAATCCTCTTCATCCATCATTCATCTTTTTTGCTTAGTTTCCTTTCGGTCAGTCATGTATCACTTGCTTGAATGGCAGTATCTGCCACAAAAATATACTACTAGTATAGTGACATTTGTCAAAGGAATAATTACAGTAAGCACTAGTCTTGCAGAGAGCACCATTCGTCAGACTTGTGCACGCATTACAAACCTAAAACAAATGCAAAAAAAAAAAAAAGTGGAAGAGAATTCGTAACTGCTGACGTTGCAGATGGCTGCTACTAATAGTAATAGTAGCTGATGCCTTCTTCTTCTCTATATATAAATTTCTCTGATTTGAGCTTCCTTTCGTATGTGTATGCAAGACATGGATCAAACATCAAAGCTAACGCTCTATTCCTTCTGGAACAGTTCCTGCGCATTTCGTGTTCGAATCGCTCTCAACTTGAAAGGTTTTATTTTGTTTGATTTCCTCAGATTTCCTTTGATTTGTTATCATCTGCATCAAATCTCTGCTGATTTACTTTGTGTTAATTTGATGTGGTTAAGGGCTCAAGTACGAGTACAAAGCTGTCGATTTGGAAAAAGACGAGCACAATAGTCCAGGTATATACATATGAACTGAAGTTTACACCCCCCCCCCCCCCCCAAAATTTTTTTTTTCTTATGTACGTTATTTTTCTTTAACAAAAATTAGCCAACTCTTATTTGATTTGCAGAGTTCAAGAAACTGAATCCAACTGGGTTTGTACCTCTTTTGGTTGATGGTGATGTGATCTTTGGGGACTCTCTTGCCATAATTCTGGTTTGTACTTTGTCTTTACAAAACTATTGTTATATGGTGGTCCAATACATTCTAAGAGGTATCAAATTTTTCAACTGTTTGAATCAAAGTATTTGGAAGAGAAGTATCCAAAACGGCCACTGTTGCCCTGCGAACTCCACAAAAGAGCCATCAATTACCAGGTGGAGTAACATTTTGTTCAACGTGAAACAATGATGTATATGATGGAAAGTTTGAAGCTCAATAATGTTTGAACTGATTGCTCTGGTTTTTTGCAGGCCGCAACTATTGTTTCCTCAGGAATACAGCCCTTACAGAACACATGGATACTGGTTAGTCACTAGTCACTTGATCACAGGCCTGTTAGTTTAATTTCTTTCATCAGCACAGGCATCTAAGTTTTCAATCTCTGAGAATGTACAGAATGTTGATGTTTCTGCAGAAGTTTATTGAAGAAAAAGTTGGTCCTGATCATAATGTTCCGTGGGCTCTGCATCATATCAAAAAAGGGTTTGCAGGTAAGCTTTAGCTTAGAGGCTTAGAGCTAGTGTGGATCATGCAAGTGTAGTGATGATGTTCAAGAATTTTGACTTTCATGTCTTGTTACCCTTGTAACAGCACTTGAGCATGTTTTAAAAGATCACGCCGGGCGATATGCAACTCGCGATGAAGTTTTTCTGGTTTGCATCTCTTTCCTCATCTATGTTTTATGTAGAGTCACTTGCATATACGACAACTCGTCGCTACATAGTCTTTGCATTGTTGTTAATGATGTTGATATTTCAGTTACTTTGATGTAAAACCCATGACTCTCCAAACATAATGAAAAATGTAAACTAATATGTGTGCAGGATGATTTATTCCTGGCACCCCAGATTCATCGCGCCATCAAGAGCTTCGGCATGGATATGGTATACAGATTGGGATTGGAACTTCTTCCATATGATCCAATTTCAAAATTGTTTGCTATTTCAACTATCTTGTGACCCAAACCTCAAAATGGTGTAGGATGAGTTTCCTCTTCTGAAGAGGCTGAATGATGCGTACGGGGAAATCCCTGCATTCGCGGACGCAATGCCAGAGAAGCAACCTGATGCTCCTGAGAATTTGAAGTACTAGGCCGGTATGATCTTGTTGATCCCTTCTTGATCTTGTCAAGTTGGTAATTTAATCATGGTTTTGCTTCTTAGATCAATGATTATGTCTGCATAGTTCTCTTTTATTATCCTTGGAAGCTTGAAAAGGTAATATTGTCTTGGTTGGTTTTCCTAACATACTGTTGTATTTTCTACCATGATCAGGGAGGGTACTCTAATCAGCTCGGCTGGCCAAGGAAGAATAATAACGATAACAAAAATAATAGTCTCTCCTTCCGAAAACATATGTATGTTATGCTTGCTTTGATTAGAAGATGTGGCGAATAATAAGGCGCATAAGTGTGGACTATTTGTGCATGTAGGTATTTGTGTACTGTCATGGAAATCGAGCCAAATGAGCCCTAAATTCTATCAGGAAGTGATTTTGTTAATTCATATGTGATGTATGGTGATGGTGCATCTCTGTTTTCATTCATATGTATTGATCAATCACTCGTTACATTACGGCTTAAGATGATTTTGTACTTGAATAAACTCCAACAAGTGAATAACTGATTTAGGTGAGATCGTCAGAAAACTATATTTTTGTTTTTTTGGTAAGAAAAACTATATGGTGACCAATGTTCGTTGTTGTGAAGATACAGGTGCAAGATCAATAAATTAATAAGATACTTGATCTCAATATCTCAACCAAACCACATACAAAGGCTACTAACATACAGTATTATCGTTACCGATGACATTATTGAGACAATCAATGTCGAGTGTAAAGGTCAAATTTTTGCTCTGATGGGTCCTTCCTTATTCCCATCTCTTGGCTTCCGTTGCCCAAATTTCAATCGTGTGCGAGAGTGTTTGAGGCTTATTATGTAGGCCATGGACGAAACACCAAGCCTTACGCTCTATTCCTACTGGAACAGTTCTTGCTCTTTCCGTGTTCGAATTGCTCTCAATTTGAAAGGTTTCCCGTCAAGTTCCTTCCAATTTCACTAATCTCCTGGGTTAGAATTTCTTTTCACATATATCGTCTGTGGTTCATGTGATTAGGGCTCAAGTACGAGTACAAAGCGCTTCGGTTGCTCGATGGCGACCAATACAGTCCAGGCACCAAGTTCATCCCTTTAATTAATTTCCCTTTCTCAATTGTACCAATCTGCATCATCTATCCTTTGAGTTCCCCCCTAAATCAAGCATCATCTGGTTTGCCTCTTGTAGAGTACAAAAAATTGAATCCTATAAGTACGGTGCCTTGTTTGGTTGATGGTGATCAAGTGGTTGCAGACTCTCTTGCCATCATACTGGTATTTTAGTGTGGTAATTCATTATTCATGTCATGATCATTGCTTCAACTTTTCTCACAAATTCTACCTTTTTGAACTGGTGTCATATCAAGTATTTGGAAGAGAAGTACCCACAAACACCATTGTTGCCTAGTGATGTTCATAAGAGAGCCATCAATTACCAGGCTGCAACTATCGTTTCTTCTGGGATACAACCTTTTCAGAACTTGTATGGGCATGTTAGTCACCTAATCTTCTCTCTTAGCATTTAGTATTTGTCTCATCTTTTCAGATCATAAACCCTCTTTTTAATTAATTAATTAATCATAACTAGATCAATTACTTGGAACCGCTGAAGACGTTTATGCAAGGAAAGCTTAGTCTCGATGAGAGTATGCAGTGGCTTCAATATCATATCAAGAAAGGTTTTGCAGGTACTTCAGCTTTGCTCAAACCAGAAACATATGCCATTCATTTGTTTTGTCTTCCTTCAAATGGCTGTTTGTTCTGGTATGACTTATGCAAAATATGATGAAAATGTCCTTAAGCTTATAAGACTTTTTGGGCAAGAAGTTGATGTGCATTTTTTCATTTTGTGTACTAGCACTAGAGGATGTTTTAAGAGACCATGCTGGAAGATATGCAACTGGTGATCAACTTTATCTGGTTTGCATATCTCTTTGCTCATCCGTATGTGTCCATGTAGAATTACTTGCATCGTGCGACAACTGATCAGTTTAAACAACTCGGATCTGTGCAGGCGGATTTATTCTTGGCACCCCAGATTGACGCTGCAATAAGAAGATTCGGCGTGGAGTTGGTATTCTCTTCGTCAAGCGTCAATTTGAGCCATGATCTTAATTCTTTTTGCTACATTACATGACTATATGCCCATGTTGCAGAATGAATTTCCTCTTCTAAAGAGGATGAATGAAGCTTATACTGAACTCCCAGCATACATTGATGCACATCCAGCTAATCAACCAGACGCACCCCCAAGTAGCAATTGAATGGATCCTTAAGTTCATGTCCAGATAAAACTAAAGTTTGTGCTTTTGATTTCGGACTCATGTATTATATATGCTCCCAAGTCATTGTATATCTACCTTTTGTGCATATCTTTCAGATAAGTACAAAGGTTGGCCTGAATTCTCAAGACTCAGTGGAATAGTTCATGTAACATGGTCACTGCACAATCACAATGTTAATGAATAATCTAGTCGTAAATGACTCGAAACTAAGTTATTAACTGATCTAGCAGTAACAGGATTCAACATGCTTTTCATCCTCACAACTTTTTCAACTAATTTTATCATCTCCTGATTGTTCTGTGGCATATTTCATGCTCTTTAGCACGCACATGAAGTGGGTTATTATGGAATTTGCACTGAAATTGATATTGATTAGACCTTAAGACTTACTGTAGTTCAGAGAGTTGATCTTATAGGTACGTATAAGGGGACCACAGAATCGATCACTACAAAAAAACTCTGAATTACCGACAAATCTTTACCGAGAACATGAAGTTCTCGCTAAATAACGAGAACCCAAGTCCTTTTGTAGGCCTTTTTGTGGCGGGGTACGAACCCTACTCTCCAATTCTCGTACGCCGACGTTTTCTCTCGCCCTTGTCGCCGGTCCGCATCCCGCTCGGCTGCAGGTCTCGTCCTCGCTCAGATCTCCGTCGCTCTCGTCGTTCGTCGACGTTTTCTCTCTTCGTTCGCTGGCGTTTCAGTTCACCCTCGTCGTTCTCTCCAATCCCGCTCGTCATCGCTCAGATTTCCGCCGCTCTCGTTGTTCGCCAGCATTTTCGTTCGCTCAGATCTCGAACGGACCACTGCTCTTCTTGCTCCTCCTCGTTCCTCTCCTCCTCCGCCGGTTTGCTTTTCTGCCTATTACTTAATTGGATTGTTTTCAAGTTATGAATCAGAACACTAGTCAAGTTGAGGCTTTTGTTTTGCAGTCAGTGTAATTAGTTGATTGGCCATTTCAAGAAGCAATTTGCATACTTTGATGAGCATTGCAAAAAGAAATGGTGAAAGTCTACTTTAATCAAATTCTCTCCTATATTAAAATCTGGACATCCTTGATTATAGGCGGTAGAATGTCATAACTAATCATTAGTTTAGGGCTTGCCTGTGTAAAAGAAAGGAAAGAAGAAAGAAAGGTTGCATTTTCCCCCATTCTGAAAACCGTATGCTCCTTACATTTGTGAATGTGTGCATTTGCTGACAGATATGCTATGCCTCCTTCCATTAATAAGATATAATGTCAGCTTGGGTTCCTATGTCTAATAGCTATGGTTGATGTTGATCTAGTATCTCTGGTTTTTTTGTTTCATAACATGTAGTTTCTTCTTTGTGTCTGCTTCTCATATTGTCAAGTCAAAGTGCGTGGCTTCATGTGTTCTTAGGTTTTGAGCAGCCAAGCATTTCCCATTTAGCTGGTTCGCACATTTTGTAAGTATAGACATTTATGCTCCTCTACTTTAGCATAGCTGTCAATCTTGTCATCATATATACCAACAATGCTAAGCTACTTTTTGGTTCATCATGATAGAATTGGAGAGTCTGGAGTGAACTCTTATGGCTTGCTTGATATTCATAAGGAAGTGGATAGATCACCTTAATGGGTGTAATGATCAAGGCGATTTCCAACCAGTTTAATATGTATTTTCCGTTCAATTACTAGGCATCCAGAGTTCCGTCATAAGACTGAGTTTCAGAGCCATGATCCTGAGGTAACAGTCTAGTTCTTAGTTCTTACTGCTGATTTTGTCTTTGAGTTGGTTTTGCTATGCAAGTGTACATTATATTATGTTGGTTTTATTTTCTTTTGAATCAGTTTGACTATCTCAAGAGTTTGGAAATAGAAGAAAAAATCAACAAGATCAAATGGTGCCAAACAGCTAATAGTGCAGTGTTTCTTTTATCTACTAATGATAAAACAATAAAAATTTGGAAGGTGGGTACTTCTACATTGTAATCTCTGACGTTTGTTTCGGTTTCTGTCATTGAATTGATCTTGCACCTCATTATTTACTTGTTATGGTTTTCTCTGTTTTGTACTGGTGTATGATTTTCAAAGAAAAAGTCAGTGTGAAGTAGTACTATGGGTGTTAATTTTGCATTAATGAGCTAGTGCTGAATTTATGGACTATATACTTGCTCACAGGTCAGTAGCTTATGTACCATTATAGAAGTTGCTAATGATATGACCAGTGTATATTTAACCATGTAGGAGGGGTTTTATAAGGACTTTTTCTTTGAAAAGGAAAACCCTTATCTAATTCCACTTCTCATAAGAGTGAACAGCTGCCATTTTTGTCACTGATTCTATAAAGGAGGATTCTTCTTCACTTATTTAATTGTGTAGAAACCAGCAGCATTGCTAAAGTCCCTTGTGCTTCTTTTTAGATAGATTTTGTTTCATCATCCAAATGTTTTATCATTGACATATTGATCTAGAAAAATAAACTGCAACCTTAAATCATGTTATTAATTTCATTTAGAATCGCTTAGTACAAGAAATTCTTTCTTTAGCAGGTTGATTTAATATATGAAGAGATCTGAATGGCCGCTGAAACTTTTCTAGTATCTATCTATAACAAAGGCATGATCAAGTAAGATGGTTGTAGGTACAAATGAATCACAGTTTTAGGTTTGTATAGTGAAATTTCTGATTTTGGATTGAAATGTGTAGATAATCTGAATTGTGACTGAAAAAAAGATTAGTTAATTATACTGAAATTACTTAGGTTTTTTGCATATGAGATTGCTACTTTGCTACATATCAGATTGTTCTAATCGCTGAATCTGTTGCTCGGGAGAATAATCTAAGTTGGCTATTTCTATTTAGTTTTCAAGAGGAAAAATAAGCGAAAATGAAGGGAGGTAGTAGCTCTTCCTGAAAAGGCACCTCAACGAAGCTACTACGAGAGGAGTGGACAATAACGAGGCAACATTGGACTTAATTTGTTAGCTAAACTTTTAATCTGTATTTGTAAGTTTAACTTTTGTATGCTATGTAAACTTCAGTTTTAATGTTTGTAGTTGAACTTAATTTGTAATATTGTTTTCAATTTTAAATCTAATTGTTATTATTTATAAATAGTTAATATTCATATGTATTTTTAATATATAACAGGTAAAATAATATTAATTAATTATCTTGAAAACTCAGGTGATATTTAACGAGAACAAATGTTCTCTGTAATTACCGAGAACCACGTGTTCTCGGCAAAGTTACATCTTAGGCATTTAGCGAGAACACTATAATTTACCGAGGACCATGAATTAAGAGTTTTTTTGTAGTGGATGGGAAGCAGATAGATAGGATAGGCTTATCCAGCTGAAATCTAGGTGTACGGTTGTAATGAGCTCCCCTATCTATCTCAGCAAAACCCAATGAGCCACGTGGCATACCAAGATTGCTGAAGCAACTAAAAGATTGTACATCTTGTATAAAAACTAACTGATTGTGAGGGTGTGGGGGAAGGACTTGGAACAACCTTTCTTCAATGGCTTCTCTAGCAACCTTGGCTGCTGTTCAGCCCGCCGCCATTAAGGGCTTGGGCGGAAGCTCCCTCTCGGGGACCAAGCTTTGCATCAAGCCTTCGCGCCGTGTAGCCCGGTTCAACAGCTCCAGGAAAGGCGCGGTTGTGGCCAAGTACGGCGACAAGAGTGTCTACTTTGATTTGGAGGATTTGGGCAACACTACTGGCCAGTGGGATCTCTATGGATCAGATGCCCCTTCCCCTTACAACCCTCTTCAGGTTTTATACCTCTCCTTCTTTTGATGCCTATTGTTTAGGTAGTTTTCCTACATAGTGTTAATTGGTTGTAATGATGAATGGTTGAATTGGTGCAGAGCAAGTTCTTTGAGACATTTGCAGCTCCATTCACCAAGAGAGGATTGTTGCTCAAGTTTCTGATACTCGGCGGTGGGTCCCTCCTCGCATACGTCAGCTCGACCGCTCCGCCTGAACTCTTGCCGATCAAGAAAGGCCCTCAACTTCCTCCTAAGCTAGGACCCAGGGGAAAGATATAAGCTTCAGCCTTTGAACTCTGAAAACCTTATCATCTTAAATATTGTCTCTTTTAATTCTTTTTGCTTTGTTGACATGTAAGTACTTTGGGTCGTTTGTGTATCGGGTTGGAATTCCTGGTATTTCGATCAAGTGTCAAAGTTTCAACCTTATAATGCTTCTCAATTGTTCCATCCTACTAACTCTTTTAAGTTAATTAAGCTATTAGTGTATGGTTCAACACTTCAACTACAATCCATTACAATTTCTAGATCAGGGCATTTGGTTTTAGTCTTACAGCAGAGGTATCTAGGGAGCTTCATAACTATATCTTGCATGAAATGATCTTAATCCGGAAGAAATCTTGCCTTGAATAATTACATCATCTGCTTTCATAGTCTCCAAATTAACTGCATTGCTTCCGTCTCAGTTTTCATTTATGATTTGAAGCTTATAAAACTATTGTTTATGAAATGTTTTATAAAGTACTCATCTAATTGCAGAGTACCTTAAGACAGTGTAATTGGTTGAGTACTTAGTAATCAGATGCTTGATGTTGTGCTACCTTTGGCCATCTAATCAAGCGGTTTAACCTTCAAAGGTACTACCTAGAGATCACCGAGTGTTTACGTACCGATTGGGGTCGGAGCATAGGAGCCATTTGTGCTTGGCGTTTAAAGTGAGACACCAAAGACTAAAATTAATACAGCTTAATTTGTTTGTTGATTTGTGGTCACTTTCTTCCATCTAGTTTCGTATCTTGACTTTTAACAAGATCATGCTCGTCCTCTTAAAATCCCACATTGATATCGTCGGCCCATACTCGAATGGTTTAGTCCATACCTTTTCTCAAACTTGAAATACTCCACAGTAGTAAACACAAACGTACATGGCACCATTGGCACGTTATTTACATGCATGCAGATGATCCACATACTAAATCATATATATATATATATATATGCATATAATAATACCGCAATCCCACAAGGCACAAATCACACACCTTGGTCAATGGTCAGGCATAGGCATAGCAAGATTCTTGAAGCTAGTAAACCCTCCATCCACAACCAAATTATGGCCCGTCACGTACTTAGCCTCGTCCGACGCCAAGTACACCGCCGCCTTCGCCGTACGTCCACCTCCTCGCACCTCGCTCCCGCCAGCACCCCCAACCCCGCCACCATCTCCACCAAGTCCTCCTCCGTCTTGCCCGGATAAAACACCTTGAACTGCTCCAACACCATAGGCGTCCCTATGGGGGCGGGCGAAACGCAATTGATCCGAACCCCGTGCCCGCAGAGCTCGCTCGAGGCCGCCTTCACGATCCCAGGGACCGCGAACTTCGAGACGCTATACGGGTACGGGCCGAGCCCACCCATGAGCCCGCTTATGCTAGCCGTGCACAGGATGGAGCCCGATCGGGCCGGTACCATGATCCGGGCCGCGTGCTTGACCCCGGCCATGGTGCCCCGCACGTTGACCCGTAGGACCGAGTCGAGATGGTCAAGGTCAAGGTCGACGATGCTGGGCGGGTAGGCCTGGCCCGAGACGCCCGCATTGTTGTACATGATGTCGAGCCTACCGTGGCGGGAGACGGCTGTGTCCACGGCTCGGGCCACATCGGACTCGTTGGTGACGTCGCAGAGGACGAAGTATGCGCCCGAGCCGAGGTCGGACTCGGCTTGGGCGCCGCTGGTTGGGTTGAGGTCAGCGACGATGACGTGGGCACCCTCTTGGATGAATTCATGGGCCGTGACTTTGCCTATTCCGCTTGCCCCTCCTGTTATTAGAGCTACCTTCCGTTGTAGTCTACCATAGGTTATACAGTACGTATATTAATTGTTAGAAGAAAAAATACGGCTGACCTACAAAAATAGTGAAGGAAGAGATAAACTAAAGTAATCATAATTAGCCTACTAAAAACGATCGACCGATCTAGAGGCTTGGACAGTGCAATTTGATCAAATGAAAACGTGTGAGCAAGGACCACCTAGGCATATACTGTATTAGGGCAATATAAGACTGAGGATGCATATATGGTCCAACGTTTAGGAGTTGGGACTTATGCGGTTGGGAATTAATTGGGACGAGAATCTCATTATTGCATATGCTAATTGCTTTCTCGTTTTTCATCTTAGATGTTAAAATAAATAAATATGTTGGTGAATCATTACAAGTTAAGTGGGTCGATCACTTTGGCATTTCGGAGGAGTTATTGGTAGTGTATGATTAATGTGGTGTTGTGGTTTTGATGAGTGTTGGAATTAGTTTGGACCATCCTATATTAATTTGCTTGTAGTAGTTGATCATTTCAACGGCCCCCATTTCATTTATATTACACAAAATAAGTGCATCATATGTTTTTTTTCGATCAGATAAGTGCATCATATGTTGCAGCTGACTCGAAACCAAAAAATAGATCAACAAAAGGTAAAGGTTACTAGCTAGCTAGCTAGACGCGCAATCGATCCATTCAACTACTAACCAAAAGCATTAAGTTATAATTATAGCGAAGACATCAACTAATTAATCCTTTCCACACTTGAAACTAGATAGTGGCCCTAGTGGGTCATGATTCACGAAATTTATCTCTTTCACGTATGATCTAATTAAACAAAAAAGACAACTATTTTGCTATAAATAAAGTAGACATCGAGCTCGATCTTATTGACCAGAAGAAAAAGAAAAAACAACAACTATATATCATATGCAACACACAGCTAGCTAGCTAGTAAGTTATGGCATATATATATATAGGGTCAGGTTCTATAGTGGACAGCTTCCTATAGAGAATCAGTGGACAAATCTTTGTAATGGATGGATGGATTTGCATCTTCAATAATAATTAATAAGAAAATAGAAATAAAAATCAAAAATAGGAGAAATTCTCTCCCATATTTTGTAACCACCCAAATCACAATTTCCATAGAAGACGCATCTGCGAATTGAAGACGCACGCCGTTGCAGACGCCATAGAAGACGCCATAGAAGACGCCATTGAAGACGCCATTGCAGACGCCATTGAAGATGCCATAGAAGACGCCATTGACGACGGCCATTGCAGCGTCCTCCAACGCATCTGCGATAGTTCCGCCATTGCAGCGTCCGCCATTGCAGTGTTCCGGCGACTGGCGATAGATCGCCTGCTCACCGGCCACCACCATTGCGCCAGCCACATCGAGCCACCATTGCGCCGGCCGTCGCAACACCGATTCGTCGGAGCCCCCGTCCAAACCACGGCAACGAACCACCCCCCGTCGGAACCACCACATCGAACCACCAAGTCGCCAAATCCACCACGAACCACAACGTTTCCAATTATTAATCGTATAATGGCATCAGGTAAATTTGTATATAATTTTTTTATTATGTATTTGATTGATTGGATTTAGTATATGTCGTGAATTTATGTATAAATTGTTTATGTGACCTATTTCTACAGATCAAGATGTATATATATAAAGTAATATTGTATATGATAACCTGAGGAATGTATATACGAAATTTGTTGTTGCTTGGTTGTTTCTGTGACCTATTTCTACGGATCAAGATGTATATATGTCCAATAATATTGTATATGACAACCTGAGGGATGTAAATACTAAATTTGTTGTTGCTGGATTGTTTTGTGACCTATTTATACTGAAATTTGACGTGGCTGGATTGTTTAGGTGAACCATTTCGCCGGCCGTCGGAACCACCAATTCACTGGAAGGCCCCGTCGGAACCACCACATTGAACCACCACGTCGCCAAAGCCACCACTAACACCACGTTGTCAATTATTGTATATATGTATAGTAATATTGTATATGACAACCTGAGGAATGTATATACGAAATTTGTTGTGACTGGATTGTTTATGTGACCTATTTCTAGAGATCAAGATGTATATGTGTACAGTACTATTGTATATGACAACCTAAGGAATGTATATACAAAATTTCTTGTGGTTGTATTGTTTATATGACCTAATCTACTTATCAAGATGTATACATGTAAAATAATATTGTATATCACAACCGAAGGAATGTATATACGAAATTTGTTGTGGTTGGATTGTTTGTGACCTATTCCTACAGAATAAGATGTATATATGTATAATATATTGTATATGACAACCTAAGAAATGTATATACGAAACTTGTTGAGATTTCGAACACGGGAACGGCGCCGCCGGAACACTCAGACAACAACATCACTTGATGGCGGCGATGACACGAGCAAAGCCGACTATGGGGCCGGCGATAGCAGCAGCAGGGTGGAGGTGTGACGGTGTGCGAGGGGCGGCGGCAAGATCCCACACTTAGCCCAAATCCGGATCTGGGCAACCGTTTAGCGAAGAGACGAACGAGATATGGGGAGCCGACGGCGCAAAAGAAGAGAGAAACCGACGGCGGCGGAAGCTGTGGAGAGGCGGCCGGCGACTTGGAGGCGAGAAAAGGTAGGGCCGGTGGTTTTGTGTGGGCGAGAGGATGAAGATGACGATTGAAGAACGGGATCCACGAAAATCCGAACAATTCTTCTGATTTTTCCAAATTTTCAAAATTAATCACCACTTCCTATAATTAAGGGATTGGTTTAATTTTGAAATTGTGTCAAATTTGTAGGGGTAATCTGAGCCCTTCATTAGCTTAACATCCAATGGCCTATAATTATCCACTAGTTCACCAATATTTAGGTGTTCACTATTGATCTTTATTATATATATGTACGTTATTCTGCCACTAATACTAATTCTAGCTAATGAGTATGGACTATGAATACATTACACTACTATATAGATAGATATTTATCCGACCAAAAAAAAATAAAAAAATAGATAGATATTTATAACTTATAAGTGACAATGAATAACTAACTTGGCAAGTGTCAGCAACAGATCGAAAATACAACTATGCACACATGCAGCTAGCAAGAATGTTACCACTGAAAGTGACAAAACAATGAATGAATTATGTGAGTTAACAACGAGGAGATCGAAGAAAGAATCTTGAGGACTAGATGAGTTAAATTATTTGAAGATCGATCCAATGCGCGCATATGCATGCGCCTAATCAATAATTGAATTGTTTCTACCAAAAAAAGTTAGAGAGTTATAATAATTGAATTGCATTAATTGGGGACCCAGTACTTTTCGTGAACTAATTAAGATGGATTTGGGTTTTGTCTGGATCAAGTGAAAAACAGTAACACAGCTGTAATGTCCCTGATCTATGTTCCTAGGATCATGCAAACTCTGTAAGATGGCTTCCAACAAATAAACATGAACTCAGTCGTGTAACTAAGTTACCATGCATGTTGAATAGCCATTTTAGATAAGTGCTAGTAAAACATACTGATATATGGACCAGCTAGCTAGGTAGGCAGCTATAATTATAGCCTAATGTAACTATACAGCATAGCTCACAATAACAATTCTAAGACTTCTATGAAATGTACACTTAGTGCGAAGCATTACCTTAACATATTAATGTTTCGATTTGCTTAAAGCATCTATATCCTTTTTTTTTCTAGGGCCAAATGCCCTATATATAGCTAGAGAGAGAGAGAGAGAGAGAGAGAGAGAGAGAGAGAGAGAGAGAGAGAGAGAGAGAGAGAGAGAGAGAGAGAGAGATGATTCACCATCAAGGCATCAATCACTACTTTACTTAAAGTCTTGGTTTTCCTATAATTAATTAGTGTGAACAAGATCATATAGATGCTTAATAGAATACCTAGCTAGCTAACATAGAAAAAGATGGCTACGTTCGTAAGGCTAGTTCGAAACTCAATAATCTATGTTTCTATGTGTCATTTTGTGTATGTACGTAATGATCTTGTAGTAGCTAGAGTTTGGTTGTTTAATTAGTTTAACCCGTGTTCTTAATTTGCATGTTACATTTGAAGATGCAATACATATTTATCTTCCGAGCCTCTCTGTTACCTACTATGGAGATTAGAAAATGGAAACCGTCTAATAGAGAGATCTCTTAGATTCTGTGAAAATGGAGACAAAAGAAAGAAAACAGAATCTCAACTCTCGTTTCATTACTCAGCTATGAGCTAAGCTCAAGCTATTTATTACAACTGAATTCCTGAACTAACCGGTTTACTAACAGCTTTAACCTATAAACCGGTTCACACATATTACTAATGCTAACATCCCCCCTCAAGTTGGAAGTGATTCATGTAAAGGAATCAATGCCAACTTGTTTACAGCATTAGTATGAAGAGCATTAGGCAAAGCCTTTGTGAATACATCTGCTACTTGCAAAGAAGTAGGAACATGAGTTAAAGAAATAAGACCATCAAGCAATTTAGCTCGTACATAATGGCAATCCAACTCTATATGTTTAGTTCGTTCATGATATACAGGATTTTTAGCTGTGTAGATGGCAGCTTGTGAATCACATTTAACTGGAATAGGCTGAACATTAGGAACATCCATTTCATGAAGTAACCTACTAAGCCATGCCAACTCTGCTGTGACCTTTCTAAGAGACCTGTATTCAGCTTCTGCAGAGGATAAGGACACAGTCACTTGCTTCTTTGACTTCCAGGAAAGAGGAGCACCTCCTAGAGAAATATAGAAACCACTAACTGATCTTCTTGTTGTTGGACAAGATGCCCAATCTGAGTCACAAAACGCTTGAAGCTCAAAATTAGACTTAGAATTTAGCAAAATTCCCAATGAAACAGTTCCTTTCAAGTACTGTAAAGTGTGCATTGCTGCATCCCAATGTACACTTGTAGGAGACTGCATAAATTGACTCAGATGTTGAACAGTAAAAGCTAAATCTGGTCTTGTATTCACCAAGAAATTCAACTTTCCCACTAACTGCCTGTATGAAGTAGGATCATTTAAAGGAACCCCAGAACCAGGTTTAAATTTTACTGAACTATCCAATGGTGCAGCCATACTCTTGACATTGTCAGGACAAAATTCTCTGAGAACCTCCTTAATAAACTTTCTCTGAGTAATTACAATACCTTGTGATGTATGCAAGAACTCCATCCCTAAAAAATAATTGAGATTTCCCAGATCTTTGATACTAAACTGGTGATGGAGGAAATCTTTGACCTTGGCAATTTCCAATGCATCATTGCCAGTTACTAAAATATTATCAACATATATGACAAGGAATATTGTTGAAGAATCTGACTTCTTATGGAAAAATGAATAGTCATTAAGGGATTGAGTAAAACCTTGAGAAAGAAGAGCCTCTGAAAGCTTACTGTACCACTGTCTTGAAGCCTGCTTCAATCCATACAAACTCTTGTTCAGTCGACATACTTTGTTAGGGTATAAATGTTGCAAACCAAGTGGCATCTTCATGTAAACCTCCTTATCAATGTCACCATGGAGAAAGGCATTGTTTATATCTAGCTGAGACATAAACCAACCTCTCTTAACAGCTGTAGCAACAAGAGATCTTATAGTAGTCAATTTAGCCACTGGTGAAAATGTTTCTGTGTAGTCAATTCCAGCCTTCTGAGTACACCCTTTGATAACCAATCTTGCTTTACATCTTTCAACAGTACCATCTGCCTTCAATTTCAGTTTGTAGACCCATTTTGAACTAATAGGTTTCTTCCCTTTAGGAAGATCAACAATATCCCAAGTCTGAACCTCTCTTAACAGCTGTAGCAACAAGAGATCTTATAGTAGTCAATTTAGCCACTGGTGAAAATGTTTCTGTGTAGTCAATTCCAGCCTTCTGAGTACACCCTTTGATAACCAATCTTGCTTTACATCTTTCAACAGTACCATCTGCCTTCAATTTCAGTTTGTAGACCCATTTTGAACTAATAGGTTTCTTCCCTTTAGGAAGATCAACAATATCCCAAGTCTGATTCTGTTTAAGAGCCTTCAATTCAAGTTGCATTGCTTGATCCCACTCTGGAATGGCTGCTTGCTCATAGGAAACTGGCTCAACAAAGGTGTCTAAAGAGGATAAGGTTTGTTTAGATGTGGTAGAAAGGGCTGAAAAAGAAATGGTTGAAGTAGGAAAATCCTCAAAACTGGAAGAGACAAAATTACAGAAATAATCTTTCAAATGTGAAGGAGGCTGAAAATGCCTAGTAGACCTTCTTAAAGAAGGAAAATCTGGAGGATTATTAATAGGTGGAGGAGGAACAGGTTGAAATGGTTGAACAGGTTCTGGAAGGACTGGTTCATGTGAAAAAGACTCATCGGAAAAAGGGATATCTGTTTGATCAGAAATAGGTAAAGGTAGCATAGGAAGGTTACTAGAATGGGAAATATTAGAAAAAGGGAAAACAGTTTCATGAAACTGAACATCTCTAGATATAAACACTTTTTGTGTCTCGAGATTGTACAATTTGTATCCCTTAACCCCATAAGGATAGCCTAGAAAAACAGAAGTAATGGCTCTAGGTTGAAGTTTATCCCTCCCTTGCTTAACTGAAGCAGCATATGCTAAGCAACCAAAACTCTTAAGATAATCATAAGAAGGAGCTTTATCATGGAGCTTTTGATAGGGAGAAATACCTTGCAAAATAGAAGAGGGAAGCCTATTGATAATATGAGTAGCAGTGAGCAAGTAGTGTCCCCAAAAAGCTAAAGGAACTTTTGACTGAAAAAGCAAAGCTCGAACAACCTCCAACAAATGTCTATGTTTCCTCTCAGCTACTCCATTTTGCTGAGGAGTATAGACACAACTTCTCTGATGAATAATTCTTGTTGAAGCAAAAAACTGAATACCCTCATGGCTACTGCCTAGCTCCAGAGCATTATCAGATCTAATAAACTTGACAACTCTGTTAAACTAAGTCTGAATCAAACTAATGAATGACTTTAACATTGAAAAAGCAGCATCCTTAGTCTTCAAAAGATGAGTCCATGTCATCCTAGTGTAATCATCCACCACAGTTAAAAAATACCTATAACCTTCCACAGGTGCAGTCTTATATGGACCCCAAGTGTCAATATGAAGAAGCTCAAAAGGATAAGTGGAAGATATTTGACTATGAGGAAAAGGTTTTCTTGTCATTCTTGCTTTAGCACAAATATCACAAGAAACAAGTACATCTTTATTGAAACTTGCTGAAGGAAACAAAGTCTTCATACTAGACAAAGGTAAATGTCCTAAACGTTGGTGCAACAATTGCACATCTTTATTCTCAGAAATACAAACAGAAATATGTGATACATCTGTAGGAACATATCTTGAAGAATCTGCATCTTCTGTCCTAACTGCATTGACAATATAAAGTCTGTTCTTCACTCTACCAAGCAGCAAACTCTTCCTCAAATGATGACCCTGCAGCCAGCAACTTCCAGAATCAAAACAAGCAACACAATTCATCTGAACAGCCAGTTTGTTGACAGAAAGCAAGCTGAACTTAAACTCTGGCACATACAAGACATCTCTCAACACAATTTCATCAGAAATTCTCACAGTACCAGCCAATTTTACCACTAAAACTTTACCATTTGGCATAGAAATAGACACTGAGCTTGACAAAGAATGCATTTCAGAAAAGAAATCCATATTGAATGTCATATGGTCACTTGCTCCGGTATCAATAATCCAAGTAGACTTTGAAAACAAAGATCTAGAAGAATTAAATGATGAAGAAAAGCAAGATATACCAGCCATGTGTGCCAAAGAATGACCATTAGAAGCTCCAGAAGTCTTGTTAAGCAAAGACATAAGCTGAGAATACTGATCAGAAGATAACCCTGGAACCACTGAAACACTTTCACCTCCTGCCTCTTGAACTGAATGAGCATTAGATGAACTAGGCCTTGCTTTGGCACCTTTATCAGGATAACCTATGATTTTATAACATCTATCAACAGTGTGATTCGTCTTTTTGCAATGAGTACAAAAGAAAGACTTTCTTGGCCTGTTCTGAGCAAGGTTAGCATTACTAGAATGCAGTTGACCTGAATTATCAGAATGAACATTCAAAGAAGAAGACTCCAATAGCAGCTTACTAGCAGAATTAATGTCACGCTGCTTTTCTTCTTGTCTCAACATAGAATAAGCCTGATGGACAGGCGGCAAAGGATTCATCATCAATATATTTCCACGAATAGCAGAATAGGAATCATTAAGCCCCATCAAGAACTGAAGCAAACGCTGTTCTTCATTCAATTTGCGCACAGCTTCAGCCAAACCACAAGAACATGGAGGCAAATCACGCATTGAATCCTTTTCATCCCATAGGCTCTTTATTCGAGTAAAGAAATCAGAAATTGAATCAGAGGATTGAAAAATCGTACTTATCTCTTTCTCCACTGAATAAAGATGAGCACCATTGGCTTGAGAAAACCTAGCTTCAAGATCTTTCCAAATCTGCTTAGCATCTCCAGAAAGAAGAAAGGACTCTGCAAGATCCTTTAACATGGAATTGAGCAGCCAAGATGTAATCATGGCGTTACACCTCTCCCATCGAGCAAAATCCGGCGAATTCTCAGCTGGTTTCGCTACTGTGCCGTTCAAGAAGCCGAACTTGTTCTTCGCCTTCAGAGCGATCATGATCGAACTCCTCCAAGCGTAAAATCCAGTGCCTTCAAACACCTTATTGGAGAGGACCATTCCCGGATTATCCGAGGCATGGATGTACAATGGATTGTTAGGATCCATTTTCACAAATCAGAAACAATCAATCGGAGAAAAAACAAGAAATCCGATCGAACAAAGAATCAATCGCTCAGAAACGATTGTTCAAACGAAATCAAAACTCTCAGAACAGGAAATTGAATCAAAGTTGAATGAAACGCAAAGATCGAATGCCTATGGCTCTGATACCATCTTAGATTCTGTGAAAATGGAGACAAAAGAAAGAAAACAGAATCTCAACTCTCGTTTCATTACTCAGCTATGAGCTAATTAAGCTCAAGCTATTTATTACAACTGAATTCCTGAACTAACCGGTTTACTAACAGCTTTAACCTATAAACCGGTTCACACATATTACAAGATCGAGAGAATTAAGTGGTATATATAAAGGGTGTGCATTAAAAAAAACTGACCGGCCAGAACGAGTAGTAGTTGAACCAAATCTGGCTGCTTGGGTGCATAGCAAGAGGTGGCTTTCATGTCCACCAAACCCAGATCCCACTCTTCTCAGCTTTCTATACGTACGTACCCACATACCAACACACAACGACAGAAAGCACCCTCATATAATTAGCTGCAAGAATTTTGATGACTAATTATATTTGTTGATCAAAACGCATTATGCAATTTCAATTAGAGCCAACAAGTGAAATTATGTTGTTAATTGTAGACTGGTCGGATCGAATGGATCGCACCTGCTCAACAACCTCAGCATGTTGCAGTTGGCGATATATAGCTGCTACCAAGTTTTTGAGAGGAGACAATTAAAGACCCCAAATTCATGCACAAATTGAGATAGGCAGATAGAGAGAGCGAGCGAAAGAATGAAAGGATGAGGGTGCAGAGTACTGCTCAAGAGTCCCCCTTTTATAGGCCCCGCTTTGCTTAATTAATTAGCTTTTGCTACTCCACCACATCTCATCGTAATTAATTAATTCCATTACAACAATTTACTGCTCTCTCGGCCATTCATTCGATCACATCCTGACTAACCACTGATTACGTATAAATTACTGCCTGGACCACTCCAAGTAACTAATATGTCAGCATTTAGGTCGTAACATACTACTTATTCATTACAACCTGCATCCTTGACCACCTACTACTAGTTACTCCGTATAACTTATAGCTACATTTTTGGTCCCAAAAAAGGACCCCTTACTTATCCATGCACCAATTAATGCGTTTGTGTGATTTGTAAATTAAAATTAATAATTGTTTTAACTTATTTATCTTAATAAAAAATGTAATTAATCGATACATAATTTGTTGTTAGATTTCTGAGCATTCTAGTCAACGTACAGCAATTTGGAATTTTCACACCAAAAATAGGATGCCAAACAGCTAGCTAGTTCGGTAGGTTTGAATGCGTTGGTGTAGTTGTATGAAAAAAAACTGCAGTGTCCACGCTCATCTCAGTCTCACACCACCACAATTTCAATTCCCCCCCTCAAATCCCTCCATCTTACTGTTCCTCCCCCAATTTCCAGATCTCAGATCTAGGGTTTTTCCTCCTCTATCCACGTCCTTTGTCGCTTTCCGTCCGAGAGCTACCTAGATTTTGACTTACCTCTAAACTCCCCAAATAAGGAACCCTAATTACTCGATTCCCCGATTCGTCCTGTTCTTCGCACCAGCTCCGACCTAAGTTTGTCGCATGGGTGCAAGTCAATCAGTGCAAGTGGTGGACGACGACGACGACGAAGAAGAAGAGGAAGAGGAGGAAGACGATGAAGAAGAGCGCAACGCTCGAAGGGGGGGAGAGCCAGAGGTGAAGAAGGTCCTTCAGCAGGAGCCAGAGATGCTCCCTTGCTACGCATCGGCTTCGCCTCTATCCCCTCAGCTCTCCTCCCTCGGAACCCCTCGCTTAGGGCCTTCCATCAAGGTCTGGGATCCCTACAATGTCCTTGCTCCCCCGCCGTCTTTGCCACCCCACCATTTCTCCCGGAATTACTCCTTCGACGCCCCCGATGACCGCGGATTGGTGGCCGTCACCGAGGTTTACTTGGTTTGCCATGGGGAATCGGAGCTCAGTTTGAGGCCCGAGGTGATTGCTGGTAGGAGCCCTAGCTCCGGGTTGACGGCTAACGGGAAACGGCAGGCGAGGGCTTTGGCGGTGTTTCTCAACTCCCAGGGGGTGAGGTTCAATGCGGTTTACACTTCTCCTCTGGATCGTGCTCGGGATACGGCGATCTCCGTCTGCCAGGTAGGGAAGATCTGGTCTTTGATTGGCCTTTTTTTCTGATGGATTTTGAGTGAAGTGTGGATCTGAAATCCTGTTTGGTTTCTGCATGCGGGCTGATTGTGTTGATGGATTTTGATTGGTAGTGTTAGCTTAGCTTGCTAGAATGTGCAAATGTAGTAGCTTGGTGAGTTGGTGGATGATCTTTAAGATACCTCATGATTGTTTTTTTGCTACTCTGAATGAAGCCTGTTACTTGTGATATGGACGTGGATGGAAAGGTGAAGTTGAAATGTGAACATAAGAATTAGTATTCTACCGGAAGTAGAAGCTGTATGTTTACTGAAGAGTACGTAAATTACTGAACAAGGAAACTTACCCCTTTTCTTGAATAACAAATTGAGCTGTATCATTCGATCGGGGCTGTGATGAGGAATCAAAATTTGGTTTATATGCTGATAGGTAAGTAAGTGTGATGGCCAGTAGTCAGTCTTAGTAAATATACTGAACAATATAAGTTGGGGATAATCACCAAACAAGATTAGTCCGACTAGCCTTAGCTAGATTTTAGTCAATAATTTACGACATCAGTTTGGCATTTGTGCTCTCTATGGGTCTTTGCAGTGAAGCTTCTAGTGGGATTGCTCTTTGAGCTGTAAACCGTTGTTTGTATATAAAGAAAGCGCAACTATTTGTTTCCCTGTAAGTTATTTCAATGTATGTATTATCCTGCACTATCTAAATTTGCTATGTCACATGATAAGAGCAAGACAGGGCATTTTGATAACGAAATAGAGAAATAGAGCTTTCCCTGACTTATGCTAAAGCTGAAGTCAAGATTTCCATAAAAGAACGGAATCAAGATATTTACCGAACAGTGAAATGTATATACTGGCAAAAGATAATTGAATGTTAAAACTAAGATTCACTTTGTATTTAGAACTTAAGAATATTGATTTTTGCTAAACCTGACACATGAGTTAATAGGTGATATTGTCTTAGTTATGAGCTTAACATCTATCTGCTGTTGCTACAGACTGGTCATGGACAATCATTAAAATTTGGACAAGTTTGCTATTTTTCTGTCTGCCCCTTGTTCATTGCATTCACTTGATGAAAATAATTTTGCTTTAATAAGGGCTTCAGAAATTTGATTTATGTGTTATCTACTTATAAGTTTTTGTGATGATTATTTTTTACTGTCAAAGTACTGCCCCAGTTCACTCGCAGGTGTTTCTGATTGATTTGTGACTTGATTGCTTTGAACTAAACTAGCTAGTGCTTCAGATTTTTGGCCTTGCATTAATCACTGCATAGAATAAAAATGTGCAATATTGCAATCTTAAAGATCAATGCTTTAAATACATCTTATTTTACCAGCTTGTGTGTGTTGTATGGCACCTTTCATGTTTAATAGCACACATGAAATTGGCTCATCATTCATCAGCATTAATCAATGCCTGTATATTTCTTGAGTTGTAACTTTGACTTGTTGCGCTTCCTTGGACGCAGAGCATAAAATTGATGGATAAAGATATAATCTCCTTATTATAGTCTGTGTAAACCCTCATTTTATCAATTTATATCAGAATATGGTGCTTCTCATTGTTTAATGTCCAAATTCATTGTGGTTTATAATTTAGTTTCGGTTACACATATCAGAATATGACAATATTTTTAACAAGATTAATTTGTTCTTGCAATGCAGGAGATGAGCTTTACTGAGCAACAGATACAAACATCAGATGCACTTACAGAGATAAGTGAGGGCCTTTGGGAGGGCTGCTTAAGATCAGAAATATACACCTATGAAGTGTTAGGGTTAATTGACAGACTCCAACCCGACTTCTCAGCACCTTCTGGGGAATCCCTTAGGGAGGTGGAATTCCGGTTGTCCCAGTTCCTAAATAAAACCCTCCTAGGTCTTCCTGAGAAGCTCAAGTCTGACCTGTTATCCCCATCCCATCAGAATGAGAACCAGGGATTTCCCCAACAAAATGATGGGCCTTCATCTTTTGCCCCACCACCACCACAATGGGATTTGCTTAGTAGTAGGCACCGACAATTGTCAAGGAAGAAATCCGGTAAAAGCAGGCTGCAAGTTGTAACAACAACAACCAGTGATAGTAATCATCATCACTACCCAGAAGAGGAAATGTCCCCACAGAGTAGTAATGTTCAACAAAGCATGAGCTCATCTTGCTGTGTTGGCGTCTTCACTCACTCGGTTCCCATCAAGTGTGTTCTAACTGGGCTTCTCGGTTGTAGCCCCTTGATGTCGCATAAGATCTGCATAGATGACTCTTCTGTGACTGTGTTGCAGCATTCTTATAAAACCGGGTGGCAGGTAAAGAGATTGAATGACACTGCTCATCTTCGGCTTCTCTAGCTCAGTCCGAGTTAATGGCGGTTGATGTTTTGTATGAATTCCTGTACACAATCTTTGCTGTTGATTGATGGCAATGCCCTCCTGCTTCTTGTTTCTTGTGTTACATTATTTCCAGGCTTGAGACTCCCTGAGCAGTTAGAAGACAAGGATGGAGTTGGATCACTGTGTTGGGAGTGATTCTTTCCATTTGTATCATTAACAGGAATCTATGATCATATTATATATTTATACATTTTGTATTTTGGGAATTGAAATGAGAAGCTCAAGATTTCCGATTCTATTTGACGTATTGATTTTAAATCCTGTCGGCTGAAGGATGTGTTACTCGTGTATGTTGGATGTGTGTAAGCCAATTTCATGTAAATTTCAGGTTGAATTATCGGCAGCTTTGATAGTCCTAAATCTGATTTATTTTTCACTAAAGCTTTCTTGTTTCGTAGCTTTCTTGTGGGATTACTGTACTATACATTAAAAGTTTACTTGTATAGTAATATTGTGGATTAAAAGCTCGCATTTTAAGCTGTCATTGTCACACACTATGGTTAGGGCTGGTTAGAGATAGATGTCTGTCAACAGATGATTAGGGCATGTAATTTATCAAATCAAAGTGTATTTAAATATTAATAAATAAATGCAAAAGGTGATCTATGTAGTAGTAACATTTAGAGTGCTTTTTAAAATAATTGAAGCTGTCACATTCTATTTTAGCCAAACAAATTATTTGGACCTTGACCATATCTTGTTACCCACTACCAAGGATTTACTGATTTTAAAAACTGAAAGATATTCTAATTGGTTTGCTAGCTAGCTAGCAATGCACAGCCCAGAAGAAAAAAAAAGTGGACTTATGATTCTTTTTAGGTTTAATTGGTGAGGATTAGGGATTATCATTGGATCAACCAATACTGATTAGGTTAAACAAATGGCCCAATTAGATCTCTCATAAACATAATTTAGTAATTTTACATCGATTAGAAAAGATTTTGTCACAGCTGGCTCATCGTATAGACTAGGAGCATGTCTAGCTAATCAAGATATTGGCATTGGATCAACCAATGTTGATTAAGTTAAGAAAAATTGCCCAATTAAGCCTCCCATGATAATAATTTAGTAAATTCTACATCGTTTAAGAAAGAGCTTGACACAATTGGCTCATCTTATTATGGAGCATGTTTATTAGTGTTGGTTGAGTAAGGTTTATTAGAATTGGTTGATCAGTCTTCTTCCTCTTGAGATAACTTATGGTGGGGGTGATTGTTGACAAAAATAATTTATCATATTTCGGGTGGTTAATTGCAAAATAAGATATATAATGAGTGAATTATGTAAATTTATTCTGAAAGATCTCACTGATTAATGGCTCAAATCTTTTTAAAGCTTATAACCTACGCCGTACATATTTGTTTGTTCACATCTCCAACGAACACATGATATGGGTTCATAGTTAGGTCTCTATTGTTCAATCACATGCTCGCTCAATACCGATATACCTACAATAATTAAGTCTAGATTACGGAGCTTAAGTATATAGCCCTTAGGATTATTACATTAATTAATTTCACTAATCTTATCCCGGTCGCCCAAATTTCCTTTAGCTTTACCTTTTGGCTTTTGGGGGTAGCTTTGCTTTTGCTTCTTTGGTCTCTCACGCCTCTCATCCCCTCTCGTCTTTCCCTATCTTTTCCGCTCAATTAGCCTCCAAATCTCGAGCATTTTCCGGGAAAAATCTGTCCCATCTCTATAATCTTTCGCTTTCTTTTTGTCAGTCAATTTAATCAGATCTTCTTCTTCCTCAGATCCAAACGCTCAATTCGATCTCCCGTTGGAATCTTACATTTTATAGTTCCCCGGGATTTTTCCAGTTTTCTTCCAGATTCGCTAGTTGTTGCGAAGTGGTTTTCAATTTTCCACTTCGTTTTAGTTTCTGCACTCGTCTGGATTTGTTGTAATCGTTCAATTTCTATCTCTGTTGTGGTAGCTGTTCTCGGTGTATGCTTTTGCCTTTTATGTCGAAGTGCGTTTTTTGTGTGGTTTTCGACTGATTGGTACTTTTAGGTCAAAGTTGGGGGTTAGCACTCTGTGTATGTGATTCTATTTTGTTTGCGAATCTTGCTGGCTTAGTTGGTTTTGGATCTGGTTGTAGTGGAAATTAGGTTGATTAGGTGTTGTATTACGCCTGTACACTAAGTTTGATTGAGAATCTGGAGATATTCAATCTGGATATAAAGAAGGTCTTCGAGCTGAAACGAAGTGAATTATAAGGGGCTCTTACTTTTGGAAGTTCTTAGCTCGTGGTTTGATTTCTGGTTAACGTCGTCCACTTGATCGCAATTCAAGAGAAAAAAGAGCAAGCTTGTTGTTCTTCTGTGCAAGCTTGTACTTGTAGTGGCAAGCGTTTTCATCATGGATCATGTAATTGGTGGGAAGTTTAAGCTTGGCAGAAAGATTGGAAGTGGTTCATTTGGCGAACTTTATTTAGGTACCTAACTAGTTCTAATGTAGAAGCATATATTTATACACTTTATTTTCGAAGTATGCTTATTAATGTGGTGTTTGTTTTCTCCTGTTGGTGATATTTTGCAGGTGTTAATGTACAGACTGGTGAAGAAGTTGCTGTTAAGCTGGTTTGTTTGATACTTTTATTTTATCCTTCAAGATTGATGCTTTATCTTGCTGGTTAATTTACAGTGGTTAATGAAACTAGAAATACTGCTTTATATGTGATTGTCCTCAACGAGTTAGTGATCCCAGGTTCTGGTTTGGGACTTGGGAGTGTATAATCCAAACAATTGTTGGGAGTAAATCTTGTAAAATTGATTTTTTGGTTTCCATCTCGAGTATTCATTTTTGTATGGCCGTAATGAGGCCTTAGCATTGCTATGTTGAACCTTGTATCATAGAGCATGATACTCATAGCTCACCAAGTATTTTGTCACACAGCAAGGTTTGCTTAGTTTGTGTTCAAATTATGGGCTTGATCAAAGAAGTATAACCTTCAAGAGCTGCAGCTTCTGGTTTAGGCCTTTCCCCTTTGAGTTAGAGATTGTTAAAGGCAAAGGGGCGGGAATTTATGTTCATGACAATTGATAAATCCTTAGCAATTCCTTATCCTGTCCATTTATTAGCCATTCATGTAAATGGTTTGATTTTTAAACTGCCTTTTTTTAGTCACAAATTCAAGTCTTTGGTTTCTTCCTCTGCTAACTTTGCATAAAGATAAAGCGATGTAATCTTTTCCTTTCTCAGTAAATATCTCTTGTATATAGTTTGAAGAAGCATTGCATTGTCATACTGAGTCACTGGCATTGAGATTTGTACATTGAAACACATAGAACCCATGAAAATGCTTTTATTATTCTCATTTTTGATGGTTCTTACTCCCAATCAAATGTAGGAAACAGTGAAGACCAAGCACCCCCAGCTTCATTATGAATCTAAGTTGTATATGCTTCTTCAGGGAGGCAGTAAGTCTCTCATTCTTCTTTACGCTTTTTCTTCTAATATATATATGCCTCCGTTTCTTTGTATAATTGTATTGGATGCTGATTGTTTTATATCTGAATTTAACTCACTCCTGTTTTTAATGATGGTGCAGCTGGTATTCCCCATATTAAATGGTTTGGTGTTGAAACTGAGTACAATATCATGGTTATTGACCTTCTAGGGCCGAGTCTGGAAGATTTGTTTAACTATTGCAACCGCAAGTTCTCTTTGAAGACAGTTTTGATGCTTGCAGATCAGATGGTACAGACTTTTTGTAAGAGTAATTGTTATGTACATTAGAGTATGAGATAGGGTACTTACAGAAGTTTTTTTTAAAATTTTTTTTGTAGATTAATAGAGTTGAGTATATGCACTCCAGAGGTTTTCTACATCGGGATATTAAACCTGACAACTTCTTGATGGGCCTGGGGCGCAAAGCAAATCAGGTAATTCTTGTATCCTGTTTTGAATATTTCCTATGTTTTTGGCAATTGATGAGGCTTAGTTGCAGTCCTGTGTCAGTACTTTTCCTTTTTAGTAATTTGCTTTGTCCTTTATGCTTGTCAAGGTATATGTTATTGATTTTGGCCTTGCAAAGAAGTATCGTGATCTTCAGACACACAAACACATACCTTACAGGTATGAAATGTAAATTTCAATTTCTGTTTTTCTATCATTTAATTGTAAGCTGGTTGCTGTCCTTGGTTGTTTCATCAGCCATGATGCATTTGTTGATTTGGATACTTCGGGTTCAAGACGAGGTGTTGAGGACCTATATGGCCCCATCTTGTTAGTTCTTCTCAAGTGCTTTGTGTTGTTGTGGTATTATTGAACTGAGTGGTTGATGTAAGAAGAATAATCCTTGAAGTTGTGTATGTGCTCTTCAATAACTGGTATGTTTAGAGATTAAAAGGCAATAAATGTGGTAAATGGGAGTTCTATTCAGAGAGTCAAGTAGCAAAACTGACATTAGTCAAGTATATCCAAACTCTAAAGTTGAAATAAATCTTCATATTGGGCCACTTTCTTTTTCCCTGGGCAATTGACCTGTTGACGAGGGGCTGTATAGTTGCAAATATTCAGGAGCTCTACTCTGATTTCGTTGATGTTACTTTGTCATAGACCTTGCGTAAAAACATAGTGTCCTACTATTTGTGCACAATACAGTAGATTCTCAATGTTGACGAGGCAGTCTGATGTTGTCTTAGAAAGATTATAGGATCTTCTATCACATTGATTTGGCCACGTCATATTTAGCATAGTTTATGTACTCCATTCAGATCCAGCTGGCCACACTCTAGATTATCTTCTATACACATTGTTTCACAGCATGTTGTTGTAGCCCCTCCACTTCATTAATCCTTTATTTCCTTTTCTTCTTGATGACTTGATGTTCCTTGCTCTGCATTCAATTCTACCACGAACAAGTGGCTTTTCAATAATATGTCGGACTTTATGCTTGAAACGTGGTAAAATGTTGGACTTTATACAATATAGTAATGTTTGCCACAATTTTGACATTCTTATTTTCTGCCCATTCCAGAATCGTTATCTTTCCTGTTGGTAATTTTTTTTTTGAAGTGTGTGTAATCAAGCTCTTTGATCCTCAAAAATGTCTTGTATAAATTATAACTGGCTTGATTCTGACATTTACAGAGAAAATAAGAACCTCACTGGAACTGCCCGCTATGCCAGTGTCAATACTCACCTTGGTATTGGTAAGTTTTTTTAGTTCTCTATGATATGGTAATGAATGATTGTTTTTAGTCCTCACTACCTGAAGCCAATTAGTCGTACAAGTAGATTCGAATGAAAATTCTTTATTGTATTTTCTTTACAGAGCAAAGCAGAAGAGATGACCTGGAGTCTCTTGGATATGTGCTCATGTATTTTCTGAGGGGAAGGTAGATGAAAAGTTCAGTTTTTGAGTAGGTTCTTAACTTCACCTTTGATAGAGATGTCTGTAGTTGATGTCTGTGATTTTTTTTCAGCCTACCATGGCAGGGTCTAAAAGCGGGTACTAAAAAGCAGAAATATGACAAGATTAGTGAAAAGAAAATGCTTACTCCTATAGAAGTAAGACCCTTTCTTAAATCTATCTTATACCTTTTCACTTATAAGAAAACTTTCATATGCTAACTGAGTTTTCATAATCAATAAGCTTATGTATGCAATGTTATCAATGCCTGTAGGTTCTTTGCAAAAATTACCCCTCAGAATTCACATCATATTTCCATTACTGTCGATCATTGCGATTTGATGACAAGCCAGATTATTCATACCTGAAGAGGCTGTTCCGTGACCTTTTCATTCGTGAAGGTATTGCTATTAGCCTATTAGATCCAATCAACGCAGTGTTTTTCATATCATGGTATTGATTACTGTCTTCTTAGGATGGTGGATACGATAATGACCCTTGGGCTACTCTTGAGTGTGTTTATACAGGGGTCAATATTTGATAAATTTGAATAGCAGTTTGGCCCTTTCTAATGAAAGATCTTGGTTAGATATTCAACAAGTGAACCTTTACGGAAAGTTTGTGTTGATTTATGATTTTAGCTATAAATATATTTTTGCAGGTTACCAGTTCGACTACGTTTTTGATTGGACAATGTTGAAGTATCCACAGATAAGCTCCAGCTCTAGAGTAAGGGTCAGTGTGGTGTCTAATTTTGTCCCTTTTTTTTCAACGAATTTTCTATATGAGTTGATGTGGCATACTCTGATTATTCATGCTATACGTTATGGTTGCAGCCTGCTGTGAAACCTGCTTTAAACCCTGGACCTTCTGCAGAAAGGACTGATAGACCTTCAGGTACATGAATATGTTGATTAAATTTGTGAAAGTGTAATAACATGAAGGACTGATAGACCTTCAGGTACATGTATGCCTGTGTTTTTCAAAGTACCCTTCGTATCCTGAATTTTTCTGCATTTTAACACTTCATTTTCTATGATTGGATAGTGGGACAAGAAATCCGAGATAGATTCTCTGGTGCAGTCGAGGCATTTGCTAGAAGGAACCCTGTTACTGCATTACATGGTGACCATTCCAGGAACAAGTCCTTGGAGGATGCATCTAAAGACGCTGTGAGTCATTAGCACAAGGGTTACCCCAAACGATACTGAACAAATATTTCTAATGAACATATATTTATACTAATACCTGGCTTTTGTGTTTGTCACTTTTTTCTAGCAAGCTGATTCTGAAAGGGGGCGTAGCTCCAGAAATGGCAGTGCCTCAAAGAGACCTGTTATTTCAACAAGTAAGCCGAGTTCATCGGGTGAACTCGGTGAAAGCCGACTCAGCAGGCTTTTGTCAAGTAGTGGACGCCTTTCAACCACACAAAGGACCCAACCCGGGTTCGAGTCAAAATCTTCGAACATGGTTCGTGGCTCAACTATAAAGCCCGGTCGGGATGACGCCCTCAGGAGCTTTGAGTTCCTTTCCATTGGATCAGGGAAGAAGAAGTAAGAGATCTGGTGTAGTGCCTGACTCAAAACTGTTTTTCACCATAAGGGTAGATCAACTCTCCTTTCTGTTTTCTCCCGCCAAAAACCAAGCAACTACGTCTGCAAAATTTACCACGCCTGCTCTTCGTGTGAATATGATCTCTAGTTCTCACCGGGGTTGAAAGCATGAACTTACTACTGCAATGCTTTGAACTTCTGCTGAAGGACGTATGGGTAACCTTGAGTGTGATTTTTTTTACATACTGCACTGAGAACCCATCAGAAGAGAGAATTCCTTTTTAACTTGGAAATGTTCATACGATGAAAAATGGCAGCTGTAATAAACAACAAAACAAGGGTCTGGATTGGGCTTCTGTTTTTGCACTTTGTACTATGTTTACTATGTGAGTCAAATATCATCACATTATACTTTATTTCTTCAGCTTCTCTCTTTGGGCCTAACAGTGTAGTTGCAAATTTTCAATGTTGCATCAGATTTTTTCTATGGAACTAACCAATCAGGTCATTGCAGGATTAAAAGTCTGCATGAAGTTAGCTATATTTTGATTGCTTGTTTGATATCCTGTTTAGTTTAACTTACGGGTTTAGAGAGCTGAACATTGTCGTACTAGTCTACAACTATCACATGGGGTTTGTATAAGTCTCTTGAATGTGTACGTTAATGAACACCGCAAGAAGCTTTGTCCTACAATTTGGGGAAACCTGCAGTCCATTTTGAAAACCACATTGGATTATACAGTTTCAAGCAGAAACTGTAGCATCACCATAAGTTGATCTCAATATCGCATTTGATTTCAATATTGCATGGATCACGGAAGGGACAAAACTTGTTCATGTAATTCAAGCTTTTAGTAGTGGCTCCCTTCCATGCCTCTCATAGGGAAACAAAACTGGAAAATCAAATTTAAACTCCGAACAGAAAAGACTACAAAGGCATGTGCAGATTAATAATGAACACCATACATGAGAAATCTTATAAAACTCGGTGTCTTACTATTTCTTTCTCTAGTTTCAACAAAAAGAGAGTGATCCATGAGCACAACCATCACAAAAATTCAAAAATTCAAAACCCACTAGTTCTTAGAATCTTTTAGGCACTAGCTTTTTTCAACTTGGCAAGCTCCTGCCTGACAACTCCAGCTTTCTGCAATGTCAGCAGAAACATATAAAATCAGCAATACAGCAAACCCAAAACCGTTTGGAAAAAAATTAGACGAATCTCAAACTTCCAATTAACTTCCTACCCCAGGAACTAACGTGACCTGATCAGGCTACTAGTATAGTTGAAAAGGATTACACAGACAATTATCATTGCAAAAGGGTAAACATCTAGAGCAGAGAGACAAACCTTAATCTTGGCAAGCATAATCTTGAACCTGTCAAAGTCGTTGAGTGAAGCTCTGGTTTTCTGAACAATCAACTTCCTACCCCAGGAACTGCTCTCCCACATGTTCTTCACATCTGCCATCATCAATCCATGTTATACACACATTAAACAACACTAGCACTGGAATTCAGAGTCAAGTTTGCAATAATTATTGTTACCAGCAGCTTCCATTGCGCTGATGAGAGTTTTCTTCTTTGGCAACCTAGGGATCTCGATCTTAATGTCAGTTAGCGTAAGCCTCTTGAAGTTCATTTGGCACCTTACCATGTCGGGAGCATCAACAAGTGCCTGCAATACAACAAGCCTAGTAATAAGTCTCTTTTAAGTTCAATTCACCTCAAACTGACAAGCAATGCAATAAGAACATATTTAAAGTAAAAGCTAGCCAGACTACCTCTCCAAACAACGATATAATCAAATGATAAAGTGAATGAGATAATGTTCAGTTACAAATGCAATTTTTGAGAGCAGACAAATCTTGACATCAAGATTAAGGTAGACAGGGCACAGCCAACAGGAACTGCTATAAAAGCACATCTCCTAATGACTCATTTCGGAAACTTACTTTATTTGAAAATCAAGCAAAGTACAGAGAGACAGTGTGATTAATTAGAGCCTCGTAAATGTTCACATACAAATATACAACAGTGGAATTTATCCTACAATCCAACTCCATAGATATCTAATTAAACAAACCACGCAAATGCTCAATGAAACCAATAAACACAGGCATCTAGGCACAAACCAATCATATCCAGGCAAGGATTAACTAAAAATAATCCAATAAGCTGATCAAGTCTGAAGCTTTACATCACATTTGGTGATTTAATCAGTGAGCCTTTGTTAGATGAATACAAAGTTCAATTCTTTCCCTACACATTGTTCATAAGACTCTCAAAAATCAAACAGAAGAGGGCAAAAAGAGAGAAACGAGAAACTCACCCTGTTCTGGTCAACGACGTCGACGATGACGACGAGTCTACCGTACTCTTTTCCATAGTTGATCAGTGCAACCCTCCCGATTTCCACGTACCTAGTGAACGGCTACACACCAACCAAACCAAACGAATCTCTATCAGACCAGAGGAGATAAGTGATAGATAAAGAAACCTCACGTAAGGAGAAGGAGCTCACCATTTTCGCTGAAGCTCGAAGATCTCTGGTAGTGAAGAATCAAAGCCAAATTAACAAACGAGCACGAGTTGAACCAGAGAAGGCAATCTGTCTAGGGTTTTATGTTCTTTTGGGTTGTAATGCGAAATGTATTATCAGCCGTCCGATCTAGGGCTTTCTAGTTTTCACTAAGTGGGCTCTAGGCCCATATCTGAAATGGTTGATAAGTTCACCTTGGACATTTTCTTACAGTTTTCTCATCAATTGCTTGTGGAGATCATTTTTGGCCATTTTCTACCATAATAGTAACCACTTAATCAAAGATTTGTTGTGCCAAAAGAATAACTAGAATCATTGTAATTTTCAAATCAAGCCTACATCACAGGGTGCAACTTATTCTTAGTAAATTGTTTCACTAATGAAGAACTACGAGTCACAAAGACCAGCATTTCATTAACAAGCTAACATCAGCCTAGAGTCTCTCAAAACTAGCTGTAAAGATTCAATCTTTTTGAATAGTAAACCGGTTACATGAGAAACGCTCAGGTACTTTTGTTGATCATGAAGCCTTGAGATCATCCAATCCGATACCAGCCTACATGCAAGTCATGAAGTTGTAAACATGACAGCAAACAAAACTTCCATAGCAGATGAATAACACATTCAAAACCAATTCATAGAGGAAGCTTTGTTACCAAGAACTTGTGGTTTGCTTGAAGAATTGGCGAAAATGCTGCTAAGAACTTGTCAATATCAGCTTTGACATTGTGGCCGCTTCCTAGTATTTCCATGAACTTGTTCCTGTCAGGAGCTAGCTTAAGCGCAACCTGCAATTACAAACCCAAAACTTATTGACATCAACCAAAAGGAAAACAATGATATCATATCACATGCAACATAACACCATTGTGATGGATTTTACAGTGAAGCTTGAGCTAGCAAGCCAGCCATGCCATTTCTTGAGGGTCTTGCCATACGATTCGGTACAACACTGGGACATTGACCAATCGCGGTGTTCTTGAAGATTCCGAAACAGCTCCACCAGAAAATCCATTGCTCTGTCAAGTTAGAAAATATCAAATCTTTAGTTGTGTGTCTTCTCGTAGTCACCTGTTATGCCTAAAGAGATGTACTAGTTGTTAGAAGGACCTTGTCAACCAAAGTAAGCCATTTGTGCAGCTAGATGATCCCTTTGCTGTATTAGTTTCAACCTCAGCTTTCACCATGTTGTGCAACAGATTAAATCTGGTTGGGTCCTCAGAATACTTATTTTCCAATCTCTGCATATTCAAATTGCCCATTACCAATGATCACCATAACAAAGATCATAATAACACATAAAAGGACAAGAAACAACTTATGAAAAAACAGCTTACAGATATGTTTCCGCCAATATCAGATTTGACAATTGCCATGGCAGCGCCAAATTTGTCTAGCATGATTATAAAAAAAAAACTTCAATTCCTTGGACTACTACAAATCTCATATGGATTAACATCTATGACAGGACAAACCTATGACAGGAAGAATGTTTTTGCACACATCCAAGAAAGGCTTGGCTAAGATTTCGCCTCCCTCAGACTTGACATGTTTCATGCCTTCCAAAGCGGGTGAGAAAACAGTTTCTGCCATTCTGCAATTCACTCATACACAATAATGAGAATAGGAACAAAAAACCAGCCAATGTCTATCTTCTCTTTTCAGATTGGATGATTAAGCACAGGCTATGTATATTTCACTATATGTTTAAACAGATTCGCCAACATTAACAATGACAACATTTATGTGGAGATAAAGGAGAAGCAACCTATCCAGAAACTTGAGATCAAGAAGCGTGATCTGCAACAATATTGAAAATGGAGAGTAGAAATCACGAATGAAGATTTGATGTCTCTATAAACCCGACAAACCAATGCAGATTTTTTTCTAAATCAAAACCAAATAAAATCCCAATAATTCGAGTTCCATTCCTATCGAATTTCCAATGGGCATTCCCATCGAATTTCCAATGGGCTGTACATACTACATAGCAGTACAACTTTTTAAACGCAACACATGTCATCTTTTCATGCATTTACCTAAATAATTGATTTGTTAGTATCTCGAGATATTCATTTTTTTTAACCTGTGATGTGCAAGGAATTGTACGAAACTATTTTGAAATCATAAGAATCAATTAAGCACATCATTGAGTTAAATGGCATCATTAAATCCATGATTCAATACTAACAATCTCCTGTTACACATCATTACACAGGTTTCTTACCCACAAATGATTCACTACTAACAATCTCCTGTTACACATCAGTACACAGGTTTCTTACCCACAAAAACATACAACAAGAGACTTGTTTTCATCCTACGGAGAAGACCACAATTAAACAGGAGTCATGGGGAGCTTGTTCTCAAGAGAGCTAAATGGCATCATTTGATGAACTGCAGTTTGTGACCTTGCCATGGATCGCAAGCAAGCGAGGTGGCCGCCCAATTGGCTGTTGCAAACCGGTAGTTTACTTGCAGGCATGGTTACTTCTTTCTCCCTTGATACTGGAGCCCCAGTTGGATCCTACATACCAAAAGACACATAAAAGTCAAAATCTTGAATCCACAAACTACTAAAATGCAGGCCTTGATGAGGAGTTCTGTAATATATACCTCTAAAGACAGAAAAGTGAAATCCTGCTTGTCTGATCCGAGATTGATCTCAATGAGCTTCCTGAGATCAGCAAGGCTAGCATCCTTTGCGAGCTTCATCTTTGAGATCAACTTCCCAGGGTTGTCTTTTGTGGCCTCCCACTTGACATAAATCTCAACTGAGCCGTCAGCAGAATTGTTGTTAGCAGGCTTCATATTCTCCTTCTGTTCGGGGGACGCCGCCACACTCTTCTTCATCTCCTTGAGTGATTCAGTCAATGCACAGGGAGTTGTTCCACTTTCAAGTGGTGCAACATCTTTAACATGGGAAAGCTCCCTATAGTTTCCACAGAGTGTAAAGATGTTCTGAATTCGCAGTTTCCTTTTCTCCTCGTCCAAAGGCCCCTCCAAAGGTATGGGGCTGAGCACCCTTTTTTCCTCAATCACTTCCTTCTCAACTTCTTCTTCATCCTCTGGAATTGAGTTCATTTTTTCATCTTCGTCTTCTAACTCTTCATCCTCATAGACAGTACTCAAGCCCATTCTTTCATTAACGCTCGGAACACAGTAGCTTTGTCCACCACCACCAACAATTTTTACCTCTTTTGCATAGTTTTCGTCTCCCATGTCCAAATCCATGGACTTTATCATACTTGGATCTTCATCTGAGTAAAGCTCCTTCAGCCTTTTTGCAAGTCCAGTGCCTTCCAATTCAGGCCCACTTCCTTCACTGCTACTCCCATCTCTTGACCGGGACAGCTCAATCTCCATCTCCTCCAATTTCCGCCTCAGTAACTCAACTTCTTGCTGTTGCTGAAATATCTTCTCTTGCATTCTCCTCCTCTCCATCTCAACCAGCTCCTGAGCCATCTTCTGAGCTTCCATAATTTGCTTCTCCATTTCCAACCTCAGCAACTGTGTTCTTTCATTCACCTTTTCATTGATCTCCTCCTCATTTGTTCCAAAGCCCTTGCCTTCAATTTCCCCAAGCTTGGCTCTAAGCTGAGCAATTTCTTCCTCTTTCCTCTTCAGTTGCTTGTGGGCCTCATTCTGTTCTTTCTCCCTTTGTTTGTTCTCCATTTCCAGCTTCATTATAAACTGGTCCATTGCAGCAATTCTGGATCCCATGATTACAGTTGACGACGAATCCTCATTGTTGTCCTTGATCGGTGTGTGTGGGCCCCGAACTATACACTTGGCTTTAGCTCCATACTCAAGGGTGGAGATTGTCTTGTGCATTTCTTTTGGGTCTGGACAGGCACACAAGATCATCAGTATCTTTGACTTGTCATCCTCAAAGGAGTCCTGCAAAAGCATAGTCAGCTTGCTGTCCCTGAATGGCACGTGTGAGTCTCCGTTTGCAATTGACTCAACAACTCTCTTCAATGCCGTATTTCCCTGGTTGATCTTTGCTGTCTGGATGATCATTAAAACGGCCAGTTAGTAAGAATAACATTTAATCAACCCCCATCAACACAAAATTATAGCCACAAAAGCCCACCTGCATTTTGGCTTCAAATCCAATCTGACCAGCTTGCTCAATGTTCTCAGAGCCTGCCATGTCAACAAGCATAAGCCTTCCTCCCACTGTTGGGACATCAAGGATTATCTGTATTTATGAACCCGCCAATCAGAATCATGAAATTCAGCAGTAAATATTAAAAGCAGGCTTCAAATCAGATAGTATAATGCAATAAAGTGAGGTCAAGCACTAACCATGCAGTGGCTTCGAGAGCTCCTATCGTTACAGTTTGTGCTTTTAACGATCCTTCGCTTCTCCAATTTCTGGATTTCCTTCGATATCTTACCAGCATCTGTTCCAGAAATGGATGTGGCATTCTTTGCTTTCTTGCCCATGACTTCTAATCTCACCTGCACATACATAAACGCTGACATTAAACAAAACCACTTCCTTTTCACTGAAGGTATTGGAGAATCAAGATCAACTCACATTTAGTACAATGTTATCTAAAATTTCAGCTTATATAATAGTGCCTAAACTCATAACGTTTGCTACAATCTATACCCTTAAATATTGAGAATTTTCCTCTCAATTATCTGGCTACTATCCATTTCTGCAGTAGGATATTAAGGTTCAACTAATAATTAATTTTCCCATCCTCAGTTACAAACATAGAGCATCTCTATGACTCTATCTCAACAATCCAAGCTGTTCAAACTTCAATCATATAAACAACGTTTAATATACATCTCAATAATCCTTAGATAGATTAACAAAACAGAATGTTACAGCAAAGAGAGGATCAAACAAGGAATAGGAACATCCATCAACTCCAAATTCAATGCTACAAATTAACACAGAACAAAACATTCACAAAGTAAGGAACCTAAATCACTTCACACTCAAAATACCATTAAAGGAAAAGTAGCAAGAGCCAAAATTTTACCTTGGAAGCACCTCCCTTAGACCATAAGCTGAAACCGCCACCACCCTTTTCACAGGAAAGGAGATCATAAATCTCCTCATTGTATATCTCCAACACAGTGACATTAACAAACACCCCCAAATTCCCTTCCTGATCAGTCTCTTCACTGATAGTTCCCAATATATCTTTCAGAGACCGATACACAATTCCGGGTTGCTTCAAGCACCCGAACATGGTGTGACTCTTACCCGACCCGGTTGGCCCGTACATCATAATCGTACACTTGGCTCCCATCTTCACCCCAAGTATTCTGCTCTGGATGTACTTGCTGTAAAACCCCTCAAGATCATCCTCCTCTGAGGACGAAACCCCGTCAAGACTGAAATCCCGGTAGCCGATTTCGGTCCGGACCCGGATGGAGTGACGATCCGGGTTGATCTGGAAAGCTGTTCCATTGGTGGGTTCTTCCTTGGGAGGAGGAAGATCCCTGATTCGGCCGATGACTTCAATCGGGTGCTCTAGAGGAGGGTTAGGGTTTTCTCTGGCTAGGGCTGAGTTAGGGTTGGGAGAAGCTTTGGCGATTTTGTGGGAATTGTAGTGGACTCGGTTCTTGGAGGAAGGGGTTTTGATCTGGGTGTGGTGAGGGTGATTCGTTTTGGAAGGAGTTGGAGGAGCCATTCTTGCAGATTAGCTCTCCGTTGAGTTGAATTGAATTGAATGAATGAGGATCTAGGGTTTAATTGCGCAAGAGAGCAGAAGGGATTGCGATTGAGAAAGAGAGAGAGGGGGAGAGGAAATGCAATGGATCCAGAAGCGAAACGGCTAGTTTGTGCTTTGGAAAGTTATGGCTTCTTCACAATATTTCCTTTTTTGTTTTTAGGGTACAGGGCTACAGGGCTTTTTTAAAAATTTAATTGTGAGAGAAAGAGAGCCGTTACACAACGGCTATATGAGTTTGGATCTTTGATGGAAACCCACGGGTTATCGAGTGGGTCACCGGACTCAAGTATCTTTTTTCCTTTTTCTTTGTTTTTTTTAAACGGTGGCGTCGGTGGTTCATGAGTTAAGTTACAACTGGCAAATACTTCTTTTATAAACTGAAAGCAATTTGGTAGCTACCAAACATGATGAGGAATATCCTATTCCTATTTTATTCAAGTTTTTTTTCTAAAAAATAAATAAATTGAATCAATGTTGCTCTTGGAAACGTTTATAAGAATTACCCTCTGAATTTAAAGTTTTGATTAAAAATGCACAAAAACGTTGAATTGCCATGGTGGAAGTTTTGACAAAGACTGTTTTTTTCCTCAATAAACCACGTAGATAATATTAGCCTCAATCCAACAAAACTTATCAGAATAGAAATGAATCTAAAAAAGGATTTCCCCTCAGCACATTGAATTTCATACAAAAACTGCCTAAATTTATCGATCTGTCTTCTGCTAGCTGGACTGGAACTAATGACCTCAACAGACAAATGTGCCATAACTTGATTGCAAACTAGAGAGATCTTCTTACATGCAAAATAGCACAAGCCTTTTTGAGCACAATGTCCTCTGTCTTGCATTGTTTTTGCCTCTTGTATGAAACATCAGATTCCCATGGATGATCAGCACTCAGCAGATAAGCCTTAACTTACTGAGAGCTCATCTTGATCATTAGTAAACACAGTTCTTATACTAAAATCCCTCAGTCAGCAAGTAAAGCAAAGTGAACGGCATATTCACTTCTTAGTCAAGTCTCAATAGGCCTCTAGAAATGGCAGTTGAAGCGTCTTCTCAGCCCGTAACTTGCCAGCGTTTTTCAAATGCTCGTACTCGAGTCTGTTAGTTAAAGCCCCACACAAGATTTAACCTTGCACACTCAAAACCATAATGTATGTTATGCTTTGAGACTTTATGCAAAGGTTTAGTACCTGTAGAAATTCCATTGCCCGCGTCGAATGACTTCAAATGAAGCCGCCAGGAAATCCAACAGCCCGTTCTCCAACGTCCCACCTTTGAACTTAAACACGCTCTCTACCCACGCCACCCTTAAAACCACATTCAGCACCTGCATATACAAAATATCAACAACAAAGCTTATGACTTTTTTCTCATTCAGGGCCTTGATTGAAGTTTTCAATAGGTTGAGAAAACTCACAATGGAAATGTAGTAGACACTCTTCTTCTTGATCAACAGATCATCCCTTAGCCAAGGGTGATTAGAGTTTGGGTTGAGGATCCCCCAATCTTTAACAAAATCCCAGTATAATTGGTAGGTTGTAGCTATGACAGAAGTCACAAGAACTACGGTAATCCATAACAAAGAGTCCTTCTGCTGCGCGTATCTTAACCTTGCACCGGCTGCCACCATGGCTGACAAATACTTCCCCATGTTGGCCAAGTGAGTGGTGTTTGATTCCTCAAACCATCTCCTTCCACACTGAAGATTTTGCACATAAGAGATGGGGACAAAGAAATAAGAAAACAACTCTCAGCTGGTACTTTATAAACTATGAAACATAGTATCTTTGTACCTGCATTGCACGCCAATAGTAAGGCGAAAAGGAGATAAAATAAGCGAGCTGCCTGTATCGCTTCCCTGATGTACAGGCTTCGAAGTCGTGGGTCCTGAACGTGCTCGCTGCGTAGTAGCAGGCAGTAGTTTCAATATGCCTTAGTAAAGGAATCTGTTCACTTATGATGGTTAACTCATTGAAATGACCATCTAATGAACTTTGCCAGATATGTAATCAGCTAGTGAAATTCATACCTGACTGGTAAGTTGATCAGCCATGAAGAAATCAACCATCAACACCTATACATATAGTTAACATCCAAACAAAAGACATAAGCTATTATTACTGTATGGGAATCTTTTTAGCTTAGAAGCATCAGTATGCTACAGCAAAAGTGTATTCTGAATAACAACAAGTTCTGACCTTGCAAAATGGAGATGACACAATATTGCGTAGCACTCGAAGGAAACAATAGCGCGTTGGACGGTATAAGATGTTGAAAGGGCATATTAAAAAAGCTATGAAGCTCTGAAACAAGAAGTTGCAATACCAAATTACTCAATGATCATAAATTCATGGGTATATATGTTTGTATATATATTGCAAGTAAAAGGGTGCAACACTACTAACCAAGAGAAGGAATCCGGGGATAGTGTCAACTGCAGGAGGTAAGAAGCCATCGGTTTTGAGGAGGAGATGAATGACCATAGCTACGACCACAACAGCCATGAAGAATGTGCAGATAAGGAAGGCGTCTATGTGTTTGAGAGCCGTATTCGGTTGGAAATTGAAGATGGAGATGTAGTTTATTCTTTTAGCCTCCCAAAAGAACAGGTTGCATCCATAGATGAACATGTGCAAGCTCAGCAATGCAAAGATGCTGTCATTTGCACGTCACAGAGGCAAAAACTTTAGCAATGCATATTTCCATACTTTTCATATTCATCAGTATATAAAATTTCCTATGTTGTACGTAGTGTTAATTGTGAAATCACATAATACTTCATGTTAATCAGAAGAGAATGAGAACAGTACCTAAAAACAGGATACACAGTCTCCATGTAACCGGTTGTGGTTGTAGGGGAGAACAGGCCACAGAGATGAGCAAGTATTGCGTACACAATGAACAGGGTGATCCAAAACCCAGTAAACACACCTGCAAATCTCCCAAACATACTCCCTTGTTTACAAGCAAGCCCATTATATGAAATGAATGTAACTTGGTAACTAAGATGACCAAACAGAATTTTGTAGCATACCAACAAGGAAGAAAGCGGTGTGGGAATTTTGAGGTTGGTGGGGCCTCAACAGTCTCATGGCCTTTTTCCTGTCATTCCCGGCAAAATGCTCTGTGAATAAGCACTCCACTTGTGCTATTAGTCTCCCAACCTTTATACATGTTTCAGTTTCGATCAACACAATGCAACTGAGTTTGCCAGCTAGTGTCAATTCACCAATTTGAACCATATATTGGGTATATGACTCGATTATGTATATACATACCTTGTCAGAAGTCATGAAGTGCTTCCCTTTCACTTTTCTAAGGTAAGTACCAGACTCCTGCCGATTTGTCACCTGTAACAACATGTTGACACTAAATTTATTAGAGCTAGCATCATGAATCTACCACCAATGTGTACATTGTTCACAGTGGATATGTAAAGCATACACACCTTGTCAAACTTCTTCATGATCTTTGTGAAACCCAGCATGTTGAGTGTGCTACATTCCAATATTGATACATATATGATCAACAACTAATCAAGATGCATGGGATTGATGGACCAATAATAGCTTAAAAGGGTGTGATCACCTGAAAGACTTAAGGCGGAAGAGATCCGCGTAAAATTCGACGAACGCCTCTCGGATCATCTGCTCAGCAGAGCGCATCTTATTTCGGATAAAATCAGCCGAATCACACCTTTCCATCTTATGCAAGTCCATGATACAGTAGAGCGCGACCTGTGGGTCGATGTCGATCCTCACCGATTGAGAGTGGGACTCGGCTGGGCAGGGATCGAACCGGCGGAGTCGGGTCAGGCTCCGGAGCTGGTCGTTGAGAATGTGAGCTCTTGCCACCATCTCAGCTTCTTTGAGCTTGTGGAACTCGTTGACTTTGACCACTTCCTTCTCTAGCAAACCCTCCAACTTGTACACCTCTTCCTCCTCCTCCATGTCAACCACCACGATTTCCGCCGTAATGTCGTCGTCGACGGGGAATTGCTCCGGTTTCTCATCGTCTACGGACTCATGCCCTTCTAGGGTAACCGTTTTCACCTACACCGTTATATTAAAATATTTCAGATATGTGTACGTTACCGGGTTTTGCATGTATGATTTTTCACGTGTCTCGACATTAAACAAGATGATGGTATGTACTCCGTATCATGCCGTTTGCATGGTACATTATTCCTTATGTTAAGATTTCGGATCAATTATAACTCCCGAAAGAAAAAGCAGATGAAATGGGACGAAGGCCACTAGTACATGGAAACAATGCACTCTATTGACCCTAATTTTCTCTATATATATAAAAACAAAACAAGATGAAAAATCTAAAATTCATATATTGCACCATAAAAATTCCTTGTATTGATACTAGTGATCTTAATCTATAACCCGTCAGAGTGCACGATTCGGGTCGGGATGTATGGACGTAGCCAAGACGAAAAATAATCCCAATCTAACAACAAAGAATAATATGATACTAAAAAAAATACACCTCGGAAAGAGAAAACCAACTTGATTACCAAACAAAGTAAGGCCATTAACTAGTCTCAATTCACTTGCATATATGTGTACGTAGTGTATACATAAACTAAAAATAGCTAGGCAAGTGCTTCACCTGACCGGAAGTATCACCGGAGCTCCAAAACCGACCGGAAAAGTTATGAGCAAGGGCGTCGAAAATGGAGCTTCCATGGTTGGCAAAACGAGAGGAGGGTTTGGGTTGACGTAAGAGCTCGATCTTCTTGATAGGTTTCTTCAACTCTTTGTAATTCATGTACATCTCCTTCCATTCTGATACCAACTCTGCCTCTAACTCTCGCCCAAACTTCACCATTTTATATACGGTAGTGCCTCTATTTTATACAATTCTCTCTCGCTCAGTCTCTCCTTTATATAATTGTATTAATTATACATATTTATTATCCCTTCTTCTTCTTCTTCTTCTTAATTTCCTAATAGTATTAGAGGGATTGAGAGAAATAGAGAAAGGTGTGTGTTGCTATATATATTAATGCAAGGGGGTGAACGAAAATGGCGTGCCTTGTTTGATTTTCATTCACCCTTAATTAGGGAAATCATTTCCTCAATTTATTTGTTCTTTAATAGTTCGTATCGCATAAGCAACTGTGTTACTTTATAAAGGAATGTACATTTCTTAGATAAATAACAAACTAACTAAACATGTGAAGTAATGAAGTTAATTGCATGTGGACAAAAAGTGATAGATCAATGGTTTATATTTTACAAAATTCCACCGCAACAATACCAACCGATACAAAATTTTGTGGCGTAAATGTACATTTTCTTGTCTTATGGTTTTCCATTTTTTTTTGTACATTAGTTAGATGGCCCGTGCTATCGCGCACGGGATTTCATCGATTAGTTCTTATATTATCCAGGAGAATTATACTTTTTTCGTATAATATTTTTTGGGGTTGAATTTTGTATAGTATATATTCGTATATTGTACGTGTATAATGTTTTTATGTACATGTCAATGTTATGTGTATAAGTCTATGTACTTAGTAAATTATCTTCTAATATAAGGTTTTTTTGTGAACAATCAACTTTTAAATTAGCAGAACATAATTTTGTTATGTATAGTTGGTTTGACAAGAATAATTACCATTGCATATCATTTACTACAATTTAACTATTGTTTTAAGACCAAAGAAGTTTAGATTTTCATATCTTATTCCTATTCTTATTTATTTTGAAAAAAATAATAGAAATATGATCATTAAGAAGTCTTATTTTGAAAAAAAAAACAGTGTAGCCCAACACAGCTATGCATGCATGTCACCCCAACATACTGTATATATGTCAACTTCTTCACTTAAATTGTCAGCAAAAGTACCACTATTTCGACTAATCATTGTGGAACGGATCGATGTGTTGTGTTGAAAAGGAGAAATATACGTAGTATATTCCTAAGAATTAATTAACCTGTTTCTTTTGGATGGATCATGCATGTCATGACCCTGCGTGTATAATATTAATGTACTGCATATATATATATGTAACGTATGAGGCATCTATATATATATAAAAGGCAAAATACATGTACGGTCCCCTGTACTTGTCACTTTTTTGCAAACGGCCCCCTCTACTTTGAAATGTTCTATTGAACACCTCTACTTGTATATCCCTATTCCATTGAGCACCTGCTATCCTCCGTGGCATAGTGCGTGTAACTCACTCTCTCTTCCGCGAGTAAAATCATACAAATCTCAACCAAAAAAAAGGAAAATCATACAAATTGATGACTTGGATTATAATGAAAAGAAAAAAAATCATCTTTTGGATTTTATTAACAAAAAAAAAATCCATCTTCTTCTACCTCCTTCATCCTCCAAATCTAACTTTCTCATCCACTCTCGAGCTCCTCCTCTCATCCCTAACCCCCACTTCCAAACAATCAATTGCTTAATCAATTAAATTCATCTTCTAATTGTTCAATCAATTAAATCCATCCTCTTCCTGCTCAATCCCTAACCCCACTTTTCTGGCCTGCTGCCTTCCTACCCCGACCTCCCAATGCATCCGCCTCTGTCCCTGCTCCCCGCCGCTCGTTACTACCCAGCCCGACTAGCCCCGCTTTGCCTCTCGCTCGAGCCTCCAGCCACGCGCCTGTCCAGATCTCGTTCGGGTCTTGCCCAGATCTCCGATTGCACAGCTGTCTAGCCCGACCGCCCTCGGTTCTGGCCGAACAACTTTGACCCATCGACACCGCCCCTGCCCGGACCCCGACGACCCTAGCTACTCCTACTAGAGCCTCCGCCCCTGCTCGAGTATCCGCCCTCGGTTCCTCCAGAACCTCCGATCGCGGGTGAGGACGAAGAACTGGGAGCCGACAGGTGTCGAAGTGGACTTCCGGGAGCCCTGGCCGTGGGCGTCGTAGCGAGCGGGGAGGGTGTGTTGGGGTCGTCGAGGAGGGCGGTGGCCAGGAGGCGGCGTTCGGCAGAGATGATGGTCGGGGAGGCGCGCTCGGGGGGTCGGCCGGATAAGACGCCTGATAAATTGAGGTCCGGGCGGGCGGCGTGGACGGTGGCGAAGACTGCGACGGGAAACGTCGAGAATTGGTCGGAGTAGTGGGAGAAGGTGGAGAAAGCGATGAGAGAAAGGAGAGGGCTCACAGGAATGGTTTTTGTTTTTTGTTTTTTTTTTTAATTTATGTGAAATAAATTTTAATTATAAATGTAAGTGGAAATGACATGGATAAATTGTACATATGTGGCATATTACGTGGCGCTGACATAGAAATTAATCAAACGCGCAGTGCTCAATGGAATAGGGATATACGAGTACAGGCGTTCAATAGAACATTTCAAAGTAGAGGGGGCCGTTTGCAAAAAAGTGACAAGTACGGGGGGCCGTACATGTATTTTGCCATATATAAAAGTTAGGTGGTGTCCCCATTAAATGCTCCATTAGTGTATATTGCAATCTTCCCTATATAATAAACACTATGCAATCATAATCAAATAAACCACCATAGCATAGTGGTAAAGTCTTCCTCTAATTACCCAAAGGTTTGGGGTTCAAACTTCTCTAGCAACATTTTTGTGTTATTTACATATTTTTTTAATGTGTATTTTTTTAACGCAAATCACAAAATATGTGAATACCATAAATCACAAAATATATTTATACCCTAAATCATAAAATATGTGTATTTTTTAATTTAAACGTGTTTTGTGTGTATTTGTTGTATTATTTGTATATATGATTCAAGTATATAAATAAATGAATAATTTTTTTGAACATAAATCACAAAATATGTGTATTTTTTTAAACGTCTTCTGTGGGCATTTGTTGTATTATGTGTATATATGAATTCTTATTAACATGTATTTTTTCACGTAAATAACAAAATATGTGAATACCAATCCCATAAATCATAAAATATTTGTATTTTTTTAACAAAAATCACAAAATGTATTTATATCTTAAATCATAAAATATGGATATTTTTTCCTTAAACTTCTATAGTTTTTATGTATATAAAAACATTTTGATTAGCCATGTTAATCTTTCATATGATTTCTATAGTTTTCTATATCTTTCATATATACGTAATTGCATTTAGATGCAAATAAGGAGTGCTTCTCTCGCAAGTGAATTATATTTTTAGTTGATTTATTTCTTATGAAATATTTATTATATACTTAATATAATCTATTATATTTTATATTATCATACCTTGGTCCATTTTTCACATTCATGCAATTTTATTTAATTTTTTAATTAAAATTAATTAATAAAACTTCAAAATAGTTTTTAAACCCGTGCGTAGCACGGGTCATGAATTCTAGTTTACATGTATGCTTGGCAAAATTTTGGGTTTCAAAAGCATTAACTGACTTGCTTTATCTGCAAGCTAGAATCCACTACCAACATCTAATAAAGGGAAGAAAAACGTTCTCCGCTGAATATAAGATACTGTAGAACATTAGGGCCGGCTTAATTAAAGAGTTTAATGGAGCAACTGGAAATTGGAACATGTATATGAATTCATCATGATCACTAAACCAAAGGTTTGACACAACTCTAATTCTTAGCTCAATCTATATACTTTTGCCAACTCAAACTCAATTTGTGGTTAACTCATATATACTGAACTCAATCCCCTTGAAGAAAATAAACCTTTTAGTTAGCTGTCAATGCCTGTTATATGCATGAGCTAGGGGGTAACCCCCTACAGCTAATTACATAGATAAGTGCTCAATATTTTTTTTTTTGGTCAAGATAAGTGCTCAATATTATTATTATCAAAATAATCATCACGCTATTGGGGACTTCTATAGTTATCATTTATCCATTCATTTACATATATCAAGTTATCATTTACATATATCAAGTTATACGTACTCTTAGCTTCTAATATGCTCTTGGTGACTCGGTCTTACAAGCCACATTCTCGTTGACCAGGTAAAGTTGAAGATCGAAATGCACGCTACCAAAACAATATAATCACCAAGAGCGTGATCAAATAGACTGTTTCCGGTAGTGATCAGCATGCGTGATCAAACTAACTAGCTTAAATTAAACTACTTACCAATGTCTTAATCAAATCAACCAGACAACCACACACCAAGAATGACACGATCCAATCCACATATAGGCAAATTACATATGTAATTTATGCATATATGTGAAACGTGACATTCAAATATACATGATCCACAGCCAGATCATGGTCATGTATGAAACTGCATGTTAATGTTTAATTAGTGATAATTGGAGGCGGAACAACATTGTCAATAGTTTGGATCGACGATCTACCATAAACACACATGCATGTTATAATTATACAGATAACATGTTATAATTGTACAGATAAAGAAGAAGAAATTGAAAGTCTTTCCCTGTTGAGCAATTTGAGGTCTCACTATCGTCAGAAAGTGACGCCATTCCCCGGCAAAGTTCGTAAGGGAAGGGATGAAGAGATGGAGAGACTCACCCCCGCCCGTACGTACGAGGACTCCGGCCTGAGCTTCCAAAATCTTTCGTTTTCAATCCAAACGGCGAGCAATTAAGCAACGTCCGTGGGCCACCCTTCCCGCGTACGTGTCGCCCACCATCCAACCAGATCCCGCCACGTACTCCCGCGCTCACATCTGAATCCACCGAGCCAGTTGCGTAGGGTTGACAATTCCCGGGATGTGGGCCCCGTCCCCTTTCAAGATGCGGGCCACCTCCCCGTAGCTCTTCTTCGGCGTCGCCTCGGCTCCACCAGCCGCCGAGGTGCTGACGCTAATCGGATCCGGCTTCGGCTTCATCGGCTCGGTGGGGCTGGCTTCGGCTCGAGCCGGATCGAACGCGTGGCCGAGGAGGCTGCCCTGGGTGAGAAACTCGTGGGCCAGGTAGCCGGCTAGGAGCCGATTAGAGCTGATTGGCTCAGATGGCTTCTTCTGCTTAAACGACGTCGTCGTCGTCGTATTCGTGGGATGTGATGGGTACGGATGGGCTGTTTTAACCCTGGCGTTGCCGCTGCCGTTGATTGTGTGGCCAAGCAAACTTTCCCTCTCCTTACGCTTTCGCGCGATCGGGGCCGTCGATGGTCCTCGGGTATGATTCATCCTGGCCGTTCAAACCCCTTTCTTGCGCCACGTCACCCTCCGAGATTTCTTTATTTATTTACGTTCCTCCTCTCTCCCTATAAAATACTCTCAAATCCCAACAAAAAGAAAGAAAGAACAGCGAAGATTCTTTTTCTCTGCTCTCGTATTTTAGATAGCGGGGTTAAATATTTTCGGAAGGAGGAGAAAAAGGGTAAAAACACAGGGGCCCGTGGCAGGTAAGTGACGTGATGACATCAATATCAATAAAAAAAGTAAATTGATTTTAAAAAATAAATAATTGCACAAGAGAGAGAAACGGGGTTGGGATTAGATGGGTGGTTGAGGTGGCCGGCGGAGAAGAACTGGCCGGCGACGAGAGTAAAGTGAATGGGAAAAATTGAGAGGAAGGCGGAGAAAGGGAATTGAGATTGTAGGGACTAGGAGAAGTTTTCAATTTATAGGAGATGCAAACGATGGGAAGCCAAAGGCGGTTTGGTTATTTATACGGCGAGGTTAAATAGAATGCCCTTAAAACCGCCTTAAATTACAGGATGGCATTTGGTGGATTGAATGTCGTATTTGCCCCTTTGTCTATTATTGTCATAAATAATCATCCAAACTCCAAACGGGCCGAACCCTTGAGTTGTCTTGCTATCGTTTGGTAAGTTATAAATTACACGAACCCATGTGTCATGCCCAAGATTTTCACAAAACTGTAAGTTGCTTTTTGATTGTTACAATGAGATTGAATGAGAACCATCAAATAAGAAACTACACACAAATTTATATGGTTTATTAATAGAGAAATAATATAATTTTACGAGACTGAATTTGAATTACTGATTATCAGGTATTTATATATTTTATGAGTATTTATAGATACTAGTGAAACCCTAAAACATAGATAACGAGTCGTAGACCTAGATAGATTAAGATAGACCAAACACTAAAAGATATTGTGTACCTTTTTGACGGGTGGATGTTGTCACTTGAGACCACCGTCGAGGGGACTGTTTCCCCCAGACCTCTATTGTTGGTTTCGATCAAAGAAAGATTATAGACATCTTAACACTTATTGCATGAGTTGAAAATACATTGAAGACTTCGAATTTTTAGTTTTAGCCACTAGGATGCTCTACGATGGCATTACTTAAACAAGGGTTGACACCTTTTCTATATTTCAAGTAATAATATATCAAAAAAAAGTTGTTGATTGGTTCTAATTCTAGTCTTTGAAATTTATCATGTCTTTGTTTGCGAAATCGATACTTATATAAGTTGATGTTAAGATTGTTGACGATGTTAATGTTGATGCTAATGCTGAAAATGATTATTTATTTTTTTCGATAAGATATACAATACTTGATAGAGATTTTGACAAGAGTTAAAGGAGAAAAAAATGATATGCTCGACAAAGTAGAGGGATGCTGCATGCTGAGTTATTGGGGTCGATTTAGGTTTACTAAGCTGCAATAAGCATGTTTTGTCGATCATACCTACATGAGCTTATGTTTTTGTATAAACTCCATGAGCTCTCATAAACTTCCAACAAGTTGTAACACCCTGTCTTTCTGATAAGGCGTTACTCAATAGTAGACCATACGAGGCACTACAAAGCTAATTTGACAACTAAACAACTGGATCTTGCAACGCGGACACGGCGAGAAAACATGAAAACATCCAACTCGTATAAGAAAAGAAATAAAATTTATAGTTTTACAACCCAAGATGTCATGAGCCAACCCCAAGAACCACACCAAAACAAACACTAACCCGTATTCTACTAACAAAAACTCGTAACCAAAGAGTCTATCAAACTCATGCTTGCACTATTAGATATACAACAACAAGAACTAGTAATTAACTCAACACTCCAAAACTAACTACTGTGACACGCTACTGCATTGCACCACCATCTTGCCGAGGCTTGTTCACGACATCTTGATTACCTGAAACAAAAAGAATGTCAAGGTTACACAAGTAACGCCTTATCAGAAAGACTGGGTGTTACACAAGTAATGTTGAGGTCTACTTTTTTTTGTCCTGATCTTATTGTATGTCCTCTCATGACAAATTGTCTATCATTACTACGTTTCTTCAGAAATTAAAAGGTAGATCAGTATGTGGTTAGTTAACGGTGTTACTTTCATACATGATGATACTCCCTCTGTCCTTGAAAGAGCGTATATGTTTAAGAGCGTCTATAAAACATATTTACACGCGGATTAATAAAAAAGTTGAATAGTTGATGGGATAAAGAGATAAAGTTGATGACAAAGTTGGATAAGAGGGGTAATATATAAGATTGGATAAAGATAACTTTATAATTTTATAAGAAAAAGTGATAAAGGTGATAGGAAAATTGGATAATGGGTGTAATATATATATGAGATTGTATGAAGGTAAGATTATAAAAGTGTACTGATATAAATGGAAAGTATGACAACATGGACAACTTTTCAGGGACGTTTGAAAAGGAAAGATGGACAATCTTTCGGGAATGGAGGGAGCAATTACTTTGCTAACTAGTGAAACTATGTCGTCAATGCAATAGTTGAATAGTTGATGGGATAAAGAGATAAAGTTAATGACAAAGTTGGATAAGAGGGGTAATATATAAGATTGGATAAAGATAACTTTATAATTTTATAAGAAAAAGTGATAAAGGTGATAGGAAAATTGGATAATGGGTGTAATATATATATGAGATTGTATGAAGGTAAGATTATAAAAGTGTACTGATATAAATGGAAAGTATGACAACATGGACAACTTTTCAGGGACGTTTGAAAAGGAAAGATGGACAATCTTTCGGGAATGGAGGGAGCAATTACTTTGCTAACTAGTGAAACTATGTCGTCAATGCAATAGTTGAATAGTTGATGGGATAAAGAGATAAAGTTAATGACAAAGTTGGATAAGAGGGGTAATATATAAGATTGGATAAAGATAACTTTATAATTTTATAAGAAAAAGTGATAAAGGTGATAGGAAAATTGGATAATGGGTGTAATATATATATGAGATTGTATGAAGGTAAGATTATAAAAGTGTACTGATATAAATGGAAAGTATGACAACATGGACAACTTTTCAGGGACGTTTGAAAAGGAAAGATGGACAATCTTTCGGGAATGGAGGGAGCAATTACTTTGCTAACTAGTGAAACTATGTCGTCAATGCAATAGTTGAAACATGCACCTTAGGTGGTTAGTACCTTAATTTAGTTACAAATGGTATATTGTTGAGATGGCCGTTGAGATGGCCGTGAGATGGTGGAAAGGCCACCCATCCATGCCTTCATTTTCCTCCCCAAATGTCACATCCACCTACATTAGATGCTTTTTTCAATCCTAAAAGTTTTGGAATTGCAAATTTTAGATTTTTATAAATAATGAGTTGAATACTCCAATAGTTTCGAAATATATGTCTTTGTAATTTATAAAGGGTCAATGACATATATTTTCCAAAGAAAGTTGTATTTTATTGATAAAATACTAGATAAATTTGTGAAAACCTATGTTACACAAAAACGGGAATGGGAAAAGGGAAACAAAATGAAAATATGAAAACACATGGTATCTGTGTTTATAGTGTAAATACAAGTTTTTGAATATAAGTTTCGAATTCCATATTACTGTTAAAAACAAAAAAAAACGCCACCCCCGTCCAAGTTTCCTAGTAACATAGTTTAAAAAACGCTTGACATGTGTTGGTGTGGGTAATATATCCTCTTCATTTGTGATTTTTTTTTTAAATGGAAAAAACAGTTTGTATTATTCTCTTCAAGCTTCGTGTGTCGGTCTACTAGATTACAAAAACTACTACAAATTTCGTACCATGTACGGGTAATGTGATTATATAAACATGACTTAATTAATTCGAGATCGAATTTTGACTCGAGCCTGTTTTTTCCCGGATAATGTACGTATAACTCAAACATGACGGGCCCAAATACGAACATATTTTATATTTGTATTTTATTTTTTTATAATTTAAATTAATTATTTAGAATCTTAATTAAAGATTCAAAAATCTCTTTTACCAAAAACAAAAAACGCTTTAATAATTTAAATGAAATTTATATTTTCTTAAGATACCAAAAATAGTTAAGATTTCAACGATATGAAAAATTGGATAAGACTAGTACAAATTCCATGTCATGTACGGGTAGTGTAAATATAAACCCAAATTAAATGATTCTAGATTGAATTTTGACACGAATCCGCTTTTAACTCGAGAATTTACAATATAAACACGGTAGATCCAAACCCGAACTTATTGACCTATATTTAAATATTTATTAATATAATGTTAATTTTAAAATAACTCTATTCAATTTTTCATATTTATATTATTTTTATATATACTATTGACATATGATGATATGAGAAACTTTTTTCACTATTCTTCAAGATTTAATAATGACAAAACGTATACTAATTAATATGGAAAATGGTTAAGATATAAAAAAACAACTTGAATTATTTTGATTCATATAAGGATATACAACAACAACAACAATAAACTCACTGCAATTTTCTTACGAGAATCTGGGTGGTCAAGATGGGGGCCCCTTGGCTAAACGCAGAGGGGGTGTCCAAAAGACATTCATATAAGGATATAACATTAAAAAAAATCATGTTAAGAAAAAGTCTTAAGATATAGAAAATGAAATAAGATATCAAGTAGATATAAGGAAATTTGATAAGATATAAAGTAGATATATAAAAAAAATTTGGATAAGATATTAAGTTGATATAAGGGTTATTTTAAAAAAATATATAATATATTATTTTATTCAAGCTTGATGACGTGCAAATTTTTACAGAGACTTAGGTTCTGCTTTATACTGTATTATTATAGTATATATCAAGTGAATATAGAAATAATTTTTTAAGTATACAATTAAAAAATAAAATTATTGTTTTATTTAGGGTGGATGACATGGCATAAATTTTAACGAGGACTTGGGTTAAGCTTTATACATACTAGATTATTGCCCGTACCATGTACGGGACACGCTCGATAACGTTTTTTTTGACGTATTATTTAATTGATAAAATAATGCATAATAATTTTATTAGGACTTTGATATTGATATCGTATTATTTATCCGAAATCATTACAATATTTTGTTGATGTTAATAATAAATTTGAATTTGAATTTAATATAATATGACTTAAATAAAAATCATAGATAAATACTATCATTTTATTTTAACATATATTTGATAAATCTAAAAAGTCATATGTGATATGATATGAAATCTCAAGTGAAATACTTTATCAACATATATATTTTTATAATTAATAATGCTTTTATATCAAGATAGAAATAAAAAATTAAGTTAACTATGACTTATTTATATAAATTTTTTAATATAAAATAAACATTTTCATAGACCTTATAAAATCATAATTAGTTTAATAATAGTAGAGTTATAGATCAAAAAAAAAAATTATAAATGGTATTATAACACATATTTAATTTATATATTTTTTATATATTGTACAACCATTGTTTTTATATATTATAAATTTATGGGACAAAAAAAAAGATTGGCAAAAAAATATGGCAAATATATATGAATAATATGATTACAAATATAAAATAAAAACGAAATTTCCGAGTGAGAAATAAGTTTAAAAAATTAATTATATTTTGATTTATAAAAATGGATGTATAAATAAATAGTTGAAAAGGATATATATTAAGTGGAAAATATATAAATTAGAAAAAGAAGAAGATATATGATAGACAATTAATAAGAATAAAATAGACTTTTAAATTTTTTTTTTTTTAAATTAAATTTTTTTAGCATGAGGTGGAGCCGAAATTAACATGGAGGTTAAAAAAGTCTTGACTTTAATATATAGTATAGATGCACACAAACTCGGGAGTGCATAAACTTGTTCTGATCTTTATCCGAAAGCGAACGGATTCTAACATGTATTGGACATGGGCAAAGTTCAGTCTAAGCTTGTCTATTAAAAAAAACAACGAAAATTTCGTTTGGTAATCCCGTGGCTAAGGCAATTTGAAGTGGTACCCACTCCTTTACACTATTTCACGTGGTAACCCTGTAGTTTTGAAAATTCTTGGCAAATATATGGTTATTCTATCGTTAAAGTTTTGAATGATATTAAAATTTAGCAATTTTAAATTCTTGTTTATCGTTACAATTGGTGGATCGATTTGGTTTAATTAATTATTGTACTTGTTTTAATTATAGACAGTTCTTATGTACGATCATATGTTGTCAATGTTTGAAAAACCTAGTTTAAATCAAGATAAAAATAAGCATTTAGAATATATTAACATTAATTTTGAATCAAGCTAATGAATAATTTTTGGAATCGAATCCATGAAATTTGAGGTTGCTATAATATTTATCAAGTTAAACAAGTTTAAGTTAGAAGAAGCTCTGTATCACATATAATGAAAGTAAGTATACATTTCTGAATTTGAAGAATTCTTATTTCATCACTCATTAACTTATTATTAGCCTTTTAAATCTATACAAATAAGACAATGTAGAAAAAGTATTGTAGATGTAATATGGTATTATTCTATATAATTATGCCAATTGAATATAAAATGGAAAAAAATCATAATATACATATATGGATTATATATATTTGTCATATATTCTAGTAGTAAGAAAAAAAATTTATCTACTAATTCTTGCAAATACGAAATTTTTAAAAGATTTTTTTAAAAATACAATTTTTTCTCAAAAAAAAAAAAGAATCAATTTAACATTTTAGACTATAAAGTAATGGCAAAATTATTTGACAAGATTTTTCAAAACTACAGAGTTACCATGTATAATAGTATAAACATATGGGTATCACGTGAAATTGCCTTAACCACGGGGTTATCACTTACCGGGCAAAATTTCCGAAAAATTAAAAGTTAGCGCGGTTATACCAAGTATTTTCTATTACCACATCAAAAGAGTTATAGAAAGTTCCAATTATCCATTTCCAAAGTGCATAGCAATTGTGTTTCCTTGGTGGATCAAACTCAAGCTTATAATCAAATTAACAATTTTGTACGACAGCATGCATTCTGTTTCCGTGGGCCGGCCATTAAAAGAATAATGCCGTAAGCCCAAAATATATATGGATTTGAGCAATTCCATCATTTAATATCTGGCCCATCCCAAAACAGTTTGCACTTGCCAGCGATTTGTTGGGTGTTCTGAAAAGTAATCCCTCTTTTTTGGAGAAGAAATAACATTTTCGTATAATAAAATTTTTATTATAAGTATTCACTTGATATCATCATATTTATAATAAAAATAATTTTAAAATACGAAACATGAGTTATAGTTGTACATGACACGACGGATGCATGTAGTAGTTGTATGAATACATTTTACATAACAATCATCAACCTCAAAATCTAGGAGAGACAAAGATGAATGTATTGCACAACACAATTGCCAGTAATAGTCAAATTAACCAAGACAATGTAGCCGTGTGGGTCATCTCCTAGTGTTTGAACAACAGGGTCACACCATACTAACCTACTAGTATCAGTTCGATCACCCTTACCAGCTACCAAGCCTCGCCATCCCCATCAATGCAAGTGAATGAAATGGATCTTTTGATTTGGTAAAATGTATTTTTTTGATAGAGGTAAAATGTAATTTTGAAAAGACAGTATTTTGTGTATTTTAAAGTATACAAGAGGTGAAAAAAGAAAAGAAGAAAAGGAGGACATGCCAAACTTTTATAAAGTATTTTGGGAGAGAAAATGAAACAAGTACAAATACACATTTTAATCGGGTTGACTGACTCGTGTTCAGGTGATCATGTCATATCGGATTCGGGTTGAAATGGGTTCGGGTTGATAATGGGTCACGAGTTTATTGGGTCGGGTCGTTGTGGGTTTCGGATCAGGTCGGGTCAACCCAACGAGTCAAGAGTATCGAAATTTTTAATATTATTTAAATAATAAATATAGTAGTAAAATATTATTTTTCTATATTTTAATAATATATAATATAATTTTCAAAAGAATTTTTATACATTTTGAAATATAGTATAATTTTTCAAAAAAAATTATATATTCTAAAATACAATAAATCGGGTCAAACCCGAATTTCAGACGGTTTTAGGTTTAATCGAATAAGGTTGAAATTGAGTCTCGAGTTTAAATTTCCAGGTTGAAACCCAAAAATTTCAGGTCGGGTTGGATTTGCGGGTCGGGTTAGCTTCTGACGGATATAAGTACAAATCATCCGCTGCACGCATGATGATCGATCGGGTTTCTTAAACGTATACCACATGATGATTTATTATCATCTAAATTCAAAAGAGTGACCAAACATGAAAGTGAAAGGACAGCGCACTTTCTAAGTCAACATGGATATTAAGGCTTTCCCACTTGATATTAAGAATAAGTTTACTCTGTTTAATATAACTAGTACAAACCCCGTACCATGTACGGTAATGTAAATATAAACCCAAATTAACCGATTTGAGATCGAATTTTGATACGAATACGCTTTTAACTCGGGAACTTATAATCCAAATCCGATAGACCAAAGTCCGAACCTATTGACCTATTTATATACTTTTATTCATACAATTTTAATTCTAAAATAGTTCTATTCAAATTTTCAAATTTATATCATTAATGAATATACTATTGACACATGTGAAATTTTTTCCCTATTCTTCAAGATTCAATAATGACAAAATGTATACTAAAAGGAATATAAAAGAAAATCACTTCAATTTCCTTATTCGTATAAGGATATATAATTGAGTAAGATATTAAGTATATATAAGGAAGTTGGATAAGATAGCAAGGAGATATATAAGTTATTTTTTGAAAATCAATGCAAAAAATAAAATCATTATTTTATTTAGGGTTGATGACGTGGCGCAAATTTTAACAAAGACTTGGGTTCCGCTTTATACTGTATTATTATAGTAGATATTGCTTAAACAAAAATCAAAAATTAAATAATAAAATTATATTCAATAAATAAGATTAGGTTAAATACAAATTGTTTTGATATTATACATAATATTATTTAAAATAGATACGGATGGCATATATTATTATTTTAATATATATATATAGGTGTCAAACAGGTCGGGTCGGGTGGATTCGGGTTCGGGTTGAGTGCGGGTTCAGGTCAATCGGGTGACAGGTCAAGCCGGGTCGGGTCTTGATAGGTTATCGTGCGGGTTCGGGTCGACCTAACAGGTTAAGAATTTGAATTTTTGATGATTATTAAAATAGTATTATGATTAAATAATAATATTAATAATAAAATATTATTTTATTAGATTTTTATAATAATATTTTATTCATAATAGATTTTATAATAAAATATATTATAATATTTACAATATAATATATTTATTTTACATATCTATAGTATATCGGGTCGGTCGGGTCGGTCTCGGGTTTCAACCCAATCGGGTTCGGGATAATCAGGTTCGGTTTTTTCTTTGCTCGCTACTATTCGGGTCGGATTTCAACCGAAAATTTTTCGGCCGGTTCGGATCGATTTTTCGGATCGGGTCAGGTTTTGACAGGTCGGGTCAGATCGGGTTTGCGGGTCAGCTTTTGACAAGACTAATTTCATTAACAACTCGCGTAAAAGAGCCAATCAATGAAACAGTGAGCAAGAAAAGGAGACCACGGAATTAGATTTGTGTGTCGTTGAGAGTTTAGACACACATTCATTGCGTAACTATATTGTACTCCCTCCGTTTCACAATAAGTGTCGTTTTAGCTCTTAACACAGTGTTTAAGAAAAGCAATCATTCACTTTAAAACTTACAACTTTTTCTTAATCTTACCACTCATTACATTTTTTTGGCCAATACATGAACAACTTTAGTCAACAAATACACATTCCAATAAAAATTATCATCATTCACCCCTATTAAATCACTTTGAAAACCTAAAACGACACATATTATGAAACAAATTTTAAGTGCTAAAACGACACTTATTATGAAACGGAGGGAGTTAGTGTTATCACAAGTCAGCTTTTGACAAGACTACTTCCATTAACAACTCGCTTAAAAGAGCCGATCAATGAAACAGTGAGCAAGAAAAGGAGACCATGGAATTAGATTTGTGTGTTGTTGAGAGTTGAGACACACATTCATTGCTCAACTATATTGTGTTATTGTGTGAAGCTGCCTACATATATCATTTAGCTAGTTAGCTTTATTACATGGTAAGTGGCTTACTCCGTATATATGAAGAAGAGAAAAAGAAATCAACGGCTGCCGAAAGCTAGGTCACAAAGCCAACGGTATCTCTTTGGGAATTGGGATTGCTTCAAGTTATATACAGTATTTGCTTTTCTTGTGGACCCGGGTTATTATTCAACATCCATGATCCATCTATAGAATAAAATTTGCAAATATTATTGTTTCATGTTTAAGTCGTACTGTATTATCTATCATAGTATATAATATCAACTCAATGTGTATTAGTGTATATGACTGTTATTCATGATACTTAGTTAAGTTATATTATATGTAAAATTAATTTTTAAGATCAAATCAATTTAGATCTAGTATATTCAATATTTGTAAATTACAAATGTATCAATCATGAAGCTGCCTAGCTGGCCGGTCCTCTTGAAACTCAAGCTAGGCTGGCTAGCTGCCTGATTAATGCATGCAAATAGCAGTCGAGCTAGGTCATGTATTATTGAGAGATAAATGAAGCTGGATTTATTCACTAATTCGATCTCCGAAAGGATTACAGCCTTGATATAAAAATAAACTCACAATCCAGAAGACACATGGAGCAGCCTTAATTTATGGGGACGGGATTAAAGAATTAATGTTCCTCCATAATTGAATAGCAACTCGACACGACAGCACTTTAGAAATTTTTGTTTTGGTCAAGCAAAGGATGGCTAGTGGCTTATTATTATTTTTTATTTTTTTTGGTTGAAGTGGCTTATTATTAATTTAGTGATAGGATAACATACTAATTTCATTATTATCCATATAATTAATTACAAATCATATCACACATATATATATATATATATATATATATATATTCCTTTGCTTGGAGAGCCAATCAGCAGCAATATTGGCCTTTCTAGTCACCACTTTAGAAATGTGATTTAACAAAGCTGTATCCCTCCGAACATGATTGGATAGGATTTATTGAAAGTACGAAGGTAGACTCAATTAATTAATTAATTGAAATGGTCTACTGAGGGATCTTGTTAATCTTCTTGTAGCGGTAATCATCAAAAGTCTTCGCCGTATAGTTTGCCGGATTCTGCTCATCCACCATCTCCGGCAAGGGGCCGACGACTGTGTTGCCTGGAGGTACACAGAACACGGCCCACGACATCCGGGTCTTCTCCTTGTTCACCAAGCTCCGGTGAAGAATGCTCTTGTACCTTCCGTTGCTCAGCACCTACGTACCCACAGATCCATGCATGCATGAAATAAGCGGATTAATTAGTACGTTCCGCGCGCATAAGCTTTCAAGGGTAGTATCAAGAGTTCATCTTATTTTATACCCTACGGCTACGAGTGAGAATAGGTTAAATTAATTAAGGTCGAGAATCGATCCTGTTGATCACCTCAACTTGGTCTCCGACGTGTATGTAAATCCCATCGGGGAAATAATCAACGGCAATCCAGTTGCCGTCCTTCCAGCACTGGAGGCCGAGAACGTCGTTAGGGACGAGGACGGTCAAGGCTGACATGTCGGTGTGGGGCTCGACTCCGAGGGCCAGCTCGGGCTGCGGGCACGGGGGATACATGTTGATCTTCATCTCCACTTCAATGTCGTCTCCTCCGAGGCAGCTCCTCAGGGTGCCCTTGTCCAGACCCAGGCCCTCCGAAAGAAGACTCAAGATCTCATCTTGCAGCCTCAGCACCTCCTTGTTGTATTCCTCTGTCACCTCCCTACAAGGAATTAGATACATACGTACACGCGTTAGATTAGCTACCACGGATATACTTTTTGTTTTATTATACTCCCTCCGTCTCCGAAAGTTTGTCCGTCTTTCCTTTTCGGACGTCCCTGAAAGTTTGTCCATCTCTACTTTATTTCCATTTATATCACTATGCTTTTACAATCTTACCCTCGTACAATCTCATATATTACCTCCACTATCCAACTTTTATATCAACTTTATCACTTTTTCATATAAAATTACAAAATTATCCTCAACCAATTTTATAAATTACTCCTTTTTATATCTTTTTCATCAACTTTAACACTTCTCATTAATTCGCGTGCAATTGTGCTTTTGACCAAACTTTTCGGGATGGAGGGAGTATTTGGTAAGATTGCGATGGGTCATGTCATGATCGATGCGTTTCTTGTCATAAATTAATTCCCCATATAGGCTTCGTTCAAGACAAATTCTTAACATACAGAACACGTTATACCGAGCAGCGTTTTTTTCCTTGGCCAATAAATAATTAAATATCATGAAATTAAGTGATTACCGTTATATATAGATGTATTAAAGGGTTGTTTTGGTCAGGTTCGACCAAAAAAAATGCTACTCTTACTATTTTTTTTTTGTCGGAATGCTACTCTTAGAGTACTTGTAATGGTAGGCCAAAATCTTGGGCATGCATTATTCAAACTTCACCCCCTAGGCCTAAGCCCAAAACCCCATTTCGGTTTAACAATGCTTGGGCCCTCCATGAGGAATTCCTTCCAGCTGTTTCTAGTGCTTGGCAATCTGACTTCTCTGGAAACCACATGTACAAGGTCATCAGAAAGCTCAAGCTTGTGAAGTCAATCCTCAAAAGGTTTGAAAACCGCAAAATTGAAGAGTTGAGTAAGGCTGTCTCGGAGAATCGCAACAACCTTGACGCTATCCAAGCCCAACTCAGTAGCTCCCCTCTCTCAGAGTCCCTTATTTTGGCCGAAAATGAAGCCCTTGACAGCCTTCACCTTGCTTTCAGGGCTCTCCGTGCCTCCTCTACTCAATTGGCCAAACTTGATTGGCTCCGTTTCTCTGATAGCTGCAGCTCGTATTTTTTCAAGAGGATCCGAGTGAGACGCAGCAAGTCGCACATCGCAGTGTTGTACAATGAAAATGGCACCCCTCTCTCCAACCCTAACGATATTGCTCGTCACATCTTGAGGCACTTCACTGCTCTGCTCGGCTCTTCGACTTCTGTTCTCCCAATTGATTCTAAAGTTATTGATGAGGCGCAGAAAATTGACTCGAATTCAGCTTCAATCCTCTCCCGTGTTGTGGTCGGCTCTGAGGTAAAGCAAGCTTTCTTCTCCTTAGGGAATAACCGCTCGCCTGGCCCCGATGGTTTTGGTGCTCTTTTCTTCAAGAAGAGCTGGGCAATTGTGGGTGAAGAGGTCTCTTCTGCTGTCCTTGACTTCTTTTGTTCGGGTCAGCTCATTCGACAAATCAACCACACAGCTGTCTCCCTTATTCCTAAAATTGCCAACCCCACTTCCATTCATCACTTCCGGCCTATATCCTGTAGTAACAGCATCTACAAAGCCATAGCTAAAATTCTAGCGCAGCGCCTCAAAGAAATTCTCCCATCCTTAATTAGCAAGAATCAAGGTGCTTTCATCCCGGGCCGTTCTATTCGGCATAATACTCTGCTTTGCCAAGTCCTTCTCAAGCATTATGACCGGAAAAATGTCTCCCCCCGCTGTGCCATTAAGGTCGACCTCCGAAAAGCTTTCGACTCCATTGAACACTCCTTTGTTCTCAGTGCCCTTCAAGCCTTCGGGTTCCCGCCTACCTTCATCCATTGGATCAAAATTTGTATTTCTACAGTGAAGTACTCCATCAATATCAATGGTTCTCTAGAGGGGTTTTTTGATGGGAAGCGGGGCCTTCGTCAAGGATGTCCTCTTTCACCTTATCTGTTTACCATTGCCCTTGAGTACCTTTCCAGAACCATTTCCCTTAAAACCAAAAATCCTAACTTCAACTTCCACCCCTTTTGCCAAAAGCTTAGACTCACCCACCTTTGTTTTGCAGATGACCTTATTCTTTTTTGCAGGGGTGATTTTGATTCTGTCAAAATCTTGAAGGACTCTCTTGACGAGTTTGAGCGCAGCTCTGGCCTCAGCAGTAATAATCAAAAGTCTGCTTTGTATCTGGCTGGAGTCTCGGCGGTTGATAGGGCTCGGATCTCTAACCTTCTTCACTTCAATGTTGGAACACTACCGATGACCTATCTTGGTGTTCCGATGGGATCCAAGCATCTGTCCATCTCTGAATTTGCTCCGCTTATTAACAAAGTCACTAGTAGAATTCAATTCTGGACGGCTCGAAACCTTTCCTATGCTGGCCGTCTTCAGCTCACCAAGTCTGTCCTCTTCGCTATGTCTACTTACTGGTGCCTTACTCTTGCCATTCCTAAAAGTGTTATCGATAAAATTGAGAGTTTGCTTCGCACCTTTCTTTGGAATGGGAAAGAATCTGGTCGAAAAAACCTAGTCTCCTGGGATACGGTCTGCAAACCAAAAGCCGCTGGAGGTCTAGGCTTTAAGGAGTTACTTTCGTGGAATAAAGCATGTCTGGCTAGAACCATCTTTGAAATCTCTAATAATATTAGCAATATTTGGACTGATTGGATTAGAGAATATCATCTCCATGGGAACAATTTTTGGTCTACTGCTGCTAGAAACAATGATAGTTGGGTCTGGAAAAGCATTCTTTCCGTCAGGGATGATCTCCTTAACGTGCTTCCACAGGCCCAAATTGAGGGAGGGATGATCTCGCCTAAAGCTACCTATAGTACTATTAATGTCTACACTATGTTGCGAGGCTCCTTTGCTGATCTCTCTTGGGCGAACGGCATCTGGGGTCGCCCTCATTCTCCCCGCTGCAGTTTCATTACCTGGCTTGCAGCCCTCGATCGTCTGCCTACTCTCCACAAGTTGCTCTCCTGGGGACTCATTCAAAGTGACCGATGTAAGCTCTGTAATCAGGACCCTGAAACTGATCATCATCTTTGGTTCGGGTGCCCGTTTATCTCCTCAGCATTGGATGTGGTGCTTGGCTGGGCAGGTGTTTCAACTAGGTTTGATAGTCTTCAGGGGTGTCTCCGCTGGCTCGACACCGGTGCTCGAAGGTCTTCTTTTTTGTACAAGATGAGGTGTGCTACTATCTCTTCATTCGTCTACTATGCTTGGAACACTAGGAACCTGTTCATTTTTGAGAATCACAGTAGCACTCCCGAAGCCTTGGCCCATCGTGTTGTTGCTGCTGTCAAAGAATTATTGTTAGCTAACTGGAGTGAAAAAAATCCCAGCTCTTGGAGGTCTGTCATTGGAACATCTTAGCTGTGCAGTACCCTTTTGTTTTCTCTCTTTTGATCTCTAGCCTCTTGTTTTTAGTCTCTCTGATAGGCTGCTCCTTTGGGGCTTTTTGGGCTGCTCTCTATGTGAGCGTTTTTGTGTTAATTAGTAGTCAGCTTTTTGGCTTGAGGCTTAACTTAGAGTTGTAAATCCTTTCCTCTTCTTTTCAACACGTAACCAATTTTCAAAAAAAAAATCTTGGGCATGGATTAAAAAAATATTAAAAGGAGGGGAAGAAAGGAGAATTTGAGGAGAGAAAGCATGCTTTTGGTTATGGTGATGGTCAAACCATCTCTTTGGTCTTTCAATATTAAGATGACAAGTGTCCCCTTAAGAGAGAAAAAAGAAAATAAAACAAAAAAGATAAATAAAATAAACAAGAAAATTGTGATTATTTTAAGTTGGTGACCAAATTGAATGGTCAACCATTATATGTGCTCTTACTATATGCTGTAAAAAAAGTTGTTTGCAATAGTGTTTTATCCAAAAGTGTACATGTTGGAAATTTTTCTGCAAGAGAGACTGTACGGGGAATTAATTTTTGGCAAGCGGCCTGGGTAAAAAATCCATGGTGGGTAACCTTAATTTACCGCAAAAAACGTTAGCTCGGGTGGGGTCCTTGACATAACTATCTCTAAAATAACCGTGGACCCATTCCAATTTAACGCAAAATGATTTGATTGTTTTGCGTCATGACCAAAGTCACAAATCCAATCAATCAATTACCCTTTCGAGTTTCGACCAAAAAAAGTACTACTCCGTAGTACAGTAAAAAAGAGAAGAAGCTTCGACCAAAAAAAAAAAAAGAGAAGAAGCAATTAGCCTGCAGGTTGGTACGTAGTAGGCCGGCCAAAAAAGGAAATATTTAAGGATACCTGTAGCTGGGAGGGCACTGAGGCCATACCCCATGGTTGACCTTAGAAGGAGGTGCCATGAGGTGGAAATAGTAGTCTACCCATTCGACCTTCTGCTCCGCGTTCTTGATCATCTTGGTCCCGTATCCTTCGAAGCTCCCCTTGGAAGGGTCGTTCGAGAGCTTCTCCTTGACCTCCTGGGGCTGGTCGAAGAACCCGACCCCGGCCTCCTGGACTCTCTTGATCAAATCCGGGGACACCCCGTGGTCCTTGATGACGAAGAATCCCCACTCTCGACCCTCCTCGGAGATGTCCTTCACCAGGAGGTGGCGGGGCTGACACATCGAGATCACGGGGACCTTCACCCCCTCCACGGCCTTGCTGTTCTCGGGACGCTCGTGGGCTGCTCGCACGAAGTGGCTCGGTAGCTCCACCAGCCTCCCGTCCGTCGCTAGGGCTTGCACTCTTTCGACCTCCATTTTCTGCTTTTTCAAATCATGGAGGAGAGTACGTTTAACTACTTGCTGTGGTTTGAAGCAATTCAATGAATGTTTGTAACTGGCAGGGTCGACATTAATTTAAAGGGGAGCTAGCTAGGGTACGGTATGGTTTCATGCATGTAGATAATATTCAAATTAACTAGTTTGAAACCGACGGCAAGTAATATCTATGGGCCCTGTGTAATTAAGTTTACGATCGAGAGGAAGGGGGTTAGGTAGCTATAGTTCAAATGGGGCTCCACGTGCATGTCGCGTGCGTTCTTGCTATCTAAGTTTCAGCCCCTGCTTTTTGAGCTTGTAAGAAGTGTGCCAGACAAGTCGGCGTCTACCGGTCAAAACGAACCTCCTTTGCTCTTTATGAAATGTTTTTTGTGGACAAGCCACAGCCAACCAACCACAGGTGGTACTCACATGGTTTTGTGGCCAAGTCATCGCTTTACGGCAGTGGATTCTTGAGGCCATCACAGGTGGCACTCCCCACATCACGATTGAGGGTGATAATTTGCAACTACAGTACGTTCTCGGTGTTTGGCGTTGCTCGTGGGAGATTGCGCAAATCAGAGTGGATATCCACCAGATGCTAGCCGGCTTTTAGAGTTAGAGGATCTCCCACATTCGCCGGGGGTAGGGGGAATTTTGTTGCCGACTATATTGCTAGCCAGGCACGGATTTAGGGGTAGGCTAGGATGTGCTGTAGCCCACGCCAAAATTTTACTATATAATTATTAGTAGTAAGCATAGTAAATTGAAACCAGCTTGTCCCAGTGGTACTGAGGTGTTGTTTGGCTTTGTAATGGTGTTTCGTGTGTAGAGTTCGAATCCCCACAATGGGTGTAGTGGTATTTTATTTTTGTAATGGTAGTTAGCCCACCCATAACTTATTTTCTGCCTCCGTCCCTGTTGCTAGCTATTTCCATTCTACGTTCAGTGTCCCTCTTTCAGCTGACTTAGGTCTATTGGACCTCATCCATTTGGATGCTCTACGACGATCTTCTATTTTATAAGAAGGTCTCCTAATTCCTTTCCTTTCATTAAAAAAAAGGTAAAAACAAGTAGGAGAATGTCCAAGAAGAACGTGTAAGAAGATGCATTTGTACAACAATGTACTTCATCTAGATTGCTAGAAGAAATATTGTGAATGTAGTTTAGGGCTTCGATTTGTTCATGAACAAATCATAATTGGGTCACATTGTTAAGTGTGGGGTATGAATGTGGATAGTTAGGGCTTTTTATGGGAAATCTGATTTTTGCAATGTTGAAACTTCAATTTGATTTTATTGGATGATATTGACTGAGTTAGTGCGGAAGGATAGGGTAGAATGTCGTCGTCGCAGGGTGGTAAGTCGGCGGCCATGGACGCCGACGCCGACGCAAGAAGCGCGTCATGGTCCGACGAGGAGTCGAAGTCCTTAATAAGTATATGCATGGGATACCATAAGCAAAATGGGGTGTCAACCCACTTTGATTGGGTTGAGATTGCGGCTAAGCTGACGAGAGAGTACAAGAGACCCTTCACCAAACTAGAAGCGAAGAACAAGTTTGACTACATGAAGAAGATTTGGAGGGTGTGGTGTGAGCTTCGAAACAGTGAGACTGGTCTAGGCTGGAGTTATGCTGCTGGAACCGTCACCGGGACCGATGAATGGTGGGATATGAAAATCAAGGTACTCGCTCCTTTCGAACTAAGGTGTACATTTCCTATATGCAGTTCGCTCTTATTATGATGACCATGTCATGATGTTATCTATGTTTGTTCAGGAAAATGGAAAGTATAGGCGGTTTAAGCACAGTCCACCGGACCCCGAATTGAGTGAGATGTGGGACACACTCTTCGGGAGCATTGTCGCCACTGGGAAGCGGGCAAAATCTGCCACCCAGCCGCGGGCCACATCACCCCAGCCTTCAGAGATGACCCAAGCATATTCAGCCCCCCCGGCTTCAAGTGGAAGGACAATGGCGGAGCTTGTTTCGATGAACGACGATTTGGATGAGGATGTGCTGATGCGGGACCTTCAGAACGATAACCTCGTGAACCTGGGCGCTAATGAGTCGCAACCCATTGACATTGAGGTCATGAACAAGAGGACGGCGGATGAATGCGGTGAGGGATCATCCAAGCGCAAGAAGAAATGCTCCGGTGGTGCGGCTTACGTACAAAAACAGAACGAAGAGGCCGCCGACGATACGGGAAAGGTGATATTTTAGAGGTGTTAAACGGGTCGGGTCGGGTGGATTCTAGTTCGGGTTCAGGTTGAGTGTGGGTTCGGGTCAATCGAGTTACAGGTCAAGTCGGGTGGATTCTTGACATTATTTAATAAAATTAAAACATTATTTAATATTACTTAATAATCATTAATCATTAAAACAAGTCAATTCGGGCCGGATCTTGATAGGTTATTGTGTGGCTTCGGGTCGATCTAACAGGTCAGGAATTTGAATTTTTTTAATGATTATTAAAACAATTTTAAAAAAATAATAAAATAATGGGCCATCGTCTTTCATTATTATATTATTTTGTTAAATATTATTATTTTAATTTTGAAAATAAAATAAAATAATGAAAGACGTTGGCCAGCGTCTTTATCTTGAGGCAAAAAAAAGCGAAAGACGCTCCGAACTTAAAAGTGCCTATTTTCGGAATAAATTTTCATCCGTGCCTATTTTCAGAATAAAAATTATAAAACTGCCTACTTTGGAAAATATTTCTTTGCTCTTTATGAAATGTTTTTTGTGGACAAGCAGCAGCCAACCCACCACGCATATAAATCAATTTAAAGCACGTGTAAACTAAAAGTTTTTTTGTTTTACTAGAATGGGCAAAAATCAAGAGACGATGGTAGGAGAATGTCTACGATCGGTTTCATCTCTTCATTAACAGGGGACTCATTGGGAGACACTCCGTTCTTCGCACCGAAGTCATCGCTCTACGTCAGTGAATTCTTGAGGCCATCAAACTTGGCACTCCGCACATCACGATTGAGGGTGATAATTTGCAACTACGTACAGTTTTCGGTGATTGACGTTGCCTGTGGGAGATTGAGCAAATCAGAGTACGTGGATATCCACCGGATGCTAGCCGGCTTTCAGAGTTGGAGGATCTCCCACATTTCGCCCGGGGGGGGGGGGGATTCTATTGCCAACTATATTGCTGGTTATTTCCGTTTTGCGTTCAGTGTCCCTCTTTCAGCTGACTTAGGTCTTTTGGATCGACCTCATCCATTTGGATGCTCTAGGATGACCATCTGTTTTATACGAAGGTCCCCTAATTCCTTTCCTTAACTTAAAAAAAAAATGTAGGAGAATGTCCAAGAACAACGTGTAAGAAGATGCATTGTACAACAATGTACTTCATCTAGATTGCTAGAACGTGTAAGAAGATGCATTGTACAACAATGTACTTCATTTGGATCAGTAGAAACAACAGTCATTTTTGGTAGGGAGCAAGTGTAGGAACCGTGAATCTAAAAGATGTCTTGAAAAACCTGGATTGGTTTAACTAAATTTATTCTATGAAACTCGTCTCTTGTACTAAATCTTTATTATAATAATATTTTGATTTTTTTAATAATATAGTACGTACTCTTTTCCTCTTAGGTTTATATAGATATATTGAATGAACTTCTTAGATAGGAAATAATTAATATATATATATATATTGCTAGATAAGAAATCCTATAGATATGATATGGTTTCAAATATTATTTCATAATTTTATCTTAATTGGTTATTTGAAAAGATAAAAAATTTAAATCTAGTAGGTAAAAAATTAGATAATATAGATTTAGTCTAGAATTCTAGATTATTTCTTTTAAAAAGATCTAAATTATATTTCAAATTCAGAAAAAAAATCCGAAAAAATAATCTCAGAATTGGAATTTAGAAAGTACATTCCGATTTTTTCTTCATTTTATGTTTGATTGAAAAGATCATTTTTATTAAATAATAACATTGATTAGAAGATAATAACTTATTATATAAATGAGTGCTCAATGGATTATGTTTTTACCCCTCACGTTAAGAAATACATGTCATAATAGGTTTTGTCTTGAAAATTAAGAAGTCAAATGATTTGACCTAAATGGCATCAATCTTATAATGATCCTTGATTTTCTATTATTGATTTGGTTAACTATTTCTAATTAGTAAGGATAATATAGGAAAAAGTGTGTTAAAATATCTAAAATGACAAGTATTTCTTAACACAAGTCTAAAACGATAAGTTTCTACCAAAAAAATTCTAAAATGATAAGTATTATTTAACGGATCGAGGGAGTATATACATGTCATGTGGTAATTTTTTTTTATGAAGACATTGACTCTGCTTTATATTATAGTAGGGTAGATTATCTAACTTATGCATTAACCGTATATAAATAAGTTAAATATACATCTTAGTTTAGAAGTTAAAAAAAAACCTAACAGACTGTATAAATCTGCAAACAAAAAAATACAATATAATAAATATTTTCATTTGTATGCTTTAGGACATGTTATAGGAAAAACGTTCTAAAATTAGAGCACTTGTATTCGACCAAAAAAAATGAGAACACTTCAATGGGCCAGATCCACGTATCATGGTGCAACAGTAATTAGGGCGGAAAAGGGAAGTTGGATCTACCCCATCAATACGTACATGTATCAAATTCGGACGATCATCAAGTACTTTAAAGGGCAAATTCAAGGGCAAATTCAAGGGAATTTGCCCTTTGTTGTTGTGACATTTGCCCTGACGACAAGATATGACCCGTTTAAAAAGGTTGGAATGAGATTTTGAACATGGTCCGTTTAAAATGGTGTGCCAGGTGGGTTTTGGGTTGATTTATTATGCTCGGTATTATGTACCCCGTACTATATACGGGTAATGTGATTATAAACTCAATTTAATATAATATATAATGCCAATGATCACGTTAAAAATATAGGATCATATATTTTTATTTGATTAATTTTTTTACCAATAGTAAATCAACTCATAATATAAATAAGTTAGATTTGTTCAAAAATTATTTTACGATAAAGATCACGTTTTATTAAATAATAATATTTATTAGAAGATTACAACTAATTTTTGGATAATACTACGTATTTATTAGAAGATTACAACTAATTCTTGGTAAGGGATAATTCATAATTCTCGGGATAATTCATAATTTTAGATAAGTCTTTAGCAATTTTTTACCAGATAAGATTATATGGGATACTAACTATCTAATTCAATTAACACAAGAACTATAGTGGACACATTGACAAATCGACATTATGAAAATAAAATTTAATAGACCCAAAATATTAAATATGATGAGATAATATCCTAACACTTTGATTTTGATATTAAATTTAATGTACGGGGATCATGCATTCACATTGACATTATCGTATCTTATACATTTTGATCGATGAGATTATTTCGGGATAAGATTATATATATTTATCTTTCTATTTTGATTAGTGTTTTTTATATACATAAGGGCCCGGTTGATTATTTTATTGAAGATATGACACGTGGCGCAATTTTTTGTAAAGAGTTTGTCTCCGCTTTATACTATAGACAGTATAGATTTGGTATATGGTCGGACTGGGTGTTCAATTTATCAAATACGATATATACTCGATCAAGTTATATTCGGTTTGGTCTACCACTACATATATTATTGGTGTAGTCTACTGGTCTAGTGAATGGACCAAATTCTTTCTTATTTGGCTGGTAAATTAATCTTTTGTTACTCCTAATGAGATAGGTTCCGGTGATGAGAGCCTTATTGTAACGACAATCCCTTGTGGTGAAAACTAATCTCATTTATTAGATTATGTGTTCCCCTTACTAAATAATGTATAGTCCATATTTTTTTTTTGTTTTTTAAAACAATTGAAAATTTTATTTCTTCTATATTTACTTTTTTAACTTATTTTCATTTCAAAATAATTGAATAATCTAAAAATTGAACTTATAGTAAACAAAAAATGAACTAACAATAGAACAAAGTGAACTCCACGTGAAAATTGAACTCGTACAAATTACCAAATTGCACTAATAATATACGTAAATTGAACTTTAAACATATTAAAATTGAACTTTTGGTTAATAAAAATGAGCTTCCGTGTTTAAGGGTTATAATCGCTTTTTTGTTAAAAAAGATATTTGCATCTTTTTGAAAATTTATTTTAGGTTAAAAAGTTTTCCAAAGTTTTTTTTTATTATTTTCATAAAAATTGAATAATATAAAAATTGAACTTGTAGTACATAAAAGCAAATTCTTAATAGATAAAAATTAAACTTATTGAAAAAAAACTCATAAAAAACTGAATAATCGAACTCATTAAATATATAAAATGAACTTTTATTATTCAAAATTGAACTCTTAGTATAAAAAAATAAATTGTCTTATTTATGTATTATCCTTTCATAGAAAAAATAATCATAAGTTAGCGCAGTTATTCCAAATATTTATATTACTACATCAAAAAACATTAGAAAACAATTCTGATTATCCATTTCCAAAGTACATAGCGATTGTATCTCCTTGGTGGATCAAATTCAAGCTTATAATCAATTTAACAATTTTGTAGGAAAGCATGCATTCTGTTTTATTGGGCCGTCCATTAAAAAAATATTGTCGTATGCCCAAAATATGGATTTGAACAATTCTATCATGTAATATCTGGCCCAGCCCAAAACAGTTTGCACTTGACCCGGTATTTTTTGGGTGCTCGAAAATTGTAGGAATACATCTACCCCTGAATTGTGTGTTTTCTCGGTTGGTGCCTTAAAAATATCGTATTCCGGAATCTACCCCTGAGTTTTTGCATTAGTATGTCCCGTACCGTTTTTCTTCTACCCCCTCCATCTCCCGTCAAATTTTATTTGAAGGAAAAGAAAATTGATTTTAAAATGTGAGTTGTTTGGCACCTGGGTTGGCTTTGCACAATGTCGTTGAAAGAAAAAGGGGAAAGTATGAGTCCAAATATGAGGAGTACGGATGTAATTTTGTCTCTTTTGTTTTTTCTACATTTGCGGATTTCGATAAGGAGGTTCTGGACGTGCTCTCACGTATTAAGTCTCTCAATATTAGACTTTGTGAGATTTCCGTCCTTTTAGACTAACTTTGTGAGACGGAGGGAATAAAAAAATAAGTTTTCAATTTCAGTAACAATATCAACATTTTATATCAGCGTTAACAATCGATCAGCAATTAATGAATTGTCGAACAGAGCCTTAGTTCTATCTATGGAATGAATTTTAAAATATTATTATTTCATTCATGATACTTATTTAAGTTATATTTTGTAAAATATATTATTTTTTTTCTTATGATCAAATCAATTTATATCTAGTATTATATTCTTTATTTGTAAATTACACATGTATCAATCATGAAGCTGCCTAGGTGGTCCTCTTGAAACTCAGGCTAGGCTAGGCTGGCTAGCTGCCTGATTAATGCAAATAGCAGTCGAGCTAGTGTCATGTATTATTGCGAAAATAATCATCTGATTCGAAAGTATCTTCCGAAACTGTGTTTCCCCTCCCCTCACAAATGGTATGGGAGCCCCTGCATTTAAATGCGGTAGAGAGAGGAAAGCACACCCAAACACAATTTGGGAACATGAAATAGGAACAGACGATTTGCATCCGTATTATTGACAGATAAATGAAGCTACATTTATTCACCACTAAATTCTCCGAAAGAATTACAACCTTGATATAAAAATAAACTCACAATCAAGAAGACACATGGAGCAACCTTAATTTTATGGGGATGGGGTCAAAGAGTTAATGGCCCTCCATGATTGAATAGCAACTCGACGGTCGACAGCACTTTGAAATTTGATTAATTAACAAAGTTGTATCCCTCCGAACATAATTGGATAGGATTTATTGGAAGTACGTAGGTGGACTTAATTAATTAATTAATTGAGATGGTCTACTGAGGGATCTTGTTAATCTTCTTGTAGCGGTAATCATCAAACGTCTTCGCCGTATAGTTTGCCGGATTCTGCTCGTCCACCATCTCCGGGAGGGGGCCGACGACTGTGTCGCCTGGAGGTACACAGAACACGGCCCACGACATCCGGGCCTTCTCCTTGTTCACCAAGCTCCGGTGAAGAATGCTCTTGTACCTTCCGTTGCTCAGCACCTACGTACCCACAGATCCATGCATGAAATAATTAAGAGAATTAATTAGTACGTTACGTAATTAAGCTGATAGTAACAAGAGTTCATCATTTCGACTCTTGTGGGAGCCTTCTCAACCAAAAACAATTAGTACGTTACGTATGTGATAGGTTAATTAAGGTCGACAATCCTGTTGGTCACCTCAACTTGGTCTCCGACGTGGATGTAAATCCCATCGGGGAAATAGTCAACGGCGATCCAGTGGCCGTCCTTCCAGCACTGGAGGCCGAGAACGTCGTTAGGGACGAGGACGGTCAAGGCTGACATGTCGGTGTGAGGCTCGACTCCGAGGGCCAGCTCGGGCTGCGGGCACGGGGGATACATGTTGATCTTCATCTCCACTTCGATGTCGTCTCCTCCGAGGCAGCTCCTCAGGGTGTCCTTGTCCAGGCCCAGGCCCTCCGAAAGAAGACTCAAGATCTCATCTTGCAGCCTCAGCACCTCCTTGTTGTACTCCTCTGTCACCTCCCTACAAGCAATTGGATATATGCGTACACAGGTTTAATTTAGCACGGATGCATTTTTTGATAAGATTGGGATGGATAATCTTATCTTAATATTATATGTAAATATAAATAACGTACACTCAAGTGGGGTCCTTGACGTAATTAACTCTAATTAAGGTATGTTAACGTCGAGCCATTCCACATTAAGGCAAAATTAGGATTTGAATATTGTTACGGGTCCCATCTAATCACAAACCAAATTAAGCAATTAGCCAGGTTCCTACGCCGGCCACAAAAGGAATTCTGTGGGTACCTGTAGTTGGGAGGGCACTGAGGCCACACGCCATGGTTGACCTTAGAAGGAGGGGCCATGAGGTGGAAATAGTAGTCGATCCATTCGACCTTCTGCTCCGCATTCTTGATCATCTTGGTCCCGTATCCTTCGAAGCTCCCCTTCGAAGGGTCGTTCGAAAGCTTCTCCTTGACCTCCTGGGGCTGGTTGAAGAACCCGACCCCGGCCTCCTGGACTCTCTTGATCAAATCCGGGGACACCCCGTGGTCCTTGATCACGAAGAATCCCCACTCACGACCCGCCTCGGAGATCTCCTTCACCAGGAGGTGGCGGGGCTGAGACATCGAGATCACCGGGACCTTCACCCCCTCGACGGCCTTGCTGTTCTCGGGACGCTCGTGGGCTGCCCGCACGAAGTGGCTCGGTAGCTCCACCAGCCTCCCGTCCGTCGCTAGGGCTTGCACTCTTTCGACCTCCATTTTCTGCCTTCTAAATCAAGGAGGAGTACGTTTAATATAATTAACTACTTGCTGTGGTTTTGAAGCAAGCAATGAATGTTTGTAACTGGGAGGGTACGTACTCGACATTCATTTATAGGGGAGCCAGTCAGCCAGGGCCTGGTTTCATGCATGTGGATAGTATTTAAAATATATACAACTAGTTTGAAATAAACCGACGGGAGTGATATCTATGGGCCCTGTGTAAGTTTGCGAGGGAAGGGGGTAGCTAGCCAGCTATAGTTCAAATGGGGCTCCACGTGCATGTCGCGTGCGTTCTTGCTATCTTAGTTTCAGCCCCTGTTTTTTCAGCTTGTAAGATGTGTGCCAGACAGGTCGATCGGCGTCTACCGGTCAAAACGAACCTGCTTTGCTCTTCATGAAATGTTTTTTTCGTAGAGAAGCAGCAGCAGCCATCCCACCACGTATATAAATCAATTTAATGCACATGTAAACTAGAAGTTTTTTTTTTACTGGAATGGGCTAAAATCAAGACACAGTAGAAGAACGTGTAAGTGTCACGCTCCGCGTTCCTTCGACCAAAATAGACGCGGGACAAGTCACCGAGGCACGGAGCCTAGGTGATTCCAGAGGCTTCCGGGACCTTCAAGATGAGGCCGGGACGCTCCGGAGCCTTCTAAGGGCCGGCACGCCTCAAACGGGGCAAGGCGTGCCAGGGCCGGCGCTTCTAGAGACATCTACGAGGGCCGTGCCCCATGCGGAACAAGGCGGGCCGCTTCTAGAATTGTCTAGGAGGTCCGCGTCCCTTGTAGACCAAGTGCACCCCGGGGCGGAAGCTTCTGGAGCGGTCCAGAGATATCCCGCCCCTTACGGGCATGGGCGCGCGCGGGTGTGCCTTCCGGAGAATTCCGGAGGGGCCGCGCCCCATCTAGAGGGCGCTAGAGAGAGGCGCGGGCCGGCGCCCAAGTGGAGCATTCCGGATTCGTCTAGCGCGGGCTAGACTTATCTAAGGGGCGTTCCGGAGTATTCTAGCGGGGGCTAGAATTTATCTTAAGGGCTTATCTTGTAGGAAAGCTCTAGACTAATCTAGGAGCTCGTGTATCCGGATTTTTCCGTTGTAAGAGGGAGCCTCACCTATAAATAGGCTCCACCCCTCATTTGGGAGGGCATCCTCGAAAATCCACACTTAGCACACTTGTAAAACACACTTGTAAACATTTCTCTTGTGAAATACAAAGTCCTCTTTTCCCACGAAAACCATCTCCATCTATCGGGGCAAGGCCTGACTTAGCACGATCGAAGGTGTTCGACTAGCTAAGGGCCGCACGAGTTAGAGAACGAGTCTCAACCCGTGACATAAGATTACTAGAAACTGTAAGATTCGACCAAAAAATCTATATATCTACTATATTAATATTAATTATTAATACAGTATAAAGCGGAACCCAAGTCTTTGTTAAAATTTGCGCCACGTCATCAACTCTGAATAAATTAATGATTTTATTTTTTGCATTGATTTTCAAAAAAAGCTTATATATCTTTTTGATATCTTATCCAATTTCCTTATGTATACTTAATATCTTACTCAATTATATATCCTTATACGAATAAGGAAATTGAAGTGATTTTCTTTTATATTCCTTATAATTTTTTCTTATTAATTAGTATACATTTTTGTCATTATTGAATCTTGAAGAATAGTGAAAAAAGTATATTCATTAATAATATAAATTTGAATAGAACTATTTTAGAATTAAAATTGTATGAATAAAAGTACATATATAGAGGTCAATAGGTTCGGACTTTGGTCTATCGGATTTGGATTATAAGTTCCCGATTTAAAAGCGTATTCGTATCAAAATTCGATCTCAAATCGATTAATTCGGTTTTATATTTACATTACCCGTACATGGTACGGGGTTTGTACTAGTTTTCATAGTTAGTGGGATATTGATAGATATTACTCGAATAGTATATAAATATAAGATATTATTTTGATAGATTACGGATATAGATGCGTTAACATGTATATATAGTATATTTATATAGTTAAGAATTCATACAAGACATGTGGATATCTAATATATAATTAACACTTGCTATAATTACGAGATTGAGTTGAAATTTGAAAATTAATTAACACTTGCTATAATTAATTAAGAGATTCCGTTTTGTGATTTTTCTTTAAATCCGAAAATTAATTAACACTTGCTATAATTAAGGGATGGGGTTCAAATTTGAATTTGGGTCAAATTTTGATATGTAATATGGACCATCCATTGGAATAGCATCTAAAGGCCTACAATTGTTTTCTTGTTCTCTAATACTTATGTGTTCTCTATTGAACTTTAATATATATATATATACTGAACGGGTAAGAATTCGGTAGACCAACCAAAACTGGTGTACTGAAAGGCCGTTAGATGACAGCCGACACCGGCTAAGACGAGAGAAACAAAAGGTCAAAACAAGAAAACAACACGAGTAGAAAAATACAAATACCAAACGGAAAAACCAATGAGGAGCTCCGGTTCGAGGTGAGTGAAGCACTAAAAGACTAGCGCTTCGGCACGAAAGGTCAACCAACATGGGAAAGAGAGGACTAGTGAAGTTCCCTCCACCGGAATGAAGGATCTTCAAAAGTCCGAAACGACCTGGCCACAAAGAACTGTACGACACCGGGACTCTAGCCTAACCATTTGGGGAAGTATTGATCAAACTCGGGAAGCCTACTTGACGCTTTCTTCACATCCAAAACGACCCTCGAACCACAAACCATGGCCCGAGCTGTCCGTCAGGGATTGCAGCTCAAGCTTGCGGCGCAATCAATTTCATGGCTTGCGGCGCAAGCATTTTCCTGGCTTGCAACGCAAAGAATTATTCAAGAAAAGTTCAAGCAAAATCTTGCACCGCATGATTTCCAAATGTGCCTTGCAAATCAAGGAGCATTCATATTTTATTAATATTTTTATGTAATAATATATTATTATTTTTCCAGAATTTCCAATTCCTGAAAAAAAAAAAGTTTTCCTTCCATTAACGGTGTAGCAAAGATCATGAAATACATCTTGGATTTTTTATCATTGAATATTTTATTTCAAGTGTTGAAGAAGCCAATACCCCAAAGGGATCAATTTGTTCAAGAGATCTGATTAATATGAAATTTTCAGATTTTTTCAATTGGTGTTTGGTTCCTCAATTGATCAAGGAAGCCCAAGCCTCCGCTTTTCCAAAAACCCCTCACCTTGCACCAATGGCACAAACGAAGGGGCGGAGCTCCGACAACGAAACCCTTAAGAGAGATCAAGATGGCTCAGACGAGTACAAAGTGACTCGCTCGAAGCCACAACTCATCCGACTTTGATCTATTTGTTCAAAGCTTGCACCAACGGAGGAACAAGCCTTTTGTTCCAAACACTTTGACTAATCCCTGATTTTGGGGAGGATTTCTTCAAATTGATTTCTCCCGATGAGGTTTTTCATCACGATTTTGGATTTACAAGAGGATCATTTGGAAGATTTGGTTGATTTTGGCTAGAAATTGAGATCTAGGTTTTGTGATTTGGGGCTTTGACACTATTCATGGGGTTTGGGGGGTGAGAGAGTTTGGATCAGAGAGAAAGAGAATTTTTCGTGTATGTATATATAGTATATAGATGAATGAGAATCACTCCTTTTCATTCAAACAAAAAACTAAAAGTTTTTCCCTATACTACATATGGGAAAGGTAAATTCCTCTTGGTACCCAAGAGGTCTCTGATCGCTCACGGATGCGAGGGTCTAGAGATACATTTATAACCCGACCCGATGTAGTACGTGGTGGGTGTCGAACGCTCGGGAAATCTACTCGATTGATGTGCCACAATACTTGAAAACGGGAAAAGAGAACTTAAAACAAAGGAAAACGAAAGGAGCAACCGGGACCGACACAAGGTCACGTCGGGCCCGAGTTAGCTGGGAGGAAGGACGTCGGGACCGACTCTCTGGAAGTCGGGCTCGAGGTAACTGGGGATGTCGAACTCAAGTGGTTGAAAGTAGATCTTGGGTTTTGGGTTCCTTCTCTAGTAGATTGAGCCTTTCCACCCCAATTCAAGCAATAAGTGATGATCGAGGTTGGATCGAGAGGCTTTCACCTCGTCCAAACCACTCTACACATCGATCATGGGGAGATTGGTTTTTGTTTCTCCCCTTCGATGCAAGATCTTGTGATGGATGCTTTTCACTTTCGTTACTTCGCCAATCACAAGCCTTGATCCCCTACTTTCGCAAGGAATTGTAGCTCTATGTAGAGTGGGTCCCTAGATCAAGCACTCAAGGCTTATGGAATTGGGGTTTCTAGCTCAACCTAGCTAGAGGTTTCCCCCATTACCCAAGATCAAGGAGATCTACTCCATGTGGCAAGTAATAAAATCAAACAAATCACAAGACATCACAATCAACATCATCGATTTCCAATCAAAGGCAAATTTCATTCACAAACTCAAGTTCAATCCACAAATTCAAATCCAAGTTTGCCAAATCCAAAAGATCAAACCAAAGCAAAGCTAAACTTACAATCAAACCTAGCAATCTCTTCCTCTCCTTGGCCGATCCTCTCTCTTCTCCTTCCTCTCTCCTTTCTCCTTGCTCTCTAAGTATTGACTTGAGAGGTTCGTGTGTGGATGTGTCTAAGTGCTCATGGGACCCCCCAAAATTAGAAGACAAGAGGGGTTTTGTAGGTGAGGGGCAAATGTGGAAGTTTACTCATCAATTCCTTAGTGCCCAATCCACAAAACCGACATGGACCGACACGGAGCCACCTTGGACCCGAGGTACTGGGTACGTCGATCGGTCCATGGCCAAAATCTCATCTCGGGCCCGGCTAGGCTTAACCTCGATCCACAGCTCGTGGCACCTCTTCTTCTTGGCTTTTCCTCTTGTTTTCTTCATGGCTTGCTCCTTCCCTTCCTCCTTTAGCTCATGCCTTGCTCCAAGCTTCGATCCACCTTCAAAAAGACCCTTGATCCTTCGCCACAATGCCTACAAAACACACAAAAACACGCATAGTCTCCAAATCTCATAGAAATGCGGGAACTAAGCTAAAAAGGAACAAAACACACAAGAAAAGAGGGCGAAAGAAATAAAACTACAAAGGCAAACACACTTAAAACACCACCAAGACATCAGTCTCGACTTTTCCTTTTGGTGTCCAATGGAAAAACTTTTTCCTTTTGGTACTCCGTAGTTTATAAATAGTCATTTCCGTACCCAAAAGTTGTTATACATCAGTTTCCATCCAAAAAGTAAAGATTTTCCGTAAAAAAAAAAGTTAAATAGAAATACTACTCTTTTTTTCACCTATTTAATTTTTTTTCATGAAAAATTGCAAAAAATAATGGAAACAATAACAGCGTAAGCAAGTAGAAGCACGAAGGAAGGAGAAGTCTTGATCGACGACGCACGGGCAGGGCATCCACAGCCATCGACGGCGACAGGGCGGGGACGACAACCGACGCACGGTCCAATTTATAAACCCCCTCTCCTCGATCTCCTCTCCTTCTTTCTTCTCCATCCCTCCGGGCCTTAACCCCGCTGAGCTCTTCGATTCCCCTGTTCTCCTCACTTCCTCCTCCATAAGTCTACTTCCCCTCTTCAGTTTGTCAATCCATTAATTAATTTGGATTTTGCTCATGTATGATCCAAATCGATATTAATTAGACTATTAAGTAATCAATTACTTCAATTATTATTGAGTCTGATGATGATGATGGTGATTGGATCAATTTGATTTCAGATATTGCCGTCTCATCTTCCTCCGTCTTTTTCTTCTTCTAATGTTTCATGAAAAATAACTTGATGGGTGAAAAAAGAGAAGTATTTTTATTTAACTTTCTTTTTTTACAGAAAATCTTTATTTTTTGGATGGAAAACTGATGTATAGTAATTTTTGGGTATACAAAGGACTATTTATAAACTACGAAGGTACCAAAAGGAAAAAAATTTTCCGTGGGACACTAAAAGAAAGTCAAGACCTCAGGAGTACCAGAGGAATTTCCCTATGGGAAATTTTAATAAATTTATTAGACAAATTGATAATAAAGATATTCTATCTATAAACTTTACTTATTATACAAAGATTTTATTAAAATAACTTATAAAATAGAAAAGTATTTTTTATATGATCCAACATCTAAACCCTCAAAATAAATAAATTTATCTAATAAATCTTATTAAATAGAAAATATTTTAAATTACTAAAATAAATTATCTATGAAACTCACCTCTTGTAATAAATCTTAATTACAATAACGTTTTGACTTTTTTAATAATATATTACTCTTGACCTCTTAGGTTTATATAGATATATTTCTTGAACTTCTTAGATAGGAAATAATATTGATATATTGTTAGATAGGAAATTCTATAGATATAGATATGTCTTCAAATATTATTGCATGATTTTATCTTGATTGGTTATTTGAAAAGATATAATATTTAAATATAATAGGTAAGAAATTAGAAAAATATAGATGTAGTCTAGATTATTTGTTTGAAAGAATCTAAATTATATCTCAAAATTACAAAAAACAAAATCCGAAAAAATAATCTCAGAATTAGAATTCTGAGATTACTTTCCGAGTTTATCTTCATTTTATGTTTTAATGAAAAGATCATTTTTATTAAATAATAATATTGATTAGAAGATAATAACTTATTATATAAACGAGTGCTTAATGGATTATTTTATTACTCCCCCTGTTAAGAAATAAATGTCGTTTTAGCTTTTGTCTTAAAAATTAAAAAGTCAGATGATTTGACCTAGGTACCCTCAATCTTGTAAAAATCCTTTATTTTCTATTTTTGATTTGGGTAATGATTTCAAATTAGTAAGGATAATATAGGAAAAAGTGTCATAGAATATCTAAAATGACAAGTATTTCTTAACAACTTAATAAGTCTAAAACGACAAGTATTATTTAACGGAGGGAGTCATGTGGTAAATGTTTTATGAAGACATTGACTATGCTTAACTTATATTATATTAAGGTGGATTGTCTAACTTATGCATTAATAGCATATATAAATTAGTTAAATATACTTATTTTAGAAGTTAAAAAAAACTTACAAACTGTATAGATCTGCAAAAAAAAAAAAGTAAAAAAATACAATAAAAAACACAATATAATAAATATTTTCATTTGTATGCTTTAGGACATGATATAGAAAAAACGTTGTAAAATTAGAACACTTATATTCGACCAAAAAAAATGAGAACACTTCTATGGCCAGATCGGCGTACTTATCATGGTGCAACAGTAATTAGAGCGGCAAAGGGATGTTGGATCTACCATTACGTACGTTATGTATCAAACTCGGACGATTCATCAAGTACTTTAAAAATAATAACTAAGAAAAAAAATTTGGTTGTCCACTGTTTCACTAGAGCTTCGTCTTACCTACATCCAACTTGACCCGGGTCGCGCACCTGGCTTTGGTGGGTGAGTCTCCTAAAGGAATTTTTTTGACATCCACTAGAGTTGAAATCCAGACCTCGTGGATGCGGAGTAGACCGTTTACCATCTAAGTCAACTCCATTTGGTAATAACTAAGAAAATTTTAGATAGGTTTTAATGTTTTATATTCATTTACAAGTGAGCATTTAAGGACTTTGTGCCTCAGCAATGAGTTTCATAAACCTCCAAAATCCCTAGCGAGTCAAGTTGGCTAGGTTAGTTGTAGGATGTGCTCACCTTAGGCGTCCCCACCAAACCTGACTTGAGGCAAAGGGGAGAGGTAAATCGTGATATGTGCGACGTAGAAGTCAAGAATCGAATCTAGGACCTCAAGTCTCATGCATGGGATAGTTCAAAATTTCCTCAAATTTGCCCTTAGTCGTTGTGACATTTGCCCTGATGACAAGAAATGACCCATTTAAAAAGGTTGGAGTGGGATTTTGAACATGATCCGATTAAAATGATGCGTCAGGTGGGTTTTGTGTTCATTTATGGCTTAATACATTAACAGACCCCTCTACTTGTACGTTTTTCCCATCAGACCCTCCTACTTAAAAATGTTCTATTAAACCCCAAAACTTAACTCAATTTGTTCTACATGGCACTCGGATGCCAAAACTCTCGAGCGTGAGTTTCACACTCGCTGACATGGCAAATAATTTTCCATGTAGAACTGCCAACTAACACTATTGTGTACACATGAATCATTTTACACATTTTACATTGACTTGGCGAAAAAAGAGAAAAAGCTGGAATAATAAAAATGTAAACACTTCCATTTTTTCACAGGAGGGGTTAAATCAAGTACAATAATTTTATATTAAAAAAATACCTTCTTCCTTTTTCCATTCACAACCTCCATTAAAGTACATGAACAAGAACAAGATTGACCCACCTCATTTGCACTGCCTTACGCTCGCTTACTTGTCTCCGCCGTTACCAATCGTCATCTCTAACCGCCCACAATGAACACCTCCAAGTTGTAAATCTATTTTCCCCTATCTTCCAAGTCCCTCAAAGAATTTTGCCAAAAAAATATTGAATTGCTTCAAACTCTTCAAATTGAAGATGTAATTGTTGTATTTTCTACCTAATCTCACCATCTTGCGAAGTCAGTTTTTGGTGCTTCACAAATTTAACCCTAAATGTGTAATGGGTGCTAATTAAAGAAATCAGATTTCGCATGGGAGGGGATTCGGTAACGGCAAGGGGAAGGTTGGTTGGAGACAAGTCTCGAACTATCACTATCTTCTTGGCCGGACCATCGTCATCCCGTCCGAGCAATTGAGGAGAATAAGCCTCCTTCAAGAGTGCAAAACTAAAGAAGCGGATGAATTTGGGAAGAAGAAAGAAAAAAAAGTGAAAAAAAGAATGGGAAGATTAAAAAAGAATCGGGAAAGGAGAGTGAAAAATGGGTGGGGGAGAAAAATCATAAAAAAATCTTTAAAAAAGAAGAAAAAAAAAGAAAAATATAAATATCGCTTTTAAAATATATTTGAAAAATGACTTTACTCAGCATTTTATAAAAATTATGTATACTCTCACGCTTTTGAAAGGGAAGTGTATTTCACATCCTTGCCACATCAGCACGTAGGTGCTTGATAAAACAAATTGTGTTAAATTTAGGAGTTTAATAGAACATTTTTAAGTAGGAGGGTCTGATGGAAAAAACATACAATTAGAGGGGTCTGTTAACGTATTAAGCCGTTGATTTATAATGCTCATTATTATGTATCATGGATTGATCGGTATTTTGGTATATGGTCGGGCCGTGTGTTCAATTTATCAAGTACGATATGTACTCGATCAAATCATATTCGTTTTGGTCTAACACTACATATACTATTGATGCAATCTATTGATCTAGTCAATGGACCAAATTCTTTCTTATTTGGCTGGTAAGTTAAACTTTTATTATTCCTAATGAGATAGGTTTCGGTGATGAGAGCCTTTTTGTAAGGACAATCCCTTGTGTTTAGGACTAATCTCATTTATTAGATTGTTCCCCTTACAAAATAATGTATAATCCAGACATTTAAATATTTTCTTATTTTTAAAACAAATTGAAAATTTTATTTCTTCTATCTACTTATAGTAAACAATAAAATTAACTAAGAATAGAAAAAACTGAACTCTGTGTGAAAATTGAACTCGTACAAATTACAAATTTGCACTCATAATATACGTAAATTGAACTTTAAACATATAAAAAATGAACTTTTGGATAATAAAAATGAGCTACTCCCTCCGTCCCATTATTTCCTTCCCACTTCCCAAAATTTCCTTCCCATTTCTATTTCTTTCCATTTTTGGATTGTCAAATTTACTACATTACCCCCACTACATCCTTCAAATTACCTACTTTTTATCCCCTTTTTCTCTCCTTTTACTATATTACCCCTACTAAATCCTTCAAATTACCCACTTTTTATCCCTCTCTCCTCCTTTTTACCCTCCAATCATTATACTACCCACTTTTTATCTTTCTCCTTAATTCTTGTGCAAAATGTGAAATGGGAACGAAATAATGGGACGGAGGGAGTATCAATTTTCAGGTTATAATCGCTTTTTGTTAAAAAAGAAATTTGTACCTTTTTTTAAATTTTATCTTAGGTTTAAAAGTTTTCTAAAGTTTTATTTTTTATTATTTATAAAAATCGAATAATATAAAAATAGAATTTGTAGTACATAAAAATAAAATCTTAATAGATAAAAATTAAACTTATTGAAAAAAAAAACTCATAAAAACTGAAAATTTGAGCTCATACAATATATAAAATGAATTTTTATTATTAAAAATAGAACTCTTAGTATACAAAAAATAAATTGTCTTAGTTATGTATTATAATTTCGTAGAAAAAATAATTTTAAGTTAGCGCAGTTATTCCAAATATTTATAATACTACATCAAAAAACATTAGAAAAAATTCTGATTATCCATTTCCAAAGTACATACCGATTGTATCTCCTTGGTACATCAAATTCAAGCTTATAATCAATTTAACAATTTTGTAGGAAAGCATACATTTTGTTTGATCGGCCCGTCCACTGAAAAGATATTGCCGAAAGCCGAAAATATGGATTCGAACAATTCTATCATGTAATATCTGGCCCAGCCCAAAACGGTTTGCACTTGACCCGGTATTTGTTTTTTTTTCTTTCTTTTTGGATAAAGACCCGGTATTTGTTGGGTGTTCGAAAGTTGTATTAACAATGTTAAGGGCAGTACTTTTTGTTTTTTTTCTCATTGAGTTTTTGAACTTAGAAGGGTGTGGAGTCCAGCTTGTTTCTCGACTTTCATCTAGAGGTGTCAAATAGGTCGGGTCGGGTGGATTCGGGTTCGATCTTTTCGGGTTCGGGTTGAGTACAAGTTCGGGTCAATCGGGTTACAGGTCAAGTCGGGTCGAATCTTGACAGGTTATTGTGCGGGTTCGGGTCGACCTAACAGGTCAAGAATTTGAATTTTTAATGATTATTAAAAAAATATTATGATTAAATAATAATTTTTAATAACAAAATATTATTTTTGATAGATTTTTAAAATAATATTTTATTTATAATATGTTTTATGATAAAATATATTATAATATTTACAAGAAAATATATTTATTTTACATATATATAAAATATCGGGTCGGTCAGGTCGGTTTCAGGTTTCAACCCAATCGGGTTCGGGTTAATCGGGTTCGATTTTTTTCTTTGCTCGCTACTATTCAGGTGGGGTTTCAACCCTAAAATTTTTGGTCGATTCGGGTCGATTTTTCAGGTTGGGTCAGGTTTTAATTCTGATTTTGCTAACATCCTTCACAGATTTCGGCAAAAGACATAGGAAAGCGAGGTGCTAGAATGTATAAAAGGTACGATAAATGGTAAAAAAAATTTTTGAAAAGGAAAAATAATGTCAAAACTTAAATAAAAAAATACAATTAATCAGTACGCCTACCTGTATATGTATCAACTTTTTTCCCCAGCAAAAACACATTTTTTTGCATTATGAAGCTGAAAATTAATTAAAATATCATACAAAACCCTCTTAGCTTTCGGAGCACCCATCTACTCCTTCAATTGGAAGTCTAAGGGTTTGTTTGGTAATTATATATTTACCCAATTTTTAGTTTTCAACTCATAAAAATAAAACAAAGCCTGTTTGCTAAAATTAATCAGTACGCCTACCTGTATATGTATCAACTTTTTTCCCAGCAAAAGCACATTTTTTTGCATTATGAAGCTGAATATTAATTAAAATATCATACAAAACCCTCTTAGCTTTCGGAGCACCCATCTACTCCTTCAATTGGAAGTCTAAGGGTTTGTTTGGTAATTATATATATACCTAATTTTTAGTTTTCAACTCATAAAAATAAAACAAAGCCTGTTTGCTAAAATTGTTTTGAAAATGAAGACCCCTTTATATTTTCAAAACTCAACCCTTAAAACTTGAAAACACAATATCCTGGTTAAAAAAATAAAGTCGTATTCACTTTTACCGGTACCATCATCGATATTACATTAACGGTCAATTATCACCCCCACCGTCACCAAATTCATCTCCATCACTGCCACCATCATCGTAGCCACCACCGGTCGGTCCGATCCACCACCATCATCGCCACCTCCACCATGACTGTAACTTAATCCTCATCCACTAGCACCACCAACAACACCGTTTTCACCTCAACCTTCACTACTACTACCACCACCATCATCACCTCCGGCCGCTGCCACCGTCGCCACCACCAACTTCGCTACTACCACTAACACCGCCGCCACCACCTCCACTACCACCAATGTCGTCACCACCACTACTATACCTACTCCTCCATGACCACAAATACCAACACCATCGTTGCCACTATATTTATCACCGTCGATCGTCACCACCACATCCACAACCGATGTCGCCACCACATCCACCACCGTCGTCGCCACAACATTCACCGTCGTCACCACCTCCACTAATCATCAGTATATATTATCTAGTGTATATTATATTAATTTTCAAGATATAATATATTTTGAATTTTTTAATCATCATTATATTTTACAACATAATCAAAAACAACTTGAAGTTTCAAAATTAAAAATTGATTTGAGTTTTTAAAAAACTAAAAGGCTTAAATGTTGAAAACCACCCTTAATATATGACATATTTCACTTAACCACCCCTTTACTGCGATATTATTTAAAAGCACCCATATAATATGTTCCGTTAACGATTAACCACCTTTCGTTCGTTTCCGTAAAAAACGCTGACGTGTCAGCTATTTTAATATTTCTTTTTTTCGTTTGTTGCCATGTCATGCCATGGGAACACTTCTTTCCATTGAATATTTTTCTCCAAAAAAAAAAACGAAAAAAAGAATTAAGAGAAAAAAAGAAAACAAATTACAATGAATGGTTTATTATAGTAAAGAGAAATAAATGAAAAGAAAAATAATTCTATAAAAAGATCGTCTTCCTCGTCTGTACACAATCATGGAGCTTAATTTTTTTTGTTTGGCTTGAACGAAGCAATTGCCTCATGATGGTGCTCAAACCTAGTAGTATCTTGTATTTGATAGTTAAATAAGCATCCTTGAATTAATTTTCTGGTAGAAAAATTTGGATTCGAAACTTAGGGTTCTTGAAACCAAAATTTTCGGATCTAAAATTCGTTTAGCTATGGCCATGAATCTTGAAATTCTTTGAAAATATGAGTAAACTTGACTGAAAATCATGCTTGCCCCATGATTTGAATCATAATTTGTGCCGAATTTAGCTTCTCATGTGAATTGTGTTTGAATCCTAATTTTTTGTCGCCTTTGTTATCTTTTCATTTGAGCAGCCATATTAGATGCGATTTAAGGGCTCAAAGGTCCAAATCTCGAATGCTGCAGCATCACTATTGAAGAGGCTCGGTGTGCAAGTGAAGAAGGTGGTGGAGGCTGTGGTGCGGGTTTCAACGGTGGAGGTTAAGGGGTTGGTGGCAAAAATGGAGGCGGATACAACGATACAGTGGAGGAGGTGGTGGATACAATGGCGATCGTGGTGGTTGTGAATACGGCGGAGCTAGTGGCGGATACAATAGTGGTGGCGATGGTTGTGTGGATTTCAGGGGTAAGCAGTGGCTATGGCCTCTTCTTCCTCCTCCACACTGACCACCAACACGATCTCTTCTTCAACCTCCCCGGATCCGGCCTCTTCCGCCCAGATCTGGCTCTGACAGGTTTCACTCGGCCAGACTCGGTCCTTTTCCGGCCACCTTTGCCCCGAGTCCCTGACTAGCGGCCACCAATTGAGACGAGGAAGAAGAAAGTGGTTTAGGGTTGTAATTTGAAAAAAATAAGGGTAATATAATTTTTTTTTTTATCTTAAAAAATAAATTAATAACAAATAATTTCCACATTGGCATGAAAATTAAAAAAGAAAAGCCACGTCATTAAATTTGGACGGAATGTAACAGAGTTGGTTCGGGGGTGGTTAATCGTTAACGGAACATATTATATAGGTGCTTCTAAATAATATCGCAGTAAAGGGGTGGTTAAGTGAAATATGACATATAATAAGGGTGGTTTTCAGCATTTAAGCCAAACTAAAAACTCATATGGTTACCAAATAAACCCTAAATTAATTACTTAGAGTTCACCGATATACTTGGTTCTGTAGACACAAAACTCTCATGGTATTTGCTCAAAAAAAAAAAAAAAAACTCTCATGTTAAACACAAAATAAAAAAATGGTAAATTTGCAAGTATGCCCTTGAAAAAGTTTGTAATATAAAAACCACCCCAAGTTAGGTTAAATAACAAAGAGGCATTTTTTTGGGTATTTCTACATTTAAAATTTGAATATTTTTTATTTTTTCTAATTGCAAAAAAAAAAATTAATTTCCATAAAATATTATCTAGCTTTACAATTGGTAGAAGATATCGTTGTTCTTCCCACGAACCGCCGCGGTAGCCACCAACCCTCGGACAATTGTCGTCAGCCTTGACCCCACCGCCACCCTATAAATCGCTGACAACATGTGTTTCTCAATCATGTTTGTCCCTGTTACAACGTATCTCCCACTTTCACCATCCCACCCTCAATGGTGGTGGTCAGAGAAGGTACGACCTAGGAGGGCGAGGGGCTGGTCAGCAGGGCGGAAGAGGTAGAGGAAGATCCAAGAGGCGAGGAGGCAGAAGAGGACAAGGAGGGAGAGCGGGTAGGAGATGAAATAGACAGGAGACGGTGAGGACGAGGACCGGGAGTCCCGGGTAGTTGACACGGAAGTAGGAGAAGTTGCGGAGGACGTAGGGGGTAGCGATAGAGAGGGTGTCTGGCCAAGAGAAGGTGGTCCGATCGACCAACTCCAGCTAGGGGCGCCGTTGGGAGAGAAAGGGGTGTTCATGGGGCCTTATGCTTGCACCTCCACCGTCGTCGCTTGCTGGTTCGAGATCGGAAGGGTCGCCAGTGACGACATTGCCTGGGCGGCGGCAAGAGAGTGTTGTGAGCGATTGGTTAAGGGATTAGAGAAGATAAGTGTCGGTGTGGAGGACTTGGGAATTCTGGGTCAAAATCTAATTACTCTGCCTGCTTTTCTTTATTCTTTTGAATTATTTAAGTACTTTCTAAATGGAAAAAATAAACAAGATCATTAATTCCCTTAAAAATAAAGTTTGTAATTTAAGGTTTCAGGACATTCATGCCAATTGTTTTAAAAAGAAGGTATTTTTGTTATTATAAACCTTTTTAAAGAGTATGGGTTGCTAAAAACACTTTAAAAAATCCTTACTGCAAGTTAGAAACTCAATTTCAAATTATCCCCACTTGAATCCAAAAAAAGCAAGCAAAAATAAAAATCAAGTTAAGGACACTCTAAATTATCCCTAATTCATCTATAATCAGATCCATTCCAAAAAAATCTTAATATCGTACATTAAAACCAACCTATTGCCAACAACCCCCCGTCTTCCGCCGCCTCGTTCTGCATTCGTCTATGGCCCTTAGTCCGGCACTCCCCGATTCGTCTGCCGCCGTCCGTGGCCCTTCTTTTGCTGTCCTCTGATTTTTCCGCGTCTGCCGTCGGCCTTCCATGCTCCATCTACCATGAGACGTGAATGACTTATTGTTCGGCTTAAAACATATACAGACACCTGAACATGTCCATTTTGGTCATTTGGACACCTCAGTTTTGAAACTGACCTATTGAGCACCCTAACTTGTCAAAGCCTACCTATCAAACACCTTGTCCTTGATTATAGAGTGTTGTAATACGCACGCGCTATTACGTGAACATGATAACGGGGAAAAAAGGCCACGTAATGCTATATATGGCCTCATCGTTTAATTAATTGTCACCTAAATCCGTCACTTTATTACATTGGTGGGCAAATTTCTTGATACACGTAAGCTTAAAAATAACTGGTTTTTAATGAAAACACTCCCAAATCAAGTGTAAATCACATGCGCAATTCCACATCAGGGACGGGGTGTTTAATAGGCAGGTTCTGACAAGTTAGGGTGTGCAATAGGTCTGTTTCAAAGGTCAGGTATCTAAATTACAAAAATAGACAAGCTTATGTGTGTGTATATGTTTTAAGCCCCTATTGCTCCTAGAAAGAAAAAAAGTTGAATTTGTTATTTAACAATATCTGTGGTGGGCAGCCTTATAGTTTTGTTTAATTTCTAAGTTTCCTTTTCCTATTTTTATTTATTTTTAATTCATTTTGACGATACATGGATGGGGTAGAAGAAAATGGGCACGACACGGAGTAATGCAAAACCTCAGGGGTAGATTCTAGAATATGATTTTTTAGAGTATCATCCAAAAAAACAGAAAACTCAGGGGGTATCAAGCGGAATTTCCCTAATACATTCGACGTAAGAATCATCAACCTCAAAATCGAGGAGCTAGGGACAAAATTCCTAGAAAGATAAATGTATTGCACAACACAATTGGTAGTAATAATCAAAGTAGCCCAGACAATGTGGTCATGTGTGGTCACGTCCTAGTGTTTGAGCAATAGGGTCACACGACTCACACCATACTAACCTGCTGGTATCGGTTCGATCACCCTTACCAGCTACCAAGCCGCGTCGTCACCATCAATGCAAGTGAACGAAATGGTTCTTTTGATTAGTAAAATGTAATTTCAGAAATATAATATTTTATGTATTTTAAAATAGGGAAATTCCTCTTGGTACCCCCGTGATTTCGACTTTTTCTTTTGGTGTCCCACGAAAAAACTTTTTTCTTTTGGTACCCCGGAATTTACAAACATTCCTTTTCGTGCCCAAAAGTACTTATAAATCAATTTTTAGTCCAAAATTAACATTTTCCATTTAAAAAAAGTTAAATAAAAACCCTTCATATAATATCCCATATTTGAGTATGGATGAATATTCATAAGGAAAACTATTCTTATAAGGTCAAAATTCACTGCATAAATGTAATGAAACAATTAGAAAATTGCATAAATTTTAATTAAGACGGCATAAATTTGAGGTTACGAAGTATTTCAATGGAGGAATCAACGGGAGCCTAACGCCGTCCCTGTTACGTTAATCGGTTCTGGGTCTCTCCAGATCCGCCCCCAACTCCGATTTCCCATCCTAACAATGGGCGAAACAGACATTGTCGCCTCCGTCGTTCAGCTCTTCTAGGGCTTCTACTAAATTCCATGTGTCGCTCTTTGTCCCCGCCCCGCTGCTGTTGACGACGTTGTCGCCCGCCGTGGATGCCCCGCAGCCGTCGCCCGCCGTGTTCGCAACCGTCAACGTCGATGGCCTAGTCTGTCTTCGTCGATCTTCGCGTTTGCGTTTTTCGTCCGAGTCTGTCTTCTTTTTATTTATAGTTTCCTTATTTTAAATACTTAATTTAATATTCATATGAGTAATTAAATATGGCATGAGTAATTAAATATGGGATATTACTAGTCAGCAGTGCCCGTCCGTTGGACGGGCTTTAAAAGTAAACTTACGTTGTGTTGCTTTGTAATGAGCCGTTGTTATTAAAGAAGCTCCATGTGTCTACATTCCTCTTGGGCATTTCGTCGAACACCTTGCGGGCACCCTCCAAGTTCCCATTTAAGACGTGTCCGTTGATCAGAATATTGCAGGACATCACATTTCTCTTTGGCATTACATCAAACAGCTTCCAGGCAACGTCCATGGACCCCATTTTCAGATACATATTTATGAATCTGCTGCCCATCCCCATATTTACTAAAGAAGCTCCATGATTTACACGGGAAGACAAGCGCAACACAGTATTTGTCGTTGTCTACGCCCTAATAAAGCCGCCATCGCAGTTCAAACTCCCAATCGCAGCCGCCGACACCGTATTTGTCGCCGTCTTCGCCCTAATCAAGGCGGCACGTATGGTCTTCTTAACTAAGTATACACTTTCAAAAAAAACCCAAGTATGCATGGTTTTATAACTGGGTTTGAGTTTCGGAATTTAAAATTGATAAGAGGTTGTGCATATTGAAAGTAAATGCTCCACAATAGACTCAGATTTGCTCAAACCTTATAATCATAAGATGCATAATGAACATCTGCATTTCTTCTTGATTTCATATACGCATATGCATATTCTCTGAATTGTGGTTCATGCAAAACTTCTATGTTTCTAGTGCTTGTATAGCTAAAGAAAAATTGACGAACTGTAGCTTTGTCATGATATATATACAAGAGATGGATTACAAAACTTAAGAGCGCATTCAACTGTAAACCAAGTCTACCCATGAAGTTCACAAGAGGCTCCTATAAAAAACAAAAGGCACTATTTTTATTGTTTCTGCTTGTTGTATCTAAAGAACTGATGGAGTTGCCTGTGAACCCCCCATAGCCACCATGGACAGGAACAAGGCACTCTTTGATCCACAGTGGTAGCTTATTCGTCGGGTGAGATGAGCTCATTCCTTTCGAAGGATCACCTGCATACCTGGAGTCAGCCAAGATTATGGCTGCATAATGGTTTACATGACGAATCGCTCTGCCTGTATACAACAAGGATGCAAGTTACAAGCAATTATGAAAATACTGCACACAAGTGAATGACATATCAAGAGCATGTTAAGGTAAGAGCAAATCTAGAAAAGAAGAAAATTCTGCATGGTGAAAGGTAATGAGACAACATGGAGAAAGCATCCACCATCACGAAACAGGGCCTGATAACGCTGACAGAAAATAAATCTAATTTTGTAAGATAAGAAGATAGGTGAGTCTCTAAAGATAGCCTTATTCTGGACGGGTGAAAGCAAAGCGTAAAGAAAACATACTAATTTTCTTATTAGTATTTCTGTAAAATATTTTTTCATTTTTATGAAGATTCTTCATAATTAATAAAAATAATAGATTTCACAATTTAATTTAATATAAAATAAAATACATATATAGGTTAATAGGTTTGAACCTGGGTTTATTGGGTTTGAATTGTAAATTCTCGAACGAAAAGCAAATTTGTATCAAAATTCGATCTCGGATCAATTAAGTCGGATTTACATTTACATTACGCATACATGGTCGGGATTAGTAAAAACTTGTAACATTTGCATATTAGCCTTGATATGCCAATTCAAAAACTTGCCACATTTGTAAAAGCGTGCTACATTTGCAAATTAACTTATGAAAATACAAGTTATATAAAAAAAAACTTACGAAAATACAAGTGATTTCCATGTTTATGAAATGAATGCTCAACATTCTACTTCACTTCGTTAATCACTTAAAAGATTTCTTGTCCTTCCACTTCGGAATGGACAGAAAATGGAACCACCTGCTGTCATGGAATATTAAAAAAATGAAGATTATAACCTAGGGTTCTGGATGGAGCTGGTTAAGACTCAGCTTTCGCCATTAAAACATCAACATATATACAATCACATAAACCTATCCTGATCTAACCTATACCCTCAAAATTACCATATACCACCTAATTCAGCTCAAGTCCCAATAAAAGACTACCTAACTGGAACTAAAACCATTCAATCAACTTTCAAAAGAGGTATCATTGCAGGATCAAACATTCAAACAAAAAATCAAATCTCCAGACCCGAGGATCTGCTCAAGCGTAAGTTGGCCCTCATTACGCAGCATCTCAGACTGCACGAAGCCGTAGCACCTCTCACTAACAATACACAGGCTGTTATCCATCCTTGTGACCCTATGGAACCTACAAACATGCCTACACCACATCGAAGCCCGGCGGAGCCCCTCCAGCTACGCCTGAACCCACACAGCACCAATCTCCTCCCCTAGCGCCACCTTCCTCACCACCACCGCAATTTCCCCCTCCCTCGGCCCGAGCCAGACAGTGTGGCCACCCAAATCTCCACCCCCACCCTCCTCCCCCCCCCCCCCCAATCCGCTCCACCAGCTTCAAATCCCCATGCGCGGCCATCTCCACCGCGGACGCGCCGCATCCCCCCGCCGACACCTTTACTCTGTTGTGTATATATGAGATATAGAAATTTCCACTTGCATCTGCCAGCTTCATTTGTGGTTTGACATTCTCTGGCCCATGTGTCAAAGCTACCTAATATTCAGTATAGATGCCAATGGCTCATGATAAAAAAAAAATAGATGCTAATGGCAATCAGTGGAAAAAGAGGGAATATGATAAATGGACAAACTAAAGATTCTTGAGTAGGCACAATCAAATTACAACACATAAATGCCCAATGTTCTTTCCATCCATGACCAAAACAGCAAAAATATAGTCTATAAACCCTTCATTATTCAGCAAGAATTGTTGATTAATAGGATTTAAGAAATCAACCAAAACCATTGGTAACCAAGGGCACTATAGTTTAATTCAAAGTTGTATAGCTAGTCAATCTTAACCAATTGAGGCAAAGTTCATTAAAAATCAAATATTGCTACTGACAGCACATGTTCGTATGACTTGAGAAAAAAATACACTCAAGTAGCAAATAGACTTCACTCAAGAGACATTCACTTCAAGTATAGAAAATATTACACCAGCCATGCATACCTGATCAAGCTTATAATATCCATTTGTGGCAGTAATAGACTTCTCTTGTCCATCAACTATAATTTTAGCACCATCCACACCAGCACCATTTCCATCAACCTCCCAACCACCAATAGAAAATCCAGTCACCTTTTAATAAATCAAAATTGAAAACATCAGCAATATATATAAATGTCACTCTATTTTTCAATGCGATCCTATTAAGAACAGCTTGAAAGAAAGAAAGAAAGAAAAAGATATTAACATGTCAGGGTTAATTGTTTTTCTATATCCAAGATATCGACAATGACCATGAACTGCTCTCACCATGTTTCTAGAGTAGGAATGAAAACGTCAATTTCAACTGAAACGATGTAGCCAAGTGCAGCCGTTTCAGATGCATGCCTGATGAAAGGCTTCAGCTCTTTGGCTGACATCAACTTTTCCTGCAATTTCATTTTCATCAAAAATCAATTTAAAGTCAATTATTTTTTTCAACAAAAACCAATTTTTCCCAATTTTATTTCAAAGGATTCAACCTTTTGAGATTCGTGATCATTTTTTTTCATATTAGTGAAATCAATTTGTACCTTGTTCATCAAAATGGGATAGTGAGACTGCAAATGAGCCATGAGTATACAACTGTATATTTCTGCACCAACAATATAAATAGGAGTCTCTGATTTGGAAGCTTGAAACACAACCAAACAGTTGCTCTCTCCTTCACCAAACATACTGAGCTAATTAATAAATCAATATAGCATAATAGCATTACATCAATCATGTATGTTGCTAATAGAAAGAACAGAAGGAACCGGTGATAGAACAATATTCTAGCAATGCTAATACTTGTATAATACGAAGTCTAATGATGATAATGGAGTGCAGGAAAGAACCGCAACATAATTAAGCACCTAATTGACCAATACATCTCTAATGTGAGCATGCCTGTTTTAGGCTAAAAAAAAACAGAGGAAAAGGGCTATAACATACCTATATTAAATAATGTACAACTTCTTGAATAAGAAATGCGCTCCTGCACCAACAATCATATTTTTTTGGTTTTAGAAAGCAATTGAAAACCATATCAACAAAAAAATTTGTTTGGCACAAACCAATGAATTTTGGAAAAAGTGAATCACTCCAAAATGGAAAAGAACAAGAAAAGAGGACTTGCAACTTGAGTTGACCTATAAAATGATGCAGGCAAAAATTCTTCGATCCTAGAGATGAAGAAAATCTGTAAAAAAAGACACAATTCAGCCTATAGAGTAAAACAATAAAGTTTAGCAAAGTAAAATGAATGTAATAAATAGTACATATAAGCATTGACAAAATGCAGTAATGATGAACGATAATGATCAATGAAGGCATATTGAAATGCACAGCTTAATTAACAAAGAGCTAAATTTGAGATTCAATATGTAATTTAACAACCACTCACCTTCCTTTTGGATTTGGAACTACAAAATGAAAAAAAAGCTTTCCCACCTCCTCCGCTCGATTAGAGTACATCTTCTGAAGAGTATCTTTGACAGAACGCTCTCTTAGCAAGGGAATGCAGTATTTTATGAGGCCATATATATACAGAAACATCATATGGAGTAAATCTCATAAGCTATCATGATAGACATATAATCCGTGGAACTATAGAAATCCTATTTCCTAGCAAATATGAGTTTATATAACAGAAAGAACACAAATAAATCCTGAAATCACCAGCTATTGTTGTTCCATTGGTTTTTAAGGCTGGCTTCAACCTTGCTCTACCCGCCATATAAGTGGTTGGTCGGGTGCCATCATCAACCGAAACAGTAACGGGTTGTTCCTTTCCAGCTTTTGGGTCTACAATCTTCATCCAAGAAAAAGTACATTAGATTAGCAACGCCAATACAGAAGTAAAAAAATTAACTTTAGGCTTAATGCCAACATGTACATCAGCTGCAATAAAAGATACACTAAACAATAGAGCATAGAAACAAAAAAAAAAACTTTCCTACATGAAGCTGCAAACTTCCAAAACACCTTAACTATCTATACAGTATTGACTTAGGTATGATCCGAAATTGTCATTTGCTTCTAATTTAGTTGGAGAATAAATGAATTCATAAGCAAAATTTTATTCTTTTTCTTTCTTTGATAAGGAGTAAGAATACAATACTCACATCAAGATGCCGCCAACTGAAAGATACACTGCTCCAGTGCTTGACACAAAGGAGCATGTTGCGTTGACCTCGAGAACCATTGACATGGCCTAAGCAATTTAAAAACTCCAAGGAGTTAGCTAGTACGCTTAAAAGATAATCTGTTTTTTTTTTTAATCATAGTTTTAGACAAAGCTAACTACAAATGTATGAGTCCTAATAGCTAAATTTGTATTAAGATATATTTTATGAAGAAGTGGGGGTCTTTTTGAGGTCTGAATACCATGACAGACTCAAAACACAAGGATACAAATTAGTTTTAAGAGAGTATTGTGGTAATAAAAGAAGCAAGCTCATATATCTGTGTTCAATTACAAAGTAGACATGTAATAATTAGAGCCATAACTTGAATCATTACATTTGATTTTGAAGGAGACTGTAAATTACAGGAAATTAGGAGGAAAACCTTCTTCCGAGATCCAAAAGCGAGGGTAGCAACATCATATACATTCTTTGCCACGGGTTGTTTAACAACAGCATCCATTGTCTGCATATCATAATATCCATTTTATACTCACAGGTGAAATATATGCATATGAACTATAAGTAAAGCTAAAGCAAAGGACGATTGAATCACCTTAATCCCCAATAATTCATCTTTGTAAAAAAAAAAAGAAAAAACCAACTAAAACATACAATGCATGTTAAAAAAACAGTCCCGGCCTCCACCACCAGCAAGAAAATCAAAAGCTTTTTTCTATAACCTTAGCAAATTAAATACTGCTATATATGTATTTCATCTACTCAATGTTTCAACTCAGCTCCAACTATAAAAAATGAAGAAGAAAGTTACCATGAAAGGAAGTTTAAGCAATGATTTTGACACCTCATCATCATCATCATTATCATCATCCATCAAGGACTTGGTAAGTTGAATGCTAAGATTTCAAACCTCTGCAGGCCAGGCATCAGATTCCTTCAAGCTCACATTGGTAGTATCCAATTGCTTGAATTGAGGGTAAATGCAGGCACTTGATGCATAAAAGAATCTACAAACATAAAAACAATTTCAAGGTTCAAATCTTATAAATATGCATTTTGCTAAATTCCTAAGAACCCAAGAAAACTGATCATCATGATCCTGGCAGCCTAAAACATTTTAAAACTGATCATCGTATTGTTATACATGATCAAAGAATGATTTGATTGAATGAAGCCCATCCCACCCATATCAGCAGCAAGGTTAAACACATGATCAACTCCCAGAGTAACCATCAAACACTTATCCATGACCATGAGATCAACAAGGTGAAATTCATGACAGAACATGTCTTACCAAGTCCACCAAACAAACGAAGGGGCAAGGTAGCACAAGCCGCCATGTATCGGCCGCCGGCGACCGATCCCCGGAGCGGATTCTGCTCCTCAGACTCCACCTTCTACAGCAAGCGGTCGGCGATCCCGCTCCCGCCGAACCCCACTCTGGAACTGACGGCCTTCATCTCCCGCTCCCATCACGACTCGACCGCCTTCATAGACGCCTCCTCTGGGCGCCGCCTCTCCTACGCCGACGACTGGCTCGGCGTCGAAGCCGTTTCCTCCGCCATCTCCTCGTAGTTCGGCGTCCGCAAGGGCCACACCGCCCTCATCCTGTTCCCGAACTCGGGCCACGCCGTCCTCATCCTGTCCCCGAACTCGCTCTCCTTCCCCGTCGTACTCGAGAGGCATCTTTTTGAGGATGTGAAAGGCGGCGTCAGTTGGATCGTGGCGGAACGCGGCGTCGGAGTTGGCCTTTGCGGATTTCGCTAGGGCGACGCTCATGGTGGATCTGGCATGCGAGGGTTGTTATTCGTCTTTCTATGCGCCTCCACTCCCCATCTTCATCCCCAATCTCCAAATCTCCGAATCCCCCCTCAATTCTAGGGTTTCTGGCTCCATTCAACTCACATTCAGAGCCCCTTCCCTGGGGTTTGCAGAACTGGATTCGCTTCCTTTCCTCTGGCGAGCCTCTATGCCCCGTTGGTGTACTGGTTTCGACGATTGAGCCTTTCTCCGGCCTCTCCGATCTCTTGACAAGCTCCGGCCACAAGCGAGCGAGCTTGTTCTCTCTCCCGTCTCTAGCCTGTTGATTCCGGTGGCGACCGGCCTAGTTTGGGGAATTGGATAAATTGAATTCAACACATAACTGCAAATGGGAATTGGGGAATTGAAAGGGATGGAAAACATAGAGACGGGAGGGGGTTAAAAGGCTTGAACAGAACACTGTAATTTGGGGTTAATTAACATAAATTGGGGTTAATTAACAACATTTAAGCCTTATGGATGTGTTGCATTTTTAAAGTTATAAAGATATGAAGCGGTTTTATTTAATTTTTTTAAAATTGAAAATGTTAATTTTGGACTAAAAACTGATTTATAAGTACTTTTGGGCATAGAAAGGAATGGTTGTGAACTACGGGGCACCAAAAGGAAAAAGTTTTTCCGTGGGACACCGAAAAGTCGAAACCACGGGGATACCAAAAGAATTTCCCTTTAAAATATACAAGAAGTGAAAAAAGAAAAGAAGAAAAGGAACACATATCAAACTTTTGTAAAGTCTTTTGAGAGTGAAAATGTAACAAGTCTAAATCATCCGTTGCATGCATGATATGAATAATATGATCGATCGAATATCTTAAACGCTACCTGAAGATTTATTATCATCTAAATTCAAAAGAGTGACCAAACATGAAAGTGAAAGGTTGTAATATATGCACTTTATAAGTCAGCATGGATTCTTTTTAGATACGTTTGGTAACCATATAAGTTTTTAGTTGTAAGTTTTTTTTAAATTCAAATCCATTGTTAGTTTTGAAACTTGAAATTTTAAAAATGGTTTTTAATTATGTTTTGAAAAATTATAATCCTAAAAGTTAATATAATATATACTCCGTACTAGAAAATGTAATGATGATGATTTATATGATCGGCGGTGGTGACGGTGGTAGTGGCGACGGTGATGGATATGGTGGTGGTGGCGGCGGCGGTGGCAGCGACAATAGTGGTGGCGACGGTGGTGGTGGCAGCGACAGTGGTGGTGGCGGCGGCAGTGATGGTGGCGGAGGTGATGGAGGTGGTGGCAGCGGTGGCGGTGGCAGTGATGGCGGCGAAGGTGGTGGTGGCGGCGGTGGCGGCGGCTGTGGCGACGGCGGTGGCGGTGACGACAATATTGGCGGTGGCGGCCGTGGTGGCGGCGGCGGTGGTTGACCGTCATTGTAATATCAATGATAGTATCGATGAAAATGAATATGATTTTATATTTTCAAAACATGATATTGTGGTTTTGGGTTTTGAGGGTTGAGTTTTAAAAACATAAAAGGAATTTTCATTTTCACAACAGTTTTACCAAACAGGTTTTGTTTTATTTTTACGAGTTGAAAACCAAAAACTGAGAACTAATATGGTTATCAAACGAACCCAAGGCTTTCGCATTAACATTCGATAAACGTCGATCAACTTATGCATACTACTATAGATATATACATGCGTAAATCTACCTCAAATTAATACTTGCACTAGTTTTTTTTTTGCTTAGAAACGGGAATTCATTCCCTGCGATTTATTAGCTTAAAGAAAACTTAGTCTTACCCAACAGGGGCTACAAAATCCTTAACAATCAACCTAGAAATAATGTTGGGAGCAACATCTAAAATAGTAAAAGGGATATCAATATCAATAGCATGATTAGCTAGCGCATCAGCCACTCGGTTTCCACTTCTCCAGATGAACTCAAGCTTCGCCACCCACCCGTCGCTGCAGAGGAGTTCTCGGCATTGACGGACCAAGTGACCATGATGAGGGAGACATTGCTTCACTGCACAGATTGCCTTCACCGCAACCTCGCAATCCGACTCGACAACCAACTAGGCATAACCCTGCTCCTTGCACAAACGGATGCCATAATATATAGCCCAAAGTTCAGCAAACAGGGATTCACACACACCACATGTAAAGATGAAGCCTTTCAAGAACTCACCAGATGAGTTACGGACTAGGCCCCCACCGGCCGCCTTCCCGGTGTTACCCTTAGAACAAGCATCAACGTTTAGTTTAACCCACCCCGGAGAAGGAGCCGACCAAGCCACAGTAGAGGGTTGCAGCTGACTCACCATGGCTGAATTAGCATCCTTCAAATTGAGCCTTTCATAGTCATTGGTCATTGAAATACCGTAGCAATAATACCATTAATGGTGTCCACTCCATCAAACACAAGACTGTTACGGGCTTTCTAAGCATACCATAGGAACGCCGCAAAAACAGAGCAATTATTGTCAGCATTTCGTATGTTTTCCGCAAGCCAAAGCCTAGCATCAGTAAAGACGAAGAAAAGGGCAGGAGGGTTGTTACCATAAATTGCCATCCACGCCGCCTTCACCAAATCACAATCCTTGAGAAGATGAAGAACTGTTTCGGCCTCCCCACACCTTGGGCAAGCATCCGACTACGCCATATGACGACGGACCCGGTTGAAATTGCACATAATACTATCGTGTGCCAGCAAATAGGCAAAATTTCGGACCCTCTGCTGAGCCGGGATTTTCCAAATCAGCTTCCAATTGAAGTTGAAGGAAATCGGGTTAGCCTCATCCGCTCTCAACAATTGCAAGGCAGACTTGGTTGAGAAAGTTTCAAAGCTAGAATAGTTCCAAAACACCTCGTCCGACCCCGTACCATCATCTAAGATAGCATAGGCTTTGATCATGTCGCAAATAGCCTCCGGAAGAAAGGATCGATCATACTCCAAATCCACCCTTCCGAACACCAAAACTCAGCCACCTTCCGGTTCTTCAAGTGATCAGGAACCGGGGCAATAGCCTGAACCAGCAACGGCGATGGCGTGGCCCACGAGTCCAACCAAAACCTCGCCTCCAGCCCATTCCCGATAGCAAACCTCAGACCCTTTTTGAGCACTTCGGCGCCATGGCATATACCCTTCCAACAATGGGAGGCGCCCACGATTAGAGCAAACTGCTCACCAATATGCCCATCCTGACCATACTTGCCCCGGACGATCTTGCTCCAAAGAGAGCTCTTGTCTTGAGTGAGGTGCCACGACAATTTCGCCAACAACGCAGTGTTAGAGTGACGCATGCTCCAAACACCCAAGCCCCCATCGGAATTCGGCCTTGCAATCTTCTCCTTGGCGAGGAGATGCATCCGTTTCTTAGTGGCAGTAGAGCCCCAAATAAAACTAGCAATCTGATTATCAATTTTGTCGCAAATAGCCCTGGGAACCAATGTGGACTGCATAGTGTAGAAGGGAAGGCTAGCAAGAACCGAGTTCGCCAGAGTAGTACGACCGACCATGGATAAAGCACAAGCCTTCCAGCCACCCAGACGCGCCGAGACCTTGTCCAAAATATAAGCATACCGAGCGTTGGTCACTTTCCTGCAAAATGTAGGGACGCCCAAGTATTTTCCAAAGTCTTCCACCACCGGAATAGAGAAAGACGAGCTGATCTCAGCCCTTAGCCCCGAACTGATACGTCTTACGAACACCAAATCACTATTGTCGTAGTTCACCTTCTCACCAGACATAGAACAAAATAATCCAAGACACTCTTTAATGACATCGGCCTGATCAAGAGAAGCTTCAGCAAACAGAATAAGGTCATCGGCAAAGAACAAGTGGGATAGAGGAACGCCACCCAACACCATCGGCTTCCAACGACCTCCTGCCAACGCATCCTGGATGATATGGGACAGACGCTCCATGCAAAGAATGAAGAGATACAGTGACAACGGATCCCCTTGTCGGACTCCCCTAGTCGCTTTGAAACGGCCAACTCTTTTACCATTCCAAAGGAGCTCCAACGAGCCCTCCGTTTGAAACTGCATTATGATCGAAATTAGTCTCTCAGGAATATGAGCCAAGGACAGAGTCTCCTTCAAAAAATCCGACCGGACATGATCATAAGCCTTAGCGAGGTCAATCTTCAACATCATCACCCGATCAGAGCATCCCCTAGCTGAGATAGTGTGAAAGGCCTCCTGAACCACCATGACATTGTCAACAATTTGCCGGCCGGGAATAAAGCTAGATTCAATCGGCGAAACCAGCTTCGTCAAAACAGGCTTTAGTCTATGCACCATTCCCTTCGTCGCAATTTTGAACACGACATTCAACAATGAGATAGGCCTGAAATGGGAAGGAGATGAAGGGACGTCAACTTTAGCAATAAGGTGAATAAGAGCATCACAAAAATTAGGAGGTAACACTCCCTCATTCAAAACGCCAAGCATCGTCTTTGTGGTCTGTTGCCCGACCACAGCCCAGTTCTGCTGGAAGAAGCCAGCCGGAAACCCCTCCGGGCCCGGGGCCTTATGTGGATTCATGGATTTCAGCGCTTGAAACACGTCCACGCCCGAGAAGTCCGCCGATAAAGAGTCCATCTCAGAGTTCGAAAGAGGAGGAAAAGAGTGCTGAACGGAAGGCCAAAGAGAAACGTCAGCCCTTGCCTCCCCTGTGAAAAGGCCCCTGAAAAATTCCAAGACCAACGTCTGAACCTGATCCGGATCTTCAATCCAGTTCCCTGCGTTAGATTGCAAAGAGTAAACCTTGTTAGAATTGCGCAGGACAATAGTTGAGAGGTGGTAAAACCGAGTGTTACGGTCTCCTTTAACAAGAAAATCAGCCCTACTTTTTTGGAACCAAAAGAGCTGCTCCTGCTCAAGTACTTCTTCCAACTCCTGCTTAAGCTCTTTCTCCAAAGTAGCCAGCCACCTGGAATGGCGATGGTCCAAAGCCCTGGCACTTCCAGACGAGCCCAAAGCTTGCGCTTTCGAGAAAAGATATGACCGAAAACAAAGCGGTTCCAATGGGATAGAGCCGAAGCAATGCGACTCAAGGCCGACGGCAACGCCACATCCCTTCGCCAACGCTCATCAATAAAGTCCTTAAAGTTCTCATGAGCCAGCCACGCCTGTTGGAACCTGAACGAGCGACCACCCTACAAAGGCGCCAATTGGGGATTAGTACAAAGCATGATAGGAATATGATCAGAGTATGGAGCCACCAAGTGTTTGACGATAGCATTCTGAAATTGGATCCACCAGAGATCGTTACAAAAAGCACGGTCAAGCCTAGCCGCGTGATGCGAATCCTGATCCCTTCCGCTCATCCAAGTGAACCATTGCCCCACAAAACCCAAGTCGACCAAACCGATTTCATCAACCCAAGAACAGAAGGCTTCGGATTCCCGAGCAGAACTTTCAGAAGCGCCTGTCCTCTCGTGAGAGCCCAAGGTGGCGTTGAAGTCGCTCGCAAGCAGCCAAGGGCGGTTGTTAAGGCGGGCGAACCGCTTGAGGTGGTCCCAGAGATCACGACACCTCGCCGGATTAGGCGCGGCGTAAATAGCAGAAAGTAGCCAAGGCTCCTCACCCCGACGCCAAATCTCCACTGTAATTTGTTGTCTATGAAGCAAGATCGGAACAACAAGAAACTCCGACGTTTTCCAGAAAAGCCAAATTCCTCCAAAGAATCCATCTGCATCAATTCTGATCATGCCATCATACCCCATACGACTGTACACCTCGTCCGCACGTTGACCACTGATACGAGGCTCAACCAAAGCGAGCACACTCGGAGCATGTAACCTGAGAAGCTCACGAACACTATTAAGGAAACGGTTGTTACCCGCGCCACGGACATTCCAAATCATCAAACTGATGTTATTCATAGGTAAACTATTGTAAATAAGGTTTCTGAAAGAAAGCTGATCAGAGTGCGGGAGAGAGTCCCGAATTCCCTGTCTTGCTTCGTTAAAACGAGCAAACGCATCAGCTTGACTGCGTGGCATGGATATTCTGCATAGAAGCGGATTGGTCTCCGTTAGCAGGGGGAGAAATTCCGCAATCATCGTCGTTGCAAGCTTGGTAACGCTGGCTAGAATGGCCCGGTCTGGAGGTTCGAGACCAAGATGCTTTGACAGTTTGACTGCTCAACACCAATTCCGACACCACCGCCGGCCTGGAAACAATACTTGCACTAGTTAGTACTTAAGTTAATGGGTCCGTTGAATTGGTTGGATTTTCATTATCAAAATTGTCTAACTTATGCATTAATAGTACATTCATTAATTAAATATACATGTTATTTTAGAAGTAAAAAAAAAACTTACAAACTGTATAGGTCTGTAAACAAATAATATAACTAAATAAATATAATTTAATAAAACATTCTCATTTGTATGTTTTTTTTTTTTTGATTGCGGAGCTACTAGCTCGAACAAGCTAAAATTAGACTACCTTTTAGTTACAAGGATAACCTAGATCATCACGTCGGATGATTTTTTTAAAATCAAGCAGCAAGGGTTGTTGACTCAACAAACACCTTGACTGTGTTACAAATAAATGTGAAAGCGATAAGGACGAAGGATGAAGTGGTAGAGCTGCATTGAGACTTTGAAGATTGATTTGTCTTCTTGCTAGGAAATCAGCAGCAACGTTTGATTCCCTGAAACAATGATAAAAAACCACAGAGGTGATACTAGAGAGAATATTTCTTATGTCAGCTAAAATAGAGTGTATTTCCCAAGGAACTTTCCAGGTACGTTTTAAAGAATTAATTACAATCAAATTATCCCCTTTGATAATAAGATTGTGAATATTAGAGCAGTCAATATTTCTAAGGGTGTGGAGAATGCTAGATGCTTCAGCTTGCACAATTGTCATGGGTTGAAGTTGTTGACGACCTAAGGAAGTGATATTACCATTGTGGTCTCTAAGGATGAACCCAGCATGTGTTGATCCAGTTGTAAGCCCGGATGCATCGAAATTCAATTTGGACCATTGAGTGGAGGTTTTTTCCAATTCATATGATTTTTTCTTTTTTGTTTATTCTTGATTTTCGTAGTGGTATTTTAACAGCCTTTCTAGGCTAAGGCACCTGAGAAAGCTAAAAAAACGTTAGAAAAAACGTTTGTATGTTTTAGGACAATGTTAGAAAAAACGTTCTAAAATTAGAGCATTTATACTCGACCAAAAAAAGTTTTTTTTTTTGACCAGAAAAGTTAGAACACTTTATATGGCCCAATTCACGTATCATGTGCAACATTAATTAGGACGGCAAAGGGAAGTTGGGTACGTATATCTGCCCCATTAATACATTATGTATCAAACTCGGACAATCATCAGTACTTAAAAAATAATAACTAGAAAATTTTTGGATAGGTTTTAATGTTTTTACATTCATTTACAAGTGAGCATCTAAGGACTTTGTGCCTCAACAATGGGTTTAATTTCAATTACTAAACCTCAATATCTAAGCAAGCCGAGTCAGTTGGCTGGGTTGCGAGATGCGCTCACCTTAGGCGCCCCACCAGCCCTGGTTTGAGCCAAATGGAAGATGTAGATCGTGAGATGTATGACACAGAAATGAGGAATCGAATCCAGGATTTCAAGTCTCATGGGATAACTCTTAATTCCCTCAAGTTTACAGTTTTTGGTCATAACTCCAAATTCCCTTAAGTTTACGACATGTGTCCCGAGGACAAGAAACGATGACCCGTTTAAAATCTTGGAATGGGACTTTGAACCCGATCCGTTTAAAATGTTGCGTCAAATGGATTTTGTGTTGATTCATATTGTGCTCAGTCTTATGTATATGTATCATGGATTATATTGATGGGTAATTGGGTATGTGGTCGGGTCAGGTGTTCAATTTATCAAATACGGTATGTAACTTAGGTCACGTTAAAAGTTGGTTTATGTGTAAACACAGATTTGGCATAAATGAAGGGTGTAAATTACTGGTGGGGTGAATTAAATACATGGAAGGTAGGAGTATTTATTTGACAGCTTGTAAAATTTGGTGTGTTATGATGCATGATTTGATTGATTATTTCCGAAGCTTCACAGAAAGATAACTATTTATTGATGATCAAATTTATTGAACCCTGAAAATTCACAGCATGTCTTTATTCCATTCAAGTCACATATTCTTTTTACATTTACGGAATCATCGGGCTCTATACGTACGGAGTATTATGTTTCTTTAATATAAAAAATATAGGAACTTCTTAGATAATTAAGAACTTGAATTTAAAAATTGAAATTCTATATACCGTACTTCTCACTGAAATTGACATAACTTAACGAAGAAAGTTCATGGGTCCGATAGATAGGTAGATTTGTGACGTGTTGGTATGACTGCATATATGTATATGTGCTTAGTACATAAGGCCATGAGTTCTACCATAAAACCAATTGTAAATAGGAGGAGTACGTAACACATGTGTTTATATAATAGGTGATTTCTATTATTATTTTAACATGAGATAGGTTAATTCCCACGCTTAATTACCTTAGTTAGTTAGTTAACATCTCAACTAGGATTCTTAATTATAATTAGGTTCTATCCTCTCTTCTATGGAGGATTATTAATTAGTTTTTTAATAATAAGATAATTAATTAGTTGAGCACACGTGGATTAGTGTATAAACTTTACAAACAATTAAGATAGATTTGGTTATTAAAGGGTTTCTCTTATGGACTATACACAAATTAAATGAAAAACTATGCACATAATTTAACCCAACTGTACGTGTAAGTGTAACCACAACAAATGACGCGTACCATAAATGTGATGAATCCCGTGGACGGTTGACATTTTGCGGTAGCTAGCTAGCACAGTCGCACGCCATTATCACATACTCGATCATAGAATATACAGTAGACAACTGGAAAAAGTTAATTGTCACAGTAATAATACAAGTATAATTATGTGAACTCAATGCTTTTGAGATTAATTAGGTGAAGAAACGCGAAAAACCGTTGGAAGTTGGAAGCGAATTTAATATTGTAGTGGGCAGTGCCGTCTCCACCGGCAACACGAATTAGCTAGTACGAGACAGAGGGTTCTATAAAAAGGAGTAATTCATGGCACTTTCATAATCAGAAGCTTGCAATTAGCAAAGCTCCGATCCTGCTAATTATAGTACTATTGGTTTCTCCGAAAATGGTAATGCGGAGGAGCTCGGTTGTGGTGTTGTTTTTGGTTTGTTTTAATGTCTGTGTTGCGAGTGTCTTTGGGAGGGACTTGGTGAAGAGTGAGGGCGATGAGAAGTTTCTTTTCGGGAAAGGTTTTGGTGGAGGATTTGGCGGAGGAGGCGGTTCCGGCGGTGGCTTTGGAGGTGGTGCTGGTGGAGGAGGTGGGTTCGGTGGCGGTGGCGGAGGTGGTCTAGGCGGTGGAGGTGGACTAGGTGGCGGTCATGGGATCGGTGGTGGGTTCGGTAAAGGCGGTGGGATTGGTGGTGGTTATGGAAAAGGTGGCGGACTTGGCGGTGGGATAGGCAAAGGTGGTGGCCTTGGCGGTGGCTATGGAAAAGGTGGCGGCCTTGGTGGTGGAATAGGCAAAGGAGGAGGCCTTGGTGGCGGCTATGGTAAAGGTGGTGGCTTAGGTGGCGGTTATGGAAAGGGCGGTGGACTTGGCGGTGGAATAGGCAAAGGCGGTGGCATTGGTGGTGGTTATGGCAAAGGCGGTGGTCTCGGCGGCGGCTATGGTAAAGGTGGTGGCCTAGGTGGCGGTTATGGAAAGGGCGGTGGACTTGGCGGTGGTTATGGAAAGGGTGGTGGACTTGGTGGTGGTGGAGGCTACGGAAAAGGAGGCGGTCTTGGTGGTGGAATTGGTAAGGGTGGAGGTCTTGGAGGTGGTGGCGGCGGAGGCATCGGTAAGGGCCATGGTCTAGGAGGTGGCGTTGGAGGTGGATATGGAAAGGGTGGCGGCTTGGGCGGCGGGATTGGGAAGGGTGGCGGTTTTGGTGGCGGCATTAGCAAGGGAGGAGGAGTAGGAGGTGGTGCTGGAGGAGGGTTTGGTAAGGGTGGTGGATTTGGAGGCGGCATTGGCAAGGGAGGCGGGTTTGGTGGCGGAGTAGGAGGCGGTTCCGGTGGTGGAGGAGGACTCGGTGGCGGAGGAGGATTCGGCAAGGGTGGAGGGTTTGGTGGCGGTTCTGGAGGAGGATTTGGCGGTGGATTCGGCGGTGGGGGTGGAGGTGGAGGGGGTGGTGGAGGTGGATTTGGTGGCGGTGGAGGATATGGTGGCGGCGCTGGTGGTGGAATTGGCGGGCACCATTAAGTCATTTGATGCTTAAATACTTGCAATGCACAAATATATTGTTCTGAAGTTGGTTTGAGAAAGTAAAGTCTAGGCTACGTACAACATGAGTATGCATATCTTCTTAAATTCATGTTTGTAATGTCCATGGGTAAATGGGCAAGTATGAGTTGTTTATCGAAATTATTTATAAGAAATTATAGTATTTATTATAAGAACACAATGGATTAATGTTTGAATAGGGGAGAGAAATAGCTGGAATCATTATTTATTGTTTGGTTTAGTTTTATAACATGATTGAGTGAGATTTGTAAGACAATTTGAGCAACGAATGAAAAAATGAATTTCACCTAATTAGTGAGATTCGATGGGTCCCGAGGTGTATGTTATTTGCAGATGATATTTTCTTGGTCGAGAACTCTAGAGTTGAAGTAAATAACAAGCTGGAAGTGTGGCAAGAGAGGTTGGAATCTAAGGGGTTTAGGCTGAGTAGGTCAAAGACGAAATATATGGAGCTCCGGTTCGAGCGAGATAATGAATCTTCGGGTGAGGTGCGACTGGGAGGCGAGGTTGTTGCGAGAAAGGAGAACTTCGGGTATTTAGGATCTGTTTTGCAGAGTGATGGGACTATTGATGAGGATGTTAGATACCGGATTCAGAGAGGTTGGCAAAAGTGGAGGGCAGCTTCAAGGGTTTTGTGTGACGAGAAGGTCCCGCTCAAGCTAAAAGGCAAATTTTACAGATCTGTTATAAGGCCTGCGATCCTTTAGTGCGTAGAATGTTGACCTACGACCAAGGCTCAAGAATAGAAGCTCGCAGTTGTAGAGATGAGGATGCTCAGATGGATGTGTGGCTACACGAGGATGGATAGGATCAAGAATGACAAGATCAGAGGCAAGTTGGGGGTAGCAAGCATAGGAGACAAGCTTCGGAAGTCGAGACTTCGTTGGTTCGGTCATGTTCAGAGGCGTAGCCCTGACATCACAGTTAGGAGGTGTGAGCGCTTGGACTTTGGAGTCTGCAGGAGAGACAGGGGTCGGCCGAAGAAGCGATGGATGGACAGCATTAAACAAAATATCAGCCTGTTAGGGATTTTAGTGGACCTGACTCAGTGCAGAAAGAGTTGGAAGGAGAAGATCAGAGTGGTAGACAGCGAGGCAGCCAGCTGATGGAGTTTGTCTTCATTTATGTATTTATTTATTTATTTATTTTGTCTCTTGTATTTCTATATAGCTAGTTGTTTCACGATTCTTGGGTTTTCCCGGGCGCATTTCATCTAGGTTTGGAATGCCCCCATCTTGACCCCCGAGACCCTGCTTACGCAGGATTCACTGGATAGGGTTGTTGTTGTTGTTGTTGTTAGTGGATTCGATGGGGAAGTAAAATACTTTCACTCAAATAAAAAATGTTAAATTATAAATTTATTTATAATTTCCTATTAAAATCTATCTTTATTCAAATATAAAAAAATACATTCTTATATATTACTTTCTCACCATTTTTCTCTCTTCCTTTCTCTTTTTTTACCACAAATTTTTTTTCATTAATTGCTAATTGTCAAAGAGGCTAACGGACATAAAAGTAGGCCAATTATGGTCATTTTGAATAACGTTGTCCATATCTACCATACATTACCGTAGTAGATGTGGTAAATTGTAAGACGAACGTTTAGTGTAAGTTTATTAGGTAATACTTAGGGCTTGCTATAGTTGATGGCAAAAAGTAGTTTTTACACAAAAGTAGCATTTTTTCTCTTGAAAATTGTGTCATCCTTTTACTTTTTTACCAACTCAAAATTACTTTCTTTGAAAAAGTACTTTTTCAACCAAACTATAGCAGCCCCTTAGTCTGATTTTAGATTGGATCCAAACTATAAAAAAAGTAGTTAAATATTTGGGCCACACGGGCTGCTCAGAGCCATGCCTCTAGTGTTAATATTCGGGCCTTTATTTTTCAGAGGTTGTGTTTTACCTTGAATAAGGGTGTTGGAGCTCAATTAGTTGCTAGGCTCCCATCCAACTTTATGTAAATATTCGTTTCTTAATAATAAAAGGCCGATAATAAATATTATCCAAACTATAAAAAAAGTAGTTAAATAACATGTCTAGTGACAAATTGTTGAATCTTAATAAAAAATTAAAGAAAATATGAACATAAAAGAACAAGTTTATCCGAGTTTTAAATGGAGCATAGATGCTACCTTTTATTACTATTTTTTAATCGGAATGTTGGAGCATTGAGAAGTAGCGATGTTCCGTTTCAAAATCAAAGTATCGGTGCTACTGCTACTCAATCTACAGGTAACAGTGCTCCATTTTAAAATCTAAAGATCGGTGCTACTCAATCTGCAATGCGTTTTATTTACTTTTTCAATATATCTTTGTCAGTTGTTGTCCTATAATTTGACAGCATATGGGTTAACGTTTTTAGTTGAATCACATGGGTTAACTAGTTTTAAGCAAATATAACTTTGTATGTAGACCTGGCAAAATCTGACCTGATCCGAAAAACCGACCCGATCTGCCCGAAATTGTCTGGGTCATAGCCCGGAAAAGTAAACCCGAAACCCGATTTTACCCGAACCCGATGACCCGGGAAATTTCTGGGTCAAACCCGTTTGGTTTTGGTTAACCCGTTGGGTCGAACGAAAAACGGGAATGGTGAAAAAAATTCACACATTGTTGGGTTCGATTGTAATGATTTGTCTTCCTCTCGTCATTAGCCGAACTCATCTCCAATTCATTGATTAAAAGATGATTCTTTATAAAGAAAATCAACTCGAGTAATTGATTTTGAACATGAAATATACCAATTGATTAAAGATGTACTAGGTTAGTGTCTCTTAAATTGATGTATACTTCTCAAGGTTTGAATGTTTTTTTGCTTTGTTGAACTAGAATCTAAGTTCTGAATTGATTTGTAAAGTTGTTCTAGGTTACATTAATGTTTATAGTTTTATCAAAGTTAAAATATGTAAACGATGAGAAATATTATACTTTTAAAATATGTAAATTACAAGCTTCTTCTTCTAGTATGATATATGCATACAAGAACTCTAGGATTTAAGTTTTCATACAAATTACTTTTTATCTAACGTGTTTGTTTTTTTTTCTTCATAATCAATTTTGAATCTCTAGGATTTGAACTTTAAGGTTAATCATCTCTTATTGAAATTCTTTTAGAAAACACCATGAATGTGAAATTGAAACTTGTTTTTGTTGTCTTTGTGTTACTCATCCCACTTAGTCTAGCACATGATTGATTACAAAAATCTTGTTAAAATAGGTAGATATCACGTTATGATTAATAATTTGTAATAGTGAGTACAAAGACGAAGTGTAACTCTTGTATTAAAAATCTAAATCCTTACATATAGGTGTCAATTAAATTATATTATAACTTTATAAGTAAATAAGAGAGTTATAAATTAATATCAACAAAAAAAATAATAGATAAATTTGAAAAATCAGGTTCTTTAACCCGTTGGGTTGACCCGAACCCGCAACAAACCCGTAGTGACCCGACCCATTTGGACCCATTAAAATTGTGACCCGAAATGACCCGACCTGATGTTTGACCCGAACCCGATTACCGAAACCCGAACCCGACCCGCCCGACCCGATTGACAGGTCTAGTTGTATGTGTACACTTAATAAAAAAAACAATTTGTTACCATAAATCTAGCTTTTTTTTACACTGCCTGTAGACATTCATTTTGACCATACTTGACATATTTAAAAAAACATTGTGTATTTTGGGTATTTGTACCTCCAAAAATATTTTTCTTTTTTTTTTCATGGTACTTTTTGATGATACCATACTGTTTGAGATTTTTTACATGAAAATTATTTTTAATATTGACAATAAAGGGTATGTACAAATTATAAATAAAATAAAGAGATATATTTATAATTTGATGCAATCGTTTTGGGGATATTTGTGGTGCTATGTGATAAACTGATGTAAAATGCTACTATACGATATGGTAGAGAGAGAAAGTTGATAAAGTTGATAAAGTTGATAAAGTTGATAAACGCGCTCTAAAGAGATAAGGTAAGCATGGTTCCATTCTCCAATTGATCAAATGCATTTTTTTTTTCCCTATACATGTGCATGAGGCAAAACTATACATGTTATTTTAGATTAAAATGTAACACTAATGGAAATGCCCACTTTAACTTCAACATGCACGATCAAATCAACAAATTATTGTCTACAAAAAAAAAATATCAACAAATTAACTGGAGTACCGTTTATATATACCAATTTTTATTTTTATTTTTGATATAGGAAAGAGATTAGGCTAGCTTTACACAAAAAACTATCCTATAGCATCCTTACAGATGAGGTCCCGAAGGACCGGATCGGAACCCAAAGTAGTAGATGGCGCACGACGAAAAGAGCCTGCAATAAAATCAGCCATCGAGTTGGCTTCCCTGAAGATGTGTCTGATGCCCCAACTCTGAAACTGACCCAGCAAAGACTGAATGTCCGCACGCATAAGCTCCACCTCCCACGGACAGCTCCAATCGCCCAACACTGCATTAACGACCTGCAGGTTGTCGCCTTCAATAAGAAGACGGGGAATGCCAAGGCGAATAGCCTCCATAATCCCCTGCCGAAGCGCAAAAGCTTCGGAAAACACCACGGAGCGACGACCAAGATACCCACCATCCAGCACGACAGGGACCCCCTCCGAATTCCTGATAACATAACCAAAAAAAGAAATACCTTCAGAGTTAACCGCACCGTCATTGTTTAGTTTGTAATTGTTTGTTGTGGGTGTTGTCTATTTGGAGCTTTCCCTACTTTTAGGTTTTGTCCCACTGCGGTTTTTATTATTCTTGTTTTTTGACGCCATTGCACTTTGCCAGTCAGCTATCTGCTTCTTAGAAAATTCCATTATCGTCGTGGGGCTTATTTGGCCACGGTTACTTTGGTCAAAAACATTTTTGTTCCTGAAGAACCACGTACTCCACCAAAGGGTTAAGACAGTTTCTATTTGTTGTTTCGAAAGATTAGTTCTGATTTTGTCCATAAAGCTTGTTGTATGACGATCGTCATATTCAATTCTTCTTACTTTTAGCTTGAGGTCCTGGTCAAGGAGGTCATACGCTTGGTTTATGTGGCTACATTCCAGAAAAAGGTGAAAGGCGTCTTCATTTGTATTATTGCAGAAAGTGCACCCTTGTGGGACTGCAATATGATTTGTAGCGAGCCTGGACTTAGTGGGCAACCCATTGCGGCACATTTTCCACAAGAAGTTCTTTTGTTTAGGGGGAATGTTAAGTTTCCAAATCCAATCAAGATCGATTTTGGGGCTTCTTTTCTTATCCTGAATCCATTTCATGGTGGCATTCGTGGAAAACCAACCATTCCTACTTGGTCTCCAATAGAGCCTATCAGTAATGTTGTTAAGGGGTAGAACGACTTTGCAGACTTCGTCCACCTCTTCGGGCTTAAGGACACGTCTCAACTTATCAATGTCCCATGAGTTATCATCCCTAATATAGTTGCTTACAGATTCGTCCTCATCCCACGAAGACAAGTTATTAGATGTGGGCTTAAGAATCTCATCGGTTATCCAAATGTCTTTCCAGAAACGTATTGTTTTACCATCACCTACTTGCCATGAAAGTCTGATAAGAAAACCATCCTGCAGGCTCATTAGTTTGGACCGTTTATACCAATTTTATTCGACCACAAATTTTAATATGCAAAAAAGAAAAAAGTATAGAAGAATAAAATTGTTAGGAAACAATGCATTTCGTGTGAAAAATCGATTTAACAGGAAATTGGGGATACGCTCACCCCAGGCGCCCCCACCAGCCCTGCCCTGAGCCGTTGGAGGAGGTCAATCGCGGTGCATAGCGTGAGCTGGACGGGGGATCTGTCCGCTGGTACGCGTCATCAGAGGGACAAGAGAAACTATCACATGGACAGCCCCTCAAAATCCCCCCTCTGCTTTCAGCCGGCTTCGAACACGGGCCTATTGACAACCCCCACCACGCCCAACCGCCACGCCAATGCCCGGGGCGATTTAACAGGAAATTGGCTCGCCCAAAAAATGCAGAAACATTGATTTCACTCTTACGAATCACGAGGCAACTTTCAGACTCGGTAATGGGGGTAATCTCCATAACCACTCTTCGCACGCTTTCCTTACCTACCATTTCCTCCACCGTTTCCCTCTCCAAATCCCCAACTTTCGCTCTCACAACTTCCATTAATTCCAACTCCACCTCTAAATCGGTTCTCTCATCATCGGCTTCCATGGCGTCGTCCACTCTCCCCGCCGTTGCTTCCTCTACCGCCGGTAAATCTCTCATCTCTCTGATGTTCTATGTCTGCCATACTTCTTCCGCAATTATGCATCCGAATGTTCATCAGCTGCACCAGTTATTCCGATTATGGTTTTCTGTTATCAAAAATTGAAAAAGTAGATATTACTTTTTGGCCGGGGAAAAGGCGATTCGAACGTGGAATTGGAAGCGGCGTCTTCGGCGATTGTAAGCGAGAATGATTTGCTGATTGTCGGTCCTGGTGTGCTCGGCCGATTAGTCGCTACCAAGTGGAAAGAGGTATGCATCCACTTGAACAGCTTCGTCTGAAGGATTTGCGTTGACTTGCTACTTATTCTGAGTGCAAATGAAGAATGGGGTTGGCTTTCTGATTACTGCAATTGCTGCTTTTATTTTTTCGGTTAGGAGCATCCTGATTGTCAAATCTATGGACAAACAATCACCACTGATCACCATGAAGAGCTTGTGCACATGGAAATTACTCCTTGTGTGAAGGAGACTAAGCCTGTGTGCCTCTTTCCTTATGTTATTTTCTGTGCCCCTCCTTATCCTAGTCCAGATTATACAAGTGATATCAAGTGAGATTTTTGTCATTCTTCAGTTTGATTTACTTGTTAAGGTAGGGGGGATTCAAATATAATGTACTCACCATATCCAGGGAAGCTGTGTCAAGTTGGAATGGTAAAGGATGTTTCCTCTTCACATCAAGCTCCGCTCCGTACGATTGCAACGACAATGGCTATTGTGATGAGGTGCTAATCTTCTTGAGGTATCATTTTGTAGTGTTTGTATATGGTTGTTTGAAGTGTGATACTTTTTCTGTATTAGAGCACTCCATCAGTCCCAATAGGTAGGAGTCCTAGGACAGATGTCCTTCTGAAGGCAGAGCAAGTGGTGCTGGACAATGATGGATGCGTTGTTAGACTTGCTGGGCTATACATATCCTTTTGATTATTGATCATTCCATGTGAGTCTTGTATGATCATGTAAACAGGAAGGAACTTAAGTTAGATATATGAGGTTTTCCTAGTATTACCTTAACTTCCAATACACAGCAGATAGAGGCGCACATATTTATTGGTTGCAGAAAGGAGTTGTGGAAGCTCGTCCTGATCACGTTCTGAATTTGATACATTATGAGGTAAATGCACTTATTATGTCTGTCATTATGTATAGCAAGATCTTCTTTGTGACATTAGGTGTATGGATGGAAGATGTGTGAGGAAGTGTTACTCATGTTCGTTTTTCTATGGATGCTTGTTCTCATAACAGGATGCAGCCTCCCTTGCAGTTACAATTTTGAAAAAGAATATACGTGGCCGGGTCTTCCTAGGGTGTGATAATCATCCCTTGTCCAGGTAATTCTTCCAGCCCTGAATCCAGTGTGCTTGGCTGGTTTTACTTTTCTACTTTCTCGTAATTTACTTTTCTCTAGGCAAGAAATCATGGACTTGGTTAGCAAGAGTGGCAAGTTCAGCCAGAAATTCCAGGCTTTTACAGGTGAACCTTACTTCCTTGACCACATTTCAATTTTGTGATGCTGCATTTTCCCTTTATGTGGCGTTTTACAAGATTAAGGCAGCTTTGTGTCCACGAGCTAAGCGTTCTAAATTGCAGGCACGAGTGACCCACTGGGGAAGAAGCTGAACAACTCGAAAACTCGAATGGAGCTCGGATGGGAGCCAAAGTACCCTAGCTTTGCCAATTTCCTGGAGACCATGTGAACAATCCAATTCTACTTCAGTTTTCTAACAAACAGCTAAACTATTTGCAAGCTCATTCTTCTGCTAGTCTTTGATGGGTGGTTTAATGAGCAACTGACTCTCGGAAAAGAAAATGAATTTTGTTGATTATAGTACAAATATATAGAGGGAGCTGTACCCTCATATTTATAATGGAATGAGCATTTTTCTCTTGGCTTCATCAATACCTGCGTTAATTCCATAAACAACATTTTGTATACATTTGATTTAAAGTTGAAATTCTTTACCCTTAATATTCAACCAAGAATTGAGTAGGTCCGTTCCAAGCTATGTCATTCCGGGATCAGTTTTAGGACAAGTTGACATTATAGTACTCCATTTTTAAGAACTTGAAAGCAAAATCAATCGACTAGTAGAAACAGCCATAATAACATTGTTCGCCACATTACGGAACACAACACAACGGATCAAGGAGCAAAATTTCCATACATGCATTATCAACGGATTACTTACCAACTCCTTTCCAACCCCAAGAATACTCATAGTCTTGAAGCAACATGTGTTTTCTCCTACATCTTTTCCACTTATGTACTAAATAAAGCATTCTCCTAGAACGGCCTCAACCATCATTCATTCGAGCCATCGAAGCTAGCATTTGCTCTCTTCTTCTCCCTCCAATTCTCCCCCCAAACCTTAGCCTCCGCCACTGCTCGCTCTCTATCCAGATCGTCCAAACCCCATCTTCTTCCAGACCCGGATTCAGCTCCATTGCTCAGCTCTCTCCTCCTTGCATCAGGTGAGTTCTTGTGCTTAGAAGGCGATTCAACACGGCCCCCACGTCTATCTGGACTATCCAAGCTCTCTCCTCCAACACCCCTCAGGGTAGGCGGGCCCACTCTATTGGACCCATCACCGGAAGTGGCGTTGCAATCGTATATTTGAGAGGCCAAATATGAAAGTGCAGTCACCACGTCTCCTATTAGAGGCCTCGTTGCAGCTTGCTCTTGCAAACACATGGCTGCCACAGCAAGCGCTTGGTAAAGTCCTCTCATGGGGTACCGTCCCTCGAGAAGCGGGTCCGCCATTTTTGGGAACTTCCTTCGGTCCTTGAAAAGCGGGCGAGCCTGCAGAGAGAAGGTTTTATAAAACATACATTTTAGAACATCTCTAATGGTGGTATTGTATCTTGCAAAATAATGTCCAGAAAAAGGGGAGTTAATCAAGAAACATGCTTGAAGGTGGGTACCCCTTTTTATATATAGCAGCATTAAAGAGAATATTCGGTCTTCTTATTTATAATGTTCAAAGAAACCATTGAAATGCTGTACAGAAAGGAAGAAAGAAAAAAAATATTCTTACCCAGGCAACGAGATTGTGCTCTCCATGAGGCCTAGCATTGTCAATAGCCTTCCGACCAGTGATGAGCTCCAGAAAGACGACTCCAAAGCTATAGACGTCAGATTTCAACGTGAGCTGGCCAGTCATTGCGTACTCCGGTGCACAATAACCATATGTTCCCATGACTCGTGTAGAGACGTGAGTCTTGTCACCAACTGGACCCAGTTTTGCAAGTCCAAAATCTGATAGCTTTGGGTGGTAATTTTCATCTAAGAGGATGTTGGATGACTTTAAATCCCTGTATATGACAGGAGGGTTTGCTGTATCATGTAAAAACTCCAAACCCTTGGCTGCACCGGCTGCGATCTTCATTCTTGTATTCCAGTCTAGGGCCTCCTTGCCAGGGGGAACATCTGGAATTCAGCATTACCAATATACTCATTTCATACCTGATGAACTCATTAATTCAAGGGCCATAAATTTATCATATCATACTATTTTTTTGGTTGAATATCATATCATACTATTAGAAAACAAGGCATCCTGTCATTTACATTTAGTTGGACTTGCCCCATTTTCAGGGTAAATTTAAGACTTCACAGGCCGTATTAAATTTTACGCACTTTCGAAAAATGCAGATGCATGAGAGCCAGCTTCATAAGTCTTGCTCCTAATGCAGTACACCTATTTTTCCTACAAACTCATAGACAAGTATTTCTACTGCTCCATTTTCCAGTTGCTGATTAACTGATATGCAAATCGAAGCCTTATAAGACATCATGTTTTACAGATTACCATTAGAGAACTACTTGAGTAACTGAAAATCCGGATATCAACAAAGTAACGAAAATGGATCAACAAGTAAATGATACTTTATTATAGCTAATGTCCACATGTTGCATTCTTTTTCAGGGCTGGTTGAGTTTGAAGCCTTAAAAGAAGAACTACGAATATATAATGCGAAATGATATGTTGAGTTTGAAGCCTTAACAGACATTCCAATATATGTTGCGAAAGGATATGAAGTCAACCCCAAAAGATGTGGCCCCCTTATCAATCTTTAAGGTCAAATGTGATAGTGCACCAACTACTCGATTAGGTGGGAGATAGCAAGCGTTCCATTCCATTTACCAGATCACATCAGGGATAGTTGAAGACAGGTTGAAAGACGACTTCAGGACTCAAGAATTTGATCTCAAACTATATTCTAATTCATTAACTAAGCGATCCTTCTTCCAAATATTCAGGGTTTCTGAAATAGTACATTAGGTCTCAATGCCTAAGGCCATGCCATGGTTACTTAAGAACGGGAGTGCTAAAGTTTCAATTACAATCACTTATGTTGCTTACATAGCTGAAAGTTGCAATAAAGCTCTACAAGTCCTTCATCCTTAGGTGCTGAAATTTGTTACTTGGGGTAGAAAGAGCAAGCTTGATAGTTATTTTTCATATTATGAGAGGTGGAATAGAACACTTTTAAACGAATTTGGTATGTAAATAGATAAAATGCAGAATTTAGTCTGAGTCCCAATCAATTTATATGGCAACAAAAACTTGGTATGTGAAGCTGTAAACATATAATTGCAAATGAGAAATTGGCACCACTGACCATGTAAATGATCTTCTAGAGAACCCAGGGCCATATACTCATAGACAAGGAGCCGTTGGTCACCATCAGCACAATAACCAATCAAATTGACAAGATTCGTATGGTGCAAGAGACTTAGCATGAGAACCTCCACCAAGAATTCCCTGTTTCCTTGAAGACCATTTCTATCAAGCTGTTTCACAGCAACTACCTGCACAGCATTGTTTAACAAAAGTGAAAACATGAAGTAGAGAACACTAATAAAAGTCTGTTTCATAGGCACATGAAAAAATGATCAAATGAAGCTTTTTTTACTAAGCATAAGTTACATGTCCCGTGCTTTCCAACCGACCCTTGTATACACGTCCAAATCCTCCTTCCCCTATTAAACTCTCTGGCGTAAAATTCTTTGTTGCAGCAGCAAGCTCCCGAAATTTGAATATTTGTGCAGTTGATCCATCCTTTGAAGCAAGTACCTCCTTCTTGGGATCAACACCATTGCGAGACTTTGATTTGTCTGAACATGGCAACTCAAGTCAATATTACGCATAGAAACCACAAGTAAATAAAAATGCATATAGGCAATAAAGTTAACAGTGCTGATAAGTTAATAAGAATGTTGACAAGACTCAAAAAGACAATGGACAAGGTGATAGAATGTTGTTGCCCAATTAATGAGCACTCAAATGCAAATTGTGGTTTGCCAAACACACCCAAAACTCAACCACAGTGAAGACTAAGGACTTGGTTTCATAAGAAAACTGTACACTATATTGGGGAAGCATGAACCAGGTCAAAGGCTCTCATTGACAACAATCCAGTAAGAATAAAATAATGCACATATGTTTCCATACAATACCATTCTCATATACCAAACAACACAATTACACAAACTACTTGTAATAGCTAAAGGAAGATAACCAAATCAGAAATATATGAAACTATTGTAGTTTTTATAAGCAGACGATTCCAAGGAATCAAAAGGGTTCCATCTACATAGCACGACAGAAGCAAACTGTAGAGCATGTACATTTGCTATATTGTCTTGCAATTGGATTCCTCCATCATTATCTCAACTCCAGACAAATTGCCCTTAACTTAACCAAATCCATGCCACTGAGGAGCGTTCAAGATCCAAATGATACTAGTTCGAGCAACTTATCCTTAATGAAACCAAATTTATGTCTCTGAGAAGCATCCAAGACCACAATAGCAGACCACTATGACCCTAATCCCTGGGGTATTGAACCTAAACCAAGCAAATCCTAACCTGGCACAAAATTAACTCAAACCCAGAGGGGAACTGGAAAAAAAACTTAGAAAATTCAGACAACTAAGTCCATTCAACTAGCAAAATTCAAAATATAGGAACCATAGAAAAAAGGGCAATTCAGATCAAACCAACAGCAAATGGCAGCAGCATTATCCACCCAACCTAAATTCCATTACACCTAATGGCATCTTTACCCATAAACGAACCAAACTAAACCTATATTGAAGTACTCAAGGAAAGGAAAAACCAACCTAAAACCCAACAAAATGAAACGAAACAAGTAAGTGCTTTTAGTCCTTACCTGTGGTAACCTTGCCCAAATGGCGAGCCTGAGCAGCTGAACTCCCATCCTTCTTCACCACTTCATCCACACCACTAAGCTCTTTGTCCGATGCCCCGAAACACGCAATACACCCACCCATATCAAACAATCCAAGCGAATTACAGCAAATCCCTCGCTAACCCTTTGATTGTTTTGTTGTTTGCACTCTACCCTTCTCGGTCTCAACCCTAATTTCTCATCGCCTCAAAATCTCCATCCCACAAAAGTAGGGGGTGGAAAATAACTAAAGAATTACTCACACTGGTCGGTCTCCGGCTTCTTACTTTCTCCGTTCTCAGAGGCCTCCCATTAGCAGGAGGCGGGATCCGTTTTCAATTGCAAGTGGGTGAATGAAGATGGAAATCGCCCGGAGCGGATCAACGAATCGAAGAAAAACTGATGGGTTGAAGTTGGAGAGAGAAACAGGAGAACAGGGCAAAAAAGTAAAGAGCGGAGGAGACAGAGGAGGAAACGTAGTGGTAATTCTGAATTTATACTGCGAATGGGTGTTTGGGGTAGATGAACTATTTTTGAACAGTATTATGTCGTCGTCAGTACGAACTTGAACCAGTATTATACAATACGGATGAGTACGCTTTATTGTTCTCCCTACTTCTATGGAGTACTAGTGCTGCTGATTTTTTTATTATTTAAAAGGAAAGGTTTAGGAGTATCAATTCAACCCCATTCTTTCTATCACGTAACGTTTTTCTGTTCTTAATTCTTTTGAATCTTTTTTGAGGAGAATGTGTATACTTTGTGTATGTCTAATAATAGTGTGATTCATGCCATTCGTTAATTGATCATGCCCGTCATTACACATGATCACATTCTTCTCCAAGTCTTCGAAATAATACTATGACGAGATAAAAAGAAAGGATAAAAGTAAAAATAACACGGAGATTTGCATAATTCATTCACTTTGTGTGTTAGATACAATTAGGGCAGAGAAATGGGATTTGTCATTATAGAGACTAATTTCGGATTACATGTTATTAGATATTTTGAGAGGTTGTATCGAGATTCTATAAATCTTAATACAGCTTATGAGTCATAAGCCTAAATAGAGCACAATAAGTCGAAAAAGGGAAACACAACATACCACTTTTTACCTTAGGGTGATGTCTTCATGAAAACCCCATTTGGGGCGGTCCTTGACTGGCCAGGGGATTAGTGATTTAGTGTCACCCAAAAGGCCAAAACTCTTGGTATTGTCGAATGTTCCGCCCCTAAACCCCTGACGGATTTCTATAATGAGAGTTTCAATAAACAAATCAAAGAAAAAGATCCGGATACATTTATTAAATCTTGATAGTGTTCTGAATTCAATTAGAGCATGTGTTTTGTCATGAAAAAGGAGGTCCATATTCTTCTAGAACTCACCTAATTTTAACTTCAAACTAAACTAAAAACCAAACCTTAAACATCAATTAATACATACACCAACCTAACCAAATTGGACCACAAACAGCTTAGTTACAATACCAAATGCATTAAGGGAGTGAATTCACCGTATCTAAAATCATGTAAACATCGGGTTTAAAATAAATATTTTTTTTTTTTGGGTCGAGGGTTTTAAAATCAATATAAAAACAGTAGAAAATGTAAACATCAATAATGGTCAAAATGTAATCATTCACGTACGTAACATGTTGGTGGACAATTTGGTGCAAAAAAATCAGTAGAAGGAATTGATGATGAAAAGGATGGAGGAAATAGGCATCATGTCATGTCCCCACTCAACATTACATGAGTAGCATGCTACGTTTTCTTGGTCCTCTTGGATCAAGGTGCAACTACTGCGTGTACCAATTCAATTATGTACATAAACATTTGTGTTTATGTACATAATTATATATATATATAGCTCAGGATTTGTTGAAGGGTTAACAGCAATAATGTCGGTGTTTTATGCCAAAGTGTACTAAGTAGGGGTGTGATTGATAACATATGATTAGAGAGGTGTGAACAATGGGTGGGAAAAGTTACAAGAGGCGGTCAAATGTGTAAGAAATCAAATGACGGTGATTATTATAAACCACTGTTAAGAGAAGGTAAGTAGAAAGTTGAATTAGGACGTGCTTGATTGCAACTTGTGACGGACAATGAATTTCTAGTGGCAGTTAAATTAGTTGACCAATTTCATACCACTGTTTGCTTTTTCCATTAGCGGCAAATAAGGTAAAATTATACTCCCTTTGTCCCTTTATGAATGTCCACAATTGAGAAAAGCTCAAGAATTTATGCAAGGAAAAAGGAGGAAAATTGTGTCAGATGGGAGCAGGTAGAAGAAAAGTAAAGTACAGCTGATTTCAAACCCACACGCCCAACTCACTAAACAGCAATCCACAACTTTTACTCTAAGCCAATCACAACAAAGTAAGGCAAATTTCTAACCAATAGGAATGCAGCTTTTAGAGCACATGGATTGCCACCCATGTGCCAGCCAACATTAAGAATAAATAGCACACCATTACAACACACCATTACAGACCTCAAAAAAAACACTGAACATTCTCTCTTACAGCACACCATTAAAGAGTTCAAACAACACATTTAAAGCAAGAAAAATTTGCATCATTGCTTGGAGTAAATGGCTTCAGCGGTAGCCTTTGATTTAAATGCACATCCACCTCCAGAAGTTGTAGGCCCCTCACCACAAGTAAGCTTTGATTTAAATGAGCCAGTTGGGGACACTGAAGCTGAGGAAGGGCTACAGCCAGAAGATGAAGTGCAAGAACAAATGCCACCAGGTTTGCATCATCAACCATCTAGATCCAAGCTCAGCAGTGAAACCAGGTTTCACATTCTTGTCAGGCTGCATCAAATAAGACCAAAGGGGACACGTCTTATGAGAGGTGAGATGGCAGCAGTTGCAGCAGAGTTCAATATCTCAACCAGAACCACATCAAGGATATGGAAGATGGCAAAGCAACAGACAGAAGCAATGCAGAGACCCAATGTGAGCACAAGGATGCACAAGTGTGGAAGAAAGAGCAAGACAGTGAATCTAGAGCAAATCACAGCAATCAACATGGGGGACAGATCATGTATAAGGGACTTAGCAACAAATTTGCACATGTCTAAGAGTGCTGCACACAGACTCATCAAAAGGGGACTCTTGAGGCCACATACAAATGCACTCAAATCAGGATTGAAGCCAGCCAACATGAGCACAAGGTTAGAGTGGATTCTCAGTTTAATACAAGGAGACACACCAAAATCAAAGCATCAATATTATCCAATGTTTGACTTTGTACACATTGATGAGAAGTGGTTCAATCTAAGCAAGAAAACTCAGAGAGTGTATCTAGCACAACATGAAAGGGGCAAATACAGGGCAGCAAGTTCAAGCAAATTCATCCCAAAAGTCATGTTCACAGCAGCAGTAGCAAGACCAAGGTTCAACAATGAGGGACAATGCACTTTTGATGGGAAAATAGGTATTTTCCCATTCACTTATAAAGAAGCAGCAAAGAGGAAGTCAAAAAACAGAGCAAAGGGGACAGTAGTTACAAAGTTAGTTGAATCTGTCAACCAACAGGTCACTAGGAGAATGCTAATTGATCAAATAGTTCCAGCAATCAAGGCAAAATGGCCACAACAAGGAGCACAAGAGAAAGTGATATTTATCCAACAAGACAATGCAAAGGCACACATATCTCAGAATGATGCAGAATGGCAGCTGTTGAGAAAAAATGTACACAAATTTGCAAAACATATAATAATTATTTTTATTTTAGTTCGACCCTCTCTTTTGACTCTTTTGATTAAAAGCAATATCGATACAAAATATTTGATGGTTTTTATGATTTGGGCTGCACCCAATTTTATGGGTTGCCTACGTATCTCTTTTCTAGAGAATCAAGCCTTACGTAGTTCATAATATTTTATTTTTGTTTGTTTTGATGTGTGTTATATTTTGGTATTCACACATCAGTGGAATGCACCCAAACCCACCTTCTAGGAAGGGTTGCTCGGACTCAAACCAACTATCATTTGTGCGATGTGAATAAGATTAAACCCACCTTCTAGGAAGGGTTGTATAATCTTTCCACAATCAAACATAAAGCTTAAAAGTTTATGTTTATATTTTCTTATTTGATTTAATTAGGTTTAATTTGATTTGCGACTAAATACGACACATTTATATTTTTTTAGGTCGTATTTCCTAAGTATCCATTTATATGATATGGAATCAAGTCAAACGTAGTTCTAGGATATATATTTGATTTGATTTGAGATTCACGACTGAACTTGATATATATGATCAATATCAAGTTTCCTACGTAGTTCATAAAGAACATCAAGTCTTTACGTAGTTCTTTAAGACATTGAATTTTAATTTAAGGTTACGATTGAATATAACGCGTACAAATTTCACGTTAAATTTCCTACGTACCCGTATGTAAAGGGATCAAATCATACGTAGTTCTTAAGGACCTATTAAAATTTAATTTAAGGTCGTGATTGAATTTAACGCATACAAATTTACGTTAAATTTCCTACGTACCCGTATGAACGGGATCAAATCATACGTAGTTCTAATATTAAACTTAAATTTATTTCATTTAAGATTTGCGACTGAACTTGATATATTTAATTTGTATCAAGTTTCCTACGTAGTTCATAGAAGAACATCAAGTCCTCACGTAGTTCTTTAGGACATTGAATTTTTAATTTAAGTTTGCGATTGAATTTAACGCGTACAAATTTCACGTTAAATTTCCTACATACCCGTATGTAACGGGATCAAATCATACGTAGTTCTAATATTTAATTTAATTTGTGACTGAATACAACATATATATATATGTTTTATGTCGTATTTCCTACGTATCCATTTATATGATATGGAATCAAGTCAAACGTAGTTCTCAAGATGATATTTTAAAATTTAGTCGAAGGTTGTGATTGAATTTAACGCGTACGAATTTCACGTTAAATTTCCTACGTACCCGTATGAACGGGATCAAATCATACGTAGTTCTGAAGGACAATTATATATCCTTATTTTCATGGTCGGTATATATAATTTTTTTACCGCCGTGTTTAATTTGTAAACAAGGGTATCAGTTACCATTTTCCCCTAATTATAAAATAATCAAAGAAAATATAAGCTACATGATCATGGCTCTTTTTTGGTTAAGAGGTATCATGGCTCTTAATTATACTTGTACAGATATGTACGTAGCCTAGCCTATTATTTGGCTTTAAAGAAACCAGCCACAAACAAATCCATCCAGTTAATTACGGTAACTTCACATCAATTTCTTTTAACTTTGATCGTAACCAAATGTACGATTTGTATTCAGATTTTATCAACCTCCTTCCATAAAAGGTGAGATTAAATTTTAGATATATCTTTTCTTCTTTTTTTTTTTTTTAACCCAAGTCATCATATCATGTGACATGTCCACATTGATTAGACAATACAATGACACATCACAATTATTATTTTTTAGAAAGGCCTTTAAGAGAAATAAACTCCTACGCCTCTTTTCTAAACTCAGATTATGGGTTAACTATTAAGTCCCCTTTTAATCTTTTTCCGTTAGCAAAGATAAGTAGATTGATCTTAGATAGATTTGGTTAATATCTATACGTACCAATCTTCTGGCAGATTTCAAAATCCGAATTTTTAGGCTAAGATATGCCCTCTATCAAAACTTCATGTATATATATGAGGGCTTTAACCCATTAATTGAGTAGTCTAAGAAATACAGACGCTTAAGAGTCCGATTTTCTTTCAATTTTACAGGTCTAGAGGTACGTTGATATCAATTCCAATACTTTCAATTTAACGGATATGATGGTTCAAGAGTAATTACTCCAAGATCCATCGCCGTTTTGTTCAATATGGAGACCCGGAAGTAATTACTTCCAAATCAACCATAACCCCATATATGGTATAGAAATTGAGAGTGATTACTCTCGATCAAACGGTATGATGTGGGATTACGAAAGTAATTACTCTCTAGCCCCACAATTTTGATTTCCTGTGTATAAAGAAAACAAACTAAAACTATATTTGTTTGTTAGTCAAGAAATCAACACCAAAATACTGACTATCTTCATCATTATTACCAGTGCTTTAATACTCGAACCCGAACCATGTAGTATATATGATCCTAGGGAGAAACAATGATGGATAAAAGATAATCGGATACATGGAGGCTTAATGACATTCATCCACTTTTTGAACAAATGGTACGAAAATGCCAGGGAAAGTAATCTGCCCAAGCCCAATCTCTTTTCCATTAAAGAATAACTTTGGACTCAAAAAAAGGCAAATTGTTTTGCAGACTTCTCTGCATGATCACGTGGGTAATGGTGTGTTAGAGACAAGGAGAAAAGGAAAAAAGGAAAATCTCCTTACTTGACTTCAAGTCTTCGATTCGTACAGAGAAATAGGTTGATGATCGTTCCCACTTTTTCGATGAACAACAACTTTTCAAATCTCTCTTCAGTTCCGTTTTTTTTTCCTTTTTAGAATCTAACCAACCGAAACTTCCTTTCAACCCAATATATATATGGGTATTAGAAAGCAGTTATTTCCCTCAACTTCCATTAAACGGTTGAATAGGATTTGTTGATTTTATCTTTTTTTTTTTAAATTTATTTCCTTTGGTCAGATTATTCTTTTAACTTATTGAGTATACATATTTAAATTAAAAGAAATACCCACATACATTGCAACTTGTTTAAGTTGAGTTTCGAGTATCTTATATAGTCATAATGATCTTCAATTGGACCATCCTGACAAATTAATTAATTTATAAATTTTTATAGCCAAACAGTTGCCCCCAAACTTTGAATGCGCGAGATAATTATCGAACGCGTGCAAAGTTTGTTCTTTTGCTATATATGAGACACTAACCCTCTCATCTTTGTCAGGTTTTCATAATGAACCCCCGTGGAGAAGCTCCAGCTGAAAGAGCATTGGGGCCTGACGACCGAGAGCTAGCATATGGACCTATGTATGATCGATCCATCTCTATCAAGGAGTTAAAGGTCACTGAACAACCTAAAGGGCGAATGAGTTGGACTAAGGACCAGGTTAATGCCCCTGAGGGTTATATAAGGTTTGTTCGAGATGATGAGAAAGGTTGCGTACAGACTTCTAGAGATCAAGGAAGGAGATGGCTCAAGATGACATTCCTCGAAAAAGTCTATACTGACGACAAAGACATCTTGCAACCTAAATACTCTGATGAGTTTTACCCCTTGCTCTACAGATTCCTGAAGAAACCTCAAAACTGGGGAACTGAATTTTTGTTCAGGGGGCTAGCCGGCTATATGCCTTGTCTGATAGAGTGGACAGACCAGATCTTGAAACGACATGGTGACACACTCCGCAAAGCAGATATTTATGGTCTTGCAGCTGTCTCCCGCTTTCCATACATGTACAATACAGAAGTATGGAGAGCATTTTGCGAGCTCTGGGGACCACTGACCAACACTATACATCATGCGGGTGGCGAGCTTGGGATCTCTCTTTATGACCTAAAGCAGATCGGGGGTCTGCCAATTCTTGGTGAACCCTATGAAGAATTCTTGCCCCCGAACAAAAAGCTGCTGAACAACAGAAACTTCCCACCAACTGTCTTAGAGCTCTTACGGGTTCATACTGACCTTTGCATTAATTTAGGTCAAGAACATGTCTCCTGGTGGCAATGGCTAGACCACTTCTATAGAGGTAGACTTCGTTGGAGGATTTATGGAGAGGATCCTGATGTTGGAGATAAGACCAAACCAGCTAAGCAAGGTAAACCTTCATCTAAGGTGGCTTCGAAGAAGAAAAGCCACGTAAAGAAGAAAAGAAAAATAGCGCTGGAGGTTAGCGATGAGGGACACCTAGCAGCATTCATAGCTTTACTCCTGAGCAGGTTTGTTTTCCCAGTAGACAGAGTAGTTCGTCCCGAGACCTTCGTTATGGCTTGCTTTATGGCACAGGGTAGAAAGGTCTCTTTAGCTCCAGCGGTGCTAGGGCATATTTATCATGGCATGAACAGGATGGCGACTCATGAGCATCCTGGTAGAGCCAGCCCGAGTTTCGCTATCCATTTTGTGATTGGTTGGATGGGCGAGTATTTCATAGATTTATATCGTCAGCGTCCGGATCATGAATTCCCCAAAGAATGCCCTCGCCTTGCTCGCTATGCAGGTGTAAATGGAGAATGCCTTGATATTCATGAAGCTAGGCGGAGGTTAAGGCACTCTCAACATGTCAACTATCGTGCTGTTGTATTTGGTGACGACTCCAAAGAGGAGGGTGTGCTTAAAGTTGATCTCGCGGAGAGTTCAGATCTCGACTTTGAGCAGTTGCTTTGCATTCGCTCAAGTGTCCTACCTGTCAGAGTCGGCAAGAGTTTGATCTTAGAGTCTTATTATCCAGGCAGGTTTGCACGTCAGCATGGATTTGACCAAGGGGTTCCTATGAATTCTTTGCAATTCAGTATGGCACTGAGATCCAGAAAGTCTTTAATAGACATTGCTCGCTGTTACGCTCGACTATTTATCCGAAACACCGGAGCCTCATATCTCATCCCTTGGTCTGGATATCACGGGACATGCACTTCGAGTTTTTGCATGTGGTGGGTCAAAGCCTCGCTCCCTTACCTCGGTCAGTCAATTCAAAAGGTCCATGTTACACTAACCGGGAAGAAGGCAATTGTAAGAGAGAAAAACTATCTCATTTCTGATATGAGTAAGATTGTTGCTGGCATGAGAGGTTTTGTAGAGGTCTCTGATACAGGATCATCATCGTCAGATGGATCATCTAACCAGCCAACAGTCCTCTCATCAGCAAAGAAAAGAGCCGAGCGAGAGGGGTCTTCAAGTGATGATGTGCACTTCAAGCGCAAGAAGTACAAGAAATCAACAAACTCAGACGAGTCCGACATTAGGATGGAAGGCGACAATCACCCGGATCCATCCCCGATGCCCTGTTTTGATGTTGACACCGTGACTGGACTGAAAGATCCCGGGGAGTCTAGCTCAGCTCCAAGGGTCAATGCTTCAACAGACCCAGAGGAGCCATATCCAGAGGAAAAGGTTGATTATGATGATGATCAGACACCCTCCTTCATGGAAAATGAAGCGCCGATTCTTGAAACCAACCAAGGAAGTAGTGCAATCGTAGAAGCCTCTAATCCGCAGTCTTCCGGGACAGAGCGAAGTTCATTTGATGCCGTTCCCTTAGAGATTGTGCCTGCCACTCTACATAATTTGCTCTCTTTACCCATGGACAGTTGGATCCGAGAAAGCTTGAAGAATGGTGTTAATGCGGTTATGAGACAAATTTCAAGCCTCAAAACCCCATCGGAGTTGACAATTGAGCGCACTCGTATTTCTCAATCGGTGGAGACGTTACGAGTTATGGCTAACGTCAATAATGTCTCCCTCTCGGCATTCATCTCACATGTGACAGAGGTATTTGACATTGCTGAGGCACTTACTACGATGGCAGATGAAGTGAATATTGAGCGCATTGAAGCACTAACCGCCAACCTTGCCCAGTGTTCGAACGCTCTTGAACTTAAACGGGCTGAACTCCCTCAGTTATCCCAAGAATCTCTTGCCCTAGAGGAAAAAGAAGCGGAGCTTTTAGTCCTGAAGGAGAAGGTTATGAAGTTGGAGGCTGATCTCACTGCCAAGAAAGCAAGCCTAGAGACCAGGAATGTTGCTCTTCAACACTCTATTCAGCAACGAGAGAATGAACTTCAACGGATTCAAGAAGGGCTTGACCAAGCTGGGCGAGCAAGGGTTGAGGACTGGAAAACGAAGCAGTCTCGCCTCCAAGAGCTCCTCAACAACTTGACTACATTCGCCCCTCCTTATTGATTACCAAGTAAGCCAAACTTTTTGTTCATCGCTTACTCCTCTTATTTTTTTTAGAGGTTTCCAGACGTATTTTGCTTAATTTATTAACGTCCTTCCTATGTTGCACTGCAGGCTGATGATGACGTCGGTGCCTCCAGTTTAATGGCGAGCGTGCATGGCTCGGACGGGCGATTGAATGCGCGGCAGCTCCGAAAACGATTCAATTGTCCACATTTTATTTTATTGATATTCTTTGTTGGAATTTGTTTCCGTTCGAATTTTCCGGTCGTATTTTGTGTTGACCTTTTTTCTTTGATAAAAGGATTGTCGTAGTCATTATTCGGTTGACCTTATTTTAATTATGGTGACATTTAGCAATAATTTAGTTTATGCTTGTATGCCTTTTATATACACCACATGCTTAGTGATTATATATACATCCCGTGGGATAATGTTTTTTATTTATTTTTGGGGCTGCATCTAGTGTATATGATCAACTAGATTGCCTACGTACCCTCTTTTTGAGGGATCAAGCCGGCCGTAGTTCAAGTTGTTTCCTTAGTTAATTAAATTTTTGAACCCACATGCCTCAGAGGATAAGGTTTAGACCCACCTTCTAGGAAGGGTTGCCTAAAGTCTATTCGTCTATCATGTGCGTGCGGGACACATTTTATCCATTTATCCTCCGTACACATCATAAGTGCAACTCGAACCCACCTTCTAGGAAGGGTTGCTCGAATCACACCCACTATCACTTGCGTACTTTGGACTTTAAGTGAAGTATTTCTTTACAAACTTTCCGTTCACACAAGGATATAGAACTCCGCCATTAATGTCTGAGAGCTCATAAGCACCTTTAGGGAAGACTTTGGTAATAACATGTGGACCTTCCCACTTTGACTCAAATTTTCCTTGCGACTTTCGATTTATGACAATCGGCCTCCTTATAGTAAGGACCAGATCACCAATTGAAAGAGAACGGAACTTGACTCGTTTATTAAATGCCCCAGCGACCTGGGCTTGATAAACTTCGAGCCTTTGTTGTGTTGCTAGCCTGTGCTCATCCAATGCTTCAAGCTCAGCTAGACGAATCTTCACATTTTCTTCTGGATTTGTAAGTTGCACAGCAACTCTAAGTGAAGGTAATTGCACTTCCAAGGGTAAAACAGCTTCAGACCCGAAGACCAAGTTGTAAGGCGTGCATCCAGTTGATGTACGAACAGTTGTTCGATATGCCCATAGTGCTTCAGGCAGACGTTCGTGCCAATCTCTTCTGGACTTCGAGACCATCTTTTTAAGAATTTTGCAAAGCACCTTATTAAATGCTTCGGCTTGACCATTTGATGTCGGATTGTAGCTTGATGAGAAGCTATGTTTAAATCCGAACTTTTCGGCTTGCTTCACCATAAATTGATTTCGGAAGTAGAGAGCATTATCTGAAATTATCTTTGAAGGGACCCCATATCTATAGATCAAATTAATCCTTATGAAGTCGACAACTTCTTTTGCTCCAACTGCCTTTAATGGTATAGCTTCAGCCCATTTAGAAAAGTAATCTGTCGCGGCCAAAATGTATTGATGACCACGAGAGGAAGACGGTTTTATAGGTCCTACCACGTCGAGACCCCATGCATTGAAGGGCCATGACAAAATTGATGGATGAAGGAGTTGGGGTGGTTGATGAATAAAGTCACCATGAATTTGACAGGCATGACAAGCCTTAGCGAACTTCATTGCATCTTTTACCATTGTCGGCCAATAATAGCCTAATCGTTTAACTTGATCGGCTAATTTAGGACCAGCTTGATGCGCCCCACACGTCCCAGCATGAGTTTCAGCTAGGATATGTATACTCTCTTCTTTTGACAAACACCTAAGTAAGATCCCATCAAAGCTTCTTCGGTACAAAGTGCCATTTTCCAATAGGAACCTAGATGCTCGTCGCTTTATATCCACCTTTTTCTTTGGGTCTTCAGGCAGGATCCCATGTCGAAGATATTCAATTAGCGGTTGCCGCCAATCAGGATCTTCATCAATCTCATAAACTGAGACGGCGTCCACTTCCTCAAATTGTGCAAGTCTATCTAAGGACGACGCTAGCACATGCCGCTCTCCGATTGTGACTTGAATTTCTCTTTCATCGGGTAGCGTTAATGACGCAGCTAGCTTAGCTAGAGCATCAGCTTTATCATTTTCTGACCTGGCCACGTGCACGATCTCTATATCATCAAATTGGTGCACGAGTTCTCTTGCTCTTTTCCATAAAGGAATTAAGCTCGCAGTTTTGACCTCGTACAAGCCATTTACTTGTCTGACGATTAATTGAGAATCGCCAAACACTCTTAAAGGATCAATGTGCATCTCAAGGGCTATCTCTAGGCCAATTATGAGTGCCTCATATTCTGCAACGTTGTTCGTGCAGTTCTCCAAGAGGGAGAAGGAATAAGGCACCAGCCCGCTAGAGGGTGTGATAAAAACAACGCCAACTCCAGCGCCCCTTCTGTTTGCTGCCCCATCGAAATAAAGCTGCCATGAATTTTCTTCCACTATGAATACTTCTTCATCTGGAAGATCGTCTGACAACTCCTCGTTATCTGGGGTCGGATGGGAAGCTAGGAAGTCAGCGATGATCTGTCCTTTTATTGCCTTTTGAGGCACAAACTTAATGTCAAAGGGTGATAGTAGCATAGCCCATTTGGCCAATCTCCCTGACAGTACAGCCTTCGAGAGGATGTATCTTAGTGGATCCGCCTTGGAAACCAAAGTAATTTGATGGGATAGTAGGTAATGTCGTAATTTTTGGACGGCAAATACCAAAGCTAAGCAAATCTTTTCCATAGAAGAATAGTTATGCTCAGCCCCCACCATTGTTCGGCTTATATAATATAAAGCATTTTCTTTTCCCTCGTCGTTATTTTGGGCCAACATAGCCCCAAAAGATCGCTCGAGGGTTGCCGTATATAAGATCAAAGGCCTTCCTTGAATAGGCGCCATCAAGATCGGCGGATTCATCAAATATTGTTTGATGCTATCTAGAGCATTTTGGCATTGTTGATCCCATATAAAGGGCGAGTCCTTTTTCATCAACCTTAGGAATGGTTGACACCTCCCAGTCAAATTTGAAATGAACTGTCGAATATACGCGAGTTTCCCTTGTAATCCTCGAAGTTCGCGAAGGTTCCTTGGAGGAGGCATTTGGACGATAGCCTTGATCTTGTCGGGGTCAATTTCGATCCCTCGGTCCCGTACAACAAAACCGAGAAATTTCCCCGATTTCACGCCAAAAGCACACTTGAGAGGATTCATCTTAAGTTGGTGTTTGCGAAGCCTCTCAAAAATTTTGCGAAGATCACTTGGGTGGTCTTCTCTTTCTTTTGTCTTTACCACTAAGTCGTCCACGTAACACTCAATAGTGTTATGAAGTAGATCATGGAATATGACTGTCATGGCTCTTTGATAGGTTGCCCCGGCGTTTTTTAAACCGAAAGGCATCACTGTATAACAAAATGTGCCTAAGGGTGTCCTAAAGGCGGTCAATTCCTCGTCTTTTGGGTCCATCTTGATTTGATTGTACCCAGAGAAGCCATCCATAAAGGACAAGGCTTGGAAACCTGTAGTGGCATCAACTAGGAGCTCGGTAATGGGCAGAGGGAATTCATCTTTAGGGCATGCTTCATTTAAATCCCTAAAGTCCACACAAATACGAAGCTGGCCATTTTTCTTCTTAACTGGGACGATATTGGCCAGCCACATTGGATACTGAACCTCACGAATGAACCCCGCCTCAATGAGCTTATTCACCTCAATTTTGATTTTAACCACCAGTTCGGGTCGGAATCGTCTTTGTGCTTGTTTCACTGGCTTTTTATTTTCGGAAACAGCCAGTTTATGCATAGAGACATTGGGATCCAGACCAGGCATATCTTGATACCCCCAGGCGAACACGTCTTTATATTCTTTGAGTAGTTGTTTATACACCACTCTTTCGCCTTCAGTCAAAAAGGCACTGACAAAGATGGGTTTAGGGTCTTCAAGAGTTCCTAAGTTAATTTCGAGGAGCTCATCAATTGTTGCTTGACCTCCATCTTCCATCTCTGGTGGTGCAGGTTGAACCGTATTGATGAAGTCTTGTGAGTACTTTGTCACCTCTTGAGAGGATTCATGACTTCGGGTGTCACCTTCGTCGGAGACGGATGCCATATTCACCTCCTCAACATTAGCTATGGCAAGATCTTCAAGTTTGTTCATAAGAATTTTGACAGGCTTCTTTTTCTTGAGCTTCAGTCTTTTATTTTTCTTTGCTCGAACTTCCTTCTTTTTAGGCTTGATATTTCCAAGCCTTTGGAACACGGAAACATGAGGTGCCTCGTGCCTAGAAGTTGTGTCGAGCCTTTCAAACACTGAAACTCGTCGCGATGAGCCTTCACCTACAAACATATCTTGCTCTTCTGGAGTTAGTATCACAGGCTCCGCCATGCTTGCGACTAAGAGTCCCCCATCTTGAGATAGTTTTAAGTTTTCACTTGTATTCTCGTAGGGGACTCCCTGTGTAGCTTTCCCCTTGGAGGGATGCGTTGGCCTCCGCACCTTGATTTTAGGTTTCTTGTGGCCGTTTAAGGATGATGCTTCAAAAGAGGGTTCGGATATTCTCCTCTTTAGTACCACTCTCCTATTGTCATCCTTGTTATCCCCATAAAATCGATGAATGACCAACGTTTCATCGGGAATTGATTGATCAATTCTACGAAGGGGACATGTATAGCTTGTCATGAGCGAGTTATAGACCCCTTCAACAGAAGTTAGCGGCTTTTGGTTAGGCCTTCTTTTGTCTTTTGGTGTATACTTGAACAACACCTTAGACTGTGAGCTTCTTTTGCTCTCTTCTGCAAGGAATACCGTTGGCGTTTGGGCGACTCTCGGGCATGCCTCGGTCATTTGATGTTTATTGGTGCGACTACTTTTACCCTTTGATGGGCTTAACTCGAAGCCAACTGACTTATAGAACTTGGCATCAGCATAGTTGACATCCTCCCCATTGAAAGGGTTTGGGTCACCTCGGATGGTTTTTTCGTTCCCATCATTATCAGTATACTTCAAGCATTGATGTAGTGTGGAGACGACAGACCTACTAGAGTGTAGCCATGGCCTTCCAAGTAAGACGTTATAAGAAGTGTTAGCGTCAATTACATGAAAGAGCGCATCTTTGTAAAGGTCGTCTAGCACCATCTTCAAAGCAATAGTGCCCATGGCTTTTTGGCCAACTTGGTTGAAACCTTGGATAGTGAGCAAGGTCGGGGATAAGTGACTTGTTGTCAACCCTATCGCTCGTAATGTTTTTAGTGGGAGCAAATTTACAGCTGACCCACAATCAAGTAGAATCCGATTGACTTTTGTATCTCCGACCATGCCTGTCACGTACAAAGGTCTATTATGGTGCTCTTCTCCTAATTGAAGATCTTCGTCGGAGAATGTTATGCAGGCCATGCACGAAGCACAACGGACCGGCGGAGACAATGACACTTCGTCGACTTCAATTGGGTCGACTTGGTCTTTATAGTCATCGGGGTCAGTGAGAGCTTGAATGAGTGCTCTCCTTAAATCGTTTGACATTTGCAGAGCGTCATAAACACTTAGGCGAGCAGGAATTCGCTTCAAGTGGCTAATGACGTCATAATTGACTCGCTCGTTTGGCTCCTTTGGGGGAGCTTTGGATTTTGAAATGGATGCTTGAGGAATAGGATTTTTGTTGTTTTCCTTTCGTTCTCCCTTGTCTTTTCTTGGTGCTTTAAGGGCCTCTCCATCAATGTTATCTTCAAAATTCGATGTTTGAGATGCCTCACCAGAGACAATTTCTTTTGACTTTGGTTTTGTGGGCTCTAACTCACGCCCAGAACGAAGAGTTACTGCATCAACTTTTGAGTCCTCTTCCTCACACTTGTCGGCCCATGAGGCCATACAACATTGAACGACTTCTTCGTCCCAAAACATCTCAATATCGGACGGTTCATCGTCTAAGAGGTTCTTGGGGATATAGTCCATCAAAGTGAACGGTATACGTTCAGGCGCAATGTATTCTTCATCAGAGTCTACCATCGGCTTCTTTCCTTTCTTAGTAGACTTCTTTTTTTTCTTACTTTTCTTCTTCTCGGGTTTCCTTCCTATCATTCTGAAACCCGGAGAGGCTGAGCTTCGAGTCATTGTTTTTCGAGGCTTTCTTTTGCTCGTACAAGTCCTCCACTCAGAGTTGTTATTTTCTTCATCCACATCGTCCTTGGTAGGTGATTCCTTGATACGCGGGTCCATCACTACCTCATATAGTGTTGGCTGTGTAGGACCAGGTCTTGGCATATCAGGGTATGCCCAAACGATGTGAACTTTATCATCCAGTTTGAATTGAACTGGTATCGCCATAGGAGGCAGTGATACAGTAGGAATGTTAGATGTCCCTCGAGTATCTGTGCACTCTAGAGATGGGTCACCACATTCTTGGGCGCCTACTGTCGAGATTATGTTTGACGAGGCCGTTGGAGCCTTTGAGGATGCTCCTTCGATCTCGATTTCTCCTTTATTAATCATCCTCTCTATGATACCCTTGAGGACGTAACAATTTTCGATTGGATGACTAATTAATCGATGATACGGGCAATATTTTGGATCGCTCGTCTTACCAACTTCTTTTGGCCTTTTTGGCTCTGGAAGCGTTAGAAGTTTGGCAGCCATCAATTCCTCGAATATCCCTTTAACGTCATCATCGTCGAAAGGGTATTTCTTTTGCTTTCTCTCTTCTAGAGTAAGCTTTTTATTAGACTCTTTGGAGTTTCCTCTTTCTTGAGTCTTCGAATTATTGCCACTAGAAGACTTGTTATTAGGCTTGATAAAAGTAGCCATGGTTTCACCCTTCTTCTGCGGCTTCTTGCCCTCATCTCTCTTCGAGTCATTATGATGAGGACGGCTAGAGCTTGCTTGACGCCTAGCAAGTTGGCGTTCAACATTACACGCTTTCGACACCAAAGCATCAAACGATGTAGGCTCGGCGCTCCCTACGTGTACTGCAAGCTCGGGAAGTAGATTATTGGTGAACATCTGCACACAAGCTTGCTCACTTAATTTTTCAGGGCATTGTAATCTTAGGCTTCTCCACCTGGCGATGAAGTCGTTTGCGAACTCATTTGAACGTTGGTACGCGTTTGCGAGGTCCATAATAGAGACCTTCGCCTTTGAGCTTACAAACTGAGCCAAAAATGCCCTTTGCAGGTCATCCCAAGTCTGAATAGAGTCAGGTTGTAGCTGTGTGTACCATGTAAACGCTGACCCCTTTAGTGACTGGACAAACTGTCTTAGGAGCAGTGCATCACTAAGTGCTGTCTCGCCACATGCGGAGTAGAAGTGAGCGAGATGCTCGTGTGGTGAGCCATGAATGCCATCAAATTTGTCAAAATTCGGCCTTTGATATCCAGGCGGAAAAGGAACCGAATCATAATGTGTAGGGTACGGCTTTCGGTACCCTATGACAGGTGGATTTTGTGAGGCTTGAAACTCTCTAATCCCTTGAGTTATCATCTCTCGGACTTCTTGTGGGGTGAGAGCTAAACCGGCCCCGTGACTTTCACCACTCGTCCCCGTTTGGTCTTGCCTACTCTCTTGAACATGATTAGGTACTCGAGCAGCAAGTGATGCTATTTGAGCATCTTTTTCGCTTAATTGGTTTTGCAACTCTCGGAGTTGCTCTTCCATACTGGTTGTGTCGGTAACTAGAACCGGCATACTCTCCGTCTCTTCTTGTAAGGCGGGAGGTGATTTTGGCTTGCTAGCCATGGTCGGAAATTCTTCCTCTCGGAAGAGGGTGTTCAAGTCCCCATATAGTGGAGAACTTTCAACCTCCTCCTCTGAGTGTACATCCTCTACAATAGGTGGCGGAGGAGATGGGGAAGGTGCGACCACGCTTGCAAAAGACATTTCTTTGGCCTTCGACCTCGTGATGACACCGGTGTAGGCCTGGGACTCGACTGTATTTGAAGTCGAGCTTGTGGCTTTTGATGAGCCCTTCTTTTTCGTAAGAGCTCGTGAGTCTCGTTTGGTGTTTTGATCGTCTCGAGCCTTCTTGGATTGAGAAGGTTTGACTATCTTGATTTTAGAGGTCTTTGGAGGGACCTCTTCAGTGAAGGAAGCCATGTTAACCTCCTCGGTCTCACCTATGTAAATAGGTATGGACCCAATGAGGATACGGGTCTGAGGCTTAACCTCAGGAGCATGAACCGGCAACTTCGGTGTTGCTAGCTCACGGGCGGCCTCCCAAAGAGTCTTATGAGCCAACTCCAAGGCAGACGAACTTGCCAAGCGGCGAGTTGCCCCACCCCTCTTGGATCCACTCTTACGACCCCTTCTCCTAGACTTCTTGCCCTTGGAGACGGCTTGAGTAGGGGGTTTTGCCACCTCATCACGAGTCTTGACAACCCTAACCGTGGGCCCGTAAGAGGCTCCAACAATGGGCTTTGTGCCACTTGGAGATGGGGCCTTGTTACTCGAGACCTGGTTCTTGTAAGGCATAGTCGCCTTTGGGTGAGCGACCTTCACGTATTTGGGCTTCATGCCCCGTTTGTCACTCGTGTCCCCCTCAGGCAGAGCGTCGAAGGGGTTCTCAAGCGGGATCTCGGCTGAAATCGAGTCCCTAGTGATATTGAAGCACACTTCAAACGACCTCTTCTTGATCCAACTACCTCCTTTGATAGTGAAGGTTGCAGGGAGTTCGTTGAAGCTGACAGTTGCTTGTGGAGCCATTTCCTTGCAACAATGCAAAGTAAACATTATTATCGACACCACTTAAAGATGAAAAGAAAGAAAGGGTCCCACTGGGCGTGCCAAAAATATGTTGAGAAAAAATGTACACAAATTTGCAAAACATATAATAATTATTTTTATTTTAGTTCGACCCTCTCTTTTGACTCTTTTGATTAAAAGCAATATCGATACAAAATATTTGATGGTTTTTATGATTTGGGCTGCACCCAATTTTATGGGTTGCCTACGTATCTCTTTTCTAGAGAATCAAGCCTTACGTAGTTCATAATATTTTATTTTTGTTTGTTTTGATGTGTGTTATATGTTTGGTATTCACACATCAGTGGAATGCACCCAAACCCACCTTCTAGGAAGGGTTGCTCGGACTCAAACCAACTATCATTTGTGCGATGTGAATAAGATTAAACCCACCTTCTAGGAAGGGTTGTATAATCTTTCCACAATCAAACATAAAGCTTAAAAGTTTATGTTTATATTTTCTTATTTGATTTAATTAGGTTTAATTTGATTTGCGACTAAATACGACACATTTATATTTTTTTAGGTCGTATTTCCTAAGTATCCATTTATATGATATGGAATCAAGTCAAACGTAGTTCTAGGATATATATTTGATTTGATTTGAGATTCGCGACTGAACTTGATATATATGATCAATATCAAGTTTCCTACGTAGTTCATAAAGAACATCAAGTCTTTACGTAGTTCTTTAAGACATTGAATTTTAATTTAAGGTTGCGACTGAATATAACGCGTACAAATTTCACGTTAAATTTCCTACGTACCCGTATGTAAAGGGATCAAATCATACGTAGTTCTTAAGGACCTATTAAAATTTAATTTAAGGTCGTGATTGAATTTAACGCATACAAATTTACGTTAAATTTCCTACGTACCCGTATGAACGGGATCAAATCATACGTAGTTCTAATATTAAACTTAAATTTATTTCATTTAAGATTTGCGACTGAACTTGATATATTTAATTTGTATCAAGTTTCCTACGTAGTTCATAGAAGAACATCAAGTCCTCACGTAGTTCTTTAGGACATTGAATTTTTAATTTAAGTTTGCGATTGAATTTAACGCGTACAAATTTCACGTTAAATTTCCTACATACCCGTATGTAACGGGATCAAATCATACGTAGTTCTAATATTTAATTTAATTTGTGACTGAATACAACATATATATATATATGTTTTATGTCGTATTTCCTACGTATCCATTTATATGATATGGAATCAAGTCAAACGTAGTTCTCAAGATGACATTTTAAAATTTAGTCGAAGGTTGTGATTGAATTTAACGCGTACGAATTTCACGTTAAATTTCCTACGTACCCGTATGAACGGGATCAAATCATACGTAGTTCTGAAGGACAATTATATATCCTTATTTTCATGGTCGGTATATATAATTTTTTTACCGCCGTGTTTAATTTGTAAACAAGGGTATCAGTTACCATTTTCCCCTAATTATAAAATAATCAAAGAAAATATAAGCTACATGATCATGGCTCTTTTTTGGTTAAGAGGTATCATGGCTCTTAATTATACTTGTACAGATATGTACGTAGCCTAGCCTATTATTTGGCTTTAAAGAAACCAGCCACAAACAAATCCATCCAGTTAATTACGGTAACTTCACATCAATTTCTTTTAACTTTGATCGTAACCAAATGTACGATTTGTATTCAGATTTTATCAACCTCCTTCCATAAAAGGTGAGATTAAATTTTAGATATATCTTTTCTTCTTTTTTTTTTTTTTAACCCAAGTCATCATATCATGTGACATGTCCACATTGATTAGACAATACAATGACACATCACAATTATTATTTTTTAGAAAGGCCTTTAAGAGAAATAAACTCCTACGCCTCTTTTCTAAACTCAGATTATGGGTTAACTATTAAGTCCCCTTTTAATCTTTTTCCATTAGCAAAGATAAGTAGATTGATCTTAGATAGATTTGGTTAATATCTATACGTACCAATCTTCTGGCAGATTTCAAAATCCGAATTTTTAGGCTAAGATATGCCCTCTATCAAAACTTCATGTATATATATGAGGGCTTTAACCCATTAATTGAGTAGTCTAAGAAATACAGACGCTTAAGAGTCCGATTTTCTTTCAATTTTACAGGTCTAGAGGTACGTTGATATCAATTCCAATACTTTCAATTTAACGGATATGATGGTTCAAGAGTAATTACTCCAAGATCCATCGCCGTTTTGTTCAATATGGAGACCCGGAAGTAATTACTTCCAAATCAACCATAACCCCATATATGGTATAGAAATTGAGAGTGATTACTCTCGATCAAACGGTATGATGTGGGACTACGAAAGTAATTACTCTCTAGCCCCACAATTTTGATTTCCTGTGTATAAAGAAAACAAACTAAAACTATATTTGTTTGTTAGTCAAGAAATCAACACCAAAATACTGACTATCTTCATCATTATTACCAGTGCTTTAATACTTGAACCCGAACCATGTAGTATATATGATCCTAGGGAGAAACAATGATGGATAAAAGATAATCGGATACATGGAGGCTTAATGACATTCATCCACTTTTTGAACAAATGGTACGAAAATGCCAGGGAAAGTAATCTGCCCAAGCCCAATCTCTTTTCCATTAAAGAATAACTTTGGACTCAAAAAAAGGCAAATTGTTTTGCAGACTTCTCTGCATGATCACGTGGGTAATGGTGTGTTAGAGACAAGGAAAAGGAAAAAAGGAAAATCTCCTTACTTGACTTCAAGTCTTCGATTCGTACAGAGAAATAGGTTGATGATCGTTCCCACTTTTTCGATGAACAACAACTTTTCAAATCTCTCTTCAGTTCCGTTTTTTTTTCCTTTTTAGAATCTAACCAACCGAAACTTCCTTTCAACCCAATATATATATGGGTATTAGAAAGCAGTTATTTCCCTCAACTTCCATTAAACGGTTGAATAGGATTTGTTGATTTTATCTTTTTTTTTAAATTTATTTCCTTTGGTCAGATTATTCTTTTAACTTATTGAGTATACATATTTAAATTAAAAGAAATACCCACATACATTGCAACTTGTTTAAGTTGAGTTTCGAGTATCTTATATAGTCATAATGATCTTCAATTGGACCATCTTGACAAATTAATTAATTTATAAATTTTTATAGCCAAACAGCAGCAGGTATACAAACAAGATGGGTTCACATTTATATTAATTCAGCAACCGCCTAACAGCCCTGATCTAAATATATTAGACCTAGGTTTTTTTAGGAGTATTCAGTCATTAATGCATAAAAAGATGCCAAAGGACATTGATGCAATGTTAGAGGCTATGAATGAGGCATTCTATGAGCTAGATCCTAAGACTCTAGGTAATGTATGGATGTCCTTAGAGTATGTAATGAATGAGATATTGAAAGTGAAGGGTAGCAATGACTATGAACTACCACATGTAAACAAAAAGAGATTAGAAGCACAAGGCAATCTACCTAGAGAAATTGAAGCACCCATGTGGGCTGTGCAAGAAGCATGGGATCTAACTCATGGGACTACAACTGGAACGCAGACACAACCACTACAACAAGGCAACATGCAAGCAACTGAAGGGGAAAACATGCAGGCAGGTGAACAAGACAACACCCAAGCAACTGAAATGCAGAGTCAAGAAGGGGAATATGAAGACATACATGACATGCAATATTAGGTGGGGAATAGGAGGGGTATGCATTTTGTGTAAGTACATGACATGTAATAGTATATGTAGATGGATATGATGCATTCATGTAACATTTTGGACAGTAATGAATGAATGCAGTTTTTTGTGAAAGCCAGCAATTAAATCAAACATGGCATGAAACACAAACAAACATTTCATTCATGAAACATGGAAAACATCCTACAACGTTTATGGAGCATGAGTATACAGAACTGAGATGCAAATCAGGTAAAATTAAACATGTAAGCATAAGTAGGAAACTGAGATGCAAAACATGTAAGCAAAAATGAATTACAGAAGCAGCAAGTATGTAAAAAAGCGCAAGAATTAAGGCAAGGAAAAAAAAGGAAGGATTTTGTGTCAGATAGGAGGAGGTACAAGAAAGGGGATCTCAGCTGTTTTCAAACCCACACACCTAACTCATAAAATTGAGATGCAAAACATGTAAGTTTTGAATTACAGACCTTGAGAACAAGCAAAACCAACAAGTGGAAAAAAAAAACAAAACATGGCCTCAGGTGTGTGTCCCCATTCATCATTGATGCAACCCAAAAAAGAATTGATAAAAGGTGGCATGCCAAAGCCCTAATAAAGGCTGGCTTCCTTTCCTTCTGTCAAAACCACAGGGATATTGCTCATAGGTTGCATCTCAGTTTATTTTTTTTCATCATTGGCCAGAAAGTAAAGCACACATACAGAAACAAACCAAGAAAAGCACACAGACAGAAACATAGATCAAACATTGAAAACAAACCAAGCTAGCATAAATACCAACAAAGTGAGACAAACATGCATTATTATACACAGAACTGAGACAAAAAAGCAGAAGAATTACAGACATTATATGTAGAAACAAAGGCTGAATTACAAAGCTGAGATGCAGAAACATTTTGATGAAAAAAAATGCAAACAATGGCCTCAGGTATGTGTGTCCCCATTCATCATTGATGCAACCCAATAGGAATTGATAAAATGTGGCATGCCAAAGCCCTAACAAAGGCTAGCTTCCTTTCCTTCTGTCAAAACCACATGGATATTGCTCATAGGTTGCATCTCAGTTCTATGTTTTTCATCATTGGCCACAAAGAAAAGCACACACATAGAAACAAATCAAAATAAGCACGCAGACAGAATTACAGGCATGATATGCACCAAGATAAGCACACAGACAGAATTACAGACATGATATGCACCAAGATAAGCACACAGACAGAATTACAGACATGATATGCACCAAGATAAGCATACAGATAGAAATACAGGCATGCCAAAGGCCTAACAAACATGCATTACTATACACAGAAGTGAAAAAACACAAGAATTACATACATGATATGCACAAGCAAAGGCTGAATTACAGAGCTGAGATGCAGAAAGAACAAATGAAAAAATAATACAAAGGGTGGCATGCCAATTTGTATCATGAAAGCACATACAAACATTGAAACATGGATGAAACATGGAAAACAAACCAAGATAACAAACCAAGATAACATGGAAAAGAAGCAGAAACAAGTGGAAAAACAGCAAAACATGCCAAAGGCCTAACACAGAAACATGGATGAAACATTGAAACATGGATGAAACATTGAAAACAAACCTAGAACTGAGATGAATGTCCTAGACCAAGCCATCTAAATGTAGTGCCTATTGTAAGATCCGACAGTGGGCAAGACACCAAAGGATGCTTCCCGGCCTATCGTGGATCTAAAACAAACCCTATACCCTGAGATCTTGACAATGGCTAAGCACAACAGAATATGCATCCCAATCTGTCCATGATTTATGCATCACACCAAAGCTAATCCTAAATGCAAGGCAACAGACTCATTCACACAAGGACATGATCAATCAAGCCAACAATCTGCATCAATACATCTCAGGAATAAGTTCAAAGCAATAAATCAAGCATATTCAACGGGATTTCAGCTCAGGAATAAGTTCAGAGAAATAAAGCAAGCATATTCAACAGGATTTCATTATAGAAATTAATCAACACCTAAATCATCAACAATCAACATGCAAATATCAACAGAAGAGGGGACACACAAGCTCAACAATGGCATCCAACAGAACAGGGGACACACAAGCTCAACAATCACATCCAACGGAAGCAGGGGACACACAACAGTTTTCAAAGCATCAAAAGGGGCAAATAACAGAGTAAAGGGGACTCAGCTTAGCTCAGATCTAAGGATCTGAGAGATCCACCGCCTCTTCGCCATCCACAGACTCAGAGTCAGGGACCCACGCATCGTCTTCTCCATTCCCGGACTGAGACCGCTCACCAACCGCCTTGGAGTCAACTTCAGGGGACTCCGGCCGATGAACCTCAGGGACGGACCTTGCCGGAGGAGGGTGGTAGTTGTTGACGGATCGCTCAGACCGCTCCGGAGTGTAGGAGTGCACGCCCTTGCAAGATTCGCCCCACTCACACCTCGGGTAATCGGAGCAGGCATGCGAGCTCCAACTACTTAAAGGGGTGTCGTCGTCGTTGTCAGCAAAGATCCGGTCCAAAAAAGACTCCGTCGGGGAAGATGGAATCTCGATCGGCTTCTTCATGTTTGTGCAAACGGCAAGCCAGACAAGAAACGCCAATATACAGGCAAGGGAACAAGAGATCGGAAACGGAGCAAGAGAGCAAGGGGACAGAGGCGAGATCGGAAACGGAGCAAGAGAGCAAGGGGACAGAGGCGACGGAGCAAGGGGACAGAGGCGACGGAGCAAGGGGACAAAGGCGAGTATAAGGGACAAAGGTGAGTATAGGGGACTCAAGCAAAGAGAGAGTTTTGAGCGGCGCAAGCTGAAAGAAGTGAGGGGTTTGCCCTACTTCCCCATTTCTCCATCCTTATATACGTGGATCAGCATTGCCCATGTCCAAAATGGCCCAAAAGCCAAGCTATAATCACAGCCCAAAAATGGAAGCTTTGAAATTGAAAAAAAAAAACGAATTGAATTATGCATTCATATGGGTGTTCATTTGTTGCAAAAAATGTGTACATTATGAATATGTAAATTTTTTGATAAAAAAATGTGTTTTTTTTTACACTTACAGGTTGTCCATTGGTATGAATTTAATGGAGTTAGGTAAATGGAGAGAGTTGATTGGGGAAGAAGAAGGAGATAAAAGTGTGTAAAATGGGTGATTAGGTAAGGGTAAAAGTGTAAAAAAATTGTGATATAAATGGAAAGAAATGAATTGTGGACAAACATTCCGGGACGACAAAAACGGAAAGACGGACAAACAAAAAGGGACAGAGGGAGTATGTTTCATCCATTAACACGTGAAAATGAATAAGAAGAAAATATTTTGTAATCTTATTCGCAGGTTTATTTTGCTATCCGTTCCTTTGACTCTATATATAGATCATAAAGTATTAACAATTACAATTGACTAAAGTGTCGAAGGTAAACAGCGAGACCAAGCCCGGCCTCATTTCTTCGTTTCTCTATTTCTTTGGCCAATTTAAAGAAACCGGGGAGTGAACTCAAGTCAGCAATTACTTAGCCATAGTCTTCTTTTTTTTTAATAAAAAAGGGTAATTTTATTCACAAAAAGTGGGATTACAAAATTGGTTACTAGAGAGCTGTTTGAGCCAAAATTCTCCCAAAGGGAATATGGCCTAAATCGGGCCTGATCGTAGAGAATCACAAAGAAGACGAAAGACGTAAAAGCTCTTGAATTGTATTCGAAGTATGATTGCGTGCGTAAAAAGCATGATCTTGCCCTAAGGCTTACAATCGGTTTATATAGTGCCCTTTAGGATCGATCTATCTTATGGGAAAAGATAAGAAAATACAAGATTCTAACTAATCGTGATCTTAACTAAATATCTTGAAGAAATCTATCATATATCTTTAACTCTATCTTGCTCAACCGACTTTGGTCCTTGCCGCCTCCCGCTGGATTCCGAAGAAGTATCAAAGAAGTCTCGACCGGGTATCGATACTTTAACGTGGAAAATCTGGGCCCAACAATACCCCTAAATGTAACGTTTGGATTTTGAACCCTTTCAAATTTCGAACGGTGCATTTATTTGATTTGACGTTGCGGTCAATCCTTGGTTTTCGGGATTCTGCAGATCTCTTAAACCTCCTTCTTCATCTTTCTTTGCCATCTCCGCCTTCAATCGCGTTCGTCTCTTCTCCTCTTCCTCCGTTTTCCGCTCTTCGCCCACTCCAGGTACTGCTCCAACCCTTCTCGCTTCTCTTTCTTGCTTTCCATGGCTCCGAGGTCACCCTTTACTTCTTCCAAAGCCCTCAGCGAGGAAGACCTTCTTCCTTGCACCATGACCCGGGATGAAATTGCGGAATGGGTCGAATTTGGGGGTTTTCCCAGGGGAACCCGATTCCATACTCCTACCGTCGAAAAGATCGATTGGGTGCGAAAGGGTTGGGTGTGCTTTCTAGATTACCCGTTCTCCATAGGTTTGAAATTCCCCTTTTTTGAGTTCATTCGAGAGTTTATCAATACCTTGAGAGTCTTTCCCTGCCAAATCCTCCCCACGACCTGGCGCACGCTGGCTAGAATTGATGAACTTGCTACGCAACGGGGTCTTAAGATGACCATGGGAGAACTCCTCCTTGCCTACAAAATTGTCCCCCAGAGAGCTGGTAGGATCACCCTTCACGCCCGGGATGTCAAGAACCCCCTGATTCCCAAGACCAAAATGCCCTCTCGTAGCCTACAAGCTCGGTTCTTTTTTATCGAGTTAGAATCCCTAAGGGGCGTAGATGACGACGTGCTAGCAGTCTTTCGAGATGGATGGAACACATCTCGTAAGGCCCCGTGCCTACCTTCGCTATTAACCCCTTGATTTTATGCTGCGACTAGCTCTGATCTAGGTTGCCTCTTTTCTTTGTGCAGTGCCGGTGGGAATCAACTCCAGGAGTACGGATACAGGTGTCTGCCGACGATTGCTGAAGGTTGAAGCTGAAAAGCGCAAGCCGAAAAAGATCAAACCTGAGCCTGAAGAACCCGCGGAGGACGTGGAGGCGTTGGAATCTGAGGACGAGACCGAGACAAGTAAAACCCCAACATCCTCCGATATGGCGAGCTCATCCGGAAAGAAATCAGGTTTGAATCTGCTTATTCGAAACCCTACATCTCCAAATTCCTTGTTAGGTTATAGTTGCTAACTGGTGGATTTGTGTAGGTGCTAAGATTGACATGTCTGCCGCCGGAATGGTGAAGAGATTGAGGTCCAGCGGTATCAAGGCTTTGACTTCCCCGACTCCCTCAGTGGACTCCAAGAAGTCTCAGCCGCCGAAGCGAAAAAGGACCGAAGAGACCCCGTCCCCCGCCACGAAGAAAAGAGAACCCAAGGATCTTCTAAGCGTCTTCGGCGACAAGCTGTCACCCAACATCAAGGCAGAGTTCCAACCGCTGTCCCTTGATGCGGCTTTCAGTCGTGTTGGCACCACTCTCAGGCTGGTAAGTCGGTCCCCGCTATTTTTTTTATCACTACTTCTTTGCTTCTTTTGCGTAAACTCCAGCATCTCTTTTTTATTTATCGGGCTATGCTCACTGCAGGCCTTCCAAGAACTGATGGCGACCAACTGCCGCTCTCATGATGAGTTGTCAAGGTTGGAAGCCGACGCTAAGAGCGCCAGGGATGCCGTTGCCGCATCTGAGAGAAAGGTCCGCAAGCTCCAATCGACCATCGACACCCTGTCGATCCAAGTGGAGGACCTGCAAGCTGAGAAAGCCTCTTTGGAGTCTTGGATGCATGAGGCGAAGAGGTCAGCCAAGCATTTCTCAGAGGTGGTGACCCAGGTGGCTGGGTACTACATGCTGAAGGCGCGGGTGGAACTTCTCCAGGACCAGGCCGAAGGAAGAGGCGAGAACTGGGTACTTGCTGCGGAGCAGGCGTCCCTGGAAGAGTACTTTCCATCCTGCAACCCCCCTCCAGGCCAGGAGTTCATTGAGACTGCTGAGCAAGTGGCCGAGGATGAGGACTCGGAAAAGACTAAGGAGGCTGGGACCCCGAGTACCGCTGCTGAGAACCCAGGCGCCGAAGACGGCGGTACGGCCACTGGTGGTGAGGGAGACGCCAACGATGGGGATGCCAAGGACAAGACTGAAGGGAAGGCGAGCCCGAATGATGATTGATCACCCCTGCCCTTTCTCTTATGCACAATTTATGCTCTTCTACTAGTTTCCAAGACTTCTGGTTGTTTAAGACTTTTTTAATACTTTTTTGGCTATCGAGCCAGTACTACTCTAATATTTTCGGCCGTAGGCCGGAAAATATTAGACTTAATCGTTTTGACGCCCACTGTATGGCGCTTTTGATTACCTGCCTTGTGATGCATTTTGTTTGTGTTTGGTTGGCAATGTTTGATAGTTTTAGATGCGTTAGTAGGTCAGCATCCGGGGAAAGCGTTATGTGACTCCTCCCCAGCGCATAATTATTACGAAATAGGCTTTCGGTTATTGCGCTTGGTTTACTGCAAAGGGCCGTGCATACTTGTTTATGATTAGGCATCCTTTGGATCTATAAGGGTGGTGCCTTAGGATGTAATGTGTTCACGGCGTCCCGTGAATGTGGCCTTGGGCATCGGTGCTATAGCGTTCCCCTTCCCGCACTAATCCAATGTGACTACATTGATTGGACTTAGATGGGGGGTAACCAACTTATGGGTTACTTCATCACGTTGTATGCGTGACGACATCGTCTTATTTAGAAGGTACAACCATGCAAACGTACAGTGGTTGATTTGAGTAAAACGCTTTTGGTCGCGCATAAGTTATGACCGTGAGGATGTTTTGTGCGAGATGACTTTGAGTTGTGGGAGAGTTGTGTTCTCACGAAACATATCAAATCATTGACAAAAACAAACTCTAGATCGTATATGAAAAAACAAAGAAACAGTGCATCGACGTCGGGGATGAAGACCCCAGAGTCTTTTATTGAAAAGAAAAAAACTAAGTCCTAAGGAAGTCTCACAAACTAATGCTAAGGAAGGTACTGAAACTTTATCGAGAACAACTGAGTTTAGAAGTAATACTTCTTTAGGTGCGTTGCGTTCCAGCTTCAGGGGACTGCTTCTCCGTCTCTGGACTCCAACTGGTATGCTCCATTTCCTGCTACCTTGGTGATCTTATATGGCCCCTCCCAAGTTGGTCCCAGTTTACCGGCATTGGTTTCCGCGGTGTTCTGAAATACTTTGCGTAAGACCCAATCTCCCTCTTGGAAGCACTTAACGCGAACGTTCTTGTTGTAGCTCCTTGCGACCTGCTGCTGGTATTTCGAGATACGTGCATATGCTACTTCTCTGAGCTCTTGGACCGTGTCTAGGTCAGCCTCCAATTCTTCTTTGCTACCTGCGGACGTGGTGAGTCCGTAGCGAGCGGTGGGCACCGTAACCTCGGCTGGTATGACGGCTTCGCAACCGTGCACCAGGGAGAAAGGTGTTTGGCCGGTCGCGCCCTTGGGTGTAGTGCGGTCGGCCCACAGGACGAAAGGTAGCTCCTCTGCCCAATTTCCTTTGGCTTTTGCTAACCGCTTCTTCAAATTGCTGATGATGACTTTATTGCTTGCTTCGGCCTGGCCATTAGCCTGAGGATATCTAGGTGTGGAGGTGACCAAGTCAATGTTCCAAGCCTTGCAAAAGTCGAGCATCCTTTTGCTTATGAACTGGGAGCCGTTGTCGCAAGTGATCTCCACGGGCACTCCGAATCTGCTCAAGATGTTTCTTTTTATGAAGGAGATGACCTGCTTGTCTTTGATTTCCCGGAAAGCCTCTGCCTCAATCCACTTGGAGAAATAGTCCGTCATAGCCAGGAAGAAAACCTTCTGCCCCGTGGAAGGGGGTAGTTTCCCTACAATGTCCATTCCCCATCTCATGAAGGGCCAGGGAGTTATCGACGGGTGGAGGACTTCCGGTGGCTGGTGAGGTACTGGGGCATGGCGCTGGCATGCGTCGCAAGACTGGGCGTACTTGTTAGCGTCATGACGGATGGTGGGCCAATACCACCCCTGCTTGAGGATTTTATTGGCCAAGCTGCGACCCCCAGTGTGGTTACCGCAGTCTCCGCTGTGGACTTCTCTCATGACCTCTTCGGCGTCTTCTTTCTCTATGCAACGTTGAAGGAAACCCGCCGCTGATTTGTGGAATAGGATCCCATCAACGATAGCGAAGCGCGTAGCTTTTGACCTCAGGGCCTTGGCTTCGTCTTTATCCTTAGGAGCTTCCCCTTTGACAAGCCAATCGAGGTATGGTTTTGTCCAGCTGGCTTCGGTATCTTTCCTCGCCCCGTCGGGGTCTTGATACTTCTTTGATACCCCAGTCTCCGGGGGAGGATCCTTGCTCTGCGCTGCTGATGCCTCAACGAGGGCTGACTGCAGAAGGTGGACTAGAGGCACGCTGCTGAACTCTCGGGGGTCCAAGGTTGATCCTAGCCCTGCTAGGGCGTCGGCTGGAGCGTTTAGCTCACGAGGGATTTGCTCGAATTCAATTTGGTCAAACTTCTCGGATAGTGTTTTGACTATCCCGAGGTAGCTGATCATCCTGTCGTCCTTAGCTTCAAAGACCCCTAAGATCTGGTTGATGATGAGCAGGGAATCGGCGCGTACCTTGATTCTCTTTATGGATAAGTCGGCAGCTAGCTCTAGGCCGAATATGAGTGCTTCGTATTCAGCTTCGTTATTAGTTGCTTCGAAATCACATCTCACTGCCTGGGCTATCAGATCCCCCTTTGTCGACTTTAGAACAACCCCGAGCCCTGCTCCTCTTACGTTCGAGGCTCCGTCGGTGTGCAATAGCCATTCTTCTTTTGCATCGTCGTTGGAGGTAGCTAAGACCTCTTCGGGTACTCTCTCTTCGGGGGTTGGGGTGAAGTCGGCAACGAAGTCAGCCAGAACTTGTGATTTGATTGCTCTCCTGGGCTCGTATCTGACGTCGTATTCGCTCAGCTGGATCGCCCACTTCACCATCCTTCCCGAGAATTCAGGCTTTTGCATGATTTGTCGGAGTGGGTAATTCGTCAGGACTACGATGGTGTGAGACTCGAAGTACGGCCGTAGTTTATTTGAGCACATCACCACTGCTAACACCAACTTCTCGGTGGGAGAGCTGGCACCATGGTTCTGCTTACGAAGTAGACTGGTACTTGTTGGCCTTCTTCATCCTTAACTAGTACCCCGCTCAGGGCATTCTCTGATACTGCTATGTAGAGCTGTAAGACTTCCCCAGGGACCGGTTTGGCCAACAGCAAGGGGTTGGCGAAATACTTCTTTAGCTCTTCGAAGGCAGCTTCGTGTTTTTCGGTCCACTGGAAACTCTTGTTCTTCTTCAGGACTTCGTAGAACAACCGGCACCTGTCCGAGGATTTGGAGATAAACCGGTTTAGTGCAGCTATCTTTCCGGCCAGCTTTTGTACATCTTTCACACTTCGGGGGGATCTCAGGGAGGCAATTGCCCGCACCTGGTCTCGGCTGGCCTCAATCTCCCGTTTTGTCACCACATGCCCTAGGAAAGTACCAGATTGTACCCCGAAGATGCATTTTTGCGGATTTAGCTTCATGTTGTATTTCTCCAGGATTTTGAAGGTCTCTTCAAGTTGGCACCTATGTAGGGATTCCTATGTAGGGATTTCTCTGTACTCTTTACCACCATATCGTCAATGTATGCCTCCATAGTTTTACCAATCTGGTCCTTGAACATTCGGTTGACCAGTCGCTGGTAGGTCGCGCCGGCGTTCCTAAGACCGAATGGCATCACCCGGTAGCAGTAGGTGCCTTGTCCTGTGATGAAGGAGGTCTTCTCTTGGTCTTGGGGCTCCATTTGGATCTGGTGGTAGCCGCTGAAGGCGTCCATGAAGGTGAGTAGTTCGTACCCAGCCGTGGCGTCTACCATGGTGTCAATGTGCGGTAGCGGGAATGAGTCCTTGGGACAGGCTTTGTTGAGGTCGGTGAAGTCCACACACACCCGCCACTTTCCGTTCTTCTTTGGTACCACCACCACGTTGGCTAGCCAATCTGGGTACTTCACCTCTTTGATCTTTCCTGTTTCTAACAGCTTCTTCACTTCCTCTTCGATCGCTTGGACCCGATCTGGCGCGAACCTCCGCCTCTTTTGCTTTACGGGAGGATATTCGGGGTTGACATTGAGCTTATGAGTGATGATGGAGGGGTCGATCCCCGTCATATCCTCGTGGCTCCAAGCGAAGCAATCTTGGTGACTTTTCAGGAATTCTACTAATTCTTTTTTGATGGCTGGCTCTAACTTTTCTCCAATCTTCACCACCTTTCCTTCTTCGAGAGTCACCTCCTCCGCTTTCTCTTCGGTCTCGATTTGCGCAGGTGGAGGGGTGACGCTCTGTAATTGCTATGCTTCCGGTCTTAGGGTGGTTGGTTTGAGGGCCGCTTTGTAGCACTCCCTAGCCAACCGTTGATCCCCGCGGATTTCCTCTACGCCCCAAGGGGTCGGGAATTTCACCGTCTGGTGGTAGGTGGACGCGACGGCTTTCATGTCGTGCAGCCATGGACGTCCTAGGATGACGTTGTAGCAAGAGGGGCAATCCACCACGAGGAAATTGACCTGCATGTTTATTCCCTTAGCGAAGGTAGTGAGAGCAATGTCTCCAACGGTGTGTTTAACTTCGCCGCTGAAACCCACCAATGGAACCGGATGCTTGTGGATGTCGTTCTCGGACAACCCCATCTCTTTTAAAGCATCGAGTGTCATGAGGTTGGTAGAGCTACCGGTGTCAATTAGGATTCTTTTCATCAGAACGTTCCCCATATGTAGGGAGATCACCAGGCCGTCGTGGTGGGGTTCGGCTGAGAAGTCCGCGTCGTTGTCGTCGAAGACAATAGCGGACCCGGATGAACCCCCACCGGTACGTCGCGGGCGATCGAAGCTGCTTTCGCGTGCGTGTCGCTTCGCCACTGAGTACGTGAGGCCGCAGATGCTTGAACCCCCTGAGATGACATTGACTACTCTGTCGAGCGTTGGGGGGTCCCCCCTTTTCCTCGGCTCAGACTGCAGATTCTCCACTACTTCTCTGGGCACCTGAGCATCTGGTGCTACATCTTTGATTCTCCCTTCTGAGATAAGGCAAGCCAATTCCTTTCTGAGCATGATACAGTCTCGGGTCCAATGGCCGTGATACTCGTGGTAATCGCACCACTTGGTGGTGTCCCTGTCTGCTTTTGGGGCTTTGTCCCGCCGAGGTCACCTCACGTACTCTCCTTGTTTTGCCATGTTCCGCAGAAGCTTATCCGTGGAGATATTGAGTTTGAGTGATTCCAATGATGGTGGCGGCGGATCGCGGTATTGATCGTCCGCTTGTCTCGCTCTGGCCGCGTTCACCTGCCCGTGGCTAGGGCGCGAATACGGGTGTGCTCGACGATCTTTTCGTTGATCGAGCGAGCTTTTACGGCCGTCAGTTGAGCCTCTCTTCTCGTACTTCTCGAACTCTGAGGTTCTTTTGCGCAAGGTCCTGTCTTCCTCCAACCTGACGTGGGCCAGGGCTCTGGCTTGAACCTCCTCGAAGGTGTAGCAGGGGTGCTTGGTAAGTTCCTTGTATAAGCCACCATCGGGGATGATCCCTTGCCTGAATGCTTCCACTGCGGTAGTAACGTCACAAGACTGTATCGAGACTTTTTCGCGGTTGAACCGTTCCAGAAACTCCCTGGTAGTCTCGTGTTACTTCTGACGGATCCGGTAGAGGTCGCTAGATTGTTTCTCGAATTTGCGGCTACTGGCGAACTGGGTGCGGAAAGAGTCCGATAGTTCGGCAAAAGAACCGATGCTACCGCGTGGCAGTTTTATGAACCAAGTCAGCGCCGGACCTGTCAAAGTTGTGCCGAACCCCTTGCACATCACTGCCTCTTTAGAGTATGATGGGACCGCGCTTGTCATCATCTTTTGCTTATAGATCGCGACGTGTTCGTCAGGGTCGGAGGTACCATTGTATGGAGTCATGTTTGGCACGGTGAATTTCTTTGGTATTTCGACTCTGGTGATGCGACGGGAGAAAGGGGATTCGTCGAAACCATCGGGGGCTTTTGGTTCGAGAGGTTGGAAACTTTTTCGACCGATCCGGAGTTGATCAGCGATGACTCCTATCTGCTCCGTTACCTTCCTTCTTATGGCCGCGTCGAGGTCTCTGGGCCTCCCCCTTTCGAAATCCTCTTCATCGGTTTCTCCCCTGCTCGGCCAAGCATCCCGAGGTGGTGTTTGGTGTCTCCTAACCTCTGACCGGGGATATCTTGGTGGGTCTTTGTCAAGGAAGACTTCTTCGCGGCGGTGTCGAGCGAAAGCTTCTGGGGCATCCTCTGGTAACACTGGTGTCTTGTCACGTGTGTCCAGAGTTTCGCCCCCCTTGGAGGTTCCTTCGCCCGCTCCAAAGTCGAGCCTCCTCACTATGCCGTCAGTGCGGCGATTGACACGGAGGGACCGACGGCCCGTGGCGATAACCTCGTATTGCTGCTTCAACTGACTGTTTTCTCGCGTGAGGCGTTCCACATGGGCGTCGTAGAAGCTTTTCTGGTCGCTCAGCTCCTTTTGGAGGAGTTGCATCCGTTCCCTGAGGTCAGTCATCTCCTCGTCTTGCGACCGGTTTTCAGGGAGCAAGGGATCTTTGTTGTGGTCGGCAAGGGGAGTTTTTGGTGACTCGTTTCCATCGCCTGACATTGTCGCCGGGGAGTTTGAATCAGCGTGTCTTTCGCGTGATTGTTCCGATCACGGCCCCACGGTGGGCGCCAAACTGTTTGAGCCAAAATTCTCCCAAAGGGAATATGGCCTAAATCGGGCCTGATCGTAGAGAATCACAAAGAAGACGAAAGACGTAAAAGCTCTTGAATTGTATTCGAAGTATGATTGCGTGCGTAAAAAGCATGATCTTGCCCTAAGGCTTACAATCGGTTTATATAGTGCCCTTTAGGATCGATCTATCTTATGGGAAAAGATAAGAAAATACAAGATTCTAACTAATCGTGATCTTAACTAAATATCTTGAAGAAATCTATCATATATCTTTAACTCTATCTTGCTCAACCGACTTTGGTCCTTGCCGCCTCCCGCTGGATTCCGAAGAAGTATCAAAGAAGTCTCGACCGGGTATCGATACTTTAACGAGGAAAATCTGGGCCCAACAAGAGCCTAGCGGGAAGCATTGTTTTCAATTCCTAATTTCACAAAAATTCTTCTAGCCTCTCTATTCTTGGCTTTCCACCTAGCTCTGAGGCAATTTCTAATCATGTTTATGCTAATGCTTGTACACACCTCAACTTCCATTCTCTCATCCCTAAATATGACTCCGTTTCTAGCTTGCCAAACATAGTACATGACCACACACAGGCAATGGTTCCAAAGGCAAAGCTTCAAAGACCTCTTCCCTCTCATGCTGTCGACTTGGCACAACCACTCCTGGATGTTCACCACTCTACAACCCAACTTTGCCCACTCCATAACACCATGAAGTACCTTCTGCGTATAGCTGCATTCGAACCAAATATGGTTGCAATTTTCCTCCTTCTGCTCTTCACACAGAACGCAGTTTCTGTCCTGAATAATGCCCATTTGCTGCAGCCGATCCTTAGTTAACGCACCCCCCCTGAGAATCTTCCATGTATTGAACGCCAACCGAGGGGTATTCAGTTTTTGCCATACATAGTTGTTCCAGCTGCAAGCATCCCCACGCACCCTTAAGTTATTGTACAGCTCAGCAATGTTCAGCTTGCCATTTGCCGTGACAAATACAGCAGGGGAGTTCCCATCCTCCACAGATGCGATCAGCTCGTCTCTTATTCTAAGCACCGCCTTCCAAGTGGCACTTGCATTCTTCTTACATCGAGCACTCCATATATTCTCATTCCTGAGGTGTATATTTTGAACCCATCTCCTCCAAATGGAGCTAACATTCAACTCAGCCGCAACATCATAGATCATTTCAGCATAAGAAGCCTTATTCCACATGAATATGTCCTTGATGCCTACCCCACCTTCCTCCTTCGGAAGACAGAGCTTACACCAGGCAATTGGCGCCTTATTCCCCTCACAACTCCCGCTCCATAAAAAGTTCCTAAGAATACAGGTTATTATCTTGATAACATTTTTGGGAAGTAGGAATAATTTGCACCAGTAATTCAAAATACCATACAACACCGCCTTAAGGATCTCGAGTCTCCCTGCATACGTTAACTGCCGGCAAGCCCACGAATTGATTTTCCCCTTCAATTTAATTATCAGGCCTTCATAGTCCCTCCTTTGAAGACGAGAGCTACAGAGCGGGACTCCTAGGTATTTCACTAGCAGTTGCCCCGTCTCCATACCAAGCAAGCACAAAATTTCCTCCACTTCGGCCTCATTCAACCCCGCACAAAACACCTTCGATTTCGACTGATTTATTTCCAACCCAGCAGCATTGCAGAATTCTATTAGCACATCTTTCACAGCCTGTATTGAACTTAGCCTTCCATGAGAGAAAATAAATAGATCATCCGCAAAACTGAGATTGATAACACCGGCTCTAGCACACCCCGGATGATACCTGAAGTTGGATTGCAATACCATTCTCTTGAACGCTCTGTTAAGGTACTCCATAACCATAACGAATAGGTAAGGGGATAGGGGGTCCCCTTGCCTAAGACCTTTTTCACCCTTGAAGTGACCATAGTAATTTTCCCAATCTTTATAGTGTATTGACAACTAGTAACAATCTCTTTGACCCAGATATTTGGGTGGAATCCCAACCCTTCCAAAACCTGGAACAAAAAGCTCCAATTAACCATGTCATAAGACTTCCTCAAGTCTATCTTGATAGCACATCGAGGACTTATGAATTTTCTCCCATAGCTCTTCACAACTTCTTGGCACACTGCAATATTATGTTTTATGTTTCTTCCCTTGATAAATGCTCCTTGGGACTCATCTATAAGATCAGGGAGAACTCGTTGCATCCTTGACACAATCATCTTTGAAATCACCTTGTTGATGACATTACAGTAGGAAATGGGCCTGTAGTCTCCAATTGTTGAAGGGTTCTCTACTTTAGGAACCAAAGCGATCACTGTATTGCCAACCTCTCTCAACATTCTACCACTTTCAAAGCAATCAAGGACAGCCTCTGAAAAATCATTGCCAACTATGCTCCAAGCTTTCCTGTAGAAGTGCGCATTAAACCCGTCCGGTCCCGGAGCTTTGTTCTTACTAATGCTCCAAAGCGCCTTCCTAACATCTTCCTTGCTGAATTTTTGCACCATCAAATCTCTATCAGCAGGCGCAATCACATTCCCCTCTCTAAGCACAGACAAATCAGCTTCTCTGCACTGAGCTTTCTTTCCTAGAGTTCTCTCAAAATGCTGCACAATAATCTCCCGAACTCTAGATTCTTCATGAATTACCTCACCATGATCGTCCACTAGCGATCTGATCTCACTTCTAGCCGACCTCTATTTGATGCTGTTGTAGAAATAACTACTGCAAGAGTCCTGATACTTTAGCCAGTGGACCTTTGCGAGCTGTTGCAGCGTTAATCTTCTCTTACTCAAGTCACCTTTCAGTTTGTCAAGCACTTGCTTCTCCAAATCCATAAGATTCTTATCCAGAGGCCTTAACTGAATTTCATTCTGGATCAACCGCAACCTGTTATGCCCGTCCTTGACGTCTTCTTCAATATTATCCAGCTTGCCCTTCTGCAGCCTTTTAAGAGGCCTCTTAAGCTTCTTTAACTTGCTCACAAATTTAAACATCTTAACTCCATTGACAGCTGATGAGTTCCAAACGCCCCTGACAACCGAATTGAACTCAGGGTGGTCAACCCATACGTTATTAAATCTGAACGGCACTTTTCCTTTCTCCTTGTCTCCCAGAATCTTTAAGATAGCCGGACTATGGTCCGAGCATTCCGGCTCCCCAAAGCTAGCTTCATAGCTGGAAAATTCATCTATCCACTCTTGATTGGCCAGAATTCTGTCCAATTTACACATTATTTTAGTGCCATCTGAGTGTTTATTGGACCAAGTGAAATAAGCTCCCGAGAAACGCAGATCACTTAATCCATTCCTATCCATACAAGCCACTAGCTCTTTGCTGAATTTGGTGTTTTTCTCCTTTTCAAAGTACTTCTCTTTGGCTTCCTTAATAGCATTGAAATCTCCCATCAAAACCCAAGGAGAATTGCCCATCACAGCTGCCATTTGATCCACTTCAAGCCACAGGTCCTGTCTCTCATTTTTGTCATTCGAAGCATAAATAAACGAACAGGTCATAGGCAGCTTCAATATCGCCGAGGAAATGACACATTGAAAGGCCTGACCCGATTCCATGATAACATCCAGCTTGTCCACTTTGCGATCATTCCAAAAAACCCAGATCCTTCCATTGCTACCGAGACACTTTGTACTTCTTTGCCACCCCTTTAAGAGCATTTTAGACACTACCTCCGTTCTCTCCACTCGAACTCTTGTTTCTAGTATTGCCAACACATCAATTCCTCTAACTTCCACCATCCTATTGACGAAATCACATTTAGAAGGCTCATTGAGCCCTCTAATATTCCAGTTTGCTCTTGATAAACTAATCATTGGATAAGATTGCGTCGTTGTTGCCCCTTTCCATACCTCCCTCCTCATTCCTCTCCAACCTGCTGAGAATAGTGAATTTAGAATTGTTTATCATAATTTCTTTCCCCTTCGCTTTCCTCAAAGCCTCTGCACTCTTCCTGCCACTTTTTGACTTAACCACTTCCCAATCTTCCTCTGGGTCCTTGGGGTCCCCAGACGCTTTTTCTGGTTGACAGTTCATGGGGCTGACCACAACTCCTACTGCAGCATCTACGTTAGCATCAGAGTTCCTTCCTAGCTGAACTGATCGGACCACATCAGCCTCCTTGTACTTAGGAGCCTCCTCAATTTTCTTCTGAATCCACACCTTCTTGGGAGGATTATCATCTCTCACCTTCCTGCGCCAACCATCTCCTGGCTTCCTCCCACACTCTCCCTTCAAGTGTCCAAAAACTTTACAGTCTTCACACACTGGAGGGATCCACACTCATAACAAATAGGTTGAATTATCCGTTCTCCATCCTCTCCAAGGAACGTTACTTCTTTACGTAGAGGAACCTTAGAGCATGAATATCAGGGGAGCAAGGAATAGATCAATGGGTATCAGCAAAAAAAAAGAAAAAGGAAATTGGGTTCAAAAGTCTGATGCATTCCGCGAAACGATACGGAGGAAAGAGAAGAAAAAGCTAGGTTGGTGGACCCTACCAATTCACCAAAACAAGTTAACCGTGGAAGATGAAAAAAAAATGAATTTAACTAGCTTATTGAGCAGATTTTAATAAACGAAAAATAAATAAAATTCATATCAAAGTTCATATTTTTTTAAGCTAATTATAGACACCTTATTTTATATATGTTTAAATTATTTTAAAATGGAATTTAACTTTACGGATTATTCTAAAGAAATATTGAAAATTAATTAATCAATTAATTAATCAAGGGTATATATATATATACATTTTGCGTACCAATCAAGGGTGTATTTATAATTATGTATAGGTAAATAAATGGGTTTTGGAAAGTGGAAAAGTAAAAAAAGGGATCATTGATATTCAAGTGGATATCGCAAAATAAAATGAGGGGAGTATGGAATGATGTGGATGAGAGAGAAATGATAAAAGTGGTAAATTTTTGGATATTAGGGTATCATGGATATTCATGGCCTTAGCAGACACTTCCACCAAAATCCTCGCAAAGGACAAACGCTCCTCATTTTCCGTGACCTTGTCCACCAAAACCGGCTTTCCTATAGCACTCCCTACCTTCTTGTAGAACTCTTCATCCCAGAATCTTACATCCAATTCCGGGAGATTCACCCAAATCTGAGTGCTTTCAAAGCAGGAAGGATCCAGCTTTGTTCCCTCACTCCATCTCTTCAATGCTAAAGGCCTCACACCTCCCACCATCCATGGCCCATTAGCAAGGACCCATTCCATATCTTCCTCGCAACTCAAACCTGAACACAAAGATGCCCGAGTCTGTCTGAATAACTTTCGGTCTCTTGACTCCTGTCCATCTTGCATTTACAAAGCCTTGAACAAAACTAAAAGCTACTCTAGACCCAGCCACCATTCCAATCAAGCACTTCCTCCACTTTTCCGTCGTCTTCTCCACATCTTTCTTCGTAAACCTGATGATTCCATCTCCACACCCTTCCACGTAATTCAGCCTCTTCCCATGGATATTTGCCCTGTTGCCCGCCAGGGCATTTCTGTACGAAGTCTTTATCCCTAAAGAATTTCCAAAAAGGATTCTCGCTTCTTCCTTGGATCCGCCTGCCTTCACGCCCTCGGATTCCTGACTCAGATTATCACCCGCAACAGCAGCAACTTCCTCTTGCACAAATTCTTTAACCCTTGATTCGCTCAAACTAGACCCCTGGGCCTCTCCATCAAACTCCAACTCTTCCTCCTTGTTTGCCGACCCACTGCTGCACTCCTGCACTTCTTCCTGGCAAGCCTTGGCCGAACTTCTGAGAATTCTCCTGTTATTCGCCCTAATCGTCCCTTCTGAAACTTTCGCCTGAAACCCGGCCTCCACTCCCACTACCTTCGACTTCGCTGTCGGGCTATCTCTCTTCTTCCTTCTTCCGGCAGTCTTGCCCCTAGCCATGGCCAGCCAGCGAGACGGCGGCGCCGAACCGACAACTCTGCAACCCTGACACTCCTTTTTCTATGGTTTAGTTGTTTGAAAGTAAATTTTTACACTTACAACTGTGTGGTTTAGGAGAACCAAAAAGATGTTATCGAAAGATAAAGGTGGATAAGAGAAACAAGGAGGAAGAGTTCACCCATCAAGCCATGTCTTAAAAGGAGATTGTCGCGAAGAACTACAAGTTGGTGGCGATGCAAGAGGAGTTAGGGTCGACTCTTGAAGGTCTTGGATAAGGTACATGGAAAGTTCTTGAGAATAGTAACTTAGGGTCGACTCTTGAAGGTCTTGGATAAGGTACATGGAAAGTTCTTGAGAATAGTAACTAAAATTGATGAAAACAATGGTCATCGCTTGTTGAGATGAGTGGTCTATAGAAACTTAAGAAAGGAGACACAAAAAGAGAAGAGAAATGTTCTCGTGAGAGCACCGCTACCTTCTGTTCCACTTGCTTTGATTGTCCATATCTTATATTGCAGCTTTAAAAAACATTAAAAAAAAAGCCTAATTCTAAATTTTTGACCAATCAAAATAAGTGGGACGGGTTTATGGGACATAAGATATAAATCCTACCTTAAGATCATGTATATCATTAAAACTTGTGAAACTTTCCCTTCAAAATTAAAAATGTTGTAGCTTCCTCAACTAACATTAGTCCCCATTTTTTACAATCTCTCATTTTGACATAGTTTTGTTATATATTTTCCTATGCTAATTTGAGCCGAATCTGAAATCCGATTCAAATTGAATTTGAAATTGAACCGGAATATGATGGATGAACAATCTGAACATGACCTTCGATTCAATCCGAATTTATTCTAGTCCGAAATTAAACCGATCTGAAATAATATAAATTGAATTTGACCAAAAATCACCTGGTCTGAAAATGTACTAATCCGAAATAGCTCGAACTACATTTGACCCGAAACCATCTTATCCAAATTAAATTTGATCTGAAATGGCTCGGATAAAAGTTGACTCGGAATCATCAAGATTAAATGTCAAGATTGCATATGTTCCCAAAAATAAAAACAACAATTAACGAGTAATGATACAAGATATTAACGTAGTGCACACAAAAAATATATAACAACGACAGAACAAGTACAAATTCAACTTCCAATAACAACCAACTTGTGTTCAAAAGTTTCACCTATCAAAAGCAACATGCTTTATAATGATTAAATAAACAAAAAAACATCTCATTGTATTTTGCTTATACTAGAGAAAAGAAATACAAAACAAAATTGAGCATTTCTTCCTTCGACAATAAGCTATAATCATGACGTTTGGCGCATCAGTTTACTGGTTGAGTACTCATGGGTGTACCATAAGGTCTCGTGTTCGAAACTCCAGGACGGCGGTTTGCTCTATTCTCTTTATAGCTGGTTAGTAGTCAGCCCAAGTAGTACTTGTGACGACCCTAATTCATTTCCTTAAAAAATAACTACAATCATGTGAAGTTTGATCCCAACACGAAAGGATCATCAACCATATTTTTTTCAATCCACCTCAAAACCAAAGTTTTCTGCTTTATCCACTATTATAAGTGGCTAGAGTAAATTGTTTATACGGTGAATCAAGAAAACAAAACTATACATGTTATGAGAATTAGGAAAAAAAGGTTTGAATTCAAATATCACTTAAAACCTGAATAGACTCAATCAAAAATGACCTAAAGTACAATAGCCCGAAAAAAAACTTGAATCCAAATTCACCCCATCCAGATAATCTGATCCGAAGCAATTTGAAGTATTATAGTCCAAAAAGGACCCATACCAAACTATATTGGAAACCAAACAACATCCAAATCATATCCGATCTATTCCGAAGTATTACAACCCGAAAAGGATCCGAAACTCAACAACATCCGATATGATCTAATCTGATCTAATTTGATCCAAACACAACCCAAAATAAATGTATGTATCCAAATGATCTAATTCAAATCTTATTCGAATGATCTGATCCAAGTCCAATTTGAATGATTTGATCCAAATCCACTCCGATGGACCTGTTTAAGACCTGTCAAACAAGGCGTTTGAATCAGATTTGGATCGGGTCGTTCGGATCAAATATTCATTTCATGTTGTGTTCGGATCGGGTCGGATTGGTTCGGATTCAGATGTTGTCCGGGTTCGGATTTAGTTTGGTTCAGGTCCTTTTCGGATTATACATATTTCAGATTACTTCGGATCGGATCAATTTGGATCGTATGTTGTTCGGTTTCGGATCTAGTTTGGTTCAGGTGCTCTTTGGATTGCTTCTAATGGGATCAATTCGGATCGAGTCAATTCAGATTCGGGTGTTATTTGGATTCAAGTTTTTATTTTCGTATTATAATACTTCAGGTCATTTCGGATTGAACTTATTCGTGTTTTTGAGTGATAAGCATGACTCTTATTATCGAACTTTAAATTTATATTGAAATCTTACAACATTTATACTATAATGTTGAAAAAATATAGTTTAAACACTTTAAATAAAAATACACATATGAACTAATGGATGGATTAATAATTAGTTGAACATATATACTTCTACCAAAACAAGTCAATTATATACACTTATAGAGGAGTGTAATTATGGGTGTAAAAAACAAACACTAAGTACACATAAAAAATATGAATTTTTAAGAAAACTTTCATACGAATGTTTATAGTCGATATTATATCAACTCATTTTACGTGTCATGTCATTTGTTAATCGAATGTATATTTAGATACATTGATAAAGTACCGGTTTAGTGCGGGTCATTTTGGATCGGGTGATTTTTGGTTAGGTTTAGTTCGGGTCATTTCAAATCGAATAATTTCAGGTTAAATTTAGTTCGAATCATTTCGGATCGGATTAAATTCAGATCGGATGATTTCGGATCATGTTTAATTCGAGTTATTTCAAATCGGTTTCATTTTGGATTGGATCGGATTCAGATCGGGTCTCGGGTCATGTTTGGATTGTTCATCCACCATAATTCGGGTCTAATTTTGAACAGTTCGGACCGGATTTCCGACCCGAATCACGATTTGTCATGTTTACTCACCGACAACAATGTCAAATTTCGGCTTAATACATCAATAGACCCCCTACTCGTACTTTTTTTCCTATTAGACCCTCCTACAAAAAAATGTTTAACTAGACTCTTGTACTAGGCACACTTTTTCCTATTGAACACCATCCAAAGTTTTATCCCATGTGTCAGACGTTCGTCAAGGTATCAAGTCTAATTTAGTGTATAAAAAACGAAAGCCAAGTGATGCTAATTACAAAATTGCCATTTGGCCTCAATTTTGCCGCTCGCATTAAATTTCGCTCTGATAGTCGTTCCTCCGTTTGTCTTCTTCTTCCCGTTTCTCTTGCTCAAACAAACAGTGTCAAACTCAACGGTCAATGCGCACCCCCCCCCCCCTCAGGCGCATTGTAGACCCGACCCTCATCCCACATTCCCAAGTCCCAAGAGCATCAACCTTTACTCCACGGCGCTGTTTTACTAACATGCGCATGCTCCCGATTCTTCCCTTTTCCCTTCCCCTCCGTACCAAATTTTACCACTCTACGAACCCAGCTGCTGCCAATGTTAATGTTTTTGGCAGGGAAATGGACCACTCCTCACTAAGACCCCACCCAAAACGGCAATCAAGCCTACACTCGCTCTGAGTAAAGCGACGACGGCGACTACTCAGGCACTCTAGTTGTCCCCATCGCCATTTACCTTGAGGTTAGCCACATTTTCCGATACACCCCTGAAGTCAAGAAGTTTTCTTTTTCCCCTTTGCACATGCGATTCCTTCTTTTTTTCTATCTGGGTTTTTTCTGGGTTTGGGCTTTGGAGTTTCAAGTTTCTTATGCTAGGTTTTTTCCTGCAAAGTTGCTATCTTTTGTGGTCTCCGAATCTGTTTTGTTGAGTTTCTAATTTCAGGACATAACTTTTTTTATCTTCAAAGGTGAAAAAAGGTTGCTGCTTTAGTGCTTTTCTTTTGTTGCTTGGTTTTGTCTCAGTTTGTTTATCTGTGATTCGTTAAGTATATGGACTCCCATTTTTGGATGATAATAGCAAAGTTGATATCTTTTCACTGTGTTATTTAGGTTTTTTGTGACCACAGTATCATTTTGATAGATGAATGTCCTTTTGTCCGTTTTTGACTTGGTTTCTTTTCTGGGCGGTTTAGGATTAGGGAAGAGTTTTCAGTTGCTGTAAGATTGGACAATGTTTGTATTTTCTCGGCGCCGGATGAAACATGGCAGGTGTGTTTCTTTTCCTTATCTTCCTCCTTGCATTATCCTCAACTTGTTGATGTTGAATTTTGCAGGCTTGCCATTTTCTGTTGTGTTTTGTTTACTGTACTGCTCCATTGCTCTTGATATGAAAAGTTGGGTTTTCAATTTGTTGAAACATTAGGCTCTGTAGGTAACAGCAAGCAGATTAGATGAGTTTTGGTGGCCATTAAGAGGTCTGCATGTTGTCATGTTATGTAACTCCTCTTGTGCATGAATAAATTTGAAACTGATGTGATCATTGTATGTGTGTAAGCTAGCAAATCTTTTGCTGGTTCCATTTTTATGACAAATCATCAAAACATGGACATGAGATAGAGATTAGTTGGTTCTGTGGTAACCCACATTAGCTTTTGTTTCTATTAATTAGTTGAACCTGTCAATCAATATAAGCATAAAATAGTCATGGCTACTCTGGAAAGTTTCTTATATTTTGTATGCCTTTTCTGTCAAAGAACTTCTTATCGATTAGTGGCTGTAGAGTATGGTTGGTTATGACAAGTAATATCCGCATTGAGATCATAAAGTCAAATTGTATTTGGTGCGTAGAATTTAACTACTCTAAAATATGTGTAGTAAGAAAGTAACAATATTTTTGTAATCGTTCAGTATAGTATAAATTATAGATAAAAATGCAAAGAAATCACTTGTAAATAGTTCTCAAAGAGTTTGTACTCCGCAATATTACAAGTCTACTGTGAGGTTTCAAGTAAAGCTTGGTTCTCTGCCATAAGAGAATGGACTTGAATCTGAGTTTTTCAGGTACAAAATCTGATGAGTTACAACAAATTGTGACACAAGATTGACAAAAGTGTTCGAATCCTATATATTTATGCTAGTATTATGGAGTTATATGGTGAAAGGTGTGTATATATATTTTATTGATCACTGTGATGAACTGCTGTGTACACGGAGATTGACAGCTTTATATAAGAAGACAGATTATTAGGGAGTTTGGAAATCTAGTCGATACTAGCTCATTTATAGTTCTAAGCTATATACACTGATACCTTGAACAGGATCACTATCTCAGTGCTCAGTTGTAGAGCAATAATCAAAACCAATTATACTTGTATATGTATGCATTCATTACATTGATATTTTCATTTATTAGATGCTGGATGATGAAATAATGGGTCTCAAATTTCTTATGTTCTATCTGATCCAGGCTCAAAGTGCAGCTTTCTGATCATGTTCAGGGAACTAAGAGCCCTTTAAGAAACCCCAAAAAGACTGGGAATCCCAATGTAAGTGTTTCTTCTTAGCTTTGAAATCTTTCTCATCAATAATTTTGACTACTAACATTTTGAGTACAGCAGGGTGAAGGTACTACACCACCTGCTGGTAGTTCATATGATCATGATTGCCCTCAGTCATCAGATACCAACAACTGCACAGCTGGGAGCTTAGAGAGCTGGATGGAGCTATCAATAGCTGGAGACAAACCTGCACCTCGGTTCAATGTACATAAGTGCTAAATCTCATCTTTAGTTTTAGCATTTGAAATATGCCTTTCAACATCAAAAGTTCTGTTTATGTACAGCATGCTGCTGCTGTCATTGGGAGTAAAATGGTGGTTGTTGGTGGTGAATCTGGTAATGGAATGTTGGGTGATGTTCAGGTACCTGAATTGTTTTGTTCTTATTTTCTTATTCCCATGTTGAGTTTAGCACTAGCTTATTACATCATCCAAGAAATGAAAATCTCTCTTCAGACATGCTGTGGTGCTGATATGTTTCTCTTTTTGACAGGTGCTCAATTTTGATCATTTCTCATGGACCACGGCTTCTTCTAAGATTTACTTGTCACCAACAAATTTGCCTTTGAAGATCCCAGCATGCAAGGGCCATAGCTTGGTACCACCCTTTTAATCTATACAACAAACGTGTGCATTATGAATTATATGATATGTGTTTATGGTTGTATCACGTTGACTTGTGATTAGTTTCAATTGTCTGATTCCATACTATAACCAGGTCTCTTGGGGTAAGAAAGCTCTGTTAGTGGGTGGAAAAACTGATCCTAGTAGCGAAAAGGTTTCAGGTACAAATTTCCTTCTCTTTTCTCCAAACTCACCTCTGGGAACTTATAGGAATCTCTGACTAGCTGTTTCCAATTCTACAGTTTGGTCATTCGATACAGAAACAGAATGTTGGTCCCTATTGGAGGCAAAGGGAGACATACCAGTAAGGAATCTGACTTGTTTTGGTTTGGTTGAAGAAATTTTCTGGTCAACAAGTCAATCTAAAATGAAGAAAGGGTCTTTTTTGAAACCAAAGATTTTGATACAGAAATATTTTTCAGGTTGCTCGAAGTGGCCATGTTGTTGTAAGAGTAGGCTCTAATTTAGTACTCTTTGGTGGGGAAGATTCTAAGAGAAGAAAGCTGAACGACCTATACATGTTTGAGCTTAAGTCTATGACTTGGCTTCCTCTTCATTGCACGTAAGTTGCTCCTATTTTCACTCCCGAGCTATTGTTTCCTGTTTCTCTGCAGACACTTTTGGATATAATTTTTTGCACCGGGGTCTAATTTTGTTGGACCATAATTCAATTTCCAGAGGAACAGGGCCATCACCTCGATCAAACCATGTTGCCGTTCTGTATGATGATAGAACTCTTTTTGTATTCGGAGGCTCTTCTAAGTCAAAAACCTTGAATGATTTGTACTCGCTTGATTTTGAAACGGTTCGTACATCAGCCTTTGTTTTAGCTGGAAATGCTTCAATTTGAAATGTCATATATTATTTGATCAAAGTTTATTCCCTTCTATTTGTCAGATGGTTTGGTACAGGATTAAGATTCGAGGTTTTCATCCATCACCAAGAGCTGGTTCTTGTGGTGTTTTATGTGGAAGCAAATGGTATATCATCGGGGGTGGAAGCCGTAAAAAACGTAAGAGCTTATGCACTGTCACTAAAAGTTAAACTATCTTGTGCTGCTATATATCTGCAATGCATGGGAGTAAACTGTGTTTTCTTCATTGTTAACTCCAGGCCATGCCGAAGCTTTAGTCTTTGATGTTTTGAAGCATGAGTGGTCAGTTGCATTCGCATCGCCCCCATCTTCTATCACTACAAGCAAAGTGAGTTGATTTTTCACTAAATAAATTCCTTCATCTCCTGGTAAAAAAACATTTTTTAAATCTGTTTACATTGGAATTTGCAGGGATTTAGCCTAGTACTGGTGCAGCTCAAGGAGAAGGATTACCTTGTTGCATTTGGAGGGTCTAAAAAGGAGCCATCTAATCAGGTTACTTTGCCAAACACTATTCTCTATAATCATTGCATAATGTGTAATAAATGAGATTATTTAAAGGCAAATTTGGGTCTTGCTAATGCAGGTTAAAGTAATAGTTTTGGAAAAGAATGATAATTTGTCTGCTAGCCGAGCTCAAATTAACAAAGTCACAGGAAAGGCTAACTTGGCATCTCAACTTAATGTTGCTCCCCCGCACCCTGGTGATTCTGTTGGTTATCAAAATTTAGCTTCCATAATTAATGATCATGGCTCATCGAGGAGGTCAATGTCAGAACGTGTCATTGGCAGTACAAATCCTGCTTCTGGAAATGTCTCCCTGAGGAAGCAACTGAGCGAGGAAGAACTAGTTCATACACTTGCCAAAACTTCACTCGATGATAGCCTTTTCATGCAGGTATAAGTTTCTTGTATTATCATTGCAGAACCTTTTTTTTCGTCTTATGGAATCAATCTAGACTTATATAAATGATTCTTTATAGCTTATAAGCTACTTTATGCTAAATACACCCTTAACCAAGTTAAAACAACAATCACATTAGAATTCAAGCTGTAAACTTGAAAAGCATGTCTGATTTCAGTCAATGGAGCAGAATAAACTACATGATATGCGCTCTTTATCCAACATCTCCGGCAAAGTAATTACAGAAGTGATAACATCTTCATCTGAGCTAGACTACACAGACGGTCACTTCTCTGATAATGACAAGCTTGCCATTGATGATGAGCGAGTTTTCCCTGAAAATGATGACAAATCAGCTATCCCGCCATCGGCTTCATCGGCCATACCTCAGGTGTATGAAGCCAAATTGGCAGCTTTAATAAGAAAGAATGGGATTTTGGAGGCACAATTGGCGGCTGCACTAGCGGGACGTGAAGCAGCTGAGAAGAACATGTCTTGTGTCATGAAGAGTAGGCAGGAGCTAGAGAAGAAACTGTGTGATACTGTTAAGGAGACGGAGTTGTTGAAGGAGAAGCTTGCTGGTTTAGAGCTTGCTCACGAGGAGGCTAATAGCGTGTCTAATATGGTACACACTGATAATGTGAGGCTTGAACATGATGTGGCTTTTGTTAGGGCTGTTTTGGATGATACCCAAAAGGTAAAAAAAAGGAAGTGCAAATTTATTTATTTATTTATTTATATACATTTTTCCTGAAACCTTGTTGATCCTAATCGTTCATATTGTGTAGGAGTTGCATTCCACAAGAGGAATCCTTGCAAACGAAAGTGCAAGAGCTTTCCAGCTACAGGTATTATGCTGTGATTTCTGTTTTTTGCTGTGTGGTACTGAAAATTTAACCAAATTTGTGATGATGGCAACTGATCATTCCATTGTGTGCATTCAGAAGTTTCAACTTTGATCAAAGTTTTCATTGAACTGTAACAAAGTTAAATGAATTTGATGGCATCTTTTCCATTCATCTATGTATTGATTTCTCTTGGTGTTGGTTAGAGCTTAATTTGATAATGGGTCATGTTAACGAGTTCTCAGTTGCTTACGCTGTGACATTTTGCAGTTTGAAGTTTTTCATCTGAAGCAAAGACTGCAGTCACTGGAGAATAGAGCACCTACTCCAAGGAAACCTTTTCAAGTGTAACTAACTCTTCTTCATGTATGTTTAGTTCGAGATACAAGAACTCAACTAGTCCCATTTTGAATGTTAGTTAATAGAGCTCATTTGATGTATATACTGAATGAACGCTTTCGATATGAAGTTAGTAGGACTTTAATCCCAAATTCCATAAAGATTTATGTTAGATGACGGTATGATTAGTCTGTGGACGGGTGAAATACATGAAAAAAATTAAACGGAAAGTGTGAACACATCTTAGCATACAAGCCGATAGAACTAGAAGTAGAGAGATTTAAGAGAACAGCTCTTTATTTTTTTCCTTCTTTATACAAAAGTATAATTTGATACCTGTTCCAATTTCCATGTGTCCCTATAAAGACATTACTTGAACATTTCAAGTAATTTTCACAAAAATAGGCACAAAGTAAATATGCTAAAGACAGACAGCACCAAAATGGTTCTTGAAATTGCCTTTCTCCTGACAGCAATGTTCCAACTATTCAATTCTGAAGTTGGAATTGGAGAGGCTATACAAAAAGGGCAGCTGAGAAAGATGGAATCACCACCAGTTAACAAAGAAGTCGCTCTTTTAGTCTTTGAAAGGATTACAAAAATAAATAGATAACAGCTCAGGACTATTGGGTTTGGAAGGGTGTAGCAAGGGATTGGTTTACATATACTCGGACGAGTAGTGTCCAACCAACAAGTTATTCGCAGTGTATCTATGAGGGAGGCGCAAAATGAAGGTTATTCAGACGCCAAGTATGACTGCATACATAAGGAGGTGATAAATAGTTGAAGGTGTTCTCCACTTGGGAATAAGAAAAAAGAATGAGAATTTTCATCTCATTAAGCTTTACCCAGGGAGAGGTTAAAGGAAATTTTGGAAAATTTGTCATTTACCGGTTGCAGTGCTCTCGCTTGGCTCTTGGTCGGATAACAATGGAGCGGTAGACATGCTTGCTTGTAAATCTGTAGAGGATGATGATGGAGCGACCGGCACTATTGAATATCCCACAGGATAAGGAGCCACAGGCGTATCAGATAGAGAGGATGTAGATGGACTGTAACTCAGTGAACCCATGGGATGATTGAACTTGCATGTCGGTCCAAACTTGCAAACTCCGTGTTGTAAGAAGTAAGTGCATGTTGGAGCACCCTGACAAACAAAGGTCATAAAACAAATTTAGAAAGCTGGAAAAAAAAGAAGGAGATCACATATACTAGTGCTGGAGTCAGAGCTTAGAAGAGACATGCTTTCGCTTAAGTAGGTTTAATGAGATTATAATTTAGATGGTTACGATAGCAGAACAGACATTTCTGATTTGAAATTTTAGTGATTTTCCTGATTAGGACTGAAGTAAGAAGTCAAAAGTACACAAGGAAAATAAAACAAAGCAGAACAGTCTAGTTTGAGCATATGAATACTTAATATCAACATTGAGAATTACAATGGTAATGAAAACAAAAGTTGCATTCGTGTAGTAAGAAGTCAAGCTTAATCAAAGCGGGTTATTGTAAGAATTACAGCTCTTGTAGCCCTTCTCTAAATCTATTCAGAAATGCAGTCACATGAGGTGTAAGAGCAAACATGTCACAATACTTGGACACGTGATACCTCGATCCTGCCTCCTACAATCTTGATTAACTTGCACAAGAGAAATCTAAATAACACAACAATGCCAAACACATCCAACAGAAGCTCCAAAGAATAACAACAAACACAAAGAAGGCAACTGGCAACAACACAGGAAAGAGCTTTCAAGAGTCTCAATAAAATAAAGACTATACTACTAGCTTGCATACCGGACGAAGCGGAAGGGCCACAGGAGCAACGGTATAGCTTGATTTCTGGGAGCTTCGTTCTGCGGGATGATGGTATCTGCACAAAGAACCATACTTGCATTCGCCCGTTCTCAAATAATGTTGGCATTCGGGTTGCCCGGGTCTTTCAGGATGAGTTAGTCCCTTCTGAGGACTACTTGATGGACCAGCAAAAGAAGTCATGGGTGGATATGATCCACTGTACACAGGCGCAACAGGAAATGCAGGCGGAATACCATAAATTTGACCAGCACCAGCATTTGACTGAATTGAAAGCCGCAATCGTGAGAAACTAATAATAGCTTAAAGCTAGGATACACACAAGACACTAAGGCAGCATAATTGGCAATGTAAATCCCTTCACTTACCATATAAGGTGTCCAACCAGCATAAGGAACTGCCCCAGGAGGAAAAACCATTGGTCCATAAGGGCCTTGAACGAATGAATTTGGCACCATAAATTGCTGAGTAGGAGGAGGAGCATGTGGGATTGTAGGGTACACAATTGGTTGAGGCATAGTCTCATGAGCTTGTGCGTTATCAGGCTGAGGATGATGGAATTTACACGTCATGGCAAATTTGCAGTGCCCGGTTCTCATGTAGTAGGAACACTCTTTCTCACCCTGCATAAGATGCCAAAACAATGAACAAGCTCATTTGACGATGACAAGTGACAGCTGACAACACTACACTAGATGAAGATATTTGGAGTAAAAAGAGTGAGAGAAGGGTTATGGTCTGACAGGTCTCAGTGGGTATCCATGGTAATTCAATGTGAGAGCGGTTGTAGAACCAGCTTCATGCTTTGGATGATGGTACTTACAGGAAGAACCATATTTACAAGACCCCGTCCTCATATAATACTGCATCATATAGCAAAACAAGAAGAATATGTTGATGAAGGGTACATAAACACAACAAAACTACAATGCAGAATCTAGCTGAAGATCTCATTGCCTGACAAATATGGTTCCCAGGTCGCGCCGGATAATCCCCTTCACTAGCTCTAGCAACTTCATTGGCCTGCAGGGAAACAGGCATTTTCACATTCAAAGATCACCAACCAAAAGTGAAGGCTCCTTTCTTATGCAACAGTGATTGATAATAGAACAGACAGGCAAGAACTCCAAAAGCCCCAATTTAAGATGAGCTCCCAATTGGGGGTACAAATCCATATTTAATGACAAAGAGAAAGAAGATCTCACTAAATGCTAACAGCTACGCCCTAATTTCAACTACTCAACGAGTAGAGAGAAGAAAACAACGCATTTACCGTGGCACGATCATGGGGATGATTGAACCGACACTTCGCACCATACCGACAGAACCCTGTCCTCACATAATAAATGCAATCGGGCTCACCGGGCCTCTCCGGGTACGAAGATTCGCCGGCGTCGTCACCGTCGCCGGCCTCTCCTCCTCCGTCGCCGCCTAATCCTCCGTGATCGCGCTTAGGTTCTACAAAATTTGATTTTTTTTTTCTCAGCACTATAAACACAACCCTAGCAAGAGAAATTCCGAAATCGAGCCAAATTATGCAAAATTTGACGAAATTGAAATGCAGGATCCGCGGACTCGCCTTCAAGCCCGATTTCGCCTCTCTGAGCCGACGGCTCCGTGGCCGGATCCGATTGCGCACTCTCCATTGCACTAGTCTGTTTGCTCATCCGAATTCACCCTTTGTTTGCTGAGTCGAATGGGAGCAAAATCCGATGGAAAACGACGCCTCGCGATATCGCGATCGGACGGCGCTGAATGAACAATCGAAGAAGAAGAAGAAGAAGGAGAAATCGTGAAGAAGATTGAGCGAGTGTTTGTTTTCGACTACGGGGCTTCCACTTGTGGGATCGTGTAATTGGCGTTCTTCTTCAGAGGGATCGCTTGGGAGGTGTTTGCAGTTTTTTTTCTATCTTTCCCTCTGGGGTCCCTGTCTCAAAAGCGTTAGATCTTTCGTAATGTAATGGCTTCTTTTTTTTTTATTTCTTTTTTTTTGGCTTGCCCTTTTTATATGGGTACTTTTTCTTGAGAATTTTGAGTTTTATTATTTTAATATTTGTTGGAGGGTGGTTTGCATACGCGCCAACCACACAAGGGGACGGTAAGGTGTGGGCTCCCTTTGGGAGATTCGGATTTTTTATTTTATTTTCGGTGATACGAGATTCGGAATTTTATTTATCAAGCACACTCTTTTTCCTTTTCCATATTTGTTTTTAGTTGAAACTTCTTCGATTTTCTGTACAGGCACACGTACGCTTCTTGTATTAACGAAGAAATTATATATGGAGAAAATAAAATTAACGAAGTAATACTCCGTACAATTTTTCCCTCGACTAATGACATGTGTTTATGTAGATTGTAAACTATGATGAGCCGATCCAGAGGTGGACCATTTCCTTCATTCTCGCTTGTGGAAGAAGGTTTGAGAGAGAGACAACTACGAAGCACATCCCTGTGTTTTGATCTATGGCATTTAAGAGAGAGACAATTTTTCCCTCGACTAATGACATGTGTTTTCATCTATGGAGAATGTAAAATAAATTTGCTCATTTTATATAACTGTTTAATCCAGTATATTCTTCATTTTGGAAAATCCCCAAATTATATATAGAGAACTCTCTATATTTAAAATAATTCTTCATTTTTTCTCCTCTTTCTCCATTTTAGAGAATCTGAAGGAAAATCTGGTGGGTTGAACACAGGGGTGTTCATAAATATCTGATCCGTTCATTCCAACCCGACGATCCGATCCACGAAAATCCGAGTCCAACGGAAAATTATCTGAATCCGGTCCAATCCGAGAAAATTAGCCGGATAATGGACCGGATATGGAATAGAATTTTACCCCTAAAATCCTACAGAACGTGATCCGATCCGATCCGATCCAATAAAATTATACAGTTAAACCTCTATAAATTAATAAGGTCGGAACCGGAGTATTTTATTATTTTATAGAGATATTAATTCATCGATAAATTAATATTTATTAATTTATAGAGATCATACCGATACAAATATTTCCAATTAAATAATATTAGTATTGTCATTGAACCAAAAATAATACCAACTACAAAAATCATAAAATTATAGCCAAACTATTAACATATTTACTAAAAATAAAATATGGACAATTTCCGACCAAATTTTGGATGATTGGTATTATTGTACATTCTTTACACAATAATTATTAATTTATGATTTTATTGGGACCTTATTTTTCTATAGTGTTTTTTTGAAAATTTATTATCTTATTATCTTATCGAAAATCGTCAAATTTTACACTGTCCCAAGTCGGGACTGGAGAAAAATATTAATTTACCGTGTTTATTAATTTATCGAGTATTAATTTATAGAGGTTTCACTGTATATTTTCTTAGCATAATATCATACTTTCGTGTTTTAAACTTAAATTTTTTTGAAAATTACTTGTCAAATGGTAAACCGGATATTCGTGTTGGATATCCGATCCGATCCGATACGATATAAGCGGATCGGATATCCGGTTATATACGGATCGAATATGGATAGCACTTTTGAGAATTTTTATCCGGTTATATCCGATCCGTTTAGCCGGATATCCGTCCATGAACACCCTAGTTGAACATCACCCCAAATACATTGAAAATCTAAATTTCTAAATTGTCAAAAACTGTTCTAACACTATGATCTATTCTAAATCTGTTGGAAATTTAAAAAATGGAGAACCAATCCAAAAAATGGAGCAGCTTGAATCCGATTCGATTGAACCCGGAGCCCATTCGACTAACCAAACGCGGTCTGCTATTCAACAAAACTCCTAAGACATTAACAACACATTCCGACGATTGGCCAAAATATGACACCCGAAGGGCCCGCATTAAAATACTATAAATGAGCTTAAATAAGCAATAAGTTATTTTTTCATCAACAAAAACGAATATTTTTTTGGGTTTTATTTGACGGATGACGTTCATGATATATACTCCTTATGTTATTGAAAGTAACTTTAAACTTAACTTAAAGATGGATGTGAGATTTAATCATTCCATAAATACTTAATATTGAATCTAGCTATATATTTTTCCAAGCGATTCTATTTATCTTCGGAAAGTATAAATAAATAGAACTGGTTTTAAGTAAAAACTAGACATCTGTCACCCAACATTGTCCGGGACAGTTGTTCAATATTATTTTGACCAGTTTATACGATTATTGTTTATATATATAGTTTCATTTGCTTTTTATATTAAAACAATTTATTGTCTTGGTTAAACAACTGGAATAACATTATTATCGCATTTTTGTATTATTAAGATTATAAAGCCCTGAATATTAAAAAATTATATCCTTCATCTATAACGTACGTATCAATAAGAGTAACATATTATATTTAATAATGATAATTTAACTAATAGTACCACTTTAATCCAAAATGAATCTAATAAGATAAACTGTATTATATAGTATAAAATAAATTTATTGATAATAATAATAATAAATATTATAGTATAAATCAATAATAACAATAATATATTAGCTTGAATATGATATAACTTAATTTAAAGGAATTCAATTCAAGGCATCTAATGTCACAATTTTAATTTTTTTCAGCAAAATACCAAAAAATTACAACTTTACAAGTATATAGATTTTCTTTATATCTCACTATCCATGAGATGTAATTTAAGAACTTAGGCTTGTACATGGCAATTAACTAAATCTAGCTTAGGTTAGCTGTGAAATTAAATGTTGAGATGGGTAGAAAGTCCAAATGGCATTAAATTTAGAAACATGCAAGGGAAATGCTCGTTGCATATACCGCTCCCGACTTTTCATGAGTCAGACGCATCATCTGCATTTTCGATACGCAGCATATTATAAAAAAGAAAAAAAAATTACTACAGTACTATGGAACTTGGTAATTTACCGTACCGGTTTGCTTTCTTTCTACCATGCATGGTTTCATATTTATTTTCGAGTATAAAAAATGGTTTCATATTTATGACCACAGGTTTAAATTGAGGTAAAAATACACGGGCCACGTGTCTTGTGTACGTTAGTAAGCCTTATTGATCGATCGAGTTTGGTGGTCGATCTCACCCGCAATTGGTAACATTGAATGCCAAGTATAACGTTGGTCTGCAATTTGAACGTGGGTCGACAAAACTACGTACACTCAACAGTTAAACCTTTGCTAACAGAGATAAAAAGAAGAAGGTCAAACTACACTCCACACTTGCATATTGTTATATAGGGTTTAATTTTTTGTCCACAAAGTGCACAGCCAGTTTCACACCTGATCCCGGGCTCTATAGATCAACGAAATGAGAATTCCCCAACATTACAATTAACCCGGTAAAGAAGTGTATTAACCAAAATGTCGATCGTAGAAATTGTTCTGGTTAGTCTTTAATGGGCTAAAATGCAGAGCGTTAGAAAAAAGCCCTCATTCATGGCCCAGCATTCTCAACTGTCCCATCGGCCCACACATTCTCTACTCTGAAAGAATGACACTTTTGAGACATCTGCTGGCTGAATTTACGGGAGTGTATTATCGTGTCTCAGATTTCAAATGAGTGCCCACGTACGAGATGCTTGGTGATTAGAGATGTGATTTTGCCGTAGTAGCACAATTCAAATTAACGCCTGGTAATTAGAGGTGATTTTGTGACCCAATGGTTTACAGCCACAATTGGATTTTTATGAAACAAACCAACTAAAGTAAATCACTAGTTTTAATTCGGCCACAAAAAAAAAGTCACTAGTTTTAAGGCAAAAGTAAAATCACTGTTGGACTTCATGTAATTATGCAAACTAATACTAACATAAGTATGAGGCTAGTGTTAGTGTAGTGACTTTAGTGCTAACTATAGTTAGGTTAGCTTAGTCGTTAGTTAGCTGGTAGCTTGTATATAAAGTTAATTCTAGCTCATTATGTAACTAACACACTATCAATACAGAAAAAATCTTCTCTCAATTTCTTCTTTCCTTTTCTCAATCTTTCTCTTCACATAGTATCAGAGCCAGATTAATGTGATCAATTTAGAAGCAAAGACCTGACAAGAAGTGTGATCGTTGTCAGCGTCAAACTCATACACAAGACACATGCTTCAAGCTACACGGTTATCCTGACTGGTTCAAGGAGTATAAGGATAGAATGGCTGCTCAGAGGGCTGCTAATGTTGCTGGAAGCATGGAGACACCTCTGGATAATGTTGATAATACTAGTGTTTCTTCTTCTTCTGGAGGACAGTTTGACACTTCTTTTGTTAATGTAGTTTGTTAGGAGGTGCTCAAAACTATGAAGGGTAAACAGAAGGTTGACTTTGCAAATTTTGCAGGTATAATAATTGTTCCTAAAGCTTTGCACACACGGGTTAACTTCGGACATCATGATTGGGTCATTGATACTGGTGCTATCGATCCTATGAGCTACAATCCTGAGTTGATCCAATGTTTCAAACCTCTTATCAAGCCAATCTTAGTAGGCTTGCCTGATGGTTCAGTCAAAGAAGTCACTAAGATTAGTGATGTTATTTTGAATGATGAGATTGTCCTTTGCTCAGTGTTGATTTTGCATGAGTTCAGACATAATCTGCTATATGTTTCTAAATTGCTTGATGATACTGGTCTTGTTACATATGTGGATAAAGGGGAATGTGTTTTTTTCAAGACTGTTCGAGTAAGCAAGTGAAGGCTAAAGGAGAAAGAGTTGGAGGCCTATATAGAGCCAAGGGTGTTACAACTTGCAGGAACAACAATTTAGTTTCTAGCAAGTCTATTCAAACTTTTTCACATGATTGTAATAATGGGAAGCAAATAGCTTTGCTTGACAGAATTGCTTTACCTATTTTTCATGCTCGATTGGGACATGGTTCACTTTCCAAACTTAAATGCATGTCTACTGACTTTGGTATTTCTATGGATGATCAGTTTCATTGTGAGATTTGTGCTTTGCCCAAACATCATAAGTTGCCTTATTCTAGAAGTACTTCTATTGCTAGTGCTGCTTTTGATTTGATACATATGGACCTTAGGGGACCGTATAGAGTGCCTAGCTTGTGTGGTGCAAGGTATTTCCTGACCATAGTGGACTTATTTACTTCCACATAAGGATCAAGTGTTTAATCTGGTTATGAGTTTCGTGAGTTTGGTGAAAACTCAGTTTGGTGCTTCTGTCAAGTGTGTTAGAAGTGACAATGGCACTGAATTTGTTAATAAGAGATGCAAGGAATTTTTTGCTGAGAAAGGCATTCTTCATCAAAGATCAGTACCTGCAAATTCTCCAGAGTTGAGAGAAAGCACTGGCATCTCATTGAGACAGCTAGGGCACTAAGGTTTAATGGACATTTGCCTTTGAAATTCTAGGGAGAATGTGTTTTGGCTGCTTCATATTTGATCAATATAATGCCATCTTCTGTTTTGAAAGGTAAACACCCTATGAGCTTCTTATGCAAAAGCCTCCTTCTTATGACAAATTGAGGATTATAGGATGTTTATGTTATGCCTTAGATCAGAACAAAGATAAGTTTGCTTCCAAATCCAGGAGATGTGTTTTGATAGGCTATCCTTTTGGACAAAAAGCGTACAAACTCTGTGATTTGGATACTCATAAGGTCTTTGTAAGCAGGGATGTCATTTTCAAGGAAGAAGAATTTCCTTTTGTGGAATCACATCATACCTCTTCATCTATTCCTCCTTCATCTTTACCTTTGGTGAATCCTATAGCAAATGATGCTAAGGATGCTCTACCAAATATTGTGCCAGAGGAGGTATCTTCACCTTCTTCTCTTGACGGTTCTTTACTTGTTACTCATGATCTTCAGATTCTTATTTTATGGATATTCCTTCTCCACCAAGTTCTCATCCTGATGCTTCTTTGGATATATCTGGTGCTTCTCCTGTAGAACCTTGAAGGTCTACTCAAGTTCATCATCCTCCTTCTAGATACAAGGACTTTGTTTGTCCTACTTTACATGACTCTTCTTCTATGTCATTGTCTTTCCTTGCTTCTCATGCCAATCTTACTCCTTATTCTCCTGCATATCAAGCTTCCTTGGCTAATGTTATGCAAGTTCATGGACCAACCTCTTATTCACAAGTTGTGAAGGACAAAGAGTGGTTAGTGGATATGAATAAAAAGCTTTAAGCTCTAGAACAAAATGGTACTTGGGAGCTAGTTGATTTGCCTGCTGGTCATTCTCCTATTGGTTGTAAATGGGTTTATAGGTGAAGTTTCGCCTGATGGCTCAGTAGAAAGATTTAAGGCACGTCTTGTTACCAAAGGTTATAATCAAGTTGAAGGTAAAGATTTAAAGCATACCTTTTCCCTTGTGGCTAAGTTTGCTTCTGTGAGAACATTGCTTATTGTTGCAGTTGCTAAAGATTGGGTTATTCAACAATTAGATATTAACAATGCTTTTCTCCATGGATTTATGGATAAAGAAGTTTACATGCTTCCTCCTCCGGGTTATTCAATTTCTAATCCAGGGCAAGTATGTCAATTAAAGAGATCTTTGTATGGTTTGAAACAGGCTTCACGCCAATGGAATATTGAGTTGACAAAGCTCCTCTTATCCCTTGGTTTTCTTCAGTCTAAACATGATTATTCCATGTTCATTGAGTTTGTTGGTGATCATATTACTGTGGCATTGGTGTATGTTGATGACCTTTTGTTGTGTGGCAATTACCTGGCTGAGGTTCAAGCTACTAAGGTTGTTTTGCATAAAGCCTTTACTATTAAAGATCTGGGAGATATTCGGTATTTTTTGGGCATTGAAGTTGCAAGATCTTCCCATGGTTCACTTCTTAATCTAAGGAAGTATATAGTTGATATTTTACAAGACACTTGTATGTTTAATTACAAGACTTCTCCCTTTCCAATGTCCAAGAATACCAAGTTGTCAGTTGATGAAGGTGATTTGCTTCCTGATCCTGAGCTTTACAGACGATTAGTGCATCGTTTGTTATACCTCAACTAGACCAGACCTGAATTGTCATACGCTACACAGCATTTGTCTCAGTTTTTGAGTCAGCCTCATGTTCCTCATCTTAATGCAGCTATTCATGTGGTTAAATATCTTAAAGAAACACTTGATCTTGGTATGTTTTATCCTTCTCCTAATCTGCTCAAGCTTCATGCCTATTCTGATGCTGATTGGGGAGGTTGTTATTTCAACGTCCCGGGTTTTTGCACACTCTTTTTTGACTTTTTGCACCACGCCATTCAAAGTGTCGCGTCACCGGGCGTCGTGGGTTGAGCTGCAGCAACTCACATCCTCACATAAAAATAAAAAAATCAATGATTCTGGCTTCTACGATAATTGCATCTTCCCCAAAGAAATCTATTGCTGATAAAAAGGAGGCTTACTCCTCACAATTAAATTTTAGTTGATGTATTGTGGAGATAAGGTCGTCCCTAATTGATTACCCTAAATCGCTTGTGTAGTTCCGTATTCGTACAACACCCCATGTCCGCTTTGTTAGAGAAGGCAAATAACTTGTATACTAATGTAACCATAACCTTGGTATGTACAACACTCCTAATCTTCATATCATAAGCTCTCGTTTTATTTGGACTAGCTACTATATAAAACTGTAACAGCAAATTTTGATTCACCTATACAACCCGTTAAAAAATTCATCTGTGCTTCTGTAATTGTTGATCAATAAACTACCTTACCCATAGAGCGACATGTAATTTTTTTGTTGATGCTAATAGAAAATGACATAGTTGGCTTAATTAATTCTACTGACAGTTAGAACTTGAACTTTAAGGTTGTGTTCGGTGCACCCAGATTATTAAAAATAAGTACTTTTTTATGATAATGGTTTATTGGTTAAAAAAAAGCTCAAACATAAAATGAATTATTGCTATAAGCTCCGTTCGGCCTGCAACTCTCTTCCCTTCTTCTATTCCACCCCTTTCCCTCCGCCCCCCCTTCCCTTCTCGTTCTATACTGGCGTTTCCTTCCCCTCCGCCTCCCCTTCCCTTCTCGTTCTATACCGGCGTTTTCGGTGATAGTGCAAGCAGAAATAGCAGAGAGCCCAGCGAGAGGGTAGATTCGATACCCTTACAATCGCTATCAGCAACGACGAACCCTAGATTCGATACCCTTACAATCGATCTAGTCTGAGTCTGCACACCACAACGCTAACAATTTCGGATTAACCCCAAATTAATTGAGTTATCTCACCTAGGGTTTTTTCTCAATTTGAACGGGGTAACGATCAACCCATGAGAATGTCAGATCTAGCCTTTGTTGTTGCAGGCCTTTGTGATGTCACTCCAAGGTAGTGGATTTGAAGAGCAATTCGTTGATCCATTCAATGAAAATGGATGAAGGATGAAGGTAGAAGGAATATGAATGGGGGTAGAAAGAAGCACGGGGAATGAAAATGGGTGAGATGAAAAAATGACTTTTAAAAAAAAAATCAAAGTGCCAAGTAGATGGATAATAAATGCCGAACAGGCATTATACAATTTAAGCTATTATAATAGCTTATTTATGATAATCCGGGTGGCACCGAACACGGCCTAAATGATCAATGTTGCTTTCCTGTTCGTCCTCGCTCATAAGGCTTCGTCGTTCGTCCGAGCCCACGACTTCGCCGTTCGTCCGAGCCCACCGTTCGTCTTTGCCGTTCGACATTTGCACATGACAAGTTTTGAAACGATGTAACTGGCGGCTTTGGACGTGAATAGGGTTTTATAAGGCTCACCCTCAGAGGCCGGCGCTGGAACGCGGCTAGGGTCTTCTTGGACGGCTTTGATCGGGTGCCGTTTGAAGGCGTCGCCGGACGCCCTTGAGAGGAGTCGGTGGACGCCGTCGGTCGGCGTCGAGGCGTCGGTGGGCGTTGTTTCGTAATTTCTTGTGTTTATTTATTATTATTGTAATTGACGCCTTTCGAAAGCGACGCCTTATAACGACGTGGTGTAAAAAGTCATTTTTTTCGTGTGCAAAAAGTCGTTGCCTATTTCAGTGGTAGATCATTGACTGGGTACTGTGTGTTTCTTGGAAATGTTTGATTTCTTGGAAAACTAAAAAGAAAAAGACAGTCTCTAAGAGTTCTACTGAGTCAGAGTACCGAGTTATGTCTACTACCACTAGTGAGGTTGTTTGGCTTTATGGTTTGCTCGGTGATTTCAAGATTTCTGTGCCAGTTCCTATTAATCTTCATTGTGATAACAAGTTGGCGCAACATATTGCAACAAACCCCGTGTTCCACGAGAGAACTAAACACCTCACTATTGATTGTCACTATGTAAGAGAACGTGTTCAGGCAGGGTTTATTCGAACTCAGCATGTTTCCTCTTTTTTGCAACTTGCTGATGTTCTTACTAACGCTTTGGGTGAGCAACAACATCAATTTTTAGTGTCCAAGCTTGGCCTTGTCTGTAATCCTCCAAGTGCACCTTGAGGGGGGTTCTGAGGCTAGTGTTAGTGTACTGACTTTAATGCTAACTATAGTTAGGTTAGCTTAGTCAGTTAGTTAGCTGATAGCTTGTATATAAAGCTAATTCTAGCTATTTTTGTAACTAACATACTATCAATACCGAAAAAATCTTCTCTCAATTTCTTCTTCCCTCTTCTCGATCCTTCTCTTCTCAAATGGCCCACAGCTAACCTTGTAATGACATAACCCAACGTACAAGCACAATTTTGACATCAAGGAAAACAATGCCGGAGGAAGGAAAAGAAAAAACCCATCTCAACCAGCCTAAGATCCAAAATCATCCAAATATTTAAAAAAAAACGATACGACATAGAATATAATGGCCATAAAAACGATTCAAATATTAAACGCGTCAAATAAAGAATGTATATTTTACGCCCAATAAAAAATGACTGCCCACGTAACGTAAGTGTACCACGAAATCTATAAAATGATGATTAGGATCCACTAATTAATGAAGGAAGCACTTGAATAAAATTATAAGATTAGAGAATAAACATCGATAAGCTCTGGCCCAATAAAAGATTAGAAAGTAGTAAAATAAAATCTTCAATCTTCTCATATTCCTGTATCTATCCCTTTTGAATGGAAGGGGAATTTATCCCTCGCATACCAAATTAAGTTTTTAGGCCATTATTCTCATTATCCAAAGCCCTCATTCGATTAGCAAAAAGCAATAGCATAAACCCCCAACCAATAGATTAATTAAGATTATTCTCCCTAATATGGAATTCCTTTTTCGAAGAACACGGTTCTAAATTCCTTTTAAAAAGAGGCGTACACGTACATTTATATGCATCAACCAGCTTCAAACGTAGGTCGATCCATTAATTAGATTTTCGACCAAGTCTATATAGTATAGCTTTGCCAATTTAACTAGAATAATAATTGTAGGCACCAGTTTCTTTTTTTTTTTATTTCTTTTCATAATGGTTAATTAACTTTATGCTAGCATAGCAATATAGCATGCATTTTAATAAGCAATTAAGCGTACATAAAATTTGGTACAATCCCGGCCGGTTTATTGGAAAAAATAAATAAGTTTGGTAAATCTCGGTTTACCAAACCCTCGGTTTATTGTTTCACGGCGAAGAATCCACCCTCGATAGTAAAGTATCAATTGCATGCTCAAAAAAAAAAGTATAAATTGCATTGATCTTTCGGAATTGGCCGGTTATGATGCCCGCCAGTCTTCAATCAAATAAGGAATTAATCTACCGTGTGAGCGTACACTGGTTTTGGAAAATATATTCTAACTTGAACAATATACATACACCTGATACACGTAAACTTTTATAAATTAATAGAGTCGGGACTGGAGTATTTTAGTACGGAGTAATTTATAGAGATTTTAGCTATAGATATATTCTAATAAAATATTATCTTATGTAACTAAATTAAACTTAGGAAAATTAGCTTAAAATAATACCAAGTATTTTTATTGAATCAAAAATAATACCAACTACGATATAATCATGTTTTAATAACCAAAACAAAAATCATGTTTTAATAAGTTTTGAAAGTTCTCTTAGTTATACATATATGTAATTTTTCATATATATATATTAATTTATGATTTTATTAGGACCTTATATTTTTATAGAGTTTTTTTAAAATTTATTATCTTATTATCTTATCGAAAATCGTCAAACTTTACAGTAGTCGAAGTCGAGACCGGAGAAAAATATTAATTTATCGTATTTATTAATTTATAAAGGTTGTACTGTATATGTCACTGTCCATTTTCACTTAGGCCGGGGTCGTATTGATTAATGTAACGCACTAGTTAAATTAATTAATATGCTAGATTCATTTGAGAAGAATCCTATACTGTTAACTATATGGACATGCACACAGCCGCCAGAGCCCACATCGATCCTTTGGCTTTGGATGATGTGAATGGATCAATAAGTGTTTCCTTGCATTTTCAAACAAATACTCGTATGGGAAAGTAGAGGTTGATCGAGAATATATCGAAGGCAAAAAGAGCCAGTACATTTACTCTTGCATTTATTATGGGCGAACGCATGGGACTTTGGACTTAGACTAGCTTATAGCTTGCTTCACGGGCATGTTCTTCACATGGCCTTGTCCTTTCTCTTTATGCATACATGCATGGCATTCTCATATGTAGACTTCGGGTCAGTTCGGTTGGGTTCGGGTTCGGTCTTTTTCAGGTTCGGATTTAGTACGGATTCAGATTAATCGGGTTGTGGAACAAACCGATCAGGTTGGTTTATATCGGGTTTTGGGTTCACTTTTACGACTTTCAACCCACTAATTTTCGAACGGTGTTTCCGGGTTGGTTGTCAATTTGTGTACGTATCAACAATGCTACAAATGCGTACTATTAATGTATATATGTATCTAGAAATTTTGGTTATTAATTAGCTTGATGGTTATTTGTAATTGATTAGCTAGAGATTTGAGCTTAATGGGGCCGGGGAGATCGTCTTGATCAGCTATAATTGAGTTCATCAATTCTAGAGAATCTTATTAGTTTCAACTTACATCATGTACGTGTGTAAGTGTGTTACGGAGTATTATATTTTTCGTAACGAGCTGCAACGTGTGTTTCAACATGATCACATGAAATGTTGCTTAAACAATGTTTCAAATTCTATTTTTAGCTTGCACTAAACAATAGCTATAAGCTGCTATATAGCCTTCACATTTGCATTGTATAAACACGACATTTCAATGTATATATGAAGTGGTTAGGCAGCCATAACACGATTGACATAAATTAATTAATACCTTTAATTTTAATTTTAGAAAAATGTGTATCATAGTAACTCATAAGCTAGCTAGCTCAAAACCTTTTTTTTTTTGAGCAAAGCTAGCTCAATACTTTGTTGTACTTTAATGGGTTAGGGTTTTAGGACGGTATAATAGCCTCTAATTAGTTTAGTATAGAAAAGAATGTAAAACGGAAGACAAGTAGAATCTTGGTGATATCCTTGTTATGCTAAGCATGCATCCTCTACACCTCTCGGTGTAACCTTCGATGCTCCACTTTATTATTTACACTATGAAATAACAATAAAAAAAATTCAAAAAATTATATTCATATAGTAAACGTTTATTCTTATTTAATTTATGAATTTTTGTGATATAACTTTCTAGTGAATATTTTTAATAGCCAAAAAGATGATTAATTCATCATTTTTAATGTAAAAAATTGTAATAATAACTTTTTTTATCATCAAAATGTACAAATGTATGATACTTATCATTTATAATATAATTAAAATTATTTTTCAAAAAATTAATGCTAACTTATAGTATAAATAATAAAGTGGAGCACCGAAGGTCACACCGAAAGTTGTAGAAGATCCTTACTGTGTTATGCTATGTTGAAACACCTACATACGTACTTCTATAATTAATCCTCCTGTATTGGTGTTCAAATATTAAATTCTTTTCCCCGGTTGATATCTCAATAGAGGTTTAATTTGGATTTTCAGATTACTAGTGCTCATTTTCAGTTTAAATTGTTTAAATTGAAGCTTATCATTATATTTATCATCCTCAAAGTAACACGATTTGGCTATCAAAATACTCCAATTCTTACCCGAACCATTTTGATTTAAATTTCAAAATAATCATCCATTTTAAAGGGCTTTAAGGGTACTCTATACATTTTTTAGAGATTTCTTCATTCGGTGAAATTAAAACCGAAATCGCACCAAAACAGACCCATAAGTGTATACAAAGGGTGAGAGTGTGAGACCAAAGACTAGCATGAATTACAAATACGTAATGCCCTACGTCGACAACGGGAATAACTTTCGCTTGCACGTTTAAAGTTGGCTATCAAGCCAAGCATATGTTATATATTCATGCACTTGTCTGTTGGAATTATCACTTTCAAATCACCTTCATATTGCACTAGTGCAATGCTTCCTATAAAGAAAACTCTCAATGTAGAATCGTTGATAGTTCAGCAATCAGCATACATACGTAATTAATCTGGTCATTTCCCATGCATTTGATTCCTTCTTCTTTTCCTCTTAACTAGCTTCTAGATCGAACAAATTGGAAATCTCGACCAGATAAAGAAACGTTATTTAATTTAATTGTCAGAAATCAAGCATCAACAAGGTACCAATAAGTTCGTTCTTCTTGTTCCACAGAATCGAAGGTTGTAAAAAAATTCCGAAAATCTACATCTCCGACCGAACAGTAAATGTTACGCACATTGAAAATGTCAATCAAGTTTACGAATCAAATGCACTACAGAGTATATATACTTTAATTACTTGTCTTTTCATAACCCTGATCATTTTTTGTTTATTTTATGTTAGAAGGGTCACGTACAAATTCAAGTGTCTTTTTGCTCTCAAAAATATTCTCAAAAGTAGGACACACATAAGCTTTCGAAAGCAAAGTTAAGGATATTTGGATTCCCCTTCATCCTAGCTAGCTATTTTATGTGTGCCATGTGTTTTTTCTTTTATATGCACCAATATAAGCACAAAACTTCCATATTGTGGGCCCATCGATCTAGTATACAAATCTCCACCCTTGAATTTCCCACCTATATAAGTACCCATCACCCTCTTTACATCCGATCAAACAACTCGATCATATCGGTTTCGGTTTCGGTTTCAGTTTGAAGGATGTCAGGTGTTTGGGTGTTCAAGAACGGAGTGGTTCGGCTGGTGGAGAACCCGGGGGCGGACTCGACGTCACAGTCAAACATGAGGAGGAAGGTGTTGGTGTACGTGCCCACGAACGAGGTGATGAGCTCGTACGCGGAGCTGGAGCGGAAGCTGATGGGGCTAGGGTGGGAGAGGTACTACGACGACCCCGACCTCTTGCAATATCACAAGAGGAGCACGGTGCACCTCATTTCCCTCCCTAGGGACTTCAGCAGGTTCAAGTCCATGCATATGTACGATATTGTGGTCAAGAATCGCAACATGTTCGAAGTTAGAGACATGTGATCGAGAAGTTCCAAGTGTGTCACGTCTTATATATTTAGCTGTACGTTTGTTGTGCATGGTGAGGGCTTTCTTGTAATTCCCGTTCTCGATTTTCTGGTTTGCATGGTCTAAATTAAGTTGTGTGGAGAAATTGGTGTACGTGTGTGCGTGTTTGTTTAAGCTGTATTGATGTTTGCATTGTTGCTATAGCCTATAGAGGGGGGCCGCGGGCATGATGAATAATTCAATGTAATGCTAATGTTTCGGGTGAGTCAGGATTTGTAGATTAAATACAAGTTACACATCAATGAAAGTGGTCATTTTCTGATGTATTGGAAATATCGTGGTGCGCGCAAACCTTGTTGATCAATGTCACCAACTATGGAGTACGTGATGATACTCAATAGACGCGGCTTATATACCCCGTTTAATACGTTGGCCAATGGGATTTCGACAAACGAACTAATGAGCATGCGCGTATATATGCGCGTAATTTAACGTAATTTTTTATTCATACATTTCAGGGTTTAATTTTATTTGTGTTTATTATATTATTAATAATCACAGGATCATGTCCGTTAGCCATATATTAGAGCGATTGATGAAGGATAATTCATGAGCATTCGATTGTTCGGACGAAATAGTTTTAGGTCATGTACATTTGGTTTGCCTGTATTACTGTATATGAAGATGTTATTCGTTACATAAGTAGGACTGATGGTTATCTAGGGTTATTGGAATTTAATTAGGGCTCCAAAAATTGTGGGTCCCAAATCTAGCAACCGAACACGTAATCTGGCCTGAGTGAGTAGGCATCGCCCAATCAACAATCAACCATGACGTTTAGCTTACTAAAGACGTACGGACGCCACGTGTCACGTCCAAATGCGTCTGCCGGCTCCCCTAAATTTCACCTCTGATCTTCACCCATCGAGAACCTGATTATATCACCAATTTAGTTTCCACTTCCAAAATCCGTTCATCTATTTTTAGAAAGATCGAGTTTGTGCAAGGGAAAATCTTCAAATGTTTTAACTTGCAATCAATACGTTCAATGCCATTATATATGGTTTAGGTGCAATTACTAGACTCACTTCATTTGGTACGTTTTTATGTGTATATTTAATATGATCCTTAAACATAAGTTTATTCTGTTATATTGTAATAGATATATATATAGAACTTATTGATAAAATCTGAAGTACTGTATATTAATCAATTGATATATATCGATCATAAAGTTCCTACAGTTTTAAGATATGCAAAGTAGCAATGCATATAGTAAAGATGCACTAATTAAGAGAAATTTTAAGATATCACATATTGAAGATGCTTAATGTTTCAACGATTATATATGTTTAACGAATACATTTTAATTTATGATTTTTATCCAACCATAGATCGACAGCTGATATATATGATATATCCAAAGTTATTCTGCTGTCCGAAGAGAAAGGTGGTGGGGATGGCAAATGGTGCATATATTTCTAATTATCTTAAAAGAGTACGAATATCATGAGAATTAGTAGCAGCACTTAGAAAAATTCCAATATTAAAAAAGTACGAATATTAATTAACATGCATTAATTCAAGCTTATGCGCTTGGATTGGATTTACTACTGTAGTAAAAATGCAAAGTAAAACATTAGTTTATTCTGTTTGGTAGAAGATCGAAAATGAAAACAAATACTGTAGTTTTAAGCGACGGCTGCTTTTTGCATGTCCGTGCTGTATAGTTGTATTCCAAGTAGAGGAGTCCAGCGTGGAAAGGGCGTTATCAGCAAGGAAGTTGGACGTGCATATATGTAAAAAGCAAGATGAGCTATACCATGCTTATGCCATGAATGATATTCTCCTCCCAATGATCCCGTGAATCTGGGATTTCTCATTTGCCCATTCTTGCAAACACCCTAATAGCTTGCTTTCATGTTCCCGATCACGAATATCATGATATGCTAATACATTATAGATTAGCTAGGTTCGTTTCTCATTCTATATATGTTTCTGTTGTAATATAAGTAATTATCAACACAGACATAAATACTAAGCCTCGTCTGATTATTCCTCCTATTATCACTTGATTTTCAAATATAACCTCGTCTGATTATTCCTCCTATTTTCACTTGATTTTGGAATATAACCTCGTCCGACTTGATTATATATTAACCCTGACGTGCACATATTGACGGAGCAATGTATATATACATGTATCCCTTTCTTCTTCTTTTATCAGCTTACTCTCATGGAAAGAAGCTGCAAAATGATTGATCCATTGAATTCGGAACTTATTAAGGCCTTGTTCGGCAGCAGCTGAACGACTAGCGGAAAGGGGTAGCTGGGGCTGAAAACCACTATTCGGCCACTTGATTTTGTCCCCTCGTACCCCCCAGGGGACAGCGTTTCGGGAGCGGAATGGAGAGCGGGTAGCGGAGAGATACCGAACGAGGCCTAAATTTGCCCATTCAGTGGGGGGCCACGTCTGGAGTTAAGCTTGAGGACTGGTCCTAGACTTGGCCTTCAAAACCTCTGGCTATTGTATAACCGGTGTGCTATTGGGCCGGGCTGGACTGGATTATTGGGATCTTCTCATAAAAGTCCGGCCCATATGATCCGAACCCACACCTAGCCTAATATGAGCCCACACTGTACACTTAACATCTAACGAGTAAATTATCAAAACAATGACGATGTACTGTATTTTTAGATCCAACATGGGGTTCACTATTCTTATCAAGTTAGTTTTTTAAATCCCACATAAAATAACTCGATGGGATCCAAATTCACCAAGTTATTTGCTTACTTATATATGAGCGAGTTAAGAAAAGTGACAAAGCTCTGATAGGCTGATAGCCAAGTTAGGTTACTCCTCAAGTTCATTAGTTTTTTTTTGTTGGCTTATTGATATATTTTGTCCTCTTGTTTCACTCGTTTATAAAACATACTTTTCCCTTACAACCTATGTTTAACCTTCTTGAAAATTTGACACTTTTTTTTAAAATGTTTTTCAACGTAATAACATCTATTTTCTCTTTGAAACTCTTTTTCGCACACGATGAGAAACGATTGCGCGCCTAACGGATGGCTTTGTGAGTAGGAAAATTATTGACGCCCTTTTGCGTGCCTAATTTCAAGCTTTGTGTATTTTGTTGGGTTGTGCTTTACAAAAACAACTACTCCATAGCATTGTCCCTCAAACTTCATATTTTAAAATTATTTTACTATAATTATGATATTAATAAGTGAAAGCATATAATGATATTTTAGGATATGAAATGTTTTTTTTTTCTAGACAAAAAAACTATTTTTCAAATTTATATTACTATACGTACCAGACTATAGTGCATATTCTAATAATAGAAAAATATTTCGGTCGTACAAGATCGGCATGTATCAAACGCGATATGCCACGTCAGTAATAGGGGTTCAATCGAACAAAATTAGTAAGTTTGAGCCTTTGAGGGTTTAATAGAGCATTTTTTAGTTGAGAGGCTTGATTGGAAAAAAGTTACAACTTTAGGGGGCCGTATATGTATTTTGCCCATAATAAATATGAAGTTATTTGATATCAAAGATAAGAATAATAGTTTATTTATAAAAAAAAAAAAGGGATTTCATTTTTAAATTAATTTCTAATTCAAAGTTGTTAAATTACTTCTTACATTAAGAGATTAAAAAGAAAACTAATATATAAAAAAGGATAGAATATCTTTTTCAAAATCTTAAAAATATCTTTTACATAAACCGATAATAAAGAATGTACTTAGATTAATTAAAATAAAATGAATAAAATTTAACTGTTTAAACTTGAGAAATAAAAACTAAGTTATTATGGATATAATAATAAATAAGTTCAGTAAAATTTAATAAATATAAATTGATTTAATATCAAAGATAAAAATAATAATTTGGTTAGAAAACAGGCTTTCATTTTAAATTTATTTTTTAAATTCTATTTTTTAAATTACTTCTCACATAAATATATAAAAAAGGAGTTTAAAAAGATAAGGTAATCAACATGTATCTTTTATAGAGGAAAATTGTAAAGATAGATAATATTGCTATAAAGATGGATGTTAGATAAGTAAGAAAAATGATAAGTTTAAAGATTAGATAATTACAGAAATTTTAAAGATAAATAGTATGATTTTAAAGATAGATATTAGATAAGTAAGAAAAAAAGATAAAATTAAAAATTAGATAATTAAAAAAATAGTAGATATAAAATTGTTAATGTAGTGAGGCCAGAATTGACTCGAAAATAGGCCAAAATTGTTAATGTAGTAAGATAAATTCAAGTTATGGATTGTTTAAAATAAAATCGTCAATAAGGGGTGGTTATTAGTAATATACCCTACTTAACGAGTGGTTTTTGGTAATTTCTTCGTATATAAAAGGTACTCTATTCCTGCAGTCTTCTCCTTTTCAGTACCTTTTTATATTGCCCCGCCATCCTCACTTTACCTTTCAATTTTTGAATTCCCAGAGTTTGTGTACCCCATCCTCTCTCCATCTACAACCAAATACCCAATCGAACTCTGAATTCTAGCTATCCACACTGAGATCCCCGTTTCCGCTCAAGCTCTCTTCGATCTCTGCCAAATCTCATTGTAGAGAGCAATAACCACCACTGTTATCAATTTCTCCATCGCAGACCTAAATCTGTCAAAAGCCTAACTCCCAATTCGCGAATGGCTTCCCCGACCAAATCCGCTTCTCCTGCTCCCGACGCCAACTTGGTAAGCAAATCTCTATCTCTATTTGCCTCCCTCTCTCCCCCTCAAACCGAGATCTAGAGTTATTCAATTTTGCTTTTTTGAGTTTTGTGTTCCGATTTCCGGTTTCTAATCGAGCTTGCTCCCTAATTCCGTTGCAGATCGAGAACGTGAAGCCGATAAGCTCTAGAATTGCTGTACGTTACTCAGTGACGACCTCCAATGCACGCTCGATTTCAGTTTTTCACCTCCTCTTTTGTCTTCCTAATTTGAATCTTTTGCTGTTTTCTTTTGGGAGCAGGAGCTGAACGAGTCGAGAAATGAGTTGCAGACCAGGATTCAGAGCCTCAAACAAGTAATCTCCATGATACGGATTGGCGAATTCTGCTCTCCTCATTCTCAAATCGTACTGTTGCTTTCAGATTTCAAACTTTGTCTTTATATCTTTATTTCACCATTTCTCGCAGGACGTGAATAATTGGAGGTCGAAATTGGACACTCAATTTACTGTCTGTCGCAATGTAAGTTGTTTAATCAATGTACTTTGCTTTAATTGGAGTTATGCAAATGTGAAAAATGGCTGATGTATAAGTGGAAGTTTGAACTGAGACTTCTAGTTGATTACACATGGCCTTCGGATTTAGCATTAAACAATCAAATATTTAGGCCTTATCCCGCTCATGTCATTCTTTGTTCACTCGCAAGAACAAGACATTATTCTCTTCTCAAATAGTTGATGCATTTGTTCTCTTTCTTGGCTGGACTGTTAATGTAGCTCTGTGGTGTGCTATATGGGATTTTAACGTCATGGCTTGGTTGGTACCTTGTCAAGGTTTATTTTCAAAGTTAGCTCACCCACCTAATATTGAAGGGTAGGATATCTCTATATTGCTTTGCTTGGAAGTAGCTAAATAGTGACCAAAATTGACCTCCTGTCATTATTGCCTTACAAACCTTGCATTTGCAGGTACACTGTCTCTACATTAAATATCAACAACGTGAAAAAATTTCAACAATTTATAGAAAAATCTATATATGTTTTAGTTGTATTAAGAAAAATCTGCTCTCTAAGATTATTAGGCAATTTTTTAAAAAACTTTGACGGTATCGGTATATTAGTAAGTTGCTTGGATTGCTATTTAATCTTGCTCCTATTGAGAATAACAGAAAACAATCAGTAATTGGGAACTTAAGTCCAACTAATAACTCCCTTAAAATCCATGTAAATGACTCAAAATAGGAGTTCTATTTTTCTAATTTCAGGTAAATTAGACACTATAGTTTAATAGTTTGCACATGTGGACTATCCTCAGGCTTGTTGAAACTTCAACATAGTAATAGTGTGTTAGCTCAACATTTATGATGATGGGAAATTGTTGAAGTGTGACATCAGACATTGTACTTTCAACCCTAATATCTTGTGGCACAACCATGTCTACTTCTTGGTGAACAATTTAAATCATGATTTGCATTTGACTTATGTACATTCTGCTGTCCAACTCTTGCACCTTGTGATTGTAACTGTCCTTGTTGTATCCAGGAGCTAGCAGAGCTTAAGAAATCCCTAAACATAGAAGTGGAGCAACTTCGAACGGTGAGTAGCTCTTCATTTCTTCTCCCTCACAACAATTTCCCCTCCTAATAAATGTGTTTATCATTATACCCCGTATACCCTTCAGGATTTTCAAGATTTGAGAACTACCCTTCAGCACCAACAAGATGATGTCACGGCTAGCTTGAAAAGCCTTGGAGTAAGCATTGTCAAATTCTGCCTTATCAAACTTTAAACAAAGCAATTGCACTGAAAACAAAATAATGACTACGAGGTGATCATATTCATATGTCGACCTTTTTTTTGTAGTTGCACGATGTTTCAAAGGATGCCCCAACAATACAGGCTAAGGAAAATGATCAAACTAATGACAAAGATGCTAAAGATGGCCTAGACAGACTCGAAGAATCCCAGCTGGAAGGAAGTGATAACAAGAACTAAAAACATGGTCATTGGCCTTCTACTCCTAGAAATCCTAGTCCTAAATGCTTAAAAGCATATTATGTATGTTATATGCTGCTTGAATTTCCACTTTCAAGCATGATATGTGAGGTGACGGATGTTTCTATATCTAATGAAACTTGTAGTATTAATAATTTCTGTTTGTGGGTACTAGCAAAATCTTATGTGTTAGGTAAGTGTGCATTTGTCAGTGAAGCTTGATTAAGTTGGTTGCTGATCTGGTTGGGAGTTGAGACATGGAATTGGGATGGTAAAATCTTGTGGTTAGATAGGAGCTCAAACTAATATTACATGCAAGGGATTCACATAAGACAAAATAGAACAATGAAAGATGGAGTAATACTGTAATAGATTAGCATCTCTATGAGGTTCTGTGTCTGCTAATTTCTAGAAATGAAGGTTAGGCATCCGAGTAAAATTGGCAAGATGCTTTTGCCAAGTTACGCCACTTCCTCACACATTTCATAGGGACTCAAAATAGGGGTTTTGTTATTTGGGGACAAACTACTAGTCATGGGATTTGCTTCCAAAGTGATGTAGGTCATTTCTACAATGTCATTTCTGGCTATGTAGTGCGCTATTTTTCTTTTGATTTGTAAATCGTTTCCATACAATTTGATAATAGAAATTGTTTTAGGATAGAGCATATACTATACTATCTTGAGAAGGAGAAGGACTTTGTCATTCCTGATCAAATAAACAATGGTTGTTTAAAAATAGGGAAGGATGATTAGGGTTTTGGGAAAAGCAAACTCCAAGGACAAAACCCTATAAACAAACAAACAAATAAGGAGAAAAGAAAGGAAAACTTTAATTAGGTTAAGGGCTCAATAAGAAGTAAGATAATGAAAGCAAAGCGTTGGAGATCCCAACAGAGACAATGTGATGATCACTATAATCTCTAAACTTTCTTAGCTTCCTAAACCTATGATTTAAAAAGTCTCCATTGTTTTAAGTAAACTAGCTGACAAAAACAATCCCAAAAACTCACATACTAACCGGGTCGGATCATGTTTAAACCCCTTGCTCAACCCCTGTTAATTAAAGGCAATTTCCATTAACACCTCCAAAGCTCACAAGCTTCCTACCTCTCTTCTCCAATGGCTGCCACTAAAACAGCATCAGAAGCAGCTCCAGACTCTTTGAAATGCAAAGTACTCTATACACATATACTTCCCCATGTTCAAATTTTCTCACACTTTTTCCAACTGTCATGCTTATTGTAGCTAGCAAGCTTGTATGGTTCAAAATTGCTTAAGCTTGATTTAACAACTTCATATATTTTAAGCGTCCAAACTTCTTTTTCTTTTCTAATTTGCAGACATGGGTGCTTAACGTATCTATCCATTGTGAAGGTTGCAAGAGGGAGGTCAAGAAGGCCCTCCAAAAGCTTGAAGGTATGTCATATATGTTTTTAGCTAACTAAGATCTTCTGCAACATCTAATTGCTCCAAAACAAAAAAAGACTCAAGCTAGATTTCAGAGGGGAAAAAAAAGCATAGCATCATTAGGCTAGATTGATAAGGCCTAATCTTGCAATCTTGCATGTGGTAGTCCAAACGCACCCTAAGATTATGTCAGTTACTAGTGGTGTATCACTAAAGCTTGCATTTCCAAGGTTTCTTTCTTATATTACTTGGCTTTGATGTGTTTTTTGGTTGCTAGGAGTTTACAAGATTAATGTAGATTCACAGCAGCACAAGGTGGTAGTCACAGGCGACGTCAGCTCAGAAGCTCTTCTTAACAAGCTGTCTCGAATGGGCAAGCATGCCGAAATTGTCCAGGAAAACTCCCCAGTTAAACCAAAGCCAGAAAAGACCGAGAAACAGAACGTCCAAAAACCCTCGATTGGTGATCAGGAAAACAACAATGGCAATGGAGGACAAAGAAAGACTCAGGTTACTGCCAAAGCTCCTCAAGCAGTAGCCGTCGTGAGACATAAGACAACAAATCAGGCCAAAAATGGCAACCCAAGTGGTGGCAAAGCGGTTGTGAAAACCGACAAGGAGCCGAAGGTGGTGCCATTGGGCTATAATAAGGGAAAGGGGCAAAAGGGCAGCTTTCAAAAGAAAGACAATGCTGCATCCATGAATCACAAACAGGGTAAAAGCAAAACTCAGGGAGTTGAAGAGAAAGAGGATAACCCTAAAGGCAAGCAATCTCAGATCCCTGTCCCTGAACCAACGGTGGAAGAGTCTGTGTTATCTCAGGATATTGTGACAAGTTACAACTCGGCACATCATAGTAGCGGTAGGATCCCTGATCTTTACTATCAATATGTTCCTTCACAGTCATCGGTCAATACTGATGCTGATCAGCTAAAGAGTGAGCAAGTGCACGAGCAACTAGTCCAAGAACAGGGGCAGGAGGTAAGGGTAAGTTCTATGAATTCATTTGACATGTTTAGTGAAGAAAATGCAAATGGATGCTCCATTATGTGATGGGTGTGTTTTAAAAACACCTTTTTTTTTGTTGGGTTGTAATGGGGATTTATGAATTGCCTGATAGTCCCCAAAATATGCATTTTTGAACTGATAGTAGCAGGTTTTGTATTGCTGAGAAGACTATTTCTACAACTATGCTCTAATCTAGTAGGATGACTTTCATAAGATCAAGCAAATGAAATAAATTAACTTCTCCATATTTGGCCACACTGTAAGAGACAGCCCCAATGTACATACACAAAAACCAACAATATTCAAATTGAAAGAGAAAGGCATGCAAAAACCTTACAGGCATGAGAAAAATTATCTACTTCGATCCATTACAATTCATGCAAAACAAGTTCAGCCAAAACCTTTCACCAAATCTCTCACTTCTGAATTTTGCTGATGTTTATCGTTCATCCACAAGAAGAAACAAGAACCAAGAAATGGCTACCAAAATCAACACCACAACAAAGAGGGTTGTACCCAAATTATGTGTTGCTCACAAGTCAACAGACGTGATTTGAAATCTCAGCTATACATAGAATCAAGAAGATCCAATCTTTTAGGGGTATGTAGCAACACATGAGAAAGAGACTCACAAAAAAGTAGAAGCTTTTGAAGTACGTTTATTGGTTCCTAGGATGATCACCATCACGGTAACATCATCGTGGTATTTTCTCCTCCTGGGTGGGGAGACGTTCATAAGCTCCTCTGTAGTGAATCCTGAGATGCATTTTTCAATTTGAGAAAAGGGCAGTTTAAGAAAGATCCAAATGGTATATAATTCAACTATATACAAAGAATCGAAATCTTATAATTTCAAAATTTAGGATTCCTAACATAACTCCTTATTAACCAAGCTTGTACAAGCCTATAACTCTTATTGGCAAGGTCAAGGATCATCTACTAATGATGTCAAAGAGAACTTAATCTTCATAGTCAATTCATTTTTTTGGTAAAATTCAACATAAATGATTTAATAAGCAACACAAAACCTTTAAAGTAGTGCTACACAAGAAGAACGTTACCTGCAGAATCAGCTGCTCTTGCAACAAGCTTCTCAAGTAAGAACTTTGCTGGATCACCCGATGGACTACTCATTATAAACGAATGGACAAGCTTTACGGCTTCTTCATTGGTGAAGAAATCAAACAATCCATCACTGGCAACAATCACAAAGTGATCTGATTCTGATATTCTGTGGATATTAGTTGAAGGATTTGCAGACACATAGGGAGGGCTAATCAAGTTGCGAACTCTAAGAATACCCATCAAAGCATCATTCAAAATTTTCTGCAACAAAAAGAACAACACAAGATCAGAGCCTTTGTAATTGACAATATAAATTGAATGGTCAAAGATCTCATGAAACACAAACATTTACCTTCTTCAAGTAACCCACACCAAAAGCACGGGTAACTTTCAGCTTTCCCTTAACTTTTCCGGAAGAGATTGGGGCAGGATCATCCGGATGGTCCAAAAAAAGTTGAGATCTTTCAACTTCATCATCAGTAGTATGTATATCAGTGAGTTGAACAACTTTTAGCCTTTGACGCCCCTTGGACACTGATCCATCACCACCATCGTAAGTTGCTAAGACAGCTCTACTATCACCAAGACTCATGGTATACAGATCCTTCCCAAGCAACAAAGAAACCAATACACAAGATCCAACAGACACCAAATCAGGCCGGTCATCCATTTCCTGCTCCACCATGGATAGGAAATCATCCTCGGCCTGACTTAGAGCACGAAGAAGGCATTCTTGCACCAAACTCCTAAATATAACAGACGATGGATCCACTTCAGGAATATGATTATAGATTTCTCCAACGGATTGCGTATTTACTGAACCGGGTATGCAAGTATCATCATGTTTAAGAACCAAGTTCAGGTTCATTAAAATGGAATCATAAAGCGTGCAAGCCAAAAAGTCAGCTGCATCTCTTCCATTGAATCCATCATAGATTGCACAGAAAAGCCAGCCATCTTCTTCAGAGCAAACAGCTTGAACTCTATCTTCACCAGCTGCTCCACCAGCCACTTGCACTTCCATAGCATTCAGGAAGCCTTCATTAGGAGAAGTACAAGAATTGAAAAGATAGGACTCGTCTTCTGGTGATTCATCCAAAATAGATGAACCACAGCTCAGGTTTGAAAGAGTGCTCTGCAGAGAGGAGGACAGCACATCAACCTTTGATGAGAGGGATGGTGAAGATGGGATTCTTCTAAAAGATTTTGGAGAGTCCCAGCATGGAAGGATTTCAGCACCAATCAACCCATTACAGATATTTGTGTTTGCCAATGTTGAGTTGGCACTTAAGGCAGCCCCAGAAAGGCAGGAGAACGAACGGCCTGCTCTTCGCATTCTAAATCTAGGGATGGATTCGATCCCATCATAAAGGTTGCTGTGAGCTTCTTTACCGTTGCATTTATAACCAAAACTCACTTTGATTTCCTCTTCAGTGCATGACATAGTGTCACTCAACATGACTCCTGTGAAGGGACATCCCATTTATATGAGGATTTTAAAGATAATATAGAAAAGTGTGTATGTAAATGAAGCATCTTGCAAATGAAGTACATATGTTAATTCTACTTCCACAAAAAAAGAGGAATAATACAGAAACGCCATTAATAGGATCAGGCTTACAAGTTAGACCAAACTGGCTTTTAGATCAACCCAACAACACCATTTGTGCTCTTCTTATCAGTGGCCAAACAAAGGGTTTTTATGAAGCACAAGACCATCAACTATGAAGCCATGTAAAATAAGTAAATGGTAAATTGTGCAAGAACAAACATATAAAACAGTGCCAACTGCCAAGTTAAGAACAGTCAATCCTAACATCTAAAGAAGAACTCATCCACCAACTCAAAGCATGTGGTTAATTACGCCAAGGTAAACAAACAAAACAAAAGAATTACTGACTGCCTCCCCGTTCAGAGAAAAACCCTGGTCACTAGAAATCTCCTGATCACAAATTCACAACTTCTCCCTCTCAGACATTCAAGACAGATCATCTCAGAAATCAGCAATAACCCAATTATCCAAATTCAGAAGGTACTGAGTAACAATCAATCAACCCTTTAAAGTACAAATTAACAGAAACAAGATCAGGGATACCCACCTGGAGTTAGAGCTTGATTGAAAGATCTGAGGAAGCCGAAGATCACAAATAGAGCAGACGACAAAGAAGGAGAGGACACGAAAAGGGGGGATGAGAGCGATGACCAGAGAGCAAGACGAGCAAAGAAGAAGTGAAAGAGGGAATCTCAAAGGGAAACATATGAATGAAGGGTGGAGAAATTGTTTGGAAGAAGTGGGGGGAAGAAGGGAAAGAAAGGTTGAGAAATATACAAAGTGAATGGTGGAGGGTCTTTCCGCCTATATATAGCAGAGACGGGCAAGTAAATATATGCAGGCGAGGCGAACCAAATATCGAATACAGTATTGACTAATCAACAAATAAAATCGACCAAATTACTATTTGCTCTGGGCTGGCAAATTTTGTTCCATCTTTATGGTTCGTGGGTCCTTTCTCTGTTGGCAAAGTTTCGATCTTTTTTCACCCAACACAAGATTGATGGTGAGAGAGACTGGAGGGTGAATAGGTGAACCGGATTCGGGTAGATTCGGGTCTTGATTGTCGACCCGGAAAAAAACAGAGGCGTTTCAATGGCGGAGGAGGATTGTGGGGTGAGGGCAGAGTGTTGGGTGGTTTTTGTTTGGGCATTTTGGGGAGCAACAGAATCGGAGATGAATTCTTCTTTTACCTTAAGCCAAGATTTGACCTTTCTTCTGCTAACAGCCTTCTTTCCTGTTTAGATTTTTACTGTGTTTTTTTTTTTTTACAGAACAAACGGGAAACGGCTTTGGATAAAATATAAAGATGACTCTCGTTTGAAATTTTATTTCATTTTAGGATAGTTTTTTTTTTGTTTAAGAAAAATACTTATAATGATATAATTAGTAGTGGACAATGGTATAGATAGTTTAGAGCTTCTAATCCTCTTACACTTGTAAGACGAGATTGGATACCCGCTTCAATGAATTAGCCATAGACAATAACAACGCCAACTATAAATGTTGGAAGCTAAATTGATCTAACCAACCTCCAACCAAACTCTTGTAAAATTTTAACGTTTTAAACATGAATGGAGAGGGGCAAAATCATAGATGAGGACAAGTGAAAATGAATGGAGACTCAAGGACCACGACACTAAATTGAGTACGGAACCGTCCATTGCCATACAAAATAATGGTACACCATTTACCATAGTAATAGTATAACTTTAACTTCCAAGTTGTTGATCTATCAATGATTTTGTGCAAGTCAGAGTTATTTGCCTATGCGCATTATAATTAGTTGCGTCATTAAACTTGACTTTCAACTAATAAATACTGTACTGTTTAGCTAAACTCATCCCCCCTAACTAAGCTATGGCTTTCATAATGTCATTTTCTCAACAAATCCTGTGGGTGGTCATTTTTGACACATTCCACTTGCATCGAGTACATTTTAAAACCTACAATAATAATAAAAGAATTGTTATTATTATTAAGCTAAAATGAATTATGTAAGGGAAATAACCCAACATAGATCATCTATACAAGTGATGTATTAATGGGATTTTGATTTATTTTTTTGTTGGATTATTGTCATACAATAACCTAGATCATCACCCACTAAAATGGGATATTTTATTGTAAGTTAACCTTGATGGTACGATATTGATAAGACTTCATCCCTAAAGTGATATTAGAGCCAATGATTTGTTGTGTGGCCTGTTGCACCCGATTGGAGATGGATTTATTGTCTTTGTTGACAAATGGCCAATCAGAAAAAAAATATAAAAAAAAGCCGGTTACAAAAAAGCTAGATATCGGTGTAAATCAACTCAAGGTGGATTTTCACTGACCTCTGATTTAGATACATCAATTGAACGAAATTTGTCACTTTCCGGGGGAAAAAAACAGATGATTCGTGGCCTTTCATTTTAAGTTCTCTTATACTCCGTAATAAAGAACAATGACGTACGTTCCGTATTTAATATTTATGGTGTAAACAGTTTCATTAAGTATACAGAAACCTAAGTTTAGATTTTACATGTAGATGTAACTTCAGAACAGCGCAGTTTCTATGATCTCTTAGAAATTCATAACCTATTAAGTTGCGAAACCTACAAAAGTCAATGGTCCGTCTTCGGGCATTTAGTCAAAACGGTTAAGCCTCCAAGGGTAGTACCAAGAGGTCATCGGTTCGACTCTCATGGGCAGTGCCCTCAACAAAAAAACAAAAGTCAATGGTCCAAAAAACCGCAAGTTGCAAGAGATCGATCGATTACGGATAGATTAATAAATTTATATGTTTCATTATTATTGTAATTGTCCTTATCAATATAGTACTATATAGAAGTTTAATATATATACATATATATGTATATTGATCGGGAAAGAAATTTTAATATACGAATGGAAGAGTTACATGAACTGATTTTTATTTTTTGAAAGATAAGAAACCAACACTTAGGCTAATATTTTCATCAAAAAAAAAAACTTAGGCTAATAGTAACGGGTACTTTGAGCTTGAACTATGTTTTTTTTGGTCTAATGAAAACTACTCCCTCCGTTTCATAATAAGTGTCGTTTTAGCACTTAAAATTTGTTTCATAATATGTGTCGTTTTAGGTTTTCAAAGTGATTTATTAGGGGTGAATGATGATAATTTTTATTGATATGTGTATTTGTTGACCAAAATTGTTCATTCATTGGCCAAAAAAATGTAATGAGTGGTAAGATTAAGAAAAAGTTGTAAGTTTTAAAGTGAATGATTGCTTTTCTTAAAAACTGTGTTAAGAGCTAAAACGACACTTATTGTGAAACGGAGGGAGTATATATGTATTATGTACCCCCTAAGGGCTTAAGGCCGTTACATTATATATAAAAAAACAGAGTTAATTTGGTGCATGTCCAGCAAACTGTCACTACTAATAAATTAAAGACAAATAGAGAACCATTCAAAAAACATTAAAAAAGGAAAACAATGGATAAATTTACGTGGTTTTAAAATTTTATACGTTATTTGAGGTTTACTTTAACAACACAAATTAAGTATATTTTAAAAAAATCTCATGACGTGTTTGAATGCGAATGCGATGGATGATGATTTTGATGTGTATCGGTTTCGAGTCGAGCCATCTATAATTTAAACAATAATAAGAAAGTGATAGATTTTGGAATTATTGGTTGATAAAGACCTCTTCATTTGTCTGTAATTCAATTTGCAACGCATACCATATCACAATATGATATGGTTATATTATTATTATTATGGTTTCTCTATTATTTCATTTTCAGCAATGCATACGTTGTATAGTATATACGGGGACGGTGTCTCCTCGCTGCAAACAAAGGCCGGTTTTGAATCTAGATTCTACCCAGTTACTTTTGGGCGTTTTATTTTAGAGCTCATAATTAGCAATATTTTATGTGTATAATTATGTAGCAAGTAGGCTTGTTTGTTGTCACGCTTTTTGTTACTGGATTTGCAGTGGACTACGTAAGTTTAATTGGATCCACAACACATTGTCACGCATTTTTGTCACGCTTTTTGCCTGTTATAAGGGAGGCTTTTAAGTATCTTAATGTGACATGTTGTTCACCGAGTTTTATGTCGAGTGTTACCTTTACTGGGGAGAAGTTGAAGGAAGGGGGTGCTTTTTTTTTAGATGAAATTGAAAAGGTGTGATATGTTTTTTTCATCGAGAAGAGATCGATGTATAATGAAACAAATCTAGTAGATCGAGACAGGTCAAAATAATTGATGACTGGGACAAACCATACTATAAATACATACGGAGTACAAAAAAAAAACTCCGAACAAGCAAGCACGAAATCCAACAAACAATCAAAAGCCGACACAAAAATGGATGAGCGAAATACTGAAACCTATTCCAAATCAAAAATCATGAACAAGGGAAAGAATCCTTGGAACCAGACACTACTTCGACCATTCGTGTTGACAAATACTAACAGATTGAAAAGGCCTTAATAAGATTGATTGAAGAGTGGAAGTTTCTATCTTCAAACAACAGCTCATGTTCCCTTTCGTAGTTGGGCCTATAATATATGGGCCACCAATGTTGTGCTGCTGAAGCCCAACTATGGGTGTGTTCGGCTGCAAGGTGCTTATTTTCAATAATAGCTTATTTTTAGCTTATTGTTGTGTTGGAATTTGTTTTTTTTTTTTTTGATCAAGATGTGTGTTGGAATTTGTGCATGTGAGAGGGGGAAATTTCTAGAAAAAAAAAAAAAGTGCTTATTGTTGGCTTATTTTGTGCAACGAACAGACCCTATATTCATCAACCGAAAACAAAGCCGACTCCCCGACTAGTCGCCGTGTATTGTGGTGAGAATTAGGGTAGCCCGAGTACTACTCGGCCTAGCCCAGAGTACCTTTGAACAAAATTCAAATTTGTGGCTTCGTCGCCAGTGAAGATCGAACCGGGAACCTCGGGTTCTCCCCATTGAGGTCTTACCGCTAGACCAAGTGCCCTTTGGCGCAGTACCTAATGTAGTTATTTAGGTGCGCAAATGGGTCGGTCCACCGTTTGATCCTCACTCCACCTGTGGAATTCATATCGAAATCTTCAACCCGAAAAAGAATACCTATCGGAATACATATCAAACACTCCAACTCTGGAGCTAGATATACGTTGATATGAGTTTTTTTTTATTCACGAAAGGCATACATAAACGCCTAGATTAATTATTGTTAGGGATCCAAACAAAGACTATTTAGGTTTCCTTATACTATAAAAAAAATCTAGATTAAAGTTGACAACTAAACAGACATTTATTTCGAACAAAAAAAAAACTAAACAGACATTTAATCATTAGAAGACATAATCAAAATCATACGCCGAATGCCGAAACACACGTAAAATTGTAACATACAGCTAGTTGACCTATTGAACAAACTATTTAACCGTAGCCACCTCTGCTTAGGACGTTACATTCGGTAAATAGTCCGAAAAACGAAGGGCAAAGTAGTAAAAACAGCAAAACGTCCTACTCCATTTATTTCCCTCCCCAACGGCCCAGCCCATCCGCCATTCATCCCCTATCACTCGTCATCATCGCTCCACACGAAACACAGACTCACACACAAACTTCCAGACGGCCAAAGAAATCCGCGATGGCGAGGACGATCCCCGTCGCTTTCACGCTCGCCGCCTCGATCCTAGTCCTCCTCCTCGCTTCGAAACTCGCCGCCGGCGGGATCAGTGAGGCCGGCGGCGAGATCCAGCTGGACTGGATGCTACCGGCGGCGAGCTCGGTCTGCGACGGGACGATCGGGGAGTGCTTACCGGAGGAGGAAGAGGAGATGGTCGGTTCGGAGGAGAACAGGCGCATTTTAGCGTGGAGAGGGAGGTACATTAGCTACGGTGCGCTGAAGCGCAACTTTATCCCCTGCTCCCGCCGCGGTCATTCCTACTACTTCTGCCGCCCCGGCCACGCCGTTAACCCCTACCGCCGTGGCTGCAGCCGTATCACCCGCTGCCGGAGCTTTTAACTCCTTTTCTTTGATCCCATCTTCGCCGGAGACTAGGATGCGCCTCTCTGTTTTACACATTTTTAAGGTATTTTATAAATAAAAAATTGTTATAAAGTTTATCATTATGTTATCGTTCTATATATTTGTGTGGAGTTTTATACGGATATGGGAGTATTTAGTAGTAAATTTTGTAATTTCGGAGGTGTGATTTAGGCATTTTGTGTATGAATTATGATTGATTATTTGATACTCCCTCCGTTTCATAAAATGTGTCATTTTAGCTCTAAAATTTTGTTTCAAAATACATGTCTTTTTACATTTTTGGCATTTACTTTACAGATTTACCCTTATAATCATTAGCAGTTTATTAGTAGTGGTTTTCAATAAAGTAAAAAAGTGAGGTGATTATTAGGGGTATAATAATACATTTAATAGCTTTCTTAATATATGTGCAAATTGCTAAAATGAAACATTCAAAATGAAACAGAGGGAGTATTATATTGGTAAGGACCTATTTTCTACTCCGTAGTATGTTCGTGTGGACTGTTTTGATCACGGACTGCTATGTTGTTACGCATTTTCAGAGCCTTTGTTAAATAAACCATGGAAATTGACGGGTTTTTTTTGTGAACCATTTAAGTTGTGTAAATTGACAGATATGGACTAGTAATTGACAACTGGAGATACACAAACTCCTATGGGTTCATTCATGTTGCCTACTTTTAGTTCATGATTTGTTTGGTATCATCATCAGAGTTTTGGAAATTTCATTTTTCAAAGGTTATATTTTCAGCCTTAATTGGCACTCTTAAGAATAAAAGTAAAATACCAATCTTATAAAAAAAATTCACTTCAAATGCTTTCAAATAATCTTCATCTAGCATAAATGAAAGCTGCATCTTCATCTAGCACAAATAAGTGAAAGCTGTAGTTTCTATTATCATAAAAGAAAGCTGCACTATGCTTTCAATTTGTGTAAACGAAAGCTGTACTTACCATACTGGGCAAGTGCTTTAGGAATTAGGAGCTAACACCCGTTTATTGCTTAAAATGTGTAAGCATAAAAAAAAGCCAGCAAATCATGACCAATCAATGGATGCCTTGGATTTAGCTCCCCACAAATTGCCGTTTGATTGCTTAGGTGCTTTTATCATTAAGAGCATACACTATGGAGGGGATTGTCAATCCTCTCTTCCTTATTTTATCCATTTTTTATTAAAAGAGAGGATCCTCTTGATAGTGGGGTGAAAGATAGGATCCCCTCTTGGAAGAGGAATGGGGTTGATTCCTCTATGGGTAGAGGAATGTGCACATTGACTTTTGTACATTCCTCTCCCTATTCACCCAATCAAAATTTGACATGTGTCTCATCTATCAACTACATTCATTTATTTTCATTACAATTTAACATTAACAAATTACAAATAAAAATATCTTAAAAAAGATATTTTAAAACACAAAAAATAAAAAGAATAATTCTTACAATTTTTTTGTCTATAAATTGAACCTAATATTGCATACTTTTTTCATTTATCATAAGTAATACTGTATATTTTTTTGTATTATCTTAATGTTAATCAATATTTAATTATTAGTAGTAATCAATTTATATTGTCATAAGTAATATATTTTTTTATTGAATGTTAAATTAATTAATTAATTAATTAATCAAAATCAAGTGAATAAATCATAAATTGATAATATGAATATTTGGTAAGATATATGTATAAAAAATTGGAAGAGAGGAAAGGAAATGATCCTCATTGTTGTGGGTGGAAATAGAGGAAGAGGAAGACGAAGAGGAAAGAGTGGGGTAAAATATAGGGTAGGTGAGGTGTCAAAAGGAGGTGAGGAGAGAGAAAGTAAAGAGAGGATTGACAATCCCCTCCATAGTGTATGCTCTAAGCAAGAGATATAAATACAATGCCTTCGGGCATTTAGTCAAGCGGTTAAGCCTCCAAGGGTAGTACCCAGAGGTCACCGGTTCGACTCTCATGGGCAGCGCCCTCAACCAAAAAAAAAAGAGATACAAATACAATTCACTCTTGGCTTTGACAAACAATTGGACCAGGCCAGCAGCACATAGTATTCTGGCTGGGGTCTTAAATACAGAAGATTACTTCAGTCTAATGCACAAGTCTACCTCCAAGCGAGTCTAATAGACTGAGTTAATTGCAACAAAGCACAGACAGTAGAATCAAAATCAAAAGAAGCCTCAGCGAGCTAATAGACCGAGTTAATTGCAACAAAGCAGAGACAGTAGAATCAAAATCAAAAGAAGCCTGAGCGAGCGCATCTGCCACGTTATTGGCCTTTCTTCAGAAAACTGTATCGTCTGCATCTAACCGAAGCTTAGATGCGAATACGAGCACACAGTACAATATAATTGAACACATCGCGGAGAGGTAGCACGAGTGCACGACTATAGTTTCTTGAAATAAAACGTGTAGGTGTTAGTAATGTGAATGTAAGAGAAATTGCCAACTAAAAAGTGCAGACTCAACCGTATCACTTGAATCACTTCACGGGAGGAGTCAGCAAAGTGGCTTCCAATATATCCAAGTAAGCTGCCGCCTAATCAAAACGCCTAGCTTACTTGGGTACTAGGCAATTTTGACAATTGGAAGAGACAGTCATTTGTGCATAACGCCTTACAAAATAGTACAAATCATGTTATTACAAATGATCAGTGAATACAGACTAATACTTTCTGTCAATCCAACCTACTGTATGGTCCGATCCGAGCCAGCTCGTTCACAAGACCATCCAAATCCTTAGCCGAGCTTCCACCGTCTCGAACAGCTGCAAAAGCCTTGTCCTTGAGCTCCCTAGCCCTTTGCTTATGGGGTCCGTCACTGCCCATCGCTCCTCCAATGACCCGGCCTAGCTCATCCGGGTCGGGCACGGTGTCGGGCCCCTCACAAGCCCGAACCCCCACCCCCATGTCCTCCACCAGCAGCCTAGCGTTGACGTACTGGTCAGCCTCCATGGGCCACGCCAGTATCACCACTCCCGCCACCACGCTCTCGAGCACCGAGTTCCACCCGCAGTGGCTCAAAAACCCGCCCGTGGCCCGATGGCCCAGTATCTCCACCTGCGGGGCCCACCCTCTGACCACGTACCCTTTGCCCGCCACCCGCTCTTCAAACCCATCTAAGCCCGACCCGCCACCCCGTACGACCCATACGAACCGGGTCCCGCTTTTCTCCAAGGCTAGGCCCAGAGCCTGCAGCTGAGGCTCGGTCAACCACTTTTGACTCCCGAATGAAACGTACAATACGGATCCGTCTGGGCAATCGTTAAGCCAGCTTAATACCTCGGACTTATCAGCCTCCACATCCGGGTTGACCCGAATCAGGGCCGCCGATTCCTCGAACAAGCTAAGCGGGCCGACACCGTAGACCCGCCCGTTGGCTGATAGCTTCCTGAAGTGCTCAAAGTAGTCGGATTCGAGGCCGCGGAACGAATTGAACACGCAGCCCCAGCTCGACGAGTTCGCGACCAATCCGTCCATGAAAGACCGCGAATCGGGATCGGAATCGTCGTGGAATCTGAAGACGGAAGGCAGCTCCTGCTCGTTGAAAACAGGGGAGCCAGGCAGATCGGCGAATTGGACGGACTCGAGCGACTTGAATCCGGCGACGTCGGAGAAGAGGAGGGCGACGACTAAGGAGAGGAAGGCCCCGGAGGAGAAGAAGGCGATCCTGGGGATCCCGAGCTGCTGGGCAAGATGGTGGGTCCAGCCGAGGAAGAAATCGGAGAGGATGGCGGACGGAGGAGAAGGGTGGGAGCGGAACCAGTCGGCGATTGGGGCGGCGAGGGCGCGGAGGGCGGCGGCCATTGGGCGGTTGCCGCGGTTTCCGACGTCTCGGATGTGTTCGACGCCGGCGGGGAGGTTGGGGTGGGAAGGGAAGGGGAGGGTTAGGGTTTCGATGGAGGGGTGGGCGGTGAGAATCGGGGATAAAATGGGGAGGTTCTTGGGGGTCACTAGAATGGTGATTCTGAGGCCACGAGTGGCGAGCAGATTTGTGAGGTCGAGGAGCGGGACCATGTGGCCTTGTGCTGGGTGCGGGAATACCAGGATGTGGGTGGCGTCGTTGGTGGACATGGCGAAGGAGATACCAGGCCGGATTTCTTTGTTTTTTTGTTCCGTTTGAAATTTTTTTTCGATCTGATTTTGTTCCGTTTGATGAATGGCGTGAATATCATGCAAGAACGTGGTAGGTAATATAGGAAGTAGGAATTGGGAGGGTCACCAACAATGGGCCTGTGCAGTATCCGATCGGGAGGTAGATTGTCTATGACTAATCAAACTGGACGAGAGTTAAAATTTATATACATAGGAAGTAGGGCCAAAATACATTTTTTTTTTGTAGAAAAGGGCCAAAATACATTAAATGCATAGTGTAGGACTGTAAGAGTTTGGGCACTCGCACAATAGAATGCATTAACTTACTGACCTCCTGTCCTGCCAAACCAAGTTCATCAAAAGTAGTCCCGTTCAACCGGTCAGGATGGGACTAGAGTGGATCATAGTTCATGATCGCATTCTGGATTGATGTACTGTAAATTTTATAACATTCGTATTGTGGATCGGACTAGACGGAATCAATACGGTCCGGTTTTATTATGGTTGGACAATAAAGACCGCCTTACACATTTGATATGAATCATGATGTTTACTATTTTTATGTTAAAAAATGGTTAAACTACTATCTTCCCTTGTTTTACAACGTAATTATACCGTAATTACTGATGTGGGGTTAAAGCCGTTGGGTGCCCGATATTCAACAAACAACAACTTAGACATGGAAAGAAGGGACAATGGTCAGAAATGGAGAAACAAGACACAAAGAGGAAGAACAAAAAGGAGATAAGAACAGATTCAAGAGCATATAAAAGGATAGATGAAGATCAACAACACAAGACAACAAATAGACCCTTGACTCAAATGGACAAGAACCTAGATGAATTGTTGTGCTACCAAACATCGATAGAAAGATAAGATCAACCAATCGAAACAACAAGAAGACCCCTATTGATCTAGCAATAAGAACCCAATTGAATGATCGAAGGACTAGCCTTGTACAATCCCACACAATCAAGGACAGATCCTTGAAACACGAGAAGGATGCTGGTGGATACTGCACCAAACTTAGATGACGTTGACATAATCCAAGTCAAACCAAGCTGCAAGAACACCAAAGGTTCCGAAAGCTTAAAGCTCTCAACTCTCTCTTAAGGAGAAATCACCTTTACACACTTGCAAATATGAGTTGTCTACTAAACACAAAAGGGATGACAAATATTTATATGAGTTCTCCAAAATACTTGAAAGAAAAATAATACTCCTTCCGTTTCATAATAAGTGTCGTTTTAACACTTAAAAGTTGTTTCATAATATGTGTCGTTTTAGGTTTTCAAAGTGATTTATTAGGGGTGAATGATGATAATTTTTATTGGAATGTGTATTTGTTGACTAAAGTTGTTCATTCATTGGCCAAAAAAATGTAATGAGTGGTAAGATTAAGAAAAAGTTGTAAGTTTTAAAGTGAATGATTGCTTTTCTTAAAAACTGTGTTAAGAGCTAAAACGACACTTATTGTGAAACGGAGGGAGTACTAAATAATCTTTTTAGACTAAGGACGGGCAAGGCCCAAAACAAGTAATGTAGAGGCCATGCTTTCAAAAGGATGTTCGGGAGAGGCCGCTTAGCAATCGGCGCACATGGGCGGACGTGGAGCGTTTGTGACACCAATAAGACATATTGTTTTTGGCGATGGTTCCTTGATGTGTGCAACCTCCTTGGCCATGATGTACCCGATGAAACCATGCATCTCTCTTTTTAACTTCTTTGCTCAAGCTTGGGTAAGTGGTCCATCGAAGAGTGTAGGCACACCTAAGGGTGGCAGCCTAGGTAGTCCCTCGTCAATTACAACATAATAAGGTGATAAATTATTAGTGTCTTTATAAATAGAGAAATTTGCACTAAACCACCCGTTAAATAGGTGAATTTACACTTAACCACCCGTTATACAAAAATTTGTTTTAAACCACCAAAAACTTTAATTCCGTTAACAAATAGCCACCCATGGCGTTATTCCGTCAAAAATGCCGTTAGATCGTGGTCAAATTACTACTTTACCCTCAAATTTCATTTTCTTCTCTATTCTATTTTTCAATCAAACAAGACAATTGAAATTTTTTCCCCCAAATCACAAATCGAAGAGAAGGGATGGTGGTGGTGGCCACTTCCGTCATCGACAAGGACGTCATGTGACTCAAATCCGGGACTGGAAAATGGATGGTGGTGGTGGCCATCTTCGTTATCAGCCCAACAGATCTGGAACGAAGGGACTCAGATCCGGTGGTGCCCGTCTTCATCGGCGACGAATCTAGGCTGGATCTGGGAGGAGCACGGACGAACGACGTCGGTATAGGGCTAGAAAGGCACCAGCAGAGGCGGAACCGATTTGCATGCGGCGGACGGTGCCTGATTCTGTCAAGATTCAACCCTCTGACCACCTTCGCGAACGCCGTTCACAAATTTCCGCCTCTCAATCGCTAGGATTTACAATTGTTGTATGCAATGTTTAATTTATGATGTTCTTTTTCCTGTGGTTAAGAGTATGCTCTCAATCTCGAGTTGGAAAACAATGGTCAACCAACTCCCAGATTTGTAATTCCTTAGCTTGGAAGGGCAAAATTATTTAATACAATTTGTACTTTTGCCTCTGGTTCATGTTTTAATTTGATTGTAATTGACTGATAATTATCTCCGATTTAGCTGTTGAATAAGAGGATAAAGAGGAGTGATGTGAAGATGAGGATGAAGAAGAGGGTTGATTTTTTGAGGGCAAAATGGTCAAATCACTGGATTTAACGGATTTTTTGACTGAATAACGTCATGGGTGGCTATTTGTTAACGGAATTAAAGTTTTGGGTGGTTTAAAACAAATTTTTGTATAACGGGTGATTAAGTGTAAATTCGCCTATTTAACGGGTGGTTTAGTGCAAATTTCTCTTATAAATATAAACATTAAACTAACTTTTCATATATGATTTTAAGGGTAAATTACACCATTGTGCCCAACATTTTATACGTTTTCAAATAAATTCTTAACCTTTAATTTTTTTAATCTTAATCTCCAACCTATCATATCTTACACCATTAGTTTTTTTGTTAAAATCTTCGTTCAAAATAACGTAACTTGCCTTAATTTTACAACTAATTTATTCGTTCTTCACGGACCCGGAGACTGAGAAGTGACTACTGAGAACTACCGGCTTGGCGCTCTCTCCTCATTACAATGGCGGCCTCGCCCGCTATCGCCGCTTCCCTTTTGCCTAAGGCCGCCACCGCCAGAACACTGAACGTACGGTCCTCCGTAGGCGCCGTTCCCCCACCACCACTTCCGAGGCTAACCAGGAGGAGGAACTATCTACGGAGAAAGCTTCTCAAAACCCTAACTAAACCCTCTCCTGAAACCCTAACCCTTCCACAGGCGCCAGCTGAGCAACGCGAAATTGGCGTCCGAGAGCTCGAATTCCCAGCCCCGCCGGAGCCAATTGCTCGAGAATCGGAGAATACGGCTGCGGAGAGGCCTGGTTTTGATGCTCTTGAAGAGTCTGAGGCTGTAAAGGGGCCTGAGTTCGTTGAGGTTAGTGTTCCGGAGGGTTCGGGCGTTGTGGAGGCTTCGCCTTCAGGTTTAGGTTGGGTTTCTGCTCGTAGTTTTGTTAGATTGGGTGCGTTTTTTGTTGGGGTTTTTATACTTCAAGCAATTGTTAGATTGTTAGTTGTGGACTCGGCTGATTCTAGTGATAAACGTAGGAGACGGAGGACTGATAGGGAGGAAGTGGGGATTAATGGTGAAGTCAATACCTTTAGGGAAAAAATTGAGATGAAAAATGGGACCCTTTTGCATGTCAACGAGGCGGAACTGGAAGCAAAGATTGCTGAGATTAGGATGATGGCAATGGAGGCGAAAGAGCGCGAGATGAAGAACTCGGGAGATAGTTATTTGGGTTCGGATGATGATGATGGTGATGAAGAAGATGATGGGGTTGAGGATGATGTTCCTAGGCCTAAAAGTGGAATTGAGAGGGAGATTGATGGTAGGCTGACTCGGGTGAGAAGAGGTTTGAATACTGTGAGGGAGAATTCGCAGGGGATAAATGTGAATTTCGTGAACAAACCCAAACCGGATGAAGGGGAGAAGGGGAAAATGAATGTATTGGGTGAAAAGGGAGAAGATAAGACGTTGATGTTTGAGAAGAAGTATAAATTCAGAAATGGAGATAGTAGCCCGCCAAGGGAGAAGCCGAAAGGTTTTCAAGGTTCTGATCGGATAGGTAGGAATGGAAGTGTTAGTGGAAAGGCTAATGGATTTTCCAGAGCGGACATGCAAAGCACGAAAGCAGCTGAGGCTTCAGCTCAGTTTCAAGCTCCAAAGGAAGTAACAGCAGATGAAAGCTTGCCAATGGATATGAAGAAGGATATTCAGGCGAATGTTGAACAAAATAAAGGTAACATACAAAATGTGAAGAGAATGTGAGAATTGTAGTTAGCTAAAATGCGTGCTGATTTTTCATTTCTACCAAACTACATGTGAAAAAATGCCATCTTTCTGATTTATAATCTTTAGGTAATGTCCAGGAATCTACTCCTGAGCCGATTGTTGACAAGGCAACTCGGCCAAGAATGTCGGGAAAGTTAGACCCTCAAAACATTGGGATAGAAGGTGGGAAGCCAAAAACATCTAGGAAGCATGCTGTGCCACTGCCCAATGACAGATCAAAAGGTAGAAGAGTTGGAAGCACACCATCTAGCAACAGAGGTGACAGTAAGAAAACTGGTGCTGGTTCTGAACTCTGGTGGTTGAATCTTCCTTACCTTTTTGTAAGTTGGAGCTGGAATGCTATTTATATTTTTGTTGAACACCTTTTTTTAGCATGTGTTCAAGATTACTTCTATCAGGGAGTTATATTATGCTCTTGAAAAAGTTACTGATAATTCATTTTAACCGCAGTAGTGACATTTTGGTTCCTAGATTGTGGAATATAAGCAGCAAAGTTCTGATGTTTGGTATTACTATAGAGAATCAGAGAAACCGAAAGACAAAATCTTTCAGTCTTGTTGCTGTAGTAATTGAATAACTCCCCCTTTGTGGGCTGCTATATCTTCTATTTATTTGGTTTGATTCCTTTGAAAGCCAGTGATTTTATGCTAAATGCAGTTCTTAGAAAACAAAGCTAGGAAACTGGTTTACAATTCCCTTGATATTAAGCATGCTTATTTTTGAAGTTATCTGGCTTAATTGGCTCTAGATCTACAAATTTGTAATACTCTGGATGATATACTAGCATGTTCTAAATGTATTTAATCCGTTACATTTCCTGGTTATTTTGTTCACTTCAGGCCATTGCAATGCAGCAGGCTGATGCTTATGGAGACGAGGGAGGGCGAGGATTTTATTCCTTGGAAGCTATATCTGATGATCCGACTCAAACACAGGCATCGTATACTGTCCTTTTTCAGGACCGTGGTGATGCACATAATTTTAGTCATATCCTAGAATCATATTTCGAGGAATTAGAAGATGTTAGCATTTCTGTCATTCCCCTACCAATCAAGGCAAGGCCTTTCATCCTCTTCTACTCACTCTGAGCTTCATATCATTTGGTATGTACCTGAGCCTTGTATACACCCTCATTTTATGTGCAGGAACTAAACGCTGCCGTGAAATCACAGACCAAGAAGGTTATCGTCGTTAGAAAGGGGCAGCTTCGGCTATACGCCGGCCAACCACTAGACGAGGTCGAGACGGCTTTGTGATCTTTGGTAGAATGAGCTTGCAAGAAAGGCTCAATGTTTCCCTGTAGATCCTGTAACTCCAAATTCATCAGAAAATTTGGCTACTACGGAATATGTATTTTCAATATTTTGGATTTGCAGCTTTGCAAGAAGTGTCGGTTATAGTGAATTACAGTATAATATGGCTTGGCACAATTAATGAAAAACCGAAAAAAATTATTGTCACCATCCAAACTTATTTTTCTAGAAAATATTTTTTCTTAAAAAATTGCAATTTCAACGAACGACAGTTTTTATTTCCGATTGGACGCTTTGATTGTTCGGTGAAGCCGATAGCGCCTTTCGAGTAGCGACTTGTGAAAACGCAGCTTTTAAATCCCACAAAACGCAGCGTCCAATTGAACACAGAGGCTTTGCACATTCTCTGCAAGTGCGATGGCCGAGACCAACGAACAGCTTCACTGATCACCTCTTTCTCCCCAAATATGGAGCAACCACCGCCTCCGCCGATCCCTCCGCCAGTCCACCACCACCACCATCAATATCGTAACCAATCTCCAAACCACCACCCTTGCAATCATCTCAAGATGGCGATGCCTCCACTTCCGCTTTCATCATCGCAGGGCTCCGATAACGACCGTAGCAGCGGCGAATTGCGCGCTCTCAATTGTAATCTCACCTCCCTCTGTGACCACATCCAATTGGAAGGATTCAGCAATGGATCGTTCTCCGACGTTGTTGTTCAAGCAATGGGCTCCACTTACAATCTCCATCGCCTTATTCTGTCCCGGAGCTCTTACTTTAGGTTTGGCACTCTTTTGATTTTTGTTTTCGAAATCGATGTCTTGATTTTAGTTCGGAGTTTTGCTAATTGTAGGTTTTTAAATTGTGTATGGTGGAGCAGTTAGGGTTTGTTTATTGTTCTGTGTGTCTTCTTTGCTATGAGTTGATGAAATCGGTAGGTAGCTTACATAATTTTTTTTGAATTGTCCTTTCTTAAGTACCAAATCCCTTGGGACTATGGCTCTGATTGCGTTGCTGTTAATGATCTTTCGAATATCTTGTTGTTTGGTCAGTGGAGAGTGAATTTTCTCCTGGATTCTAAATTCTGATGATCTGCTCTCTTGGTGTTTGCAATCTAGTTTGGATGAATGTGTATATAGGCTACTCATGCTTGTTTTGTGGAATTGTAAAATGCAAAACAACACTTGAGTACTTGATTAACAATGCCGAGAGTGAGTTGAGCAACTCAAGGAAAAAGAGAAGAGAGTCCGTATTCTTCAAGTTTAACTTAAGGTATCTTTTGTTGAAGACCATTGCTGCACTCTGATGCAAGTATTATTCAGGAACATGCTTCATGGTCCCTGGAAAGAAGCTACTGCTCCAGTTGTGACATTGCAGTTAGATGATAAAAATGTCAATGAAGAGGCAATTGCACTTGCCTTAGCATATCTTTATGGACATCATCCAAAGCTAAATGATAGTAATGCATTTAGAGTCCTTGCTGCTGCTTCCTTTCTTGATCTCCAGGTATTTTTCTCCTTGGAGCACGGTAATCCTTTTTTGTTCAGTAATAGAGCATATGTAATTGCGGCCTTCAAATTCTATTTTATTTTTTTTTAAGTTGTGGCCTTTTTTCATTTATGCATAGCACAAAGTGATAATTAGTTGAACTTATGCTTGCAGGATTTATGTGCAATCTGTACTGATTTTATTGTTTCCGAACTGTGGACTTCAAATTTCTTGACGTATCAGGTTTGGTATTCTAGCTGTCATGAGAGATTTGAAATTTGATTCTGTAAAGTGTGTTATAATTTTAATGGAACATTGGTGGCAGGTGTTTGCGGAGAACCAAGACTATGGTATTCATGGTGAGCGTGTTAGAAGTGCTTGCTGGGGATACCTTTGTCAGAGTGGTTCTGTGGAGTTGAGAGAGGTAAGAAGTTCAGATCCAGGAGAATCCATTAGTTCTATAGTGTGGTATTGTGATTCTAACACTTTGCAATTGAAAGTAGGTGCTCCCAAAACTTTCCTCTTACACTTTGCATGCACTGCTTACCTCAAATGAGCTGTGGGTACCTAGTGAGGAGAAACGGTAACAGCATTTTGCATCTACTTTCTGCTTATCTTTTTTTACTAGTTACTTGTGTGGTTGCTAACACTTCTTTTGGAAAAGGTTTGAATTGGCACTGGACACACTTCTCAAGAAAGCAAGGGATGAACACCATGAGAAAGGCAGCCTCAATGCGGAGGCAGGAACAGTTAACAATCAAGTATCTGATGCAAAAGGAAAGAATCCAATTGGCAGTAATGACTGCAATAGTCTGGACTCTGGTATAGGACATGTAAGTTCAACGATGATTTTGTTCGGCATAGTAGGTTTCCTGTTTACATAAATTCTTGTTGTATTGTATTCTGTTGTTAACTTTCAGGTGTTTATAATGCTAAACAGGCTCAGCATGCTGCACAACATAATGTGGATCCAAAATACCCCAGAATGGACCAACCTTCATTAATGAATAACCCATTTTCTGATAATGAAAGGAGTAGGTCTCCATATACTTATGTTGAAATGCCAGTTAATTTTCAAGCTAGTGGGCAGGGATGTGATGGAATGCCTGTGGAAGGGCCATCTGAAGAAAGCTTGTGTTACCAATTTAATAACAATAATTGGCTATCTGAGAGTGATTTGCAGAACAACTCATCATCAAATTCATCATGTAACCTTATCATGCCAAATGAATGGAGTGGCTATGACATGCATCTATCATGGGGTGGAAGGGTTGTTGGGAAGAGACAAACAAAGGGTTACATGAAAGATTTTGGGGCAAGAGATGAGGAGTTTGATACTTTCAACACTATTTTTGAAGGGGGCTCACTTTTATACTGCAATATGTCATTCGAAGCACTTCTAAATGTGCGAAAGCAACTTGAAGAATTGGGTTTTCCATGCAAAGCTGTAAATGATGGTCTATGGTTGCAGGTTTGAATCTAAATCTCTTAATCTTGACACGTTACCTGTTTACGGATTCAAATTGTTGATAATGCACTAAGAACAGCTGATTTTGGCACAATGTTTTCTGGTTAAATTTGATACCATGGTGGCTTTGTTAGTCAAACTGAAGTTAGCTTTAATGTCTAATAATATGATACCTGAGGTGGCTTGCTAAGCCCATTATGGGTGTAAACATGTCTAAATTTTACTTGCTGCTTAGCAATCTGAAAAGTACAATCTATATGTAGATTAATCACCGGAATTTGCACCATGAAGCTTAATCCTATTTGCTGAAATTTGGGAAGTTTTTCTATTCACTTCAACTTGTGATTAAGTTGCTGTACCTAACTATTGTTTACTAAACTTGCAATTTGTTCACAATGGCTTCTTGTTTGAAGTATAGGCTGTAAACGAATTCTTCGATACTCATGCTCACCAGTGATCCGGACTTTATAACATGGTTACTGCTTTTGCATACATTCAAGTGGATATTTTTATACTTAAGACGGAAAATGTCAATATCTTGCTCTTTTAACTCTATAATAGAATAGGTTTTGTATCAACCTTTTTTTTTTCTTCTATATGCTCCTGTTGTCAACTACTTTACTGTCATTTTGCAGATGCTTTTAAATCAGCGAGTGCAAGAACTAGCAGCTGAAACATGCAAAAACTGCTGTCTCGTGGGCATGGCATGCGCATGCAGGCTGGCCTTTGCATATTCACATGGAGGGACAGCCAGCAATTACTATGTGCAGGCACCGGATCAGCAGTTTCCACCTGCTAACTTGTACGAGGCAGATTCTGCAGCAGGTGCAGGAAATGGTATGTTTAGACCAGTGAGAGTGCATGTAAGGGGGTCCAATGATGGGCTTGCTGGCATCGGGCGTGGTGCCACCTTAGTTCCCGCAAATGCTTGGCCACCTACACGATATGTATATTCACGTGTACCTGTGGGTAATAGAAATGGACAGCAATCATTGGCCAATGATGATCAAGTTGCTGGACCTAATCAAAATGGTGACCTGGCTGGAGATGGATTGACAGTTTTGGTTGGACTAAGCGAAGCAGGAGGAAGGAATGCACCAGTTGCTCATTTAGGACAAACAAGCAGGGGTTCAGAGATGGATGCTCAGACTAGCTCGGTTGGAACCCCTGTTGCTGGGCTAAACGGTGGTATTGCTGATACAGCCGAGTCATCTGATAATGATTCTGAATTCCCGTGGGAGAGTTCTGACAATGCCTCTATATCTCTAGATCTTAAAACACCTTTGAGTCACTTCCCACCATTTCGCTTTGGGTTAGTTATTCCTTGATCTTGCTCTGGATTGATGCCCGCAAATTTGTGTTTGGATGCTGGAGGTTATGGCCTTCCACATAATTTTTAAACCGTCTAGGTTGAGAGTCTGTAGTTTGAATTCAATTTGAAATAATATATACTGTTCCTCCCCATTTTTTGGCCTCTTCCTCAAGTTGAGAACCTCCTTTTCCTTGTTCTGTTTTTCTTTCCCCCCTTTTCTGTAGATGAGTGTCTGCTCATCTGAGTTCTGTATGATAATCTTACCTACTTTTCTGCCTTCTATGTTTTCAGTTTTCAGTTTGAGTTTGTTTTCAGTTATTAAATGTTACATGTCTTCCTATTTGTTCCGGCCTACAGTCACAAATTAAGGAACCTCCTGGTTTTCTTAACAGGGTTGAATTTGAAGATGTGCACAGGCTCACTGATGGTCAAGTTAAGCACTCACCTGAAGCTTTTTATGCTGGTTCTTTGTGGAAGGTATATTATTTTATTTTTTTATCTCCTGTGACATCCAAATTTTCGGGGTATAGAAACCTTTCGTTTCCATTCTCTTAATTATTCAGACTAGATAACCGTGTTTGTTTTATCTGATAACAGGTCAGTGTGCAAGCTTTTAGTGATGAAGATCCTCAGGGACGTAGAACTCTAGGTAACTTCTTGACTTGAAAGATTATTATGATGCCCGGCTTTCTATTTGTTAGAGATTAACTACTGTAACTTTCTTTACTTTCTACGCACATCTTCAGGGTTATTTATTCACCGTCGGAAGGCAGAAATAAATGATCCTCTTAGGAAGGTTTGCGATTTTCATAGTCTTATCTATTTCTTATTCATTATTACCTAATTTAGAAGGATTAACTTTGTGCTCTTCTGTTTGCTTCTTTCCTGTAGGTACACATATACATGGATTCCCGAGAAAAAGTCACGGCTCGTTATCAGGTAGAATTCTCATTATCTTTTAGCATTACCAGGTACAACAATTCTTATGATTGCTGAGGTAGCTTGCTTTGATATGGTGACTTGTCAGCTGATATGCCCGTCCAAGCGAGAAGTAATGGTGTTTGGAAGCTTTAAACAGCCAGGTACCCTTCTACCGAAAGCTCCAAAAGGTTGGGGGTGGCGTAGTGCTCTGTTATTTGACGAATTGCCTGATCTTCTTCAAAGTGGTTGCTTGAGGGTTTCTGCAGTGGTGCAGCTTGTGTAATATTATTCATGCCCACTTGTTGATTCAGAATTACCAACTAACACCTATACTGGTTTTTACCAAGTTCCTGGCTCAAACTAGGACTAGTTTATATATATGGGCTTGATGATAGTTCATGTATTTTTGGGGCTTGATGAACGCATAAGGCTATAATAAAACGATAATGATGCAAATAAATTTACAACTATCTATTTTCAACAATAAGCTTCATCATATTGTTCTCTCGTTACAATGAGCTTCATGTATTGGGGCATTTTGTAACCGGCTTTATCTTGGTAACGAGATTAATAGTATAATATAATTCAGAAAGATTTCAATGAATCGTTTTGAGTCGCTTTCCCAAACTATTACCAAACTTATCTAATGGCCAGCCAAATATTTCTTTTGTATTAAGAGATTTATAACAACATCAAAAAAGTATCCGTTATTTAACGTTGAATGGCCATATCATCGTTAATGCTGTGAAATCATCGATATTAGTACTTGCGCCAAATAATACCCTAATGCGGCCAGAAAATGCAAGAAACATAACCAACACAGCACATCTCATAAATGTAGAAAGGTAAAAGAGTACAGTCTGAGCTTGTAAATTAAGCAAAACTCTTGAGGTCAAAACATAAAGGTAAAAAAAGGGCCATCAAATTTCAAACCACAGCAAACTTAAATTACGAAAAGACAATAATGGCTTCCCACTGTCTAACACTTGACCTCCTTCAGACCATGAGCAAAGTACAAAAATGTAGGATCAGCTGCACCATCCTTGTAGTATGCAAACACCACACTGGAATCATCAGCCATGCCCTCACCGACAAAGCTGCAAACAGTGCACACAACCATTAAGAAATTATATACTTCATCAATTGTACATAATTATGGAAAGTCCATGCTGAAAGATCACTTACAATTGAAGGTCCTTGAGTTTGGAAAGCAGATATTTGGTAGCTGACTGAATGTTGTCCATGAATAGCTTCTTGCTCTCTCCATCCAGCTTGGGCTCCAACAATTTGATGTACTTCTTCACATATGCAACAAACAGCTTCTTGTCATATGGAGGTTGTTCCTGAAATTTTCAACAAAAAGACAGAGCACCAATTTAGGCCTGATAATTACAACAAGAGCAGATATATGGTAAACAATTGATCTTATTATTTTACCTGGAGTCTGAAGGTGTCAACAATGTCGACGACCTTGACAACTTGGTCATCAACACCTTCATCCTCGCCATCGCCCTCAGCAGATGGGTTGGCACCGATGTCTACATCGACACCCCCTTTAGCAACCCACTGCAACAAGAACACAAGTACAATCAATAAACAAAAAATCTAATTGAGAAAGAATACAGTTCTTAACGCCAATTACAGATCAGTACTAGACAGAAGATAGATTGGATTTGCATAAGAAACTAACCTTCCCTTCAACCTCCCACAAAACACCATTCTCGATCTCCTTGTATGGAAAGGAATCCGAGAGCAATTCATCACCTGAAACAGACAAAAATTACACGTTAACACAAACAAATCTCAAAGAACACAGAGATCACAAATCATGATGGAGCGAAGCAGAAAGATAAGATGATTTCAATGGCAGAGAAAATCAATTCTAGAAACAATTGAGGAAACAGACTATGTAAAAAGCAGCCAGATTGGATGAAACATGATCAAAGCCAAGGACCAAACCAATGATAGAACAATAAAAATCGAATCTTTTCAGCAAATATGAATTGAAAGACATGGAAGCTTGTTCAGAAAGACTGAAGTAAAATCAACTATCTAAAGCTCTTACCAGATCTAAAATTCAAGTTCTTAAGAAGCCATAACCACGGTCAACGAATATTGAATCACAAGTACGCATCAGATCAGCACGACGAACTAATCGATTAAAAAACAAGCTCGGTAGAGCAAGACGAGTAATTTGGATTGGAGATCTAAATTGAGTAGCCAGGTAGCGTCATAGCTATCTACTAGAAATTCATTCGGACGCTAGAGATCCTACACGAAAGAGAGATAGCATCGAAGAATTTAGGCTCTGAGATGAGAATTACCAGTGATCAGATCTTGGTAGACCAACATGGTTGAACCGCTCTGAAACTAATAAGATCCAAGGAGACGAGAGGAGGCGGAAAAGCGAGCGAAGGCAAGAGAGGGTTTGCTAAGGGTTGAGATACGGCTTATATAGACTAGGGTTACGGCCTTGCGCAGACCACAACCGATAGGAAAAAGAATATTCTATCTTTTATTTTTTGTAACCTTTTGGTGTGATTTTTTTTTGGATATCTATATCTATATCTATGTATATATAATCTATCAAGATAATGTTTTGTTTCAAATAGTAAGAGGTTTATATTCCATCCTTTTATAATAAGATTTTAAGCATATATTTATAGTGTATAAGAAATATAATAGCATTATCTTTTATCATGTTTTTTTAGATAAATCTTTATCTTTATGATATAAACTTGTAAATAAGATATTAAATTAATCAAATATTTTTTATTTTAAAATTTAAACAAATCAAAATATTATTTTAAAATAAAATTTTCACATATTCCACCGAACACTAAAAATATTTTTTCATATCAAAATATTAATAATATTAAAAAGCATTTTTTCGACAATTTAATTTACATTAAAAAAACGTTATTTTGTTTTTTGAAACATAAAAAAACGTTATTAGTAGCTAGTTCCACGTAGTTATTGAATTTTGTGATTATCTAGCTATTTTGTTAACAATGTAAAAAAAACATATTTATCCTACCAAAATATAAAGCAAAATCAAAAACAAAATATAAGTCTTGTTACTCTTGTAGTCTTGTAGCCAAAAAAAGCGGAATCATATGTTATCCAAGGTGAAGCTTTTATACTTTGTTATGCAAAAGCCACTCAATCATCTATATCACCATATATTTTTCCTAACTTGGTGCAAATGATAACCTTTTCTAACATGCCCTAGAGAACCTTGCACTTGAACCGTGAGTTTATTTTGGTTTCATGCTCTTGATGTCCGCGTTTTTAGGTAGATTTTTAGGGTCTAGATAGGTTAGTTTGAGTTGTGTTTTGTAGTTGAGTCTTGTGTTTTTGAGTCTTTTTGCATGAGTTTTCGTATTTCCTTGAGATTCGGAAACTACGCGCTTTTGTGTCGTTTTGTAGGAGTATTGAAGCTTGAGGACGAGTTTGGAGTGAAGCTAGGAGAGGATGGACGAGCTAGGAGGAAGATTCAAGTGGAAGAGCCAAGGAGAGGAACTAAAGAGGAGCTAAGTCAAGAAGAGAAGTGAAGAAATCGACCCCAAGATCGAGCCCAAGGTGGTCGACCTCGAGCCACTTGACCAAACTTGGAATGCAAGGAACAAAAGCACTCAGGATCGACCTTGAAGGGGTCGATATCGACCCTAGGAGGGTCGAACACGCGTGACCGAACTTCCTTTTATCCGGATTACTTGTGCAAGTTTCCTAGTTTGTATTTTAGGAAGGTGTTTTGTTTGTGTTTCCTAGTTAGATTAGGACTCCTTTTTGTCTATAAAAGGAGGTTGAACCTATAGTTTTTATTGATGCTATGCTTTTTGGATGCTTTGATTCAATCAAGACTTGGAGAATTGGGAGAAGACTTGGAGAACAAGTTTGAACCTTTGTGTAAGATTGATCTTTTGCTTAATTTGAATTTGAGTTTGGTTTTGATCATGTCTTCTTCTTCTTCTTCCTTGTCTCTCTTTGCTATGTGTGAGTAGTCCTCTTAAGTTCTAGGGTTGGGCAAAAACCCAACACAATCATGCATGTTTAAAACTTGAATTCATGACTTAAATGTTTAAAGATCATATCTAACCTATCTTGTGCTTAATCCTTGGTGAAAATTGAGGCATGTCTTGTAATTAACCCTAGCGAAAGTGAAAAGTTAGTTGCTTGATTATATCTAATAGGATTATTTGCGAAAGTTGATATTCCTAGGTTGAAGGATAGGTAGAAAGTTGTTTAATTTGCGAAAGTTGATTGAATAACTTGAATCGTTTGCGAAAGTTAACTTTTCTATGATCTAGATGGCATGATAGTTGTGAATTCTTGTTGAAAAGCATGTATGGTTGTTGTTGTGGTAGCCCTAGCCCTAGGATTTGCCTTTTATATTGATTGAAATTCGTGTCTTTTGCCTTGATCCCGACTCCCTCCGTCGTGTTCGAGTTGTTGTTTGTGTTCTCTCGTGTGTTCGTGTGTGATTGATCTCAGGTTCGACCCTATAAGGGTCGAGATCGACCATCCTCTGGTCGATCCTGACTCTGTTTGTTTGCGTTTCTTTTGCTCTTTCGTAGTTATCGATTAAACTTAGCACTACTCTCACTCCCGTGGACGATCCTGACTTCGCTATACTCAGCGGGGTCTTGACTAAAAATTTATTTGTTCAAGAAACCCTTCAACAAATTGGCGCCGTTGCCGGGAAGTGTGCAATAGTGCCGAGTTTAGTTGATATTTGGGTTTGGGAATAGCCCATACCCCTTGTGTGTTACTGATTCGTTTTCTTGTGTTTGTGATCGCAGGTGTATGCCCTCTAGTTCACGAAGGAAAATCGACTATTTTCCCTTTGATCCTGAAATAGAGAGAACCCTTCATCGCAGGCTACGAGAACGACGAGCAATGGCCGACGCTGAGGCTCTTGCTCAACAGATGGAACAACTCCGTGCTCAGATGGAGCGCATGCAAATGGAGCGTGCTGCTCAAGATGCTGCTTTGCATCGAGAGAGAGAGGCTGCTGCCCGTCTCCAACAACAACTAGATGCTATTCCAAGGAACGCTAAGCAATACATGCATCCGGAGCTTAGAGTTCCTGAGTCCGCTATAGTGCTCCCGGCGATTGAGCGTGCCTTTGAGATCAAGTCCTACTTCATCACTCTCATCAAGAGGTCTCAATATGAAGGCAAGACATCCGAATGCCCTATGGAGCACATCAAAAACTTCACCGCCCTTTGTGACACCATCGCCGCCGATGGCGTGTCACTTGAATATGTGCTCCTCAAGGCGTTCAAGTGGTCTCTAACAGGGAAGGCACTTCATTGGCTCGAAAGTCTACCCGCCAGGTCCATCACTACATGGAAGGCTTTGCACAATTTGTTCATGACGAAGTTCTTTCCACCGGCCAAGACTACCGAGCTAAGGAAGCGCATCACTTCTTATCATCAACTGCCTAACGAGACTTTTGTTGAGACTTGGGAGAGATTCAAGGAGCTTCTTCGGCAATGTCCTACTCATGGACAACCTCCTTATGTTCTTCAAGAGATATTCTTCCAAGGGATCAACGCTACCACAAAGGACCGCATCAATCTTCACACCGATTGCGGTTTTATTGAGATGGATCCCGATGAGGCATGGGCTCTATTGGACAAACTCACCAACTATGATGCCATGTATGGGACCCAACAACCCATCCGGATTCAATCAAAGAAGCTTTATGATCCGAATAATGAGCCAATTGATCAAGATGTGAAGTTTCAATTCTTGCAAGATAAGATCAACCGGCTCGAGAAGCAAGTGAGTTACTACAAGTCCGCTGCCCCCACTTGTCAAGAATGTGGTTCTCAATCTCATACCACCGCTTCTTGCACAAATGTGGAGCAAGTTCGGGCTGCCGAGGCATATGCGGAGGCCAACTATATGCGAGGACCCTACCGAGGCCAAAACAATGCTTATGCGGGGAGGAACAACAACAATTATCCTCAATGGAATAACAATGGCCAAGGCCAAAGTTATCCACCTCCTCCACAAGAGCAAAGGGCCCCTCCTTATAGACCTCCCGGTTATCAAGAAGAACCACCGGCTTGGGCTCAAGGTTTCTTTGAAAGATTCGACCGCAAACTTGATGGCGTTCAAGGCCAATTGGGAAACTTAGATGCATGGAGGAAGAATGTTGATTCCCAACTTGGTAATCTAGCGGCTCAAATCCCACGACCTCAAGGACAACTTCCGGGCCGACCCGAGGAGAATCCTAGAGGCCGAGCAAGCAATGGTGAAATCCGAGCCATGAACCTTCGGAGTGGCAAAGCATTACCCGATCCACCGAAGCCAACGGCGAAAGAAGCAGCCTCAGGATCGACCCCACCTGGGTCGATATCGACCCCCTCCATGGTCGAACCTGAGACCGCCAATGATGAGGATGAAGGGGAGACTGACCCTGCTGAGGTCGAGCTCGCCCACCCTGCACCCGGAACGTCTTCCAACCCTTCTCCGCCTATCATTCCGGATCCTACTCCTTCCTCTTCCCATTCTAAGATTGTAATAACTCTATATTTTCCTAAGGGTAAAAAGGTAATTTTTACCTTTTTATCGAAAAATATTAATAATAAGTTGTTATTGATATTTATTAAAAACAATAACCCTTTATAATAATATAAATTATGATGGAACTTATGGTTAAATGAATTTTAAGAATAATGTTATGGTAACACAAGTCTTAAGATTATAAAATCATCTTAATAATTATTTAAATTATTATAAGCTTTATTATATTATAATGTACAAATTTATGTTCATATATATATATAAGATAATTCTTATGTGATAAATTATAATATAAGTTTTATCCTAGTGAAGTGTTCAATTTTATAAGTAATTATGTCATAAGGACATAATTGCAACTTTTCGGAAATGTTGGGCTATTTGGGCAAAACCCAACATCTTCTTCTCCAACTCAACCCAAACTAAAACCCGATTTTCAATCCATGATTTCTCCTTCGTTTCTCCGTGAAAATGGATGCCGTCAGTGGCATTGGATTCCTATCTTCGAGAACTTCAATACCCTTCAGTTAATTGGAGGAATTGATTAGCTAATTAACCACGGTTTCAAGTGGAAAAGTCAACTTAGAGTTAATGTATTTCGCCCAAAAGTCGTCCAAATTCACTCAGATTTGGGAACGATTTGAACAAGGAAGGACGTGTAGATAAAGATAAGGATAAGTACGAGTTTAATGTGTGATGACTTGGAGATAAGACCGATTTAATTCGATTGGATTGAATCGAATTGAAGTTGGGGTTTTAATTGCGGGTATCGACCGAATCTTCAAGGAATTATGCCAAATTGAGCCTCGAATCGCCAATATAAATTGGGGTTTTTATCCATCCTTCAAGAGCACACCCTCAAACACTCCAGAATTCCCAAGAATCGTTCGAATTCATTCAAAAACGAGCCGGAAATCGTTGATTTGGCTGCTGTCCTCTGCTTGCGAGGAGCCGACTTTGACGGCCTCGTTCTCCCTCGTCCGACCACGAAACGCCGAGCCGTCACCACCATCGTCTTCTTCTCATTCCCTAGTTTCTGTATCTGCAGTCGCCTCGCCGAATAGCCGCCTGAAATCGCCCAGAAATCTCCGGGAAGTAAGGTCCCTACGCTCTGTTTTTTCGGTTTTAGGATAAATTGGCTGGGCATTTCAGCGCGTGAAATCGTTCGGGCCGACCCGGCCCGATCGACCTGGGAATTGTTGGGTTTTGTTATTAAAAAAAAAATTAATAAAAGTAATAATTACTTTTAATTAATATTAGCTAATTTTATTAATAGTGATAATCCTTTATAGAAAATAATCCCTGCGAAAGTAAAATCTTATATGCTTTTGTATATGATTAAATATAGTATAAGTTATGGTCACCTTATAATATTCAAGTATGTAAGTTTTTAGAAATAAAATGAGAATGAGTATTTTAGATTAATGGACATATATAAGATAATTCTAATACATGGATAATATGAGAATAATATTAGTAAGGAGTATATGGATGATTAAGAATTTAACATATTATATTGTGAAATAAACTGGTCAAAAATATGATGAAATTCTCTTATAATCATTAAGGTTAATTAAATATTATATGAGTAGAGTATTAAGTTATATATACAACTTGAATGAAGGCTTAGTAAAAGATGCTATGAAATATATATTGACTGATAAGTGAACAAATTGTCTTATAGAAATTATATAAGATTTTATTAAGAAACTTATCAATAAAATGTTTGAAGGAAAATTTCAAATACAAAGGGGTTATTGTTAAATTAGAGTCATGAAGGATATGAACTCTAATATTTCTTTCTTCAAAATAAATTATTAAAATTTATTTTGAATTATTTCTTTTCCGGTCTCATTCGATTAACGAAGATTCGAGCTATCATCGTTAACCTTTCCTTCGTGAGTCAACCGTAGTCAATCGTCATATCCGAGGCAAGTGGTTTGGTTCAGTTTTAGCATGTTCGTTTTTATTCGTTTGTTGGGAACTAATTGTGTGAAATTAAAATGAACTAGGTTGTTGTTTTATTTCCTAGAATTAACGACATTGTTATTCGCGTAGTTGTTATTATTGTTGGGCTACGCTAGTATGGACTTAGGTTCGATTTGTGTTGGCCTTGTACGTGGCCTTGCTTGTTTGTTAGCCTCGTAGTGGCTTTGTTTGTTGTTAGCCTCGTAGTGGCTTGTTATGGACTTAGGTTAGAATTAGGGGTGGAGCCTTCGGTCCTCAGAACGCCTCTCTATAACTGCATTAGGATGGCCCTATACCCTAATGCTGGTCATGACCATGTCGTCTCAACTGCGCGTGAGGGACGTTGCACCTAGCTAGTGCATTCTTCAAATCTGCGGAAATCGTTGTTCGTTGTATCTCGGCTAGTGTCGATAAAGAAGTAAAAGTTGTTAACGTGAAATGTGAAGTTTTGACACCAGTAAGATAAGTGCTAGTGCACATAATTAATGAACCAGGGTGGTTTGTACAACTTGGAAAACCATTCTTGCTCCCGGCTAATGACGATCCTCTTTCCAATCTGAATTCGCATATGCGGTGAGGTTGGTCGTGGATTCAATTAGTCGACGGAGGCTTTTCAAAATCTTTGTGTGAATAACAAACGTTCCCAACAAATTGATCAAGCTTCTAAGGAACCATACTCGTGTGGTGTCCTAATTCTTTTCGTTGCATCTCATCGTTTTCCTCGTCCGTGGGAAGTACTTGGGTTGCTAGATCATCGACCGGCTTTTATTCGGAGTTCGATGCTAGTGACTGGGTATCACCACAAAAGAACCATTTTCAAAACCCCATTTGCTTAGTCTGTCACAAGACTAACCCGACCACTTTCTTTCCTTTGCATGGTTCGGCTGGTGTCAACCGTATTTCTCGTCACGGCACATCAGGCGATCCTATCCTTCAGGTCGAAAGAAGTAAAGTTGGAGAAGAGTCGAACTGCAGTTGGATCTTTTCAAGATAATTTATTAAGTCAATTTGATTTTCAATTTGAAGAAAGATGAATTAGGATTTTCATTTCTTAGGCGATGTATAGGTGCAAGCATGAACATCTTTATGTAATTCAGATTATCTAATCTTTCGCTGTAAGATTTCAAACTCTTTTTAGAGAATTTTTAAAAAAAATTATTGTCCATTGTTTTTCCTTTTACTCTTTAATATTATTATATTAATTCTTCGGATCAAGCCTAGGGTGGCTTCGGACTTCAAATCCGAGGTCACTGGCGTGTAACATTCCTGGTTTAAAATTGGGGTGTTACAAAGATACTTCCTTACCCTTCGAAGAAGCCCAAGGACGCGACGGAAGGAAAGTTTAAGCGCTTTGTTAAGTTGCTTCAAGGCTTGAATCTTTCTATTCCTTTCGCTGAGGCCTTGAATGAAATGCCCGCTTACACCAAGTTCTTGAAGGAGATTCTATCTAGGAAGCGATCAATGTCGGAACTCACGGATGAGGTGAGGTCGTTGGACCTCCCCGAGAAGCTCGGTGATCCCGGAAAGTTTGCTATTACAATCGGTATTGGAGCCTATCGTTTCAAGGCATTGTGTGATCTTGGTGCTAGTGCTAGCTTGCTTCCACTCTCAATTTGGTCCAAGACCAACATGGGGCCACTAGTACCGGTGAACATGAGGTTATACATGGCGGATGGATCGTGTGTTCAGCCCACGGGTGTAGTTGATGATTTTCCCGTTCAAGTGGGGAAGTTCTTTGTGCCTAATGATTTCATAGTCATGGAGATGTCCGAGGATCCGGTCGTTCCCATCATACTCGGACGACCCTTCTTAGCCATCGCAAGCGCGGTCATTGATGTCAAGAGTGGACTTCTTACTTTCAAGATTGGTGAAGAAGTGGTCGAGTTCCGGTTCAATCCAACATTGAAGGAATCAAGTCATGAGGAGGTCAAGATGCTCTACACACACTCCGACTACATCGAGTGCAACAACCCGACGGGACGATTTTTGACATGGGAACCTCTACCACCAAGTTCGAGGCTCTCAGGATCGACCCCCATTGGGTCGAGCACGACCCCCTTGGATGATGGCGAGGAATCCATTCTTGTCTTGGATGCACTCAAGGCGGAGCACGAGGATGAAGTTAGCTTGCCCGAGCCCACTCCCGAGCTCAAGGAGCTTCCCGATTCTTTGAGGTACGCTTTTCTTGGTCCAAATTCTTCTCTCCCCGTCATTATTAATGCTAATTTGAGTGAGGACGAGGAGAACAAATTGCTTGATGTGCTTAGGACCCATAGGAAAGCCATAGGATATTCTCTAGAGGAACTTAGTGGTATTTCACCATCATTGTGCATGCATAGGATATATATGGAGGATGACTATAAACCCACTATTGAGCACCAACGTAGGCTAAACCCTAACATGAAAGAGGTAGTGAAGAAAGAAATCCTTAGAATGCTAGATGCCGTTATCATATTTCCTATCTCCGATAGTAAGTGGGTTAGCCCCGTACATGTGGTTCCTAAGAAAGGGGGGATGACGGTTGTTGAGAATGAGAAGGGAGAGTTGATTCCTACTAGGACTACCACCAAGTGGAGGATGTGCATAGACTATAGGAAACTTAATAGTGCCACTAGGAAGGATCACTTCCCGCTCCCCTTCATTGACCAAGTTTTGGAACGTTTAGCTCAACATGATTACTTTTGTTATTTGGATGGCTATAGTGGTTTTTGGCAGATTCCCATTCACCCCGATGATCAAGAGAAGACCACATTCACTTGTCCTTATGGGACGTTCGCTTACAAGAGAATGCCGTTTGGGCTTTGCAATGCCCCGGCCACTTTTCAAAGGTGTATGATGGCCATCTTCTCCGACATGATTGAGGAGATAGTGGAGGTGTTTATGGATGATTTCTCGGTTTATGGTTCCTCTTTTGATTCATGTCTTGTTAACCTTTCTAGGGTCCTTAAAAGATGTGAGGAAACGAACCTTGTGCTTAATTGGGAAAAGTGTCATTTCATGGTTAGAGAAGGAATTGTCTTAGGTCATCTAGTGTCTAAGCGGGGGATTGAGGTGGACAAAGCAAAAATTGAGCTTATTGAAAAATTGCCCCCTCCATCTTCCGTGAAAGACGTTAGGAGTTTCTTGGGGCATGCGGGGTTCTATAGGCGCTTCATTCAAGACTTTTCTAAAATTGCTAAGCCTTTGACTCACTTACTAGTGAAAGATGTAGAGTTTAGCATGTCCTCGGATTGTCTTGAAGCATTTTACAGGTTGAGGAGAGCTCTTGTGACCGCCCCCATCATGCAATCACCGGATTGGACACTTCCCTTTGAAATCATGTGTGATGCTAGTGACTATGCTATTGGTGCGGTTCTTGGGCAGCGGAAGGACAAGAAGCTTCATGCCATTTACTATGCAAGTAAGACTCTTGATGAAGCTCAAAGTAAGTACACTACCACCGTGAAAGAGTTTCTTGCCGTAGTATTTGCATTTGAAAAATTCCGCTCCTATCTAGTAGGCTCTAAGGTGATTGTTTATACCGACCATGCCGCGATAAGATTTCTAATGGCGAAGAAAGACGCCAAGCCTAGGTTGCTTCGTTGGATGCTTTTGTTGCAGGAATTCGATCAAGAAATCCGAGACAAGAAGGGAGCGGAGAACCTAGTGGCGGATCACCTATCTAGACTACCCCTTGAGCACATCATGGAGTCCGGCGGATCGATCCCCATCGATGATACACGCCCGGATGAGACCCTTATGCTAGGCAACAAAGATCACCATGAGGACATTGGAGACGGAGCTGCCGAACTCTCAGGTTCGACCCCCACAGGGTCGAGATCGACCCCCACAGGGTCGAGATCGACCCCCACTGGAGAAAATGAACTCTCAGGTTCGACCCCCAAGGGGCCGATCACGACCCTTCCCTTGGGTCGATCTAGTATGTCTTCTTCTCCCTCTTCGGGTCTTTCAAGTTCTAATGTTCTTCCATCTCCATCTTCTTCTCCTCCCCCCTCTATTCTTGCTATACGTGGGTCGAAGACCCCTTGGTTTGCGGATTTTGCTAACTATGTTGTAGGAGGCATTATCCCGGAAGGATTGACGTCCCAAGCTAAGAAGAAGTTCCTCCACGACGTCCAGCGCTACTATTGGGATGATCCTTACTTGTTCAAGCAAGGGAGTGATCACATCTTTCGACGTTGTGTGCCGGACGATGAGATAGAGGGAGTCATCCGACATTGTCATACTCTACCCACGGGTGGCCATGCTAAGGGCTTCAAGACAACCGCTAAGATCCTTCAAAGCGGACTCTATTGGCCAACTCTCTTCAAAGATGTGCAAGCATATGTGACCACTTGTGATGAGTGTCAACGATCGGGGAACATTACATGGAGGAACGAGAACCCACTCACCGGTATCTTGGAAGTTGAGCTCTTTGATGTTTGGGGTATTGACTTCATGGGACCCTTCCCCTCTTCGGGTCCCTACAAGTACATACTCGTGGCGGTTGACTATGTTTCCAAGTGGGTTGAGGCCATAGCTACAAGGACGAATGATGCTCGAGTAGTGGCCAAGTTCATGAAGTCCAACATCTTTCCCCGCTTTGGTGTCCCTCGTGTCCTCATTAGTGATGGAGGCTCTCATTTCATTGAGCGGAGCTTTGAGGCGCTTTTGACCAAGTATGGGGTGTCTCATAAGGTGGCCACACCTTATCATCCTCAAACTAGCGGTCAAGTAGAAGTTTCAAACCGGCAAATCAAGAGCATTCTAGAGAAGACGGTGTCCCGCTCAAGAAAAGATTGGTCTTCCAAGCTTGATGATGCTCTATGGGCCTACCGCACCGCCTACAAAACACCACTCCGCACCACTCCTTTCAATCTAGTGTATGGCAAGTCTTGTCATTTGCCCGTCGAGCTCGAACACAAGGCTTTATGGGCTCTCAAGAAGCTCAACATGGATCTCGATGCGGCCGGGGAGAAGCGGTTCATGGAATTGCAAGAACTTGAAGAGTTGAGGCTCAAGGCATATGAGAACTCAAAATTTTACAAGGAGAGGACCAAGAAGTGGCATGATAGCAAGCTTGTGCCAAAAACCATCAAGGCCGGTGATCAAGTGCTCTTATTCAACTCAAGACTCCGACTCTTCCCCGGAAAGCTACGGACCCGATGGAGCGGACCATTCACGGTTCACCATATTTACTTGCACGGGGCGGCCGATCTTATAGATGAGAATGGTGGGATTTTCAAAGTCAATGGGCATCGTTTGAAGAAGTACTATGCTAGGAAGGAACCCGACGAAGAGATCCGAGCTACTTGGGCTCTCACCACCTCAGAATAAGCTACAACACCCATCGTCAAGCTCATGACGTTAAAAAAGCGCTTACGGGAGGCAACCCGGTTTTAGATTAGATTTTTCTTTTTTTTATTTTTCCATTCTTTTTGATTTTCCAATTTCTAGATTAGATTTTTGTTCTTATTTTCTCACCTTCCTTAGATTCGATTAGGATATATTTTGCTTGGGATAGGATTTTTGGGATGTTTTTGCAGGACTCTAAGTTGCAAAACACGAGCTCAAGAGACGGGACAAGACGATCTTGCATAAGGACCAAAACGATGGAAAATCAACCCAGATGGGTCGTGATCGACCCCCAGAGTATCGTGATCGACCCTAGGCGCGAAATTCCGATATTGCCCCTTGGTGTAAGGTATGTCTTTTTACCCAAAATTAATTCAAAACTCCTCTTCCCCCTCTTCTACATCAGTCCGACCCCCCCCCTCCCATTGCCTCCCCCTCTTTGTTCAACCCTCACCTCTCTCACCCCTCCTCCCACACACTCGCCGGAAACCGCCACTCCGCCGCTGCTCCGGCCGCCACCGCACCTCAGCCGCACCACCGCCCATCTCCCCTCTGAGTTTGCTGCACAAAACCGCCCCCCATAACCCCAAAAATCAGCCCATCACCACCTCCTAGATCTAGCTCGAGATCGACCCAAATTTCTACTTCTTTCACTTCTTACAAGGCAATTTCGGTATGGTTTCTAACCCTCTACTCTCAATTTTGCTTAAACTTGAGTGAAATTGGATTTTTGGGTTGAATGTGCATATTTGGGGGTTTTTGACCTAGATTGATGAATTTGACAAATTGCTTGCTTGAATGTGTTGTTGTTGAAGTTTGCATGCTTGGGTATGTCTAGATTTGATCTTTATGAGCTAATTTTGGTAGAAAATTGTGGTTTGGTGCCAATGGGTTCCATACCCGATTTTTGGTTGAGCTTGAGGTAGAAGACGAAGTGGTACGTTCAGGATCGACCCCCCCCATGGTTGTGATCGACCCCCCCTGGGGTCGAACCTGAACTTGTGTGTTTCTTGCCGGTTTTGCTGCTTACTCAGGATCGACCCCTATGGGGCCGAGGGCGACCCTCCTTGGGTCGTTCCTAGGTATATTTTGCTCGTGTTTGGGTGTGTTTCTTTGGGCTTAGGTTGCATGATAGGATGAGATATGGATTTGTGCTTCATGTTCCATTATTATAAATCCTCTCCTATCCATGTTATGAAGTGTTTTGGTTGAGATTCTTGCCTTTGTTTAAGTGTGGGGTGGATTGTGTGTATTATGTGGTTTTGGTGTTTGAATTGATGTAGGTACTATGTCGGCTTCGGGTTCTAAACCTTCAAAGAGAGCGAAGAGGAGTGACAAGTCCGCTCTAGATGATTACCACATTAACTCCAAGTATCTTGACGACTTCAATACCTTCATTGAGATGAAACACAAGACAAGGTGGTATGATGAGGCGGATGGGCAAAGATTGCATATTCATGAGGACGTCAAGGAGGCTTTCTCCTACATCGGAGCCGAGCACATATTAGAGTGGGACAATCATCATTATCCCATTCTCACTTGTGAGTTCATGGCGACCTTCTCCTCCGACATAAAGAGCCCGGATTCCAACAAGAAGATGGAGTTTCAATTGGGCAACAAATGGTTCAAGCTCACTTTGAAGCAACTCATTGACGCCTTTGGCTTCCTCAATCCGACGGAAGACGACCCGAGCCCCATTCCGATCTTCAACACTTGGAGCTATCTTACCGGGAAGGAGGTGTCCTCTTGCCATAACATGCAAGTCTCCAATCTTGCTAGTCCTCTCTTCCGGATCATCCTGCGCATTCTAGGGAGCGTCCTCTTCCCCAGAACCGAGCTCAACCGTACTTCTAGAAGGGAGATGATTGTGCTAAGAACCATGCTCTTCACCTCTCCGGCTCCCGTCAACCTTGGCTACGAGTGGATGAAGAGTATTGAGGATTTCAAGGGCGGTTCGGGTGCTATCTACTTCGGTGGTATGATTGCCCGACTTGCAATGAGTCTTGGAGTGAACTTGAGGGCGTACACCGCTGAGAAGCCCATCTTTGTGGATATCCCATACATCGCCAACGCCAAGCTAATTGACAAACCTTCCAAAGGCGACACCACCTTCTACTCCACCTACAACGGGAAGCAAGTTGCTATTACTCGGGAGCGCGTTGACTTGCTCCATCTCCCGAATTGGTACGAGGTATGGTCTCCCACCAAGTTTCCTTTGAGAATTCGGCCCACACAAGATGATTCTTTGAGACGCCGACCACGTCGGTACCCAAGCCCCGACCCTCAAGCTACCAACTACCTTGCCTTGCCCCCACCTTCGGACAGCCCCAGGATCGACCCTATGGGGGTCGACCTCGACCCCTCTGGGTCGATCCCGCCATGCTTTCCTCCTTCTACCGGGCCTTACTTCGAGTTTGGGGCGTCTTCGGGAGCTCACTCCGGCCCTTCCTACACCGAGCCACCACCTCATGAGGCCCCACCGACATACGACATGGCTTACTTAGCCAATGAGATGGCCTCTATGCGTGTCTCGCAAAAGGGGCAATATGATGATATTATGAGGGGTCAAGCGGCCCTCATGGAGTACCAAACTCAGACCCGAGAGATGATGACTCAACAACACCAACAATTCCAACAATTTCAAGGGTACTTCTATGCTCAACAAGAAGTGGATGATTACCGGTGGGCTCAAATGGAGGACTACATGCGATGGAACCAAGGCAACTTCCCCGATAGAGATGCATGGGCTCCCCCGGAGCAACCTCCTTTCCGCCCACGTCGACCACCTCCTCCTCCATGAGGAACTCCATCTCCAACCAAGCTTCCAAGAGTTTTTGTGAGTCTTCTTCTTCTTTTCTCTTTACTTTGTCATATGTTTTCATGCATGGGGACATTGCAAGATTTAAGTATGGGGTGGGGAAGAAGAAATCTCACATGTTGTATATAATTGAGTCTTTGCTTGCTTTGTTTGTTTGTTTGGTAGTTTGCCTTGTTGAGAAAAGTCTTGAAAAAATCCAAAAAAATTAGAAAATGTCAAAATCCAAAAAATTGCAAAATGTCAAAAAACAAAAAAATATTTGCTTCCTTGCTTGTTTTAGGATAGAAGAGCATTCCATCTTAGATGTCCTATGATGAAAATAAATTTTCATGTTTGTCATGTAATTCCTTTGGCATAATTGGATAGTGTAGCCCAAGTTTTTGAGAAATTGCTTTTGATTGTGAATATGGCTTGTGATGAAATTGAGCATACGTGTTTTAAGTGAAAGTAATTGCAATCCAACAAATTTTTACCTAGTGGGAATTTTGGCCATATAGGGAGAACATCATTGATTCCCTCTTCTTTGTTTGTGTGATTTTGCTCTCTTTATGCATATGTCTCTTGTCATTGATATGGTTATCTATTTCTTGAAACCGCTATGAGATTGTTAATGCATGTTGATTGTGATTAAGAACTTATATTTTAGCCCATATTATTCCATGCCTATCTTGAATTATCTTTGCTTGAAGCCCCGTTCTAGCTTTAGCCTTTTGTTTGAAGCTCCACAAAATTATCCCTAGCCTATGTTAGCTTGACCCTATTCCGGGAATTGAACTTAGATGAAGAGTGTTGGGAATAAGTTTTGTTGAGTGACATTTGTGTTGGATTAGAAAGAGGTGACCTTGTTAAAGGGTAGAAAACAACTTGTTGAAGTATAGTGTAATAGGATTCTTGGCTTGGATTGCACATTGTTGAAAAACTGAAGAAAAGAAGAGAAAAAGAAGTAAGGAGCTCGACCAAAAGCCCTCAGGATCGACCCCCATATGGGTCGATCTCGGCCCCCGGTGAAGAAAAGTGAGTCTCAGGTTCGACCCTCTCTAGGCTCGAGCTGAAAAAAAGGAGAAAAAGAAAAGAAAAGAGAAAAATGTTATAAGTGCAAAGCCAAGAATTCCTAGTGTTTATAAGTTTTAGTATGGAAGTTTGGGTTAGAAATTGATGGGTATGAGTGTCATTGATGAAGTGTTCGGTTATGAGTTGAAAAGAGAAGAAGAGAGTTGTTTCGGTTTGAAGTGTTATGTTTAGGAGTTTGATTCCCAGATTTAGCACCACATGGCCAAATAACTCCCTACCTATTGTCATTACCGAGCCCCATTACAACCCGGCCGAATGAGTCTTCTATGAAGATTTCATTGAGCCTAAGTTCTTATGAAGATTGATGTGTCTTGACTACTCTAGGTAGAGAGATTGGTGACATAAGTCTCAATGATAAAGTAGATGTTGCATAAAGATTGAGATGAGAGTTGATTTGATAGCCTAAACACATGAGAGTTGAGTGAAACACATTTATATCCCTTGTGAGGTTGGATTGTGATTGCCTAGCTTGAGATATATACATATGTGATGACGTTAAAGTTACTCGTCTTCTTTTCACTTATGTTTAAAATGTTTTGACAAGGGCTATGCTTGAAGATTGTGTTGTTGGTCTTGATTTGCATGATTATTGCTTGAGGACAAGCAAGTCTAAGTATGGGGTGTTTTGATGTCCGCGTTTTTAGGTAGATTTTTAGGGTCTAGATAGGTTAGTTTGAGTTGTGTTTTGTAGTTGAGTCTTGTGTTTTTGAGTCTTTTTGCATGAGTTTTCGTATTTCCTTGAGATTCGGAAACTACGCGCTTTTGTGTCGTTTTGTAGGAGTATTGAAGCTTGAGGACGAGTTTGGAGTGAAGCTAGGAGAGGATGGACGAGCTAGGAGGAAGATTCAAGTGGAAGAGCCAAGGAGAGGAACTAAAGAGGAGCTAAGTCAAGAAGAGAAGTGAAGAAATCGACCCCAAGATCGAGCCCAAGGTGGTCGACCTCGAGCCACTTGACCAAACTTGGAATGCAAGGAACAAAAGCACTCAGGATCGACCTTGAAGGGGTCGATATCGACCCTAGGAGGGTCGAACACGCGTGACCGAACTTCCTTTTATCCGGATTACTTGTGCAAGTTTCCTAGTTTGTATTTTAGGAAGGTGTTTTGTTTGTGTTTCCTAGTTAGATTAGGACTCCTTTTTGTCTATAAAAGGAGGTTGAACCTATAGTTTTTATTGATGCTATGCTTTTTGGATGCTTTGATTCAATCAAGACTTGGAGAATTGGGAGAAGACTTGGAGAACAAGTTTGAACCTTTGTGTAAGATTGATCTTTTGCTTAATTTGAATTTGAGTTTGGTTTTGATCATGTCTTCTTCTTCTTCTTCCTTGTCTCTCTTTGCTATGTGTGAGTAGTCCTCTTAAGTTCTAGGGTTGGGCAAAAACCCAACACAATCATGCATGTTTAAAACTTGAATTCATGACTTAAATGTTTAAAGATCATATCTAACCTATCTTGTGCTTAATCCTTGGTGAAAATTGAGGCATGTCTTGTAATTAACCCTAGCGAACGTGAAAAGTTAGTTGCTTGATTATATCTAATAGGATTATTTGCGAAAGTTGATATTCCTAGGTTGAAGGATAGGTAGAAAGTTGTTTAATTTGCGAAAGTTGATTGAATAACTTGAATCGTTTGCGAAAGTTAACTTTTCTATGATCTAGATGGCATGATAGTTGTGAATTCTTGTTGAAAAGCATGTATGGTTGTTGTTGTGGTAGCCCTAGCCCTAGGATTTGCCTTTTATATTGATTGAAATTCGTGTCTTTTGCCTTGATCCCGACTCCCTCCGTCGTGTTCGAGTTGTTGTTTGTGTTCTCTCGTGTGTTCGTGTGTGATTGATCTCAGGTTCGACCCTATAAGGGTCGAGATCGACCATCCTCTGGTCGATCCTGACTCTGTTTGTTTGCGTTTCTTTTGCTCTTTCGTAGTTATCGATTAAACTTAACACTACTCTCACTCCCGTGGACGATCCTGACTTCGCTATACTCAGCGGGGTCTTGACTAAAAATTTATTTGTTCAAGAAACCCTTTAACAGCTCTCTGTCCTGGAACATAACACAAGAATCGTCTTACGACAAACTCATTGCCAGAAGCTTGTCTTTTGTGTGGAGGTCTTGTCTATTGACCATCCAAGCGGTTAATGAAATTCAAGAAGTATTAATCCTTCCTCAGTCAAATCCTTATATAGTTATATTCCACTAAGTTATGTCATCTCTAACTTTGAAGCTATAGATGCACCACCAATCAAGCTTGCCCAAGTGACGAAGATGGCTTGACTTGCTTCCCATTCAAGAGCGTCCTCGGTTTCCTATCCAATCATGATCAAGTTCCTCCAGAGAGCACTTGAAGTGGATTTGCAGTTGATCTCCCAAAAGCAATTGCCCCTCAAAAACAATGTGAACCCTATCATGCCAAATCGTCTATGATTCTACTAGCACGTACATTATACATAAGATTAGCAAAATTTACCTTATTCCATTTCCATGATATATAGCACTTCCTCCAAGCCTGCCCAAGCAATATGTCCCACTTCCTGCCTTTTGTTGTTTCTTCCTGACCACAAAATATTCTTAAGCAAGACTTCTAACTTGGTCTAGCACTCGGACAGAATAAAATTCTTGCACCGTGCAATAATGGAGCACTCTATAAAGCATTGTCCGCACTATCTCTAACCCGGCGAATAGACCTAATCAAACAAGGGCTTGGATCGGGGTTGGGTCGGGCCTGGTACTTTTTTCAATTAAATGATGCGGGCAGGCCGGATATAGGCTCGCTCATCAAGGTCTAATATTTATGTCCATATCCATCCTTAGGATTGGGGTGGGCCGTCCACATGATCGCCCATTCTTTTTAAATATTATTATATTAAATTTTTAAAACCAATTATTCTGAACTTGTTCAACATTCAAAGCTAAAATAACATTTCACCTTTGATATATCGAGAGAGAAGAAAGTCAAGAGCAAAAGGTAACAAATTGAATCAAACAATTAAACTTATAATTTATTTATTATATAGTCTATTATATATATATATATTTAAACTGATAGGGGCCGGACTTTAAATTTGAGTTTTGAAATGATAACCATATATATATCCGGCCATTTAGATTATCCGGATCGGGTCGAACCAGCCCATCGTGTTATAAATATTGTCCAAACCCGTCCATTTTGTTGAACGAGCTGACGGGCCGGCCCTTGTTTGCAAAGGTCAACACAATAACAATTGGGCAATAGCAAGCTACAAACGGGGCTGAGCGGCCCACGTTGAGTTAGAAGGTCCGTTCGTGTCTGCTAGGACTTGAAACAACAACACGCCTCTTTCTTTCTTTCTTTCTGTCTTTCTTGCTTTGGGTGCCACAATCTAGTGGACCGCCGGAAGACACCTCATCGACCACGTGTAAGCACGCTATTAGTGGGCCCAGCTCTCCTACAGGCGAAAACAAAGACGTATATATTTTGCCTTTTCGTAACGCGGTACAATTTTAGGGGCAAAGGGGAAGCAGTTCTGTAAACGATCCCGAAAGGCTTGATAATAATGGCGAACGAATCGAAAGGCCGTGCACAATCCATCAGGGAATGGATCGTGGAGCACAAGCTTCGAACTGTTGGTCAATTCTTCTGCCCCCTTCCTCTCTTTTGTGTTTTGCGGTTTTGATTTTTGATTACATGCACTAGGGTTTTTTTTTCTGTGATTTCTGAATATGGTTCGTTTGTGTGTTTTCTCTATGCCTGTGTTTGGAATGCGAAAACAGGGTGTTTATGGCTGAGCGGCATTACGGGCTCGATTGCGTACAATTGGTCGCAACCTAACATGAAAACCAGTGTCAAGATTATTCATGCCAGGTTAAACATTCTTCTCTGTCTAACACGATTTTTATTTCGATATGAAAGTTGTGATTTTTAATCCGCCTGGTGTTTTAATCTGGCTTTATATCTATGTAACTCTGCTAAATAATGTTTTTTTTTTCTTTTGCATTCCTTTGGCTTCAGTAAATTTTTTCTGGCTGGAATAAAATTTTAGTCTTTGAGAATTTCAGAGTTGATGCTAAATTGCTAATGTAGTTTGACATATGGATTGATTGTGTAGAATTGGAATAATAATTGTTGAAAGCCCTGGTGGAGGATATATTTCCAATTTGATAAGTAAAGTAACAATCTCTTGATGATTCTGAGTTTACGGACGCGAATAGTAATTGAATGTTTGGTGGTTATTTGAGGGTTATGGGATTAGCCTGCTCTTGTGGGTGCTTCTATTTATTTATTTATTTATTGTATTGGTCTATTGCTCACATTGCCATACCCCATACCCTAAGCGTGGCTGGCTTAGCATGAAAAATTGATTAATGCAAAAGCATGTCTTGATCTCTATACCTGATATGACCTAAATTGATTACCTTGAATAATTAAAACTGTTGTCTGTAGACAGAATTTATATGTTGACGTGATTCAGAAAGAGATCTCTTTTCCGAATCCTAATTGCCAACATTTGTTTGTGATGGAGTTCAGGCTGCACGCGCAAGCGCTCACCCTTGCTGCCTTAGCTGGAGCAGCAATCGTCGAGTACTATGACCATAAATCAGGTGCTAAGGTGGAACGGGTGGCAAGCTTTCTAGATCGTGATGATCATGCTCCCAAGCACTGATTCGATTCTGGACTGTGAACAAAATTGCCCCATACTATTACAAAAAAGAAAGTCGAAGTAGAGTCTGTGAGTTTAGGCTGGTGCAAAATTGTTTTTTTCATGCAAAGTTTTGCTGTATGTCAAACTGATATGATACAATCAATATCAGTCAAAATTGCTTTCAGTTTAAGATTTAGTTGTGCTGTTCCATGGATGACAATGGAGAAAGTGTAATAAGGAAATAAATCTCTCCTATTCAATTTCTTACAAGTGTTTTGTATTCCAATTCAGCCTTTCACAGCCTTCCAATTTGAGTAAAGTTGCAGTCTTTCTGCTATCACTTAACTGTCGTTTTGAGATTGCAATGTTTCCAGCTTTTGCTTTTCTTTCTTTGGATGTTTGATTTCATTTGCTGTGATTCAAATGGTTAACAACTGTCAGAGCTTTGTGCTCATGTTTTCACCTTATATGCCAATGCATATGTGATTGTCTCTAGTTTCAATCGATTACAGAAGAGAGATATGCAGGCGATTTTCCATTGAATTTACTAATTATGGAAGTGCAAGAGCATTATAAATCCTAGCATAGGATCCAGTGATTCTGTTTTTCGTGAAATCAATGCCTAATCCTACTAGGTCCTCACACACAATCTGAATCTGTTTTTTTGTTGTTACCTCCAATGTGCTACTTCCTGCTGTGTTCGCCATGAAATCTTTGGCCGTGGTCGTGTATATCTACCAAGGGCTAGATAGAGGGGGTATCAAGTGGCGAATCGAACGTTGAGATTTGAACTAACAAGGTACAAGGCTTTTGCACCTAAAATGCTTGCCAAGATTTTCATAGTCCGCATGAACCACACCAAGGCATATTTAGGCAAATCATGAATTGATTTGCTTATTCTTTTTATATTGCGGTTTAAGAATGAAACTTTTTATGCTTTGTCTGTTTTCCTAAATCATGACAAAGCACATTATCACCCTATGACCAACCTCATAAGGTGAATTAGTACCATTTACATTGTGCACATGTGTGTGTCCCAAAAGGACCTAACTATTGATTTCAATTTCCACTCTGCAGGCTCATATGTGACTCAGGACACCAATCAATTCATCTCCTTGTACCTGGACCAGAAACCTGTCCTGCTACTCGAACCTGGTCAATGCCACCTGCAAAATGTTCGTCCCTCAGGCGTCGATTCAGTCAGGCATTGGGGCCATGACACGGTCTTGTCACAACCACCGGCACCCCTTGTATGTAACTCTGTCACCGGAATCCTATGATACTATATTGTCGTTGTTCGTAGCTTAAGCCGAAACACTACTTACCCTTCTGTCCTTGTATATTCACCCTGAGTTTGAAGTTTTTCACCTGAAAAAGGTTCAAACTTCGTATTCATTTTGGCAATTTCAATAACCATGCTCCTGAAGCAGTGGCTCCCCACCATTGCAGCACCTAAAGGCAGAGCAATGCCTCTGTTGATGATCAATAATCAAATAGAATTCAGGATTCTTTGGTGATAATAGTTTTTCTACAAATGTTAGTCATTTTGATTTTCCTTCTTCTTTAACTTTTGCGCACATATATTGTTGGTAAATGAACTTAATCAATTTGTAATTTATTCATTTTCCCTGTTGATCTATTTAAGCGGCAAAAAGATCATATAATCATTTTTTTAGTCTTATTTATCAGTCTACAATTATATTTATTGTAGTTGTTATTTTTTTGTTTCCAAACTTTTTTTGACGATTTTGTTTTTGGCTTCTTATTTTAATATATAAGTGAAAATTCTCATTTATTAAAAATCACCCTATCATTTAGTTAACCATTGGTTGAGTCTCGCTAGCCTGATTGTCCCTCAGATCACGAGTTACATACTCTCATTGTAATGACTTAAGTACGTACATCCGAATTACAATTCATTCAAAATGGACTAATTCAAACTAGCTAGGGTGGTGAGAGCGGTAGGCACTGGCAGTGCAAGTTTTCGCGGAAGCTGTGGTGCCACTTGGCTGTACGTGATCGTTGTTGATGTCGGGAGGTAGGGCTAAACCCAAACCATAGACAAAAACAATGGGGAGAGACAACAAACCATATACGAGAACCGGCCTCCGTCACAGAAGCCCTGGTAAGAAGCGCACGTACACGAACAGTCGAACACGAGCCCAACGAGGAAGGCCATGATGAAGGAGTCCAACGTGCATGGGGACGACACTTGAAACCCGAGAGCAAAACAATGGCGACGTTGCCTTGGAGCAGGAAAGCACCATCCCCATTGTCACCTGCAGCTTTCTTCCCATGCATAATCTTAGCATGCCTTTTCAATTCATTACGTGTTCTTTACCTTAAGTTCATGCCCAAGCACAGTGATTTCATTTCAATCGTCCTAATCTAGCTAGGCTAGCCCAAGATAAGCGTATTACATCTATCTTTTTTTGGTCCAAAGCGTATTATATCTATCTAATACGTGCATTTTTTTTTCATTTCCTACCAGATTGATCGAAAATTCTATCTTTTCAAACCCTGTAAATTACATGATTACATCAAATCTACAGAAAAATATATCATACAGTAGTATCTATCTATTCAATAATAATACATAGAGGATTATATAAGATGTCTACATTAACAATTCCTTTTGGGATTCTACTAAAAAGTATATTCCAACTTTATACTTTAATATCCATAAAATGTAATCCCTAAATTTCAATTTGATAATAAGGAATGTATATAAATTTGATTTATGTCATTTTCAAAATGGCATTATTAGTGAAATGCAAAGTACAATAATTGGAGAGAACTCAAACTTCAATGTCTGTTTGATTGAACACCACCCGAGTAGCACATTTCCTTTACTTGATTTAACAGGGGTTAGTGCTTTCTTTTTTGCTTAATATGTCAATTAAAGAATGAAGCACTAGAATATATAGAGATGGGGATTTGAATTTAATGTTGTGAACCTATTTAATGAATTGATTTTTATATGAGGAAATTTTTAATTAAAAAACATAATATGTTAATTTACATGGACGGACTATTTTTTAAAGATCCGTGGACGAACTATTTTTTAAACCCCAGTTAGTATAGCTTGAAAAAATGATTTATAGGTCATTGATTCGACTCTCGTAATAGAGTCGATGGTCAAATTAACAAAAAAATACAAGAGTTTTATGATTAGAATATCAACTAGACAAGTTCTAAAAACGACAAATTATGACGGATGTTATGTATTACAGTAATAGAGAGAGAATCTTCTTTTTCAATGAAATTAAGGCTATATATATAATGGCATGCACGTGAAAATGACCTCTTTAATTATTCTAAGGGAATAGATTATTGAAATAGTAATTGTGCATTCCAAGCATGCATGATGGCTAAAAAAGTAGGGTTGCTCAAAGGTCCGGGTGATCCTTAACCCGGACCAACCCGACCCGTAAATTATGGGTCGGGTTAGGGTTGGGCAAAAATAACCGAATACTGGTTAACCGACCGTTTAACCGGTATCCGAAAGCTTTTTCCGGTTAACCGTGACGAGAATAACCGGAAATCCGGTTATGGTTAACCGACCGGTTTTTTAAACGGGTTAACGGTTCGGTAATGGTTATTCATATATTTTCAACTGGTTAACCGTTAAACCGTTTAATAAAATATTAATATATATATTTTTTGAAAAAAATAATATAAATATGTTAATTTGATTGTATTAGGCTTTTTTAATAAAAGATATATTCTATACTTTCTTTTCTCTGAATACCTGGTTAGTCATATATTTTTTAATAAAAGAGTCAGGTCGTGTGTTTGATTCTTTACGAACTTCTCTGGCGCCTAAAATGGTGGAGGCTCTAGTTTGTGGTCAAGATTGGATGCTTTCTTCGCGTACTCATTTTCTAGTCGAGGAGAACCTACTTGAATTAGAGGCTATGGCTTTGGAAGAAGGTTAGTGTATTATATCTTGCTTTCTTTTCTTTTCTTATTTATATTGTCTAACTCACTATTTTGTTGTGTTACTGTTTATAACTTTTAGGCATGAGAAAGCTGATGTTAGAGCAACCGTTAATTGAAATCGACGAGGCCATGAAAGAATTAACCGTCGATTGAAAAATCGATGAGGCTATGGAAGAATGAAGAAATATGTATTAATGTTTTGGGATTGAGTTATGTATTTTGATCTTAGTGATTCCACTGAACAAACTCTATGTAATTCGATCGATGCTTTGATATGTAATCCAATTATGTATTTCAACAATGTATTCGGCTACGTGTTTTGATCATATATTTCGATATTTATCGGTTAAAATGCATGTATTTAAAATGAATAATTTCACTCTCAAATAGTGGTTAACCGACTAACCGACCGGTTTTCATGGTTAACCGATATTGGTTAACCGTTTCTTAACGGTTCGGTAATGGTTATCATAATTTAGTAACCGAATATCCGGTTAACCGATATCCGGTTAACCGAACTTCCGGTTACCCGTCCGTGCCCACCCCTAGGTCGGGTCATGGGTCGCCCTTTTTAAAATTTATGGGTTATGGGTCGAGTATGGGTCGACCCGTAAGACCCGTAAATATATTTTACAAGTTAATATTATTGGACTTTCATTCTTGATTTTGGATCAAAGTCGGATATAAATGTTTGATTTGGATATTATATATATTTGAAAAATACGGTCATCTTTGACACTTTGTGGGTATTCTTACTTAATTAATGTGTTTTGTGTGATATTGAAACTTCACGTTGTGTGTGTTTTGTGTGACATATTTTTGTGTTTGATCTTTTTTCGAATATTTAACATATTTGATTTAAAATATTAAAAGAATAAACTATTTCACAATAAAACGAGCCAAATGAGTTAAAATGACTAAAATAACTCATTTGACATGTTTGACCAAGTCAAACGGGCTTACCCGTAACCCGTATTACGGGTTACAAGTCGGGTCACGGTTCAAGATTTATTTCAATTACGGGTTATCGGGTCGACCTGTGACCCATAATCCGGATTATCGGGTCGACCCGTTACCCATAATCCGGGTTACGGGTCGGGTCGACCTGAGCAACCCTAGAAAAAAGAATGCAGTGAATGGCGTAGACTGACCCTTACATTATAGCCTCCATATGTATCATTCAACGAATGCCTAGCTAGCTTGTATAATAGTCTTCAGATATAGACAGATGTGATAGAATATATAGTTACATGTTTATAATCAAGGATGTATGAACTTTAATCAGTAATCACATTGATATATAATGTTCATTTGATTTCGTTGTCATGGCTAATGAGTTCAGCATATATAGACAACGTTAAAACAGTATCACAACTCACAAGTTAATGAAACTCAAGCAGTAGCACAAATTGTGAACTTTTTGTTTTTTAGGATAAAAGACGCTTAAATATGGAAGATTAAGAGGCTGATTTTCATGAAAACAACTCTTATCCTGTAAACTGTAAACGTGAACAACAAAAAAAAATATGTGCCATTAAATGGTATTTTCATTTGATTCAAATCCGTCAGGTTAATGCGTTTAATAACACCATTCGAAAATATTCTTAGACAGGGACAAAATCAGTGAGGATGGTAAGACATGATAAAACAAAAACCACAAACATCCTTTCACCATTCACATATTTTTATTTGTTATTCACCGCTTACCATTTACATATAGGATAATGGATACTTTTATTTAATTCAAATCTGGAATGTCTTCATTTAGTGGTGAAGACCTGACCAAGATTATGATATGCTTTCGGTCGTTTTACAAGAGTGCAATTTACAATCAATATGGTTTTTTTTTTTTAATTGCGGAGCTACTAGCTCGAACAAGCCAAAATTAGGCCACCTTTTAGTTATAAGGATAACCTAAATCATCGCGTCGGATGATCTTTAAAAAATCAAACAGCGAGGGTTGTTGACTCAACAAACACCTCGACTGAGTTACAAACAAATGCGGAAATGGAAAGGACGAAGCTTGAAATGGAATGGCTGCATTGAGACTATGAAGAATGATGTGTCTTCTTGCTAGGAAATCAGCAGCAGCATTAGATTCCCTGAAACAATGATAAAAAACAACAGAAGGGATAACCAAAATAAGATTTCTAATGTCCTCAATAATAGAGTGAAGTTCCCAGGGTACTTTCCAAAGGTGTTTTAAAGAATTAATTACAATCAAATTGTCTCCTTCAATGATAAGATTCTGAATTATAGAACGGTTAATATTCTGAAGAGAATGTAGTAAAGTTGTAGCTTCTGCTTGTACAATCGTCATGGAAGGTAGTTGGTGGCGTCCAATAGATCGAATGAATCCGTTATGGCCTCGTAAAACGAAACCAGCATGTGTTGTTCCTATTTTAAGTCTCGATGCATCAAAATTTAGTTTATAACATTGAGGAGGCGGTTTTTTCCAGGACATATGATTTTTCCTTTTCGGCCTATTCGGGAGTTGTTTCTTGGTAATATTACAACCATCTCAAGCTAGAGCACCCGAGAAAGCCAAGTCAGATGGCAATCTTTTAGGATTAATTCTTCCTGGGTCAAAAATTTTTGCATTCCTATGAGCCCAAACAAACCACCATAGGAATGCAAGAGGCGTGGTATTTGGATTATTTGTGAGTGTTTCTTTGATATTTTGGTGGAAGGTGTAGGTTGTAGTTAGTTTAAAGGAGTAGTTTAATAATTTCTGAAGTCGATATATCATAGCTTTTGTAAATGGACATTGGAAGAATAAATGATTTAGGTTTTCATCTTGTAGCTCGCAAAGGGAACACAGGTTTGGAACTAAATTGTAGAAACGGTTAATTCTATCTGTCGTAGGAAGGCAGTCAGCACATGTTTTCCATATGAAAATTTTAATTTTAGGTGGCAATTTTGATTTTCATATCCAGTCAAAATTATTGTTAACAGGATCTATTGGAGCAGTTAAAAGTGAAGATGCAGAATGAACAGAAAAAATCCCATCGGCTGCAGGCAACCAGATAAGTTTGTCCGGAGTATCTGAAATAGGAATTCGAATATCAGTAATGATATTCACTATATGTGGAGGTAAAATTTGAGCAAGCATTACGGTATTGCAGGATTTATCCGGGAGGGTAAGATCTTTGACCCTAAGATTTGGATCCAAATTGTCCATGAAGGGCGATAAATCAACATTAGGGATCCAAGGGTCTCAATATGGTTTTATTCATAGCATCAGCGGGAATACTGACACATATGGTGTGGCTTTAGGGTTTTAGCACTTGAACTCCACTAACATGCACCGGTACGTGATGGAGAGCACAATACAAATTAAAGCTAGAAAACAACGTAAAATGGCAATCTATGATTTATGGGGTCACACGTACCCACTTGCTATCAAACAAATGCCAAACCATGATTGGTGAAAAAAAAAAGAGATGAAGCTAAAATGCACAAACCACCCTCCCCAACAGGCCCAAACCCGACCCGAGCCCAGAACCCTCATCAGATTGTCGTATTTACATTTACACCCCGGAGTCGGACCCCGGGGGGTCAATTGGTCAAGTAGTCAACAATCAACATTAATAACGGGGTACACGTCATACATATAAAATCATGCCACCTTAGCCTGCCGTCTGCCAAAGTGCCAATCTAAAAGCTCAGCTACAAAAGAAAAACGGGCAAGGGAATACGAGGACAAAACGGTCATTATCAAACGATGCATAAAAGGGCAAAACCGTACACAACACAAGTTTCCTAGCCTAGGCACAAAAAATTAAATTTATTGGTTGGGACTTGGGACCGGTGGCTAGGCGGTAGTACGTACGACGGTTCAACGAGCAAACCCGCCGGACGGCGGCGGGACCCTGGTGGCTCTGCGGTGGGTGTGAGGTCTGGCGGTGGAAGAGGCGGCGACTGTGGAGACGGGCTTCATGGCAGCTAAGGAACAGTTGTTGTTGGGGGCCCTCTCTTTTCTTCTTGCCAGCTGATTGTTGCTATTACTAGTATGTTCTTCCTCCTCCATTTGCATTTGTTTCCACCTGCACTCTTCACTGCAAAATGCTCTGTCCCCCCTGCACCAAACAAATCCCCAATCCACATGAATATTATTATTTTATTCATTTCCCGAAATATTTATATTATTACAAAGTGAAAAGAAAGAGAAACTGGGTTTGGAATTCGGATTGTTTTACAAGATGCAAAAATGAAACCCTAGTGAGATTGAGGGGGCGTACTTGTACATGTAGATGTCTTTGCCGGGCAAGAGCTTTTGTCGGCAGAGGAGGCAGGCGTTCAGGAAGTCTTCGGCCACAGGAGGCGGCGGAAGGCGGTGGCCGGAGACGGCAGGCGGTGGTGGCTTGTTAGGCATCATGGTGGCCTTGTTGATGATGAATAGGGGCAAAGTCGTCTTTTTGGCCTTGTGGGATTCTAGCACCACGCTTAGTCCTACCATTTTGTGTCTGTGTGTGTGTGCTCTTCGATCTCACTCCATTCTGTGTGTGTTTCCAAAGGGTGTGTAAAACGGTGAAAGGGGTAAGGGAAATATAAAGGAAAGGGGTATGGGTTTAGGTCGATGATCAACAACAGATATAGGGAGGAATAAGTAGAGAAGAAAAAAGGAAGATAATGACAAATGGGGCGTGGGCCCAGTCAGAGATGTGAAAATTTTATTAATGCAGGTAAAATCGTGAAAGCTAAGACTGGTGAGGTGGCTTCCTATCCAGTGTTTTGTCTGTTTGGAAATTTTTGGGAAATTCCGCCCGGTAACCACGAGGTTTTGCAAATTCCGCGTGGTGCTCAAAGGTTTTCGGTATTCCGTGTGGTAACCACGAGGTTTTGCGGATTCCGCGTGGTAACCTTGGTCTATTATAAAAAAGTTAAAATTATATAAAGTCATACCCATCCTTTCTACTTAATTACACAAATCACCCTTTTTTAAGTTTTTTTAAAAAACTATCTAATTTAATTTTATAAAACACCTAACTTCATAATTTTAGTATTATATTTTTTTATTTACTCTTTTTCCATGAAACTATATATTGTTATTTTACAAAATCTTATATTTTTCATTATTATAAAAAGAACCACATTTTTCAAATTTGTATAAAAAATAGTTCTTTTTTCAAATTATCAAAAGCATACCTAATTTTTAAGAAACTACCATTACTTATTAACAAAATATAAACTTGAACTTTATTAATAGTTGATCCTTTAAGAGGGTGTTCTTTAAAAGTTGGTGCTTTAGCTCAAGTAATTTATTTTTAAAGTAAAACAAAATTGTTTTTTCTTAACATAATGTACACATATCATGACATTAAAAATGTATAAACATTATAGGTTTTTTATGGCATGTTCAACTTTAGGTATTATTTTGTATTTACAATAAATTATTATTTAAAAATAAATTATGTATTAAGTAACACTTCTCACTAAGTATTTTAGTAAAATAGATTTGACAGTTTTGTTGAAAAAACCTATTTAAATGATACTTCAAATTAGGTATAATAAATTAATTTGCTTTTTATTTTTTCAACAAACCTATCAAAAAATCTTTTTTGGGCGACAGGCGTAGGGCGACAGGCGTAGGGCGTAGGGCGTTAGGGGGTTTTTGGGCGGTTCCGGCAGCCGTTCGGCCGGTTTCCGGCGTCAGGGCCTGGTGACTTCATCGGTCCCGTTTGGCCGTTCGTGTTGGTCGTCGTTGGTGAGTTTGTGCAGTTCGCGCGGCGTAGGGCGACAGGTCGGGTAGGGCTTCGTTGGCGTCTTCGGTCTTCGCCTGTCTTCGGTCTTCGTCTGTGGCCTGTCGTGCAGTTCGGTGTCCGCCTGGCTTCTGTGGTTTTTGTGTTCGCCTGTGTTTGTGTTCGGTGTCGTCTGTGGTCTTCGTTGGTGTTTTTGTGTTCGCTGGTCGTTGGTGTTCGCCTGGTCGTCCGTCGTCCGTCGTCCGGTGGTGTTTGCCTGGTCGTCTGTTTTTGTGTTCGGTTTTTCGTTGGCTTCGTTTCAGCGGTGTTGTTTGATCTGTTGATCTGCTGGTCGGCTGATCTGTTGTGTTGGTTTTGTGCTGGGTTTTTGTGCTGCTAGTGGTGCATGTTCGTTGGTAGATGGTGGTTTGCTCAGCAAGTTGTTTCGTTGTGCTGTTGGTTTCGTTGCGTTGCTGTTTCGTCTTTCAGGTCTTTGGTGTTTTCGTTGCTATCTTTTGGGATGTATTTTCAGTGCCCCTTTGCTGGTCTTGACAATTGTAGGAATGGTGGAGGTAAGGGGTTGAAGGCTAGTTCTCTCGTCCAACATTTCAAAGGAGTTCATTTTGTCAATGAGGCTTCAGTGCAAAGGTATAAGTCGCTTATTGGTAGCAATGAGGGTGTCTTTTCTGCGTAGAGAGTACTCTTCAGGGCCTTCAAATTTGGATGTGTGGAACTTGTTTATGTACTCATGCTTTCTCCAAGAGCTGCAAGCATAGCGATAGTTTTGATGTTTTGGGGCCTTGGTGTAGGGGTCATTCCAATGATCCCTTGTTTTTTATTCAAGGTATCTCGCCTCCCTCGCCTTGTAGCAGCCAAGGTCCTAGCTCGGGGGAAGTTGTGAGTGGTGGGGATGCCACTTCATCGTTTTCCTTTAATGTTGAGTTGTTGCATGGCGTTTTGTCTGGTAATTAATTGTCGCACTGTGAAAAGTATCCCCAAAGCCAATCGTTTAAGCTTTTCGCGTGGCCTTAAAGCGGCTCTTGATAAGGTTGTTGCTTCTCCTCATGACCTTTCCTCTTGGATCCTTTTGCTCCTACTCCCTTTGTGCACTCTGAAAGTTATTCGGCCTAGTGTGGACAACCAGTCAGGAATTAAAAAGGTTTGTCAGGTTGAAGGTATCGCTCGAGCTATTCGTGTATGGAGGGGTCCTGGGGGCCCTGAGATATTGGTTAAAGAGGTTCTTAAGGATGGTGTGAGTAGCCCTCGCTTCTCAGGGGTGGCTGGCTTGGTTGGTAATTAGAAGCTTAGTTTAGGGGAGTTGAATAAGAGGCAATGTATGAGGAAAGTCAGTGATGGGCATTTCTCGGCTGCTGTGCGAGTTTTGACCTCCTCGGGGGTTGCTCCTTCTAATGCGGAGACCTTGCGTGAGTTAGAGAGGAAGCATCCACATGCCATGTGTCCTTCCTTAGCTCCTTTTGATGCCTCGGTGGAGGCTGTTTCGGTCACTAAGGATGTTGTTTTAGGCCGGATTAAAAGTTTTCCAAAGGGGACTTCTTGTGGGCGTGATGGTTTGCGGGCCCAACACCTTGTTGATGCGCTTGGGCGCGCTGCTGTTGCTGTTGCGGGGGATTTAGCCACCTCTATTACTGCTGTTGTCAATTTGTTGTTGGCTGGTAAGTGTCCTCCCGTCTTAGGTGAGTTTATTGCTAGTGCTCCGCTAACGCCCTTGCTCAAGCCAGGTGGGGGTATTCGGCCCATTGCAGTTGGCACGGTTTGGCGAAGGCTGGTCTCCAAGGTTGCTGCTGGTGTGGTGGGGAGGACTGTTGGGCAGTATCTTGAGGATTTCCAGTTTGGTGTTGGTGTGCCTAATGGTAGTGAGGCCATTCTGCATGCTGTTAACAGGTTGATTGAGGTTAAGGGGGAAGCTCGTGATATGTCTATGCTTCTGGTGGATTTTAGTAATGCTTTTAACTTAGTGGATCGTAGCACCATGCTTAGGGAGGTCCGACTTCGATGCCCGTCGCTTTCTCCTTGGGTCGAATTTTGCTATGCGCGTCCTGCCCGGCTTTACTATAACGAGTCTTCTTTGCTTTCTAGTCAAGGTGTCCAACAAGGTGATCCTTTAGGGCCTTTGCTGTTTGCGCTCACCCTACATCCGCTTGTTCATCGGATAAATGAGGAATGTAACCTCGATTTTATGGCTTGGTATTTGGATGATGGGACCCTTATTGGTGACACGGAAGTGGTCTCGAAAGCTTTGCACTTGGTTATTAGGGAAGGGCCGGCAATGGGGTTACACTTAAATGTGGAAAAAACTGAAATCTTTTGGCCAAACCCGGACCCGAGGTGTTGTGATCCCAATTTTTTTCCTCATAAAATGGCTCGTCCTTTGGATGGGGTCAAGCTCCTTGGTGGTCCGGTCAGTTTGAACGCTGACTTCTGTAGTCGCTTGATCGGAGAAAGAGTTTCCAAGACGGTGGCTCTGATGGAGGCTGTCGCAGGGCTTAATGATCCTCAGGTGGGGCTCCTTCTTTTGCGCAGTTGTGTTGGTGTTGGTCGGCTATATTTCTCTCTTCGGACTTGTCCACCCCAGATGCTCGGGTCCGCTCATCTCACCTTTGATCATGCCCTTCGGAAGGTTCTCCAAGAGATTATTGTGGCAGGTGGGGCTGGCTTCGGTGATTGGCAATGGCGGTGTGTCACCCTGCCCTTCCGCCTTGGTGGCTTTGGGATTTATACAGCGCATGATGCTTCTGAGTATGCGTTTGTCGCTTCACGGATGCAGTCACTCAACTTACAGAACAGGTTGCTTCGCCACTGTGGTGTTACTGAGTTGGGACCCGTTTGTGAGTCGGCCTTGGACGGCTTTCGGGATTTGTGCAACTTCGACCCTCGTGACCTTTGTCATAACGTACCAGCCCCCCCGTTTATGAAAAAATTGGCGTCAGTGTACTTTGACATGGTGGAGAGAGGGTTAGTGGAGCGTTACAATCCCAGCGCTCGTGAAAAAGCCATCCTCATTAGCAATCAGGTGTCGCACTCTTTGGACTTTTTGAAAGCAATCCCAATCGAAGGGTTGGGTCAAACGATGCATCCAAGGCAGTTTAGGTGCGTTTTGTGCTATCGTCTGGCGATCCCTTTATACCCCACTGATTTTAGTTGTCCTTGCTGCTCTTCTAAGGTCATGGATTGTTTTGGGGATCATGCAGTGCATTGCGGTAATGATATTGGAATTAAATTTCGCCATAACCTTGTCCGGGATGTGTTGGGTGATATATGTACTCAAGCTGGTGTTGCTGTGCAAAAGGAGGTGCCTCTAGGTTTTTTGTCCGAAGAAGGCAATGACCTTAGGCCTGCAGATCTCCTTGTTTATGGCTGGGACAGGGCCAAAAATGTTTGTTTGGATGTCACTGGTGTCTCTCCCTTCACTGGTGTCGGTGTTGACGCTTTCGTCCCCGGGGCTGCTGTTGCTAAGGCTGTCGCCAAAAAGAAGACTAAGTATGCCTCCAAATGTGTTGATAATGGGTATGGTTTTATCGCTTTCGCTTTCTCTACCTTTGGAGAATTGGGAAGTGATGCTCTTGATTTTTTGTTTAGGGTCACACGGGCTGCTCAGAGCCATGCCTCTAGTGCTAATATTCGGTCCTTTATTTTTCAGAGGTTGTGTTTTACCTTGAATAAGGGTGTTGGAGCTCAATTAGTTGCTAGGCTCCCATCCAACTTTATGTAAATATTCGTTTATTTAATAAAGTTCGTGAGAATGACCTATCAAATCTATTTTAATTTTTTAATACAAATTTGAAAAATGTTGTTCTTTTTTTAATAATTAAAAAATATAAGATTTTGTAAAATAATAATATATAATGTCAATGTCATGGAAAAATATTGAATAAAAAAAGATATATATAATACAAAAATTATAAAGTTAGGTGTTTTATAAAATAGATTAGATAGTTTTAAGAAAAACTAAAGATAGGGTGATTTGTGTAATTAAATAGAAATGATGGGTAAGTTTTTATATAATTTTAACTTTTTTATAATAGATCAAGGTTACCATGCGGAATCTGCAAAACCTCGTGGTTACCACACGGAATACCGAAAACCTTTGGGTACCACGCGGAATTTACAAAACCTCGTGGTTACCGCGCGGAATTTCCCATTTGGGAAACAAAGCATTATTACAAATTACTGTACAATGGAGAGCACATCTTCAAAAACCAGCTACCACCTTTATAAGGAAACTATAAAAACGTCTCTATTTCCCATGAACTAATAAAAGTAGTGTAGTCTTCGACCAAAAAAAATAAAATAAAAGTAGTGTAGCACCTCAACTAAAAAAAATAAAAGTAGTGTAGCATAAATATATTAAATAGTTTTACCACATACCATTTAATAGAGTAAAGACTTCATTAAAATAATTTATATAATATATAAATATATTTTTGTATGCATAATGTAAGATTTATTTTTATTTTAATAATATCAATGATATGCTTAAAAGTCTAAATTCTCAAAATAAAGATGTGGTTTTTTCCATTTAGGTAAAATAATAATTTTTGTTTAAAAAAGATTAGATTTATATTCAAAAAGATTTACTAATTTAGACATTTTTAGTTATGTATAGTATCAGTATATATAATCTTTTAAATTTAATGGATTATATTTATGCAACATAATGCGATTTTTTTTTGAAAATTTAGGTTTCGCTTTATAATATATTAGGGTAGATGAATTGATGTATATTGATAGAAATTAAGAAATATGAGAATTAAATTCAACCAAAAAAAAAGAAATATGAGAATTGAAAGGGTTTAAGGAAAAAGAGTAAAATGAAGAATAAGTTGGTGTGAATTCATTTTGAAAAAAGTTCATGAACCTGGTAGATAGGTAGATCGGGTACATGTCGATACGATCGAACATGCATATATGTATGGGCCTAACATATGAATCGATGAAATTTTATCATAAAATCAATTGGTAATATATAATAGACAATTTATATTCTTATTTTAAATGTGAAATAAGTTTATTTCCGACGTATTTATTAATTCAAACTTTTTTTAGGTTCATTTAAAATCCATTTCAACAATCAGGTGTTTATGAATTATCAGTGCTTAAGCTGTTGGTGACTTCGTATTGATATTGTTGAAAATTATTAGTATTGAAATTGATTTTAGTGCTAGGTTTTGGTAATTATTTTTCATATAAATATTATGGTTCTCAAGTTGGTCAACTCGGTGTGCTAACTGCTATCTAGCCTTCTACTCTTCCAGTCTTCCTTTGACAGCCACGTCACCCCCTCTTCGTCTCGCTCTCTTGCATATTCACTAGCACAACCCTACATTATTGTGAGTTTTTAATTACGCTTTGACCTAAGTCTTTTCTCTATTTACCTCCAGACTTCGTTCGGCACTAACAGAATGGGTATCGTGTTCGCTAACGAAGTAGAATTCTCCAAAAATAGATCCTTGTACCCCTAATGGGACTGGATTATGCTAGCATTTTTTTTCTCCGCTACTTAACAGGCTGAACAGAGCCTTAGATGCCCCCTACAACAAGGTCGAAGAGGCGTACATGCAAAGCAATATATTCCACTAATAAAAACGTCTCTAATTTGCATCTTTCAAGATTTGAATATGTGATCTCCTTATATACAATAAGGTTCCAGGCTATCAGAGCCAATGCGCCATGCACTGTTTTTTTTATCTGTTTGAACCCTAAAGATGATCATTTTTGGTTCTCTAACTTTATTTGTCATTCTTATTATTAATTCGTTTTCACAACTTTTTGGCAGAATTTGATTTCACTATTAACACAGTACAAAATAAATAAATAAATATTTTGAAATCTGACAAGCTAGTATTTGAAGAGGGAAAAAACATGGTCTTCTTGCCTAAAAAATAATGGGACCGACGAAAGGAAAGAAAGAGAAGCAGAAGGCCCATAAGCTGGGATGGGACCCATAGTCCATGTCACTTGCCTAAACATGGGCCCACGGTAATTTGTTGCTGTTCAGCTGAATGAGTAGACAAGCTCTTAACAAAGTCCCCACCTTGGCTTTGACAACGATAAACCACTGAACCCAGCATCAATTACCAAATTGGGTCCATTTCGTTTGCTAAGAGGGTGTGTGACGTGTCGAACTTTTAGAGGAACTCTAAGCCTACACAATTATTATTAATAAAATAACTTAAAAGTGTTCCAACAAGACTCAAACAATGAAATCGTAGAGTTGCCCCAATACATTCGAGCACAAATCATTAGCCGGAAACGATCAAGAAGATATACAGAAAATAAGAAGGGCGAGGAGTGGCAATCGAAAAAACAAAAACAAAAGTAGCATAATGCATCATGGAAAAATCAGAAATTGGATTTATCAAACTTATCTTTGACGGGTCAAAACTGAACGGCGAGTCGACATCAACAGGATTTGTTCTTAGAAACCACACGAGAGATGTGATCTGCATGGATGCTAGAAAAGATGGTAATAATTCGCTTTGATCGTTGAAGCTCTCGGTCTTCGAGATGGAGTTACGAAAACCAAACAATCAGGATATAAAAATATTAAAATTGACGGTGATAATTTGATATTCATCGAAGCTGCCAAGGGCACGTGAAAATGTCTTTGGCAGATTGACCTGCTGATCTCGAACATCTAGGTCTTTCTCGAAGGGTTCGAGTCAGTCAAGTTTAAACATATGAATAAAACTCTCAATGGCATGACTGATAAAATTATAAAACTGGGACACGATCTCCCTATTGACTACATTACGAATCACCAAGAACTTAAAGTTCTAATCCGAAATGATGCTCTAGGTTGTCCCCGTAAGTGAGACTCCTAATTATTACCTTTTCAAACAAAATTTATTTTTACCAAAGGCTTTTCAAACTGAAAGCTTAAAGAGGTTTTAAGTTTGGCCTTTTTTAAAAAAAAATAAAGATTAGCATTGTATTTCGTCAAAAGCCGCTAGAAAGAACCAACAATATTGTTGCCTAATAGGAGAGAAACAAGAGCTAAGAAAGAAAGAAAATGATTAAGGATGTACATCACAAAAAGATATAACCAACAATTTTTTTACCCAAACAATTTTTTCACCCAAAAGATTTCATATACTTATCTTATTTTTACTTTTTGCATTTCCCAATATAAAATTTTTCACCCAAACCCCTATTTTCTCATCAAAAAGATCTTTTTCCCCAAAAAAAGAACAAGCCCAAGTACTACTAAGGACGTACATGACAAAAGTTATAACAAGTTTATAGTCAAGGCTATCAAATAAGATTTACAAAATGTACAAGGTGTGTTACAAGTTATGGAGACGTGTTTTGTCGCCTTTAGTCTTGACAAGGAGAGTGAACTTGATCTTGTCAATTAGGCTTTTTGAGAAGGTTATGATGTTAGAGGCACACATCATCAAGGTAACTTGATTTCTGATCGGTTAGATTATATAAAGTACAACGATATTGGCCAACGAAGCCTTTTAATTGGATTGTGATTATAAGTTAAGGTCTTGTTTTAACTTAGTCATTTCATTTCAAAACATTATAAGCCTTTTTTGGCAAAATGTAAATAAAGGATCAAGCTAGCTTTTGCACTTTGAAAATATACCATATATTGCCAAAGAAAGTTATATTTTACAGATCATTTATCTCTCTTCTCTTAAGAACCTTTTCTATAGTTTCCAGGTAATTGAGTGCGATGTTTAAGTTAACTAGTTTTTAATCCCGTGCGTAGCACGGGATTAAAAACACGGGATTAAAAACTATTTTGAAGCTTTATTAATCACCTTTAATTGAAAAATTGCATAAAATTGCATGAATGTGATAAATGGACCAAGATATGATAATATAAAATATAATAGATTATATTAAGCATAAAATAAATAAATATTCCATAAGAAATAAATAAATTGAAAATATAATTCACTTGCGAGAGAAGCATCTAAATGCAATTAAGTACATATGAAAGGTATAGAAAACTATAGAAAGCATATGAAAGATTAAAATAGCATTGTTGGCTATTCAAAATATTTTTTATACACATGAAAACTATACAACTTTAAATAAAAAATACCCATATTTTATGATTTAGGGTATAAATACATTTTGTGATTTTCGTTAAAAAAATACAAATATTTTATGATTTATGGTATTCACATATTTTGTTATTTACATGAAAAATATACACGTTAAGAAAACATTCATATATACACATAATACAATAAATACCCACATAATACGTTCAAAAAATACACATATTTTATGATTTAGGGTATAAACATATTTTGTGATTTATCTTAAAAAAATTATTGATTTATTTACATACTTGAATCATATATACAAATAATACAACAAAAACACGCAAAACACGTTTAAAAAATACACATATTTTATGATTTAGGGTATAAATATATTTTATGATTTACGTTTAAAAAAATACACATATTTTATGATTTATGGTATTCACATATTTTGTGATTTGCGTTTAAAAAATACACATTAAGAAAATATGCAACTAACACAAAAATGTTGCTAGAGAGGTTTGAACCCCAAACCTTTGGGTAATTAGAAGAAGACTTTACCACTATGTTATTGTGGTTTGTTTGATTATGATTGTATAGTGTTTATTATATAGGGAAGATTGCAACCAATACTAAATGGAGCATTTAATGGGGACACCACCTAACTTTTATATATACTAGAAAGCTTGCCCGTCCGATGGACGTACAATTTCTTTCACCGTATTTTTCTCTAAGGTGAGAATTATAATCTTCGTCATAACACAATTTTGTTCTAATTAATAAATTATGTAAGTATTTTGTATTGAATTGTCCAAAAAATAGTAGATAAAATAAGTATAAAATATGAAATTATTTTATTTGATTTTATGAATTTCTTATGAGAATTATTTTGATAATATGTTTTTTCTATTACAATTAATTTTTTTAGCCGAATGAACATGTATAGAGATTACTCTTTCTAAGTATATAGACATTTTGGAGGAAATTTAAATCGAAAACATATGGTTAGCTCTTTAGGCTTTACATTCCCGCTCAAAAAAGAAAAAATGATAAGGTTTTGCATTCAAGTTACAATATTATAACATGATGTATGCATGTAAAAAATAAGACATAGTAGCATGCATTCATAATCAATTACAAAAAAAAAAAGAAAAACAAAAAAAAAGAAAAAATATAAAAACATGTATTTATTTGACAAGGAAAAGAAAAATAAGAGTTGTAGAGATAGATAATTTACCAAAAACAAAAAAAAAATAATTAGAGAGAAGTCATTAATGTAACAAGAGGGGGAGAATTTTAAGTGTTGTATAGATATAGATTACTAGCGGAGTTTCGTGTAGTTAGTACATTTTACTTTGTTAAAAGTAAATTAGACTTAATCAAACAAGGGTTTGGGCTAGGCCTGAGTCCTGACACTTTTTTCAGCTCATCGATACGGACGGGTCGGGTCTAGGCCCGCTGCTCAGGACCTTATATTTATGTTCATATCTGCCCTTAGGGTATGGTTAAGCGGCCCGTTTTTACTTAGAGTACTGTTACTTTAATTTTTTAAAATCTATTATTCTAAATTTGTTGAACATTCCAAGCTAAAATGAAAAAATTCCACATATGATATATTGAGAGAGAAAAAATTAAGGTGAAAAATAGTCAAGGGCAAATGTTATCGAATTGAATTAAGCAATTAGACTTATAATTTATTTATTACATAGTCTTTTTATTTATATATTTAAAACGATAAGGGTCGGGTCGGGTTACGACCCGAGCTTTGAAATAATAATCATATCCGACCTTTTAGATTATCCGACTCGAACTGTTGGACTGCAAATATTGTCCAAACCCGCACATTTTGTTGGGTGGGCGGATGGACCGGACCGGACCTTGTTTACTCATGTCTACAATAAACTATGTTATAGGCTCATATTTGGGAAAATTGCATTTAACCACCATTTATTTTACACTTGTTGCAATTAATCACCCTTTATATTTTTTTCAACACTTAACCACCCCTTATTTGTAAATATGTGCATTTAACCACCCATTTTAAAGAAAAATGTTATTTTCTTCGTTAAGTAAAGTAATAAAACGTTTTTGCCATTCTTTTTTAATTTTATTTACAATAAATAAAAGAATTTAGAAATAAATTAAACTTGGAATGTCATCGTCACTGGATTTAAGCCTACAGATCAACCTTTTGAATCTCGAGTCATTGTCTATCAACTTAGACACGATCGATTCCAAGGGATCCTTCTAGTCGTTAGAATCATATCCAAAACCCATGGATAGAGGAAATGAATTATTATGGAGTAAATTAGACAAGGGTTGCAAAAATTGGCATATTAGAGCTTGAAAGTGTCAATTATGAGTTTTTCTTTATTTATTTATGGTAAATAAAATTTAAAAAGAAAGGAAAAAACTTAATTTACTTTACTTAGCGGAGAAAATGACGTTTTTCGTTAAAATGGGTGGTTAAATGCACATAATTACAAATACAGGGTGGTTAAGTGTAGAAAAAAATATAAAGAGTGGTTAATTGTAACAAGTGTAAAATAAAGGGTGGTTAAATGCAATTTTCCCCTCATATTTTTGTCCAATGAACAAAGGTTAAGGAATCCTTATCAGTGATAATTGTGGATGTTTTTTTTTATTTTGATAAGGAAAGAAGTTACGAAACACCCATAAATGCTCAACAAGTAAATTGATGATTCAAACGCAATTGTGACAGTCGACAAAGGAGGAACTTTATACTCTCAAAAAAAACAAAAACTTTCCTTAACTTTGTACTCTCAAAAAAATGAATTAATGAGTCTTCCACTAAGAACTTTAGTACTCCCTCCGTTTCCGAAAGTTTGTCCGTCTTTCCATTTTCGGCGTTCCAATAAGATTGTCCACCTTTATTTCTTTCCATTTATATCACCTACTTTTTACACTTTTATCCTTAAACAATCACCCAATTTACCTACTTTTACAATCTCTTTCTTCCTCATTTCTCTCTCCTTACACAAAATCACCATTACCAATCATCCACCTCAACAACCATTAAACTCCATTAAAATGAAATTTTAGGCAACAAGAAATGATTTTTTCCAAAAACTCAAAACATAAAGTTGGAATGTTTTTTTTTTTGCAACATTTTGATGTGTGTTAGGTCAAATTTGGGATGAATTTGCTTGGGCCACCATTGTTGGAATGGACCAGCTGGATTGATGGAAGAATGGGCCATCCCAATTCACTCTCAGTATAAAACCTCTCTCTCTCGGTGCCCTAATTCACTCTCACACTCACCCTCTCATGCTAACCCTAATTCACTCTCTTCCTCCCTCTCTCTTGCGCCGCTGAGCTCTTTGTTCATCATCTCTCCCTCCCTCCCTCAGATCTCACTCAAACTCACAAATCTCTCCCCTCAAATCTCTGAATTTGTCCTCTTTTTCTTAGATTCGTGGCTTGAGGTTGTTGAATGTGGATTCGTTTAGCTTGAATCCGCGTTGCTGTGTTTGTTGCATGTGGATCTGTTTGGCTTGAGCTTGTTCCGATCTCCTGAGGTACGCAGTCTCACGTTTTGGTCTTTGAGAGTGGAAGCCCTTGCATCTTCCTTTGTGGTCGGTTTGTAACAATTGTTCACCCTCTGTGGTTTGCTTGCAAGGTTCACCCGTTGTCCTCTTTGAATCCGAACTTGAAAGGTGAACTTGCTCACCCTCTACTTTCAATTGATGACTCCTCTGTTTTGAATTGATGAGATCTTTTGGAATCTGAACGTGAATTAATTGTTGGTGAATTGTTGTGGTTTCCTTGCAAGGCTCACCCGATCTGTCCTCTTTGAATCTGAACTTGAAAAGGTAAACATCTCTCCCTCTGTTTTGCATTCCATTCCTTTTGAATCTGAACTTGAATTAATTGTTGTTGTCTTTCTGTGCAGGGTTGCAATGAGTTATGAGTCGTGGTCTTCCGACCCTTCCGCTTGCACAAGTGACCCATCTGGCTCGTACCAGTGCTCTGACCTAAACAATTGTGACCGGCCGGGGGCATGTAAGGGTTTCCACTCTTATAGTCCTAGACGTGATGAAGAAGAGATCTCTTCATTCTATCGCCCATATTGCCTTAAACGTGAGGAAGCCCCAGTAGATGAACCAAAGCCCGAGCATGCACCTCCTAATAACTCCCCTAATGCTAAAGAGATTTCTCATGAGTCCCCTAATGCTGAGGTGGAGTGGTGGGATGGCACTGTGGTCTCTGACTCCGATGTGGAGTAGCTAAGTCTTCTTATCCTGTAGGTTGAGTTTGTTTTGTTTGCTTTGGTTCCTTTGTCTTTACTTGTTCCTTGTGTGCTGCTTGCTATTGATAAGATGTCCCCCTATGTGCTACTGTCTTTGATATTGTTGCATGATGAATCTGTTGTGGTGTTGTGGTCTAGTGCTTGGCTTCTTTGAAGTATTGAGTGAAGTCATGTTGAATTCATTGAAACCTATGATCAAGTCATGTTGTTTTCATCATTTCCAATTTTATTTTATGTTCAATGTTGTTGGTCTGTATCAATGTTCATGTCATTCATCCTTTTGCATTCCATTTGCTTGCTTAAATCACAATTTATGTCCTCTGAATGCTTGTCCATCATGCACTTGTTATCACATTTTTCAATTGCTTGTCCATTTTCTGTTTTCTGAATGCTTCTTCATCATCCACTTGTTATCACATTTTGAAATGATTTTCCAGTTTCTGTTTTCTGAGTGCTTGTTCATCATACACTTGTTATCACATTTTTTAAATGATTTTACAGCTTCTGTTTTCTGAATGCTTGTTCATCATACACTTGTTATCACATTTTTAAATGATTTTCCACTTTTTTGTTTTCTGAATGCTTATTCATCATACACTTGTTATCACATTTTTAAATGATTTGACACTGTTTGTTTTGTGAATGCTTGTCCATTTTTTTTGAATGCTTATGATGACTTTGTTTTCTTGCATTCTGTGTGCTTAAACTGTTTTTGCTTTTAACCTTTTTTTTTTGATCAATGATGAAACATGATCACTGAGACACAATCTCAGCAAGTTGACATAATGTCAAGGCATTCATTTAGGAAGCCAGCCATGTTATGGCTCTGGCATGCCATTTGTTGTCTGATTTTTGTGTCAAGAGGTTGTGTCAATGATGAATAGAGGACAGCTGAGATCATTTTTTTTTTTATCTATGATGACACAAATCTTTGACTGAGATGCAGTATGTGTTAGCAGTTCACAAAGGGGTTGCCATTCAGTAGGAAGCCAGCCTTGAATAAGGCTCTGGCACGCCACTTGTTGCACTCCTTTGTGAATACATCTGTGTCAGTGAGGGAAAGGGGATGTTTCTGAGATTAATTTTTCTTTTTTTTTTTACTGAGATGCATTCTCTGTTAGAATTGAGACTGCTTTCATAAAGGTAAGACCATTATGGTCAAAAAATGATTGTATTTACACAAAAAATACTTCTCCTCCTTACAACAAGCTACCTAAATGTTGTGCAAGTCTTCAAAATCCTCCCCTTCATGTTCCTGATCTTCATTACTTGCCTGAGTGTCTTGAGTAGCTTGCATGTTGACTTCATTTGATTGATCTCCTTGTGGTGCATTTACAATATCCCATGCACAGTTTACTGCCCACATTGGTGCTTCAACTTGTATAGGCAGATTCCCATTTGCTTCTAATCTTCTCTTGTTAACATGAGGCAAGTCATAATCATTCCCACCCTTGACCTTTAAAACTTCATTCATGACATATTGGATTGACATCCAAACATTAGCTAAAGTCTTAGGTTCTAGCTCAAAAAAAGCTTCATGCACAGCATCAAGCATGTCATCTACATTCTTAGGCATCTTTTTATGCATCAAAGACTGAATGCTTCTAAAGAAACCTAAGTCTAATATGTTCAAGTCAGGGCTGTTTGGGGGTTGTTGTATTAGGATGAATGTGAATCCATCCTGTCTGTAAACTGTTTGCCATTCTGCATCATCTTGAGTAATGTGAGCTTTTGCATTATCTTGTTGAATGAAGATTACCTTATTTGAGCTTCCTTCTTGTGGCCATTTTTGCATGATTGCTGGAACTATCTCATCAATGAGCATTCTTCTTGTGACTTGCCTGTTTACTGATTCTATGAGCTTTGTGACCATTGTTCCTTTGGCTCTGTTTTTGGATTTCCTCTTTGCTGGTTCCTTGTAGCTGAATGGAAAAATCCCTATTTTTCCATCAAAAGTGCATACTCCATTTGAGTCAAACCTAGGTCTTGCTACTGCTGCTGTAAACATCACCTTAGGAATGAATTTGCTAGATTGAGCAGCCCTATACTGTCCTCTTTCATGCTGTGCAAGATATACTCTTTGGGATTTCTTGGTTAATTGGAACCACTTTTCATCTATGTGAACAAAATCAAACATAGGAAAATAGTGCTTCTTGTTTATTGGTGTGTCCCCTTGCAGCAAGCTAAGAATCCATGCCAGTCTTGTTACCTTGTTTGATTCTTTCAATCCTGGCTTCAATGCATTTGTGTGTGGCCTAATAATGCCCCTCTTGATCAATCTGAATGCTGAGCTTGCCGAGCAGTCCAACTTGACTGCTAAATCTCTGATTGTTGTTCTATCACCCATGTTCAGTGTACTGACTTGCTCCTCTATGAATGCTGTCCTCTTTCTGCCACTGAATTGATATCTTGTGCTTACATTGATTCTTTGACCTGCTTGAGTTTGTTGCTTGCATGTGTTCCATATTCTGGAGGTTGTCCTTGTAGAGACACCAAACTCGGCTGCAACTTGTTCCATTTGTCCTCTTCTTAACTCAGCATTTGTTTTTGGTAACTGATGAAGCTTCATGAGAATGTGGAAGCGCTTTTCACTGCTGAGCTTGCTTTTTGATGGCTGATGATGCAACTGGTGTGCTGGCTGCTGTCCTGTTGTTGTGGAGTCACTCCCTAGTCCCTCCTCTATGTCCTCTGCTGGTTCATTCAAATCGAATAAATGCATACCTGTGCTCTGACTTGGGGGTTGGCTTTCTTCAATGGGGACTTCATTAATGTTTGGGGCTGAAGCCATTAAAGGCAGGCTGTGATGCAAACTTTCTCTCTTTCAAATTTAAGTGGTTGTATTGAATGTTGTAATCTGAGCTTTGTAAAATTTGTGAGTTCAAGCTTTATTAACCTCAAATTTGGGTTGTGATCCGTGTGCTTGTAATAATGGAATCTGATTGGTCCCCATTTTTAGCTGTTGTTTTCCTATTGGTTGTTGAAAAGTGGGTTGGATTTCACCCAAAAAAATCCATCCGTGTGTACTGTGGCTTGGCAGAGAATTGAACCTTCTCAACCCCCTTTTTCCTCTAATTTGATGTGTCTTAATATTTGTGCCATAATGCTTTATGGATAAACTTTTAGAAACAGAGGGAGTACATACATAATACATTACATCATTTCATCAACTATTCAACTCATAATTATTAATTACTAGTATTATTTTTGTAACTTTTCGTGTTACAAAAAGAAGGCAATGAGCATTAATATTTGTTTATGCAGCATTCCAAGTCTACCTTTCTGTGGACTGATGATTTCGAGTCCGTTTGGCTGCACCTTTTTTAAAGACTTATAAGCACGATTTTGCTTATAAGCACAAAATAAGTAATTGCTTGATGCCAAACGTGTTTTTTTAAGTGTTTATAAGCAAACTTTTGATTATAAGCAACGAAAATGAAAAGCACCTCTCCCCATGCTTATCAAAATAAACACAAAAAAATAAGCATTGCTTATCCCCTTCTTTCCCCCCTTACCCTTCCTTCTTTCCCCTTTACCCTTCCCTTCACCACCGAAGCTTCCCAGATCTGAACAGGACTCCATAGCTCCACGCTCGGACCTCCCTCTCGAACGCCCTCGGCTCGCCAGCCCCCGACTCCCTCTCTCTGCCCTACACCCCGACGGCGAACGCCGTCCCGAACCCAATCGCCTTGTACACGATCCCGAACCCAATCGTCCCCAAAATGTAGGTCGACGCCTTGATCAGCGTCTCCATCTCCATCTCCCCGTCCACCATCACCAACTCCCCCGCCACCGCCAATGGTCCCGGACTCTTCCCGGCCGTCGCTGGCCTCGCTTCCGGAGCTCGACTCCCCATCGGTCCCCGTCGCCGCCTCTGCCTCCGCCACGGACTGGCTGCGCCGATGGTCTGGATGGTCCGGTTGGGGAAGGGGAGGCCGGCGTGGTGGCCGAGATCGAACCGGAGGAAGAAGTCATCGGGGAGGCCAAGAGGGAGGCGGGAGGTTAGGGATGAACTAGGAAAAGGGTTTTATTTTTGTTACCTTTTTTTTTATTTTAGGGGCAAAGTGATCAAAATATAATTAATACCCACAAAGTCAGCAAACCGTCTTACCAAACACCTTATTGTTTATCTAAAAAATAAGTTTTTAATTTCAACAACAATATCAGCAATTTATATCAGCATCAGCAATCGATCAGCATCAACATCAGCAATGATTTGCCAAACGGACTCTTCATCTAAGTCGTAACTTTTGATCTTCCATTTACGCGTATGATCAGTCGTCGGAGCATCGTGGCTTAAAAGGCATTTGCTTTATAGGCCTTGACCAGTTTGGACCAAACTTGACTAGTTAATCTGTGGTGTAAGGAATTAGGATAATGGTTTTTTTCATGTTGGAAAGTATCTCAAGTTAAATAGGATAAAGTATATAACGTCTAAGAACAAAAGGAAGACTTCTACTTTTGTAATTCACTGGAAAAGGGAAACCTATTTTTTTTTTTGGTAGAAGGAAAAAGCAAACCTATATGGAGAGGGTAAATGAGAAACTGAAATTTCCTTTCGATCTTTATAAAATGAACATTGTTCAGTGAAGTAAATATATGTATGTTTACTGGTTGAGCTCTCATGGTAGTATCATAATGTCTCGGGTTCCAAGACGGCGGTTTGCCCTATTTTCTTCAGAGTTGGTTAGTAACCAGTTCTCATCCTTTGTGGATACTCTAGGCGAGTCCAAGTAGTACTTGCGACGACCTTAATCCTTTCCTTATCATATATATGTGTGTGTTTACACAAATTTACAAACCTTAAACTAGAATACAGGTATTGAATGAAGCAAAAAACGAGTTGTTGCTTCAACACATGAACTGAAAAAAGACTGGGCTAGCCCAATATAGGCCCCAACAAAAATAAGAATAGTGGTTTTGTTTGAAGTTGATTACGAGGCCTCTACCAACGTTTTTGTACACAACGTTTTTTTACTTTTTGCACCACGTTGTTTAAAAGCGTGAAATATAATAATACTAAATTTTGATTGGGAAAATTCTGTGTCGTCGGTGGGCGCCGTTGACCGGCGTGGCGGGGCGTGGGGGGACAAGCAATCGCCAATCTTTTGTAATCATCCCTTCCATCAACGATATTTTGGTCTTTCTATGTATATAAAATGAATAGAATATTAAATACTACAAAACCCCTTCAGCACAATTGGTAAGTACTTTACCTTCTCTATACTTGAAATTCAAAGATCAGATGTTAATTGTCAATTGGGCTAATTGAACTTATTGAAGTCTTAAGGCTCTATTAAAAATATATTTTAAGTGGGAAGGCGGGGACGTCCCACGACGCCACCCTTTCTTCCCGTTTTTGTTTTTCCGCAATTGAATTAATATAATATTCATACGCCTTCAAATGGCGACGCCTTCAAATGGCGTGGTGCAAAAAGTCAAAAAACAGTGTGCAAAAAGCCGGGACGTTTTTTTATTATGCTTCAAGATTTAATAATGGTAAATAGTATACTAATTGGTAAGAAGGTTTTTTTTTCCATATTAATATCACTTACATTAAAAATACGTATTAGGAAAAATTGTTAAAATACAAAAAAAATCTCTTGAAATTTCGTATATATGAAATGATATCACGTTAGAAAGAAATCATGCTGGGAAAAAAATTTAAAATATAAAAAATGGATAAAAATGTAAAATATCAAGTAAATATAAGAGTTAGTTTTAGGGGATACAATGAAAAGATAAAATCTATACTTACTATATATTAAAGTCGAGGAATTTCGAATCTCCACGTTAATTCTGGCCCCACCGCATATTCGATAAAAAATAGAAATTTTATTTATGCTATCTAAAATTTAGATTTAATTGCCTATTATTTATGTTATACTCTTACAAAAGTCTCTAAAAATTTATTTTTTCCAAAATTTTGTTCAAAAAACAAAAGATAACATTCCAAAAGTAACATACAAGATCTCAAATAAAATCTAAATATTAAAAGATCTTTATCCTATGAAAAAATACATCCAAAAAATGTATTAATATATTTTATACTACGTTACAAGATTTAACCCTATACAAGATTTCTATTTAAAACTTTAAAATAGACTCTGAGGATCAAATAAAATCTTTGGCGATCCTATGATCAAACAACGTCACTCAAATAAAAATATTTAACACACGCTAACAGTGGAGAGTTTGTTATATAATCAAATATTGGTACTTACTAGAATTACTTCAAAATTTAATACTCGAATGATCAATCAAAAAAATCAAAATCAAATAATATATCTTTTTTTACATCATCATATATATAAACTCTTAACATCCTAATCAATCAATATAAATATGTATTACAAAACGCGATCGTTTTTGAGTCACCATATTTATTCCGACCCCACAATATATATCCTAGAAAATATTATATTTAGAAACTATGATATGCTATATTATTTTTAAAAAATATGATTTTAAGTTATATGGAAACTTAAAGTTATATATTTAGAAAATATGACTGTTGGACATCAATATTATATTTATTTATGTAAAGTTTGATAAAAAAAAATTATAATCTATCGACACATCGATATTATATTTATATTTTAGGTTGGTGTATAAGACAAGTCAAATATTGATATTAGGACAAATTTATCAATTTAAAAATATACTATAATCGAAATTTATATAGAAAAAACAAGTTAATTCGAATTAAATATAATATTACCATCATGGTATATTATATCAGTATGTAGAATTAAAAGTGCATAAATTCAATAATATAATATATAGTTAAAATTATTTTAATATTTAAAACACATACGATGAGTTAAACTAGTTATTATAACATGATGCAAAATTTAAGAAAGACTTAAATTCTGATGCACACCATATGAATTGCAATAATGTGAAGTGTAAACCATATGAATGAAAAATGAAAATATTAGTAGCAACACATTTTGGTTCCGGAGCTACGCCCATATGAACCAGATCTGTAGAGTCCGCAATTTCAACACCTTCAAATTCAGCAGCGTCAACCACTCCAACCTCTGCAAACTTGGGAGCCGTAGAAGACTTGGCCCGCGTCCTTACTCGATCTCAATCTCATCATCAATGGCGAGCGCATCTCAGAAGCTCATCCAGATGGGGACGAAGATCGTCGCCGTCGGCCGCAACTACGCCGCCCACGCCAAGGAGCTCGGCAACGCCGTCCCCAAGGTTTCCTCCCCTCTTTTATCTTCCTCAAATCTCTGAATATTTGACTTCAATTTCGTTTCTGATCGGTGACATTTGCTTGGTATTTTAGGAGCCGGTGTTGTTCCTTAAGCCGACGTCTTCGTACTTGGCCGATGGAGGAACGATTGAAGTTCCACATCCCTACGATTCGCTCCATCACGAGGTGGAGCTCGCCGTCGTTATCGGCCAGAAAGCTCGCGATGTCCCTGAATCCGCTGCCATGGACTACGTCGGAGGTCTGCGCTTCCATCTCCCTGAGTTTTTCCTAATTCCTGTACTTATCCGCGATCATCTGTTAACCCTAATTCTAGTCGAAGTAATAAGTTGCCCTAAGTTAAATGTTTAACCTAAGTGGCATATGGATTCTAGACCAATTGTGACCAGTCGAGGAAAATTGTTCTGAATGTGAGCCTCATCAGTCACATAATCCTAGCAATTCCCCTTCCAAGGGAATAAGCCTGTGATTTTGTTGTTATGACCATCTCTAACGTCATTTGGTGTGTACATGACTTTTCAAACTTGAAGTCTTAAAGTAGTGTAGCTTTCATTGCTTTTGCATCATTCTGATCCTAGGAAGTTGAATTAAAGAAGACCTCAAAATGGTGTTTCTCCTGCATAGTGGTGCTTCAAGTATCAGGGTTTCCAGTTTCATTTTGGAAGTTAGTTTTTAGTCGATTGAAGGTTTAAATTGAGTATATGTTCCTGGATCCTCAGGCTATGCATTGGCACTTGACATGACTGCAAGGGAAATCCAGTCTGCTGCAAAGGTACTGTTCTTGCATTCTTACTCACTCCATACTTTAAAACTGGACTTATGGAACCGGGATGACTATCAAGCTTATTTATTGTCAGTATAGCATGCCAGTGTTGGCCTTATTGTCATGTATCTTCTCAGTGGGCTAAGTTGGTGTTTGGAGCTATGAAACAGATAGTGTCAAACAGTCTGTGGAAAATGGAAATTATTGCTTCGCTCTTTGCTGAATGCCTTCTAAGTTATTAGTCAAGTAATAATTTTATCATCAAATCAAATATGTGGGTCTCATGGTGTGCTTTGTATATACTAGGCAGGAGGCCTCCCATGGACTGTAGCTAAAGGCCAGGACACTTTCACACCAATAAGTTCCATGGTAATAATGAGATGAATTCTTGTTTTCTCTCTTGATTCCTGATCTTCAACTTTTCATTGTCACCAATCAGTTCCAATACGTTAGTTATTTATGTGCTGCTTCTAAATATTCATCGATATGGGTCTTTTTCTCCCCCTGCAGCTTCCGAAGTCGGCTATACCAGATCCAGACAACCTTGAACTCTGGCTGAAGGTCTGATTCTCTTGTATCCCTTATGCTTGCCTTTAGCTTGATTTCTCTGTATGAGTGTAATCCTTGCATGTTGTTATATGTTCATATAAACTGGTTGCTCTCTGGATGCAGGTCGATGGAGAAGTACGACAAAAGGGAATAACATCAGATATGATGTTCAAGATTCCCTTCCTGATCAGCCATATCAGCTCCATCATGACTCTTCTAGAAGGAGATGTCATCTTGACAGGTCAAGCTCCTTTCTTTTGGGCCATGTGCTACTTATTAGCCACCAGTTTTGGTATCATGTTGATTTAGCCAGTCACTATAATTTGTCACAAACTTATCAATGCCAATATTAATATATACTGTGCCTCGGATTAAAGGACTTGAGCTTGTGAAGTAGTGGTCTGAACATTGTGGAACTCGTTCCTTGCAATCTACTTGGGAAATCATGTTTTGCTTCTTGTTTCTTGAAACTCTAGAATTGTCTCTATGTATGCGCAGGCACTCCACAAGGTGTTGGTCCTGTCAAAATTGGACAAAAGATTGAAGCGGGTATAACAGGCCTCCTAGATGTCCATTTTAATGTTGGAAAGCGTGAAAGACGGTGAAGATGGATGCAGAGGAGGAGCAAAGAAACAGGTCTTCCTTTGAATTGAGTGAATGAATAATGCCTGTATTGATTTTGATTTCCATTGCTATGCTTTCTCTACTCCCTGGGCTATATACACGCTCTCTGGTATTGAACAAGGCATAATAATGGTGAAGCGGGTAGTGGATCAGGGAGGTCTAGATTTTGCACCGGTAAATGAGAATTAACAGTAAAGGTGGTTGAATTAATATATGCTGGTCTTATTTGGTTATTTGCATTGCATATGTAACTAGCTTTGCTCACTGTTTCATGGATGGCAACTACGAACTATAAATGCATTTACATATTGTCCTGTATGACTTCACTGTACATTATTCCTAAGCCCCCTTTCACGGTCATTATGGTGTATGATCACTAGTGCACCATAGGCAATATGCCAGCTTTACAATTTTAGACTTGCCAACAGGAATTCTTTTTCGACAGCTTTGATATAGAGGGCATTTGTGAACTTATACCGGGAAAACAATGCATAACAGGTGGGGAGTTATTGCAGGAGTTATATAAATTGGACACGACATCTTGATGGGCGTTCATCTCAAACGGTCAATAGCTCTGTAGGAGGAAATGAATCCGTAACGTGCACAAATTAAATGTAAGAAAGCGACGGTTAAATAAACAGGCTCAGAAGATTAACGTTGCTGACGGCAACGCCAGGAAGCAGACAAATCTGCAACCATTAAACCACCTCCAACGGCAAATCCTCGTAACGCCGCTCCTCCATTTGGACTCTTCTGCACTTTTTTTTAAAATTTAATTTGAAGGTGATCTTCTCTTTCAATTACGGTTTGAGATATCCTAATTTCCAGGCTGTCTCAACCTGTGTAACTTGAATCTTGACAGTGGAATTAATTTCTTTAAACTGGTAAGCAAACCCACCCACGTGAATAACCATGATTTCAAGCATATGGATGCACAATGGAATTTATCGTAGACAACAAGACATGGACCGCCCGTATATTGCAGATCCACAAAAGAGTGCTCGTTCGACCATACAATCAGATTGAGATCTTGTATTTTGAACAAATCAGGATTAGATAAAGGGCCCCGTCTTTTCCTACAGTTATAGTAGGCTAGTACAGGGCCAATACAACGGCATAAACACAAACCCAGGAGGAACGTCGTCGCACAATCTCTTGCCTGAAAATGCAATTCTACCCCCTGGTAAGAAAAAAAGCACACACATACTAGTATACTACGTAGTAAAAAGGAGAAAGAGTGCTGTTGTCTTACAGAAAAGACAACTTCTTTCCAGGAATCGGGCGACTAAAAACACCCGACCCGGGAAAATTAAAAGGCTAATCACCTCAAGTCTCACGATTAACGGCCAATTTGACCACTAAACCAAACTGATTTCTTTTATATACGCACCGTAGTAGTAGTAGTCAACTAGCAAAACGATGTTATGGAGCTAGGTGACGAGGTAAATGGGGAGAGGGGAGGAGATCTTGTGTGGGGTGTCCATGTTAAGCTCCCTGAGGTTGAGGTACGCGAAGTCCATCCCACCAGCGCCGTTTGTCGACGACGAAAGAGGCCCGGAATAGGCCCGGGAGCGGGAAGGGGTGGAAGGCCCGCTGAGGCTCTCGGTGCTGTATATGGGCCCTGATAGGGAGGCGGCGGGCCTGCCGGGCTTCGGGCCGGAGTTCACGGGTTTGGAGGGGTGGGCCCACCGGGATTTAAAGAAGAAGAGGGCGGCCTTCCACCACCGCCTGTGCTGGTTCTTGGCGGCGGCGACGGAGCTCCGCCTTTTCTTTCTGGGGTCGTCCTTGGTGATGGGCTTTTGGAGCTTGAAGTGGACGCCGTCAATGGATCTTGATGAGGATAACAACTCTTTGTGTTTGAATCTTTTAGCTTCTTCCAACACTTGCTGAAAATTTTCAGACCAAAAAAACGACATGAAGTTCTACAATTAGTATGGAGTAGTAGAAGAGAAAAGGAGGAGGTAGGAATGAATGAATGAATGAATGAATGAAGTACCTGGAAGTAGTCGATTTGTGGGTCAAAGCCATAGTCGCTGAAGTGATGAGGCTCTGGCATTGGGAAAACAGGGGATTTGTTGGTCGCCATTTCTCTCCCTATATCTAGATTTGGGATTGCACTCAATTTGAGTTTATAGTGAGAACACGCGGAAAATGGAGGGCTCAATAAAGAAGCCAACTGCCAAGGTCGCATATGTAAATTAGTGTAGTACTCCGTAGTAATTGCAAATTGTTTGTGAGAAAACCCCATCACATTCTCACAGCGTCCAATGGGTTTTCATCTGCTTTCCGTTAAAGTTGTCTTTCTTTTCTTTTCTTTTTCTTTTTGCGCACTTAATGATGTTTGCCATTAGGCATGGGCATGGCACATTAGCGCGTGGGTTGGACCTGTGTAGAATAGCTTAAAAGTGTTAGAAATAGAAAGGCAAAACTCGTAAAAAGTCTTGCGATGAAATGGGGTCGACGTCGGGTTGGAGGTTCACCTACTGTCACTGTCAAGTGTTGTTTCATGGATTTATCTTGAATCGAGTCTTACGTTGTGATTCTCTTTCGTTGTGAAAGAGCTGAAAATTTGGTGTAGATTCCGTATATATGGAGTAAAAAGCAATGTACACTCCATGCTCCTTATCGGATTCATTATTAGTCCTACTATTAAACTATTGTAGGTAGCTTGATCAATTTTATCTTTATAAAAAATGAATATTGTAGTTAAGGACGTCACGTGAAATGCCATCAACTTGGGAAGTCTTCAAGTTCAAGTGGTCATATTTTAATGGTTCTTTAGTAGTGGTCTTTGATACTATAGCCTGTGGGCCTTCTATACTATTTATCTATTATTGGGCTGCTGTTTGCTTTAGCAAGCCCATACCAGCAACCTTAGTTTGACATCGCAACATTCAAAATAGGCCTTTCAAAGTTCTGTTTATATATTATTGTCAAATTCCACGATGAAATTATGGGGTTGGAGTTCTATAATATATCCGATTAATTAGCATATGAATTGTGAAGTAGGGATGAAAATCAGGATGGATATCCTATCTAACTTTAGTGGTTGAGTCGGATGAGGACTCGTAACACCAGACCGACCCATACAATTCTTTGCTTGGTAAATATCAATCAGACCAATAACTCAAAATACTCAAAAGGTACCAATAACCTGTTGGTCTAGTGGGATGAGGTGCTAGGCCCCTTAAGTGTTTGTTCAGGAGGTTCGAAGTTCAAATCTCACTGGCGGCGTGTATGAAAAAAACAGAATTTGGAGGGTCGCCCCCAACAATGGGCTTCTGCAATACCCGGTCCAGACGTAGATTGACTAGGTTCGATCGAGAGATAAAAAAAAAAAAAAAAATACTCAAAAGGTTATACTATAGATATATAAAAAGAGTCCTACGATGAAAGATATTTGTCAACATGGCACGAAATTTCCACATCAAATAAAAAATTAAAAAAAATACACAAATCGCTCAAATTCGTCGTGAAACGCCGAAACGTCAAATAAGGCGTCGTTTCACACACACACACAGTTCCATTGTTCCAACTTTCCAAGTTGCAACCAGCAGTCCGACCCACACACACAGACTACTACTGCCCGTCTACCCCCCTTGGAAACCTCCGTGCAGCTTCCCACACTTGACCCTCTCCCTCCCTTTTATACTCTCCTTCCTCCCCAATTTCCAAACTCTAACTACCAACTCCTCACACTACTCTCTCTCAATCTCTAATCCGTGGAATCCCCGACACGCAAACCGATGAGCACTACCGACTACCCCACCGGCCGGCAACCGCCGTTCGTGGACCCCTCGACGTCGGACAGGGGCTACGAGCTGACCGGCAAGATCATGATGAGCGCCATTATCATCGTCTTCGCCGTGGTGGTGGTGATGGTCCTCCTCCATGTCTACGCCCGCTGGTACATCGTCCGCACCCACCGCCGTGGCCGCCGCCGCCGCCAAACTCACCTCGTCTTCTACGTCGATCCGGCCGCCTCCGCCTCCGCCTCCAACGGCCTCGACTCCTCCCTCCTCAAATCCCTCCCAACCTTCCTCTTCTCCCCCTCCGACCACCAAGAAACCGTCCAAGAGTGCGCCGTCTGTTTATCGGAGTTCGAGTCCGGCGAGAAAGGCCGCCGGCTTCCGAAATGCAACCACAGCTTCCACGTCGAGTGCATAGACATGTGGTTCCACTCCCATTCCACCTGTCCTCTCTGCCGGACTCCCGTCGACGGCGAGATCCCGTCGCCGGTGAAGATTCCGTCGGACGAGAGTCTCCTCCCCGTCGAAATCGTCGTCGAGTTGTCCGAGTCAACGCGGAGCGAGTCGAATCGTCTGGACTCGGGAACGGTCTCAGGCCTCTGCACCGATTGCCGGCCGGGACCGTCTTCTTCGTCGTCGCTCGCAGCGAAGAGGAAGGGCCTGGATCTGGTCGGAGGAGTGTCGGTCGATATTCCGGCGAGGACTGCTGATTTCAGCTTTCCGAGCTCGGACGAGGTGGCGCTGAGTTCGCCTGCGAGTCAGGGATTCAAGTCGCCGACGAGCCGGCTAATGTCGTTCAGGAGGATGCTGAGCCGGGAAAAGAAGCCGATTCCGATTCCGATTCCGTTGCCTTCTCCTTCTTCTTCCTCCGGAGTCGGACCGAGTCGTGCCGAGTTGGCAGATTTGGAGGACGGGCGAGTTGAGACTCGGAGTCGGGCTACGACGCCGAGGTGAGGGCACGGGCGTTTTGGGGGGCGGACGCGCGCCCGGTTGCCAAGGAAAAGCGTAAATCTCGTGCGTTGATTGTTGACTGAGCAGCGCGGAATGTTTGACCATGTAAATTATAAATATTTAATTGGGCCAAGTGCACAGAAGAAAAACGGATTGTTTTTGTGGTTTATTTTATTCATTATCGTTTTGTTAGAGGGGTTTAGAGGAAACGTAACAATTTTCTACCAAAAAAAAAAAGAGGAAACGTAACAATGTAACATGCATGCATTTGGGATCGAGGCTCGATTTCGTTCATCTTTAAGCAACTTTCCGATTTTGGGTATAGAGAATTAAATACCAAGGAAAGTAGTTGTTTAGCTTTGTATTTTTGTATCATGTGACGTGTTTTTGTTTTTTCTAAATTAAACGTATGTTATGAAATGAAAGTGATTCATAAGATCATTGTGTGAGACGAAAGTGATGGACAAATTGGGTCGATAAGGATTTGCTTGATTCATGCCAATACGTTGCGTAAACTTGGAGTTAATCAACTTGACATTGCGATTGTTAAGTACTGAAGTAGAAATGAAACCTTGTATTTTGTCAAAATTTATCTTATCATAATCTAATACAGACTGTCTGTAAGTTATTGAGCTAAAAAAGATTAGAGCTTGAGATTATTGATTTAAACATATTTATACTTAAGAATTTGCTCGCCTACACGATGGGCAGTCAATAAAGCATACAAATTGATGACATACATTTAAATTTGATCTGCAAATTAGTTTGATAATGATAGCAATAGATAGATTGCCTCTAGTTTTTCATTTGCTGAAAGAATAAAGTTTCAATTTTGAATCGTAACGTTTGGATTTAGATTTACAACTAGCAGATGACCCGTACCTTGTACGGGGGTGTTATTTATTTATTTATTATTTCGTGTATGAATTTACCATCACAATTACAAATATCATCATATGTATCCTTTGTTTTAAAACGATGCTTATTTTTTGAATTATAAAATGACATGATTCTAGTATATCATCATATATATAAATAAATTTTATTTATATATTTACTTTTTTATATATAGATAAACATATATTTAAATAGTTTAGGAAGAATGAAATAAGATAAGATGCATTATCACACTTTATTAACAACTGATACAAAACTTTTGGCATTTAAATTAAATTACGTAAACTAAATTATATAATAAAATCAATAAGTTTAAATAAAAACTTGGATTAATATATTATAATATTAAAGATATAGATAATATTTAATAAATTAAATAGAAAACCAATTTATCTCGTATATATGTTATTGTTTCTTGAAAAAATAATTAAATAATAATTATGTAATCAAAATGTTAACAGATTATTATCTTAATTAATAAATCTAATTTTTTTGTTAAAGCGTAATCAATATGAAATATTAGTGATATTTTAGTATGATATGATAGTAAAATGTATTTAATATATTATTTTATTAGAATGAGTATTTCTCTTAAATATAGTAGTTGAATTTGCTACCATTGATGATTTAAAAAAAACACCATAATAAAATTACGAAAAATAATTTAAATTTAATATGATATTTAGTTGCATGGGTAAAATATTATGATTATGATTTATAGATTATGATGGAAAAAATATTTTTTTTAAATAAAAGGTTTATGATAGAGATTTATATATTATGATTATGATTTATAGACTATGTATTTTTAAATATTTTTTTAAATAAAAGATTTATATTTTTTTAAATAAAAGATTTATATTTTTTTAAATAAAAGATTTATATTTTTTTTAAATATTATGATTATGATTTATAGACTATGTATTAATTAAATGTGTATACTGATAAGATAGAGATTTATATATTTGGATAGAATTATTAATTAAACTACTCAAATTTCAATATAGAACTAATATCATAATTAAGTATGTATAAGATTATGATAAAATCAAGATTTAATAAGATAGATTTTTAAAAAACGGGGGTGATGTGGCGCAATATGGTGGCAGAATTTGCTTCCGCTTTAGTATATACTCCCTCCGTTTCATTAAATGTGTCATTTTAGCAATTTGCACATATATTAAGGAAACTATCAAAATGTACTATTATACCCCTAATTATTACCTCACTTTTTTACTTTATTGAAAACCACTACTAATAAACTGTTAATGATTATAAGGGTAAATTTGTAAAGTAAGTGCCAAAAGTGCAAAAAGACATGTATTTTGAAACAAAATTTTAGAGCTAAAAAGACACATTTTATGAAACGGAGGGAGTAGTAATAGATTATTGATCAATCATTTGTGTTAGTGGAAGGTCTATTTTCGCATTAAATTTATGCGTGGCAAATTGGCAATTTGGATCAACCACCGCTTACGTGTTGACCAAGTTGCAATCCATTTTTTTTGACCTATAGCCAACTTCTTCACAATTTCCTTGTAAAGGTTACCACTTCCATCCACCTAATTGGTAACGATAAAGGTCGCAATAATATAATCAAACTATTCACCTGAATTTTATCTTCTTCTTTGAAAGCAACTAGTCATCTTTGATTTTGCTATCAACCACCTCTTACCATAATGATTTCATCTTCTGAGTTCATAGTCAACATGTTTTTCTTCGGTTCTAAAAGATCAAAAAGATTACTAGTACTCCCCAAAATTGAATACTAGTGGCCAAGTAAACTTGGTTTAACCAATTTGAATGTGGATGCTTAAGAACATAAAACAAACAACCAAACACACACCGCTTCACATTCAAGTCAACAAGCAGGCCTAACTGAATCTTGCATCAAGAAATGGTCTTTCTTAAGCACCTCCAAATGGTGCAGAAGGCTGGCACATTTGTAGCAATTTCAAACGGAACACTGGAATAGGAGACCAAACATCTCTGATGCAAATTTCTGCTTTGACCTATAGATCTGTTTCAACCTGAAGCGTAGTACAGTAAAAATTATTACACTACCGACACTTACAGCTCTTGTCATCAAACAAGAAAAATTACAAGGGACTCTGAGTTTACAACTACAAGCCAGCTAAATAAGTTAAGACCAGGGTGAATAGCAGACACATGTTAAAAGTGCATTTTTAGACATTCCTTGTAAGACTATGCTAGTAAAATGCCTAATATGTGCAATCCAATACTAGGAAACAACAATGTTTCCCCGTATCTGGCATTTGTTTCTCCGAGGATTTCACGTCACCTAGCAGAACGCAAGTCAGCCGGCTCAGCCAAACGAGATTTCCTCCTCCTCTTGCTCTCAGGAGTGCACCTTACAACTACAGGAAGTCCAAATTTCTTTGCACGAAACTTACTATTCTGCTGAGTTGACCTAGTCAAAGACTTAGAGATCGAACGAGGGCTCATATCAGAGGGTTGTCTGTTCAACTGGCTCGCATCAGTTTGCTTTCTTTTGTTCTTGAGGGCAGAATTAGGTCGTTTCTTTGCTTGTGGGAATATTCCTTTATCGCGATTCTCTTCTTTGCCAAGACACCGGACGTAAAAGGGATTCACAACCGTGTAGCAGAAAGATTCGCCAGATGGTGCGGGTTTTTCAAGATCAATCTTCCCGTCATTTACCTAGCAACCAGAATCACAGCTTTTCAGTCATTTAGTGAACTTGAAAGGGAATGTGAATTGTATACTGGATAAAAGATGGCTAATTTTACCAGCTGCAGCATTGAAGAAAAAGTTCGAGCTATATCATGCTTTTCTTGCCCGCTCACAACGTCTGTAAAGGGCATGGAGTCTTCATTGTTTTCTGAGGAGAATTTGTCCAGAACCCTTTCGCCATATTCGTGTATGTCAAACGGTGGACGTGAATCCTATAACAAAGTAAGCCACTACGTTTAATCAAAGAAAGTGAGAAAAACGGACAGAGCCCAAAAACAATCTGGCAAGAACTATACTTGTTCTTCCAAGTTGTGCTCAATCCTCTGCTTCCAAGATGTAACTCGAGCAACCAGTTCTGTCTGCTGTTCATTTTCAGCAATACTAGCAAGGAGAGCATCCTGTAAAACAGAAAACAGCATATAACATTCAATCAAACCAGTATAAAGAGAGCGCTAAGAACACTGAAAAACCTTTTGACATAAAGTAATAAAAATAAGATGAATGCTAGATTAGTTACAGAAAATCAAAAGGCTTTGCATGTCAGCATGAAATATTTAGGAGCATCAGATTTGTGGAATCTTACTAGGTGAGCTCGACAAAGATCTTCTAGAGTAGCTTGAGACGACATCTCTTCTGGATTGTCCGGTAGATTGTTAGCATGAGTATCAACAAAATCATCATACTGCATCAAGAGGACAAACTACTTAGACAAGCAAGAACCCAAAAAAATGTAGGTGCAGAAATGTGAATGAACGAAAAAGATAAGAATTATAACTAACTAATTAACAAGTAACAACCATATAGAGATCAATATCTATGTAGGATAGACAGGTATATCTGACCTTGTCTTGGTCAAAATCTTCATCTCCATCCATGCCAAAGGCTCCTCCTGGCATGTCAAAACCTGGTTCTTCAAAGCCATCATCAAAGTCTTTATCATTGTTACCATCTTCTGGATTATAAAACATGCCAGGAATTTCATGTGCTCCATCCAATAGAGATTGTCGCAGCTGCATTTAGGCAAGTGGTGTGTTGAAACACATTCAAATAATGAATATGAGGATTGGAGATTAGCAGCAGTGCAAACCTTTTCAAAATAGGGAGGGGGTTCAGATGCCTTCTTATTATTATGGGCGTGAACATGAGTCTTCCAGAAAACATTAAGTTGAGGACTGATGGGTCCATCCAATTTTGCAAGAGGGAACTCAGCAGTGGCAATTGCTTTCTTTCTGAATGTTTGTCTTCTGGGAAGTTTAACTATCGACCAGCAAAAATATAGCAAAAACATATTGAGTTACATTATTTGCATTCATAAGAGAAGTAATGAGTAAGGATTCAACCTTTTCTAAAAGGTTTAACTTTCAGATTGCCAAGCTCATGCGGATTCAAAGGCTTCCATGGATCACCATCATCACTATCAGTTTCATCAAAGAACTCAGGTTCAGAGTGACGGTCATCCATTGGGAAATCGAAATGGTCATTTTCAGGAATGTCACACGCAACAGGATCAGGATCAATCTCACAAGGTGCTGCAGATGGTTCTCCAAAGTTATTCTCATTTTTTTTGGCAGTTGACTTCCGAATAGAGCCACCAGACTGTCTAATTGGAGACATACAAGTCTTGTGACCCTTTGAGCGCAATGAGCTCCCTTTGTGGGTTTCATATTGACCTTCCCCAGAAATGCCTCCTTTCAAAAAATCATCAACAACTGCTGAATCACAAGGATCCAAAAGAATAAAATCACGATACAAGTCATGTGTAGCCAACTGCGAATTACAAACACATATGGAGTTAGTGAATTAAGCATCAGGAGAGCGAAGAAAGAAAAAACCATGAAGCAAACAAGCAATGATTGTACCAGATATGTTTCAAGTTCTCCTCCATCACCAGTGGAATCTAGGCCATCACCTTCAAGTACTACAAGATTGGCTGGGGGCTTGACTAGGTGATTCTGAAAAGCATCCTTGGTTGCTTGACTATCAAGGGAATTTTTGGCATCCACTGCAATGGAAACAATGAGCAACAACAATCCAGATAAAAAGGGAATACTGCTATAGTGATGGGCAAGTCCTACCTGGAATATCATCAGAGCACCAGAATTGTTCATCATCTTCATTGTGTACAGCACGAGAAGTGCTAGCTTTAGGCTGAGATGCTGGACCCTCTTCCTGATCTTGTGCTCTGTCATATGATATACTAGGTTGATAACTTCTCAGGGATTTATCATCCAATGCATACTCATTTACCCCAGGAAATAATTCAAACAAAATTATAAAAAGAGAAAAAAAACTTGAAACAATAATGTCTCATGAACTTGCAAAGGCTGAGTCATCTCAGACAGATCAAATAATATTTCTTAAAGCCTACACAGGCCCAAAATACTAAGTTCTCAATATAGAATGGAGAGTAGCAAGGACAACTGTTGCGAAAAAAAGAAACATATTTATAGGGTAAAAAATAAGATGTATCATTATTAATTGGTCATTAAATGTCAAGGGATCAATGTGACTGATCTCGGACAGATCAAAGTCAAAACAGTTTCTACTGCTAGCCAAATCGGCTTTTGGTTCAACAAAAGTCCAAATGTGAAGAATTACAGAAGTGCAGGCAAAGTCTATTAGTGGTTTTAAGATATTTTAATCTTCACCATTGCGATTTGCAAATTAGCAACTATAGGAAGGGAAATAGATTTAAATCAACACAAATAAGTCATTACCAAGCAGGGACAGACACATGAAGTGTTTGCTGCGACACTTTTGAATCTAAACAGGCTGACAAATAGTTCACATCAACACATTTTTAAAATTCTTTTCCTGAAGTGATTATCTATATGCGCTGTAGCACAGTCAAACAACTTCAGGTAACTTTTTCCAATCCAACAATATTATAATCGATCAATATCCTTTAAAAGTGCTACTTATGCCTTCTAGATATGATAACATATTAACAATAGTAGTTCTAATGAATCTAATCTATGCAATTTAGTTACTCTTACAAGAAACCACTACTGTTAACATACATTTAGGGGAAATTATCAATCATATCAAATATCTCATTTACTTCTTCACTCTGACCATATACAATGAGTCATTTCATCAGCTTCACCACTTCTGTGCCTATGAGATTGGCTAAATGAATCTTAAATTGTACCCAGGGCATGTTTTGCTATAAAATCCCAATCCTGATCCAGCACATAGTTGAATATAATAGATCCTCGTTTGTGTAAATTTTCTTATTACTAATACATGTATATGTATGAATACCATTCATTCACCGAAAGCATCTTGTTAAAAAATGTGTACAGAATTTCACATACATTCTAAAATGCCTGACAATGGCTATCACCTCAAGCTCACTACTGTCTGTGCCCCGGAGCCATATATCAAGCAGCTCGGGTTAAACAAACCTCTCCTAAGACCAATTTCTCCCCTCTGCCCCAGCAACGTTTCAAGCTGGATGCTCCACGAATTAGCTCATACTTTTATCATCCCCACATCCCTTGTAGGAACCAACATATCTATTCAACACTAATCTAACATACTACTTGTTTATACCACTAAAAAGACTTTAAACGCTAAAAACGAAGATACAAAGGGCCACCTTAGAACGACTACAACCACACTTCAAATTAGTAACAATGAATGCAGTAGGAAGGTGGAAGGAAAAATCAAACCTTTTCTGAGAAATGAACTCCAAAGTCTGTAGCACCAACGAGTAAAGATACTCAACTTTTCGACTGTAGACCTGTATTGACCCTTGAAGCAGCAGAGCAGCTACAATACCCCAAAAGTCAAAATCACATAAACCTACCAAGAACTAAAAAAACAAGAAAATTCGGAAGTGAGGAAAGCAGACCTTCAGCGAAATTTATGGAGAAATTGGCAGCTTCCCCACCGGAGATTTCACCAGAACAAATCTTTAAAAGGTACTCTTCGAGGCTTTTGGCGAGGTCGACGCCCCAATTGGATTCCAAGTCACGAAGCGGCTGGACAATGTGGATCCTACTACTTCCTTCCCCATCAATTGGGGGATCTTGCCCTTCGTCAGTCATCTTCTACCACAACAACGGCAATTACCATCGTTTTCTACCCCATTAGCAGAATTTAACCCTCCAAAGTTGGGAGTTTTGCGAGGGAGAACACTGAAACCCTAATTTTGGATTTTTGCCCTTCTGCTCCTCTAGAAGCCGACCAAGAAGGAAGGAAAGGCGGAGCTGGGAGCTGTTGTGGTTTGGTTCTTCGTCGTTGACCGTTGGGATGGATTACAGAACAAGCCGTCGAAAATTGAATCTGATGTCGAAGGCCGCATTTGGTTCACACAGATAGAGAGAGGAAAAGGAAAGGGCACGAAGAGAGAGAAAATTGTTCAAAAAGGTTTAAGGGGGCGGTTTTCCCGCTCGCTCGGACGCCAAACTCATGGAAATTTTCGTTCCTCGTTGACGAGCCGTTTGAGCCAACAAATGGGCCAGCTTCTCACAAAATGGGCCATAGGCCCAAACATACCAAGCTCATCTAAATTCGTAGGATATTATATTCTTCCATTCAATCTACAACCTTCACTTTACACAAGAAATCCATCGCAAAGAATGTGTACTCTAACACTTACAAGGAGTCCTACAACATTATAAAAGACCTCTCAGCATGTACATGATTTGCTAAACGCCTAAACGTATCATTCGATGTTCATCATCCCACCAACATAGGGCACGCCAGAAGGCTTTATCCATGTGTCACCCCCAATGAACTTGGCGGGCGTAAACTTCTCGGCCATGTCCGGGTCAAGATGTTGAATTCCGGGCCACTTGACCCGCTTGTCCTGGCCCGCACCGGCTCCCCGACTCTTGTACTCAGCTAAGAAGCAAGTGTCCATCCCGAAGTCCCCACTAAAAGGGGACCACCCATCCGGGTCGATGACATCGAGTTGAGACTCCATAAAGACGACGTTGGAAAACTTCTTCTTGGGGCGGCCGAGGTACGACTTCGTTCTTTCCTTGACGGAGAGGTAGTTTGGGTCGGCCACGACGGTGCAGTTCTGGAGGACGAAGGCGGAGGGCTCGCGCTTGTCGGAGCGGGTTTGGGCGGTGATGTAGCAGTCGCCTGCGTCGCCCTCGGTGTTGGGACGGCGGACTACGAGGCGGCAGTTTTGGAAGACGGCGGATGCATCGCCAGTGATGAAGTCGACAGCGCCCGAGACGGTGCAGTCGCGGAAGAATTGGCGGTAGTTGAGGGCGTAGAGGGTGTTAGTGTCACCGTCAATCTGGCAGTTTTGGAATATGGCGTGGTCGGATTGGACCAGGAGTGCCACGGCTGCCTTCTTCTCCGGCCCCGCCGTGTTCTCGATCCCTATGTCCTTTGCCACAAATCCTTCTCCCTTTACAGCTGCATTTTTACAAACTCGTTAACTAAGTTGCTTTGTAAAAGGTTCGGTCGTAAAAGACCATCTCTGCCTATGAACCCTTTAGCGTATTATAGAATGTTGAGTTATAAACACTATGCTCAGCTTAATGAAGGAAACGAGTCATACCGACAGTAGCGGTCCTATAAGTAAGAATGCCTTCGGCAAGATTATGTCGACCGGTGATCTTAGTCTTAGTGGGCCCATCTCCAATCAACACAACATTTTTCATGCTGGCCCCAACGTGAACTTTTTCCTCGTACACTCCTTCCTTAATCCTTATCACAAACGTCTTGTTCCCGCCATCCAACGGCACGTCCCTCAGCGCCTCGCTCACCGTCTTGTACTTTCCACTCCCGTCTTTCGCCACCACAACGTCCGCCTTCACCTCCTCAGCAAGGAGGCGCCGCCGCCCGTGGTCAGCCCAAGGCGGCAGGAGCCCGTCCACCAAGAGGCGACGCTTCGATTGTTGGAGGGCGGACAAGTCAAAGCTACTGAGGACAGACGAGATTTGGGTCGCCATGGCGAGGCCGTTGCTTGTGAGCTGCATCGACGAGTTGAGGAGCTTCTTCATGGGGCCAGAGCTGTCCTCTTCTCCGGGCGTGTTTTCGAAGGCATCTAGGCATGTTTGTTGGTAGTTTATTGCACTGCTTAGCCATATCTTCAAGTTGTCTACGAAGTCGGTAACCTAGTATACATACAAACACGTGCGTAAGATAAAGTCATATATGCATTATGAACGTGTCTATGAGATTGATCCTAAACCAATGCATTAATACATTATGAGTACATATGAGTTCGGAGTGAGGAGGGCAGAATTAAAGTATAATTGACCTTGTCAACGTGAATCTGACCCATATGTTTAATAGACGTGTCTAAGTCGCCAATAGCATAATTCGTGACCTCCCGACAAATCTCGATGGCCCCGGACATGTTGGGGTCGTTGTAGACCTTTTTGGCGGCCGTGGTGTTGGCCACGGCCGCCTGGATCTTGCGCACCGCGACGTGGAATGCGGTCTGGACCAGTTGTATGGGGTCCGACGTGTCCGCAGCCGCTGACGTGGCCAATGACTCCTCGCAGGCCTTCTTGTAGTCGGTCGGCTGGCAAATGTCCTTTATTGCCCGGTTCGACGTCACCACTCCGCTGTCGCCGGACTTCTTAGGCCCCTCGCTCACTCCCACGCCCACGGCGGCCACCATCGCCACCAGCACTAGGGCCGAGACGCCTATCACAGCCACCTTTTTCTTCTTCTCATGGGCTGCCGCCGGATCCGTTTGGTCCATAGTTTATCTAATATATATATATAGGTTTAGAGATGGTTCATGTGATTACAAAGTATTTATTAATTGGTTAATCTCTTCCCCTATTACATTTGAAGGAGAAGAAGTAGGCAGAAGCCAGAGATTGAAGTTAATTCATCGAGGATGTAGAAGAATTGTTTATTTTGATTTTTTTTGAAATGTAAGGTTAGAAGGGAGGTAGGTAGAACATTGCGGAATTATATGGAAATGGATTATTGATGGTTAATTTTCATTGGTTTGGAGGTTACAAAGGGTGCTTCAAACCATTTAACTTTGTCTAACTATAACTGGTTAACGTTTTTGATGTACCTAATCAAGCCTTACCATTGCTTCAAAATATGTGAATTTGTCAAAATAGGTTTTTTTTGTAAAGTATTTATTTTCACGTATAAACAATGACAATGAAGGACAAAGCATAAATCTGTCGACGTCTCCAATTCTCCATATACAATTATACATATGCAATCGCTTGTATAGAGTGCAAAAATGCAACTAATATACAGGTTTGCGGTCTCTTTTTATAAGGGTATCTACTGTATAGTGGCGAGTGGGTAATTGACTGCATAGATAAGAACTATAAGGATGAATGAGATCATTTAGAAATCAATCACCATAGTCTATATTTTCAAAGGACGCTTTTTTTTTTTTGTGAGCATATATGCTTGCAAATCCTGGCTAGCCTCATATTGTCAAGACAGTTGCACAATGCACACTACATGGTTTAATTCTCATCACCATACATACAATCAAGTTTCCCATAATGTGACCAAGTTCTAGCCTGAGGAAGGAGGTGCACAAAAACCAAACTTTATTTTTTCGGGTTCCCACAAAGCTAAGAGCATACACTATCAAGGGGATTACCCCTCCTCTCTTCATTATTTTAGGCCGCTCGTTTGCGCACTCAGAAAATTCGGTCGCGCACTCCAATATGGACGGGTTACGAAACTGTCCAAGCTGAACCCGGTTTTCTGGAAACCTTGGACAGTTTCAGAATCCGTCCATAAACGAACATCCGGTTCGCTTAAAAAACGGCCCATATGGGCAGGTTCTGAAAATGTTCAAGTTTTTTTAAAAAAACCATTTTCTATGGGCAGGTTTAGAACCCGCACAAATACAGATTTTAAATTTTGAAAAAAACGGCTCCTATGGACAGATTCTGAACCCTTCCAAGTTAGGGTTTTTGAACGGCTCCTATGAACAGATTCTGAACCCGTCGATAAAGCCCGTTATGCCGCCGACAGATTTCGTTTTTATGCGGCCTCGTGCGTTTTCACTATTCACTATTCAATTGTTAATTCATCCCACGAAACTAGAGAGCATATACGACAAATACTTGTCTTGAGATGTCAACTTCGAGTAGCGGGACCACAAAGACATCATCGCTTAGCGGGTCATCATATTCGTCGGAGTCATCATCTTCTGTGGACAATCATCTGGTGGAGCATTTGGCATCAAAGGAATAAACTGGCATTTCAACAAACGCCTAATGATTTCATACAAGACCTTAGCCTGCATATCCGTACACAATTACAACAATGGGAACATGGCAAACGCTGGCAAGAGGATGAAGAAATGGCGCTCAAAAGCAGCTCTGCCAGACGTGTTGCAAGGAGGAAGAAACCGGACAAGTGGAAAAAGCCAAGGATTTGCGAAACTAAACTTTGATGGGTCGAAATTAAATAACGGAAATGCGTCAGGAGGGTCGATCGTAAGAGATGTCAACGGAAGTCCTATATGTGGGACAGTCAAAAAATATGGCAACGTCTCAGTACTGATGGCTGAGGCTCTGGCCTTGCGGGATGGAGTAGAGGAGGCAAAACAGAGCAACATACGCAATCTAGAAATAGAAGGGGACAATGCGACAGTTATAAAAGCAGTGAAGGGGCATAATAGTTGCCCGTGGGAGATCAAAGTGATTATTTCAGACATTCTCGTATCCCTCCGGGGTTTTGATTCAGTTCGCATCTCTCATGAGAATAGGCAGTGTAATTCTGTGGCCGATAAAATTGCGAGTTTGGGCCACAGTCTCTCATGGGAAAGTTTACAGAACCATCACGAGCTTGTAGCTCTCATCCATTTGGATGCTCTAGGATACCCTCCTTGAATATGTATCCTAATCCTCACCGAGTCAAAAAAAAAAAAAAAAAAATTCTTCTGTGGACAATGGTCATTTTCCCGATAATGAACGAGTTAGTATATATTGTATCCTAATATTAGACTAGTGCAATTGCTATGTACCGATATGTTTTCTTAAACGAGCACATTATCACTAAATATAGATGTTTTTAACATAAATGTGTTACTAAATATTGATTTTGCTATGCTGTGTATAGATTTGGTTGTTAAACGATGAATGTCCTATTCCTCCACCACCTAGGCAATGGACAATTTACAAGTACCCGAGTGTTGAAGGATGGCAGCACCGCTACGAGAGCCGAATGTAAGACTATGTGGTTCAACGAAAGAGAAGTGGAAGGAATGATATTTTACCTTAAGATTGTAATTCTCGTTAGACATTGTAGTTCCACTTTTGAGTATCACTACTATGTTAAAACATAATATTTTTTTTTATATTTAACTGGACCTTAGATTTCCGGATTTATATTTAAAAATTAATGGTTCAATAAAAAATTAATGGTTCGTAACCCGTCCATGGACGGATTCATAACCCGTTCATGAACGGATTCGTAACCTGTCCATCTTCCGGTTACAAACCCTCTTGAACGGATTCGTAACCTGTCCATCTACCGGTCACATCGCCTTTAAACTTACACTTACATATATTACTATTATGATTAATCTCACATATTAAACTAACAAACGACTCACAAGAAGTCCTCATGGTACTTGACGAGTTGAAATATCATAAAAGTTTTCATGGCACATTACGAATTCAACCATCGTGCAAGACTTCAAGGTATAAGAAGAGTTCAACCTTGTAAAACAAGACTTCAAGGTATAAGAAGAGTTCAACCTTGTAAAGAACTTCATGGTTCATAGCGGGTTGAATCATCTTCAAGGTCAATATAAAACATAAGAGGTCCTAACCTAGTGGCTAACGCTTAACGATGAAGTTCTTCATGGTCGATATAAGTTATATATGGCATCCGATTTGTAACTTAAGATTTTTTTATGTTTTAAATGAAAAACGTTCAATTGTTGTAAAAAAATGGATATAATTATTTGAAAAAAATCCAGAAAAACGCCCATTAGGGTAAAACCCCCATGTACTAGTCCAGAAATCGTCTATAGGGTTTAGGGTTTAGGGCTCAGGGTATGTGTAATGCCCTATGGACGGATTCGTAACTCGTTCATGGGAAGTTTTCAAACCCGCCCATGAACGGATTCGTAACTCGTTCATGGGAATTTTTCACACCCACATATGGACGGATTCGTAACTCGTTCATGGGAAATTTTCACACCCACATATGGACGGATTCGTAACTCGTTCATGGGAAGTTTTCAAACCCGTTGATTCTCCCTCCCCGCTGCCCACCACTGCCGCCTCTTCCGTCGCCGCCCCTCCCTGCACCATCCCCTCCAACGCCCGCAGTTCTCCCTCCACCGAACCTCCCTCCCCGCTGCCGGTTTGGATCCCGCCGGTAGAAGTCCGCCCGGAACCGCCATTTGCCGCCGACGTCAGTACATCCGCCTCCTTCGCCGGTGTTTCCATATCCGCCTCCTTCGCAGTCGGACTCGAACGGAATTGGACGAGTTTGGAATTGTTGGATGACCCCGATTGCAGGCAGCTGCCGGGTTTGTAAACCCGCACAATATTAGGTCAAATCTTGGACGGTTTTTGGATCTGTTCAACTTGGACGGGTTTAGGATTTGTTCAAGAAACCCACCCTCAGCCAGCGAACTCCCGGTTTATTTGTACAATTCCAAAATCCGCACATCCGAACCGGGTTTATTAGATTAATATGGATGGGTTTCGGATCTGTTCAAGAAAAACCCGGTTTTCCAAAAAATCCATGTACGGGTTTGTAATTTGTCCATATCGGGGTGCGCAACCGAAATTTCGGAGTGCGCAAAATTTCGCCGTTATTTTATCTATTTTTTATTAAAAGAGGGGATCCTCTTGATAGTGGGGTGGAAGAGAGGATCCCCTCTTGGGAGAGGAATGAGGTTGATTCCTTAGAGCATGTGCAATGGTGAGGAGGTGCAATCCTCTCTTACATTTCTCTCTCCTTTTCTCCTTTTGACACATCACTTTCTCTTTCATCCACATCATTTTCCACTATCTCATTCTTCTTTCCTTTCTTCTTTTACTAATTTTCTCTACAACAAGGAGGATCCTCATCATCTCCTCTCTTCTACCTTTACATATACTATATTTTATCATATATTCTATATCATCATATATTTTCAAATAAGTTATTTAAATTATAAATAATAAAATATATTCAATTTAATTTAGTTTGATTAATATAATCTCAAATTATTAATGAATATATATTAGTTACTACTAATAATAATAATTTATTAACATTAAGATAACTTTAAGCACATCCAACTTAAAATAAAAACAACACTTAAGATAAATATCACAATTATTATTGTGATGATCCATGATCTAAGGGGGAGAGATGAGAAAAAAGTTATTTAATAATGATCCATGGAATAAGAAGAGGGAAAAAAACTAATTTATATAATAGTAAGGTAAATTTGGACTCATTTTATAGACAAAAATAAATTATAAACACTAATTAATTTTGTAATTTTAACATAATCTCACATTGATTCAATTTTTAGTTAGAAAATTAATAAGTGTAAATTGAAGTGAAATAAATAAAATAGATGAGTGTTTAAATGGACACATGTCAACATACCACTTACACTTGTTTCCTCTTTGGCACAAGAGCCTATGTAGGAAATCATCTACAGAAGGAGGATTGTTCACAATCCTCTTTGAAAGAGGATCCTCTTAACAAATTCTACAACAAAGAGGATGTCCTCTTTAAAGAAAAAGTGTACTAAGAGGAGAGTGATTTCTCACCATTGTAGATGCTCTTAGAGGAATGTGCACATTGGCTTTTGTGCATTCCTCTCCCTATTCACCCAATTAAAATTTGACATGTGTCTCATCTATCAACTACATTCATTTATTTTCATTACAATTTAACATTAACAAATTACAAATAAAAATATCTTAAAAAAGATATTTTAAAACACAAAAAATAAAAAGAACAATTCTTACAATTTTTTTTGTCTATAAATTGAACCTATTGCATACATTTTTCATCTATCAACTACAATCATTTATTTTTATTACAATTACTCCTTATTAAATTACAAACAGTAATATTAAATATGACAACAATGTTGTTATTTATGCTTAATGTTTTCATTTTAAATCTTATTTTATGTTGTTGTTTGTATTATCTTAATGTTAATCAAGATTTAATTATTAGTAGTAATCAATTTATATTGTCATAAGTAATATATATTTTTTATTGAATGTTAAATTAATTAATTAATTAATTAAAATCATAAGGAGTGAATAAATCATAAATTGATAATATGAATATGTGGTTAGATATATGTATAAAAAATTGGAAGAGAGGAAAAGGAATAATCTTCATTGTTGTGGGTGGAAATAGAGGAAGAAGAAAGGGAAGAGAAAAGAGTGGGGTAAAATACATAGGTGAGGTGTTAAAAGGAGGTGAGGAGAGAGAAAGTAAAGAGAGGATTGTCTCTCCCTCGACGGTGTATGCTCTAACATTAATCAATAATTCGGTGCAAGTTTTCAGTATTTTTGTTTTTTCCCCCTTCAAAAAACAAATTGAGGAAATATATCCTTTTCGCTCTAGATTCCACGGAAAATAATAAAGCCAGATGATTCAGCGTGGCCTTCGGCGACAAACAGGCTCCTGCTGAAGAAAACTCCCTTCTCTTTTCTCTCTCCTTTCCCCATCTCCGTCTCCTTCTCCGGCCTGACACACCGGCGGCCGCCACCGACACCGCTCTCTATTCTCTCGGCCGATCGTGTGTTCCTTTAACCACCTTTTACCAGGTACGATCTGTATATTCATCAGATCTCGTCCAATTTTGCCAAGATCTGATTTGTTCCCCCTGGATCCGTTTCCTCTATAGCTTAATTTTGATTCCTTGCCGGAAAGTGTTCTGTTAAAATTGCGGAGAGCTAAGAAATGAATCCGAATTACAAGAAAACGGGCTCATCGCTCAACAATTTCGATTTTGATCTCGGAATTGGAACCAATCGCTCCCGATCCCTCAATGACCAGAAGAATAAACCTAGCTCCTATGGCTCTTCCTATTCCTCGGCCTCTTCGTACGCCCAATCTGGCCCAAGGCCGGGGATGGGAGCAACGGGCGGGCCGTCTTGGCAGCCTAATAAGCCTTCTTGGACCCACCAGCCAGCTCCAGCTTCGTCGACGATGGGAATTGGCACTCGGAGTGAGATTGGAGGTCCGACTTCCATGGTAGGGGATATCTTCGGGAAGAGCTGGAGCTCTGTGACACCGGCGAAGACGGGGCCTAGCGTTGGGATTGCCAACAAGGATCCTGGTTTGTTCAAGGATTTGGTGAGCTCCGCATTGAATCAGAACAAGAGCAATGGGAACGCTCCGTTGAAGAGCTCTGCGCCTGCTAAGAGTTCCTTCTCGATGGGGTCTGTGGCAGATTCGCTGCCCACGGCTCGTGAATCAGGGAAAGGGGGTGGAAGCAGTTGGGGTAATTCTGAGAATTTCGGAAGTTTCGTTGGGGCAAGCAATGTCAATACTAGTAGTAGCACGTTTGGGTTTGGTTCGAATGGGATCAAGAATACTAGTGGCACTTTTGGGATTGGATCTAATGGTACTAACAAGGGTATGAATTCAGGCAATACCATTGGTGGTGGCGGTGGCAGTGGATTAGGGTCCGGGGCAAATACAAAGAACAACGATCCATTCGGTTCCTTGTTTGATATTGGGTCTAAGCCATCAGGTGGGAGTAGTCTCAACACTGCTGCCAAACCTAAACCCACCAGTTCTGATGACTTTGGTTTTGGGGATTTTCAAAATTCCTCGGTGTCTGGTGCTCCTAAAACGCCACCTAATGCGTTTTCATACAGCAATAACACTTCCATGGGATCGAATCAGACAACACCCCAGAGTTCAGGTTCTGATTCCTTTGACATGTTTTTCACTCCCCCATCGGGTTCTAGTGCTGGTGTAAAAGCAACACCAGAGCAAAGTGGGAATCAACAACCAGCTGGAGCTGATGATTGGGGGTTCAGCTCTGATATTGGTGGAGGGCATGATGATGTTGGCAACACAACTGAGCTTGATGGACTCCCACCACCTCCTGCTGGAGTTTCAGCCTCTTCAGCTAAGAGCAAGGGACTTGATAACTACAAGCAAGGCCAGTATGCAGATGCCATCAAGTGGCTGTCTTGGGCTATTGTTCTTCTGGAGAAATCTGGGGGTGCTAACAGCACAACAGAAGTTCTAACATGCAGGGCTTCATGTTACAAGGAAGTTGGAGAGTACAAGAAAGCTGTAGCTGATTGCTCAACGGTATGCTTTACCATCATTTTATGTATTTATATTCTATTACATTATATATTTGTATTCTATTACATCTCTGCAGACACTATTTGATATAAAGGTAATTGCCATTTCAAGATTGTCTTTCAATTAGCAGTGTACAAAGTAAGTACAAGAGAAATGTGGAAACTTTCCAAGTACTCCTATAGGGTTTATAATTTAATATGATTGCTAACTAATAAATTACAAGTATATCAAAAAAGTTTCTGAAGGTAAATTGCAAGTCAGAGACCTCACTTTGTACCAACTGATAAGCCCTCCTTTCCAATGCTGCAGTTAAAGTGATGTTTTAATTTTCTTAATTAATTCTGGAGGTAGTTGTTTTTGTTTATGCTTTGAACTACTTGCTGGCTGGAGAATGAAGAAGCTTTCATAATTTGAAATTTCACTCTTCATGTGAATGCTTTCTAGCTGCTAGGGGTACAATGCAATGCAGCTGCTAACTTGGTGCTATATGTGGATCTAGCTCACTACAATTTAAATCATGCTGATCAAATAGTTTAGGAAGTTTTCTCAAAATTTGAAGCTATGTATTGGTTAAAAGGGATAAATGACTGTAAAACTGGGGATGTCGGGAAGGAAACACAAGGGATATGAAAGTTAGTCGTTGAAAGGAACTAGTTATTGCAAGCTACTAATGTCAATAGTGTTGGGAAACACTTTAGTTTCATATGAAGCTCAGACAATTTACCTCCTTTGGTGACACTGCAGAAATGAGATGATTTATTCACACCAAAAGAAAGGGCAATTGCCTTTGCTGCTACATTGCTGATTGCACTACATAGCAGTTGAATGTACCTTTTGTCCATGATAAGAAAAGGCTCTGATGATATATTCCAACTTAACAAGTTAAGGCCTTGGATACAAGCTATCTAATTGAACCCCTCACTCCATCTTTTATGTGTTTGTAAAACTGAACCTTTCAGAATGAGTGACCATGATAAAAAGCACTATAGTTTATAAGAAGAGTATGGAGATCTTTCTACATGAATCGTACTATTCTTGTCATTAAATGTTTCTCATAGTTGTATGTGTTATAATCATCCAGCATTTATTTTTCCTTTCATCGTCATCATCAACTCTGTTTGGACCATCTTACCTGCATTATCAAGATTGCGTTGTGATGTTGCGTCTTCTTTCAGCTTACCACTTTCTCTAATTTTTCTCATTGAATTACCTCCCTTTTCATGTCATATACATCTCTTTTACAAAGGACTTCATCGTCAATAAATGTTGTGCAGGCTCTAGAAAACAATAAAGAGAATATTGACGTGCTTGTACAGCGTGCACTCTTGTATGAGAGCATGGAAAAGTACAAGCTGGGAGCTGAAGACCTTAGAACTGTCATGAAACTTGATCCTGCAAACAGGGTTGCTCGAAGCACTATTCACCGATTGACGAAGATGATTGATTAGGGAACCTTCAAGATACTATGTGATATGGTACTTGAGCGGATGGGTTTAGAAGCAAGTTTGGTGGTGTTCAAGGAATCTGTGATACGATCTGATGCGGAGCTGGAGTATACGGCTTTAGTACAAAGTTTGTTTCCTCTGTTATCTCCAGTTTCTTGGGATTACAAGTGAGAATTTTGCTTTTATTCTCTGTGGATTTGCAGAATTGCTATACCTGTTAATGGTGTTGATTGTATCTTCCTTTTTCTTGTATTTTACTTGGGCTGCATATCTTGATGAGTATCAGTGCTCTCCTGGCTCCTGGTATATTTTGTTTGCAGAAGTGATGCACACTTTCTTTTTATTCCGATGCTTATCTGAACAAAATGTATTATGATTTGTTCATTGTTAGTTTTGCTTTGTTTTGCTATCATGTTCTGGGGCTTTGTTAAATGTGGTGGAAGCTCGGGATTGCTTTTGGAGAGCAGTGAAGTAAAATTCTGAGTTTAGGTAATCAAATCATGTAAGAGTATCTGTATTCATGAAACTAGCAAGTTCTTAAACCCAAAAAAGGAAAAAATAATAACTTCGTATCAGTCAAAATAATGGCGAAAGAAAAAAAAAAAAAATTTGCATCAGAAAATGAAGAGATTTTATCGGTTGAAGTATCTTGTAGAAGAACTTTTATCTGACAAAATTTCTCTACATAATGGGTTTTTAATGTGCTTCATGGAATCATGGATGTGAGAAAACAAAGTTCTATGTTTATGTCGAGGAGAGATAATATTCATAAAGTAAAATAAGAAATTTAGGGTAAAGTTGATAGATACAACTAAGGGATTCTAGAGTCCAGGTTTGTCTAAATGAATAAGTACAACAGTAGAGGGATTGTAGAGTCTAGGTATGTCTAGTTATCTCGGTAATTGCTTTTGGAGAACATGTGAAGTAGAATTTTGGATAAAATCTATTAAAATCTTTTGAGATTGATTAATACTCACCAAACCAGGATAAATTTTAGCTTAAGAGTACATTAAATATCTTAGGATGGTGAATAATCATTGGATTCTATCGTTGTATTTTTTTATTTCGGTAAACAAGAGCAAGTTAGTAATGTGATGAAGTGAGATTTGAAACAATATCTTTTGAAATTGAAACAAGAATAATAAAATCGTGTGTGTATTATTGAAGATGCTCTAAAACCGTCGAGTTATTGATTGATTGCGTGTGATGAGCACTAGATGCCATGTGAGGTATATTACTCATATGTAAATTCTTATTGAATTAGCGATAGCCACACATTACATGTAACATCAGGCTGTCATTCAGTAAAAAGTAAGTTGAAAAATAGCATATTGAAAATTTTGGTATAATCGTGTGGAAGAGATGAAAGTTGAAGAGTAGCAAAAGTTACGTGATTAAAATTGAAGGGTATCAAAAATTACATAACTAAATCAGTAGATATGATTGTATTTTGTGATAGGTAGTGCACTTTTTGACTGGTACTATGGCCATGGTAAAAGAGTTGTATGCTCTTTTTTTTTTTTGGTCAAGAAAAGAGTTGTATGCTAAATTGCTAATACATCTATTTGAAAAAAGAACTTTCAAATGCTAAGTGAATGGTTTATAATGTAAGGTTTGTTACTCATATGTAAACTTTTATTGAATTAGCAGTAGACACACATAGTGACGGAATCGGGCCGGGCTGGGCCGGGCCGCCACCGGGTCGGGCCGCTACCGGGCCGCCACCGGGTCGGGCCGCTACCGGGCCAGTCCACATAGGCCCATGCCGGTTTTACAGGGCTGGGAGCGGGCTGCGGGCCGAGCCGGGCTGAACATTATAGTATAATTTTTATAATACTATATACTTACATAATATACTATATACTTACAAAAAATGAATATTATATACTATAATATTATAATATTAAAGTATACTAAAATTCTATTGGAAAAAAATACTATAATACTATTGTAAAAATATACTGCGGAGTATATAATTTTTTAAAAAAATGAATATGCACCGGGCCGGGATGTGGGCTGGGCTAGGCTGGACCGGGCTCCTGGCCCGTTGACCAACCCGGCCGGGCTGGGCTGGAAAACTCCGGCTCGGACCCGGCCCATGGCCCGTCCAGACTTGGCCCGCGGGCTGGCCGGGCCGGCCTTTTTGGGCCCATGATACCGGGCTGGGCTGGGCCGGGCCGGGCCAGGCCGCCCTGTTGGCCATCATGAGACACACATTACACGTAAGATCTGACTGTCATTCAGTAAAAAGTAAGTTGAAAAAAGAATGTATTGAAAGAGTTGTTATAATCTTGTGGAAGAGATGAAAGTTGAAGAATATCAAAAGTTATTGGACTAAAGTTGAAGAGTATAAAAAGTTACGTGACTAAAATAGTCATATCTGTGTTATCTGACAGATAATGTATTTTTTGACAAATACTATCGTAATGGTAAAAGAATAGAACTTTCAAATTCTAAGTCAATGGTTTATAATGTAAGGTATGCTACTTGTAATTTTTTTTTTGAATTAGCGACAGTCACACATTACACGTAAGATCAGACTGTCATTCAGTAAAGAGTAAGTTGAAAAAAGAACGTATTGAAATAGTTGTTATAATCTTGTGGAAGAGATGAAAGTTGAAGAGTATGAAAGGTTACTGGACTAAAGTTGACGAGTATCAAAAGTTATGTGACTAAATCAGTCATATCTGTGTTATCTGAGAGAAAATGTATTATCTCTAATAGTAAGAGAAGTGTTTGCTAATGTACTTTTGGAAAAAGAACTTCCAAATTCTAAGCGAATGGTTTATAATGTTATGGTTTCATTTGTGACATATCTTTAATTTATGGATTATTAAATAATTTTATCCTTTTTTGACCAAAAAAAATTATAATTTAAACCTTTTTACTACATTTTAATCATGAGAAATAAATAAACCCCTAATGCATTTAAGGTTTATCAGTTGTAGCTCACACGTACACACACCCCAAATGGTAATTTTCATTTGTGCTTAATTAGAAAACAGAGTCTATTGTGTGGGCCTAAACATCACTCGCTCTCTTCTCTATTCTTCTATACATGACTCTCCAAATCCTTTCTCCGATGTCAAAGTCCTTAAATTTACCCTAGGGGAAAAAAAATCACAAAGACAGCGAGGAGATGATGAGTATATTCTGATTGAAAGAAAAAGAGATGAGTATATGTATCCATGAAACTTGCAAGTTCTTAAACCCAAAAAAGAAAAAAAATAATAACTTCGTATCAGTTTAAATAAAAAATGACGAAAGAAAAAAATAATAATTTTGCATCTATAAAATGAAGAGATTTCATCAGTTTCTTGTAGAAGAACTTTTATCTAACAACATTTCTCTACATAAAGGGTTTCTAATATGCTTCATGGGTGGAAAACAAAGTTTTAAGTTTATGTGGAGGAGAGATAATATTTAAAAATTAAAATAAGAAATTTACGGTAAAGTTCAAGGATGCAAATAAGGGATTGTAGTACATGAGTTTGTCGTAGATGGATAAGTAGTATGGGGATTGTAGTGTCTAGGTTTGTCTAGTTACCTCGGTAATTGCTTTTGGAGAACAGGTGAAGTAGAATTTTAAATAAAATCTATTAATTTTTTTTAAATATTTTGAGATCGATTAATACTCACCAAATCCGAATAAATTTTAGCTTAAGAGAACATTAAATATCTTATGATGTGAATAATCATTGGATTCTATCTTTGTAATTTTAAATTACTATCAACAAGAGCAAGTTAGTAATGTGATGAAGTGAGATTCGAAACAATATCTTTTGAATCTGAAATAGGAATAATAACATCTTGCATGTATGATTGAAGATGCTCTAAAACCGTCGAGATATTGATTGCGTGTAAAAAGCACTAGATGCCATGTGAGGTATACTCATATGTAAATTCTTATTGAATTAGCGACAACCTCACATTACGCGTAAGATCAGATTGTTATTCAGTAAAAAGTAAGTTGAAAAATGACATATTGAAAAAAGTGTTATAATCATGTTAAAGTGATGAAAATTAAAGAGTACCAAAAGTTACATGACTAAAGTTGCGAGTATCAAAACTTACACGGTTAAATCAGTCAAATCTATGTTTTCTAACAAATAGTATGGCTAATGGTAAGAGAAGTGCTTGCTAATGGTAATTTTACTTTGTACTTAATTACGTACCTTTTGCTTAATTAGAAAACAAAGGCTATTTTGTGGGCCCACCTTTAAAAAAAATCTAAACATCACTCACTCTCTTCTCCGTTCTTCTATGAAAATCACTCTCCAAATCCAAATAAATTTTAGTTTATGAGAACATTAAATATCTTATGATGTGAGTAATCATTGGATTCTATCTTTGTACTTTTATATTATTGTCAAGAAGAGAAAGTTAGTAATGTGATGAAGTGAGATTCGAAACAATATCTTTTGAAATAGAAACAGAAATAAAAAAATTTTGCATGCATTATTGAAGATGCTCTAAAACCGTCGAGATATTGATTGCGTGTGAAAAGCACTAGATGCCATGTGAGGTATATTACTCATATGTAAATTCTTATTGAAGTAGCGACAACCTCACATTTGGCGTAAGATCAAAGTGTTATTCAGTAAAAAGTAAGTTGAAAAATAGCATATTGAAAAACAGAGGCTATTTTGTGGGCCCACCTTTAAAAAAATCTAAACATCACTCACTCTCTTCTATGTTCTTCTATATAAATCACTCTCCAAATCTGAATAAATTTTAGTTTATGAGAACATTAAATATCTTATGATGTGAATAATCATTGGATTCTATCTTTGTACTTTTAAATTATCTATCAACAAGAGCAAGTTAGTAATGTAATGAAGTGAGATTCAAAACAATATCTTTTGAAACTGAAACAGGAATAACAAACTTTTGCGCGTATTATTGAAGATGCTCTAAAACCGTCGAGATATTGATTGCGTGTGAAAAGCATTAGATGTCATGTGAGGTATATTACTCATATGTAAATTCTTATTGAACTAGCGACAACCTCACATTTGGCGTAAGATCAGACTGTTATTCAGTAAAAAGTAAGTTGAAAAATGGCATGTTGAAAAAATTGTTATAATCGTGTGGAAGTGATGAAAATTAAACAGTACCAAAAGTTACATGACTAAAGTTGCGAGTATCAAAACTTACACGGTTAAATCAGTCAAATCTATGTTTTCTAACAAATAGTATGGCTAATGGTAAGAGAAGCTTTTACTAATGGTAATTTTACTTTGTGCTTAATTATGTACCTTTTAGCTAGATTAGAAAACATAGGCTATTTTGTGGGCCCACCTTTAAAAAAATCTGCACATCACTCACCTCTCTTCTATGTTCTTCTATATAAATCACTCTCCAAATCTGAATAAATTTTAGTTTATGAGAACATTAAATATCTTATGATGTGAATAATCATTGGATTCTATCTTTGTACTTTTAAATTATCTGTCAACAAGAGCAAGTTAGTAATGTAATGAAGTGAGATTCAAAACAATATCTTTTGAAACTGAAACAGGAATAATAAAATTTTGCGTGTATCATTGAAGATGCTCTAAAACCGTCGAGATATTGATTGCGTGTGAAAAGCACTAGATGCCATGTGAGGTATATTACTCATATGTAAATTCTTATTGAACTAGCGACAACCTCACATTACGCTTAAGATCAGACTGTTATTCGGTAAAAATCAAATTGAAATATGGCATATTGAAAAAATTGTTATAATTGTTTGGAAGTGATGAAAATTAAAGAGTACCAAAAGTTACATGACTAAAGTTGTGAGTATAAAAACTTACACGGTTAAATCAGTCAAATCTATGTTTTCTAACAAATAGTATTGCTAATGGTAAAACAAGTGCTTGCTAATGGTAATTTTACTTTCTGCTTAATTACGTACCTTTTTGCTTAATTAGAAAACAGAGGCTATTTTGTGGGGCCACCTTTAAACATCACTCACTCTCTTCTCTATTCTCACCTTTAAACATCACTCACTCTCTTCTCTATTCTTCTATATAAATCACTCTCCAAATCCGAATAAATTTTAGTTTATGAGAACATTAAATATCTTATGATGTGAATAATCATTAGATTCTATCTTTCTACTTTTAAATTACTGTCAACAAGAGCAAGTTAGTAATGTGATAAAGTGAGATTCGAACCAATATCTTTTGAAGCTGAAATAGGAATAATAAAATTTTGTGTGTATTATTGAAGATGCTTTAAAACTGTCGAGATATTGATTGCATGTGAAAAGCACTAGATGCCGTGTGAGGTATATTACTCATATGTAAATTCTTATTGAATTAGCGACAACCTCACATTACACGTAAGATGACACCGTTATTCAGTAAAAAGTAGGTTGAAACGTGGCATATTGAAAAAAATTGTTATAACCATGTGGAACTGATCAAAATTAAAAAGTACCAAAAGTTACATGACAAAAGTTGAGAGTATCAAAACTTACACGGTTAAATCAGTCAAATCTATGTTTTCTAACAAATAGTAGATCTTGCTAATGGTAATTTTACTTTCTGCTTAAATATGTACCTTTTTGCTTGATTAGAAAACAGAGGCTATTTTGTGGGCCCACCTTTAAAAAAATCTAAACATCACTCACTCTCTATTATGTTCTTCTATATAAATCACTCTCCAAATCTGAATAAATTTTAGTTTATAAGAACATTAAATATCTTATGATGTGAATAATCATTGGATTCTATCTTTGTACTTTTAAATTATCTATCAACAAGAGCAAGTTAGTAATGTAATGAAGTGAGACTCAAAACAATATCTTTTGAAACTGAAACAAGAATAATAAACTTTTGCGCGTATTATTGAAGATGCTCTAAAACCGTCGAGATATTGATTGCGTGTGAAAAGCACTAGATACCATGTGAGGTATATTACTCATATGTAAATTCTTATTGAACTAGCGACAACCTCACATTACGCGTAAGATCAGACTGTTATTCAGTAAAAAGTAAGTTGAAAAATGGCATATTGAAAAAATTGCTATAATCGTTTGGAAGTGATTAAAATTAAAGAGTACCAAAAGTTACATGACTAAAGTTGCGAGTATCAAAACTTACACGGTTAAATTAGTTAAATCTATGTTTTCTAACAAATAGTAATGCTAATGGTAAGAGAAGTGCTTGCTAATGGTAATTTTACTTTGTGCTTAATTACGTACCTTTTTGCTTAATTAGAAAACAAAGGCTATTTTGTGGGCCCACCTTTAAAAAAAATCGAAACATCACTCACTCTCTTCTCTGTTCTTCTATATAAATCAATCTCCAAATCCGAATAAATTTTAGTTTATGAGAACATTAAATATCTTATGATGTGAATAATCAATGGATTCTATCTTTGTACTTTTAAATTACTATCAACAAGAGCAAGTTAGTAATGTGATGAAGTGAGACTCGAAACAAATTTTTTTTGAAAATGAAACAGGAATAATAAAATTTTGCGAGTATTATTGAAGATGCTCTAAAACCGTCGAGATATTAATTGCGTGTTAAAAGCACTAGATGCCATATGAGGTATATTACTCATATGTAAACACTTATTCAACTAGTGACAACCTCACATTACGCGTAAGATCAGACTGTTATTCAGTAAAAAGTAAGTTGAAAAATGGCATATTAAGAAAAATTGTTATAATCGTGTGGAAGGTGATGAAAATTAAAGAGTATCAAAAGTTACATGACTAAAGTTGCGAGTATCAAAACTTACATGGTTAAATCAGTCTAATCTATGTCTCCTAACAAATAGTATGGCTAATGGTAAGAGAAGAGCCTGCTAATGGTAATTTTACTTTGTGCTTAATTACGTACCTTTTTGCTTAATTAGAAAACGAAGGCTATTTTGTGGGCCCACCTTAAAAAAAAATCTAAACATCACTCACTCTCTTCTCTGTTCTTCTATATAAATCACTCTCCAAATCCGAATAAATTTTAGTTTATGAGAACATTAAATATCTTATGATGTGAATAATCATTGGATTCTATCTTTGTACTTTTAAATTATTGTCAACAAGAGCAAGTTAGTAATGTGATAAAGTGAGATTCGAACCAATATCTTTTGAAGCTGAAACAGGAATAATAAAATTTTGTGTGTATTATTAAAGATGCTCTAAAACCGTCAAGATATTGATTGCGTGTGAAAAGCACTAGATGCCATGTGAGGTATATTACTCATATGTAAATTCTTATTGAATTAGCGACAACCTCACATTACGCGTAAGATCATACTGTTATTCAGTAAAAAGTAAGTTGAAAAATGGCATATTGAAAAAATTGTTATAATCGTGTGGAAGTGATGAAATTAAAGAGTACCAAAACTAAAGAGTACCTTTTTGCTTAATTAGAAAACAGAGGCTATTTTGTGGGCCTACATTTTAAAAAAATCTAAACATCACTCACTCTCTTCTTTGTTCTTCTATTTAAGTCACTCTCCAAATCCGAAAAAATTTAGTTTATGAGAACATTAAATATCTTATGATGTGAATAATCATTGGATTATATCTTTGTACTTTTAAATTACTGTCAACAAGAGCAAGTTAGTAATGTGATAAAGTGAGATTCGAACCAATATATTTTGAAGCTGAAACAGGAATAATAAAATTTTGTGTGTATTATTGAAGATGCTTTAAAACTGTCGAGATATTGATTGCATGTGAAAAGCACTAGATGTAGTGTGATGTATATTACTCATATGTAAATTCTTATTGAACTAGCGACAACTTCACTTTTGGCGTAAGATTAGACTGATATGTACTAAAAAGTAAGTTGAAAAATGGCATATTGAAAAAATTGTTATAATCGTTTGGAAGTGATGAAAATTAAAGAGTACCAAAAGTTACATGACTAAAGTTTAGAGTATTAAAACTTACACGGTTCTATGTTTTCTAACAAATAGTATTGCTAATGGTAAGAGAAGTTCTTGCTAATTGTAATTTTACTTTGTGCTTAATTATGAACTTTTTTGCTTGATTAGAAAACAGAGGCTATTTTGTGGGCCCACTTTTAAAAAAATCTGAACATCACTCATTCTCTTCTATGTTCTTTTATATAAATCACTTTTCAAATCTGAATAAATTTTAGTTTATGAGAACATTAAATATCTTATGATGTGAATAATCAATGGATTCTATCTTTGTACTTTTAAATTATCTGTCAACAAGAGCAAGTTAGTAATGTGATGAAGTGAGATTCGAAACAATATCTTTTGAAACTGAAACAGGAATAATAAAATTTTGCGTGTATTATTGAAGATGCTCTAAAACCGTCGAGATATTAATTGCGTGTGAAAAGCACTAGATGTCATATGAGGTATATTACTCATATGTAAACTCTTATTGAACTAGCGACACCTCACATTACGCGTAAGATCATACTGTTATTCTGTAAAAAGTAAGTTGAAAAATGGCATATTGAAAAAATTGTTATAATCGTGTGGAAGTGATGAAAATTAAAGAGTATCAAAAGTTACATGACTAAAGCTGCGAGTATCAAAACTTACATGGTTAAATCAGTCTAATCTATGTTTTCTAACAAATAGTATGGCTAACGGTAAGAGAAGTGCTTGCTAATGGTAATTTTACTTTGTGCTTAATTACGTACCTTTTTGCTTAATTAGAAAACAGAGGCTATTTTGTGGGCCCACCTTTAAAAAAAAATCTAAACATAACTCACTCTCTTATCTGTTCTTCCATATAAATCACTCTCCAAATCCGAATAAATTTTAATTTATGAGAACATTAAATATCTTATGATGTGAATAATAATTGGATTCAATCTTTGTACTTTTAAATTACTGTCAACAAGAGCAAGTTAGTAATGTGATAAAGTGAGATTCGAACCATTATCTTTTGAAGCTGAAACAAGAATAATAAAATTTTGCGTGTATTATTGAAGATGCTCTAAAACCGTCGAGATATTAATTGCGTTTGAAAAGCACTAGATGCCATATGAGGTATATTACTCATATGTAAATTCTTGTTGAAATAGCGACAACCTCAAATTACGCGTAAGATCAGACTGTTATTCAGTAAAAAGCAAGTTGAAAAATGACATATTGAAAAAATTGTTATAATTGTGTGGAAGTGATGAAGACTAAAGAGTATCAAAAGTTACACGACTAAAGTTGCGAGTATCAAAACTTACATGGTTCAATCAGTCTAATCTATGTTTTCTAACATTTAGTATGACTAATGGTAAGAAAAGTGTTTTCTTGGTGATTAATTACATACACTTTTGCTTAATTTGAAAACAGAAGCTATTATGTGGACCCATCTTTAAAAAAAAATGTAAACAACACTCACTCTCCTCTCTATTATCCAATATAAATCACTTTCTAAATTCTCTCTCAGTTGTCAAAGCCCTTAAATTTATCCCGGGGTAAAAAAATCACAGAAACAACGACGAGGAGGAAGAAGAAGATCGGCGCCTCGGAGGAGATGTGTGGAGGATCGATGATCTCCAACCTCATCCCCGCCCAGCTGGGCCGCAAACTCATCAACCATGAACTCTGGTCCGACATCGACGCCGACGACTTTTTCTGCTCCGCCGATGGCAATCTCCACCCCACCAAATCAGGTTAAGTTCCCCTACTGACTCTTCTTTCTACTTTTGAGTGTTGCAGACTGAAATTTAACCCCGGAAAATGAGAAAAGCAAACTTACTTTATCACCCTTGATTAGAAAGACAGAATCTTTTCTCATTTTTTTCACCTGGGAAGGAAATGGAATTCACTGTAAACTCTCAGAGGGAATATGTGGGATTTAGCGATCGAATGATTGCACGAACATGAAAGCTCTGTTTTGATATACAATTTTTTTAAAAAAAAAAAAAATTGGTAGCCTTTTCGGGGTCGAAATCGTGATAATCTTAATTTGGGTGGTTCAATTTTGCAATTAGGTGAAGAAAACGAGAAGAAGAAAGAGGGGGTGGGTCGGGCGAGGAAGAACGCTTACAGGGGGGATAAGGAGGAGGCCGTGGGGGAAATGGGCCGCCGAGATCCGAGACCCGATTAAGGGCGCCCGGGTCTGGCTGGGCACCTTCGCCACCGCCCAGGAAGCCGCCATGGCCTACGACGCCGCCGCCCGCGACATCCGCGGCCACAAAGCCAAGCTCAACTTCCCCGACACGCCGCCTCAGCCCCCGCCCAAGAGGCCGCGCTTGGACCCGCCCGAGTTGACTCGCCCGATTGACCCGGCGCCGGGAGCGAGTCACGTCGTGAGCTGGTCCAAGACGGACCTCAGGGAGCGGATTTCGAGCCGGAAGAGTCTGCTGGGTCTTGACCAGGACATGTCGACTGAGTCGGCCGAGTCGGACGCGGTCGGATAGTGGGGTATGGACGAGTTTCCGTTCCCGGACTCGGTGGTTGGTGGTGTTGATGATGGTGGCGTTTAGCGGCGTGTTTAAGTAATTTCTGAAAAAACTTCTTTTGGTCGGAAAAATAAAATAAAATAAAAAAATTAAGCGTGGTGGGGGTGGGCTCCAGTTTGTTACTTTGTTTAGGATTAAAGTATCCAGAAAGGGAAAATAAATGGTTGGGATGAGTAAGAAATTAAGAATGGGGGTTTGTGATTACCTCCATGTTTACGTGATTTATTAGTTTTGCAAACCAACCTACAAGTCTTTGTTTACTGAGAAGACCTAGTATTTATGCATGTTATTAGCTGGTTGAGCGTTGGTCATTGTGTCTATATTTAGTACATTACCGATTTCTTCCAAAATGAGATCACCAGTGCACTATGTAATGAATGTTTGTTCTTAAACTCCTTTTTTTGGCTCTATAGTAAGGAGTCTATCTATACTACCTATAGTATAAAGCGGAGACAATGTCTTTACAAAAATTTGCGTCACGTGTCATTTCAATAATAAAATATTCAGTCGGGCCCTCCTTTATACAAATTAGGTAGTTAGAATCTCATATAATCTTATCTTGTAAAAATTGATTAAAATTTACCAAAAATTATGAATTATCCTGAAAATTATAAATTATCACTTACCAAGAATTAGTTATAATCTTCCCATACATATTACTATTTAATAAAACGTGATATTTATCATAAAGTAATTTGTAAACAAATCCAACTTATTTATATTATGAGATGATTTACTATTGATAAAAAAACTAATCATAATATGAAGATAAATATATATGATCCTATAATTTTAACATGATCATTGACATTATATATCTATATTAAATTGGATTTGTAATCACATTACCCGTACCATGTATGGGGGTTAAACTAGTTTCCATAATAAAAGAAAACTATTTTTGCCTTTTCAGGATAATGATGAACAATTACAATATTATCTTTTTTTTTGGGTCGATTACGATATTATCTTCATGCAATAGATGTTATTCTAGTATTATTGCTACGAATGATCGAAGATACAAAAGTTAGATACTCTGTATTAACTTTGTGTTATTGACATCTACAAATACAGAAACAAATTAGATTGACTTGTGATTACATCCCTTGTAATTTTTGTTCAAAATAAAATTTATTTGTATTTCCATAGTATAATTTACTTGTAATGAAAATGGGTTTTGATTTATAAAAAAAAAAAGAAGTTGAAGGGACTTTGGTTGCTCTATGGTAGGAGTAAAAAAAAAAGAAGTTGAAGGGACTTTGGTTGCCTTTTTAAAATGTGTGGTTTAAAAAAGGCAAACGGCCGTCGTACCGAGTCAAAGCTCAAGGAGCCAAGTGTCCTCGTTATATAAAAGGGGTTTAAGCATGAATGAGGAATTTAAGCCTTTGTTCTTGATCTGCCTCAGGTCTCTGTTTCATGATCTGGTCACTAGATACACCACTTGATAACTCCAACACCAGCACTTACCAATACACTTATACACATTACTAACACAAGGTACTGTTGAGAATCGAAGAAGAGAATAGTCTTCTTTATAACACATATGCAAGGATCTTATGACAGCTATCTACGTCCAGGTCGAATGGCTACAAGCAATTGAGTATTCAATGCAGTATGCAGAGCATAAATATCTAGACTAAAACCATATCAACATTCCACCAAAAAAAAATCATATCAACAATTGCAGTCAACAACATTCTAGTAAAGCAAGGTAAGGTTCAATCTTTATTGATTGGAAGGTAAGGTTCAATCTTTGATCCAATAAAACCGAATTAAGGATAGCAATGCCAACGCATGAACACTAATTTGATCAATTTTATTTACTAATCAATCACATTAAAGCAAGACGTACAATCTATACACAATGACTAGATAAAAGAGCATATGTACAATATTCACATCATGACAGAGGACAATCGGAAGAATTTCCCAAATCCCCAAGTCCAAATCAGATATTATTGCTTGTACGGAGGGAAATAGAATTCAGATCTCATAACAGCAACCAAACTCTCATCAGCAGACGGAGGCCATACTCATCTGAACCTCCCGTCTTCCTTGATCAGCGAGCTCCGCGGAGACCAATCGAACAACCTTCTTGTAGGCGAAGTGGAGGCAATTGGCGAAGAGGAGCCAGGAAACGACCTCGTAGACGAAATCAAAAGCCGGATCCGCCGGAGAAGAAGACGAATCGTCCCATCCGGATCCGTCGAAATTCCATCCGCCGCCTCCGCCGCCCCCGCCGATCGGACCGTCGTCGCCTCCGCCACCGGAGAATCCGTCCTCGTCGCTCCCTCCGGGGGAGAGACGGCGCCTCCTGGGGCGAGAGAGGCGGCATTTGCGTAGAGTTCGAACGGCGTCTCGCGAGGTGGTAGATCTGGCCGGTGGCGAAGCGACGGCGGAGATCTGGAGGAGGTTGGAAGATAGAGCGGGAGGGCTAGAGAGGACTTGGAAAGAGTGTGGCAAGACGGCGATCTCCATGATCGGAACTCGGAAGGCGGCGATTTCTGTGGTGGCGGTGCCCGCAAGGAAAGAGAGAGAGAGAGAGAGGGGAATCGAAATATCAAAATCGTGCGATTGAGGAAATTTGGGGGACGAATAGGTGTCGTGGATGCGTAACTTCGCGCTCCTTTTGTATGAAACGACGCCGTTGTGGGCGGTGGTAACGTGCGTTATTTAAGGCCAATTTGGTTAAAGATATATAGATTTTTTTTGTGCGATTTTTTTTTCTTGGATTGTAAGAAAGACTTGTTGTAATAACGTGTTGAAAAAATCAATTTGACCTTTTATCCAAATCTTAGGACTTTAATGACAAAATTAGTACTGAGGAGTAGTATGAAGCAGATTCAAATTAGGAGATAACTAGCGAATGACCCGTACCATGTACGGGGTAGTATTTTTTAGTTATTATATTGTATAAAAGGATGTTTACCTTTTGGATTATAAAATAGCTTAGTTCTTGTATAACATCAAATATTTATATAAAGAAAAATTGTATATATTAATTTTTTATACATACATAAATATATACTTAAATAATCAAGGACGAATGTCATAAGATAAGATGCATTATCAAATTTTATTGAAAATTGATAAATATTTTGGCCTTTCAATCAAATTGTGTAAACTGAATTATATAATAAATCAACTATTAAAAAACTTATATTAATATAGCATTATACAAAAGATATAGATAATAATTAATAAGATTAAAAAAACCAATTTATTTAGTATATATGTTATAATGTTGTTAATATTTAATAAATATACGAATTATATAAATATCTAATAAAAATATTTACAAATTATTATCTTAATTAAGAAATGTAATTTAGTACGTAATATTAAAGTTATATCAATTATATTATAAAATCTTTTTATTTAGATTTAATATGATATGATAGTAAAAAATATATTTAGTATATAGAAGGAATATGTTTCTTAAATATAGTTGTAGAATTTGCCATTGATGGTTTTTAAAAAATATCATTATAAAATTACGAAAAGTAATTTATAAGTAATACACTATTTTATTAATGGGTAAAATATTAAGATTATAATCTATACATTATGACTATCTAAAAATATCCTTGTAAAATAAAAAGTTTATGATAGATTTTTTGTATAAAGATAGATTGAGATTCATATATTTGGATAGAATTATTAATTAAACAACTCAAATTATAAGATAGAACTAATAAGTTTGTATTAGATTGTGATAAAATTAAGATTTAATAAGATAGCTTTTTTAATAAAAGGGTGATGTGGCGCAATATGGTGGCAGAATTTGCTTCCGCTTTAGTATATAGTAATAGATTTTATTTACTATAAATATTGATAAAGATAAATTAGTTTTCAATGAAAAAAGGTTAAACTATATAATAATTGATGATTGGTTGATGAGTGGGCTAATTGAAAAGATAGATAGATGGATATAGTGCTTGATTAGGAGATACTGTATAGAAGATAAAATAGAAATTGATTATATATTATATCCTAAATGTATACATGTCTAAATAATAAGGTATGTATTATTCAAAAGAAAGATACTTCTTTGTTATCAAAAAGATAATAAGATTGCGGTAAGCTCATGACTCCTGACTCCTGACTCCTGACTCCTCACCCCTTCTATGGCGATTCATCTGCCAACAAAACAAAACCCTAGAACCACACAATCTGCCCCTCTAATCTTGAACTTTCTTCTTCAAACATCCAACAGAAAACACTTCATCCCGATCTATGCTATCGTAGACCCGATTTCGTTGCCGATTTTTTGGATCGGTCTGAAAATCTTCAACCCTAAAAGGGCGTATCCAAAAAGTACAAAGAAATTGAAAGATCAGAGTGTCTTCGATCGAAAGACGGAAAAAGCGCAAGGAAGAGTCGAGATTTGTATAAAAAGAGAGCTCTTCTTCAGAATAGAGTCCGATTGAAGATCGGTCATCAAGGGTTTCATAGCAAATTTGGGGCTTTTTTGGAAGTAAGATTTTAGAGAGGATATAAGGGGAACTTCAAGCTCACTTGCCGAGTGGAAGCCAGAGTGGACGGCGGCGTGGGATCCAAAGTGAAGAAGGAGGCAGCCGGTGGTGGCTCTCCTCAACAACCAAGGTGTTCGTCTCCATTTCTTACCGGTCTTTATCTCTTAGTGCATAGAAAGTTAGTGATGTGTTTGCTATTTGACCTATTATTGAGAAACTGGTGGCAGAAATTGAATCTTCTTGTGCCTTGGTTGAGCCCTCTTCCTTACTTGCTTGAATTTTATGATTCTTGCTCTGTAACTGCTTTGTTTGCTCTAAGTGGGTAGTCTTAATGGTGATGGATAGAGGAGGTAAATGTTGTTTCAGGTCTGGTTTCGCATATAAGATCGAACTCGCTATTAGAACAATTGCATGAACCATGCCCCCTTGAACAACTTGAATCTGAACAAGAACACACCATGGTCGAGGAGACCGCAAATGGTGGTGTTCGGCTGAACCCAAAGCCCCTTATCGTTGAGGAAACCACTATTTTTGGTGTTGTAACGGATGAAGGCATACAATGTTTCGATCTAACTAAGAAAGACGAAGGAGCTGATAAAACTAACACATGTTTAGTTCATATGCAACTTTATTTAACTAGATATATGAGGAAGACCACTACCATGCATACCAAGCATGACGAGATAGAAACTTTGGTTGATCAAATGAAAACGAAAATTGAAGTATATGCTGCAAATCTTCAACACCAAAAACCGATAATTCAAGAACTTATGGATTGCAAAATCGAACTGCAATCCCCGATGGACAGCTTGGGCCTTGGTTGTGGTTCGAGTTTTGTTCCGGTTGGGAAGAAAGCGTCAAGAAAGCTTCCCGAGTTTGATCAGTACTTCCCCAAATAGTTAAGCCAGAGCCCCCGGTGTCGTACAGAGTCTTTGTGGCCAGGTCGTTTCGGGCTTTTGAAGATCCTTCATTCCGGTGGAGGGAACGTCACTAGTCCTCACCCATGATGGTTGACCTTTTCGTGCCGGAGCGCTAGTCTTCTAGTGTTTCACTCACCTCGATCCGGGCTCGTCATTGGTTCTTTCTTTTTTGGTGTTGTATTTGTCTCCTCGTGTTGTTTTCTTGTGTTGACCTTTTGTTTCTACCTTCTTAGCCGCTGTCGGCTGCCGTCTAACGGCCTCTCGGTACACCAGTTTTGGCTGGTCTACCGAATTTTTACTTGTTCAAAAAAAAAAAAAAAATACTTCTTTGTTTCCTTGGGAGTAGGACAATTCATATTCACCTGTTCTTTTCTTGATCTCCTTGATTGGTCTTCGTTCCAAATAAACTTGTCTTCCAATTTCCATCCATGGTGAGTCCGTGAGTGTACGTTTCAATTTTGATAATTATGAATCACAATAATAATTTTACGGATGTATTACATATCATACATGAGTACGTACGTCTGTGTCTGTTTTCCAAATTTCCTCACAACTCAATACATTACGTATTTACGTACACACTCGTTGTAAGAAAGCACGACATTTCATCAAAAAGGAAAACAAATTAAGAAGATCGAGCACGTTTGTTGTAATTGAATTTGAACCAAGAATATATCTTGAACTAATTTTCTAATGTATGTCAATGGGGTTTTGGTCTAGAGTCTAAATTTAGAAATAGATCTCAATTTTATATTTCTATTTTTACTTTTTTTGATGATGAATTTATACTGTACTTTTTAACTTAAGGATTTTTGTTTTAAAATACAACAAATTTCTAATGCTCGTGTAATTAGATTAACCTTTCCTATAAATGGTCCACCGAAAAACAAATGAAAAGGAGAGAGGTTAGCCAACATGACACGCTAATTACGAATTGTACACAAATGAAAGCAGGCAAGGAGCCCAATTCCATGGTGAAACCGTTTACCAAGCTATGGAAAACCGAAAACGTGGGTGTCGTAGACTTCCAAGGAAAACAGTGTTCCAAAGTCAACCTCCAATACGTGCCCGGAGAAGGGCGCGCAATGGGAAAATTGATAAAATTGCTTGCCTAATAAAATCAACACCGCCAATAAGGACTTACCATATTAAGTGGATTGACAAGTCTCTTCTCAGCTGAACTTGACAAGTCTCTTTAAGAACAACGTATAATGGATAATCTCAATGACATGTACGTAGACTCGCTTGTAAATCGAGTCAGAATTGATCGAGTCTTTGTCAAGGTTGAGTGTCAGTCTGAAAACGGATCGAACAAACCGAATCAAATCGAAATCAAATTTCTAAAATTTGGTGAACCGAAAAACCCTTTTTTTCGATTTTCAATAAATATAACATTTCTTTTTGAAAAAAAAAAAACAAAACCGAACCGAAATCTTAAAAATTATTGAAACAAAGATTGAAGTGAAGACCATCGGGTTCAATTTGGTTCGGTTGGCTCAGCCTAACTTTGATTTTGATTGAAACGTACTCTACCCTAGTTATGATAGGTCACTAATTAATTGAGTTGGGTTGTTCAACGTAAATAAACCTATCAATCGGGTTGGTTTCCGTCGTTTTGAATTCAAGTTAAATCAGATTTGGATTGTTATAGGTTATAGGTCAATTGGGTCGAATCGTTATGGATTAGGGACGTTTTGAGTGAACTCACCAAGTAAAAAACATTCAAGTTCTTTATGCTTACCAAACTAAATACGATTTTTCTATTGTGTGCCCTATAAGCAACTAATAATGGAAATATTTGGTGAATCTTAAGTTTTTTGTTTTTTTAATCTTTTTTGTGACGGGTTAACTCTTTCCTTTTTAGGGTTTTCGTTTCTTTTTTTGGTATGCTTATCATGTGCCCTTAGGGCACACAATAGAAAAACCGAACTAAATAAATATGCGAAAAGATCGGGTCAACCTAACTAATTTTGGATTGTAATCCAATTTGGTTCATACGAATCGGATTCAGTCTATTTCAAGGACATACGCGTGGATTCAAATCTGGGAAGTTTAACCCAAAAATTATCAAATATAAAACGTTCAGATTGGGTTGGTCGGGTCATATTTTGACTCGATCCGGAGTTGAGGGAGGAAGTGTACTTGCAAGATATTCAATTTAACTAATGTTGTACGCACTAGTGCCAATTAAGTTGAATATCTTGCAAGTACACTCCCTCCCTCAGCTCCGGATCGAGTAGAGCATAACATGGCATTGGTCTGACATGTTGCAGGTTCGATCCCCTAGTCTCCTTGAGGTGAGACATATGTAAATCCGCTTGTAAGAGCTTTTTGAGTCATTGGGTCTTCCCTGTCCTTGGACTGGGGCATCTTCCCCTCATCCTAAATTTTTTCGACCGAAAGAAAAGTACTAGTGTCTTAAAGGCGACAACAATTATATATCATCGATTATCAATGACACCTTACATGTTCGAGTTAAGATTACTGTCGTCAACGGCTCCAGCTGTGACACTTATGTAGGTGCTTTTTAGAGTTGCATATAAGCACGGTTGAGTAAGAATGAAAGGGTTTGTCATTTTGAGCTGATCGACCATAGCTGTTAGCTGATGTGTCACATTATTGTATGTTTGGAGCATCTAATTCGGTGGCTTTGCTACGTTTGCTTGTTTAGGGAACTTAATTTGCAATGATAATATGTTGAGATTTGAACTCGGATCATTAAAGTGACTACTATACTACACAGATTGATGTATATACGTACAATATGGTTTAGTCTCTATCTTAGAATGACAGGTACGGTACAGATGTAGGTGTATTTATGCATGTTGGTTTTTGCTTCTACTTTCCATCAACATTTAAAAGACAAAAAAAATTAGTGGGCGACGAAGATTCAGACATGTTCTAGAATTAAATTCAATTTGGTGCACTGAAGCTAAGGGTATATAATAATGACGAAATAAGATAGAACCATAAAACAGACTATTAAATTTGACAACTACACATGCAAACGGTAGAGATCGAGTAGAAAGGATTCGAAGTTAGAATTGGATAAGAATTGCAGAGTTGGAGTTTACTTTGATCCAGTACTTCCTGACATGCAAAATTTGTACTCAGTATTACTACTTAGCTCTATAGCTAGCCACATACATGCAGCATAAGTACACGTGTCCTGCCATTCGCAACATGGTTACACCTCCACTCGACACGTGTCGGCCCTTCCGCTACACCCATGCATTACTAGACAACCCTGCCTCCGCCTCCATTAATCATTATATATACTCATTCTAACCCGTCATCCCACAACAATCGAAACACCTCACAACAAATTAAACAAAACACTGCTCTGTAGCTTGCAAATCAAAGGTTGTTGTCATAATCAATCTCGATCGAGATCTTGGAAGGTAGGTAGCAGAAATGGCGAGCATGGGAAGGAACTTGGCGGGACCGTTGCTGTTCCTGAACCTGGTGATGTACCTGATCGTGCTGGGCTTCGCCAGCTGGTGTCTCAACCGCTTCATCAACGGCCAGACTAATCATCCTAGTTAATATCCTAACCCTAATCCATCTTTAAATTAACTAATCTCTCAATTTAACTGATTTCTGTTATTTGTTTAGGTTTTGGCGGGAACGGAGCGACGTTCTTCTTCTTGATTTTCTCGATGCTAGCGGCGGTGCTCGGCGTCGCCTCGAAGCTCGCGGGCGCCAACCACATCCGGGCGTGGAGGAGCGACAGCCTGGCCGCCGCCGCCTCTTCCTCCCTCGTTGCCTGGGCCCTCACCGCCCTCGCCATGGGGTATGCTTAGCTACTTTTGGTTAATTGATTAGTACTTGATTTGTATTAGTTGGTTATAGTTGATTGATTAATTTGATGATGATGGTGACAGGCTAGCAATCAAGGAGATCCACATCGGAGGGCACAGGGGATGGAGGCTCAAAGTGGTGGAGGCCTTCATCATCATCCTTACGTTTACTCAGCTGTTGTACCTGATGCTGCTTCACGCCGGAGTGTTCAGCAGCAGATATGGGCCGGGCTACAGGGACCCCGATTACGGGATGGGCGGCCCAACTTCTGCAACGGATCCGGCCCATAAAGGCACCGCTAGGGTCTGAGTTCACTGCCTCTCTATTCAGACACCCCGTCCGGGTGTTTAGTTCCGTTTTTTTTTATGAAATGATGTTAATTTAGGTACTACAACTGTTGTGCTTTTGGCTAGCAAAATGGCTTGGTTTTTATGTTTGTAGATCCTCTTCGGCTGGCTGGCAAACTTTATATGTGTATGTATGGGATGTACCAAATGTAGCTGATGTTTATCATCTTCTATGTAATGTGATCTGATTTCTATTATACTACTTCCTCCTATTTTCATCAAATTCCATGGTGGCATGGTTTCAATTAATTCCTCGATTGATTTGAAGAGGACAGAGATCCTGTCCACGCCACGTGGCCGACACTAGCCTCTACAAGAGAGATGTGATCTGCTGACTGGCTAGCACCTTTGGACACGACGATGTTATGTGTTCTTGTTTTTTGGCTTTCATATAATTGTTAAACCGCCGTACGTAGTAAGCGGTGAATCATCTCAACCTACACGTACAAAAAATATACTCGAAATAAAATGATGACACCCACCGTGGGGCTCGAACCCACGACCACAAGGTTAAGAGCCTTGCGCTCTACCAACTGAGCTAGACGGGCTTTGTTGATAAGTTGTATTCATATGAGTACACCAACTAATATTAAAATGTTAAATGACTTCAATCCCTTTTCACATCGATCAGAATCTGATGGTCTTGATCATGAAAAGACAAAGCCAATATTGTTGTACGTGCAAGTATGGATACTATGTATATGCATTACATGATACTTGAACATATGAACAAACAGAATACATAAAGCTACAAGTGCCTTCTGAAAAGACCTAAAAGCTAAATAATGAAAACATTGTACTTCCATCAGAAACATTTTTCAAGCTGCAAAATTGGTAAGAATTCTGTGTGAAGATGTTTATTGGAAAGGAGGCACAAATGTTCAAATGAGTTAAAAGTCCTAAATCTTATTGAAAGATATTTCAACCTATTTCATTAGTAGCTTCTGCCCCAGTATGTCCACTTCCTTGCTCTCTTCCCTGATGCAAAGCATACCGTCGATGCCTGCCAGAACCAACACAGCTTTATCCAAACACTGTTGTTTTCCATACATTGCAAGTTCCAAACAGTTAGCTTGTTCAATAGATTTGTCTACTTACGCGCGAGCTTAATATACATGTTTAAGTATGGTTCGTGACTTTTAAGGGTAATTATAGTACCCCATTACATTGCAATACCAATGTGAACGGAAAAAAAAATCTTCCCAACTGCGTACATTGCAATGTTGTATCCCTACAGTGTGTTCAGTCAACGACTAAGGAGTTTTCCAATCCATCTCCTTCACATTACAATTCTTACATAGTATATCGATTACCGAAACCAAGACAGCTTTCCAAACCTAGGGTGCCAATGTTAAGAATGGTGTCCAATTGGTAGTTTCTGCCCATTTCAACTATCTGCCTATATTGATCAGGCTTGCTCCGCCATGGATACATTGTTCTACAATCTCAATTTCATCTGATGTTTTTGTCATGTTACATAGGGGAAAAAAAATAAGGAAAAGGAAACTCTCAGCCAGAGTATAAAGCATATAGAGTCCAAACATGATGACAATGCAACAGTCGTGCAGAGAACAACTTAATCACAATCTTCTTTGCACCGCCTACCACCAGCCTAGCAAACCTGGTCAACACTAACATAACAACAAAGGCATAATTATAAATTATACTATATACCATGCATTAGCATGCATGTACGTTGCATTATACAACCCCCAACATATATAATCCAAAGCATCAGATACAATAATACCATACACCCATATTTTATACAGTTCAGTGTAGCATAGTGTGCAGAACGTGGAAATGAAGTGCTTGCCAATTACCATCATGTATATATGAAACTATGATGTTCCAGAGCAAACGATACCTCAAACATGGATCTGGAGCTGTACAATGCAGCGACAAAAGGGATACCTCACTTCTTCGACAAAATCCCCACTGGCCGAGAAGAAAATGAGGTGCCCAATGAGCAATACTATGTTGAGCGGACGCCTGAAGGAGACAATATCCTCCACGTGGCTACCAAACAAGGTCATGCGCAGTTCGTCACTGAAGCGCTCCAGAAACTCCCTGCATCAGTGCTTCTGATATGCCAGAAAAACAACATGGGGGAGAACCCTCTCCATGTGGCAGCTGAGGGTGGGCAGCTTGGCATTGCCCAGCTGTTTGTCGACGCTTACAAGAAATATCAGCAGGATGTTGAGGGTGCAAAGAGGAGATCTTACTTGCTGCAACTGACGCATGCAGAAGAAGGCGTTGCTGCAGAGCCATGGAGAGCTACGGATCCCAGTGGCCAGACGCCACTGCATAAGGCATTAAAAGGTGGCCATGAGGAGTTGGCGATTTACCTGCTGGAAGAGGATCCCACGCTTGCAGGCCATGACAATGAAAGAGATGAGAGCCCGCTCTATCTGGCAGCAGTCTTTGGCCATCAGAAGTTTGCAGAGAAAATGTTGGCATCAAGTATGTCGTATAGCTTAACAGGACCAGGTGGAACAACTCCATTACATGTTGCAGTATACTCTGACGCTGCAGGTAAGATGACTTAGCTATTACTATTATGCATGCCTGATAATTCGTTGTTACTATGCTAGAAACCTTTCCTGCCTCTAGTGGTAAAAACAAGTTTCTAGAATATATTCAAAAGCACTGGCAATAAAATTCTTAGATTGAGAGTACTTCTACTAAAGGCTCTAGCCCTCCAAAAAATTCTCAATTAGTTGCACAGCACTTACATAGAAACTTTTTTATGTTCCTTTTTGCCTCGTATCTGCAGAGAGTATTGTGCAACTACTGCTCCAGAAACACCCAGAACTCATAAGGAAAGAAGACATCAACAAGGAGACACCTCTCCACCATGCAGCCAAAACAGATCAGGTGGGCATTGTAGAAATGATATTAAGGGCAGACAGTTCCCTTGATCTGCAGAAGTCTGAAAGTTCATTGCCAGGAAAAGAGAGGTTATCAGCTAACCAACGTGACGCTGATGGTTTGACGCCTTTGTTAAGAGCAGCTACCATGGGTCTAGTACAAATTGTTTTTACCATCCTTCGCTTCAGCCCAAATTCCATTGCAATCTGTGACAACAACGGTAAGAGTGCTCTGCACCTACTGAAACTCCAGAATTATCATGGAGGATCTGAGCTGTTCAGCTTTCCATGTATCCAAATGCTTGTGAACGAACCTGATCATGAAGGTAACACTCCATTGCATCTAGCACTGAAAAGGCAAGATCACATATTGGCAAAGATACTGTTGGACACAGTGAATGTACAGCCAAATGCCAAGAACAGAGAAGGTCTCACGCCCAGGGATCTTATGAAGTCACAGCAAGAACTTTCAGACGACATGGTAAGCAATGATTCAAGAAAAAAAAAACCTTCTGAAATCAAACCAAAAATCATTTATAAGTGGGCCAATTGAGCTAAATATTAACCGTCAAGCACTAACATGCATTATGTGTTTTTTCCTTTCAAGGTGGAGATAGGCTATCAGCTAATAATGCAAGAAAGACAAATACAAATACATCCCGAACCTGAAGCTACTCGTGGAGCAACAATTCCTGATGATATACCACAAAGAAGCCCTGAAGCAATCCGGGAATGTACCCCTATTGAAATTCGTCAACAGATCCAGGAAGATGCAAGCAAAAGTTTGCATCACACTTTCAATACTCTGTCAGTTATCTCTTCAATTCTGGCTGCTATCACTTTTGCAGCTATATTTGCAATACCAGGTGGTTTCAACACCACAGGTGAACCTATACAAGAGAGTAAGGTAGCATTCAAGGTATTTGTGCTTTCAAATGCATCAGCCATGTGTGGCTATGTGCTTGTGCTGTTCTGCATGCTATGGGCAACTAGGATCGCTCATCAAGGTGATGAGCCGAGATTGCTTCTCTCTTTCAGCATCTATCTGCTTCAACTTTCCTTCTATGCAACTCTTGCTGCCTTTGCCTCAGCTTCATATGCCTTGATATCAGCCAACACCTTTTGGTTGGCTGTTGTACTTGCCTGCATTCCTGGTAGTGTTATCATTCTCACTCTCCCTAAATTTCTTCTATTACGGTTGGCAAAAACACTTCTTAGATTTCATGTATGAAAACTAGGCAATTGTAGTATTTCCTTTCGCACTTTTGCATAGAGCTCTTACCACACTCTGTGCAAAACAACTAGATTCACAGAGTCAATAGTATCGAATCCTTCCCAGATAGAAGCACCAATTATGCATTGTACTTCACATTCACGAACCAAGATACTTCCGGATACCTATGATTCAATGTATGAGGTCGACTGAATAACATGGCAAGCGAATCAATGAGCGCTATTATGTGCATTTCTTTGACAACTGAGAGGCGAAAAAATCACATGTCTAAGTGTCACCTATTAGCTTGAGCTTCACTTACTCCAAAATAGAATTCATGTGAACTCATTCCTAAGTATATTCAGTAAAGTTCTCAATACACTGCGCTGTGTAATTAGAGAAGGTAATTAAACTGCAATAATTTAACAGGATGATCATAAATAGATACTAAGTCTTCAACCCCATCCAAATATTCAATAATGCAGAGATAACAATCACCAGATAGGCTCAACTTTGTCCTCGTAGAAGAAGATCATGACTTGGCAAAATCAATTATAAGAAAAATGGCCACTAAAACAGCTCTGCACTGTTGAATCATCAATCATACTGCATAACAGCTCACTGAAAGAGAAATCATAGCACAATACTGAAACATACACAGACAAACTCAACATTACAATCAGCCAATCAACAGATATCACCGACTTCACTAATTGTCATGACAAATATCGAAAACAATCCAGGATTACACATACTTTTAAGCCTTAATAGTAACCCTAGCAGTTTCTCTCGCTATGCTATATTCATAATCGAGAGCAAAGACGAAACAGAAAAGAAGATCCAGAAGCAATTAGGAAACCCTAGGGGATCAGATGTCGGCGTCGTCGAAGTCGTCCTCGAAGGAATTGAAGAAGTCGCGATCAGCGAGCTTGTTGGAATCCTGAGGGTGGATGGTCTCACCGAAGAGCTCGAGGGGTTCGACGTCTTCATCGTCGACTTCCATGGCGAGGACGGAGCCCTGCTCCTCCATATCCGATGCGAACTCTCCACCGAAGCGCCTCATCAGCATCAGCTCGTTCCTCGTGTTCTCGCTCTTCACCATTTATCGCTCTCTTTGTGCGCAGACGACAAAGAATAACCCTCTTTGAAGGAAAGACGAAGACTGTTGGGTGAATGAGGGCTTGTTCATATGTAATAAAACCACGCCGGTTTGGCCCTAAATACGAGATACTCCCTCTGTTTTATTGAATGTGTCATTTTAGCAATTTGTACATATATTAAGGAAGCTATCAAATGTACTATTATATCCTTAATTATTACCTCACTTTTTTATTTTATTGAAAACCACTACTAATAAACTGCTAATGATTATAAGGGTAAATCTGTAAAGTAAACTCCAAAATGTAAAAAGACATGTATTTTGAAACAAAACTTTAGAGCTAAAATGACACTTTTTATGACACGGAGGAAGTAATTAATCAATTTTCCCTAGGGTTGAACATGCTTGGACCGACATCGGAAAAAATTAAGTGAACCGAACAAACTGAATCAAAAAATAACCGAAACCAAACCAAAACTGACGATGTTCGGTTCATTTCTCGATTTAAGAAATTTCATGATTGCGGTTGGGTTCGGTTCAAATTTTTCAAAGAAAAGCCTTAGATTTCTCAAATACCGAAAAACCGAACTGAAGCCAAACCGAACAGGATTTTTTGGTTCGGTTTTTAGTTCATCAAATTCCCGAATTTCGTTTTTGATTTGGTTCGGTTTTTTTCGTTTCGGCTCGGTTTTGAACCAATCTCAATAAATTTCCTTGTTGAATGTATACAAGGGGAGATAAGAAACACATATCATATTCACTCTTTTTTTGGTCGAATATCATATTCACTCTATTACTATGTATATTCAATTTGTTGTGTTTGAATATACAAAAGTATGTGTATTCAGATTTGTTCATTGTTCAAGAATTCTTGTTTACGTCGGCTCAAGATTTTTTTTCCATCAACCAAATTGATGTTATGGGTGTTTAAATGCTTGGCATTGAATAGCAGTGTTCATGAATATTATATGTTGTTACTTTATATTATACACGATATACTTTATCTTATTAAGTTCACTTTTTATTAAAGTGATGTTATTAATCAAATTGTCATTATTAAATGTAATATGTTACTTTTATTGATAAGTGCGTGGATATATAGATTAAATATTATTTTATTGAAGAATTTTTTGAGTAATTAATGATGCAACCTAAAAATGAAAGATTTTATATACTTATTTTATAATCATTCTTCTTCTTCTTATTAGTTTAGACTATAGTATATGCTATTAGTTTCACGATCAGATGAAAACACTTATTATAATGTAAAATGCAAACACACGTCAACCCTCCGATAAAGCAAAATAAATGATCAAGATTCAAAGCATGTGCGGTAGCCATTTTAATAAGGCGGATTTGCGAAAATGCCCCACCTAGAAAAACGGTTTGCAAAAACGCCCCTTAAAACAAAAAAATAGGGAAACATGTTGTTTTGGGCCTTTTTGCAATAAAATTTACATTATTTTGTATTTTCTTTTAAATAGAAGTTTATTAAAAAAATAATTATAATTACATTAAAAATATATAGCCATAAGTTCTGGAAATTCATTTTAAATACAGAATTGAAAAATAGAAAAAAGAAAAAGAAAATATAAAATAAGAAAATAGTTTTGAAACATTAAGATTTTTTGGAAACAATGAGATATTGTAGAAGATATGGTGGAAGATATTTTTTGAAAATATTAAACATAAATACATGTGGATCATTATTATCTTCGTTTCAACATTGATCGTTATTATTTTCGTGATTATCTTCGTTTCATCACAAAGTAGGGTGAATTTCATCCTGTCACCCTGAGTAAACATTTTGTCATATACCACGAAATATCCTGTCACAATTTTGTAAAATACTATCATTTGTTTCATGTTAAAAACATGTGTTTCTTCTAAAAAATATTTCTTTTTCTCATCTTTCACTAAAACTTATTTCTAAATATAGAATTGAAAAATACAAAAGAAAAAGAAAATATAAAACAAGAAAATAGTTTTGAAACATTAAGATTTTTTGGAAACAATGACATATGGTGGAAAATATTATGGAATATATTTTTTTGAAAATATAAAACATAACTACATGTGGATCATTATTATCTTCGTTTCAACATTGATCGTTATTATCTTCGTGATTATCTTCATTTCATCACAAAGTAGGGTGAGATTCATCATGTCATCCTCAGTACGTAAACATCTTGTCATACACAACGAAATATCATGTCACCCTTTTGTAAAGAGACGATGGTAAATCTATATCCGGAGAGATTATTGAGGAATTTGGGTAAATGGACTCAGATGGTGACAACAATAGGGGAAGTGGACGGCGCGGTGAAATAATGAGGTAAATAGGCTTTTTTTGTGACAACTACAAAAACATCCCAGAACATGGCGTCGTGACACCCAAACTTGTCACCACCGAACATGTTAACGTGTATGAATTTGTCAACGCGTACAGAAAATTCCCCTCCCCCATACAAAACCTTGTCACCACGTACAAACCACCCAAAAAAAACCTTGTCATCGCGTTTACAACTTGTCACCTCTCAAACTAATATCACCAATATTGCACTCTAATTTGTTCATCACGTACAAAAACTTGTCACCTTACCTAGAACCACCCCCAAATTGCACTCAAACTTGTCATCAAATTTTATTAGTAAGCCTATGTGGGATTTGCACCCACATTATCGTACGCTAGGCACGTTGCTCTACCATTTGAGCTAATAGGCTATAATTAAAAATAATATACCTAGCAATCAAAGTTGTCACCAAGCACACAATGTTGTGACATGTTAAACCAAACAGAGAACCTATATGCATTCAACATGTCACCGCATAAAAACCTGAATTACATTCAACATGTCACCGCGTACAGAAAACCCTAGATCACACACAAAACTTGGCGACAAAACAAAAACCCCTATATCAAGTACAGATCTTGTCACCGCAAAAGAAAAATTGCTTCCATTCAACATACCACTGCATACAGATTTTGTTACCAATCTACAACTCTGTCATCACGTACAGATTTTGAATTTAGATCTAAAAAAAAATCAGAGATCTAGGTCTAGATCTAGAGTTGGTAGATCTAAGATTGTCACCAAGTGTAGATTTAGATCTAAATCTATGATTTTTCTAGATCTAGATCTAACTCTAGGGTTTCTGTCACAGTTTTTTAGATCTAGATCTAGAAACTTGTCACCGTTTTTTAGATCTAGATCTATAAAAAATTCTAGATCTATATCCAAATCTAAAAACATCAACGAAAAAAACGTAGATCTAGGTCTAGAACTTTCAAAAACCCTTGATCTAGAAAATCTAAAAAAAAACCTAGATTTGGAGCTTTTAAAGAGAAACATACCTTGTCCGCCACTTCGTCGGCCGCACCGTCGCCTTCTTCGGCCGCCCCGTCAACCCCGTCGCCCTCTTCGGCCGGTCCGTCGCCCTTGTCGGCCGCCCCGTCGACCTCTTCAGCCGCCCGTCGCCCTCGTCGGCCACCTCGAAAAACCTGTCACCGCTTTTTTTGAAGAGTGAGGGGATGAGGAAATAGGGAGAGATGAGAAGAGAGGGTGGAAGAGGAAATAGGGAGAGAGAGCTGGGAAATTGGGAGAAGGAGAGGGAGAGAGAGAGCTGGGATATAATGGGAGGAGAGAGAAATGAGGAGAGGAGTGGGGGGTTTTAATGACCACATGTCACCTCAAAATTTCAAAAATAGCCCATTCTCTTCATTAATGTCACCTTGAGCCTATTTCCCCCATTTTGTCACCAAATGAGATCCCATCACCCAATTTCCTCGAGATTATTTTCTTTTTTTGTAAGATTTCCAATTTTTCTTTTATTTTTAAAAAAGGATAGATCAAACAACGAAATCTTGTTTTAACATTAAAATATTTATAAAATATTTTTATTTTAAAAATAAAGTTTGTTAAAATATTTTATTTCTCAAATAAAATAATAATAAAAATAATAATTTTCGATTTTTTAATTATATGTCGTTTATTATTTTATTTGATAAAAATTAGTCATTTTGAGCATGAATGTAATATTTTTAGGCATAATCGCAACATTTTTAGGCATTTTTACAAATCGAAAAAAGGTCATATTTGCAAATTGATTATCAAATAGGGGCATTTGGTACTAATACCTCTTTTAATAATTGAGGGTTATTTTGGTCATTTTCCTTCTCACACATCTTCTTCGTGGATCTGGAGCGAATTCGTTCTCCGACTTCTACCTCTGCATCTTCAAACTCCCACTCCCTCCGCCATCATCGACCTCTCCTAGCGTCATCATCCCTGCATATCATCACCGAAACTTCTACTTCTCACAATTATATTGTTCATGGATCTAGGTACCATTGATTACAACAATCAATGGATGTTCAAGTCAAAGATTTGAAGGATTCGCCTAGATTGAGGGTCGGTGGTGGCTTCTTTCTCTTAATCTTCTTTGTTTCATCTTCAATCCCTTCTTTATTAATCAATTTTGGTATGAATCTCGTTTTTAAGATTTATTAATAGGTTTTCATGGATTTTCATCTCTATTAAGTTGCTTGTTGTGCTCATGGTCGTGAAGAGAACCATAGAATTCACATTGATTAGCAAAACAACCTTCAATCCCTTCCTTGTGTTAGTGGCTTAAGGGTTTTGTTTTCATGCTTGCTTGATTGCCCACCATATGTTCGATAAAATGCCTAGCACATTTACTACATTAAATTAGATGAACTGAGTTGTCATTTCTAATGATCCTTACCGTTTAAAGTCAAGAACCACCATTAGGAAGCAAGTGATGTTAGAGTTTTATAGGATAATCTTGAAGCAGTTAGCTAGTCATGTATGCATTCTTCACTTATCACAATATTATTGTTATTTTGTCCTTATTTTTCCATATGAGTATAAAGCACGTGAAGGACAACATTTTATAACATTGAATGAAGCCATTTCACAAGTTAGGTATCTTACATTCCAATTGTAATGGTGTTATATTATGTGGCAACAAACAAATGACTGAATTTTGAGGTTCACTATTTTTCTCATTCTTTGTACGGTGTTATGAAAAAATCACTTCAAAGCCTATTAGCTCAAAGGAAGAGCAATATGTTTCTTGCATATGATGTGGGTTCGAGTCCTACATAGGCTGCGATAGCAAAGTCATATTTTCCTCTTTGTATATGCCTCCAAAACATAACATTCACGAGATCAAATCATGTCTATGTTAAAAGACATGAACCGTAAGAACAATATTTATGAACCTAAGCCTACAAAAATGTGAACCAAAAGAGCAATTGTAATGAACCAAATGACATCAATCAATATAATAACTATTATGAATGACAAAATGTGAATCATAAAAAAACTTTTATGAACCCAAATAAATGAACCAAAAAAACAAATACTATGAATCAAAAGACATGAACCATAAGATGAACTATTATGAACCTAAGCTTACAAGAACATGAGCCAAAAGAAAAATTGTCATAAATGAAGATATATCAAACCAAAGAATAATTAGCTAGTATGTACCAAAAGACATGCACAATAAGTACGTAGAATATCCTATGTGGGATTTGAACCCACATCTATGTGCATAAGCACATAGCTCTTCCAGTTGAGCTAATAGGCTACCAAATGACATGATTTGTATTGACACTTATAATGAACCTTAGTATACAACATCATGAACCAATAGAACATTTATTATAAGCCTTAAGCATGACTTCATGAACCAACAAGTTCAAAACCATGAACCATAAAGTTAAAAATCATGAACCAACAACCACTAATAGATGCCAAATCGAAAGTACCCCCAAATCAGTAGTCAATATTTGATAACAACTAACTGAAACTGGGACATGAAGATGAAGATTCATACATTTGCCACAAGGAGAGTTCCTATTGAGCATTTTAACCGGTCCCTTAATCTTTAGAAGAATTTTCTTAGCCTCATGAACCAAATCACCACAAGTTAATTTTACAAAGATCATAATTCACAAGGTTCAATCTCAGTATTGAATTCGATAACAAGAATTGATCATAAATGATCTAAGATGCTCAATAAACATCATATATACACGATGAGCAAAATCAAAATAATACCATGAACCAACAACTTAAAAATCATGAACCAACTAACTTAAAACCATGAACTATGCAACAAAACAAGGCTTATAATGACAATCACACTTGTGATTGTGTAACTCCAACAAACTCGACCATCAAATTCAGCATGTGCTTTTTTCATTCAAATTATCCATACGTAACAAATAACTCAAGCTTCACCCCCGGCGATCTTCTACATTACCCCTCGTTGAAACTATAAAGCAAAATCAACGTAGTTTGAAATCCCAAAATAATGACCTCAATGTTGCTGATACCTTAATCCACCTTGAAACCCTAAATCCTAAATCAAGCGAAATCAAAGTAGAAAATGCTACATATACCTTCATCCATTGATTGATTTGAAGAAGCAATGTAGTAAAATGGTCGAAATCGATCGAAGAAGTGGTTAGGTTCTAGACTCAAGAGGGGGGGGGTGCTTTCGATCGAGTTGGAGGATAGGGAACCACTCGGAGTGAAATTGATCCGAGATCAAGGTGTTTGAGTGCAGATCGAGCTTTTGAGTTGTTCAAATCGAATGAATAAACGAGATCTATGTTCTACTTACGTGAAATCAAACTGAAGAGAGATGAGATCTGGGAAAGAGAAAGGAAAAACCTAGAGCTGGAAGAAATTGATAGTTTTGGACTCAAAAGGGTAATTTTGTCCCCTGATTTCAACATTTATCAATATTACATAATATGCCACCGTCTCTGATTATTCAATTCTTCCATCAAACAAATTTATCTATAATCTCCACCATTCACAAGTTAGATCCCACACTCTCAAATGTTTCTCATTTTACGCTATAAGACTATTTATCATCAGAACCATACTCTATGTTATATGTTATGTCTATATGCATTATAAAATTTTATTTTATGGCTATTAATCCCATAATAATGATTTAGATCTCGGTTTTCTTATTAAAAAATTAACTGTTATATCATAAAAAAATTATAAGATTCTTTTTCGTAATTTCTTTATTACGTTAATTTTTGGATAACCAATGTCAATATTATACCTAAAAACTTATAGATTAAGAATATAATTGTTTGATATTCAAGGATTTATAATCTTAATTATATAAAAATAAGATAATAATGTCATTACAATTATTTAGCCAAGACAATATATTTTTTGAATATAAAAAATAAAATAAACTATAGACATAAAAAACAGTCATACAAAACTATCAAAATAGTATTGATCATCGTCTTACACAACATCGGGAGTATGTCTAGCAGTGAAACTCAATCAATCATCATAGATAGTTTTACTCGATGACGTAGTTCAATTGATTGTCCTCTTAAATTAGACAAAAAAAAAGAAGCTCAATGGTATGGACAAGCTACTCAACTACAAGCCATTGGATGACCTCAGAAGAGTCAAAAACCCAATCATAAACTCACAACAGCCCATCACCATGCATTTATTCTCCCAAATCCATTGAATCTTCTGCCCGACCCACGTTCATCTTCATTGTCGCACAGGTAGGTTGTTGCTTAAACAAGCGAGAGGTTTTGCTAAAACTTCCGAAATTGTTCCATTTGGTTGTAAATCAATCAACTCTAATAGTATGGAATCAAGTAGCGGTTGAAGAAACCACCCCTTCCGGCCCAAAAAAGCTAGCAATTGTATCATCAGTTCATCACGGAGGAGAAGCCAAAGTTGTATAAAGAATGTTGTATTTCGAGTATGAACATCTATCCTAATTAAATGATAAGCCTAGCTGTTTTGTAATGATTTGTTGGGCCCTCAGGAATTCGAGCCCATAGCCCAACAAAGAAAAGGCCCATCACCAATTCGTTACCCACACCAGTCGGAATTTCCGATAATCTCGCCCATCATTAATGAAGAAGGCGGACTGTAGCAAGACGGCGATTTGCAAGCATTAAATCGTAACTACAAGTGCGGGATTTCCGGGATCTCATGTAACGCCCGCCAACGGCTCAATTGGAGGAAGAAATCTTCATTATAAAAGGAAGGGGAAAACTCCGAGGGAGACACAAGATTCTGCATCCTCAATCACTCCAAGCTTGCCAAAAACTATTATTCTTGCCTTATTCACTCCCGATAGAAATTCTTTTGTTTCCAAGAATCAAGTGTACTCGATTCTTTCGATTGTAGCCAAAAGCAGCTTCTGAGAAGATCAATACGAAGCATTCTACTATTTTCGCCATTCTTCTCTTTTCTTTACATATAATTTCTGCTGTTATTTTCTTGTTCATCGATTCTAACACGTCGTGACGACTTTGTGACTAGGAGTCCCCCTTTGTAGCGAAGTAACGTGTTGACACCGTTAATTCGCCCAAAACATGATTCATACGCATAAATCACAATCTTACTCATTAGAAGTTTGATTATCGATCCAGATAAGATAACCATCAATTTTCTTAAGATGATCCAAACACATTGTCCCTAACGCAACCCAAGCCAAGTCCTGCAAGTTGCAACCTGTATGGTGTAACTATGATTTGTAATTGGATTTGTACGCGACCGAAGACGCCGGATCACGTGACCTTAACGACATAGCACGTTTTTGACACGTCAGCTGCTAGAACTAGTGATTTCGCGCGTTTCTAGTCCTCTCGTTTCCCCCGATCAATGGCAGCCCGTTGATTCACGTTTTACAGTCACGCAAACGTGGCAAAGAGTCAACAGAGTCCAACGAAATGTCAAAATACTTATCCTCTTTCCTATTTATTTTTTTACATTATCCAATAGTATCGTTATTTTTGTCCCGAGTACAAATAGGCAGCCTCTTCCGCTCAATCCACAATATACATTCCAAATCCTCCCAAAGAATTAATCAACTTTCCCCCTCAAAAATCGCACAAAATCAATAATAATTCGCCACCGTTTTTCTCCTGGATCAACCAATTCCCGGCCATGGCGCATAGCTTGTCCCACCAAATCGGGGCCGTATCGGGCCCCCCGATCGCCGTCGACTCGTGCGGCCGGACCAAAAGCCGCGAGCTGACCGCGACGGTGAGCGCGGCGGCCGTCTGGAAGTCCCCGCCGGTGATCCCGTGCAGGTCGCCAACCCGCTACAGGTCCCCGTCGCCGGTCCTGTCGGGGATCCGGCCGGATCTGTCGGCGGCGTGCCAGGCGTTCGCGACGGAGGTGGCTGCGGAAGAGGAGGTGGAGCACGGGAGGGGAGGCGGCCACGGCCACGGGGACGGGCCTGGGGTGCCGGTGTTCGTGATGATGCCGCTGGACAGCGTGACGATGGGCCACGGCGTCAACAGGAAGAAGGCGGTCAACGCCAGCCTGAAGGCGCTGAAGAGCGCCGGCGTCGAGGGGATTATGATGGACGTGTGGTGGGGCCTCGTGGAGGGCGACGCCCCCGGGAACTACGACTGGGGCGGCTACGCCGAGCTTCTTGAGATGGCCAAAGCCCACGGCCTCAAGGTCCAGGCCGTTATGTCCTTCCACCAGTGTGGCGGGAACGTCGGCGATTCCGTTACGTGCGTAACTTAGCGCGGCTTCCTCTGTTTTGAGCTAAAATGCGCTTCCTTAGCTAAATTTGATCTGGTTTGTTTGCAGGATTCCGTTGCCGAGATGGGTAGTGGAGGAGATCAGCAAGGACCCTGATTTGGCTTATACGGATCAGTGGGGGAGGAGGAATTACGAGTACATCTCGCTTGGGTGTGATGCCCTGGCTGTGCTGAAAGGGCGAACCCCTGTTCAGTGCTATTCTGATTTCATGCGGGCTTTCCGTAACAACTTTAAGCATCTTCTTGGAGACACCATTGTGGTAATTATTACTAACTCAATTTTCTCAACTACTATCTTGCCTTCAAAATGTTGCATACTTGACTAATTGCCTTCAGCTTAGTCTGGAAGGAATACATTTCTAGAACACAAATTCATAATCAGAATTTATGTTTTGTTCAGGAGATCCAAGTTGGTATGGGGCCAGCTGGTGAACTTCGGTACCCATCATACCCAGAAGCTGAAGGCACCTGGAAGTTCCCAGGAATAGGCGCCTTCCAATGCTATGATAAGGTATAAATACAATCAACACACACAGGGGAAGAACAACACTACATTTACAAACCAAAACTAATCAGGATCAATCTTGTATTTCCAGTACATGTTGAGCAGTCTGAAAGCATCAGCAGAGGCCGCCGGGAGGCCAAAGTGGGGCCACACGGGCCCCACCGACGCCGGCCACTACAACAACTGGCCAGAAGACACCACCTTCTTCCGCAGAGAAAACGGCGGCTGGAGCAACGAATACGGCCAATTCTTCCTCACTTGGTACTCCAACATGCTCCTAGACCATGGCGAACGGATCCTCTCCTCGGCCAAGTCAATCTTCGATGACACGGGCTCGAAAATCTCGGTCAAGGTGGCTGGGATCCACTGGCACTACGGGACCCGGTCCCACGCCCCTGAACTCACAGCTGGCTACTATGACACCCGCTACCATGACGGCTACCTCCCAATTGCCAAAATGCTTGCAAGACACAATGCCGTCTTTAACTTCACTTGTATCGAGATGCGTGATCACGAGCAGCCACAGGAGGCGCTTTGCGCACCCGAGAAGCTCGTGAGGCAAGTGGCATTGGCTACTCGGAAGGTGAATGTGCCCCTTGCTGGGGAGAACGCGCTGCCTAGATATGACGAGTGTGCACATAATCAGATCTTGAATGCGGCGGGTTCCTTGGATGATGATAGGGAGATGTGCGCGTTTACGTATCTTCGGATGAATCCAGAGTTGTTCCAGGCGGATAATTGGACAAAGTTCGTCGGGTTTGTTAGGAAGATGAAGGAAGGGAAGGAGCATGGTCGGTGTAAGGAGATGGTGGAGAGGGAGGCAGGACAGTTTGTGAGGGTAACTAGGCCTTTGGTTCAGAAGAAGGTAAATGTTGAGATGGCTCATTAGCTAGCTAATACTCCGTTTTATTTTGCGGTGTCTAGAGGGAGATTATACGGATTGTATTGAAGAAGTAGTTTATAGCTTGCAGATTGTTATGCACCTTAATTTAGTCATATGCCATGTAAATAGTGTGGTGGTGATAGGGGCCTCTTTTTATCAAGTGAAAGGTGGTCATTTTTTGGCTATTTGTTTAACTATCTATATAAAGAGTGAAAGATGTAATATTGGAAAAAGAAAGAAGAGGACTCGTATGTAAATAGTTTACCTTGTCAACAATGCAATGCAATGTCATGAACATCTTCTGTACATGTTATTTACGGGTTGATTGACTTGATTCTCTTCGTTTTATAAACTTCTTGTCAATTCGTCATGATACATAGACTTTCTTCTCCATTGCAGAGAAACTATGTTTTGGATGTTTGTCAATAGTATACTATTGTTTTTCTTTGTATGAAACCCGAATTCAGAGTTCATAATGTTACTTATGAAATGAATTAAGCAAGGGCAACGTACCCTTGATTAACAACTTCCGCTGGATAATCATGATGGATGTGCAGAATGATCTTCATTTGTGTCGTACTAATGTTAACGTGGCGGAAATCTCCTTCATGAGCAATTGTAATTCTGCAAGCGTATGCGTACAAGTCACAACCTTAATATGCCATCGATAATAAGAGACCTTCCGTGTCCACTCTCAAGCTTCAGATTTGATTGGTTAAATGTTGCTGTCTTTGTTAAGCCAAATCGTTAATTTGTCTCTTTTTAAGTACAGAGAAGTTACACAAACCACTAGTTGATGGATGTTGCCTGGACGAATCTAACACTCCTGAAGAAGCGTAAAAAGAACAAGATCAAGACCTGGCTTAATGGACCGGATATGGTTTTGGGCCCTTAAACATGGGCCTAATTTTATGGGCCCAAAACTATTAAACGACGAGCGTTCTTCTCGAACCAACTAGCGACTGGATACTACTACTCTTTACTTTTCCCTCTTCCACGTCGACGAGAGCGCGCCTTGACTTCGGCGGACTCGTTTCACTGCCATTTGATTTCCGAGTTCCGACCGTTTTTTACCACCTTCATTCTCCAAATCTCACCATAATTGACGGCACCTTTAGCTACAATCTCCATGGCATCAACCTACGCTCACCACCACCACCTCAACCGCCTTTCGTTCTCTCTTCCTTCCGCGCTTCGACTTCCCGTTCTTTCGCTCTCCTTAAGACCTCTTACAATTCCTCGCAAAGTTAGGGTTTTCAGATCGTTTGGGAGACGGCAGAGGCTTGGAAGCGCCTCTGTTTGTTGCATGTGTAAAACGAGCTCGCAGATTGAGAAGGTGGAGGTGCGCCAGGAGATTGAACGACCTCCCTTTGATCTCAATCTCGCGGTTATACTTGCCGGTTTCGCTTTTGAAGCCTATTATACTCCTCCGGTAAGCCGCTCTCTAGCTGAATTTTGTGTTTTCCGTCTGGTTTTAAATTTGGATTTCTTCTGTGTGTGAAATTAGCATCAATCTCATTGTTTTGATCTGTTGGCGCAATTTTGACTAGGATAATGTTGGTAGGCATGAAATCGATGCTGCTGGTTGCAAGACTGTCTACTTATCTGAGTATGTGATCAGTTTTTTGTATTCAGGTTTTTACTATGTTTCAGTTAGCTGGTTATGACTCTTTAGTTAGCTGTTTAAATCTTTAGACACTGTCAGGCTTTATGATATTTCATAATCAGATTTTGATCATATTATACATGGAGGTATAGGTCACATTTGCTGATTTTTTTATCAATTTTAATGTTGATTGAACTTTTCAGGTCATTCATTCGAGAAATATATGATGGGCAGTTGTTTGTAAAAGTGAAGAAAGGTCTGAACCTTCCTGCGATGGATCCATGGGTTGGTGACTTGGTGTTCTTTAGTTTGATTAATTTGATTTTTGATATTTCTACGAGTATTTTTTTTTATTATTCTGTGAGTGTTCTCTTCGATGCGTATGGCGGCTTATATTGTTCTGCTATCTTCATTTTGTGTTGATGATGTTTATCTCAGTGATTTTTTCCTTGTTTAACTTTTATAGTCATCTTTGAAGAACAAACTTTGGCAATCTTTCAGGGAACCAGCGATCCATATGTTGTCATGCAATTTGGTGGGCAAGTCGTGAAAAGCAACACTAAATGGGGGCAAGTCAATTTTCCCATTTGTATTTTTATGTATTCTTATGATGTAGGTCCGGTTTCATATTCAATGGATCAGACAGATATGACTCTTGTTTCTTGGTGAATGAACCAAATTCATGCATTTAATACTATGATATCCGCATATTCTAGTTTCTGGCTTTCATTTAGTAATAGTATCTTTTTCACATAGTATCATGATAAAGTATTTATTCTGCACCCTAAGCAAAATGCAATCTAAACTTTCTGCAATTGACAATCATTTGAAAACGCTGCTCATATGATTTGATCAATATTTCTGTGTTTCATGGATGAATATGATGATACTATATTTTTGGCGTTCAATGGTGTTGGATGGTTGATTCTTTCAACACTTTGTTGCCTAATGAGTGTAGCATACGTAAGCACATAACAATTAACAAGAATCCACAGAATGACAGGAAAAGGAATTTAAAGTGATCCACACTCTATGCAGCTTTGCCATGATCTATCACGTATCTCAAACCGGGTTTTGACTGAAGGTGTTTAATGGATGTAGGAATAAAGAACCGACATGGAATGAAGAATTTACTTTGAACATGAAGCAACCCCCAGAAGACATGCTTCAGGTCAAGCTTTGCTTACTAAATTGTAATTAATGTTGTCTAGCTCCTTTATGCTAATGTTGCTGTTTTTTTCCCAATCAATGTGATACTTTTAGTAGCACTGGTAGTTGACAATATTTGATCATTAGAACTTCGAACCTAGGAGATGTTAGTTTTATACTACTATCACAATCGTACTTTCTTTTGCTTGAAGGTGGTTTTTTGGCTGTCTATTAAGGTTCTGTTTTTCTCATCATGAGGAAGTATAGCTTTCTTCTCAGTAAAAAATATATAGATTACCATTTTCAATTAGGAGTGTAATTGCATTTCTTCTTTACTCTTGGGAAAATCATAATAGTAGGCAACCAAATGGATTACCAATTACCACATTCAAGTCTTGTTCTTTACTGAAGTTCAACGTGGTCTCTACAAGAAGAACAAGTATAGGATGAGAATTCCAAAATCAAAAAACTCACTTTGGGTTTAGGGGGGAAATCTCAATAGCCAAGTGGTGCAGGACAAAGAGGAGTGGAGCAGACTCATGCGAGTAACTAGTTTAGAATACCATATGAACTTTGCATGACGGGATGGATAATATAAATTTTTGTATAAAAGTAACAAAGGTCTTACTGGTCTTCTTATTGTTAATAAATCAAATAAAATTTTGCCCATTGATTAATTCAAAATTTGGATTAAGAAATTACAAAACATAATTGGTGTTGAATTTGATCAATACTGCCCAATGAGCAATACAAGCATGCCTAGTGCATTGCCTTCAACAGTTGCAAGAGGAGGGGTTTGTTCAAATTGCTAATAATATTACCCTTTTTAAAAAACGCAAGACACAAGGAAAAACAGAATGGGGACCGTATAGGTTTGACGAAAAAGGTCCAATGCTGGCTCAATTTTTTATTGTCATGCACATTGTGAGCTGCGTCTTAAACAGTCTACTTCCATTAGACAATTAGAGGCTGTTTGGATATATTATGATAAGGACTTAGCTGGGCTTCCCTATGCTTTATGGTCTAAACATTGAGGGAAAGAATAGCTGAAAGCTCTTACATGAGCTTTGCATTTTAAAGAGCTGCATAGTGCAAACTTCACAAGCACCATGTTGTCCTGGACCTGTTTTATCATCAATTCTTAAGTCCACCTGTACGAGTGCAGCCTTCCTTTTTTTTATTGATATAGTGGCCAGGACCTCGAAGTAGGACATTCTCTCAAGCACAAATTCATTGAGATAGAAAAAAATGGCATTATTAATGCAGGTTCTAGTACTAGAATATACTTTCGTCTGGGTTTAACTGTGTTTTTTCCATCACTTATAGTCTCGTATACCCACTGATTTTATGCAGCTGTATCAACATCAGTTATTTCCTTTCCAGAAAGTGAACCTGCATGCATGATTTTACTGAAATTGATAGGATATAGGTGATCTTGTTGATCTAGAATCTGAATGTTTCAAATGTCTTACTAGTTTCATTCTACAGGTTGCAGCGTGGGATGCCAACCTTGTGACTCCACATAAGCGTATGGGGAATGGTGGTGTTAATTTGGAAAATCTCTGTGATGGTGAGTCTGTAGTATAGAATAATTGGCAAGTAGTTTCTATCTTCTACATGATTCGGTCTATCATGCTCATCAAAGTTGAAGTTGAGTAAATATCCAGAAGTAGCATGCTTATTGTGCTTTGCGAGTAGGCTTGCATACAAGGAGTCAAGAAGCCAACATAGTGTATCTCTACTATCATTTTGTATATACTTAATAGCAACACGGAGTTTCTCTAGCAATAGTAGTGTACCTCTACTGAATAGCATTGCATAATAGTGTATCTATACTGAATATTCTCTTATCAGTATAGTATATCAACAGTGTATCCATAATGAATATTATCTTGTAAGTGTATACAATAGTACATAGTGTATCTCTACCAACACATTTTAAAATGTGTTTATCCACCAGTAGAAGTTCCTCTAATCGTTTAGATTTTTATCTTATTTAAAAGATTCATATATCTAGTAAAAAGGTATAAAGAGTGGGCTCTTATTTCGGTGATGAGGATCACTTGAGGGTTCGGCTAGGGTAGGGATATGGGTGGCTGTCTTTGTGCGTGATCAATATTTTAATGGGACTGGGATGCTACATCATAGTAGGGAGACTGCTGCCCTGTTGGCCTTGTATGTGTCGTCTTAAGCTTAGTAACAATGGCTGAAACTTCTATCTTCCCACTTCTCAAGCCGTTGCTTATTCTGCTGTTTCATAGGAGCTTTACATGAGGTGTTGGTAGAACTGGAAGGCATGGGAGGTGGTGGGAAGATCCAGTTAGAGGTATGTTTACTCAAAATTCATTATGAACTGCTAATCTGCTAGAAGAACACGAGAATGTGTGTGTGTGCGGGGGGGGAGATATTGTTCATAATGGTTTAGCTTCTTATCCAAACCAGTGTCAAATTTTATATTTTTGTTGAGGGAAAGGTTCAAGAGAATATATTAATCTGTGTAAATGCTTAATGCTACATAAACGTAGTCCAATACTGATCCTGACAAAGTAACTGAATTTGTCACACACTGCTTTGAGAAGCAGAAATCATTACTCTCCTCTTTCACGGGTAATTGGTTTCGTACAAAAATTTAAAAGTTTATACAAATTGACTGCACCAGGAACAATTAAGAATGATAACTCAATTCAGAGAACTTGGTAAGGATTAAGAACCTTTTATTGCCAATTGCGGATTCTTATCAAATAGCCAAGTCAGCATGCAAAGCTAAAAGTTTAATACAACCACGATCTCACCCCTCTACATCTTGCTGGAATGCTGCTGGTTGTCCAAATCTTATAACTTGTACCCAAGCTAGAAATTATTATTTGGTATCTTCATTATTCTCTCTAGCACTTGTGTGCGACGTGCGCACTATTATATTAGAATATCAAATTTTGGTATTTGAAATGATGTCTTCTGATGCAAGAAGAATTGTTACTTCTTAGGGTTAATTAAATTACTTTTTTAATCAAAGAAAGTTCCACAAGTAGGTTATGATCAGAAGAATTGTGATTTTCAGGTCAGGTACAGGAGTATTGAAGAAATCGATGATGATAAAAAATGGTGGAAACTTCCATTTATCTCAGACTTTTTGAGAAAGAATGGTTATGAGTCTGCTCTGAAAAAGCTAGTTGGCTCAGAGACTGTCCAGGTGAGGGATTTTGTGCAGTTTGCCTTCAGCCAGTTGAAATCTTTCAACGATACATATGTCCCCCAAGAAAAGCTTCCAAATATTCTTAAGCAAGCTATATTGGACAGCAAGGATCCTAATAAGAGCCCAGGTGATTTGGATCCATCATTACGTCCAAGTAATGGTGCTAAGGGCTCTCCCGAAGATGTCATTTCCAATGATTTTGGACAGGCAGAGCAGTCTAAGAAAGATAGCATTACTTCAGATAATGGATCTCCTACTTCTGTTGCGAAGCAAGATGGTGATCCTACACACTCCAGCAAGCATTTTTGGAAAAACTTCTCTGATTTGATTAATCAAAATGTGGTTCAACAGTTGGGCATTCCTGTTCCTGAGAAAATGAGGTGGGAAGATTTTGACCTGCTCAGTAAGATTGGCCTGCAATTAAAAACTGATGCAGAAGCAGGTTATATCGAATCAGGGCTTGCAGCTCCAGCAAGCGAGGAGATTGATAAAGAAGCAGAAGCAGGACCTGTGAACATTGGAATAGATAATTCCTCAATTCCAGATATTAAGAAGGCAACTGAGGATGTATTGAGGCAAACTGACTCCATTTTTGGTGCAATGATGCTTCTTGCTGCTGCTGTACCACAACTAAAGAAGGAATCGAGTGATGGAGAGAGAAATACAGTCTCTACTAAAGTTGATGTTGTGTCAGCTCCTCTGGAAAAAGAATCCTCCGGGATGGATGACCAGAGAGATGAAGAGATGAAAGCTCTCTTTTCAACTGCAGAAAGTGCAATGGAGGCTTGGGCAATGCTTGCTACTTCATTGGGTCATCCAAGTTTTATTAAATCTGAGTTTGAAAAGATATGTTTCTTAGATAATTCTTCCACAGACACACAGGTACTTCCCAATTCCCATATTACCAATAAGGACACTACTTTCCCTTTGCCGTGTATTTTAGTGCAAAAAATCGAATTAGAGTCGATTTGATTTATAGTTTACTGCATATTCTGAGATTTTATGCTGCTGAAGGTGGCAATTTGGCGTGATCCAGCACGGAAAAGATTGGTTGTTGCTTTCAGGGGTACCGAACAAGTAGGTTCTGATTTTCTCCTCTTCCAATCAGGTCAATTCATTTTCTCTTACTGGGAATATCCTGATTGATTAATCTTCCAGACAAGGTGGAAAGACTTGATGACTGACCTGATGCTAGCCCCTGCTGGGTAAGCTCATCATTTCGTGCTTTGATTAATTCATTTATCATATAGGTGACAAGCAAAGTAAATATAATTATAAGGTGTTGTTTCATCTCCTCTAACATTTTTTTTTTATGTATATATGCCTCTCCTTTCTTGAATTTTATTATTGCTCATGCTGTAGATTCAACCCTGAACGGATTGGTGGTGATTTCAAGCAGGAAGTTCAAGTATGGATGTATTTAGATTAAAATCTTCCTTAAAATATATACCCATCGCTCACAATATTTTTCCAGCTAATTTGGTGCTTATTTTTCAGGTTCACAGTGGCTTCTTGAATGCATATGATTCAGTGAGAACAAGGCTCATGTCTCTTATTTGGCAGGCAATTGATTATAAGTAAATTGTTCTATCTACCTTCTAATAAACTTTTAAGGATACGGGAATGATGAATTAAACCGCGAGATCACTGCTAAGTGAACTTGATCATGATATATTGAACTGTAAAATGGTGTTCTCTAACTGGATAACATCACACCATTTAGTCTGAATTTTTCACTGCATTAAAATGCTGCATATCAGCGTATATATTTAAAACAGGAGATACTATAATTTGATATGCAAAATTATGTTTGTTTTAAATTTGATTTCTAGAACAGCACATGACTGGTTTGGATGCTTTTTCCGATTAACATGCAACTGGCTGGTGAGAGAATGTGGGGAAGTATTTCAATGTGGGATTTGACCCAAAGCCGACATTTGAAATATTATAAGCGCACTTTCTAAATCCATAATCCGAGAAGCTTCAGTAGCATAGTTTCTGGGCTAATCTTATTTCATGGGATTCATATATTTAAGATGATAACTAATATTCTAGCAACATCTATTTAGCTATTTTAGCTCTATTTATGTAGATATATTGTTTCTTTTTCCAATCAGTAGCTGTGCATTTCTTACAGGGATGACGATGCTGAGTCTCAGGGAAGATGGCATGTTTATACCACAGGACATAGTCTAGGTGGTGCATTAGCCACCCTTCTTGCTTTGGAGCTTTCTTCAAGTAAAATGGCAAAGTGAGTTCTTAATGTGGGTTACTTACAATTTTCTCTTCTTAATTCCATTATTACAATGGTGCCATGCCATATGTACTGGTCAAAGAGGAATCCCTTGGGTGCAATTATGTTAGTTCCCTGTGAATGATGAAACTCATTGGATTACTTGTGTTGTATGTGAAAAGAGTATTTTTGCTATTATGATTTTGCTGGATGAGGGAAAAAAAACAATACTGACATCTCATTTTTATACTTCCTAGACATGGAGCAATATCCGTGACTATGTACAACTTTGGATCACCTAGAGTTGGCAACCGACAATTTGCAGAGATCTACAATGAGGTGATTTGCTATATATGGAGAAAATATTATCAGTTGGTGGCCAGTTTTCTGTTTGTGCTGGTTCTATTTGTGTTGGATATTCTTACGTTTCTCTGTTACTTATCATAGCACTCTGGTATTATTGGTGGATGAAGTATACATGTGTTAGTATCTAAGTTGAATAGGCTTATCTTGTTTGGTGATGTTGGTTTGGCTGTTTCAAGTTGTCATTAGTTTTCAATCTTTTATTTACATCAGTTCTATCATCACAATAGTTGCTATTTTAGCATGGTGATTAATAACAAGCCATTTAATCCTATGACTGTTATCAATTCGCTGTCGATGTTGCCTAATTGCTTTGCTGCATCTTTCATCATCTAGTGCATCACCAGTTTGCTTTGATGGATAAAACATTAGGACTTTATTTTAGTCCATCATTGTCCACTGATTCTTGATTGGGATACGCATTAGCATTGTTCAATATCATCAGCTTCACAGTCATGTTTTCATGGATTTGAACAATTGAATCTAGAAGGGGCAACATACCTTGCAATTTACTATCTCTACAACTGTTACTTTTGCAGAAGGTTAAAGATAGCTGGAGGGTTGTGAACCACAGAGATATCATACCAACTGTTCCACGTTTGATGGGGTATTGTCATGTAGCTCATCCTGTTTATCTAGCTCCAGGAGATTTGCAAAATTCTACAGTAAGTGGTGATTTCTTGCATTAGTATATTCCTTTCATGAAATAGGAAAGCAGATTGCTGGTCTCATCTTTATGACTGCAGATACAAAAGTAGGATGTTGATATGACCCTCCTGATTATATGCACTGAAAACTGTTCTTTCAGTCAAATTTGAATTTGCTATTTGTGAATATCTTCAATTTTTCTTCAGGAAACTCTTGAGCTCTCAGGTGATGGATATGAAGTTGATGTGATTGGAGAATCAACGCCTGATGTTATAGTTAGTGAATTTGTATGTATTCATTGACCTAGCTATTACTATTTTCCTATCCTGAGAAATATAAAATCTTGTAATTGCTCAGTGTGCTCTTTTCCTGGTTAATTTTGGATTTTGTTGTCCTCATATGCTCTCTTTCTTGGAAATGTGTTGCAGATGAAAGGTGAGAAAGAACTCATAGAGAAGTTATTGCAAACAGAAATCAATATATTCCGTTCAATCAGAGATGGGAGTGCACTGATGCAGCATATGGAGGACTTCTACTATATCATGCTGCTAGAGGTACCCTACCCTGCCAAAGCATCTCATCTCCTTGTAGTGTTAAAATCTTGTCGCTCCATTTACTTTGTTGTATGACAGGCAAACTGAAAGCTAAGATCGAAAGCCTTTCTATCCATGAAACCAGTTAACCTTTTTTCGCAAGTGTAATAAGTGATGCAGAAAACTAATTTTCTCCAGAAATTCATAATTGTTTTTATTTGCTGACTTAATTTTATTTTACTTCTGCAGAATGTGAGATCAAAGTATCAGACTTATGCAGCCACCAAACCAAGTAAATAGCAAATTTGTTGGCTTATTGTCTTTGCCTCGTGCTGATCTTTGGATGCACAGATGTTTTTTTCATGTCGCATTGAGGTCTGCTCTACTTCTTATGTCATCCTTGAATTGTTGATGCCCAAGGGGAGTGAACATTGGTCTCGAAAACAAAAGGGATTATGTGCCAAATGGACATGTTAATTGGATAGGGCTTCAAATCCACGGGCCAAACTCCCATATCTAAACCCAGGAAGTCAAGGCATGACTGAACAAATTCTAAGGATTATGTAAATAACATACTTTCTTCGATATCTTATTATGTATATGATTAGCAGAATAATTTTTTTGTGTCAAATCTAAATATTCACTTGGCAATCAACAACTGTTTCACTCGAAGAGATTATTTGATAAAGAAGTGTCTTTTGATTTCCCAGTCGTTTTAATTGGAATCTGAATCTCTAAGTGTTCAGGTAATCAGGTGTATGATATCTCACATGACAAGGTACCTGCGTTCGCTCGAAATCTACTCTGTGTTTCAGCTGATAAAGAAAGGCACTGGGCAGAATCATGGGAGAACATCCTGTCTGATCTGTTGAGCCGGGTTTGGCTGATTGTCAAAATCTTTGTTTTATTTTCAAAGTGCCATTTTGTGTCTGTTTAATTTGTTCTTAGATTAGAAATTCCAATTCCAGTTCCTCATTTTCCAGCCACTATCTTTTATTTTCCTCTTGCTTGCTACACGCCCACATTTATTTATCCACCTCACAATCTCAAATGAACGAACAGCATCTTGAGTACACGTAGAATTAGAAGTAATTTAATACATTGTTCGTACAAAGTGCATGTGTCTACAGTAAAACGCTATAAACATTCACATGTTTGTGCTAACAGTTCAGGAAACACTTTCAGGTACTTTTTTTTTGGTCGATCCACTTTCAGGCACTTGAATACAGTAGTTGGAGCCTTTGCTCTTCCTAGTCAATACCCTCTAGGAAACCAGTAGTTACCTTTATACGGTGATTACTCGTGTATGATGGGGGTAAAAAAACACACCAATTCAAGAGATATATATTACACACTATAAGAGTCCTTGTAACTGAATAAGGTAAGTTTTTTTCATCTTCACAGGTATGAACTTGGAGGCAGCAGCCTGTGTCAAGGAGCATACTTTGCAGCAGCAGCAGCAGCAGCAGCTTTCTTCTTACTGCTCATGATTCTCAAGCTCTGCTTCAGTATGTCCACTTCTCTATTTCTCCTGCACTCTTCTTGCTCCAATGAAGTTAATTGCGCTCGTAGGACCTCAATCGTCTCGTCCTTTGCCTTCAATTCCCTCCGTATGTCTTCCATGAAATCCTCTTCCTCTGATTTCCAGTAAAATGCCCCTCCTGTGTTCACTACATGCCAATAATAATATGCACTAATTCAGCATTTATGTGGTAAGACCAAATTTCTCCTGTCACCAATAAACTCCTAGGAACCCAAAAGAAGTGCAATGTAAAAAGGGTGTGTTAATTACCTTGGTGTGTTCTCTGGATAAGATCATCCAACTCAGCCTTGATAGCAAGATACAGCGTCTTCCACTTCTCGACAGCCTCATCTCTCCTAGCCCTCTCCTCCCTCATCTGCTCAACCAAAAGCCCCGTGGCCCCGCTATCGAACGAGCCTTCTTTCGTGGCCACGTCTTCGCCGTCGCCCACAGCCTTCATCTCCTTCAAACTCCTCCTCAGCCTCCTGATCTCCTCCCTCATCTTCCTCCTCTCCTTCCTCCACCCGGCCTCCTTGCACGCGAACGCCGACACTTCTTGCTCGTACGCGTTGCTCTCCTCCTCCCGTTGCCTCATCATGTCCTTGATCTCCCTCTGCAGAAGGCTCACCTTGCGCACCAGCTTCTTGTAGTCTTTCTCGCTCACATAGTACCCGCTGCCGTTTCTCTTGCTTGCGCACGTTCCCATTTTGGCTCTGGCTCTTTCCGTTAAACACTGTGAACTTTACTTGGCCCTTCTATTTATGGGGGGAGTGATTTGATGGCAGTGTGGTTTTTAGTGTGTTAAGAGTTGAATTGTACTTCTTGGGATTGGTGAGGGTGGATAAGACTATAAATTCGAAAGGACTTCTCACATGTGTGTTAACTTCCTGTGTGTTGCATGTAAGTGTGAGTTTGGACGCGTGAGTTTTCAACTACTCTCGCCCGCTCTCAGGGAGAGGGCTTCAATGTTGTGTCAGAAGACCAATGACCTGTCAAAAATAACTACCCAAATAAATGAGCCTTGTTATTCTCTGAATTCTTTTATAATAAGTAGACTAGCCGTCAGGCCCGTGCATACGCACGGTTCATATTATAAACAAATTTTATATAAAGAAATTTTGAATTATTTGTTTTTATTAAACATAATTTAAGCATATTGAATTATTTTTTTAACTTAGTGTATTATTGATCGAGTTATTTCTTAAACATATGTTTATTGAAATATTTTGTTTTAACAACCTCTCTTGTATGTAAACTGCACTTTATGTTTAAATTAATTGAAAAAGATAGTAATTTGAAGGAAAATTTCAAGAGGTTACTAAAATTTCAATAATCTCTTTCTTTTATCGTATAGTTTTCATAAAAACATATAGACATTAATTGTTATTTTTTCCTAGTATGCCTATTTATTGATTATACATATATATATGTATATATATTTAATGTTTAAAATAATATTTTATTAGATTTGTGTTATAATCTGCCAGTTGGAGTAATGAGTAATATATTTAAAGTAAATTCAATTGATCTATAATATTTAAAGTGAACAACAAATATTGATACCTTGCTACAATTTTGAAATATTGTAATATCAAAACAATATTTGAATATCTTTATACAACTAAAATGATGCACCAACTATAATTTAGATTAATGATTTATATTATATATATACATATCCAAGGTAAAATGAGAATGATGTATAATATTCAACGTGAAAAATATATTTGAATAGCTTTGCATTACAACTTATCATAACAATAATTCAGTTTTGATATGTATATAAAAATTTGTCACTAAATGCATAATATTGATTACTTTTTTATTCTAATTATTTTCTTATATTTATGTTCTTGTACAAAAACCGCTTTCTTTATTAATTATGTAACACTACTATTAAGATAAATGTGTCATAATATTATTTATAATAAAAATGATATATCATATTCAACTTGAAAAATAATATTTGACTACATTTGCATTACAACCTAGCTTAACAACTAAAATTTTTTAATTATCTATAAAATAAATAAAAGGTGAAAAAATAATTCTCATGTGTGATAGGTTCATAATTTAGAAGCTTTTTACCCATTAAGTTACACATAAATATATAAATAATTTGTAATTATAAGTGTATACAAAAATTTGTGACCAAATACATCATATTGATTACTTTTTTCATTCTCAATATTTTCTATGTTTTATTTTTTCATGTAAAAATAGTTTTCTTTATCATGTAATATTAATATTAACATTAATGTATTATGAAGACATTTAATATACCCTCATGTATACAACTTTATATATGTAGTATACAGAAATATAGTTTTGAAATGATCACTTTTGTATTCATTTTTTAGTTTTCTATATGAAACAAAATACTAATTTATACATTTCTAGTACAATAGTTTGTTTTTTAAAACAATTACCTTTTTTATTCACTTTTTTATGTTCATTAATCTGTCATAATGACATTAAATACCCCCTATTAACAAAAAAATATAAATATAGTTTTATATTTTATATGAGACATAAAATTAAATTGTTATACAATTCTAATACAATAGTTTTTTCTAAGACAAAATTTATAGTTTTCTATATCAATATAGTTTTCATATGATCACTTTTTGTATTCACTTGTTAGTTTTCTATGTGAAACAAAATGCTAATCGTTATACATTTCTAATACAATAATGTGTTCTTTCAAATGATAACGTTTTGACAAAAAATATAGTTTTCAATATAAATATAGTTTTCTTTTTGCATTATTTTTTACTTTTCTATATTAAACAAAATGCTAATTGTTATACACTTCTAATACAATTGTTTATTCTTTCAAATAATCATCTTTTCTTTTTTTTTTTTGAGGAAAAATAATCATCTTTTCAATTACTTCTTATGCTCATTAATGTGGCATGAGGGCATTAAATATCCCCATGTACACAAAATTATATAGATAGTATAGATATAGATATAGATTTGGACATTTGCCTACTGGCTAGTAATCCAAATGGTGGAGTTGAATTGAGATTTGTTTCTAAGGTAATGGTGAATATATACTAAATGTTGGTCAGCAAGTTTTGATTGTGTAGGTGCTTATTTTTGTGTGGATAGGATAGGAGGCATTTAAGCCATTATAACGAGGGATGACAAATTAAACTCGCTAACTAACAATTAGGTATGTCATCACCTGGCAAATGGACTCGCGAGGCTTAACGTTTTGTTAGCGATACAATTCGGTATTAAGGGGTACGTAGCTGGGACCACCAGATGTATATTATTGCCTCGAAAGCAAAGATCACGGTCTCTTGAAAGGATCTGTTACATGAGTTGTTATTGATTCGAAAAATGTTAATCTATGAAGTTAAATTGACAACGTTCCGATTAGTGTATGTACGAAATAACTCTTTGTTTATTAGTTATTTAAATGAGCAAAAAATGTACTATTACTAAATTAGAGAATCGATCCATTAGCGTGAATTATGACGGCATAAATTCTTTGTTCCAGCGTTGTAGAGACTCGAGAGTAGTGACGAGGGGTGTCAATCGGTGGGTCGGTTCGGGTCGGGTCATTCCGGGTTCGGGTTATGTCGGATTCCAGTTAAATTCGGATATTCTAATAACCGGGTCAGATTGGGTTAACCATTTCAGGTCGGGTATTCCATTAGTCGGGTAAAGTTTGATGTTTGGGTCAATTTTGGTCGGGTTATATTCGGTGTTCAGTTCAACTAATTTTCATGTAGAGTTGGGTTTCAGGTCAGTCGGGTTTCAATTTTGTCATATATTGAATGATGATTTTTGTCCTGATATGATCACCTTTAATGATCACCTTTAACACTAAATATTTAATATAGTACTTAAATTCAAAAATATAATTATAATAACGATATGTTTTAATTTTTTAAATAAAACAATTATTTTAGTATAAAAATATATTTAATGTAGCTAGACAGTTTTATTACATTATATTAAGCTTTTTTACAAGTATATATGAGATAATTCATGAAAATTTGATCATTAACTTCAAAGTTACGAATTATTCCGGGTCAAGTGTTCTTGACTCGATAAGGAGAGTTCGGTTTTTCGGTTGATACCGGATCTAGTAACTTCAGATTTTCGGATAATTTCGGGTCGGGCTACTTTCGATATTGGATAATATCGGGCTAAGTAAATTCGGATATAATCGGTTACGGGTTAGTTTCAGATTCGGGCTGATTTTGGGTTTACGTATTTTTCCATCTTTTTTGGGTGTTGGATCGGGTTCGTATCGGTCAAGTCTGGTGGGTTTTGTAGGATCGGGTTAAGTTTTGACGCCCTAACTGATGCACATGGGGTCGGGCGCGCAAAACGGATGATGTATTTTCCATCCCCATCCTCAACCTTATTTTTTCTTTTTACTAAAGGGCCGGGATCTTATTTATTTTAAACATTCCTATATAATAATTACTTTAAATTTTAATCAAAATTAAACAATATCTTTGTACTTTATAATATATATGGATAAAAACAAAATTTTCAACATTTACTTCCCATGTAATTTACAATATTTTACCTATGGTTTTGGTATAAATTAAAGAGTTATATAAAGATAAAAATTTATAATACCGGGATTGGAGTCTAAACGAGGCAAATAGTAGAGTCCCCGTCCCCATCGAGAAAATAAAACCTGATCCCCGTATCCATCCCGCTTCATGCACACCAAGTTGAGGAATGGCTGTGTCATTCGATCTAAATTTTCCGTCCCATAAACACGTCCCAAAACACATCCCATTGATCTCGATTGATTGAAAGTTTAAAATTTTACATGTTTGTATTTTTTAAAGGCCCTAATATAATATTTCAACCAATCAAACAGAGTGGGACGTATTTTGGGACATTAACTCAGAACAAAAGATTCTTGTCCGTCTCATTAGGGTTGGGTTCTCGTGGATCTCCGTAGGGTAAATGTGCATCCTAATGGAGAGAGAGGGCATTGAGGAGCTAGGCTTGAAGCTCAATTATTGGGGGTTCCACTTCTGTGATGTTTGGAATTCTTGGGATCCAGACAAATCTGGCATTTCACTTCACTTTATGCAAGTTCGAACCCGTGAAGAGGAAGGTGTCCCATCGCTTTTTGTTTCTTATGACAATTATAAGATTGAGCATTTGAACCCTACTGGTTTGGAAAGTTAACGAGCACACATGATACAATATAAAATACTCCCTCCGTCTCCGAAAGATTGTCCGTCTTTCCATTTTGGGTGTTTCGTTAAGATTGTCCACCTTTATATTCTTTCCATTTATATCACATCAAATTTACAATATTACCCCTTTAAACTACTCTTTTTACCTACTTTTACACTCTCTTTCTTCTTCTTTCTCATCTCCATCATTACCTCTCTTACACTTTAACAACCCCAAATCATTAAAATTTCACCATTAAAATCAAATTTGAAGCTAAATTTTTTTTTTCCCGTTCAAATCTAACATACATTTAACACCAATTTTTTTTAGCTTCATTTTAAGGGGTGGAAGACCCCATTTGGCCGTGGCAAAATTTTGGGTATAGCACACCTGTAGAAGAGAACGGACAAAACGGGAAAAAGAAAAAAAACTTTACAATTGTTTGGAGAGAAGAAAAAGAAAGTCTGAAACTTCATGCTTTATTGAACTGATTTGATGTGCATAAAAAACAGTGCTTATTTGCTTTTTGGACAATTTCATGAAATCAGAGGGAGTAGTGGATTGATTTTTTAAGATTAAAAAGAAAGCTTTATGATGCCTATTGATGGGTGTATAAGTGTAATGGTGTGTGTTTGCATGACACAGTTGTCTTAGAATAGTTGGAGTTATATCAACTTATCATACATTATATTAACAGCCTTATCAACAACATTATTACGGTATATGTATATAATACACTTGCATTTCATATTTGGAAGAAACTAAATCAAAAAGTTCGATTGACCAAAAACATAAATCAAAAGTTGACCATGAAATAATAGCCCTAGCCTGCTCTTACCACTGTGTTGTATTGTATCTCTCATAAATTAATCTAAATCTCACTTGTACATTAACTAAATTGTTCTGGCCGGTTAACCTGGCAGAGTGGCAGCTCATCAACGGTATAAGTACGTGTATAACGAATCTTATTATATAAATAATTGTAAGCACATGTGCTAGTTTGGTTCAATTTTCTTTTGTAAATTTACTTGACTAGAAGGTTTGATCGTTGGTTGATGTCCCATTACGCAGGCCTTTCCCCTCTCTTCCTTAATCCTCTTGGTCTGTGCAGCCATTTTCATTTTGCCGTTACCTTCAACATTCATCCTATACTCAGATTTTGCACCAAAGTTTCACAAATATTCTTTGCCTCTTTGGGGAAGAGTTTCTTTTTTCCATCCCTTTTTCCGGGGTACAAATTGAAACTAAGAGCAGAATCTTGCAGAGTCGTTGCAGCCTATACGTACTGAAAAGAAATCATTAAACAATCACGCCCTAAAAATAAATCAGAAAGCTGGAAAGTATATATAGGTGTGAGTGTGATGATCAGATGATGAAAAAGACTAGGCATATGCTTGCATGTGTAGAAAGCTTACTTCTCAAAGTTGGGTTTTGTCTCAACTCTGAATTCGTGTGAGTGACGACAATTTGATGCCCAGATGGGGCTACAGTACGTTCAAATTTCCCTCCTTTCTCCAGCTATCAAACGCCGTGCTACAAAAATCAGCCAACCTGGGCAATTATGCTTTTAGTATTCACTAATTAAAGTTGGACTACTTTTAATCTGAGCATGGATTTACGTACGTAATGTCTTAGCTGGTAGCTAATCACATTAGTTAATGGTCGCTAAGTCACGGATTTAAATCTCCCGCTACTCACTATATAAGTACACGGGTAACTCCCCCATTGGCTATTGCCAATTGTTTTTGGGGTGGAACCCAATGAGCTTATATTGGGTCTATTGCGCATGAATGGACATGTGAACCCCTTGTAGCATTCCAGCCACGAGCATGTGAAAGCTCTATTTGTATAGAGGATGGATAAGCTTTCATGCATGGTTGCTCACGGGCTAAAATTGCACTTTGAGGAAGCTCAAAACGTCGTCGTCGTTTGTTTTCTCTGTTGGTCGATCATGCACGTGGTGTCATCATTCAATTCAACATACTATTGATCGATTTGGAGGTTAGCAAATTGGTGAAGATGCTCATTCTATGCATGGCATGAATAGGGGCAGCCACTGGATTCCAACTAAGAAAGGGACGTACCGTTGATGAGTTGATGTTGATGGATCATGGTTTGCCTAATTCTATGAATTCCTCACTTGTATGTACGTAGCGTAACCTTATTCATTTTAGTCACCTCCAAATTGTCGACATGGCATCAAAATTTTGAATTTTTAGCTGAAAGTGTAGGGGTACCTTACAATTCAAAATTTGTTAATTAGTTTCAAAATAGTTCCACTCGAACTCAACTGTGAAATAAGTGAGCATTTTAACCTGGCCTATTGTATATTTTTGCTATCAATCATGAATGTTATTCGTTTCGTGTTTAAATGCTTTCTACCCAAAAAAAATAAAAATAAAATAGAGTGCTCATCCATTGTTTAAATATAGATCTTCTCCAAATTAAACTCACATTAAATTTGTTGACATCATCAGTTGAGCGTTTCTTTGGTTGATAGATGAATTCATAACAACTCTATTTAATGTATGTGCTTTGTTGATTTTGATGTAAAAGATCCATGTTTTTACCTTTAATTCATGGATTTTTGATTCACCTCAAGGAGTATATAAGATTTTTATTTAAGAAATTAACTCTCTCAAAAATCAAAATAGTACTCAAAGGTGTTTGCTTTGACTTATAGGAGCAATGTTATTCATAAAACAAATCCTAAAATTTTGAAATCAAGTATGAGTAGATGAAGTATAAAAATATCGGTTTTTCTATTGTGTGCCCTAAGGGCACACTTTAAGCATACTACATATAGAAACTAAAACCCTATAAGGGAAATAGTGAATCCGTCACAAAAAAAATTTAAAAATTCAAGATTTACTAAATCTTTCCGTTAATAGCCGCTAATAGTGTGCCCTAAGGACACATTATAGAAAAATCGAAAAAACAAAGCTATACGTTGAGGAGCCACTAGTCTAGTGTTTTGACACTATTTATAAATATTTTCGATCCTCATGTAGACTAGTCTCATAGCTCAGGTATGTGTTTTGATCTGACCTTACCCATCGAGGAAAAAGAAACTAGTTAGCGACTACTCTGAGCATACCAAGTTGGGCTATACAATCATTGACTAAAACTCGGCCCATTTAAAATAAGTAAATGTTGGATAAATTTAAAGCCCACATGCCATTAACCAATTACTTAAACCAAGTTGTTTCTCTACGTGGGCCCCTAGCACCCCACCGAGGGAAGCAAAGGAGATGCTTCGTCGGCGGCGTTTGCTCAATCATCAGCACAGGCAACGCAATCACTAAAATCAGTTATGCTACGACCTTTTCCGCGAAAATTTGTTGACAACGTCAAATTCCATATTTGCCCCTCCATTGCATTAATTGTAAATCTCTTTTGCCATCTCTTACCATGTAATAAATGTTAAACAAATGGATTAAACCTATACGCCTATACATTTATAATTACCAAAACTAGTTTGTGAATTTCAACCTACCGTGGTTATATTATATGTAGTGAATTGTGAAATAATTTTTTATGAATAGAAACAACTTTATAACTATGTCAACTAATTAAATTCTATTTATTTTTGTATTGGCCCATAAAACCATGTCATAAAAATAGCATATGTCACTTATTTTCTTATATTTATCATTTTAACTTTACATATCATTATTCATTTATCCATAATTGATAGTAAAATATAATATACTCCGTAATATTTATTTAAGGAAATTTAATCAATAATGTCACACAACTTAAATTAGGGTATATAATAACGATTTTTTTCTTGCAAAATGTCAATTACGTAAAGTCGGTATTTTAGGGTCAAAAAGTGAAATAAACGAAAAGGGAAAAAAACATTCCACATCGCATTTATTGAAAGATAAATTGCACAGAGAATTAGGCCTAGTTACATTACAAATATGAAGCAGGGCTACTTTGGGAATCCAATTTCGTCACCACCAAGTTTACGCATCCACGTCGTTGAATGTCGACAAAAGTCATACAAGCTTCGAAGCCTTCAAACCCTGCGAGAGATTTCGGTGGTCCAAATCGGAAGAATCACGTTGCAGAGGAGAGGTTTTAGCTCGATCGAGCAGGTCCGCCATTGTCATTCCTCTGCAACGCCAAAACACAAGGCCGCCGTTTTACGAGAGGAGCTAGGTTTTGGTGCCGTTTCGTCTGTATCAAAAATCGGATCGAGAGACGGCCATGATTTCCTCCGAATTGTGATCTGTGTTGATGACGAGGGGACTCTAGGGTTGAAATTTTCAATCTGATTGAGTTTCTCTCTGTCATTGGGGAATATGGTAAAATTCTTGTTCTGATTGACTTCCGATGCATTTTGTTTGTAGCCTTCTCTTTGGTAGTCACTGTGTGTGTACATTGAATCTTGACAATTCTGATTTTAAACTTGGTAGAGAGCGTGAATTTCAGAAACCCTTGGGATTTAGGTTTTCTTGTATTTTCAATATTTATCTGCTAATATTTGGCTCTTACCACTTGAAAGCTTCAGCAAGATGAAATGCATGCGGTGGTAGTTTGTATTGTTTCCTATTGATTGATGAGATGATAGTGGGATGTCTGCTGATCAACCAAGAAATATTAGAACTGGCTGTTAATTTAATGTTTGTTGGCTTATCTGCATTTTAGTTTTCCAGCTAGATGGAACCATTTTACTTTCCTTTATTGGATTTTATGCTTTGCTATGTCAAATGATGCACTACTTCCAATTCTATTTGTGTTTACTGCATTTATAATACTTGTTGTTTCCATCCATCTTATGTTTTATATAGCATAGAATCTTTTGTATTTAATTCTTTGACACATTTTGGCCAAACAGGCTACTATAAACAAGGTAGCAGTGGGATCTCAGGTTTGGGTTGAGGATCCTGAAATAACATGGATAGACGGAGAAGTTGTGGAGATACATGGGGAGGAATTAACTGTGAAGTGTTCATCTGGGAAGACAGTAAGTACTGATAACTGAATATGACTTTCTATGTCCTGCAAAAAGCTGTACTCACAAATGATACTCATGATTTCTTATATGCTTGCCCACTTCTCAAGTTAGTTTGACTGTAAAAGACTATCTGTCATTTTAGTATTTCGGAATACTTCTGTAAAAGGATGAAGCTGTGAGAATCGATGTAATTACTCATGAATCTAAAAGCAAATGCTTGATTTGATCATCATTTGAGAGGCTTTCATATTTATTCTAAAAAACTGTGGTCGTGGAATTGCTTGTCTTCAAGCTTGAGCTCAACCCAGGAGTTAATGTCTAAAGTGTACTATTGTAGGAGGCTTATGAATGTTTGTTGGCTTCTGCTGAAAAACGGAACCAAACTTGATTCCCCATAAGTTATGTGCATTTTCTAGAAAGGCATAACAAGCGCTTGTTTTACTTGCCTCAACTACAGGTTACTGTCAAAGTATCGAGGATTTACATAAAGGACACTGAAGCTCCCCAAGATGGAGTGGAGGATATGACAAAGTTAGCCTATCTCCATGAACCAGGGGTTTTGGAAAATCTAAAGCGCCGTTATGATACTAATGAAATTTACGTAAGTTCATTAACTTCTTTCCCTTTATTAAGTTAAAAATTAATCAGCTGATAGAATGTAAACTTGCTTGAAGTTAAAACCTTCTCTGACGAGCTAATAGACTCTTAATTTCTATCTAGACTTATACAGGAGGTATATTAATCGCTGTGAACCCATTCCAAAGGTTGACTCATTTATACGGCATTAGTCTTATGGAACAATATAAAGGTGCAGCACTTGGTGAGATGAAGCCTCATCCATTTGCAATTGCGGATCTTGCATACAGGTCAAGGCTGTGCTTTATTACTAATACTGAAGAGATTTGTGTTACCTCATTTCATAATCCTTATAGTGTATCATATATTAAAACAGACATATGATAAATGACGGCATTAGTCAGGCAATTCTTGTAAGTGGTGAAAGTGGAGCTGGTAAAACTGAGAGCACAAAAATGCTTATGCAATATCTTGCATATATGGGAGGAAGACAAGTTGGTGAAGAGCGGACTGTAGAGCAGCAAGTTTTGGAGGTTAGACAGCTAAGATATTTTTACTTCGGTAAAAACTGATGATTATCTTCTCTAACTATTGAATACATGGTAATACTTATTATTTGTTTTCTTCTTGTTCTTGGTCTTCCATTTTCATAGTCCAACCCTGTTTTAGAAGCATTTGGTAACGCTAAGACTGTCAGAAACAACAACTCAAGGTAAAATGATATTGGTTTTCTTAACTGTGATCTTGTATATTCTCTTTCCTGTTAATGTGAGTTGGATTAATTTGGATTGTTACAATATCAGTCGATTTGGAAAGTTTGTGGAGATACAATTTGATCGGAGGGGCAGGATTTCTGGAGCTGCCATAAGGACTTATTTACTGGAACGCTCTCGTGTTTGCCAAGTCTCGGATCCTGAAAGAAATTATCATTGCTTTTACATGCTTTGTGCTGCACCACCAGAGGTAATTTGTCTACTTTATTCATAGGTCAAGAGTCTTAGTGGGAAAGATTGTGTTGTTTCATTTTGCTTAGGAATTTTAAATTTTCTGTACAGGGGTCACCTTTCCTTTTTCAGAAAGACGGTTGTTAAATGTGTACACCTATCTTTTGATATTAGATTTGATGAGGAAAATAATGTTAGTAAATATGTAGAAGAATTAGTTCTCAATTTTTTTTACAAGAAAGAATTAGCTCTGTTTGAGTGCTGCAGGGACAGATTTTCAATCATATTTTACTGTCTCTTTGTTCAATTTCTTTCCTCTTTTCACTTCTAATGGGGTTTCAAGTGAGAATTTGTTCTTCTAGTTAGATGTCACGTGAAGTTATGCTGGCCATCTATTTCTCTATCTATAAACATTTTATGTATGACCTCTTTTTGAGTCTGGTAGGAGACACTAGCCCTTGCAACTAGAGGCGAGGGAATTAACTTGTGACTATTGATCGTGAATCTTATCACCAACCAGTTGAGCTATTGAGGCTTGAGTACATATGAGCTTTTCACGTGTTCATTGTGAAAGTTTAATTAGCATTGAATGCTTTTCTGCCTTTAACCTGATGAAATTGTATATAATAATCTTCATCTCTGCAATTACCATAAGAAAACAAGGAGAAATATAATAAAGAAAAACTGAACCAGTCCCTTTATGATCTTCCTCCAATGTATTTCGTTGGCTAAACAGATGAAATGATTTCCTTTTTGGCAGCCGAAAAACAGATGAAATGATTTCCTTTTTGGCATCCGACTAGTCATTGAATGTACTAGCACCAGTGGATGTCAGACTTTTTCCCTAGCTAGATAAATTGTCATTAATTATGCATGACTTATGTCAACTTGAAGGCTGTCTTGTTAAAAGCACTTGTAGCAGCATTATGTTTATCTGTGTTCTGATTTTTTCCTTCTTATTATGTGAAGTGTTTATCTGATCAAGTTATGTAATGTGCTAGAATATCATTGAGTAATCGATTTCTAAATCCTACAAGTATCTGGGATTAGTTTCAGATTCCTGAGGAAACCAGTGTTGTTTATGCTAAAAAATGATTACCCTGAACAGAAACCACCAATCCACCTGGCCGATTTGATATTGCTGCTTGAATGGGCTATTCTTGGTCCTTAATAATGTCTTTCATATAATATTTTCTCATATCTTCACTTTTGGATGCCTCATGCCCAACGATTTGTACTTGATGCAGGATGTTAAAAGATTCAAATTGGGGAATGCAAGAGATTTCCGTTATTTAAATCAATCAAATTGTATTGAGTTAGATGTCATAGACGACGCCAAAGAGTACTTAGAAACCAGAAGGGCTATGGGTGTTGTTGGAATCAATTGTGATGACCAGGTAATTTCTAGTACCAAAACAAACCTGTGAGTGTCTCTTCAAATTATTGACAGACATTTTAAATAAAGTTAGCAAATGATAAATGTTTGTACCACATAAGTGCTCTAATGTTAATTTATTTTATCCAAATTGGGTAATACAATTTCTGTTAACTTTCCAGGATGCTATTTTTCGTGTTGTGGCCGCAATTCTTCATTTGGGTAACATCGAGTTTGGACGTGGTAGTGAACCTGATTCATCGAAACCCAAGGATGATAAAGCTAAGTTTCATCTTAAAGCAGCTGCTGACCTTTTCATGTGAGCAATTCCAATGCATCATTCTTTTGACATAATGAACCCTTCGTGTATCTAATGTGATTTTGGAAGAGCATTTAACAACCCTTCATGTGTAGGTGCGACGAGAAGGCCTTGGAAGATTCACTTTGTCAACGTGTGATTGTGACTCGAGATGAGTCCATCACAAAATGTCTTGATCCAGATGCTGCTCTGGTCAGTAGGGATACCTTGGCCAGAACTGTTTATTCAAGATTATTTGATTGGTATGATATCATACAAATAAATCTTTGTATCTCCTTATCATATCATATCTGGTTTAAATTTTCCTTTCTAATTACTGCCTTCATTAGGATCGTGAACAAGATAAATAGCTCAATTGGGCAAGATCCAGATTCAACAGTTCTCATCGGGGTTCTTGACATTTATGGTTTTGAGAGTTTCAAGACAAACAGGTGCTTCACCGGTATGCTTTTGTTATTGAGATACATCAAAAGAATGTTTCCATGCGTAGAACTGTTAGTTTATGTGAATTTTCCTTACAACAATAGATAAGAAGAGGATTGTGGTTTAACCGGGTGAGTGTTTTCTCAAAATGAATGTTGCTTCAAGAGTGATTTGTTCTATAAGAATAACCAATTGCTGGCCTATTATTTTATAAGCAAGTTAATAATGTCCCTTTTTCACTAAGAAATATTTGAAGATCCATTATTCGTGTGATTTTAAGGATTGAACACTGTACTGTGTATTAACTTGCAGCTTTGAGCAGTTCTGTATCAATCTAACAAATGAGAAACTGCAGCAGCATTTTAATCAGGTCTCTCTTTTTTTTTTGTTAAGGTTGTTTAATCACTTGCTTTGTTGCTTCACTAGTGCTAATTAGTAATTGCGAATTCCAAATTGCAGCATGTTTTTAAAATGGAGCAAGAAGAGTACACAAGAGAAGCAATTGATTGGAGTTACATAGAGTTTGTTGATAACCAGGATGTTCTTGACATGATTGAAAAGGTTACTTCAGTTATACATGGTTCTTTACTTCTTTCAGACACAAACACACATTTATTGATAGAACCTCAAGGAGAATCTCTCTTGAAGCCAAAACAAAGACTGATTTTTATTTCAATAACTGGATAATCTCTGCATTACAGCTCTGATTCTTATATAATAGAACCTAAAACAGAATTGGAAATAGCTAGATAATGATCTCTAACAATCAGGGATTTATTTCCTAAAGCACAAAATAGCAAATTATATAGTAGTAGGATATATAGGGCTAATTTCTACTGATTGCTGAAATCTAGGAATAATTGATGCTAATTGATTTATTTCTAAGGTTTATTCTCTGCTGGGATTGTATCAATGCACCCGCCCTCAAAATTCGACTTGTCCCCAAGTCGAAAAAGGCTCTTATCCTGGATCTTCGCATAATGTCTTAATGCCCTGGAGCTTACACTCTCGCCCATTGAGCTTGAAAGTCAGCGACATGTCATTCCAATTAGCCAAAACAGTGTTCAAAGAGGCTAGCCACTTAATTCCCAAAACCACTTCTGCTGCACCCAATGGGAATGGGTAAAAATCCTCTGTAATGATGAAGCCTGGCAACTGAAGAGATATGGCAGGACATAGCTGGCTGTAAGGGATCACTTCTCCATTCCCTATCGTCACTCCAAACGCAGGAACTTCTGGAGTTGGTAGATGCAACTCCTTCACTAATTGGTCTGAGATGAAGTTATGAGTTGAGCCGCTATCTATCAAGACCAAAACTGACCTGTTTTTCACATTGGCTGACAACTTCATTGTGGTGGAAGTTTGGCCTACAATCTGATGGAAAGATATTGCTGCTGTAATTTCTTCTTTCTCTGCATCTACAGCCGGTGAAATCTCCTCTTCATCACCCAAAGGAGTTGTATCAAACTCACTAGTGTACTCCATGTTAGAAAAAGTTGTTTTACACCTATGACCGGGTGAGAATCTGTCCCCACAACGGTAACAGAGACCTTTTTCACGCCTCTGTTGCTTCTCCGTATCCCAAGGCTTGTGTGGTGCAGGATTAGTACTAGGGCTTCTATTATGTTGATGAGGTGAATGGGCGGACAAAAGGGAATTTTTGTTTTCTGGGTTTGCAAGGGGCTGATTTGAGGAGCTTTGAACTACTTTAGCTTCAAACTCTAAGGCGAGACTTACCGCTTTAAAAACAGACCTGGGCTTATGGATTCGGACCTCCGCTTTCAACTCGTCTTTAAGCCCGGAGAGAAAGACGCCTAACAAACAGTGCTCAGGCCAATCCCTAACTCTCGCAGCACGTCGGGCAAATTCTTGACGGTATTCTTGTACGGTACCCATCTGCTTGACTGCGCATAAGAACTCATCCGGATTCTGGAATTCCGGGGGTCCGTAGTGCTCTTGAAATGCCTTTACAAGATCCTCCCAGAACAAGATCTCACCCTCACCGGAAATCCATGCAAAGAGATCAAGTGCATCCCCTTCAAGATGCATAGATGCAATTTCAACCTTCATCTCATCTGGGGTGTGGAAGTACCGGAAGTACTTCTCAGCCTTTAGGACCCATCCTCGTGGATCACCACCTTCAAACTTCGGGAAGTCAATTTTAGCTTTAGGGCGGTGATTGTTGTAGCAGCCTCGGTTGTTGGCGTCGTATGCATCATAATCATCAACATATCTAGGATGTTGGCGGTCATACGGTTGTCCTCTCTGCATTCGCGGTCTGCCCTGGAGGGTGTTTGCTGGGCTACCGTCGGCTGAACCTCTGGTGTTGTGCAGATCGTTGGCTGACAGTTGGGCGGAGAGGGATTTGATGAGAGCAGCGAGGTCGTTCATCATTTCTAGTGTAGGATTTTGACTGGTGGAGGGTGGAGGGTCGTTGTTTTCTGGATCAGTGTTTTGGGAATTGATATTCTGGTGGTTGGGAGCGGAATTGGAGCGGGTATTCACCATCGGATCGATGGCTCTGATACCAAAATGATAGAACCTCAAGGAGAATCTCTCTTGAAGCCAAAACAAAGACTGATTTTTATTTCAATAACTGGATAATCTCTGCATTACAGCTCTGATTCTTATATAATAGAACCTAAAACAGAATTGGAAATAGCTAGATAATGATCTCTAACAATCAGGGATTTATTTCCTAAAGCACAAAATAGCAAATTATATAGTAGTAGGATATAAAGGGCTAATTTCTACTGATTGCTGAAATCTAGGAATAATTGATGCTAATTGATTTATTTCTAAGGTTTATTCTCTGCTGGGATTGTATCATTTATCTATATGCTTTGTTTGCAGAAACCCGGTGGTATCATTGCCCTTCTAGATGAAGCATGGTACGTGTTTAAACACACACTTCTTATAAATGTTTTGGTTGGAATCTCATATTTGATGACCCTGTTTGCACTCCAGTATGTTTCCTAGATCAACACATGAAACCTTTTCGCAGAAGCTTTACCAGACATTTACAAACCATAAGCGCTTCAGCAAGCCAAAACTATCTCGTACTGACTTTACCATCAGTCATTATGCCGGCGATGTAAGTGATTGATAATTTCATAAATTGTCAGGTTACTGCGTCTTAGTATCAAGAAATGAAATTTTTATAACTCTTGGAAAGTTACCGACATTCAGGTCACTTATCAAACTAACCACTTCCTGGATAAGAACAAAGACTATGTTGTTCCTGAGCACCAATCAACATTGGGTGCTTCAAAGTGCTCTTTTGTGGCTGGCTTGTTCCCACCTTTGCGTGAGGAATCTTCTAAGTCTACAAAGTTCTCTTCAATTGGTACAGGATTTAAGGTGCGTTAGAAATTATACATAAAGGCTATTTTTCATTAGAGTAACATTCTGTCAACTAATTCTTTTCCTTATATGTATATTCAGCAACAATTACAATCCTTGCTTGAGACCCTTAGTGCGACACAACCACACTATATACGTTGTGTGAAGCCTAATAATCTTCTTAAACCTTTCATATTTGAGAACAGTAATGTTCTACAGCAGCTTAGCTGTGGGGTTAGTCTTCTATACAAAACCTTGTGTTTATATGTTACTCTTCGTCATCTACATACAAATGTTATTCTCTTAGTATTAATCAATCTTGTGATTGTCAGGGAGTCATGGAGGCAATTAGGATTAGCTGTGCTGGATATCCCACTAGAAGAACATTTAATGATTTCTTAACCCGTTTTCGGATCCTTGCACCTAAAGCTTTAGATGGAAGGTAGAGTGTACCTGAAATATGCAGTTGCACAAAAGTTTGCTTTTATTGCATATTAATTTTTTACATTTGTCTGAAAATGTGTAGTCCTGATGAGGTCACTGCATGCAAGAAGATTCTAGGGAAAGTGCAGCTTGAAGGCTATCAGGTATGTGTAACTGATGAGTTTTAACTTGTTAACATTACAAGTCTATAGGTTTTATCCTATTAGAATCATACCATGAGAGAGAAAAGCAAAAAAATATTTGCAAGAGTGTATATATTTTAGGTTATGTAGAATCTTCTTTTATTTTATCGTAATCATTGACATCAGTTTTGTGACAGGTTGGGAAGACAAAGGTCTTTCTCAGAGCTGGTCAGATGGCAGAGCTTGATGCCCTTAGGACTGAGGTTCTAGGAATATCAGCAAGCATTATTCAGAGAAGGTTTTGTACCTACTCTGCCCGTAAAAAGTTTATCTTGTTACAGAGATCTGCTACACAGACTCAAGCATTTGCTAGAGGTAAGTGGTACATTATCAATTCAAGAATGTAACTTCTCACTTTTTACGCGTTGAAGATTAAAACGGTATATTTTGTTTGCTAAGTGCTGAAAACATTTCTGTGCAGGACAAATTGCAAGAAGTACGTATAATTATAAGAGAAAAGAAGCAGCATGCATCAAGATCCAGAAGGAATCAAGAAGATACCATTCCAGGAAAGCTTACAAGCAGTTGTATTCTTCGGCTATTACAGTCCAAACTGGAATGCGTGCCCTGTATGTTCGAACTGAACTTTATTTCCGGAAACAGAGTAGAGCAGCTGTTCTCATTCAGGTAAAGGAAAATTAGACAAGAGTCATTGGTAATTTCAGATTTTACCAAATGCATTTTATGATGTTATGATGGCTACCTTCTACTTCAGAGTCAATGGCGAATGCATACGAAACGCATTTATTACATCAAAATGAGAAAAGCTGCAATTATCACTCAATGTGGTTGGAGGGTAAGGGTAGCACGGAGAGAACTACGAAACCTTAGAATGGTATGCTTCCTTCATTTATATATTTCTTTGTCAGTATTGTTTTCTGGTAGAATGATATTGTTTTTTTTAATTCGCTTAAACTTATCAGATTTGTCAGCTAATTGCTTCAGTAAATAGAAAATATGATTACCTATATGAAAATTGATCGATTACTGTTTAGCCAAATTGATACAAGACATGATTCAATATCTTCACCTAATCTACAATGTTTCCATAAATTTCAACAAAAAAAATTGATCGATTACATTTTAGACAATATTAGCAATTCCTAAATGTCTACTTTGGAGTTGCAACTCGTGTAATTTGAATGCGTCTGTGAAGCTGATTATGCAGTATGGATAACAATCCATGCCCTGATCAATCTAGGGACAAATTCTTAATTATAAATGTAAAGAAGTTTATATTTGCTTTCTTTCTTGAGGATGAAATTGCGTCTTAATTAAATTAATTGTATGCAAGTGATCTGCAAAAAATCGTGTAAGAAATTATGTCAAAAGCTTTTAAAACTGGCTCAATATACCTAGATCACATGCGTAAGAATCTCGTTAGGCTGAGATAAGAAAGTGCGTCATTCTCCTCCTATAGTTCACCCTAATGAAGCTTCATTCTATTAATGTGGAGAAGGCTTTGCATTTTCAAGTTGAGTAAGACTTTCACATCTAAATGCAGGCTGCAAAGGAAACCGGAGCCCTGCAGGATGCTAAAGGTAAGCTCGAGAAGGAAGTAGAAAATTTGACCTCAGAACTACAGCTCGAGAGAAGTCTCAGGGTGAGAATTTTAACAGTGGTTTTGTCCTCTGTTTTTCTGTTTCATCGTATTTGTTCATATTAAATATGTCTATTTACTAAAACAAATGTGAGGATAGAGTGAACTATGTGATGTTCTTTTCAAAATACTGTGACAATAAAGAACATAACCTCTGGGTACAATCCGGTCAATATCCACCTTCTGCTAAACGGTTTATCTTCTTAATTAGGCTGACCTGGAAGAAGCCAAGGCACAAGAAATTGCAAGATTGGAACGAGCTTTGGAAGAGATGCAAATGAAAGTTCAAGAAAATAAATCACCACTTGACAAGGAGCGAGAAGTTGTACAGAAAACTGTTGAGGATATGCCTTTTCAGCAAGAAGTTATTGGCCTTGATAATGATGTCATGAATAATGAGCTTGCAAATGAAATTAAACGGCTAAAGGTAATGTAGTCTTGCTAGTCTCACTTGTCATTGAAAGATATACTTGCAGATTTCTGTATTTCCGATACATCATAATCTTTATGTCTCTTGAAATGTACAGGATCTAGTGACATCCTTAGAAAATAAAGTTGCTGAAACTACAATGATAAGTGAAGAGCGGTTGAAGAAGGCTCAGGAAGCAGAATCTAAGATAGTTGTGTTGAAGACTGACATGAAAAAGTTTGTGTGACTTTTTTTCAATCTCTTGCCCTTTCTAGTGTAATTTCCGTTTTTAGATATCAGCTTTTTAAATCCATTTGCTATTTATTTTCTTAGACTTGAGGAGAAAAATGCTACCTTGGAGCGTGAGTATCAAAGTCTGCAGCATCAATTCAAATTGAGTTCTTCCACAGGGACATTGTCAGAATATTTGGTAAGTGCGGCACCAAAATAGATACTTTCATCTGCTAACCAACAACTCATAATACTCCTCTCGTCTTTTTAGGGTATGGAAAATGGGCACACAAATGACACGAATAAGGAAGAGCAAAGTCCCGTACCTCCCGAAACTGTCGCTTCAGAATCAATGAAGAAGTTACACGGACGGGTATGTGCTGGATATATGATTGAAAAGACCTTTAGATGAATTTTGTATATCTGCAAATGTATCTCCTTCTGAAATTCATTTGCTCATCATGCAGGAGAGTGTACAAACTCTTATTACATGTGTGTCTGAAAATGTTGGATTTAGTAAGGGTAAACCCGTTGGTGCATTTGCCATATACAAGTGCCTTCTTCATTGGAAATCCATGGAAATGGAGAAGACTAATGTGTTTGATGCCCTCATTCAGTTGGTTGGTTCTTCATTTGAGGTAATTCTACTTACAAAACTTTCATTTGGTCAACAAACTAATAAGAGGCTTATTTTTTTTTTTGCTGTTCAATCTTGGTACAGAAAGATGACATCAATCATCTGGCTTATTGGCTGTCAAATACTTCTACTCTACTATTCCTGCTGGAGAAAAGTATGAAAGAAAATGATGAACCTCCACAACCAACATCATTTTTTGGAAGGATGGCACTGGTAATAGATACTATATGCTATATTCTAAAATGAAAGAATTATGTCAGTCTCTTTCCTAAATTTAACCCGAGTTTTATGTATCAATCTTATTTAGGGATTCCGGTCCACAGCTGATGTGGTTCCTAAGGTTGATGCCAAGTATCCAGCTCTGCTTTTTAAGCAGCAGCTTTCTGCTTTTGTTGAGACGATATATGGTATCCTTAGAGATAGCGTGCGAAGAGAGCTTTCCTCTTTGCTTTCTTCTTGTATTGAGGTATCCGAGTCTTAAGACTTTTTAGTTAATATGTGATACTTCTATAATGTCCATAGTGATTTCCATTCTTGCAATTAAATTTCTGTGACCTCACACCGCAGGCATCAAAAACACCTAAAACAAGCATGCAGCAGTCTGCTGACTTGGATGCTCCAGTTAGTCATTGGCAGAGGATAGTTGACATCCTTACCTCTCTTCTGAATGCAATGAAAGAGAATTTTGTATGTGAATCCCTTATTTATCCATTTTAGATATAATATAATGCACTAATTCTGGTCAATTGTATTCACATTGTATTCTTTTACCAGGTGCTTCCATGCCTTGCTCAGAAGATGTTCACTCAAATCTTTTCATATATCAATGCTGAGCTTTTTAATAAGTTAGTATGTCAGCAAGTTTTGGTTGGATCTTCTTTTAACCCCATTAGTTATATGTCTTTTGGGGTAGAGAAATTCGAGAGTTCCAGTATCATTTTTTATTTATTATTGCAGTCTTCTACAGAGTGAAGAATGCTGTACATTTAGGAATGGTGAATATATTAAGTCCGGATTAGATGATTTATTATCTTGGATTGGGGAAGCAACAGAAGAGGTATATGTACACAGGCTTTATTCTTTCCTGGATCCTGTCAAATTCTCAAATCAAATCATTTTGTTTGTACAGAATCAATAGTGATTTGTCTTTATCATGCTTTACTTATTATATAATAAACCTTTCTGATGATATTTCTTGATGTATGCAGTATGTAGGCTCGTCCTGGGATGAGCTTAAACACATAAGACAAACCGTAGGATTCTTGGTAAGTAGTTTTAAACATGTTTTGTTTTGATTTTCTTTTTCCTTTGTTCCATTTGATATAAATAGAAAGTCTAAAGCTGTGAGTGTAATAGTTAGTTTAACCGGCTACAGAGCGTAGCCAATCATTAATACACAAACAAAAAAATGCAACATTCTTTGCTGAAATTTGATAGATTTGGTTTTATTCTTTGTTCTTGATTCGCTTGCACTTTTGCAAAGCAAATGTAATTTCTTTCAAACCTGCAGGTTATACATCAGAAATCTAGAATCACTTACGATGATATAGCAAGTGACCTCTGCCCGGTAAGTATTTGTCTATACCCCTTTAATGCTTCATTTTAGAAAAAAGGTTTGTCAAAGACAATGAGGATACAAGAATTAATGACTAAAAACAGAAACAATCATGGGCCCTTGTGATTTCAATTGATGGTAAGATCTACGAGAATTCTTCTCTGACTAGTAAACAATTTTGTGTTTGTAGGCATTGAACACTCAGCAGATTTACAGACTATGCACGCTGTACTGTGATGACAACTACAATACCAAAGGCGTCTCCCACGATGTATCCACCCAAACATCTTAGTAACTTTCAACACGTATGTGGTTCTGGCTCTAATATTCTGATTGAATTGTCAGGTCATTTCTGCCATTAAGGATGCTATGGTAGGTGCTACCAATGGATCTACTGATAAGGCCTCAAAATCCTATATGTTACCCGAAAGCTTCAGGTCAGATTCATAACAAATCCCGTCTTAATATACAACACATTTGTCTCACATTTTAGAACTGCCTTAAACTGCAGAATACCTTTCCTTGAAGATGACATTACAAATGCAATGCAAGAGCGAGATTTTGTCGGCATTAGCCCTCCTGCTGAGTTACTAGAAGATCCGGCGTTCCAGTTTTTACGTGAATGAAGCCCTAGTCTTAGACAAAACAGGTTACTTCCATATTGTACATCCATTCACTCGTGAGTTTCTTCCTTTATCATTTATTAGTTTCTGAAATTTTGGTGCAAAGTCCATTGCTCTGGATATAAATTATTTCTTCTCCGAAATTAGAATGAGTTCTTAGGTGGTGGTGTTGTATAGTCGAGGGGTGTGGATGTGTTCTGGTTTGGCCACATCAAATGCTAGTCTGCAGTTATATGTAGGATTTCATAGTAGAGCGAAACAAGGTGTAAAGACAATGTTTTCCTTTTTTTAATCTTAGGAAAATAATTCTTGTAAAAAACTGTCATTTGATATCACATAGATGCATTGTGTCAATACACCAGAATGAATTGAATGTACATAACTTGGGCATGAACTCGAATAGGCTTCTTGGAGATGTCATTTCGATTTTGTTTTCGAATGACTGTAACGATCCTTTCGATGGAAGGTGAGATATGACTTGGTCTTGAAGGTACATACTTCTACAGGAAGACCGATTGAAGCCTCGCCTGAAAGTAAATGGCTCCCAAATCCCATGTATTAGTTGTTAGCAATTCGCTTTTTAGACTCTATCATAATCTTCTAAGCAAGCATATATGTATGTGTATGAATATATTAGAGAATAATAGATTAAGATTAAGAAGCCACCAGGAGACAGCCGATGAACATAGCTGGGCACGTTATTTCCAACAAAAAGCAGTCTGGATGTGTGTGAAGGATGAGCTTCGTTGGAAGACTGATAACATCAAAATAAGGCTATGGTTGGTGAACGTACTTAGCTTTCCAGTTAGTATTATTATATGAATATTATTGCTATTGCAATAAATGTAACAATATATGACGCTTTACTTGCCATCTGCGTCCCGCGTATCTTAAATGTTGGGTATGTCAAACAAAAGCTGAACAATCGCGTATTCTTATTTAGGTCGATCTCTTCTCCAATCTCAATTGAGACTTCCCTACATTTTACTATTAATTGTTGGTTGATGTACAAAAGGCGATTACATTCTAATTTATATATCTATCTTCTTCTGATAATTGTCTGTTTACTTGAAAAAAAACTCACATATGCCAAGATATAACCAGTTACTTAAGTGAAATCAATTCTAAAGTGTAAGCTATGCTTCAAGCTAAATACTTACTCCAATAATGAGGATTTTTGCTTCTAGGAATTAGTACTAACAACAGATCGATCTAGGGCCACAAATAAACCGACCCATTCATGAAAATTTCGGTATTTTGCTCGGCTAAATTCATTCGTGTTCAACTCGATTTATAAATGGGTTGAGCTTAAACAATTCGAAAGTTAGACAAGTGGAGCATGAAGGGAAGGAAACATGGCTTATTTTTTCACGAGCAAGCTCGAGTATATGTTCTGATGTTCATGAACAAGCCCAAATGTATATCATATCATATGTTAATGAACAAGTTCGACTAGTCTAACATCTCAACTTCTTTATAACTAGCTTATATGTTTTGGTTTGATTAGTTTTGTTTTGAGCAATTGATTAACATCTCATTATCAAATTGTTACCAAAAGTGGACTGCATATCAATTTTAGTGATTGAGTAAATTTCGGATTTTTGCAAAAGTTTTAGATGTAAGAGTGAAATCCACCTTTTAAATTAAATTTTAGCTAATGGATAAAACTTATACTCCCTTATACAGTATATAAGTGGCATTTGCCCCTCTTTTCGGTCTTTTGTACATATTATCCAACATGATCTTCATCAATGCCCCCAAAATCGATAATAGATTAACAACTATTATAGTAGTATGATGCAAATTAAAATTCTATTTCTAAGATTTTCCGTGATCTTTCCGATCTAAGACTTTGAAATATATTTTGTTGCATATTAAGCATCTTACACTTTTGAATAATATTATTGACTTTACTAATGATGTGCTGATGATATTGTGTATCATTATCTCATTATTTGTTTCTTCAATTTATATCACCATAAAATAGATCAGTATGGTATTATTCCCTTTGCGTTGCACTTGCACATGCTAGCTAGCTAGGTATGAGGTATCGAAGTTGGAAAAACTAATTCAAATCCATTTTTTTTCCTTTTTGCAAGAAATATAATCCTGTGAAAAAGTAATATATATAATAAACTGAAAATTAAATAGATTTATAAAGTAAGAGTTCGAATCTCCTGCGGAATAACATTTTTATAGGAATATGCGATACGAAAAAGTGTATTGTAAAACTTTAAAAATACATCATAAAGTATCAAAAATGCATTCATCTTAAACAATATCATTACGAAATATGCTAAAAATTTTATAATATTAGTATATATGATAATATTTAATAACTATAGATTTAATAAGTACATGGAGCTAACAATATATAATATAATAATAAAATAAAAATATACTTATATGCACTGACAAATGAAGAGTAGGGGTATTGATACGCCAAACATAATAAATTATTTAAAATATTGATTTACAAATGAGTGGACGAGGGATTGAGCAAATCTACATTTGCAATCTGGTGAAGAGAGTGGATTGTTTTTCTGTAACCAACTCTCGTGTCCATAGTTTAGATTATTTCATTTGGAGTAAGAAAATATTTTAATTTTTTTTATGTACCAAACTACCAATACCCCTAATCTTCATTTGATGCTGATTATAAGTTTATAAGTATATTTATATGTTATTTAAATATTTATTAGTATATTTATATGTTATTCTTATATTATACATTTTTAATTCCATATAAATGTTAAATTTTAGACTTGTTAAATGTTATCACAAATATTCAAATTATAAATTTATACTCCCTCCGTTAAAAAATACTTGTCGTTTTAGGCTGATTGAGTTGTTAAGAAATACTTGTCATTCTAGATACTTTAACACCATTTTTCCAATATTATCCCCACCAATTGAAAATAATTACTTAAATCTATACTAGAAAATAAAAGATCTTCCTAAGATTGAGGGTATATAAGTCAATTCATTTGAGTTCTTAATTTTTAAGACAAATCCTAAAACGACATGTATTTCTTAACGGAGGGAGTAGTAGCTAATTAAAGGAAAGAGATTGCTTAAAATATAGATTAAATTATAGTAATAAAAAGGATGGGGAAACTGAATTTCTTCTACAATTTAACGAAAATTTGGTAAGGATATGAGTTTGGATGATATTGAGGTAACTGAAGACCTATTAAGGGTTTTTTACGGGTAATTAGACATTGAACGGGTGGTTTAGTGAGATGTGGCTTATTGGCCGGGTGTTTTTTTAGTGATAAAAAAGGGCTTGTTGACTGCTTGCTTCATAACTAACCGCTTCACCGAACTTCCATCAGTCATGTGATCACATGAGCATTCCACAACTATTTATCCATGTTTGACTGCTCAACATAGAGCATTTGACCACGTTTTATATTTACATTTCATCGGCCCAATATGACTAGGTCCCCACTGTCAGTTATTACCGTTACGGCCGGAGTCGGTCTGTTCCACCCAAAAAATTCTGTAAATGGGTTGACTTACATATTACCAATCCGTAACCGGGAGTGGATGAAGAAAAATTTTTTGGGGTGGGTTGAATTTGTAAGAAATTAGGATACAAATTTTAAATAGAAAAAAGATAGGATAAAGTTGTAATTAATATAAATATGGGGAAAATATCCAAAAAACTGAAGTTGAAAAAAGAGGAGTTGGGGTTTGAACCATGAATAATTGAATATAATGATACATTATGTGCAACCACTAAATCAAGTGAGATTCTTTTTAATTCTACTATTTTATTTTTGGGTTGGTTAGAGCCTATGTTACACGACGCTGCTACTCTTGCATCTGCTCGTCGAGTCTCGTCGCTGCTCAAATGCCTTAAAGTTTTAACTCTTTGTTATCATGTGTTTGTTCTAATTATCATTACATTATCAAATATATGACTCTAGTTAATGTAGTTGTATAAACTATAACAAGGGCTTTCAAAAGACATAAAATTTATATTGTCGTTTTCTCGCCGTTTCCATTTCTACTATTTTTAAGAATTGCAGCTTCTCCGCTTCCCATTTCCGACATCTGTGTCCGTGTCCGTACAACATGGGTTAGAGCATACTCTAGCCCACCTCTCAGTCTACCCCTGTCTGTAATTGTGCTAAAAAAAATGTATATATGGTCAAGATCATACAAGATTGATGCCTTAACCATACAAATTTGATGCCTTAATTAAATTCGATAGCTTTGTTGTTAAGAAAAAATGAACCATTAGAAAGTGAGGTCATGCCACGTGGCATTTAACAAGAATGTAAAGTACGACGTGAAATGTAGGGGAAACCCTATTAGCATGTCTTAGTATATAGATGTGTTGTTGGAGATACTACTTCCCAAGTTGGAAGTATGGGTCAAAAATCCACTAATATATAAGGAATGATAAACCCTTATCCATTGACTTAAGTTTTAGTGTTAGAAGGGAAAGTATGTACCTTTGAAGATTGGGACCATGTTGATGCGCTCGTATGAGATGATGCAACCAAAAGTTATGTAACATGCATTTGCTCTTGCTTCTAACTTTTATTTTAGCTTATAAGCCATAACAGGTAAACTATAAGAAAGTTCTTGGCCCCGTAGATATGTAAAATGAGGACTTGTCGGTAAAGGTATACACATGCATATACATATAGACCCAACAAATAAGTTTATGTTCGGAATGAATTCTAAACTCAATTGACAATAGCAAGAGTAAATCAAGAATATATATAGTATTAAGTTTAATAGAGAACACTGACTGTATTCCGGACAAATATGTCTTTAGATTATGGGTTCTAGAAAAGGTTTTCGATCTTGATCAATGACCAAGATTAATACACTAAATAAATATCATTCAAACAGGTGAGGTGTATTGATATCTTTCGAGGATTCAGCTTTAATGGAATTGAGAAAGAACTCTACAGATAGATTTGATCAAAACTTAACAATGAAGATTGAATAGATAATATACCTTTATTTATAAAGATTGAATAGAATTTTCATCAAGATCGATTTGAGGAGGAGAGAGCTTAAATATGTGCTTGGACAAGAATTGATACATCGATATAAGGAAATGCAAACAAGACATTAGACAACTTACTAGCAAAATTTCATCAATAGGACAAACTGTCGTCCTAGAATCTCGAATCCGAGACTTCATGGTACACCTATATAGTGTTCAACCAATGAGCTAATGCACCAAGCGCATGTATGAAAAAACATAAATTGAGAGGACACTTACATTTTTCGTATTCAACGTGTCTATATACGTGGGATTCGTAATTGACCCAACTGACTTGGTAAGCTGGACCTATTATTTTTGGTAAAACCATTGTCCATAGTAATCCAATTGGGCACGCTTTGCATGACAATGGCTTGATATAGAACAATCTATATCTAGCTAATCACTTGATGAAATTTAGGTAAGATCTAGGACCTTGGAATAAACATTAAAGACCTGTAATCCTAACATGTCGCTCTTAATTAATTGATCCGCCACCAATATCCAAGACAGATTTTCTTTTTCGATCTTACTTTGGTCTTATATATCTAGCTTATATTGTCTCTCTTATGACAATTTGCATAATATATTGTCGTCTCCATGTGATCTACTGATCTAATTACACACTTCAAGCAGAGAAAAACATTCAACGCTTACCCACAATTTTCTCTCTACCCTCGATCTCTTTGTAAGCCGATCGAATTGAATATATATATTATATACTGTAATATAGTAATGCAAATTGGTGCCCTAATAAGTAATACGTACATAGTTTCCAAGAGCCAAGTCATGTATACAATGTACATATTCAGTTATTCACCCTTTGCCATCCACAAACTTCTATTTTAATTGTTCAATAAACTGACCCCATTAATGGAACCTATTTGTTGGAACATGGGTCATATTGATCTGTATAAACTCAACTGTGGTATCTGAATTAATAATAACAAGTTGTTGTGATGTACTGATGCATATAGAGGAATTTCTACTCTCATATAGCATAACATATTAGCTAGAACAAAAATTATATACTAGTATATTTCGCTACCTAAGCCTCTTTTAATTATTTCGTTCATCCTCTCTTTTAATTGATATCGCCCATGAATCAATCATTTCTAATCATTTTCTCTAATTATTAATTTGGTATTGGATTCTATAAAATTATCAACATATATAACCATATGTGTTTGATTCTGTCATTATTTATCAATTATTGTACATACATGTAATATTGTCCCTACAAAAAAAGGAATCTGGAATGAAAAGAAATTAGGTAGAAATTATAGGTGTTTTCGTGAGAATCTCAGTCAGTGTGAACGGGCAAATTAATCGCTATAAATATTTTCTCTATTTTCCGCCATAAAGGTATTTTTCTGTATTACGCTTTCTATCCATAAATATTTTATTATTAAAATTAAAGATGGCGGTTAAGCATTATGGTGAAAGGTTCTATCTTATCGTAAAGATAGAATTTTCGTTTGGATTGGGTAACAAGTAATCGCTAGAAATTTTAATTTTCTCTTTCAACTCTCTCTTCCATTATGAATATATGTTTTCGCCATGTATGGAGAGAAGTTGCATTTTCTAACTTTTCTAGCAATTCTCGCCCTTTACCCTCGACGCTCAACTCGAATAACTGCTCTTCTGACTTAGGCATCAGAAGTGGATTAGGGGTTCTCCACCCCCTTTGTCCATTGTTTCGCATATTCTAGATTATTGAAGAGGTTGAGTGGAGATTGAAGAAGGGAGCAATCAATTAGTGTATTAAATATGAATTTTTATGCACTAACAGTCAGCATGTGGACTTGTCAAAATTGAACAATCAATGAGTGGTTTTTTCTTGGTAAAAAATCTTAGTGCAAGTTGATCAATTGGTGACTTATATTTCGTACCGAGTAGGTCTACTAATTAAGGAACTAAAACGCTCCCTTATAGGTTTAAAGTTACTCCATTCTTAAAGCTTGAATTCAGGACGTCCAGTTAAGGGAGTGAGTTTATTACCAACACCAGTCAGTCGTTGTGGGGAAGTTGATCAATTGTTAAGAGAAGATCGATATAGCACGGGAAAATAATTATCCTGGCATATTAATTGTAAAAGTAATTCACATATGATTGATACACTTAGTTATGGTACGTGTCACATTCTTCTTGTGAAATGCTTGCTGCTTGCATAAGCTACGACTTAAGTAACGCAATTGTCTATCTAAAATGCCTTGGATTTTGGCTCATTGGATGTATAGTCGTATATCATATGGGAATAAGGAGTATAGGACCAGTGACGAACCTAGGGGGGCATGAGTGGGCCCGTGCCCCCCTCCCGTCGGGTTGATTTTCGGTATATATATATGCAATTTTTGATTAAATATTAATATATTTTAATTAAATTTGTATTAACATGACATGAAAATCAACTAGTCTAGATGGTTTCTTGCTTAATTTTGTTTTAATTCTACCAAAGTTCAAATCCCCATAGCACCATTTTGCTTTTTTATTCAAATTTTTTTGGTGGAAGAGCTTTTTTATTCAAATTTAATGCATTCCTCTCAAAATTTTGTTTATAAACTAGCTATTTACTGCATAAATTAGATTTCATACATACCGTAATTTTTTTTTTGAAAAATAAGTACCTATTTTATTACTATTTAAGAGTATTGAGTATCTAAATTTATCGATTATTCTTGAATCATTGGATCTCGTACATGAGCTGGGCGACTGTGCCCCCTTTAAATCCGTTTTGCGTTCGTCACTGTATAGGACGACTTACTTTTGTCCTTAATTCTTTGAACGTGTATAAGAAAATTGGATCATTAATTGTATTTACTCGGAATATCAATTTTGGAAGCTAACTAGATATAGGTAGTTAATTAGCCAATATAGTACGTAAACTCGATATATGATCATACACGGTATATGACAAATTGACAATGCGCGCCATGCATTATACATTCATATATCTTATATATACATATGTCAAATGTACTGATAATTACTTTTTATTAGTATTATTAAGTTATCCACTAATAATACTGAATATTTAGTGTTAATATTATTATTGTTATTATTTATGAGTATTATTATTTGTCATGGTGAATTAATTGTATATGATCGAGTAGGTAGGTGGCAGGCCCCGGAGTCAAAAGAGAGATATTGGCAAGTTAAGGGGAAAATTATAGCATGTGCATGCAACATGGCCTTGGCTTGCGAAAATAATTCCCATTATTGATCGAGAGCAGTAATTTACTAAATTATATACATACACCTCCTTCCACCAAAGCCGTTCTCTTAATCAATACTACTACTTAATTAACTAATTAATTATTTTGATGGTTGAAGCCTCTCCTGCTTCCATGTGGAAATTCGTATTAGTGCACTACCATAACAAAACGTTGAACCTTAATTATACTTCTAATTGCACTTAGCAAACGGTAATCCTCAAAAGATTTGGTCGACTAATTGCATGTTTCGTGGCAGTCTTCTACGTAATTAAACATAATAAATTTATTAATCACTTAATTAGGAGGTCTCCTATATACTGTATTAACTAATCATGAGAACATGTTGAGATCCATCCATCGAGAGATTATAAGTTACTCTGCCGGAGGTATTTAATTGAATAACTGATTTTGTTTATATTAAACAAAAAAATTGCAGTTGAGAAATTCTTGTTCAATCAATTAATTGTATTTTCACGGTTGAGAATTTACCAGCCCTTAACTGAAAAGAACGCCACACACACATGGCCTAATTAGAGATATACTAACGTGCTAGCTTGAATTGGAGTGAATTGGACATTAATTGACTAAGCAAACACAGTAGATCGATCGTGCTCTAACCAATTAAGGCATTTTGAATAGTGGCTTAACATTTAATTTATTAAAACAAGGTCGGTAATGTCTTTGGCTTCACTTCTCTTTTCGTATATCGACCTTAAATTGTCTGTCTAATTGTTCAGATATATTCTTATAAATGAATTAATTAATTGGATTGTTCGAATATCTAAAGAGATTAATTCATTCAAGAATTACTTAGCTTTATTACTCAACCATGGTGGCGTGACTTTGAGAATTAAATACCATTATGAATAAATTAGAGAATAAGCTATATTTCACTCCGTATTTCTCATATTCTTTGCTAAGCCAGTAAGCCTATATATATGAGCAAGGATTTTTAGGATAATCTCATTCTTAGATTTATCTCCTTACAATGTAATTAATGATCCAATTTTTTTTTTCAGGAAAAAGCTTTTTTTTTACGAAAACAATATTATTTTATTTTCTGAAAAATACCGTTAGAACACTTAAGTACGACAGTTCAATTTTATACACTAAAAGTTCAAATTAATATACTAAAAGTTCATTTTATAAATACTATGAGGTCAGTTTTCAATATTATATGGGTGCAATTTTTTTACTATTAGTTCAAAATTTTGTTCTATGAGTTCAATTATTATATCTTTCGAGTTCATTTTTTATATAATTTGATTTTCACTAAAATAAATTTGTTTTAGTTTAATCTCTTATTAATTCAAAAATATTTTTTGCTACAAAATAACAACTATGATACATAAATAAAAATATTAAAATAAAAAAGATAAAAATATTTTTCTTTACGAAAAAATGATTATAAATATAACCATTAAATGTGGTAGTTCAATTTTTATAACCCAAAGTTCAAATTAAAATGTTAAAAGTTCAACTACGTGTACGAGAAGTTCAATTTTGTAATTTGTACGGGTTTAATTTACTGTACAATAAGTTTAGTTTTTTCCTATTGTTAGTACATTTTTTGTTACTATAAGTTCAATTTTTATATTATTCGATTTTTTTGAAAATGAAAAAAAGTCAAAAATAAATTTAAAAATAATAAAAATTAAAATTTTGATTTTGATTTTATTTAAAATCAAAAATTTTAAAAATAATATGAATCATTTAATATAAAATAACGAGGTAAATCTAATGAATGAGGTTAGTCTTCACTATAAGGGGTTGTCTTTGCCACAAGTACTCTCCTCACCGGAACCTAACTCTACGAGCAGTTATATGCACGAGACATTTGAGGCTACTCAATTCTTAGAGGAGTTCATTGTTTATTATTCTTTTGAATATATATATTTATTCTATATAGATGAACGCTAAGGTGAGATACATGTTGTGGTACAACATATTTCATGATGTGGACCGTTAGATTAGGCTAAATGGAGGGTGAGATTTGAGGGTACACAATAACTATAATTTGATGAGGGGGATGTGATCAATATTACGTGGCTGCAAACATGGTAACAAGCGTGATTTGTGGGATTTTCAAGAGGAAAAATCGGATAGTGAGAATTAATTTTAAAAAGGAAGGTGGCGGAAATTAGGGGGATTTTGAAAGGCATGTTTTTTAAAATGGGAAGTTCCTTGATTTTAGGGATTAACAAGAATGAGAATATTTTTTAAAAAAAATAATTAATTGAGCATAAAATTCAAAAATCGTTCATGAATCCTAGAAAATCTATTAGTCAGTGTTTGAATAACTCTGTTCGATGGTTTGAAAAATAGAGTTGAACATTCAAATTAACTCTGTACGATGGTTTGAAAAATTACAGAGTTGAACATGTTTTATTGCTTTATGAATCTTTTTCTAATTTGGTGTACTTGTCTTCACATGAAAATCAATTCATTATAAGCTGAAATGAAAATAAGGATCTTACGTGACCATTGAAAAAGTAAATGTATTGCATTGAATAAGATGAAAATCAAGATTGTTACAACTCGAATACATACTACAATAAGTTTGAAAAAGTGCATCTATTTTTCAATACACATTGGTATGATAAAAAATGTCATTGTCTTTGTCTTCAAATTTCATCCATTATTCACCCCCTTCTTGAATAACTGCAAAACAAAACACGCATATATGAATATCAATTCATACATAATAGTACAAACAACTAATATTGTTGAACAAGTGTTCATCATATAATGCAAAACTATCAAAACGAAAATACACTATTGTAAAAGTTGTCTTATAACCATTGAAAAACACTATTGTAAAAATTGTCTTATAATCATTGAAAAACACTATTGTAAAAGTTGTCTTATAATTATTAAAAAACACTATTATACAACATGAAAAACACAGAGCAAATAATATCTGTTATTTGAAAAAGTATTATCAATATGTAGAAAAACACAATACACACACATGAAACGGAAATGAAAAAACACTCTTTTCATCTTGTAATGAATAAGTTCGTGTAAATATTTGAAAAAGATTCAAAGAGATAAACCATTACGTATTTGTAATTAATATGTGAAAAAGTTGTCTTATAATCATTGAAAAATACTATTGTACAACATGAAAAACACAAAACAGTCTATATTCGTTATCTGAACAATCGTTATCAAAATGTTGAAAAACACATTAGAGATACATAAAACAGAAATGAAAAACATTTTTTTTTATCTCGTAATGAATATATCCGTGTAAATAGTTGAAAAAGATTCAAAGAGTGAAACTATACACGTCTTCCCGACGATCTCTTTCAGGTTGCATCCATACACATCTTTGTCCATAAACTCGAATCACAAGATGGGGGAGAATCTTGACAATGTAATCAAACCCTAAAAGCAAGCACAATCGTCATAAAAATCACAATTTTTTGGGGAATACAATCAAACCATGAAAGTAAAATTTCAGATTCGAAATAATACAACAAGTACGATAATGAAGATGGGGGAGAATCTTGACAATAACATATGTAACTTACCAATTTTTTCCGGTAGAAATTGATTATGCTCGACCATGTTGTTTTCATCTTTCTTGTCGAACTCCGGTAGAAATTCTGATGGTGAAGATTTGGAGGTATTCGAATGGAGAGAGAAACCGAAGAGAAGAGATGAAGAGAGAGACAGAGAGATAAAAGTGAGTAAATATGGTTGATTATTCAAATTTGGAATGAATTAAAGATATGAAGAAAATTGTGTAAATCAAATCCCTAAAATTATGCTATAGAGATATTATGGCACAATCTAGTGTTGCTCACCCATATCATCTATTTGCACCTTTTTTTTTTTAATCTTGACCGTCCAATATGCATGATCTAACGACTCCCCTCTTATTGCATGTTGCACCATAATGAGATGGTTTACTAGAGCATTATTATATATATATATGTTTTTTGTATATATTTGTGAATTAGTTTGATATTCCATCACATGAAACTAGCATATATGTACATGCAAAATAACATAGTAGTTTGATAAATCCTCGTATTGATAATTACATTTTGAACTAAAAATCATATGTATAGAACTATAGATATGATTCTCAATTTACTAGTTCACATATTTCAACGCAAGGCATATCAGTTCAGTGGTTGAGATTTGAGTTCAAGTAATACTTATAACGATTATAATCCCTACCTTATATATAAAAAGGTGACTTAAAACATATATAGATATCCGACCTTGTTTATATATTTTTGTCATTTGGAGACCTGACTTTTGAAACATACCTATTAAACACTCTAACTTGTCAAAGCTTATCTATTAAACACTTCATCCCTAACGTGACATTGTGCGTGTGATGTACATTTGATTTGAGTGTTTTCATTAAAAGTCAGATATTTTTAAGCTTACATATATAAAGAAATTTTTCTGCTATAGTGACGAGTTTATGTGACAATTAATTAAATGATGAGGCCTTACCTGACATTACGTGACCTTTTTATGCTTAATCTTGTTCACCTAATAGCGCGTGCATGCCTATTGCGAAACTCCGTAATTAAGGACGAAGTGTTTAATAAATAAGTTTTGACAAGTTAAGGTGTTCAATAGATCCGTTTCAAAGGTCAAGTGTTTAAATGACTAAAATGAACAAGTTATGGTGTTTATATATATATGCTTTAAGCCAAAAAAAATTAGCTCTCATATTTCACTTAAAAAGGGGCAACTGATGTTTAACGAAAGCCAGTTTAACTAGTGGAAAGTGTTTGACTCAATAGTATAGTTTGACCCAATTTACATGGGATCAACAACTTTGTCGTTTAGTAGACTTGCAGATTAGCCCCCTTCCAAATCTAATTTCAGCATCCGACCAAAAAAAAAAAATCTAATTTCAGCAAATCACATGTTTACAGGATCCCGTAAACGTTTCATCATGTTATCAGGATTTTTCTCAAAAGTTAGTATAATTCCTAAACCGAGTTATGGGCGGCCACAGACACGATAATACCCATTAACACTACATTTGATTTTTTTTTAAAACATCATTTAGACTAAAAGGTTCAAACGATACGTCCACAAATTACATGGTAATGGTTTTCTAAATCCATAGTCATTCATCATTTGTAACAAGCAACTTAAAATCGACACATTTCTGAATTTGCTTCGTGCCATTGCGGGTAAATTTATATATGCACAAAAAACATAGTGACACGGAAAGATTTGTTTCTATTTTCGGTTAAAGGCTGGTCAACTAGTCGTTAGTGTTACTATCTTTTCCCACTCTACTTATATAATTAAGTTCTAATATAAAACATATATGATCTCATCATCCTCCACCTCATTAGTCCATTTCATTCAACGTTTTTAAGAGGAACATTCAATCTCTATTTTGTCTCTATTGAAATCACCCACTCTTCCTATTTAAAACAATAAAAATCATAATTAATGAAAATGCCCCGATAAAAACAAAAATGAGATTTCATATAAAGCTAATCTATTCATTACCCATAACGAAATCCCAATCATAGCAAGTATGGACTATGGGGTCCTCGTTAAAAAGAATACCATATTATTATAACGCATTCTACTTTGCATAGGGTTGGTTATTTAAGTTGTATCGCTTAACATTTATTTAAGTTTAAAATTTCAGATATAAAATATTTATAAATAACAGCTTTCATGCTTCAAGATACCGAAGTATAGAAGAAATGCCAAAAGTCGGCAGCATATAATCCTACATGTTTCTCTTTCTTATCACATCGGCTCACCATAATTTATACTCCCTCCGTCCCATTTGGTTTGTCCAAATAGTACGGTTGGCACGGTAATTTATAAAAAGTTGAAAAGTGATAAAGTTGATGAGAAAGGTGGATAATTGGGGGTAATATATAAGATTGGATGAGGGTAGTTTTGTAATTTTATAGGAAAAAGTGATAAAGATGATGAAAAAGTTGGGTAATGGGGGTAATATATGAGAGTGAATAAGGGTAAAAGTGAAAACATATAGATAAAAATGGATATATTTGAAAGATGGACAAAGCTAATGGGACGCCCAAAACGGAAATATGGACAAACCAAATGGGACGGAGGGAGTACAACAAAAACAAAGGGTAAGCATAATTTGGCATAATAATTAATTAAAATAGAGTCAGTCATCACATGCTAGTCTCGTGCTCTTCTCAATGAGTCATAGCCAACCCTCCTATTTAAGCCCTTCCATCCCCATTCTATTCTGCACTACAAAATCCCACTCTTTCTTCTAAGTTCTACATCATCATTCTTGTAACAAATCCTAAAAACGAAGCATTCCTATATATCTCCAAAAAAAACCTCAAAAAGTCTCTGCGACCCTCTCTACTTTTAGCCGACCCTGAAAAGGAATAACTCTTGTTCGACGATATGGCTATTCACCCTATCACATCCACTCTATACAAACAAAAGACCATCTCCACCCTAAACCACGAAGACCTCTTCGTAGCTAGGCGCTGCATATGGGTCAACGGCCCAGTCATCATTGGTGCGGGCCCATCTGGCCTAGCCGTGGCTGCCGGGCTCAAGGAGAAGGGCGTGCCCTACGTCATTCTCGAGCGAGCCAACTGCATTGCCTCGCTCTGGCAAAACCGAACCTACGACCGCCTCAAGCTCCACATTCCCAAGCAGTTTTGCCAACTCCCCAAGTTCCCTTTCCCTGAAAACACTCCTGAGTACCCTTCCAAGGACCAGTTCATAGGCTACTTGGAGTCCTACGCAAAGCACTTTGATATCCAGCCTCAGTTCAACGAGTCCGTCCTGTCCGCCAAGTACGATGAAACTAGTGGCCTTTGGAGGATAAGGACGCTTTCGGGTAGGGACGATGAAAGGGAGGTGGAGTACATTTGTAAGTGGATAGTGGTGGCTACCGGAGAAAACGCAGAGAAAGTGGTTCCTAAGTTTTTCGGTCTCCACGAGTTCGGTGGAGAGATCATCCATGCTTGTGACTACAAGTGTGGAGATAAGTACGACGGGAAGAAGGTTTTGGTGGTTGGCTGTGGGAACTCTGGCATGGAGGTCTCTTTGGATCTTTGCAATCACAATGCTCTTCCAACTATGGTGGTTCGAAGCTCGGTAAGCCAAGACAATCTCTATATACCTACTCCACACATATTTATGTTTTCTTGATACGAGTTTGTTGATTGCTGACATGCATATTTCTTGGGCTTTGTAGGTTCATGTTTTGCCAAAGGAGGTCTTGGGGAAATCGACGTTCGAGTTGGCAGGAAGGATGATGAAGTGGTTTCCTCTGTGGCTGGTGGACAAGATACTGCTTTTACTTGCATTCTTGTTCCTTGGGAACACAGAGAAGTATGGGGTGAAGAGGCCGGAAATGGGGCCACTAGAGCTTAAGAACAAAGAAGGGAAGACGCCGGTTTTGGATCTTGGTACGTTCGGGAAGATTCGGTCGGGTCAGATTCAAGTCGTGCCAGGAATCAAGAGGTTTTCTCGAGGCCGGGTTCAGCTTGTCAATGGAGAGGTTCTTGAAATAGATTCCGTTGTTCTGGCGACAGGATACAAGAGCAACGTTCCTTCATGGCTCAAGGTAAGAGACAAGAATCTTTGGTTGCATATGATCATCAAGATTCTTTCTCCTTGATAGAGTTAGCCTGTTTGCCAGCCTCTCTATGAGGAATCAATAATTATGGTTTATAAGTGTCATTAATAGGATAGTGTATATCATAATGCTCACTAATTCTTTAGTGCTTTTTATATAGTTGACGGTTTAAGAAGTTGACTTTAGTTAACTAATTGCATGCAGATTATTTTAGTGAGACAAGACCCTTTGACTTTCTTTACACCCTTTCCGTATTAAGGCTTTATAATGCATGTCTCCTGCTCTAAGACAGGGAATAATGAACATTGCTGGATCATTAATCACAGCAGAAGGGTTCTCAATTAATCTGAATTCTTAACTCATTAATTGTAGCTTAGATACCAAAACTTGAATGCAATTAATAAAGCTAGAGAAAAACAAGGTGCTTGTTACTGAAGTCTGTTTCTCTTTTGGCCAACAGGAATGTCAAGAAAGTGAATTCTTCTCCAAGAATGGTTTCCCAAAGGATCCATTTCCAAATGGTTGGAAGGGAAAGGCTGGATTGTATGCAGCTGGGTTCACAAAGAGAGGTTTATCAGGTGCATCTGTAGATGCAGTGAAAGTGGCAGAAGACATTGGCAAGATCTGGAGACAGGAAACAGTGAAGAAGCAGCAGAAGAACCCTAGAGCACCTGGTGCTTGTCACAGGAGATGCATTTCACAACAATTCTAAATCTACCAAGAAGCTAAGGAAAGGGAATTTAGAGCTGCAAATATACTTTGGGTTGCTTTTTTTTTAATTTCTAGAAACATACACAGAGGAATACACATTAAGAAGCCCTCTCCAAAGTACAAGAAAATGAAGTCCTGAAGTTCCTTCAGAGTTTGGGCAGTTTGTGCAGAGGAAGAAGAGGCTTTTTGTATTTTCATTTTCCTTTTCATTCTTTTCAAGAATATACTGTAATACAAAGATGCAATATTGTTACACAATTCAATTACATAAATTCAAATTTCAATACTCTATTTTATCATATATTTTGGATTAAGTTGCACACTCTTTTTTTTCCGTTGCGCACTCAAACTTGTGCGGATCCCAAGGAGAATTAGGTTTAAAACACTTGTGCGGATTCGGAATCCACACAAGTTGGAGCGCGAAAAGTAAAAAATAGAGTGCACAAAAACTAGCCTTATATTTTAAGCTTTCAAATATTAAAAGGTCCACTTGTCCAATAATAGAACTGTTGAGCCTTCCTTCTATAACATGGCCACTAACTCATCTCAAGGGACAACAAGGAATAATAATGAACCCACCAAGGTTTCTTTAGGCCCTAACATGGATACTCCCTCCAATCTGATATGTTAAATCCTTCAATGGACAATTCAACTGCAATATTTACAGCTGATATAAGTAGGAACAACTCATTTATTGCTAAGATCAGAATCACCATGGAAAATATCTCCCTTGTCAAACTACCTACTCCAACATTTGGGGCCTAAAATTTCTTGATAGGTAAGAGACAAAGCATTTACAGTATCAATTTGGAACTAAATGACAGAAGTTAATATGGTGCCAATTTCTACACAAGCATGGAATGCTGAAGATATAGTGCAAATAAAATCGTCATTTTGGTAGAGATCTAACTAAAAAATAGTACAGTAGTAAAATAAGAGAGACAAGAGAGAGAAGAATAGGGTTGAGACCTCCAATGTCAATCCATAATGCTAAGAAGTTATCTTATCTGTAAATATCCACATCTTCCTTGGATTTCTTCCACACTATGGAAATAATAATGACCTTCCAAATTTAATACAAACATTGATAAGAAATCTTTCTCATACAGCACTTTTGGATACAGCTGCATGCCTGCATTAGCCAATTTAGTCCCTCGAAGTTTAGGTTGTTACCTAAAACTAGCTTTGGTATTTGCAGCATGTGAAATAGTTCAGCATAACCAGAGAGTGTGTTCATTCACTTTACTTTCTCAAGTTTAGCAGATTATGTGCGACAGAATTCAGTTCACCTAAAGCCTGGCTCAAAAGCTGATCTCACTCAATTTTGAAACAGGCAGAATCAACAGGAAGAGGTCCATATTATAAAAAACCAGATTATATATCAAAATGCAGGGTCTGAGATAAAAACATGACAAATTGCTAAACAGTCATCATTCATCAATCAAGCGATAACGCTTTACCCATAATGCTAAAGAGCTTGGATGCAAAGCTTAGTATGGTCACAACAACCAACAGTATTGAGAAGTACTCAGTTACATTTATTGCTATCCTTAGAAAGAGCAACAAACTGAAGAATCTTGCACACAAGATAACCAAAGAAGCCCTCCCTTAGAAGAAAGAATCATGACCCATGATTTGCGAAGGGAATGATTCTAGTTTTACCAGACTTCCGGACGAAGCTCACCAGTAGCAGGAGGCATCCACCTACCAGAGTGGAAGCCCTCCCTTAGAAGAAAGAATCATGACCCATGATTTGCGAAGGGAATGATTCTAGTTTTACCAGACTTCCGGACGAAGCTCACCAGTAGCAGGAGGCATCCACCTACCAGAGTGGTAAACACTCTCACCAACCTTCCAGCCAGGTACATCCTTCATAATTCTGGCTTCCTCTTCCAAATATTTCTTCCACTCCTTCACAAACCTGCACAAAGTTATAGCAAATACACAAAATTAATTATCTCTCAGATTCCATACCGTAGCCAATGTTTGGTGGTTCCAAGGTAATAAGATAGTAAGATACCTTTCATCCTCTTCTGCCTGAAGAAAAGGTAGTATCGCTCTCCTAGCAGCATATTTCTCCTCCTTAATTGCCCTGTAGATGCAGTTTTATTATGAATGGACAATTCATAGAAATCTATCAACATCTCAAACTAGTTTCATTATACTTCACATGTCTGATAAACTCAAAACACACAGACCAATGGATATTGAGCATGCTTTGAAAAATGAACAGACTATTATTACTTGGCTAGCTAGCTACTTAATTTCAAATCCATTACTAACATATGCAGATAGGAAATAATGATTACAACTTTACAAGGCAAATATAATTAGCAAACTGCACAAATAAGCGAATTGAGCATGGCAAAAGTAATAGTTAAACATCCCGAAGGGGATAATATTAGAAATTTAGAATTAGTTTGGTATTCTCCCAGAATCTTGCAAGACTGTAGTTGAGAAATTCATTAGACATATAACTCCCAGCTGCCTTTTATTGATAAAAACCAGCAACACCAGAGATTTCAACTTCAGCATCCTTGAAAACGGATTGTCTAACCCGATACCTCAGAGATAAAGGTCATGACTCATGCTGCTCAACACAATAACTATGATAACTCAACAGCTGATGGTCCTCAAGTCTTCTAAAATAAATTCCACTCAGCATAGCTTATGACGTGAAAGACCTAATATATCCCATCTAATATCAGCAAATACAATGCTACCACGCCAGAAAATCAATGTTAACTGACTCATAGAGTCACATAACATGGAACCAAAATGAAAAAGCTATGTAGTTTAGGAGCAAACATCTTTGTAACAATCCCAGTTCACATTTACGAGGAGCTGGGCACAAACGTCTATTGTTGACTAAGAAATATATCCTCCTTGCAGAACAAATCAGACAGAACAAATCCAAACTTTCCAGACTATTCTATTATTGACTATGCAATCTATCCGCCTTCCAAAAGTTCAGCAAACAACAAATACGAATTTCCCAAGCTCTACATAAACCTAATTTCAGCATGATCTTTTATGGCCGCAGCTAATCAATTATCCATTGAGCCAGTTAAAATGTATTCCCTTCTCAAGCCTTCTTTTTCAGCATAATCGTTTGATGAAATCTAACCTAGCTAAACCAGAACATCAGTTAGAAATAAAAACATCCAATTTCCCAAAATGCGTCTCTAATAAGAAACGCCCAAATATTTCTAGGGCATTCTGAGTTCGAACAATCACCGAAGATCCCCAAATTGAACTAAGCAAAACGGATACAAATTAGATACGATAGCAAGCCAATCGAACGATTCAACAACGAAGCTAATGTACAGAAGAAGAGATCAAATGGAGAAATCTCCGGATCAAAAAATCTGAATGTCACCTGCGCTTCTTGTTGCCTACGCCGACCTGGTACATGCCCCAGGAGAAAGCACCGAAGGTCGCCAGGAAGATGGCCATGGCACTGGGACCGGAGGTCGGGATCCGGCGGGCGTATCGGATCGGAGCGAACCCGCCCGGAGGTGGACCGTCTTGGAGGACGGGCATGTCCTTGACAGACGCCATTCCTGGCTTGTTCCTAATCATCGATTCCGTCATCTTGTATTGTACTTGAAGCGGAGATTCGGATTTCCGAAGATGTGCGTGGGGGTTTCAGGTGAAGTCGTCGCCGGCGGCGATGAAAATTGGTTTCGAGAGGTGAGGGCTTCGTGAGATGGGAGGAGAAGGTTATGAGGTGTGGTGAAGAGGAGCGATCCGGTGCTTGCTGACTACGGTGTGGTCGCATACGAGTTCGTGACACGTGGCTAATTAAAGCATTAAGGTCCTGTTTGGTATGGCGTTGGAAAAGAAATGGAGACTAGAATGAAAGTCGAACGAGCCGTCGTTGAGATATGTGGTTTGGCACGTCGTCCATGAGAATGAATCATTCTTAGACCTCGTTTGCTACGATTTCCCAGGGACGAGGAATGAGAATCAGTAATAATTGATTCTAGTATCTGTTTAGCAGAAAAATATCTAGAATCAATTTTATTTTCAGGAATGACTCATATCAAGTCTGTGGACTAATTTGATTCCAATAGAAATTGGAGGGTATCATCCATTTCAAACATTGGGATTTTTCATCTTGAATCCTAAAGTTTATAAACCTTTGTTATAAATTATAAACCTTAAAAATTATAAGTATACATTATAAACCTTAAGGATTTCAAATCATAATTATCTGAAATGGTTCATTCCGACAGTATACCAAACAACATGCCTGAGGAATGGTTCATTCCGATTCCTGATCCCAATTCAATTCCAACAGCATACCAAACGGGACCTTAGTGATTTGGATTTACAATTTATAAATTGAGGTTTAAGGCTTTTCACATTTGAGATTTTTTAGGGTGTATGATTACATTCAAAGTTTGGGATTTTTATTGGTTTTTTAAAATTTGACATTTCAATTAGGGCTGAACAAAATCCGGTCCGGATCGGATTTTTGGACCGGACCGGGGCACTCCGGTCCGGTCCTCGGTCCATGGATTTTAGAAATCCGGTCCCCGGTCCGGTCCGGTCCAGACCGGATATTTATAAAAATTATATTAGTTTTAATGTTTTTATAGTTTATTTTTAATATTTAAGTTTCACATTTATATATATACTTAATAATATTATTATTTTCATAATTTATATATAATTTCTCTAAATAAATTATATATTTTTTCAATCAAAAATTAATTTTTACTTCAAAAAATATTATTTATTTTTTTAAAAGAAAATCCGGTCCAAAACCGGACCAGACCGGAGTTTTCCGGTCCGGTCCCCGGCCCATATATTGAGGGGCATCCGGTCCCCGGTCCGGTCCGGTTTTGGACCGGTGCTCAGCCCTAATTTCAATAGTTAAGATTTGGAAATGAGTCTTGAGAAAGTAGGGTTGTATGATTTAAAAATTTGGGGATTTGGAAGAATTGAGGTTTAGAGTGTAAGAAGTGTAGCAATTATAATTTAGGGTTTGAGCTTTTAAGAACTTATAGTTTAACAAGATGAAAAGTTTTGGATGAAAAATTAGTTTTTCTTTATGGTAGATAATAACTTTAGTTTATTGTTTTTGGATGGATATTCCCATTTGAAGGTGACACGCTCAAACCCTTGCGATCACGATCATATTTTAAGGCCGTTCCGTTGCGCACACCGTTTTTTAATGTTCGCACACCGACTTGTGCGGATCGCGGATCCGCACATGTTAAACCCGGTTTAACGGGAACCACGTGCGGATGGACAAGCCGCACATGTAAGGATGAGTGGTTCAGAAAAAAACCGGCCCATTTGTGATCCGCACAAGTTGACCACTCAATACCGCCCAGAAAACATGGTGACTGCCCCTCTGTGCGGATCCTTATGCCGCACAAGGCTAGGGTTCTGCATTCTTGTGCGGATCAAGAGCAGACGTAATAAGCTCTACTGGACTCGCTCTTGTGCGGATCCTGGATCCACACATATGTGAGATCGAATCTTCTTCCGGTTTAACCATGTGCATTCACGAATTTCATGATTTTCAATACTATATCTATATCGAAAGTTAATGTTTATGTAATATCCTTTTGTGCGGAGTCGTTCTTGTACGGCTTCATGATCCACACATATGTTAGATCGAATCATCGTAACGTTCAACCATGCGCATTCACGAATTTCATGATTTACAATACTATATCTATATCGAAAGTTTACGTCTATGTATCATCCTTTTATACGTGATATGTGTCTCGAGTCCAAATCTTTTAGATTTAAACCTCACTTAAGCTCAAGTCCAACTCATAAAGATAAAGATTAGCATACTTGATATGTTTCTCGAAGAGTTAGTCTATAGTTATATATGTAACGTACGAGAATTGCATGTACGATATAGAACAAGTCATTGATCGATCATTATTAAATATTTTTCAAAAGAAAACATCTAAATCCTAAACCGTACCGTAAACCCTATGTGCTCATCCTGGATCCGCACATAGGGTTTTAGTTCCAACCCTAAACCCCATGTGCTCATCCTGGATCCGCACATAGGGTTTTAGACTTTTAGTTCCAACCCTAAACCCTATTTGCGCATCACTAAACCCTTCTTATGCCGCTAAACCCTAAACCCTCGTCCTTATTAAATGTTTTGGATTATGTTTTATATTGTGTAATACTAGATTAATATGTTATTTCACATTTTCATATAATATTGAATAACTAACTTGTTAAACTACCTTACACATGTACAACTCTTAAATTATCATATTAATATTGAATAACTAACTTGTTAAACTACCTTACACATGTTTTGGATTATGTTTTATATTGTGTAATACTAGATTAATTCCGTTTGGTACCCCTGAGTTATGTGCTTTTCCGGATGGTCCCCTAAAAAAAAACTTATTCCGGGATATACCCCTGAGCTTTTGGCCTAGTTCGCCCCGTGCCCTTTTTCCTTCTCCATCCATATTTCCCGTCAGATGCTTGACGACACCGTCTCCCTCGACCGCCTTCCCTCGACCAAGTCCTCCTCCCCCGACGACGATCTGCCTCCGGTTTCGAACTCGCTCATGGCCGCTATCAAGCGCTCCAGGCCAATCAGCGTCGCCAGCCGGAAATGTACCAGATCGCTCAGCACATTGCCAGATCCATCTGCTCACTCTCCTCGATTAAGGTCGAGTTGAAGAATTTCGTGATCTCGATTCTAGACGATCCGATTGTGAGCCGTGTGTTGGGAGATGCGGGGTTCCAGAGCACGGAAAAACTCGCGATCCTTCATCCTTCGCCGCCTACAACTAGGGTTTTCCGCGGCGGAGGCGGAGGGAGGTGTCCGCCGTTGTTCCTTTGTAATCTGACGGACTCGGGGCTCCCAATCGGCGAGAATATCCCGTTCCGTTCCCCCGTGCTGGTGGCGCTGAAGGCGGTTCCGACGGAGATGCGGATTGTCGCAGAATCGGCGAGGTTTTGGTTAACAGTAGCCGGAGAAATCGGCGAGGGGAGAACGCCGGGGAGCGAGCGCGTGAGTAGACGTTCCGGAGGAGGGAGAGGAGGGCGGAGACGGCGTTGAGAGAGGTCGTCTGAGTGTGGCATCGGCGGCGGGCGTTGGCAACGGCTCGTTGAGAATCTGACGGGGAAATATGGATGGAGAAGGAAAAGGGCACGGGGCGAACTAGGCCAAAAGCTCGGGGGTATATCCCGGAATAAGTTTTTTTTTAGGGCACCATCCGGAAAAGCACATAACTTAGGGGTACCAAACGGAATTTCCCTATATATTTTATTTGGGGTTAAGCAATAAAATATCATATTTTATTTTGATAAATTTTTTCTTGATTTGAAATTTAGATTTGAGCTATCACGGTGAGAATTGGGATCGAAATCATATGAATCCAAAAATACGAGGTACGAGTCAAGAACAAACAAACAATTCAAAAGTCAAACTACGAGTCAAGAACAAACTACGAATCCAAAATATAAACAAACTACGGATCCAAAATATAAACAAACTACGAATCAAAAAGTCAAACTACGAATCCAAATAAAAAACAAACTACTCCTCTGCCCACTCAGGTCTGCTCTCAGGTGGTCCACGATCCTCGCCCGCTGTGTCACATCTCGCCCTCTCCTCCGCCATCCTCGACGCCTCCCCTTGCTCATAAATAGAAGGGACCTGTTGCTCGGCGACCCTCGACAGAATCATAATACCAGCTGTTTAGAATATTATCTTGAACAAATAAAAACTCAATACCCGATTCCTAATTTATAATTACAGTATTTTTTAATTTATATTTTCATAATTTTTATTACCTATTATTACTAGTTAAAAACATTTTTTATTGCTTATTACCTATTATTACTAGTTTAGAATACTTTTTATTGCTTGTCTATTCAATATTTTTATAAATTAGGAATATTCAATATTCAATATTTTATAAATTAGGAATATTTTTTATTGCTTGTCTATTCAATATTTTTATTGCTTATTACCTAATGTTTTTATTGCCCCTTGGGAAATTCATTTTGGTACACCTCTATTCTTGATAATTCCTTTTGGTGCCCTAAAAAAAAGTTTTTCCTTTTGGTACCCGTGTGGTTTATATATTTTCCTTTAGTTAAAACTCTATTTAAACCCATCTTTCATCCCAAAAAAATACAATTTTCGTTTAAAATTTAAATAAAAACTAATTTGGAAAATAAAATTATGAATTTTTATCCCACTTGATTTTTTGTAAAATTTTAAACGGAAATTGTATTGAATAAATCTAGCCATCTAGCTTTCTCCACTCAATTTTTTTAATGGTTGGTCAAACTTTTTCTTTAACAAATTTTGTGCCTAAGTTTTTTTCTTTTTAGTTTTCTAAATTAGTTTTATTTAAACAAAATTTAAATGAAATTTTATTTTTTTGGGATGAAAAATGGGTTTAAATAGAGTTTTGGTTACAAAAAAGAAAATATATCAACCACAAGGGTACTAAAAGGAAAAACATTTTTCTAAGGGCACCAAAAAGAATTGTCAAGAACACAAGGGTACCAAAAGGAATTTTCCTAGTTTTTTTCTTGATTCGAAATATTGTTTAAATTTAAAATATATATATAAGATATTTGAATATATCATAGGTATGTTTTTCGCATAATTATTCATTTTCCTTTGAATGTAGAAAATTATATAGCTTCATGTTCAATTATTCATCCATCTTATTTTTCACTGTATCATTTTTAGACAATGTTATAAGATATTTGAATATTCTTTGATGTACAAACTATAATTTATAACACAAAAGTATATTATGAGTGAATTTTAATTTATTATAAGATGAGAATTTAGGTGGACTAGGTTTTTCACATAATTATGAGTGAATTCTACATTAAAAGGAAGATGAATAATTATAAGATGAAAAATAATATGTTTTGATGCACAAGGGTATGTTTTTCATAGAATTATTCATTTTCCTTTTAATGTAGAAAATTATACAGCTAGTATTTAATAACACAAAAGTTTATTATGAGTGAATTTTAATTTATTATAAGATGAGACCGCTCGCCCAACCTCGGTGGAGACCGAACGCCCGACCCCTCGCCCAACGAAATTATCGGTTCTTGAGCGGAACCCGAAACCGTCGACAAATCTAGTTTGTTGGAATCCATATTAGGCGAGAATAAATTCGAAATTTGGCTTGTGAATGGACGAATTGGAAGACAAAAAAACCGAAATCAAATTTTGGGTGGATATCGCTCGACGGCGGCAAGGTTATATCTAGGTTAGGTTGAAGACGAAGACTTTGATTTTGGGGGCTCTTGTGCGGATCTCGGATCCGCACAAGAGGGGCCACCTTGTGCGGATCCGGGATCCGCACAAGATCACACCGGTTCAAAAATAAAACCGGGTTTTTTGAAAAACCTTGTGTAGATCCCGGATCCGCACAAGAAAAACCCGGTTTTGAAAAAAGACCTTCTGCGGATCCACGATCCGCACAGGCCGATGTGCGAAAACGAAAAAACAGAGGGGCGCAAATCTTGCCCGTATTTTAACTTGATTGGCTGACGTTTGTCATGGTGGTAGCATGCTAGAGTTGGAATGTTGCACTTACGGCTCCCCCATCTTTGTTGGTTTGCATGAGTGAAGGGAAATTAAACTGCATGATATGAACGTTCTTATATTCACGAACTATAGTCGATGTGTGTGTGGGGGACGTGCGATCTACTTATATATGTGCACTTTCACCTATCTTAAAACTCACTCCTTTTAATGCCTAATGAAGATAATTTTACAGATAACTTTAACTTGACGCGCTCTAATTTAAATTAGATTGTAATAAGGCGATCTATTTTTTCTTAGACTCTCATTCTTCTCCTTGTGTTTTGGTAAAAACTCAAAACGTTTTATATGTTAAAGTTGGATATCGATGCTTGTTTGGATCACAAGCTTTATAATATAAAAATATATTATAAAGTAATTTGCTTGATTGTAAAATTGTATTTGGATGAACAATTTTTCATGTTTAATCAATATCTATTACTTTACTATATACTAAAGCTGAAGCAAATTCTGCCACCACATTGTGCCACATCACCTCCTTAACTAATACAATTATCTTGGATAAAAAAAAACTAAAAAAAACTATCTTCTTATATATTAGTTTTATCATAATATAATCTTAATCTTATACATATAAATTTCTTATCTATTGTACAAAGTACAAGATAAATTTCTTAATAAATTTATGATTCGTTAATATTTTTTATTTGATATTTATATAATTCTTATTTTAATTAATCTAAAAATTTTTAATTTACTTTATTTTTTGATCAATTGCTTACTTAATCAATAGAGAAATCAAAAACATATTCGATTCACTTTTGTCGTAGTATGCTATTGCTACCCCTTACTTTCTTTAAATAAATATATTTTTTCCATTCTATCTTTTATAAACCCCCTTAATAAATGATTAATAGTTGTTGATACCAGGAACCGTCAACGCGGTAATGCACCTTACCAAAATAAAATATAGCCAAGTATAGACTTCTCAAGATGGCGTCCGGCCCAAAGTTCTACCGCCATCGCGATCGGATACGTCGTCGCCCAGATCAACAATTCCTTACGAGGCAGACTCCTCACAAGGCGGAGACCCGGCCCCGGGGTTTGCGCTCACCGCGCTCATCGCCACATCCCATCCACGCAAGTGGGTGGGCGGCAACGTCCCATCGGATGAGCGGTGGGCGGCGACGTCCCATCCTAGCCTTTGATTGGCCAGCTCCGCGGCTGCCGCCCCAGGGGCCAACCATACAGCGACACGTACCTGGGCGGCACCCGTCCCACATCGGCATCTCGCTCCAGCCCAGCTCGAGCCTCCCCTATAAATAGCGAGCTCAATGCACCAGAACGGGGATCGAAAAACTCGCGAACCACCCACATTAGATCTCGAGTTAAGATCATTGTTGTAACCCGGTACACCTAAACGCGATAGAGACCGTCTGTTTACCATTGTAACCCCACAGTTAATACAAAAGTATCCTTAACACTACCCCCTATCGCGTTAAACGCTTCAAGCGACCAAATACTTTCCATCTCTCCGTCCGTTGACTCGGTTGAGTTCAAATCTTTTACTCTCATCGCGTTACTCTACAATCGGTGTTTTCAGGCTTCAACATTGGCGCCGTCCGTGGGGATCCTCCTCAAACTAAGCAGGCACCGCTTCAACCGACGCAGAGTCATGGACGCTAACAGCAACAACGCTTACTACGCTGACGGCGCGGCCTTCGGGATGCAGCCGCCGCCTCCGTGGTATTACGGGTCACCGCCCGTGCAACAACCACAGGCAATGCCAGGCTGGAACCCGGGTTTCCAGCAGGGTTTCCAGCCACAGGCCCCGTTCCAGGGGTATGTTCATGCGCAGTACTTCCAAGAGTACGCACCCGCGCAGGAACCCTACGTGGAGGAATACTCCACCACCAATGGGAGTTCGACTGGGTAGGAGGTGGAGCAGGACGCTCCCAACGCGTTGTCACCTCCCAACCCCCACTTCCAAGGCTACGCCCCAGCGTACCACTACGGCCAGGGTGCGTATCCCATGCAGCATGGCCAGGGTGCTTACCCGATGCCTCACCAGCCGTATGTACCCTCTTACGCCGCGGGTTACGGGCCGGGCCAAGCATACCACGGTAACCACACCCCGCCTCCAGGAAGCTCGAGCGAGGACATGAGCATGTCGCGAGGGCGCTCCACCTCTCGACCTCAATCCACACGCTCGGGCTCCCGAAGCAACATGATGGTGGATGATCGCGGCACCACCTACGGCAGCCCCTTCGCTGACTTCATCCAAGAGGAGCCCATGCCAAAAGGGTTCCAGAAACCGTCGGCCGCGCTACAGTTCGACGGCACGAAGGACCCGGGAGAGCACGTCCGGCAGTTTTTCGCCCACATGACGTTCAACACCTACAACGACGCCATGTACTGTCGGGTCTTCCCCTCCACCCTTAAGACCGCCGGGATGAGGTGGTTCACAAACCTCCCCGTGGGCTCCATCACGTCTTTCAAGGATCTAACGCGGCGGTTCATGTCCCACTTTAGCGGGTCGCAAACGCGCATGAAGACGACGAAGGATCTCATGGGCGTGACACAAGGCGAGGAGGAGACCCTGGCGGCCTTCTTCACCCGGTTTGTCAACGCGGCGTCGGAGGTGCCTCAACTCAACGACACCTCCGCCCGCGATATGTTAATCCACAACCTCCGCGACGGAACCTTCAAGGTCAAGATGTGCGGGAAAACCCTGCACATACGCCTGTAACGCCATCACCAAGCGCGTCTTCGCGGAGGACGCGGCAGGAAGGCCCACGCAGGATCGCGGAAAGGGAAAGGCCAAAACCACCCCGGAGGCCCTCACCGTATCCACCACACCAACGAAGCCTCAGGGTGGGCAGCGCGGCGGCCATAACCGTGGTGGAGGCCGTCGTGGCCGCGGGTATCAGGGATACCGCGGGCCACGCAACAACCGCGGTGGCAACGGTCCGCACAACAACGACCCGTACACCGGGGCTAACACTACGGCCCCGCAATGACGGTGGACAGCCGGCACAGTCCAATACTTTGGCCGGTTCCGCGCCCACGAGAGGGGGGGTCAACCAAAGCGATCCCAACTCTACATCAACACCATCGCTGGGGGTTCCACCCTCGCGGGGTCTAGCGGCGGGGAAAGGAAGCGTTATGCTCGCGCTACGACCTCCGGCGGCTCCATCAACAGTTTGGGCGCGTCGGGAATCCCTCATGCTGACATCACCTTCCGACCCGGCGATTCCCGCGAGCTCATCACTCCGCACACGGATCCTCTTGTTGTGCACGCGGTTATCTCCACCAAGATAGTCAAGAGGATCATGGTGGATACGGGAGCGTCGGTGGACATCCTATACTACGACGCGTTCGCACAGCTTGGCATCTCCCCCGCCATGCTCCTGCCTTACGCCGGGAAGCTCACATGCTTCTCCGGCAACGAGGTCGACGTCGTAGGGTTGGTCACTCTGGACATGACCCTGGGGGACGGTAAAGACGCCCGCCGGACTGAGCCCATCGAGTTCACTATCGTCCGGCTCCCTTCCATCTACAACGCGATAATGGGACGAACTTCGTTGATGAAGTTCCAGGCTGTCGCGTCCATCTATCACCTAGTCTTGAAGTTTCCCGTAGAGGACCGGGTCGGTGTCGCCCATGGCCAGCAGATTGAGGCACGAAAGTGCTATGAGGCGTCAACCCGCGCTCGCCCTGCCGCGTATGTGATCACGGGTGGGGCCGGCGCGGAGTTGGACGTACGACAGGAACGTGAGCGCGAGCCCCTCGGTGACTTCGAGAAGGTCGCCATCACCCCCTTCCCCGACGCAGCCGAGAAACTATTTGTCGGGGACTGCATGACCGGAGCGGACGCCGAAAGCCTGTCGGGTCTCCTGGCCCGTTCTCGCGATGTGTTCGCGTGGACGGCGACGGACCTAAAGGGCGTCCCGCCTGAGGTGGCACTCCACTCGCTTCGCGTGAGCCCGGGTTCCCGACCCATCTGTCAAAGACGCCGAAAGACTAACGAGGAGCGCGCCAGCGCGGCGAATGAGGAAGTTGAGAAGCTCCTGCGCGCCAACTTCATCCGCGAAGTCAAGTATCCTACTTGGCTCTCCAATGTCGTGTTGGTGAAGAAGTCCAACGGGAGGTGGCGGATGTGTGTCGACTTCAAGGACCTCAACAAAGCCTGCCCCAAGGAAAGCTACCCCCTTCCTTCCATTGATGATCTGGTCGACTCCACCGCCGGCCGCGCTGAGTTTCCTCGACGCCTATTCCGGCTACAATCAGATAGCCATGGATCCTCTGGATCAGGAGACCACCGTGTTCATTACTCAACGCGGGACTTTCTGTTACAGGGTGATGCCCTTCGGCTTGAAGAACGCGGGGGCCACTTTCCAGCGCCTGGTGGATCATGTCTTCCGGAAGCAGCTGAAGCGCAGCGTCTCGGCTTACGTCGACGACATTGTGGTCAAGAGCCACAGCGCGCAGGAGCACCTGGCCGATCTGGCCGAGGTTTTCCAAACCCTGCGCGCCCACCGAATGAGCCTAAACCCGGAAAAGTGCGTCTTCGGGGTGAAATCTGGGAAGTTCCTCGGGTTCATGATCAGCGCGAGGGGCATAGACGTCAATCCTGCCAAGGTCGCCGCGGTGTTAGAGCTGCGCTCACCGGCTTCGCGCAACGAGGTCCAGCGACTAGCGGGTGCGGTAAATTATCTCGGCCGTTTCTGCTCCAGGTTGTCGGACCGCGCTCTCCCTTTCTTCTCTTGTCTCAAGAGCACCACCACCTTCACCTGGACAGAGGAGATGGAGAGCGCGTTCCAGGCTCTAAAGGTCTACCTCGCCAATCTTCCAACGCTCTCCCCGCCCGTCCCGGGAGAGGATTTGCAGTTGTATATTGCCGTGAGCCAGCATACTGTCAGCGCGGTCCTCACCCGCGATTTCAGTTACCCGGTGTACTTCACCAGCAGGGTGCTTCAGCCGGCAGAACAACGATACTCACCCGCGGAGAAGATGTCTCTGGCCGTTGTGGTGGCGGCAAGAAAGTTGCGCCCCTACTTCCAAGCGCACCCCATCCAGGTCCTCTCGGAACTCCCTCTGCGCCAAATCCTGCATCAGCCCGCGCTGTCGGGAAGAATGACCAAGTGGGCGGTCGAGTTGTCAGAGTTTGACATCTCGTACCACCCGCGGACCGCGATCAAGGCGCAGGCCCTTGCGGACTTCGTGGTGGAGGTCACCTTCCCCGACACGGACGAGAGCCCCGGCGAGTGGAAGGTCTTTGTTGACGGCTCGCACTGCGACCTGGGGTCAGGTGCGGGGGTGGTCCTTGAGGGACCCTCCTACGCGTCCGAACATGCCCTCAACTTCGGCTTTGAAGCAACCAACAACGAGGCCGAGTATGAGGCAGTGATCGCGGGAATTGAGATGGCCCTACTGGTGGGCGCGCGGAGAATAAGGGTTTTCACAGATTCTGAGCTTGTCGCGCGACAGGTCGGTGGCCAGTACGAGTGTACCACGGGTTTTCTGCCCCAATATCGCGCCAAGGTCAAAGCGTTGATCGCGTGCCTCGAGACTTTTGCCATTGAATCCATACCGCGTGCGGCAAATGCCAAGGCCGACGCACTGGCCAAGATGGGTTCGGCCCTCCCGCCTGAGGTCGGCAACAAGGTCACAATCGAGAGGAAGATGCAGCGCGGTGTCACTCAGGCAGTGTTCGCGCTGGCCACGGAAGGATGGATGGCTCCCATAGTCCGATATATCCAAACCGGGGAGTTGCCCCAGGACGATGCCATGAGCGCACGCAAACTCAAGCTCAAGGCGGCGCGGTACTGCATCGAAGGCGACAAGTTGTATCGTCGCGGCTACGCGGAGCCCAACCTGCTCTGCGTAGACGAGGCCACCGTCTTCGAGGTCCTCGAGGATGTGCATGAGGGCATATGCGGAGGCCACCCGGGCTGGCGGACTCTGGTCCACAAGATAGTCCGGATGGGGATCTATTGGCCTACCCTGCGCCGCGATGCGGCCGCATACGTACAAAAGTGTGACAAGTGCCAGCGCTACGAAAACATTCAACACGCTCCAGCGCGAGAGCTGCGCGGCATCCAGCCGGCCTATCCATTCGCGATGTGGGGCATGGACATCCTAGGTCCCTTCCCTAAAGCCGCCGGACAAGTACAGTTCATCCTGGTCCTGGTCGATTACTACACCAAGTGGGTGGAGGCCGAGGCCATGGCACGAATCACAAGCGCAAAGGTATGCGGCTTTCTCTGGAAAAATGTGGTTTGTCGTTTCGGCGTCCCCATCGCGATAAGGACAGACCACGGCCCTCAGTTCGACAGTGAGGAGACACGAGACTTTTGCGCAAGTTTGAGCATAGAGTTGAGGTTTTCTTCGGTTGCACACCCTCAGTCCAACGGACTCGTGGAGAATGTGAACGCGAGGATACTCGACGACCTCCGCCGCAGGCTGGATGGCGTACAGGGCCGGTGGGTAGAACTGTTGCCTCTTGTTTTATGGACAAACCGCACCACGCCGCGCAGGGCAACAGGAGAAACACCCTTCGCGATGGCTTACGGCAGTGACGCCGTCGTGCCCGTTGAGTCCATGTTACCCATGGAGCGAGTCGCAGGATACGACCAGTTCACCAACGACGAGGCTCTCAAGGTGGAAATGTACCTTCGCGATGAACGCCGGGAGGCGGCTGAGCTGCGCTCGGCCGAGTACAAAAGAAGGACCGCGGCATACTACAACAAGAGAATCAAGCCCCGCGGCCTCAAGGAGGGAGATCTAGCCCTCCGAAGGGCCGACGGGGGCAAGCTTGACGCGAAGTGGGAAGGACCATACCTCCTTTCCAAGGAGGTCGTCCCGGGGGCTTTTAAACTCACAGATCCAACGATGAGACAAACTCTCACCATGACATGGAATGAGGCACGCCTCAAAAAATACTATGTGTAAATAAGCTAGGGTTATCACCGCGTTGTGGCGGTTTGTAAAGTCTTTATTCTACCGTCTATCATATGAATAAAACGGGACAACTAGCGTGCGCTGTCCCAATAATGGATTTGTCGTTACGGAAAGCCGCCAAGTGACCGTCCTCGCTTGGGGTTGTCCGCTAACGCGCGCGATGCGCATAGGCGCGCTCGAGTTGGGTTATACCCCTCGTAGTTGCGTAAAGCCTTAAAACATCAAAACTCCACAATCGTTAGGGAAACCCGAGTTGCCGTCCTCGCTTGGTGTTGTCCGCTAACGCGCGCGATGCGCATAGGCGCGCTCGAGTTGGGTTATACCCCTCGTAGTTGCATAAAGCCTTAAAACATCAAAACTCCACAGTCGTTAGGGAAACCCGAGTTGCCGTCCTCGCTTGGTGTTGTCCGCTAACGCGCGCGATGCGCATAGGCGCGCTCGAGTTGGGTTATACCCCTCGTAGTTGCATAAAGCCTTAAAACATCAAAACTCCACAGTCGTTAGGGAAACCCGAGTTGCCGTCCTCGCTTGGTGTTGTCCGCTAACGCGCGCGATGCGCATAAGCGCGCTCGAGTTGGGTTATACCCCTCGTAGTTGCATAAAGCCTTAAAACATCAAAACTCCACAGTCGTTAGGGAAATCCGAGTTGCCGTCCTCGCTTGGGGTTGTCCGCTAACGCGCGCGATGCGCATAGGCGCGCTCGAGTTGGGTTCCACCCCTCGCAGTCGCACAAAGCCTTAAAATACATCAAAAACTTCACAAAGATCATGGGCTAAAATCGTTACATTAACCTAGTGTCAAGCGCGGTCCTAGCACCTAGCTTGGCATGTGGTTGGGTACGGCGAGTTTTCGCAAAAATCCAGTTACATTGACCTAGTGTCAAGCGCGGTCCTAGCACCTAGCTTGGCATGGGGTTGGGTACGGCGAGTTTTCGCAAAAATCTAGTTACATTAACCTAGTGTCAAGCGCGGTCCTAGCACCTAGCTTGGCATGGGGTTGGGTACGGCGAGTTTTCGCAAAAATCTAGTTACATTAACCTACTGTCAAGCGCGGTCCTAGCACCTAGCTTGGCATAGGGTTGGGTACGGATGGTTTACAAAAAAGCAAGTTCAAAGGATAAGAGGAAGCAAACGAAGAATAAATAATCACAAGGCCGCGGGGCGGCAAAAGAAGTTAAGACGCCTACTTCGCGTCAGGGTTAGATACAATTACGGCCGCATCGCGGCAATAAACATTGTTTGGGCCCCAAGGGCCAGGTGGAATACCAGTTCAGCAAAAACAAAAAACAAAAAGCAACAAGCAAATCTTCGGACTTTGCAAAGAAGGGCTTTAGGTCTCGGGGGCGTTGACCGCGGTCTCAGAAGCGGGAGGGTCCTCGGGGGCCTTGTCCTTTTCGACCTCGGCGGCAGGAAGTTCAGGGTTGGCGTGCGGGGCATCAGTTCCCTCCGCGTTGTCTTGCTCAACGACCGGCGGTGGCTTCGCCACCCCGTCCTCCCAGACAACCCCCATTTTGCGCTGGAGGTCGGGAGCGAAGTACTTGACCTTATACCTCTCAACGTATTGGAGGGCCGCGGTGACTGCACTAAGAGCTTGGACCGCTCTCGCATCCTCAACGCGATGGTCCATGTACTCTTCCGATTTGAGGAACTCGGGCACCGCGTTCTCGGCCTTGGCCTGGGCCTCCTCTACTTGATGCCGCTGCTTCGCACACGTCGCCTTGAGCCCCGCCACCTCCTTCTTGGTCGCGGCAAGTTGGGCTTTGACCGTTTCAAGCTCCGAGGCGTCCCGCTCCGCTTGCGCGCGTACCTCCGCGAGGGTCGTTTCGGCCGCCTCCTTGGCCTTGGTCGCCTCCTCCAAATTGGCCTCCGCAACGCACAAACGGTCGGGGATCGGTAGTTCAGCCACGCGTTGACCTGCACATAAAAGTATATCTTTAGCCCGAGTGAAAGTTATAAAGGACCAACACCAAAAAAGCAAAAGCGCCACATACCATATGGCCGTACTTCATGCACTCCCCTCCGACCTCCGCCGCGCTGAGGGTTTGGAACCATTCCCTCTCCTCCTCGTAGGGGTACTGGCCCTCCTTGAAAGTACCCCAGGCCGGCCCGGAGCAGGCAAAACCTGCCACCTCTGCCCTTCGGGACCAATGGCGGCGACTCCCGGTGCCCGTCGTGATCTGGGCAGGACCCTTCGCGACGGGCTCGGGAGGTTCCTCCTCAACGCGGACCAAGTCCCGCTTGGATTTCTTGGCGGCCACGCCCTCGGCATGGGCCGCGTCCTTGGCCCCCTTGCGCTTCGAGGCATCCCACAGCACGCGTTTTCCCCTGTTGTCGGCTGGGGAGTCTCTCCCCTTGGGCCCGAGCGCGCCCTTCGCGGTGGCCCCCTTCTGGCCCCCAGGTTTAGCAGTGGTGAGGGCGCCAGAGGCCGTCGCGGCAGACTTGCCGGTGAGAGCGTCAAATACATCCATATCTGCAAATACAAGTCACGAACATTTAGACTAAACGCGTTCAAGGCACTAATAAGGCATGCACTAAAATAAGACATTCTCAAGGAAAATAGGAATACCCTCGCCCTCGGGCACCGGGGACGAGGGTGCCGACGAGGGCACCATGTCTTCCCGGGACGGTGCCGGCCTCAGACTGAGTCCAGCGCGTCCGAGACGCTCTTGTGTTATCCAAACACTTTGCTCCCTTTTAAAGGGGGCGGCGAAGGACGGCGAAGGCTTTCTTCGCCGCGGCGGCCTTTTTTGACTCACCGCGTTTGTGCTTATGGGGGCGGAACCGGTCAGGGACAATAGGGCAAAACAGCTCGTTGCCCGAGAAGTCGTGGACAATAAACCATTTCTCTTTCCACTTCGGGCCGACGTTGGAAGTGGTGATCAGCAGGTTGCAATGCGTAAGGCTGAAATTCACGATGCCCCTGCTGTCCGACTTTACCGTCACAATCTGTAGCATGTGCTCCACGGAGGGAGGGTGCCTTAGCTCGAGACATCGCATGTGATACGCCGCAATGGCGCTCCAGCAGTTGGGCGCCATCGAGGCCGGGGCAAGGTCGTAGTGGAACAAAAATTCCGCGACGTAGCGCGGCAACGGGGCCCTAAAACCCGCAACAAGGCTCGCCGCGTACATGACGACACCCGCTTCGTAAACAGCAAAACTGTTTCCCCCGTCGAGCGGCAGTAAGAGTTCAACCCCAGCCGGCCAGGGGTATTCCGACGCGATGACATCCAGTTGCTCGAGAGTGAGGATGGAGGCACTACCCTTCGCCAGCGTCGTCGGGTTTTCATACTCGGCCAGGCGCTCGGGCCTGGTCTGTCGGAAGCGGGGGATCTCTGCTTTGACCCGCGTCAGGTACCGCGAGGGAAAGCTTCTCGCGGTCCCGGAGGTGGATACCTCGTCACCAGCCTCGTCTTGGGGGTTGTAAGGCGCGCACCGAGCCATTGATCGCGAGGACGAGGCACTCCGGGTGCGAGCGGTGGACACTGTGGTAGGGTCGCTTTTGCTCAAACCGGCGGGCTCACGGAAGTTGTTCTGGGAGTCACTCGCGGACATTTCCCGGTATTCAAGCGAGGAGTCGGGTGCGTAGAAGTCGTCCCAGTTCGCTATCCTGTCACCGCGATCCACGCCTGAAGGGAAGGAGTCGCTGGAAAACCCCAAATCCAGGGCACGGAGGCAAAGAGGCTCCTGGAGGAAGGAAAAAAGGAGATGATATGCACGGGGAAGAGAACAAAAAAGGAGAAGCATGTAGCGTGATAAATACACAGTGAACAAGCTCATGAGCAAGAAAGGCAAGTAAAGACAAAAAGCGCGGTGCCCCAACCACGGGCAGGTGTCATATCGCAATAGGGCAGGAAGCCCTGTCAAAAAAGGCCTAGGGGCGCGCGAGATGTGCGTCAGAGGAACATTCCGCCATTCTCGACACGCGTCTCCCGGAATAGGCCGAGGCGACGGGACGTTGGCGGGACGGGACGTCGCGCTGAGCGCGTCTTCTTCGCCTCCCATGACGTTTCGCCTCCCGCGACGCTTCGCCTCCCATGGCGCTTCGCCTCCCATGGCGCTTCGCCTCCCATGGCGTTTCGCCTCCCACGGTTTTTCGGACACTCCGCCACCTAGGGCACGAGAGGATGGCCACGGCCGAATCCGGACCGGGGCTGGGTCGGGGGCATCTGTCGCTCTCCACCACCCCGAACACCATCGGTACCAAGCGGCGGCGCCGCCGCTGGAACTTAGGCCCACCCCGGAAAATCCCCAAAAAAGCCCCGAAAACCTAGAAAATCCAGAAAACGAGAAAAGGAGAGGGAGAGAAAGAAGAAGGGCGTACCTCGTGGTCGGAAGGGCACGGAGGCAAACTTGTGATGAGCGGCGTCGCTGGCGTAAGAGCGGTTTCCGGTCGACGAGAGCAGTGGGCGAGTTCGAGGGCGAAGAAGAATTTTCGAAATGAAAACTGCGGAATGAGGGAGACGAAGGAAGGAACCGCTCCTTTTGTTCAAAATCTCGGCGGGCCATTGACGAAATGGGCTTCGTCTTGCATCGGCCCGTAAAAATGGCGGCCCAACGACTTCCCTTGCCACTTCTCTCGTCCCGACGCCCTCGTTTGCTCGTCCATCTCCAAAACAATAGCGCGTTCCCCACACCGCGTTTCCGGTTCGAGGTACTTTCTTTGGACCCGTCCTCAAAAAGGCGTCGAGTCCCAGTCCATGGGGTTGTGTTGATACCAGGAACCGTCAACGCGGTAATACACCCTACCAAAACAAAATAAGCCAAGTATAGACTTCTCAAGATGGCGTCCGGCCCAAAGTTCTACCGCCATCGCGATCGGATACGCCGCCGCCCAGATCAACAATTCCTTACGAGGCAGACTCCTCACAAGGCGGAGACCCGGCCCCGGGGTTTGCGCTCACCGCGCTCATCGCCACGTCCCATCCACGCAAGTGGGTGGGCGGCAACGTCCCATCGGATGAGCGGTGGGCGGCAACGTCCCATCGGATGAGCGGTGGGCGGCGACGTCCCATCCTAGCCTTTGATTGGCCAGCTCCGCGGCTGCCGCCCCAGGGGCCAACCATATAGCGACACGTACCTGGGCGGCACCCGTCCCACATCGGCATCTCGCTCCAGCCCAGCTCGAGCCTCCCCTATAAATAGCGAGCTCAATGCACCAGAACGGGGATCGAAAAACTCGCAAACCACACACACTAGATCTCGAGCTAAGATCATTGTTGTAACCCGGTACACCTAAACGCGATAGAGACCGTCTGTTTACCATTGTAACCCCACAGTTAATACAAAAGTATCCTTAACACTACCCCCTATCGCGTTAAACGCTTCAAGCGACCAAATACTTTCCATCTCTCCGTCCGTTGACTCGGTTGAGTTCAAATCTTTTGCTCTCATCGCGTTACTCTACAATCGGTGTTTTCGGGTTTCAACAATAGTGTCTTGCAATATAGATATCATAAAATAGAAAATATACGTACATAATATACGTACATAATAGTGTATTGCTCTATCTTATTAATTTAGTCTGTATAGACGTACATAAATATAAATAAGAAAATATTTTTTATCTTATAATAGTAGTAATAGTCAATAATTAAGTTTATGCAATTTAATTTAATGCCAAAATATTTTTATCAATTTTTAATAAAATTTGATTATGCATTCTTATCTTATGGAATTTTTAATCAACATTTAAATATATGTTTATGTATGTGTAAAACGTTAATATATAAATAAAATTTATTTTTATATAAATATTTGATGTTATACGAGAGTTATGTTATTTTACAATCTAAAAAATATGTACCGTTTTAAAAGAAATTAGACATATGATAATATTTGTAATTATTATAGTGAATTTAAATACAAGATAATAAAAACAAAAAACACTCCCGTACAAGGTGCGGGTCATTTGCTAGTATACTTCTAAATCTGAAGCAGTTAATGGCAGTTTTGTCATGAAGGTTTTATAAAACAAGCTATCATATTTTTAATAACTAACTTTTATACCAAATTTTTATTCATTTAAATTTAATAGATTTAATAGATTACGAGTAGATATTTACTTGGTAGTTTTTATCTTGATTTTCTAAATAAAAAATAAATTCTATATATGTGAAGATCACACCTAATTTATTATACATTATTTTTTAATCTAAGATTTTATCTTTCTATTTTTCAGAATGAGAAGTTAGAACAATAAAATCATGCATGTACAATATATATATATATATATAGAATAATGCTCTAGAGTACCTAGTGAGTTATAGGGTACTAAGAGCCTACATCTCCACCATTCGATCGTGATAGATGAACGGACAGATTAACCTTAAATTTGTGAGGGTGTATGGTGAGTTGCAGCAAATCACTTTTGAATTTGGCAAGATTTTATTTTTTTCCTTTTTTGTTGTAACTTCCCCCAAATCTCGCTCCAAATTGCTTATATTTTCTACCTTCCTTTTTCTTTTATTTTCTCAAAATCAATCCGTTAGTATCTTTTCACTCTTGAGAGAATAGGGTGGGCGAGTTTAATTTGCACGCAGACCATCGCCCCTTCACCCCCGGCTCCACCCCTCCACCCCGGCCGCCGACTCCACCCCGCACTCGCTCTTCGCCATCCCTCTTCGATACGCCCTGCTTCTGGCTCTGCCCTCGCCGGCCCTTGCCGGATCGTCGCTCTGCCCTCGCTCGCTCGTCACTCCGCCCTTGCCGGATCGTCGCTCCGACGCGTTCGCCGCCGGTAAGTGATCTTGTACATCTCCTCACTCTCGCCCCGTCCTTTTGAGCATATCCAGGAATCTTGAAGGTTATAAATCTCAAGTGGGTGAAAAAGGGGTGAAAATTGTTTTTCAAGACCATCGGTTCTTCCAATCAACAGTTTTTTTTTTCTTTTGCAGAATTTCGTTCAATCAATACTGAATAGGGGCAAAAAAAGATTGTTTCTCGAGTACAAATCAAAGGCAACAGAGTTGGATTTTTATGCCATATCATCAAGGCATGTACCAAAGGGACCAAATGTTTCGGAACCTAAACCACAGGGACAAAATTACCAACCCACACATGAGTTCATAAGCAGAATCTTGAAGGTTATAGATCTCATGTGTTATAGATCTCAATTTTCTTTTCTTTTCTTTTGTTAGTCTTGTCAATTGTGACTAGTGACATGCAATTGCTTTTTCTTCAAATATTAGAATCCTTTTAAAGTAGAAGTGAGCTTATCGTGGATGCAGTCCTCAATGGCTTATACGATGTTGTTGACATTCTTTTAAGGTAGACAATACAACATATTGTTATATTATGAGTTAATTTCTTATGCGTTATACATTGTAATATTATGCAATATAGACTAAAAACTTTTGACAATCCCCTATACTGTTATGCAACTTGTTTAGTAAACTTATTAAATGGTACATAAATACACGTTTTTAGGTTAATTTCTTATGGATTATACCATGTAATATTATGTAACACTGAGTATGTTAATTTCTTATGCATTATACCTTGTAATATTATGTAACACTGAGTATGTTAATTTCTTATGCATTATACCGTATGCATTATACCTTACAATATTATGCAATATAGACTAAAACCTTTTGACAACCCTCTATACTATTTTTTGATCTGAAGACAACCCTCTATACTGTTATGCAACTTGTTTAGTAAACTTATGAAATGGTACATAAATACACGTTTTTTAGGTTAATTTCTTATGGATTATATCATGTAATATTATGTAACACTGAGTATGTTAATTTCTTATGCATTGTACCTTGTAATATTATGTAACACTGAGTATGTTAATTTGTTATGCATTATACCTTATGCATTATAGCTTGTAATATTATGCAATATAGACTAAAACCTTTTGACAACCCCCTATACTGTTATGCAACTTGTTTAGTAAACTTATTAAATGATACATAAATGCACATTTTTTAGGTTAATTTCTTATGCATTATACCTTGTAATATTATGCACTTTTGTTTGGTTATGCAGTTTTTCAAGAATGACGATCAAAGATGTATAGATAGGCGGAGGTTGAAGACCATGACAATGTGTACTTATGCAAATAGATAACTTAATGTCACAACTTAATGTACTTATGCAAATAGCTGATGTAGTTATTCATATTCATTGTAGTATGTACTTGAGATCTAAGTACCCTCATTTTTTTCTTATGCAATGTATTACATTAAGTTATGCAATGTTTATATACAATAATTATTTTTCCTATTCATCGTCATCTTAATGTGTAATTATGCAACTAATGACCAAACGTTATGCACATGAAAATGAAGAACTATGACGCTATAAATTTACAAATCAACATATAGGTGTTATTATGCAAACCATTATACACACTTGTGCAAATTGTCGTACATTCTTAGTAAAATCGGAAAACACGTATACTCTTATGCAATGCTTATATTCAATCCTCATTTTCTAGTTTTCATCTTGATGTGTAATTATTCAATCAATATTTGAAAGTTATTAACGATGAAACGAATACTTATTCAACCCTATAAAATTTGAAATCAGTATTTGCTATTATGCAAACGGTTATATACGCTTATGAAAATCATCATACATTCTTATTCAATTCAGGATCACATGTATAAACAAAAAAAATCGTGAATGACGGATTTGGATCTGATCATTATGGAAATTGCAATCCAAATCTCCACATTTTCTCTAATTTTTATTTTAATTGTTAGTATTTAACTCTCCCTTGAATTTCGGAACTTCCAAATTGATTCTCCCTTAAATTTCGGAACTGCCATATTGAATCCAAATCAAATATTGCAAGGTACTTCTCCCATATTTTCTTATGGTGGACCTCCCTTATCATCCCTTGATTTATGTTAATCTAACGATCATGATTAAGACTCTCTAGTTCTCCCTAAAACGTAGTTCTCCTGAGCGCCCCTATATATATATATATAATAGTATTGTGTTAATCTATCCTAATTGGATTACTAAGTATTCTATAATATATTTTTTTAATTACCCACGTTGGTTAATAACTTCGTAATGATTGTTGTATTGTACTAGATGAAAGATATAATTTTGATGATCCTATGTTCAATATTGCTCTTCTATCTTTAATTATAGAAGTCTAGCTATTTTATCGTTCGTTATTAGTTGTTTAATTAAATATAATTAAATCTACATAATATATACATTTTGATCTTATTATTATGACCATTTCATTAAGAAATAAATTTATCCTAAAATTTTTTATTTTATAAAATATTATTATTATTTATCTATCTATTTACTAGATTATTGCTTTACTATATGCTAAAACTGTAATAAATTTTGTCACTATTTAATTATGACCATTTTAATCTTATTATTATGAGCATTTTGGGTTCGAATTGAGTACAAGTTAATCTGGACTGTTATGTATATATGAAAAATAAACCAATTAATATGTCCTATTGATGGGGTTAACTCGGTAGCTTATTCATTTTGAGTTCGAATTGAGTACAAGTCAATTTGGACTGTTACGTATGGAGAATAAACCAATTAATAGGTTCGGATCTATATGTTGGTAATTTGAGTTCGGATTGAGTATAAGTTTGAGTTGTTATATGTGGAGAATATACATATTTTGGGGTTTGTTTTAAATATTGGTCATTTTGAGTTCGAATTGAGTACAAGTTCGGGTTATTATGTATGAAGAGTAAACTTATTGGTATAGGTAGGTTGGTCATTTTGAATTCGAATTGCGTACAAGTGCCAGTTTTTATATATGAAAAATAAACCTATTGATGGGATCGGTTTAATGGGTTGATCATTTTGAGTTCGGATTCACTCCATGTTTGGGATGTTGTATACGGAGGGTATATCCATTAATAAGGTCAGTTCAGTAGGTAGTTCATTTGAATTCGGATTGAGTACAAGTTTGGGATGTACAAATTTATAGGGTCGATTAGGTAGGGCCATTACAAGTTTGGTTCGGGTTCAGTTAGTTTGGTTTGAGTATAGATTTACGTTTTTAATTTTATATGTTGGGTCAAGCCACTATGGTTTCCTTGCAAGTTTAGTTAATGAAAAGAGTCAACTATTTTATACTTCTGTTTGACACCAGTCGTTTTGGACCAGCTTGGTGACGAACAAAACTTATCTTTTTTATTTTTTTAAATAGTAGATGTATATGTATATATAAATAATTTTATATCTGCAATTTTAAAGTTAGAAATATGACATTAATTAAATTATAGTATTCATCGATCATATGTAATTAATATATTACGTTTTTCATTTATAAAAGCGGGTCATTTACTCGGTTGACACCATCAAATTCGAGTTTGTTCTACATAGATTCACGTCACTAAAATTAACCAATTAACCGATTCTAAATATTGCAGCTTTCACAATAGTTATCAGATTCAAATAAAATTATGTATTTAATTTATAATACTTATATCATACGTAAATTAGTACATCTTAAATTTTATTCAAAAAAGCCCCGGGCAAGGCCCGGGTTATAACTAGTTATGTTTTATTTGAGAAAACCTTTTTCATTATCATTTTTTCTGAATTACATTAATACATGTTAGCACATCCTTATCTAAATATCATAACTCAATGGAGTACCAAAAAAACAGATAATCCAAAATAATGTATGATAATGTAAAAATTTATCGCTACATAGCATCCAAAACCATTATAAAGCCGTAGTCCAAACAGGCCCTTGGATTTAAGTTTAAAAAATTTTAACTTAATTTGTTATTTTGTTCGTAATGCCTTAAATTATGTTGAAATCTTTGAGAATAATCGTTCAAAGTGATCATTTTGCTAGCTTTCGTATACGGTGTTTCTTTTCATAGCATCCAAATTCCAAAACCAAGTTGCGTGCAACAAAAAAAAGAAGATTGAGCAGCTAAATTTATAGGGAACAGGCAACGTGAAGTGCAAATACCATTTTGAAGCATGCACGTATATATGTGGATGCATCTGCTGGAGTGGAAATTCCTACCAATCTACCAACCACATGTAACCTTGTCTCACAAAAGCATTCAAAGTTACAAACCCTAAAATCCTCCATACAACTCATTACTCCACTAATATTGCCCTCTAGAAGCTAGCAACATTTGAGCACAAGCAACAATCCAATTTAGTCTCTAAATATTGTTAAATATTATGGTTTAATCATAAAAAAATCGATATTCTTCATCAGTTGGATCGAACTGAACCACCTAATAATCTATCATGTCTTGACTCAACTAAAATCATAATCTGATTGGCCTGATCACTTATCACCCTAAACCTGAACACTACGAATCGACCTGATTGACGGATCTATTTGTAAGGTCGAGTATGAGTCCGTTCAAACTACAATTTCAAGCCGAGCTCAACCGTTATAGATTTTCGTTAATGGGTTTTCTTTAGTTAAGCTTTTCGATTTTGTTCAGCTTTTTTTGAAGAATAATCTCCTATGTATATCAAAGTGATAAAGCCAAACAGGACCAATTCGTCCATTTGCAATTCATCTTAAACCAAATATATATGGATTATTGATTGGGAGTGAGTACAGAAGGTAAGAGCAGCCTCGAGCCCCGCTCCTGGTCTCCGAGCTGGTCTTGTACAACGGTAAACAAGTCCGAAGCAGTGGACCCAACCCTATAAACCCGCGTAAAGTGAGTAACCCCTAGGGCCCACCATGCCAGCTGGCTCCCTTTTCCGCTTTCCATTGTGTCTTTATATGTTTGTTTATCTTCCAATTTTTCTTACCAACTGGTAACCAAATTGCCTGGCTATCCATAGATCTGCAATTAACACTCGAAATCATCATGTTTATAAATAGAATCAAGTTTCTTGTAACAACTATAACAATGTAGACAAGTTATGCCAATTATTTTCATGAGTTTATCAATGGTAGAACAGTACAAGTAAGAACAAACCATTTCCCCCTGATAAGTTAATGCTAATCACTTTCTCTTATATATTAACAGTAGTATAGTAAGCTTATTATATAGTTATATATACAGAGTAGTACTATTACACTAATAAAACAAAAGCTATCTCGTCCCAAATAATCATTATTAAAAACCTAACATACATGTGATCAAGCAATCACACACCGCGTAGTAGGAAGTGGCATCACAAGTCGTCAGCACCTAACTCCATGAGTTACTACAAATTAAGCATGGCCATATAATATGTTTAAACAATTCTCGATCATCAAAGCTTCCTAAATACTACACAACAACCAGGTCCTATTAAAATACCAAAACATGAATTTAACTACAAACAAGCAACGTATTAGACCATAAACAAATAGTTTTCCTTTTCCTAGAAGGAAGGCCTTTTCAAACTACTGGATTTCTTAAAGAGCGTAGGTGGAGTGTGAGCGCTCCCACAAAACATAAACATGGCCATGGTTGCCTTCTCCTAAGAGCCTCTTTTTTCTCAGCCTAATTCATTAAGAAGAAGAAGAAAGAGCAACACCAAAAACCATACATTACTTCACTCCCACTCTCTTCCTGTGCTCCAAGTCTCCAACTACAAATTAAAGGTTAGCTGCATTTACCATTTGTTGCTCTTACATTGCACAATTGTGGGTTTGTTCTGCATTTTTCTGTTTGCGCTTCCTTTTCGGTCCTTCATTGCATAGTTTCGACATTGTTGCTCAAACAAAAGGTTCAAATTCAGTAAAGTTTCGATCTTTCAATGCCCTGTTTGATACTTCTAGGTTCTTTGGATTACAGCATTGTGATCTGGAAATTTTACTGCAGAATACAACCAATAATTCAGGATTGTTTGTGTTCAGCTACAGTTTTGTTGCAAATTTTCAACCTTTTCTCACTGGGTTTGGTGAACAGATTACAGGTTGAATGCACCTACAAAGGAAAAGAGTTTAGACCAAGTCATATAGGATGAGCAGTTCTAGAAGCCACGTGGTTATTTCTGCAGAAGAACTTCCTGGGTTGTTGGAGCAAAAGAGCATTGAGTACTCAGCTGAGAAAAACAAGTCCTTGAGAGCTCGGTATTACTACGGCATTATCTTCTTGCTAACGAATCTCGTTGCCTGGTTCGTTCGCGACTATGGCCAAAGGATTCTTCCAGGAAACCTTTGTAAGTCAAACTACTTTCCCTTGTTGAAATATGATTATCGATCTGGAAATGGCTGCTGATTGTTGTTTGATCTGCAATGCAGATCTGAGAGCCTGTGGGAAGACGGGTCATGAATGTTTTCATACAATGGGAGTCCTACGCATTAGCTTTGGATGCTTCGTATCCATTATCATTGTAGCATATAGCAAGAACCATGAAACTTTTGTAGTTGATATGGATACTAATGAATCTCACATGATTTGAAGTTAAATTGCTTTAGATTTCTGTTTGATCATCCTTGACAAAAAGTCTAGATATTTTTCTTCTTGATGTTTCTCACCACAATTGGAACCAGCAAATTGTACGAAATTCGCAATGGCTGGCACTCAGGATGGTGGCCATTGAAGTCTATTCTTTTAGTTGTTTCGGTGACATCTCCCTTCTTTCTCCCTGCTGAAATTGTTCAGCTATATGGTAAAGTTTTGCTAAAAAAAAGTCCAACCACATCCATACTTAATTTATCAGCTCTGCTAGTGAATTAACATGAAGGATTCTGTATATCCTTGCAGGTGAGTTTGCGCGCATTGGTGCAGGGTAATCTCCAAATTCCATCTCTTTAAAACTTCCAAATTTAAACAAAAACCTATCAATATCTGAATTTTGAATTGACAACTTTTCTGATCATGATTTTGTATGTGCAGGGTTTTTCTTGCACTGCAACTCATTAGTGTGATTCAGTTCATCACTTGGTGTAACAAGTGCTTGATGCCTGAGGAGAAAAAGAAGCAAAGGTTAGAAAAAAAAAACAAATTTGCTTATTTTTTTCTTTAAACAATTTGCCTCTGAGTATACCACCAAGAAATCTACTAACATATTTTTCTTCATTTCCCTCTTGCAGCTGTTTCCTTGGGGCATTCACATCAACCATTCTATACATAGGATCTGTATGTGGAACTGGTTTGATGTTTGCAATGTATGTACCAAAATCTTCCTGCACACTAAACATATTCTTCATCGCCTGGACTGCTATCTTGATCATTGTAATGATGGCCATATCTTTACATTCCAAGGTATATATATCTTTAAAAGAACCGTCTTGTAAGAGAAAATCTGGATATCTTCATTACTGATTCTGAGTTTTGGATGCAAAAATCAGGTAAATAGAGGCCTTCTATCTTCAGGGATAATGGCAGCTTACCTTGTATTTCTGTGTTGGTCTGCTATCAGAAGGTCATCATCTAATGCTTTCTGTATTTGCATCTGTTTTTCTTCGTCTTCTTTTTCCATTCCATCTCAGAATGCTTATTGTCTGACGTGGCGTAAGTATATTGGCAGTGAGCCTGAAAGTGACAAATGCAGCCCTCAGAAGGAGACGAGCCGACATCACGATTGGATCACAGTGCTCGTAAGCATCAAGCCGTTATCTTTGTCAATGCTCGATCTAAGAGAGTTAAGGAACTAATCTTTGGATCTTGTGACTGGTTGCAGAGCTTCCTCATTGCGATAAGCGCAATTGTTATGGCAACCTTCTCAACAGGAATCGATTCAGACTCCTTCCAGGTGAACCACAGTCTCAAGTATATTCAAATGCAAACCCACAGCCATGGTCTGAAAGCTGATTTTTCTCTCAACTTTGTTTGAACTTCAGTTTCGGAAGGATGAGACGAACGAGGAGGATAATATACCATACAAGTATGGCTTCTTCCACATGGTATTCGCCCTTGGTGCAATGTACTTTGCAATGTTGTTTGTCAGCTGGAATCTCAACAAGTCAACAAGAGTGTAAGAGCTAGTGGCCTCTCAGTTTCACACCAGCTCATTAGCATGAGCATGTTTCTTAGTCCTTGGTTTTTCTTTGTGATGTGTATAGATGGAGCATTGACGTCGGTTGGGCGAGTACCTGGGTGAAGATCATCAACGAGTGGTTTGCAGCCACCATATACCGTAAGTAAATGTTACTACCCTTGAATTTTTCTCAGGGCGCGTTTGGATTACCCAAGAAAATGCGGTATCTAGCATAATCCAAGCATGTTGTCCTCAACTGGTGCTCTCAAGGAATTGCTGCTGAATTCTGGATGCCCAAACCTTAAAGTTGTATTCTGTTTGTCACAAACTTTACCAATTGCAGTGTGGAAGCTGATTTCGCCGGTTGTGAGAGAAGCCAAGGTGATGGATCAAGAAGCAGCAATGCAGCAGGCAAACGCGTAAAAGGCATCGCCATGGAACTAGGAAGGACCAAGGTTTACTTAGATCCCATGTTGGTTCGTCCATTCGTCTAAAGAATTGTTGAGGAGAAACTGTATCGCGTATCAGGTGTTGTCCACCTTTCGCTTTTAGCTATGTTAGTAAGCGAAAATGGACAACACCCAGGATACACAACAGGCATTCTTTCGAGTCTCAACATTCAACAATAAAAGAGAGCGTGTGTGGTTGTATGAATCTAGGAACTTAGTGTTGTATCCTTTGGTGTAGTATGTAATGGAAGCGAATCAAAGAGTCGGATATTCATCCATATGTATAGTATGGGTTTTACCTTGTAAGAGTTTGGAAATATGAATATTATAAAACCATGTACTCCTTTTAAGCTTGTAGAAGAGCCTATGAGAGTGATTTCTGTTATAAATACAACTAAAGTTCACTAGTATCGGATTGATCCACTCATTATGAACCAATTTTAACCGCGCATCCAAATCAATTGATTAATTCTATTATGAAATCAAAATGACAAGTACTTCAAAGTGGCTTAATAATCATAGAAGAAATCCAGGTCACTGCTAAAAAAATATCATAAATAACATCTCAAGGGCAGCATATACTAAAAAAAACCTTGAAAGTTAATGGATTAGTTGAGTCCTTCCCCATAGAACCAACGGCTGAGATCACATAATCATCCATCAGAAGGTCCAGAACTGCCTCGCTACCCCAAAATCATTCAACTGCATCACAGAAAAATGCAATCTGGTTCAAGTACAACTACTTCAACATCTTGTCATTCCTGTGCATCAAAACAACTCCACAAAAGAACCATTCTTCTTTTTCTACATACTATATAAACCAACAGGGCTTCTTCCCATTCCATCCACCTTCAAAGTACTTCAAAACCCAACTCACACATAACGATCAACTCACAGGGAAAAATACCCAACTACCTTAAGAAACCATGAAGACTCAAAGGATGAGCAAGAGAGCCCATCTTCCTCTTCTCCTTGCAATCCTTCTAGCAGCAATGCACTTCATGGCGACTGTGAATGCCATTGATCCAGCACCTGAAGGTGGAGATGCAGCTGCAGCGGGACCCGGTGTAGCTGGCGCAGGTGCAGCAGGAGCAGGAACCGGGGTAGCTGGAGCAGGAGCTGGGGCAGGAGCAGGGGCAGGAGCGGGAGCCGGAGCAGCTGGAGCTGGAGTAGGAGCCGGGGCAGCTGGAGCTGGAGCAGGAGCCGGGGCAGCTGGAGAAGCAGGAGGACCCGTCATCGAATTCTACATGCACGACATACTAGGTGGAGGCAGTCCAACAGCAAGGCCAATCACAGGTCTACTAGGAAACATCTACAGTGGGCAGGTGCCATTTGCAAGACCCTTGGGATTTCAGCCACCAAAGGACGGGATTGCCGTCCCCAACAGCAACGGTGCAATTCCAACAGTCAATGGGGTCAATGGTGTCCCGCTGGGAACAGGGCTAGCAGGAAGCGCCTTTGCTGGCACATCAACAACAAGAAACAATGTCCAGAGTATCAACACCCAGCTGGCACCTGATGGCCTAGGGTTGGGGTTCGGCACCATCACAGTCATAGACGATATTCTCACAGCGTCCCCTATTTTGGATAACCAGAAGGTTGGGAAGGCTCAGGGTGTTTATGTTGCCAGCTCAGCTGATGGGTCTAGTCAGCTGATGGCGTTCACTGCCATGCTGGAGGGTGGTGAGTACGGTGACAGTATTAACTTCTTCGGAGTCTACAAGATTGGGAGTACCATGTCTCAGTTGTCAGTCACCGGTGGTACTGGAAAGTTTAGTAATGCATGTGGGTTTGCTGAGCTAAGGCCGTTGGTGCCACCAGGTCAGCGGGTTCTAGATGGAGCGGAGACACTGCTGAGGATTGTTGTCCATCTGTCCTACTGAGGAAAGAGCTTGTGTTGATTGGAACAGTGCTTGTGTGGTTTGTTTGTATTTTCTGGTGTTTAAATTTGGCAAGTGATTGTGTATGACAATGATTCAAAAGTGAGATGCTTTGATACTGTAATTGTTTATGATATTTCCCTCAACAAGGGGCTTATTGAACATTATAACCCTGTTCTAAACTTCAAAAAAATCAATCTACATACTTTCAGATTAGGTGCAACCAAGAAAACATAAAAATAAGGATAGACCAAATAACTCACGGGAGGACAGTAACTTTGACACGGGTGCGCACAGTTGCTTCATCGAGCCCATACAACGAATCAATCAGATGAACCCGCAAAGAAGCAGGGCCCTTTGCCTGATCCATCCCAAGCTCACCAGCAAGCCCGAAAACAGAAAGTGCAGAGACAGTTGCTTCAAGAGCACTTGGAGGGTCAAGTGAAACAAAGGCAGTGATGAGGGCTGTCACGGCACAACCTGTCGCTGTTATTCGCTGTAGCATCTGAACACCGTTATGCACACCAAAGACTCGTTCCCCATCTGTGATTACATCAACAGCTCCAGATACTGCAACAACGGCCCCGGTTTTTTTGGCCAGGGACTTGGCTGCTTCCAGGGCATCTGTCGATTCATGGAGGCTGTCTGCTCCCTGATCACATGGCCAAAATACCCAATTTTGGATGGAGAAGTAAGAAACAATCTAACTGTTAAAATGCTATTGATTTCATAAAAATGTGTCATCTGAAACAGCATCATTTAACTAATACATGCTTGCCACTCAAAATTGACCATCAGTTTACTCCAAAAGGCCAAAATTGATCATCAGTTTACCCCAATCTACAATCTATAGCAAAGGCATAAACACAAACACCTTATCTGCAATGTTCATAACGAATAAGAAGTCCCAAAGTCACAAACTTTACCTTGTTGGAGCCCATGGAGGAAGTAGAAAGAGCAATAATTTCAGACCCATTCCCTCTAATAACACAGGGCTTCAACCCAACGAGCTCTAAGCAAGCCTTTAACCTGAACTCGGACACACGGGCGGCGACAGGATCGAGCACCCAGGGCTTTCCGAGCCGGACAGAGAGCTCGGCGGCGGACTTCATCGCCGGAAGCCAATCGGCGGTGAGCGTGCCGACGTTGACACAGAGGGCGTTGACGATGGGAGTGAAATCGGGGATTTCGTGGATAGAGTGGACCATGGCGGGGGAAGCTCCGGCCGATAAGAGGGTGTTGGCCATTATGTCCATGGAAACGTAGTTGGTTATGCATTGGATTAACGGCGATTGTTGGCGGAGTTTGGAGAGGAAGCTCCAGGCTCTGTCGCCCCAATCGGGTTCGGGTATAATCGGGTCGGGCTTGGATTCGGAGCCCTCCATTGTTGGCGAGCCTAACCAAGGTAATGGGAGTTTTTTTTTTGTTATAGGACGAACAACCCTGTTTAGTTTGGTGGGAGATTGGATTGGATCCTTCCTTGTGTGCACAAATTCTCATGGTCCACCAAGTTAATTGCCCGAAGTTAATTGGTTTTCATGATTCGTTAATCATTATAAAATACTTTCTCTTTTGCATTTTAAATTGTTTACACCCTTGATATTTGTTCCAAACTACTGGAAGTTATTGAAACTTAAGGTTCTAGAGAAGAACACCACTTACACTTGTTATTGAAGGAATTGTACATGGAGAGAAAGATTGGGAAATGGGTTATTGCACCACATATATCTGACTGCTAGTGCTTCATCCTCTTGAAAAAATAGGATTAGCTACTATGTGTTGAGTTGCCATTTAACACAATAAAACAGTAATAGGAAGAAGTTCAATAGTATACATGTTGCTAAATAAACTAACATCCCAACCCCCAAGTTATAGTTATTCCCTTTTCCACTTTTTACCCTTTTAAGAGATTGAAAAATCACTAGATAGAAAATGATAATTCGTAAATCTAACCTAATTTGTATTAAAGTAGGCTTGTATTTCAAGGTATGATTGACGAAACCAGTGATCAAATGAAATGCAAGCGATATCATATACTAGAATTAGCGCATTAGGTTTGAGTCTACTTCATTCAAAATTTTACATTGCCCTTTTATTCAGATGAGGTTGGCGGACACCGATGAAAGATGATCATCTACCACATATGCGAGAAGGGCTTATGTTCTTGTCAAAATGGCCTAATTATCATCAAGAGAGGCTATCACCCTAGGAGAAAAAAGGTACATGATTTAAGAAGATCACACTTTGAAGTACTTTGCAAACATGTCTAATCAATTAAAGATGAATGAACCACACGACCACACTATGCAAACACTATGTCAAGTCAGTTGCGTTGAATTCCTATGACTCCAACAAATTGTTCTTGTCGTTGTTTTGACAATTTTTCTACCAACGACCATTGTTATCTTCACACTCTATAGCACTATTCTTGATATGTCAAACACGATATTGATTAATGAGAGCAACCCAATTTGACCAATTGATATTTGTTTTGAGCGTACAACTCAGAAGAGTTTTGCTAAGGAGCTAAAAACAAAATATTACATGCTCTTCTTCTACCGTTTCTAGTGGGATGTCCATTAGCATGCCTTCTTTACACATCACAAACCATTAACACTAGACAAAAGGATGAGACTTACAACCGTATAGTCATTGTCCAATGGGCCTAATTTACGGTCTAGCCTACCTTGACCCACAATAAAATGGAGGCTTGGACTTGTGTGAGTGTGAGTTGAATTAGAGTGAAAAGACAGTTGTACCCTCAACTAATGTCAAGCTCCGACGAAGAAGGCTGGTCCACCACGGTCTACTTTAGCAGTATAACTTTTCGATGTTATCACGCTGATGTATTAGTGACGTATGTGTTGGGAAATCCTACCGACTATTTACAAAATGAGGATCATTCAACAAAACAACTCATTAACTTAGTTTTTTAGGAATTTCCAATACGATACTCCGTAATTAGTACTCCGTAGTATCAAAAAGAATGCTCTAAGCTCGAGGATTGTTTTTAAAGACCAGCCTTGCAGTCCATATCCTTTCCAAGGTTAATTAACAACTTTCTACCAAAAAAAACTTTAATTAACAACTTACTTGTTTTAGTTGTTTAGTAGCAATACTTATAGAAATCTATACATGGAAATAGAGTTTCACATTGGATATTCGAAATTGAAAAAAGTATCCACTTGTTGGATGAAAGTGATTTTGGGTGAAAGGTTATTTTAAGTATATTAGAAAACTGTAAAAATATAGAGAATGATACATTTTTTTAAGAGTATTTAAATTATTTTTGAGTGAACAAAGCTTAAACCAAACAATTGTCACTTGAGTTGTGGAAATAAAATTATACAGTACGTTGAAAACTAAGGCCTTGCTCAGCAACAACGGGATTATATCTTATACTATATTATTTTTCAAAAGAGCTTTTTCTTACCAATTTTTTTTTCTCTCATTTGTACTATCATCCTCTTATTTTTTACTGTATTAATTAATTTATTAACACTCTCCTATCCTAATGCCTTGTTTGGCTCTACAACTTTCTTAAAAAAAAAAACTATTATTAACAATAAGCAACCTAGCACACCCTAAGAAAACAAAAACATATATAAGGTCCATGTGTACTATGTTGATTCCCTTATGAGCTATGATCCAATAACTTTATAATGTCATTTAATTTGTTGCGTTCATATGTTAAATCTATTATACGTGCGAGTTAATTAGGACACACCATCCTTCAAATATAACCTATTTCATTAGGACAACTCCATCGGAAGAAGTATAAATAGATCTCTCGCCAATATAATATCTTTTTTTTATTACTAGAGATCATCCCTACAAACGTTTGTTTTGAAGGACTCTTATGGACTCAATCCAAAAAATAGTCGTTTCTTTGTTGATTTATTTTGTTAGAGACTTAATGAGAGTTCCGGTTGGGGGTGCTCTTAGGGCATACTTATTGAGAGTTTCTGGAAAATCCTTAATAAAAAAATTCATGAGAGAATCCCTTCAAATATCTCTCAATTGAAGAGTTTTGTTGGATGGTAATTGATCTCAATAATGTTTTCAATGTGTTTTGATAATGATTGAACACTTGTGAAATATTTAACATAGTTTACTAAGTGTTTTCATTCAATAGTTATATGAGAAATGGAACAAAAGCAAGATCAATCGTCATAACCAGATAGGGGAACAAAGCTATAGTTGAAGATCTCGCTGATTCCTGATTGTAACACCATGAAATCAACGCAAAGGCCTGATACTATATATGAAAAGCTGGATCAACGCGTGGACGCCAAGGGGGGGATCTTTCCTTATTGAGCAAGACGCGTTGATGGACGATTATGGAGAGAAGATATGATCTTGTGGATTACGAGATTTTCTCTAGTTAGGATAATGTAGATCTTGGGTATATCTTGTATCTTAAGGTAGAATTTCCCTTAGTCAATCGTTATCTTATATTATTAAAGGATAGGATTTTGCCCTAGGCTTTATTATAAATATGTAAGGTCCGAGGCCCTAGAAGCGTTATCCCATGCTAACCCGAAAGACTTCCCAAGAGGTCACCCATCCTAGGACTACTCTCGTCCTAGCACGCTTAACTTCATAGTTCTTTTGACCTCTCGAACCATGAAAAGGAAGAGCTCTTGTTGGAATGAGGAGCACCTCAATCCCTTATAAATTGTCGAGGTGTTAGAATCTCTCCCACTTAAGCACTTGACGACCTCGTCAAGGCTCAAGGACCGCCCCCCTGGGTCGAGTGACTGCCCTCCGGACCAAGCCAACTCATAACCCATAGTCGGCTCTGATACCATTTGTAAGGCCCGAGGCCCTAGAAGCGTTATCCCATGCCAACCCGAAAGACTTAATTCCCATGAGATCACCCATCTTGTGACTACTCTTCTCCTAGCACGCCTAACTTTATAATTCTTTTGACTTCTCGAACCATGAAAAGGAAGAACTTTTGTTGGCATGAGGAGCACCTCAATCCCTTATAAATTATCGGGGTGTTACAAAATAGTGGTTGATGTATTAGGTTAAAATATAACCGAGTTGAGAGAGTTTTGATTGCTTTTTGCGATCTGAGAAGAAGACACACGGTGATCTTGATTGAATTGTGTACGAAATTAAGGATATAGGTCGACTTGTTCTTGCGAGGTGCTAGAAGTATTTGACGTTGAGAGGTCTAGATCTGGCTTTAGGAGTTGTGTACATCTAGGGATCTAAGTATGCGTTTGTAAGTCTACTTCGGAGTAATCAGATTAACAAGTTGGATTGGAATTATGTGTGTTGCTTTTACTTGTTTGAATTACTTATTCCGCTGCCCATTTCGTTGATCTTTCTGGTGAATCAACGTCTATATTCTCACACACATCGATCCTACATTTATAAAAACGGACTTTCATCTAAAAAGTTACTGTATTTTCTCGGTGAGAACTTAGAAGTCTATTAACTTCTTTTAACAAAAAAAAAAGCACATTATTTTGTATAAACAGGATAGAAAATAGAGAAAGATGCATGAATATTTAATAATTTAGCTGATCATCGTCTATAGACCGAAAGCATATATTATGAAAAGGAAATTAATTTAATGGCACAAAGACATCGATATTAGTTTACATCACGTGTGATGGTGTGAGTGTACGTGACTGAGACAGTGATCAATTGTGACCATCCGCCCATCCACTTACATTAACAATACTGTACTACCAATGACCATTAATCCATTGATGACTTGATCTTGAAAGCTTCAATAACTTCACAAGATTTGACATGATTTCGATCAATGTCAAAGAAAAAGCCTATGAAAATATGTTCTTGTAATCTACGTGCGTATATGATCTTAGCACATGCAGTGAGTTACGACATGATATTAACTCAACCACGCATGCATTAGCATAGATATGTTCGTCCATTTAATTGCACAAGTTCTCCAACACTTTCTTGATCGTTATTTTTAGGAATGCCAATATAAAGTGAGAGGAAAAAGAAAAGAAAATAATGCATATCGAGAGAGTACTATGTATGTGTTATGACTAATAATATTTCTCTCGAATAATTATTTTAACTTTTTACACTGTGATCTTGTTATATTACTTTTTTAAAATTACTGTACATAATTTTTAATAAAAAGGTGTAGCAATTATATATCCTTCTTATTCTAAGTATTGAATTTAATGCAATTATATAAAATATACTGGATATGTCTATAAAACGTTCAAGTTCGTATAGTATTCTTTAAAACTAAAAACTGAAAGTCAATTAACAATCATATCAACCGTTGTGTAGAATTATAGAATCTGCTTAGGGGATTTACAACATATAAGTATCGCTTCGATAAAAAAAAAAAACATATAAGTATCGCAAAAATAACATATATAGTTATTTTTATTAGGCTATGCCCTAAACGAGTACATAGCTAGCCTTTTTATAAAGGATGATCGATATTGTTGACCTACTTGTTACAAATTAAGCGCGGTCAAATTTATTAAGTCGTGATTCATTGAAGTTTGAAAGTGGAAACAAGAGACATAGTACAGATTGTAGATCGAAAACCTCGTTGACCGTATCGGTCAAACTTATAAGACTTAACTTTTTTTTGGTCGAAAATATAAGACTTAACTTATACTTAACCATTTGTTTATGGACACTTCAACATTTTAAATTTTTAACCCCGTAAACCTTTCCTTCTTTTATGTGTTAGTGAACAAGTGTCCAATCTTGTTAGTTACAGTAATTTCAAAAAAAAAGCGCTCTTCATTGGTCGATTATGTTCAATGAAATAGTGGTACTTTGGTTCTACATGTATAGAAATTTTGCAATTAACTACGTACAAGCTTATGGAGAAAATAATTAACCGCATAAACCACGCAATGGTATCTAGTAATTAGTAGTCAGACTAATACAAGATGATCGAGTCACTGCAGCTCTGAATTAATTAATTAGAGGGATTGGGGTGGGAGGGGAGGTTTTGGGGGAATATTAAGATATCCATTTTTCTAACGTAGGCTAGGTAGACCCAACAATAGGATTGGATCGGTCGGGTTTAGGTCGGGTCATCTCGGGTTCGGGTCGGTAACGGATCACGGGTCAATGAGGTCGGATCATTTAATGGATCAAGAATATCAATTTTTTAATCAGAATTTAAATAAGATCTAATTTTTAATAATAAAATATAGCATAATTTTCAAAATAAATTTTATATGTTGTAAAATATTATAAGCTATAATAAATTAGGTCCGACCCAACGGGTTCGGTTTTTAATCGGGTCGGGCTAAAACTGGATCACGGGTCTAAATTTTTGAGTTGAAATCCAAAATTTTCGGGCTTTTGACTGGTGTAATGATAGGACATTATGCGAAGAATATTAATCGAATGATTGAATTCTAGGTGAAAATTAACAAATCCTTTTCAAGAAATTATTAATCCTACTCATAAAAACATAAATATTTTTTACTAATTTAAGCATTTTAACTTAGCTCTTATTTGGTTTAATGTAGAAATTAAAGAAATCTAATTTCGAAGAATTTGATTTTCTGGTAAATAAATCTATGAGAATTAAAATTTATAGGAAGTTTACAATTATGTTTGGTCTAAAATTATGTAAATGAAAGAAATAAAAATAACCAATTACGACTCATAGGATCATAGATCTTCTATCGGTCTATTGAAACAATGAGATTTGGAAAGATTTTCCCGTCTATTCATTATGCCCTTAGGGTTGTATTTATACAAGAGTTCAGCAGAGAGATACATAAATTTGGAAATCAATCTATCATTTACATAAATAACAATATATCTCTAATACTCCCCCTCAAGTTGGAGCATGTGGATCAACGATGCCCAACTTGGACGCCAAGTAAGTGAACTGTGATTTAGGCAACGCCTTTGTGAATAAATCTGCCGGTTGATGTACGTGCTGTGGAAATATGAGATGTAATGACAGTGCCATTAAGAACAAGATCTCGAACGAAGTGATAGTTGATCTCGATGTGTTTTGTTCGCTCATAAAAGACGGGATTAGATGAAATATGAAGAGCGGCTTGACTATCACAATAGAGGCGAACCGGTGACAATGAAGAAACACCAAGAGAGCGGAGGAGTGAACGCAGCCAAATGACTTCGCAGCAGGCTGTGGCCATCGAGCGGTATTCGGCTTCCGCAGAGGAACGAGATACAGTCGCTTGCTTCTTGGTTTTCCAAGAAACAGGAGACGATCCGATCATGATGAAATAGCCAAAAATCGAACGCCTCGTCAGGGGGCAAGCAGCCCAGTCAGAGTCACACCAGGCAGTCAGTTGGAGATTGCTCGCCTTAGACAGATGTAATCCTTGGCCCCGATGACTTTTTAGATAACGCAGAACTCGTAAGGCAGCATTCCAATGCTCAAGCTTAGGTTGCTGCATGAACTAAGAGAGAATGTGAACCGAGTAGCAAAGATCAGGTCTCGTGATTGTGAGGTAAATCAGACGACCAACCAATCGTCGATAGCTCTCCGGATCCGGGTGCGCAGCGCCAGAAGCTTCAGCCAGCTTATGGTTCGGATCCATGGGAGAATCACATGGCTTCGAACCCAGGTTGCCAGACTCAGATAAAATGTCCAACGCATACTTGCGTTGAGAGATAAAGATCCCGGAGGCATTACGAGCGATCTCGAGACCAAGAAAATACTTGAGAGAACCAAGATTTTTCATGTGGAAGCAGCTGCTAAGATAGGCCTTGACTGATGCAATAACTGAAGCATTGTTGCCTGCGATGATCAGATCGTCGACGTAGACGAGTATATGCAAGATGTTGCCATTGCGGGATAGAGAGAACAAGGAATAATCTGCACGACTTTGGACGAAACCGAAAGCTCGAAGTGCGGCAGCTAGTTTGGAGAACCATTGACGTGGAGCTTGGCGAAGTCCATAAAGCGACTTTTGGAGCTTACAGACACGGCCAGGAGGTGCGTTATAACCCTGTGGTGGAACCATATACACGTCCTCTGTCAGATCCCCGTGTAAGAAGGCGTTGTGGACGTCCATTTGATGGAGTTCCCAATTCTGAATAGCCGCAACTGTCAAGAAGACACGAACTGAAACCATTTTAGCTACCGGTGCGAATGTCTCATTGAAATCGATGCCCTCAACTTGTCGATTTCCGAGCACCACAAGTCGCGCTTTATAGCGCTCAATTTCACCGGACGAGCGGTATTTGATGCGATAGACCCACTTACAGCCGATGGGCTTCTTCCCGGGAGGTAGGTCTGTCAGAATCCATGTCTTATTCCGCTCAAGAGCATCCAATTCAGCGGTCATAGCCTCACGCCATTGATGATGAGAGTTGGCGTCTCGAAATGAAGTTGGCTCGTATCCTGCTGTTATAGAAGCTAGAAAACGAGTGTAATTTTCTGAAAAATTTGCAGAAGAAACATAAGAGGCTATGGGATAGAGAGGACCTGAAGACGTGACGGTCAAGTGAGGTGATGATGATTGAGAGGGGGGTTTAGAAGAACTGATGACAGTGGAACAAATAAAGTCCCGAAGACGAACCGATTGCTGGCGCGGACGTGTACTGCGACGCAAATTTTCAGCATCAGGGGCTTGCGGAAGAGCAGGAGGAGCGACAACAGGCAAATCGGGGGCAGCTGCTGGCGGTGCAGGCGGATCCTGTGCCGCTACTCGAGGCGGAGAACTCCCCCTGTCGATGGACAAATCAACGGGGTCAAAAATAGTGGGGCTACGAGATTCAGAGACGTCGTCAACTGACTTAGGAGACTCAACAGAGAATGGGAAGATCGTCTCAAAAAATCGCACATCTCTAGAGATGAAGATGCGGCCGGTTTCAATATCATAAACACGCCAGCCTCTTTTGCCCGGTGGATAGCCTAGGAAAACACACTTTGAACTCCTGGAAGCAAACTTGTCTCGTGGCTTTGGGTTGCTTGAGGCAAAACATCGGCAACCAAGGACCCTGATGTGTGCATAAGAAGGCTGATGACCATGTAGCAGCTCATAAGGTGTTTTATGATCAAGAAGAGTTGAGTGTGTGCGATTTATAAGATAACAGGCCGTGAGAACGCACTCACCCCAAAAACGAATAGGCAGAGAAGCCTGAAACCGCAATGCACGAGCCACATTGAGAATGTGTCGGTGTTTCCGCTCGACACGACCGTTTTGCTGAGGGGTATAGACGCATGAAGTTTCAAATAAGACGCCTTCAGATGCAAAAAACGATTGAAGAGAGAGAAACTCGGCACCATTGTCTGACCGAACCCGACGAACAGTTTTCTGAAACTGAGTCTGAGCCATCTTGCAGAAATTTTGAAGAAGACTAGAGGCTTCTGATTTAGCCTTCATTAAGAAAACCCAAGTGGCCCTAGAATAATCATCAACAATAGTTAAGAAATATGAGGCACCAGTAGAGGACGGTGTGCTATAGGGTCCCCAAATATCACAATGAATCAAGCAAAACAAATCGGCTGCTTTATTGGAACTTAAGGGGAAAACATTTCGAGTCTGTTTAGCCTTGAAACAAATATCACATGGTGTGTCAACATTAGACAACTGTAAGTCTGAAGAACTAGACAAAGCTGAAAGCTTAGACAAGACTGCAGAAGAAGGATGGCCCATGCGATTGTGCCAAAGAGATGCAGAGACTGAAACTGACAAAGCCTGTGAAGTTGCTGTCGGAATGGTGGCGTCACGCAGCCAGTAAACCCCGCCTCTCTGCTCACCCAGACCAATCAGCGTCTTCGGAAATCGGTCCTGTATAAGACACACCTTGTCAGTGAAAGTAATAACACAATTCGCTACAAGAGCCAACTGACTAAGAGATATGAGATTGCAGTCCAAAGACGGCACAAACAACACATGATGTAGGGATAAGGATGGAGATAAGACTAAAGTCCCTTCAAACTTAGCCTGTACGAAACGATTATCTGGCAATTTTATGGAGATGGGTTCAATAGAAACCAAGTGCTGAAGCAAAGATCGGGTTCCTGTCATGTGCAAGGAGGCACCAGAGTCCAAAATCCAAGACGGCTTAGCAGAGGAAGAATTGGAAGACTGCAGTGAGTTATAAACTGATAGAACAGTGCTCCATTGCTCTGGAGTGATGCCGGAACTGAGGGCAGAATGATCAGCAGCATTGAGGAGCGCCTGTGGGGCGGAAGAAGTAGAATCAAGCGCCGCTCGTTTCGGGAGAACGGCGGTGGGATTGACATCGTCATGCTCCGAATCAGACATGGCTAGCATAGATACCGAGACTGATCGGAGATGAGAAGAGCAGAGAACGACGAGAAATCAGGAGGGGTGGGTGGGCGGAAAAAAAAACGCTAGGTTTCTCAACCTGCTCCGATACCATGAAACAATGAGATTTGGAAAGATTTTCCCGTCTATTCATTATGCCCCTAGGGCTGTATTTATACAAGAGTTCAGCAGAGAGATACATAAATTTGGAAATCAATCTATCATTTACATAAATAACAATATATCTCTAATATCTATCCAACTATGTTGAGTATATATGCATGGCATATCGGCTCCGTGACCAGAACTTCATGTTATATTATGAGGTCACAGGTTCTATCACGTTACATATTCATATTGTTATAGAGTATAGAAAGTGGTCTATATGACTATATATATCTTAACAAATTAAACTCTAAAAATGTTTATTTTGAAGGTAGATTTTGACACTGAAAAAGCCTTAGCACAAGTATAGAGGGTTCGTGCATTTTAATCCAAACTAAAAGATAAACCTAGAGTGAACGAAGCAAAGGTAGAGATGATATATACTCATGCATCTAGAAGTAACTTTACACCAAGATTGCAAAGACATTAATTCAAAAAACATACAAATCCCACACTGGATATGAACTAACTTATTTATATTTATCTAAGGTCATTCTCAATGATATATCCTTTTCAATATCAATATTGACAATTCTTTAATTTTCTTTTTCTTCTACCAACATTAAAAAAGGGCATAAATTGTGGCTTAAACAGAAAGTGAACAACCCACAGCCCACTTGCAAAAAGAAAGAAAAAACACCTAATGAGTCACAAGACACATCACCATCTCTAGTCTTCTTCTCTATAATGGAATGAGGCCAACCCCAACACATGTATGGACAACCAATGAAATATATTTTTTCCCTAGATTTTATAACTAGTATTTAAGCATAAAAGGATAGAAATCTAAGTATTTCTTAATGATGCATGGTTTAGACTTTCTAACGGGAAAAAATGAATAAAAAATCACATAAGTCTGCCAAACTAAAATATCTTATATACTTCGATTTAAAAAACGTGAAAAAAAATTTTAATAGCAAAATAATACATTAAGAAAGAACACCTCTTTCTAGATATTGCATTGTCATTCCGTGGTGGGGATGACATTTAAATTCTGGCTTAAGATTGCTAGTGAAAACAAAATGATCAAATGGGCCTCATGGCCTCATGGCCAGCCTCTTCTTTACTTCACATAATCACATGTGTTTCTTGATTTTTATCATCCATGTCCTTTAGCACTTCGACGTTTTTTTATTGTGTTTACTGATAATACACGTGAGTTGTTTTTCTTTGTTAATAATTGGATTTAGGATAAAATGACTATTAGGTTTATATATTGGACTTGTATATGTCTAATCTTTCGGTTATAGTTCATGTATTTTTATAATAATGAGTTTTGTGTCGGACAACTTTTTTAAATAATGGACCCTTTTCCTATACAAGAATTGATTTCGACTATAACAAGACACCAATGATAAGTTGAAAGTAAGTCCGCAATATCAGAAAAGATTGAGATGTTGTGTTGTCTTGGTGTTAATTAGACCAGATTAGTTACATTTACGGCACAACATTGAAGCACATACGCTTCCCACTCCGAAAATTGAGACTAAATAGCCTAGCATGAGAAAGATAGACGTATAACACGTCCTTCATTTACATAAGTTGTGAAGCAGTATGACTGTTTCCGATTTAATTGTCGTCTCGGCTTCAAGCCCTAATTTTACTTATTCATTCTTGATAAATAAGCAAAACATATGGCGCACAAATTCAACTACTTACACATACATAGAAAAGAAGAAAAGGGAGTCGGCATGAGCATCGTGTGAAAATAATAATGTGGTTATTATACTTTAGAGAAATTAACTTTTCTAACCAACATATGTGGTATGGTAACTTGTGGGTGGGTGGGCCACCGATTAAGTTTCTTACCAATCTTACTTGCAAGATGAATAATGAGTAGGAAGAAGACTTGTAAACACACACACACACATACACCTTCCCACCCAAAACAAAAAGCCACAAACTTGAGCCGCTTGACATGGGAATAGCACACCCCTTCCACTAACACTCCACAAAATTCAACTCCCATCACAAATGCATTTTCATGACTTCCCAAATACCTTTAATTCGGACATTTTTTTTTATCAATTTTGTTTCACGGCGGAGCAAGTGTTTGTTACTTTGTTTGATGTCAACGACACAGATAATCCATCAAGAAAACACCATTAATATTCTTTACCAACGTATATACGTTCATTAATGTAATAAATACTATACACAAACGTTTCTTTTTGGTGTCACTATATACAAACATTAAAATGACTTTTGTATAACAGATTCTGTTAATTGTCATTCGTATTATGGATGTGAGGTGGAACAATTTGAAAAATACGGGTATGATATGCTAGGTAAACCTATGTTAGCAATAATAGTTAGAGTTCAAGACTTCAAGGGCAATCATATTATAAACCTTTTTTATGTACGATGTTGTTTTGAGGCTTATATTTAAATTGTTTTTAGTTAACAATGTCATATATGTCCTGTTAAAAAATATTTACTAAACTTTATGTCGCTAAAATTAGCAAAATATTAAAATATGGCCTAAATTTAATTTTATGAAAATGATGTTAAAAAAAGGCAAGATATGTAGGGATCTCTTTGAGCTGGATAGGAGGTAGATGCCTACTATAATACAGAATAAAGCGGAACCCAAGTCTTTGTTAAAATTTGCGCCACATCATCAACTCTGAATAATATAATGATTTTATTTTTTGTATTGATTTTCAAAAAATAACTTATATATCTTCTTGATATCTTATCCGGCCAATTTCCTTATGTATACTTAATATCCTACTCAATTATATATCCTTATACGAATAAGGAAATTGAAGTGATTTTCTTTTATATTCCTTACATTTTTTTCTTATTAATTAGTATACATTTTTGTCATTATTAAATCTTGAAAAATAGTGAAAAGAATCCACATGTGTCAATAGTATATTCATTAATAATATAAATTTGAATAGAACTATTTTAGAATTAAAATTGTATGAATAAAAGTACATATATAGGTCAATAGGTTCGGACTTTGGTCTATCGAATTTGGATTATAAGTTCCCGAGTTAAAAGTGTATTCGTATTAAAATTCGATCTCAAATCGATTACTTCGGTTTTGTATTTACATTACCCGTACATGGTACGGGGTTTGTACTAGTTAGATTTGAATAGAGAGTCGATGACAACAGAAATGAAAAGCTAAAAACTTCTTTAGTCTTTCATATAATTAATTAAGAGATTGATAACATACTTAAGCAAGCTAGATCATCCCTATCTAGGCATCTATTTGTATAAATGAATTGAATGTACCAGATTTTAACTTCACATGATAAATTTAATGGTGAAATCCTAGTAAAGTAGATTCACCCATATGGCTTGCTTTTGCTTTAGTTTTATATAATGGCACAACAGCTTAAGCATGCTACATGTACAAGCCCGGAAGGACAAATGATTAAGACATGGCTTTACTTTGGTAATTAAATCAATGGAAAGAAAATGAGAAAGACTGGCCCTTTTGATTTTTAATAATTTTTCCCATAATACATATAAATACAAGCTTATCCTAAAAGACACTACATACTAATCGTACAACATATTTATTTATTTATTTAGAGGTCGATTTCGGTGAAAACTCTTCTTATCATGTAAACTGAAACCGTGAACAAAATACATAAGTATATGAACAACAGAAAGAAATATGTGAACAAAACCAATTTTTATTATAGATCGTACTAATACATGTAATAACATAATTTCTCAATGTCATGTCTTATGTACCGGATTAGTACACATAATAACATAATACTTGAAGTTTATATTGGTTCATGTATGATGTATATCTATTTCATGTTCATGAGTTACAATTTACAATAGTTTTCATTTGATTCAATTATTATAATTATTGAAAGGTATTTAAAATTCAATCACAAGAGTATGTTATGTTATACGGAGTACATGTTTACTGGCTAAGTTGCTAGTGATTTGTCAAATGTTGATCATTAGCTCAAGTTAATTAATTATATATCGTCACCCTAATCAATCAACATGCATAACAAGTATATCTAGGGATCGATACGGTCTAATTTTTTTAAACAGCAAAATCAGTATTCTTATCTGGTGATATGAATACGACGCATAAATTTATAAAGCAATCCTTCGGAGTTTAGGCATGTAAATAACGATATAAGTTTGTTTTTATAGACGGAACAAGAGAGTCATGTCCAAAACACACTACTCCGTACCATATTATAAAACCATTATCCTTATTTTATTTCATTTTACAGAAATTGTTATTTCAGCTGCCAACATACCAACCTGTCCTAATCCAAGAGATTAAACTAGTTAATGATCCTTTGCATTTTTATATAATTTCACAATGCAATAAATTGAATAAAAATAAAAAGAAGCCAAATGAAAAACTATTTCTTTCCCCCAAAAAGGTGCAACCTTTTGAAGGCTCTGAACTCCAGGATAGAGAAGAAGGAGAAGAAGACACATCTCTTTCTGTATCTAGAAGGCTGAGATGGTAGACTAGACTAGAGAGATAGAGAGAGATATGAAATCCATGCTTTGTCTGCCATTAAAGCTTTAACCTTTGATCCATTCAATCTCCATCTCCAAAGGGGAAATCTTTTTCATTCATTCCTTCTCTATTCCATTCTCTCTTCCTAAGAACCATGCCATGGGTTTCACAGCCTTCAAAGCTTCAAACCTGATTTGTTAATGAGTAGTAGTACTAGTACTACTCTATTTTAAAAATGAAGAATCAGATCAGTCACTAAAAAGAACCCTTTCTCTCTCCCTTTCTCTCTGATTCATTGCACTTGGAGTTCTGTGCACTGCCTCTCTATTTTAGTGTTCTCTCTCTTGCAGACAAAAGGTCTCCTGGGTTCTCCTTTTCACTGGAAAATCAGGCCTTTTTGAATCAAAGATCCCCCCTCTTAATCTTGGTGAAAAGGATAAACAAAAAGTTGAGCTGAGCTGAGGTGGGTAATCTCCTCCTTTTTGTATTTCACCTAATCTCTGAGTTCCATGGCGGCCCAGTTTCTTTCTCTGCATAGAAGCTCCTTTGAGATGGCAGGTCTACCATCTACCACAAGCATTCATAAGAGGTAAATATAATTGCATTCTCATATGGTTATCTGCCAAATTCTACCATGACTTTCTCAAGCTTTGAGCTTTGCTGTTATGAAACATGCCCCTTTCCATCTCATCTTATTTTTGTGCACCCTCCTCAAAATTTGAGGAAATTAGTGCAAAAGTATCATTACCCATCTCAAAATTTTCTTGTTCGATTCAAATTCTTGACTACCCATCTTGTCAGCAACCACTTGTTTTTTCCTCATTGATTACAGATTAGTGCCTATATTCATGTAACCTTTTCTTTCATGGCTGGTGGATGACAGGACTTAATTTGAAGGCTTTTCCTGTTGATTGGCAAAAGAGGAAGTTTTTTTGCTCTTGGCCTTGCAATTTCTCGGATTACTATATGAGACTTGCTCATCTGAATAGAGGGAGGTGCCCACAATGTCACTGTCACATAAAGTTTGGTCTTTGGGATTTTCTTTGTTTTCCCTTGTCATGGCCTTGTTGATTTCCCTATCAGCTGGATTGAATCCAGAGGGGCATTGCCTTCTGCAACTCAAGACCGGTCTTCATGATGAATCCAACAACCTCAAAAACTGGAGCCCAGATGACCAAACACCTTGTTCTTGGAAGGGTGTGACCTGCTCTACCAATTACAGCAATCCTGTGGTCTTGTCTCTTGATCTGCATTCCATGGATCTTTCTGGCCAATTGAGTTCCAGCATTGGCTGTTTAGTCCACTTAACCTCCTTAGACCTCTCCAGAAACTCCCTCTCTGGAACCATTCCAAGTGAGCTAGGAAACTGCTTGCAGCTACAAAGCCTCCAGTTGCAAAATAACCATTTCAGTGGACAAATCCCACCTGAATTGGGCTTTTTGTCATTTCTTGAGACCCTCAATCTGTGCAACAATGAGCTTTCGGGGCCGATTCCAGACGAGTTTGGGAACTTGGTTTCATTGCTTGATTTTGTGGCATACACTAACAATATTACTGGCCCTTTGCCTTCTTCTCTTGGGAATTTGACTCGGCTAAGGACGTTCCGAGCCGGACAGAATGCAATAACCGGAAGCTTACCCTCAGAGATCGGTAGATGTGGTAACTTAATGTACCTTGGTCTTGCACAGAATCAGTTAGAGGGGGAGTTGCCCATGGAGATTGGAAATCTCAAGATTTTGACAGAATTGATTCTTTGGGATAACAAACTGTCAGGGTATATACCAAAAGAGATTTCCAACTGCAGAAGTCTTGAGACACTTGCCTTGTATGGAAACAGCCTTATTGGGCCAATACCAGCTGAGCTAGGAAACCTCATGTTCCTGAAGAGGCTATATCTATACAGAAATGACTTAAACGGGACGATTCCACGTGAGCTAGGGAATCTTTCCATGGCATTGCAGATTGATTTCTCAGAGAATCAGCTAACAGGAGAGATCCCATCAGAGTTCAGCAAGATAAAAGGTCTCAGCCTACTTTACCTCTTCCAAAACCAGCTTACTGGCATCATACCAAATGAATTCAGCTCCCTTTTGAACTTAACAAAGCTTGACCTCTCAATCAACTTTCTGACCGGCCCAATTCCCTCCGGCTTTCAGTTCCTTCCGAAAATGCTTCAGCTTCAGCTCTTTCAAAACTCACTGAATGGGAGCATTCCTCATGGACTCGGTCTTTACAGCCGCCTCTGGGTTCTTGATTTCTCAGACAACAACTTGACAGGAACAATACCGCCTTTCATCTGTCGCCAGTCTAATCTCATTTTGCTGAATCTTGAGTCCAACAAGCTGCATGGAAACATTCCAACCGGTGTCTTGAAATGCCCGTCTTTAGTGCAGCTTCGTCTCAACAGCAACAGGCTCACGGGTTCCTTCCCAACCGAGCTTTGCAAGCTTGTCAACATCTCAGCCATTGAGTTAGGCCACAACAGACTCAGTGGGCCCATACCACAAGTGATTGGAAACTGCAAGAAGCTACAGAGACTGATTCTTGCTAACAACAACTTTGTCTCCAATCTGCCTAAGGAGATAGGCCTTTTGTCACAGCTTGGGACAATCAATATCTCATCCAATCTCCTTACAGGGCAGATCCCTCTTGAACTCATCAATTGCAAGGCGCTTCAGCGTCTTGATATCAGCTCCAACTCGTTCCATGGCGTCCTGCCAGCTCAGCTTGGTAGCCTTGATCAACTGGAGCTTCTCATGCTGTCAGACAACAACTTCTCAGGCCAAATTCCTGCTGCATTGGGTAACCTTTCTCATTTAACTGAATTGCAGATGGGTGGAAACTCATTTTCTGGCGAAATCCCAGCAAGATTAGGCTCTCTTTCAAGCCTACAAATCGCGATGAACTTAAGCAACAACAATCTCTCAGGAAACATACCTTCTGAGCTCGGCAATCTCATCTTACTCGAATTCTTGCTGCTCAGCAACAACCATTTGACAGGCGGAATCCCAACCACATTTGGGAATCTTTCAAGCTTGATGGGAGTCAACTTCTCCTATAATGATCTCACCGGTCCAATCCCTTCGTTACCGCTTTTTGAGAACATGGAAACAAGCAGCTTCCTTGGAAACAAAGGACTCTGTGGCCAGCCACTCGAGTCTTGCAATGGAATATTATCCCATTCCCCAGGGCAGCTCAAGACCCAAGAATCTCCTACAGGGAAGATAATAACTGTCACTGCAGCCTGTGTAGGAGGAGTTTCACTGATCCTAATTGCCATAATTCTGTTTCACATGAGAAAGCCGGTTGAACTAGTCGCCTCATACGACGACGACACGTCGATTACAGCATCATCTCCAGTCTCAGACATTTATTTCCCGCCAAAAGAGGGATTCAGCTTCCAAGATCTAGTAGACGCCACCAAGAACTTCCATGAAAGCTATGTCGTGGGGAAGGGAGCATGTGGGACCGTGTACAAGGCGGTTATGAATTCAGGACTAACAATTGCTGTCAAGAAACTTGAGTCTAACAGAGAAGGGAACAACAGTATAGAGAACAGCTTTCGTGCCGAGATCATGACACTTGGAAAGATCAGGCACCGGAATATAGTGAAGCTCTACGGGTTTTGCCATCATCAAGGATCGAATCTCTTGCTGTATGAGTACATGGAGAGGGGTAGTTTGGGAGAGTTGCTTCATGGGTCTTCTTATTGTTGCATGGATTGGGCTACTCGGTTTGGCATTGCACTTGGGGCGGCTCAGGGATTGGCTTACTTGCACCATGATTGTAAGCCGAGGATCATTCACCGCGACATAAAGTCTAACAACATTTTGTTGGATGCCAAGTTTGAAGCTCATGTGGGTGACTTTGGGCTTGCAAAGGTCATTGACATGCCTCAGTCCAAATCTATGTCTGCAGTTGCTGGCTCTTATGGCTATATTGCCCCTGGTATGTGCTATTTCCACCCTCCTTTTTTAGCTTCATGAAGTTCTTGTATATAGTTTCATCATTTCAATTTACTCCATGATTCTTAAATCACATTATATGTTTTTGCATTGGCTCTTGGCAGAATATGCCTACACAATGAAGGTCACCGAAAAATGCGACATCTATAGCTACGGAGTTGTGTTATTGGAGCTTCTAACAGGAAAGACGCCAGTGCAGCCATTGGAGCAAGGGGGCGACCTCGTCTCTTTTGTAAGACACCATGTTCGAGAGCATTCGTTGACAACCGACATTCTCGACTCTCGATTAACGCTCGAAGAAAAAGGAGGAAAAGACGTCGTCGATCACATGATGACGGCTATGAAGATCGCGTTGTTGTGCACTAGCATGTCGCCTTTCGACCGACCCTCAATGAGAGAGGTTGTGTCGATGCTGATCGAGTCTGACGAGCTGCAGGAGCGGAGTAAGCAGTTGGATGCAACGGAGTCGTTTCATGACCTGCCTTTGAAAGACAATGCCTTGTGACGCTCACCACAAATAAAGAGTTTCTGATTTTGGTTGAAGTAGATGGAGTATGTTTATGTAGTATTCTTTTTATGGGGGGTTACGTGGTTTCCCATTCCTGAATGTATCTAATTGGCTTCCCCTGGTATAGTAATGAGATCCTTCTATATAGTTTGTAAATCCTTTTCCTGATCACCTTTCTTCTGGTAAGTCATAACAATGCTCACTCACAAGTCACAATCTCGAGCTTATAAATCATTGACAAACCATGAAGTTAAATACACTACACAAAACAACTTGATTTGTCTATAGTTGGGCCTAAGTTCTAAAGGCCCAATCTTTCACGGGCCTAACGGCCCTAACCCTTGTTCATTGACGGGCCCAATTGTCCTTAAATTGAAGTCAATATGTGATGTATGAGGATAGAATGCAAGAGCTGTTAATGTTACAATACATTTATTATTGAGCAATATAATGAAGGTGTACGACTGGAGTTGTAACGCTTCTACTCCCTAGAGGACACCTAATCATTTCTATGCACTCACTTATTTTTTTTGGTAAGAAACAATAAATGACAGTGAACTTATAGATTTCTACGCACTTAATGTACCCTTATAGTATAAACTCTTCTTTTTTCACCAAAAATATAGTATAAACTCTCGACTTTAAGCCCAACTCAAACTTAAATTGGGAAACTCCTCACAAATACGTACCAAAAACCATAATTTGGAAAAAGCTGAGCCACAATGTGCAGCCTTAGAGCCACCGTCGTCCTTCTAACTATGGCCGTCTTTCTTGGGTATGGTTCGGCTGAGCCCACGAATTCGAAGTACTCGGTGGTGCAAGTCACCAACGAATTGAAGGCTCAAGTCCACCTCCAAGTTCATTGCAAGGATAAATATCACGACCTTGGGGTCGCAACGGTTCCGTACGAACAGTCGTATCGGTTTTGGGTTCAGAACATATTTTTTGGGGAAACACAATACTTTTGTTCGTTTATATTTTTAGACCAAGTTCATTGGTTTGATCTATATGTGCAAAATAGGGATGCTAAGCTCTGTGGATCTCAATGTAATTGGAAGATTAGGGAGGGTGGCCCTTGCTTGATAAACCCTCGTGGCAAAATCTTCGAGGATTGCTATGGTTGGGACAATAGCTAGCAATGGCGTTTTATTTGTTGGTGTTGTAATAGTGGACAATTAATTTGATGAATAATATATTGGCAGGAAAAGAAAAAGTAATGCCTAATTTAGTCGTTGGTTTCATTTTTTTTCTCGGTTTGTTTGGCTATCAAATTTATGGGTCTCTCAATTATGATGCATCGAATTCTTATGTTATGAAATGATTTTTTAGCTCGGGAGATTTGAAGTAATGTGTTGAAACCCGACATGTCAATATTCTCAATTATATGTGTGGGACAATATTCTTCACCCATGCACCACTCCAGGAGAGACCTTCTTGCGGATACTCTAGATTAGACCGAGCACATAAATTCACGGAATATACTAAACAAGGCTCTACGGCCATGTCAAAATCCAATGGGCCGATGATGGGTGGAGAGGCCCTTTTGTGTATATGAACGGATGAGTCTAAAACATAAGCTTATATAATTTCATCCTAAAACCAATTAACAATGTCAAAACAAACAGGCATTGACTAGTTTTGTAGTCACAACTTGTTTTTTGCGATATTTTTGTGACCCTAGCTAAATGATCGGACGATAAACTTTGTACGTAGCTTAACCGGTTGAAAGTTTAGTATAGATACATCTATTAATAGCTAGTTAGGCTGGTTGAAAGTATATGAAATCATATATTCACAAACACTTCGACCAAAGAACCATTAATCACAAACACTAAACTCAAGAGATTGGTTTAGTGGACCAAGATAGAGTATCGATTGTGTTGATGCGGATACATACAAACAAATGTTTCTTAGGAATAGTAGAGGTATTCTTAGGCTGAGTGGTTGGGCGGTTTTGTTCATAAGTTGGGGCTTGCTTGGTCCCAATGGTGAAGCTTTGGGGGTTGTATGATGGGTTGAAATTGGCTTGTAATAAGGGTTATTGTAAGGTAACCCTCGAGTCGGACTCTCAAGTGGTCATCCAATTCCGGAACTCCGGGGTGAAGCAAAACCATCCCCTCTTTAGCTTGGTGACTAGTTACTAAGGCCTTCTTAGTAAGAATTGGTCTATCCAATTCCGTCATGTGTATCTTAAGGCAAACGTTGTTGCGGACCGTCTCACGTCCTTTGCTTTTAATTCCCGTTAAGATTTCATGTATTGGGTGCTCCTTCCGAGAGGATTTCTATTTTCTTGCAAAATGATATAAGGGATCAAGCTATCCCCCGCTTGATGACTACTTAACCCCCCCCCCCCCCGAGGGCATGGAGAATGCTGGCCCTCCTTCGACCAAAAAAAAGACAGGGTATTGGCCTGACAAAGTGCATGTTCGACCCCCCACTAGTTTTCTTAAGGTGAGACTGATAACGATATTTTAGTCGCTTTAATACTGATCAAAGTAGTCCAAACTACCCAACTAAAGTAGTAGGGAAGTAAGGATCGATCTCATAGAGACTCAAATTTTCAATGTTTACTGTTATATTACTTAGAAAAAGGGGGATTTTTGAATGCAATCTAAAATCTAAACTATCTAATGAATGCAAAAATAAAGATGAGATGTAAAATATGGGAGAAGTATGCTCAAGTAGTTAATATCCATTGTGAACTTGATCATTGATTATTAAAATTCTCTTTTTACCTTGACTAATTTATTGTGGAATTCTGATAACCAAACTTCATGGAATTATTAATCCTACTTCAGTTCTAGTTATTAGCCCGACCGGTACTAACAACTCTAACTATCAAATAACCTAAGAGACCTCCTATATTCAACTTGACAACAACATTAAGATCCAATCATCAATAGATATGCATTCAGAGCAACCAAACATCCAAATAACATGCGTTTGAATTCTCTTCTTTAATCAACTAGTCCTACTAGTTCTAGATTGATTAAAAGTTCTACTTTTGATCCAATTAACTTCAACCGGTAATTAAAAAGATCTACTTGTAATTCAACCTAGAGATTTAACTAGATGGTCAATCTAACAAAACCCTAAATCAAACTAATTCAATCAAGCATAGAGAAAACAATCTAGTCAAGGAAAATTAAGAATAATCAAACCTCGCAATAATACTTCGTTCACAATTTCAATTAACTAGTCAAAGAAAAGAGATTTAGCTATTGAAATTAAGACATTGAAAAACTTATAAAGGTCCAAAGGTTTCTTCTTCTTCTCAAAGCTTCAATTCAAAGACAATAAGATCAATTATAGGGTCTCGACATTCCAATATAAAGAGAAAAACACAAAATAACACTATCCTAAAATAAACCTAAAAGATATAAAATAAAAATAAAATAAAATGGAAGTTCGGATTTATTAAAGCTCCGCTTGAACGGACCAAAACTCGGTCAGGCACCAAGACACGGTCGCATCATGAGAAATCAACCCGTATCTTCACGTACTATAGAACGTCATGTCATAGAACTCGATCAGACAACACGGGACGCGGTTGCGTCTCTTTCTCCTTGCTCACATCTTGCGTCCTGAGCACAATTCTTCTTCGATCTTGGCTTGGTTCTTCACTTGGGCAACTCTCATGGCTCGGTTTCCTTCCCGCCTCCTCCAATGCTTCGACTTGTCTTAACATCTACAATAAAAAACCGCAACAAAGTGTAGATATCCGAATCTTTCAAACAAACTAACAAAACTAGTAAAACTAACTAAAGCTAAACAAAAAACCATGAAAGTCCTAACTAAACATGCCCTAACATACTTCCTAACATGTGTCTATCAAAGACATATGTAAATCCTCTTATAAGAGCTTTCTGAATTCTTATGTCTTCCCTACCTTTGGACTGGACCACTATCCTGTCACCCTAGATTGTCTCGACCAAAACAAAAATCACAAACACTAGAACGGACTAGAATTTTTAACCAAGTGGGTATAAAATTCAAATTTATCCCTTTGAGTTTTCTACTTTTGGGGAATTCGATAAGGAAACTATGAACACGCTTTCACGTATTAAGTCCTTCGCAATTAGTTACTCTAGCAATGTTAAGAATGCTACTTTTGTTTTTTCATAGATTGAGTTTTTACATTAAGAAGGATGTTGGTGTTCGGCTTGTTTATCGACTCGCTTCTATCCAACTTTATATAATATTATTATTTATGGATACATAAAGATCAATAACTAGTACTCCCTCCGTCCCATAATGTTTGTCCACTTTCCTTTTCCGTCGTCCCAAAATGTTTGTCCACTTTCCTTTTATATCAATAACTGTTTTCAATTTTACCCCTATTCAATCTTTACATTTACCCTCATTATCCAACTCTTCCACCTACTTTATCTCTTTTCAACTTTTATCTCCCATAAATTTCCAAAAGTACCCCTATTCAATCATATCTTTTACCCATTTTATTCTACTTTTTCACTTTCCAATACCACTTTACACCTCTCATTAAAAACCGCAAAAACCGTCATTTTGGACAAACATTATGGGACGGAGGGAGTATAAGTTAATTAATTCATCATGAAGTAATTATTACACTTCAGTTACATCTAATTCATTGAAAAACTCAATTCATCGGTATTTGGTGAGAAACGGTTAGACATACATTTAATTCAACTTTCCTTGGCTATATTAATTTGAGCAATTTATCTCTAAATTTCGGTTACAAATAGAAGCGAGTATAATGCCCCTATTATGTACGGCTGGATAATGTAAATATAAACCCGAATAAATTGATTCTAAATTTAATTTTGACACGAATTCACTTTCAACTCAAGATTTTACAATCCAAACACGATAGATCTGAATCCGAACTTATTGGCATATATGTGTATTTTTATTAATACAACATTAATTTTAAAATAATTCTATTCAATTTTTCATATTTATATTATTATTTAATATACTATTGACATATGATGGTATGAGAAAGGTTTTTCACTATTTTTCATGATTTAATAATGAAAAAACGTATACTAATTAATAAGGAAAATGGTTAAGATATTTAACAAAATCACTTGATTTTTTTTGATTCGTATGAGGATATAAGAGATGCTCCAAAACTTTCTCCAAAATGGGGAAAGAAGAACTACTTTCTCCAAAACAAATTGCTCCACCTCCAACAATTTTTCTATTTTTTAGAATCGATATTCATTGGAGTAACGCATGATTGGATGGAAGGGTTGAACAAGTAGCGAAAAGCAACTTTTACATTTAATTAACCAAAAAAATAAAAGCAAAAGAATATACTAATTGCAATTTCACAAATAGAGCAAATGGAGACATCCCCAAATTTGGAGAACCCACTATGACTTTTGGATATCTTCTCCATTTTGGAGATCACTTTGGGGAAGCAGTTGAGGCTAAAATTAGGATATAAATCTCCAAATTCACATCTATTAAGAATTTGGAGATGCCCAAACATTAAAAAATCCATGCTAGGAAAAAATCTTAAGATATAAAAAATGAGATAAGATATAAAATAAATATAAAAAAATTGGATAAAATATAAAGTAGACATATGAAGAAATTGGATAAGCAGATATCAAGTAGATACAATGGTTATTCTAAAAAAATCTAATATAAAAAATAAAATTATTATTTTATCTTTTTTTTGGTAGAAAAATTATTATCTTGATGGCATGGCACAAACTTGAGTCAAAGCAATTGAGTCAACTCCTTCCCTGAAGAACAACGTACTAACCATTCACATTTATGGATACATTTTTAACCACTTACTCTAAAATCCAACTCAAAAGTTAATAAAATACCACCCAAACAACACCACCAAAGCAAAATCTCACCAAAATCTCTGAATGCTAAACAATGTCCGCCATAATGTGCAACCCTAAAGCCACCTTACTCCTCCTAACTGCGGCCCTCTTTCTCAGGCTCGGTTCGGCAGATTTCCGATGGACTACGATTGTGCGACTCACCAACGTGTTGCAAGCCCAAGTTCCCCTCCTAGTTCATTGCAAGGACAAACACCAAGACTTCAGGCCCGCGATTGTTGGTACTCAACAATCGTATCAGTTTACGGTGAAGAACGTCGCTTGGGGGGAAGCCGATTACTATTGTAAGTTCGTATTTCTTGGGGAAACCCATTGGTTTGATCTATATTTACAAAATAGGGATCTTTATAAATGTGGACCCCAATGTAACTGGACGATTAAGGAGACTGGCCCTTGTTGTATAAACCCAGCCTTTGTGGATTGTTATGGTTGGAACAAAAACTAGCAATGGTACACGTCTAATGCATGCTATCATAGTATCATCAATCTGTTGGTGATGTAATAATGTAATAGTGGATTCCGTTGATGAAATAAAATACAGGCTTTCCTCACTCATTAAGTAAGTCCACTCGAACAACAACGACCCCCTTATCTCTTCTTTATCGTTGAGCTAGAGATCGATATGTTCTTAAGGCTAGGGTTTCTCGGGCTTGGAATTCATTTGATGGCTTCTCCATCGCTGCAAATTCAAAATCTATATTGCAAGACTTTGAACCACAAAAAAGACCAAAGTGGTTGACTGAGGTGATAGCATTCTTCTGGAAATTTGCCACTAGGAGAAGATCTCGTCCACCTAAGCAGAATGCCTGAGAATTTTAAATTTATTTTGCGTATATAGATAAGAAAGAGAATGTAATGTATAGTTTTCATCATTTTTTTCAAGTCAAAATACAAATTTATAAAATAATTAAAGATGATATAATCGACTTAATATATAATATAAGAGAATATAATTGATTTAATATAAGATGGGTCATAGTCGAATTTAATTAATAATTTATCTATGCAAGTAATTTTAATCATTTATCAAAGGAAATTTTGAATTTCATATTTTAAAGACATCAAATGTATAGAAAAAAATAAATTATTTAATGTTAAAGATAAAGCTCATATATTTGTTGATAAAAGTTAAAGCACAATTGATTTAGTTTTGGTGATTTAAAACATATTGCAACTTGAGTATATATACTTATTGATTTTTAATCTTTATCGCTATAAGACTACGGTAATAGTCCAAGTAAATTGAGCATCAAATCATTTTTCAGACATCTATAATATATATTAATTGGGCATTGACTTTACTTATTTTAGACCATGATGCAATTTAAAAAAAATGAGGGTATTTTTGCCATTAACAACTTTTATTAGGGCATGAACTGCTATTAACATTTGGGGCGCCATGATGAATATCTAACGTTTAACGGATTACATCTCAATTAAACATATTACCGTACTCTGATTCGTTACTGCATATCACTTCTTCTTTTTTTACTATATATATACCATCTTTTTTTTTGGTTGAACTATATATATACCATCTGATTAATAGACAAACTAATTTTTTTCAAGAACTACCCATAGATTCAATCGAATTGGGTTTGATCATTTTATGAAAGATCTTTAATTTTTGATTGTGTATTAAAACGTTTTAAGAAATTAATACTTTTTTTGGTAGAAACGTCTAAGAAATACTAGTAGTATCTCAAGTCTCAACCGAGGATATTTTATGAAAAGAAACTCCTTCATCAATAATAGCTGAAAAAGTCGTGTACACATTTTGTTTTGGTCATGTGTACGTCATGTTACAAAATTAATTAATCAAGAACCCAGGCGCCTTTGAAATCCCATTGGGAGTCCCTAAAGTCATACAACCACAACCCGTCGTCCCTGGCGCTATACTTGCACAAGTCCCCACACGCGTAGCCCGTTTCCCCCTCGACGAACACCTTGAAATGGCCCGAAACCCGCTTACCGGGTTCGGACCCTGACCCGGAGAAGTCGCAAAGCAGCTCGCTTCGGTTGAACAGCTTGTCCTCGAGCTCCATAGTCATGGCTTGCCCATGGTGTAGCTCCTCCTCTCTCGCCTCGTTGTTGTTGGACTTGCATTGCGCCGTCAGGACCCTGCCCGGGCTCATGTTGTTCGCGATCCGGATGCGGAACGTGTTTTCGAAGAAGGAGGCCCTACAGGAAGAGCAAAGAAGGGATGTGATCAACAGGATGATTGTTGATGTGGTAGAGGTTTTGTGAAGATGATTATGATGAGTTTTGTTTGTCATCTTTGTTCAATATTTGGATGAGAGTCATCATCAATTGGAGCCCATTGTCGCACTTTTTAGCCATTGTTAATTATATTTGTATGGTTAGGTATTGATTGGAAATGGTTGATTTTCATTAGTTTTCTAAAAGTGACCGGGAAAGCTTTATAGGGCAACGTCCTCAAATTTCTCCCTGGTCCCTTATTTAAGACAAAGATCCACAATCAAGATCTATGAAGATACATATATACAACTTATAAAGGACTGAATTAGTAGGTGAAGGGTTTTAGATGCGTATAAGCGGAATTTCAGAAACAATTTCTTGCACCTAAACATGGATCTAAAGCATTTTTGATCAGAGACAAAATTAGGGTTAGTAGAATACCTCTTGATGCGCGATTAGGGTTCTTCCTTGGAGAGATAAAGCCTCAATTGTGACTTCTCTAATCAGTCCACACGAGCACGGGATCTGGATCTCCTTTGCTTTCGATTGCTTGATCGAAGTGCCAAAGACTAGAAGAAAAGAGGAGAAGAGAGCTTTTTCTGTTTTACGTAAAAGTTGTGAAACCCTAGCTCTCTTCTTTCCTGTCAAGGCCTTATATATTTATTTCTCCAAATAAATATATCCTTTTCTTATTGGGCTGACTTTCAGCCCGCTGATCCAGCCCGTCAACTCAATATGTGTGCCCTCATAGGACCCAATTATAATAGCTATGGATTAAACTATTTAATCCATTAATCGTAGTTGGTTTCTAGCAAAACACTACGACTCCTAAAATAATCGGATTGAATCTCTCTATCAACTGTCCTATTCCATGTTCGGTAATTGCACCTTTTATTAAAGGACACAATTCCTTCAATCTCCCACTTGTCCTTAAAAACAAGTGTGCAATTTTAAGATACCTTTGTCACTTAATGTCTTATTTGATGATATGCTGACATTCATATCTCCCATCAAATATGTTTCTTGAATACCTGAGTTCGAACTATCAAATAACGAATGATTACGATTAATCCATTCGAGCATGACCATGCATTTTCTAGTTCTAGCTCTTCAAGTGGCCTAGACACCTTTCCTTCTTCATGCATCAATGTATACATGAATAAGGAGGACAATTCCAATCTTGTATGACTATGACTCCCACTCAACTTTTGGCAATCCCAATAATTGCTTTTATAACCCCCTTTTACGGAGAGCGTTTAGCAATATCAAAGACATACCAATCATCAACTAGGATACATAACATACTCATGTTTAAGGAATCCACCAATCATGGTCAACTTAAAACTCCACAATCCCTTTTGGAGAGTCTTAAGGTTGGTCTGTCCGATATGTATCATCCATACATATCTATGTAATTGACTGGACATCTCTATGTCCCCATAGCACATGAAACCTTGAGCTATCAGTCAATGTATAATATAGTTGTAAATGAAATCATCTATGTCCTGTTTAATGATTCAAACTATGGACGTGCAATAATTCATAACTGTAGTCACTTAATGGGGTTTCATTCACCAAAACACTTAAGGTGAGCCCATTTACGAACTATGAATTATTCGGACATATTATTCAATATTAATCAGTATAATATATAAATAAGAATGAAATATCATATATTATCAGAAAGTCAAACATAACAAGTGTCCAACACTAAGCAGAAATAATGTAATATAAGGCAATCTCACAACCATTCACCAATGTATTTGAGATCCCTAGCCTTAGTGTGACTATCATGCTTAGCCCTAGGCATAGGCTTAGTCAAAGAATCTGCAATATTGTCTTTTGTATGCACCTTACACATCTTGATGTTACCTTCAACAACTATTTGTTGAGTAAGATGACACTTCCTCGTAACATGTCTAGATTTGAAACTCAAATTTTGCATATTGAACTTGTCAAGAATCTTATCCATATAAGACCTTGACATAGTATCAACAATCTCTAAAATCTATCCTTATAGATTTTTATTCCAAGTATGCACTCTACCTTTCTCAAGTCTTTCAGTGAAAAACATTTCTTCAGCCATTCCTTAACGGACTCTAGCATTGGAATGTCATTCACATAAGTAGTATGTCATCCACATACAAGACTAAGAGAACCACCTTACTCTCACTAAACTTCTTATATACACAAGGATCTTCTTCACATATGATACAATCAAACTCTTTGATCTTTTCATCAAAACGTAGATTCCAACTCCTAAATTCTTAAGCCCATAGATAGATCTCTTAAGCTTACATACCTTCCCAGCATGATCAGGATCCTCAAAACCCTCTGGTTGTGTCATATACACATCCTTTTCCAAAATACCATTCAGAAAAGCGGTTTTAACATCCATTTGCCAAATCTCATAATCATAATAAGCGGCAATAGCTAGGATTATCCTTATGGATCTAATCATGACAACTGGCGAAATGTTTCATCATAGTCCATACCATGAATCTGTTTAATACCTTTAGCAACTAATCTTGCTTTGTATACAAATACATTTCCATTTTGTCAGTCTTAAGTTTGAAACCCATTTGCATCCTATGGGTTTTACCCCATCTGGCAAATCTGTCAAGTCCCAGACTTGATTTTCAAACATGGAATCCATTTCAGATTTCATGGCCTCAAGCCATTTCTTGGAGTCTGGACCCGTCGTTGCTTCTTTATAGGTAGCAGGCTCACCATGTTCTAACATTAGAACATCAAGGCCTTCGGTCAAGATGAAATCATCATATCGTCTTGGTTGAAACCTTTGCCTGTTTGATCTACGTAGGAGTTCAACTGGTTCAACAACTGAGATTTCAGCATGTTCCACAACTATTTGTGGATCTGAGATTTCAGCATGTTCCACAATTATTTGTGGATCTGCTTCTTGAGAAATTTGTTCAGGTTCTTGGATAACATCAGATCCTTGGCCTTTAAACAAATCCATCTCATTCTCGACATCAACTATGTCATCTTGCTGTTGTGTTTGTTGCTTTTCATCAAGAACCGGTTCAAGATGAATATTTTTCCCACTTGACTTTTTGGAAATAAACTCTCTTTCCAAAAAGACACTATCCCTTGCAACAAACACCTTTTGTGCAGTGGAATTGTAGAAATAATATCCAAAACTACTTTTAGGATATCCTATAAAAAAAGCATTTTTCTGATTTAGGTGCAAGCTTATCAGTTTGTAAACGCTTTACATAAGCTTCACATCGCCATATTTTCAGAAAAGACAACTTTGGAACTTTTCCAGTCCATATCTCATATGGGGTCTTGTCTACAGTCCTTGACGGAGTCCTGTTTAGTGTAAGTACAACAGTCGTGAGTGCATATCCCCAGAAGAATACCGGAAGGTCAGCAAAACTCATCATAGATCGAACCATATCCAACAAGGTCCTGTTTCACCTTTCAAACACACCATTCAATTGTGGTGTTCCTGGAGTAGACAATTGTGTTACAATCCCACAATTTTCAAATGATGATCAAATTCATGGCTTAAGTATTCACCAATACGATCATATCGAAGTGCTTTTATCCTTTTGCCCGTTTGAGTCTCTACTTCATATTGGAATCCCTTGAACTTTTCAAAGGCTTCAGCTTTATGTGACATAAGATAAATATACCCATATATGCTCATGTCATCAGTAAATGTAATGAAATATCTATAGCCACCTCTAGCTTCTATACTCATAGGTCCGCATACATCAATATGTATTATGGCCAAAAGTTCATTAGCTCTTTCATTTGTTCCTTTGAAAGGTGACCTTGTCATCTTGCCCATCAAGCATGATTCACATAAATCAATAGATTCACAATCCATATCTTTTAGAATTCCATCTTTATGGAGTTTCTTCATGTGATTCAAGCTAATGTGACCTAAAACGACAATGCCATAGATAGGACTCACTCAAACAATTTGATTTTTGCCTTTCAGTATTAATGTTATACGATTCTGATTTGATATCCAATACAAATAGTTTATTAACCATTGGAATACAAGCATAGAAGATTCCATTTCTTAAAATAGATATACTTCCATTCTTGATATCAATCTCAAATCCTTCAAAATGCAAACTTGAAATTGAAACAAGGCTTTAGTAATAGTAAGGACAAAATAACAATTATTTAGTTCTAAAACTAAACCAGAAGGTAGAAATAGACTAAAATCTCCTACGGCAAGCGCAACAACCCTTGCTCCGTTTTCAACGCGTAGGTCTATTTTCCTTTCTCCAACTACCTCCTACTTCTTAGTCCATCCACATTCGAAATAATGTGAGAACCACATCCGGTATCTAATACCCAAGTAGTAGCATTGGTTGTTAAAATTTCAACAATATTAATACTTGAACTAGAACTCACAGTTCTGTTCTTCTTGTCCTCAAAGTACTTGGGACAATTCCTCTTCCAGTGTCCTTTGTCCTTGTAGTAGAAGCAATCATGTTCAATAGTCACCTTTGACTTTTCACCTTCCTTGGGTTTTGCAGCTTGTTTGCCTTTCCCTTGGATATGATTCTTCTGCTGTCTTTTCCTCAACATTTGAGGCATCAGTCAGAACAAGAACTAGGATTGCTGAGACATTCTCACGTCCTTTGGGTTTGAGAACTATTCTCGAATTCTGATCACAATCAGGAAAATTTGCTACATTGAGCTTGTTTCTCTCAACAATTGAGCACAGAGTGAATTTCAAATTATCGCTAGACATGCTTTCTACAAAAGGAAATAATAAAACAAAAGTTCATGTTTGACATGCAAATACTTAATATTAAACTCGCTTTAAAACAAGTAAATGCACATTTTATTCAAATAAACAATTTATGTTCCCAGTGAATAAAATGATTCCAAGATCCTATTCCAGACAAGACTCAACGTACTTTTGCACTGCCCTAAATCTTGTGTGTTCAAGGTAAGCAACAATTGCTAATTATAACTCCTTATAATTCTTGGTTAGTGGTCCACATCCAATGTAAGATCCACTACCATGTCTCAAGATCCAAAACTTTGCCTTTTGGTCTCTTGTTGGGTACAACCATATCAAAGTTTATGAACCCCCGTATAGATCCACCCTCACTAGTTTAATGTTTAAGAAGGACACCCTCGCTTTTGCGAAGCCCATCCAACCGAAACCAATAAACGTCATGGGTTATGATATGGAAAGACATTGCCCCAATATTCTTTTGGGAACTTAAGCATGCAATAGTTATTTATTACTAGTGACAAAAACATAATAAATAACTTATGCAAAACTTAAACAATTCATCTCATGAAAATTATATTATGAACCATTCATATGCAAGAATTAAAATCATACTATAAAACAAGCATATAACTATTAGAAAATTCATCTCATGAATAACTAATATGAAAATCTTGATTCAAAAGAAATTAATATATAATATTAATCAACATTAATCATCAATGTGCATTTAATTGGACAAAATTGTATGATCAAGATATAATATCAAATATTTTATCTTACTTTAGTGGGATTTCCTAACTCCTTAGGAAATTATTATATTTGATAATATCATAATATCATCTAATAAAACCGATAAGATCTTATCTTAACATGTATGATGAAATTGGATCATGACCTAGTCTAGATCCAAATTTACATGAGACAAAAGATAAAATTAACAATTAATTTATCCAATTGTACACATAAAGTTTAGAGAACAATAGATCACAAAATCCAATTTCATGATCACAAATTATAATAAAATAAAATAATTGTATACATTATATAAGGTGTTCTCATTAATTAAGACAAAAGTACACCAAAACAAATTGAAATCTAATTTCAATTTTAGTATGATTTTCATATATTTCTGTATACCTAAAAGATACTCCGTAATTATATACGGGTGAAACCTAATTTCACGTGTACATGTACTGTCCGGACCAGCACAATCCAATTGCACTTGAATTAAAATTCAATCGGCACAATCCAATTGCACTTGAATTGAAATTCAATTTCCACCGCACAATAACAATTGTTCACAGTACTTTCCATTGAATTAAACCCACGGTGACCGTGCACAATTGAAACTCAATTTCAATTGAGTATATACTGTACTCCGTATATAGCACGATTCCCATCATCCTCAATCACGTCAATAGTACGTCACCGGACAGAACTCTTCGTACTCGGTACGTATTCACTTCATACCGAAATCCAATTTCGATCCGTGATCTCTTGATGCGTATGGATTCAATTTAATTATACAGCGTACCGATTAATTATATCCCGTCCAATTAATAAAAATCCCGATTTCAATCGCACAAAGAATTATATATCAACTTCATCAATTTGAATCAAAATTTACATCAAGAACAAAAACCTAAATCTTTGATCCAATCAAGAGATGCTTAAGGCTCTGATACCACCGAAGGGTTTTAGATGCGTATAAGCGGAATTTCAGAAACAATTTCTTGCACCTAAACATGGATCTAAAGCATTCTTGATCAGAGACAAAATTAGGGTTAGTAGAATACCTCTTGATGCGCGATTAGGGTTCTTCCTTGGAGAGATAAAGCCTCAATTGTGACTTCTCTAATCAGTCCACACGAGCACGGGATCTGGATCTCCTTTGCTTTCGATTGCTAGATCGAAGTGCCAAAGACTAGAAGAAAAGAGGAGAAGAGAGTTTTTTATGTTTTACGTAAAAGTTGTGAAACCCTAGCTCTCTTCTTTCCTGTCAAGGCCTTATATATTTATTTCTCCAAATAAATATATCCTTTTCTTATTGGGCTGACTTTCAGCCCGCTGATCCAGCCCGTCAACTCAATGTATGTGACCTCATAGGACCCAATTATAATAGCTATGGATTAAACTATTTAATCCATTAATCGTAGTTGGTTTCTAGCAAAACACTACGACTCCTAAAATAATCGGATTGAATCTCTCTATCAACTGTCCTATTCCATGTTCGGTAATTGCACCTTTTATTAAAGGACACAATTCCTTCAGTAGCTACTCATTTGTGCACGCACTGTTGTGTTGTGTAATCTATGGTTGTAACTCAAAAATTGTAACTTGAATGCACACACTAGACCTGCAGGTAGGAGCCAAGTAGCTCGAGGGTATGATGAGCCCCTTGATCACTCCATCATACATTATCTCACATGAGCTACAATTGGTGTCGGGCTCTAGCTCATGGCACAAGTGTTGCCTGAAATGGGCTTGTGTGTGGTGTTGAGGAAGATCATGACTCTACCTGATTATATTGTTTTGTTTGCTTTGGGGTTTTATTGTGCGGTTGAAGGCGAAGGCCCAAAACTGGACTCGACCCAACTCCCTTCTCTGACACTCACTTAATGAAGCGACGTCGATTGGGATATGAGGGTCTCATATAAGAGCTTCAAGTTGAAACCCTAGCTCTCACTTTTGCTCTTGTTTTGTATCGTTGACATCTCTTGAGGGTTACGACGCTCTCGATCTTCCTCTAGTGATCTCTCGATGGCTCGCCAAGGTCTAAGCATAAGTTGTCCACGAGTATAGGAGAAAGGGTGAGAAGTAGAGCCACGATTCTTTGCGAACTCGAATCTGGAGCTCTTAATACCTGTTGCTTCGTGCTTCCCTTAGATTTTTGTCCTTGAGTCTTGCTCTTGTCGTCTTTTTGTATGCTTGTGTTATTGTTTGTACTTGCTCTTTTTGCTTAGTGGAATTTGGTTGAGTCTCCCGATTGAGGCTCCGCAAAGTAGGGTTTTTGGAAATGTGTTACCAATCAATGTGTTCAACTTATTTTTTCCTTAATTTGTATTCTTCAATTTTCTACCGCATAATAGAGGTAGATTTGACAAGGAGCTTTACACACACAGTGAACTAGCTAGGACCGGAAAATATGGAACCACACAACACAAATTACAGAATAATGACGATGTATATAACTCTAAAGTTCAAATATATCTAAAATATACTATAAACCCAAACATATGAACAAAATATGCACTGTTTAATTATTAGCAAACACAAAAATATGAGAGAAAATCTCCAATCCACTGGGAGCCATTGATACGCGCTCCTTTCTTTTAGGCATCCTCAATCACATCATCCCATATATATTGAACTCCCCAAATCGGCGGAAAACAAATTAAAAAAAACACTAACTCATCAAAGAAACAAATGACGTCGAGGTTGAATCTCACAAGAAGAACGTTGATGATTGCGAGGACGATCCCCGTTGGTGTAACAGCCACCGCTCGTGGCGGCCACAGGGCGTTTGTAGTGGCGGCAACAAGACCCTTGCAAGTAAGTATTCGATGAACGTTGATTTTATGTATTTATATATATTGATAATAATAATTCAAAATACATGCATGCATGCATAGCTGCCTAATCGTACGTAGATGTTATAGAAGAAGGAGAAGGACGATGAGGAGGCAAGCGAGAAGGCATTGGAGGCGGCCGAATCTCTCAAGGAAGGGGCGCAGCAGGTGAAGGAGACGTGTCAATTCGTGAGGGACACGGCAGAGTCTACTTCGAACACGGTTACCAAGGCAACAAAGGAGGTGACGGATAGGATTTCGGCGGTGACAGAGGCGGTCAAGGAAAAGATGAAGGAGCCCATGGACGGGTTTCTAACCGACGCCTGGGGCAAGGCCACCAAGCGGTTCGAAGACAAGATGGCCGACAGGATCAAGGATCGCGTCCTAGGCAAGGAAGGTCAAGAGCAAGTCAAGGGCATGGTGGATAAGGCGAAGAAAGATTGATCTCAAATTTACGCATATAGTGAATGGTTTCATTGTGATGGGCAATTGAAAACTTTGGTATTTCTTTTTTGGTAGAATGAAAACTTTGGTATCTATACACGCATGTTGTGATAATATATTTTCGTCAAGTTTTTTGGTTAAGCTAACCTGTCGTGCCATGCACGACTATTTCACTTAAAAATATTAAGATTAAATTAAATATTTATATGGAAAATATATTATAAGTCTTATTGTATGGACATGCTTTTTTATCTTCTATAAAGAGTGATATTGTTTTTGAAATTCTTATAACCCAAAATATATATTTATATATAAGACATTATTTTTTCACTCATTTGTTTATTTTTATAAATAAGTAAAAGTTTTTAAGAAGGATGTACGTTATCAAGATATAAATGGAATTATTATTTGGATAAAAAAATCAAGTTTGCTATCAAGATATAAAAAAAAGCAAATATAGTGGGTAAAAAAATATAGTTGATCATGTAAATATAGAAAAATAAATTAAGCTTAAAAATGCTAAATTTATTTAAGTAAATCAAATAATAAACTGAAAAAATTAGTTTTTCTATTATAAAATAGTTTAACAATTTTAGTTTAAAAATTCTAAATTTATTGAGTAAATAAAATATAATTAGTTCATAGTAATTATATTTCGAAAATTCAAAATATTTATTAGAATCATGTTTTTAAATCAAGTGATACATTAGAAAAGATAGAATATCTTACCAAAATTCAAAATTTTGAATATATCTTTTACATAAATAGATAATATATAACTTAATCAAGTTAATTGAAAGACTACAACTAAAAACTATTTTTTTCATCAAGTATACGGTGAGTCCAGAATCAACTTTAGAAAAGATAAGTGATATATTAAAAAGATAGAATATCTTACCAACTTCGAAAATTTGATCATATCTTTTGCATAAATAGTTAATAAGAAATTTAATTAGATTAATTGACATAACATAAATAGAAGCTATTTTTTTTAAATAAGAAATATAATTATATTGTATAAAAATATCTCTCATAAATATAATTAGTTTTGATATGTTATACAAAACTAATTGAAAATTACTCTATAATATTTAAATGCTTATATATTATACATGATAGGATAAAAAATAGAGTTATTGATAGAGTTATACGTATATTTTTATAATACAGAGTTTTTGGTAATTATACGTGATAGAGTTATTCGAATATCCTACATGATAGTTACTACTTTTTATAATAAAATATAGTTAGATTTCATATATCATACGTGATAGAGTTATTCGTATATACATGATAGAATATCTTTAGCAAAATTATGGTCGTTAATTAAAAGGCTTTAAAAAATATTTTGGTTAAATATCTGGTGGGGCCAAAATCAACGTGGTGGCTCGAAAACGGTCGGCTTTTATAATATACTAGCAAATGACCCGCACCTTGTACGGGGTGTTTTTTGTTTATATTATCTTGTATATAAATTCACTTAATAATTATAAATAATATTATATGTCTAATTTCTTTTAAAACGGTACATATACTTTAGATTATAAAATAACACAATTCTCATATATCATCAAAAATTTATATAAAAATATTGTATTTATATATTAATTTTTTTATACATACATAATCATATATATATCGAGGAAAAATGCAATAAAATGAGATGCATTATTAAATTTTATAAACATTGATGAAAATATTTTGAGATTTAAATTAAATTGCATAAACTAATTTATATAAATAAATCAATTAATATGTAATTGATTAGTAAAAATACGTAAAAAATAATACAAATATGTAATTGATTGTGTAGAAATTCTAACCTCTTCATCTATAAAAATTAGCTCTTTCGAGGATATTTCATTATTAGTATTAATTAACAACGTTCCACATCTTCAAGAGAGGACAAAAAATAGTATATTTTTTGTTCCTTTGATTGGTAAGCTCATGAAAAGAGAATCTCCATAGTATCCTACAACAATAACAACAACAACAACAATAAGATTTAGAATAAAAACAAAACTAAATCATGCATATATAAATCATGATGAAAAAATATATACCTTTGATTGGCAAAGTTATCTCAAAAAAAGTTTTAGAAGAATGAGCGGATGGGAGGTGTATTTATAGGAAAAAAGTTCTAGATGGGTGAGGATTAGGAGAATATTTAATAAAGATATAATTAAGGTATATCTTACCTAAAAGATAAAAAAGATCAAATCTCCATGCCAATTTTTTTAGAAGCGTACCTTTGATTGTAATTTTGATGGGTAAGTGTTATTTCCATGCTAAAGCTAATTTTTTGTACGTAATACAAAATTTAAATATTTTTTCAATTTAATAGATACCAAAAGATAAAATTTTCAATAGAAAGATAAAATTTCCAATTGAATAGATGACAAAAGATTATTTTTTGAAAAAGATAAAAAATTGTACATGCTAATTATAAATTTTCCAATTTAATAGATGACAAAAGAATTTAAATAAAATATATTATTTTAATAAAAGGGGTGATGTGGCGCAATATGGTGGCGGAATTTGCTTCCGCTTTAGTATATAGTAATAGTAATAGATATTGATTTGAAATTTCGCCAGAAAGGACTGGGCTTGAATTTGGGCCAATTCTTGGACGCTCGGATCCAAACTTATTTCCTGGCCAGCCCACTTTGCTCAATCAGAGGCCCCCATCCTACTTATTAGTTTTTTTTTTGGTTGAATCATCCTACTTATTAGTAACTTCGTGTAAAACGATGATCACATACATACATTTCATTGATTCATCAAAAGTTTTTGGTTGGACATTGATCATATAGGATAATACAAGGATCACTTTGGTGATATAGGACAAAATATGTGAACAGAAAAACTTGAGCCTGCCACATATATATATCCACTAAAAGCTGTGGAAAAAAGGACGTACGTAGAGATGGTAATTAACCAAAGAATGACCTTTGTGTTGTACTTGTACGTGTATATAAGATGAAGATTAATAGTTTCGAGTAATTGAAGGTTAATTGATGAGTGGGTTAACAGGGGTGGTCTTTCCGGCAGGAGAGAGGGCCAGCCTGTGCAGTCATGCTGGCGACCATGGACGATGTCTTCGCCCCCAGGCTCGACGCCTTTGCGTAGTTCGACGACGCACCTGCTCCTGACGCGGTGAAGTAGGCTCCATTCAACATCAAGTCTCCCTCTGACCTCCAATTCCACCCCTTCCATTGCCCTTCATTTGTGTCCACCCTCTTTGTCACCTATTTTAATTAACATAAGTATCTCTTTCGATTCATAACCACTATAGGTTTGAATACTTAGGTATTCACATATGTTATAATGATTTAGTTACCTCTTTTGCGTTTATGTTTGAAGGAGCAAGGTATCTGTTGCCTTGGCTATTGATGGTTGGATTTGCACTCCCTCCAATGGCGTACATTTCCCAATGAGTGTAGTCGTTGTTCACCACATGGAAGTACCCATGCCTGCACCTGTATACATATGTGCATATAAAAAACCGTTACGAGACACGAATTCATATCGTAAAGCCCCTACACATTGACTTAAACTTTATCGGTTATGTACCTTGGCATCCTTTGTATTAGACCTTCTCCAAAATGGTTGAAAGCAATAGTCACTTGCATTTGCTTGTCTTTCACGTAAGAATCACTATGGCCCAACAACATGACCTATACAAGCACAATTTAGTTAGGATTAAGCTATGCTAATGAAAGATGATGAAAGGATCAAATGAAGGCACCTCATTATGGTGGCCAAAGTGGTTGTTCGTGATAGTAATCGCAGTCGAGCCCATAATGGCGTCAATGAGCCCATCAGCGCACCGCGCAAGCGAGTTATGGTCAATCCAAATCAAGCTCGAGCCAAACACCGAGATCCCATCGCCATCCGCCTTCGTAATCCACCCGTTTATATTCGGCGAGCTCCTGACCAAATGATTCCCTGTGGGCTTGCAATCATGGATATGAACCCCATGGACAATCACATTGGTCACAAACTGCAACGTTATGCACCCTCCATCGGCAATGTGCACGTTGGCCCCTCGCCCGTCGATGGTCTTGAAGCTGTTGACGAGGAGCTCCTCCTTGAGGCGGATCGACATGTCGCGTTCGAAGATGATCCAGAGTGGCTCCTCCTGGATGACAGCGTGGCGGAGGGTGCCAGGTGTCGGGTTTGCTAGGTTATGGTCACTCGGGTCGCTGACCACGTAGATGCGCCCGTTTCGGCCCCCGATCGCGTTGCGACCGAAGCCTATCCCGCAGTCAGCTAGGCGCTTGCGGTTGAGGTGCCAATGCGGGTCGCACCGCCAGCAGTCGTCGATCGGGTTGCCGGTCACGCATGTCGAGGTCAGGTAGCCGAGCTTCCTCCTCCGCTCCGTGCTGTTTCGTATGGTCCTGCATTCTTCTTTGCCATCAGAATGTACGTACCACATAATTTCAAGGTTATCATTATACTATAGTAAGTGCCTTTGTTCATTTAGGGTCTGTTTGGATTTTGGAGGTGTTACATAAGTTTTAATTTAAGATAATACTCCCTTTTAGCTGATCATTAGATTGATTTTTTTTTTTTTTTTGATTATAAGATTAATTTTAACCTTTAATATACTTTGTAAATATAATCATGTCAAAGCCAGTTAGGATGCCAGTTAGGATGATTAGTTCCCCTATATATCATGAAAAGGATGGAGTAAGACGTGAATGGGAAGTCTTGTATCTATATGACAAGCTAAGGTATCTTCTTTCATTATGATTAATTAGGCCATGTCTCCATCGGAAAAGGATGGCCTTTTTGGATTAAATTTTTATTAAGAAAGGAAGGTGTCTTTACTAATAAGGCATAAAAATTGTCAAATTGAGCCTCAGCTACTAATTGATTCTACTTTGGTTTAGTACTAAACCAAAGTAGCTAGTTTGGCACAAAATCATTTCCTTTTGGAATATGCATGTCAAATATGCATTCTTTTTACCTTGTAGCATTTTATCAATTAGTTATACACTTATATTTATAGGGTACTATCCAGAAGTTTGTGGCTGAGCTCGCGTATACTACTTATATATAGTATATTTTATTGAGAAAAAAAAGATATCCGTGACTAACGGTAGGAGTAGTTAATAAATTGATGAAACAATTTGGCCTTGGCTAAAGTCGTATGTGGAAGATGGGAACATGACAAGATGCCTGTGTCACGATATGAAGACAATCTATCCTAACTGGATGCGTAGGGCCTCAAATTGGGCGTCCATTCAAAACATGGCTCAACCTTTTTAGTCTTTCTTTAGGCCTAATGCAAATGCAATAATTCAACCCAAAGTCTGTGCAGCTCATTTCCACTACTAAAACTACTGTGGAGGCAGTGACCCACAAGATGACGTTCAACCCTGTGATGCCATTTAATTCATGCACAGTTGTCTGGTTTAAGTCCTTTTAAATGCACGGAATTTTACGCAATGCATGTCAAAATAATTTTACCTAGCTCCCTCTTCTCTCTTGATCTCTCTCTATGTACATGCATATAGTCCTAGCTGTAACGGTCAGATTTGTGCTAAAAAAAAACGGTCAGATTTGGGAAATGTTACGGCTGTAATTGCATCCTAATGAACCCAAAATATGCCACATATATGTATTTGTACATGTAGGGGATCGATGTACGGGCCGTAATTTCTATTTGCTCAATACAGTTATGATTAATTGTGCATCAGTTGAATTGGTTTTCTAAAAATACATACGGAGTATTTAATTAATGAAACAAATAACCAAAAATAGTACAAAAAACAAGGTAGACATATATATATAGTGCGTGACCCACGGCCACTGACACGTGAGAATTTTACTCGATCTAATTGATGCCCACTGCCAGTGATTATTTTTCACTAATTGTTCTAGACATATATAATTATACGGGATGTATAATCAATGAAATAAGTATTTGTTTTTTTTTTTCTAAAATAACACTTTAATGTTTTGAAAAAAGAGAGGAATTGAATGCGTGGAGGTTGGTTCGAATATGGAGCTAGAGAGTAAGGGCACTTACATGTGAACTAGCGACACAACCTCCTCTGGGTCGGTAGCCGCATGCTCATTAAACCATTCCTCCTCTTCTTCGGACGGCCTGGAAATTCAAATTTCATTTCAATTTTCATTCGAATATATATATATACATATATATATATATATGAAGATGAATAATCAAAATTAAAATTAAATGCGGGTGGATACAAGTTGTGGCAAACCACCACAATTGGTGAAAAAATATAGCGTTACAAATAAATACTAGTACATTCATATATAATCGGTATGGGGTGTGGGGACTGCGAGACATGCTAATCTAAATATCTGAAACCAAAATTCGGTAGCTCTATACGAACACATCGTAAGGTAATTTTTCATGATCCGACTTGAGTTAACCACACGGGAGATAGATGTAAAATGATGAAAAACTGTCTGACCAAATTGACCCGATCATGACGAGTCTATCAATGAGAAGAACAATCCATGTAGGCCCCACTTGTGTTGGGAACCCTATCCCACATCGGGATTCCTAATCTAAACAGCCTACCATATAAGTATATGGGTTACTCCTCCTATTGCCAAATGGTTTTTAGGATGGAACCCCATGAGCTTATGTGGTCAGGCCCATTCGCGCATGTGCGCACGACGGTCGCCCTCTCCGTCATCATCTCTCCGGTATCGGGCCCACCGGATTCCGACATGGTATCAGAGCCTTGTTCGTTCATGTCGGAATCCGGGGGGTCCGATACCGGAGAGAACTGGGTGACGTGTCGGGGTAGATTTAACCACTTCGTACATAAGGTCAGGATCCACCTTTCTACCCAAAAGCTTAAGCCAATGGGTAGGGGCTTTACCTTATTTATATACCAGTGGACTTTAATATCTTTGCCCGATGTGGGAATCCTCCAACAACTTGGGTTAAAACAACTAAATGATGGAAGGAGGGCATTGTGGTCATTTCATGCTAACCGTGTCTAAAGGGAAGCACTGTAGCAGGTGGGGAGCGTCGGCGGAAACGTACAAATTAGTATGTACCATCAAGCATTATAAACTCACTCACATATAATGTAATTCAACAAAGGTCAAAACTATCGAATCTTGGGAAGTGTCTCCATTTGGATCTTTAATACAGTACTATATATATAAATCTAATAAATAAAGCCCACGGAATTTGATAATACCGGACAATATATATATCAAATATGCCTGAGGATTAGCAAATCAAGCAATTAGTTGAAATCAACGGCTGTCGTCGCCCAATCCCACTGAACAAGTTGAAATCGAGATAGTAGCTAGAGACCCACTCCCTAAATTAAAAAATCAGGGAACAATTAACCCACATATGACTGTAAATACAAACTAAATTCTGGGAATTGAACGTAATGCATGTAGGTACAAAAGACTGAATCTTGATTTACCTTTCCACGATGGATGAGTCCTCCGAGCTCATCATGGTCCTCCCCTCCAAGCCTCTCCTGCCGACAGCGGCGAGTTGGCCGGAATCCCTAACAATGGCCGTTGCTCCGACGAAGGCCACAAGGATGAAGAGTAAACAAGAGTATAAGGCAACGGCTGGCTTATTGCAGGCCGCCATTGGACAATGTAGCTAGCACCGAAAAATGTAGGTCAACCGAACCCAAATGCTCGATCTCTCTTTCGATCTCGATCTGCGACACGCGAAGGACGTCGAAGATCGGAGACCGAAGATCGAAGAAAAGGAGGGAAGAAGATGAAGAGTTAAGTTGTAATTGAGGAGGGTGTGTAACAGGTGGTTTTATAGAGAGGCTGGCAGAGGACTCATTTACTATGCTACTACTACTAAGTACTAATTATATTCACCATATTAGTACACTATAGTATAATAGTACTAATTGCCGTATTTTTTCGTCTCCATCTTTTTGTTGCGACGTTTCTAAGAAAGCAAATGCACATGTACTCTGTCAAAAACATCACCTTTTCGACAAAAAGAAAAAGGAACTAGGATCAAAATATATAAAGCTTCAAATAATATCGTTCATGTATATAGTACTGTATATCATAGCCATAGATCATATAAAATGTTATGTTGTTGACATAATACTTGCAGTTTCAGTGAAAAAGCGTCTCTCAAAATGAGTTCTATGCAATTTTTTTTGGGTCGAAGATGAGTTCTATACTTCTATACACGATTGTAAGAATCTCACACGTTCATGATTTTTATAGTTCAATAAGTTTAATGTACAGCATCAAATTAATACTTTACCATAAAAATATTAGAAGTATCTATTTTTTTATATACTACGGTGGGGTGTGACTTGTGAGTGTGGGGGTATAAAGTTTATGGGTAAAAGGAGGAAAGATAAATAACGAAAGTATTAAAAATAGATAAATGGTGCAAAAGTTGATAAAATGTGCATATAAAAAGTAATAAAATATTCCGTACGTAGTAGATTAAAGAGAAAATAGGGGAAGATGCGACAAACATTTTGGAAAGATAAAAACGGAATGAGATAAACAGTTAAGGATAGAAGGAGTAATATTTAGGATAGTTCAACTACTATTTTAACTAATATAGAGGCTTTATCGGTTGGAATTACAAAGTTGTCTATTCCAAATTGATGGATAAAATATAAATGAATGAGAAAGTCTTTTTCTATTGGCTTTTGGATAGAAGATGGATCCGACTTTATATGTTAAGTAACTATAATAAACCCGATACATTTCCTTTATTTCGACTTATCTGATTACAACATTAACTTCCATGAATTTAGGGTTGAAAGTGTAATTTATCAAATGAATGGCTATAGTATGTGATATATTAGTCATATAAGTGTAGTTAATTACTAGCCTTATACAATCAAAACTCATACAATATATTTAATATCTCAATCCCTTTATAACATGGTCTTTGAATGATGTACGAGGAAAAAAAAGTAGTGTATGCCAATGTTCACTAAATATGGTAGAATTTTGGATTATCCGTAGTAAATCAATGGACTTAATTAAGTAGACGGGTAAAAAAATAACGAATAATCTTGGATTTTCAATAAGTTTATTAGCACACGTGCATTGTCCATTTATTTTTAGTGGATAAATTGAAGATTATCCACCTCAAATGAATGAAAAAATTGGTATTGTCCATTGGATTTCGATTATCGCATTAAAAAAATTAACCGATATTCCCTTATCATAACATATGTCGTTTTATATCATTTCACATTTTTAAATAAACTCACAAAATACATATATATATATATATCTTTTTACTATTATTTCTATCTTATTTCATTTTCGAATACAATCACTAACAATTTTTCCTTTATTTATTAAAAGTAACAATAAATAAAAATGTATAAGCACAAAATAGATGATAAAAAGACTAAAATGACAAACATTTAAGACAAAGCCCAAAAGTAAAATGACAAACACTACGATAAAGAAAGAAGGGAATACTATTAATTACAAGTATAAATTAGTAACCCAGCTAAAAATATTAATGAAGAAATCACTAATTCGTAAACTTTTTTTTTTATCAGTCTTCGTAAACTTATTTGGTGGGCATGTGAGGTGTGAATCGTGTGATCTTTTCAATGAGCAACGGTGGCACGTGGACCTTGACCCCACATTAATTCCTTTTTACATGTAATTTACACTCCAGTTTAAGTACTATAGTTTTGCACATCTCGAGTACAATTAAGGACATATGAAAGCAAGTCATTTCATTCATTCGATCCCCATGAACAATGAACCCGATCCTCGCTATACCTTCATCATAAAAAAAATCGTATATACATCGATAAGTGAGTGAGGATTTGGTGTGGATTAGAATGTTAGACTATGTCTGGTGCTATTTTTTTGTTACATGTGTACTTGTACGTTGTTCATCCTAAGTCCTAACTAACAAACAAATCATGCATTTTTAGTTAGTTAGAAATTAGTGAACTTGTTACATACTGTAAAATCCATCACGAACTTGTTATATCTGCGCATGACGGCGTGCTAATCGGCTTACTTACGTGGATGTGAAGCTTCATTTATTCTTATCAATCTGTAGACCTTAATCATACATGTTTTCTCATTTAACAGGTGGGGTCACTACGTACACAATCGACGCTGATTAACAGTTGTTGATCGGGAATATGCATATTTCACAGATCGAAATCATTAAATTAACCAACCTAAAGGCGGTTGTCAACAGCTACAGCTGACTATTTACAACATTATGGTTAAACCTAATTAAAAAAATCAATCTTGAAATTGAATGCACATCCACTTATCGATCCGCTTTAATCATTTTGGCAACTTATATTTAGCCTCATCCAAATCGGCTTTACATTATCCAAAAAATACCAACAAGTACGTAGTTCATGTTTGAAATCTGGCAAGCATTGGTGCCCTAGTTAGTTAATTAGCCTTATTTCCTTATGACTTAAGTTACCAACTGCTTCAAATTTTATCCGGCAACGATCTTCATTTCTGTTTTGAATGTACCTAATTGATGAATTTTTGGTGCTACGAGTCTCAGCTTCACCGGATGGATTAATTTTTAATGATGACTTAATTGCCAATTTGGTATCACCAAATCACAATTGGGCGGGTAATGATGGAGGTTGATAAAAACAATAGTGAAAATTTGTTACACCTACTAGACAAACCAATGCTAAGTACTGACAATTAACCAAAAACAACCAAAAGCATAAGTTATGAGAATCCTAAATTGGTAAACGTTGCATAATAAAGGCTGTGAATTAATTGTGTCCACATATACACACTGAAACGTCCAGTATCATGTTAGCTTTTTGTATGAGTGATTATGATGAACCTTTCTACTTGCTGATCGAGAGCTAATACGAGAAAGATCGTTTTAATTACTTATAAACCCCACTAATTATCCAAAATAAGCGGGATTTGAAGCGTTTCGGTCATTCATCAACCATTTTGTAAAATCAAGAGCTAGTGTAAGAATGGAGTTTGTGTGCTAATCCTGAAGGGCCACATCTATTGTACGGGCCTGTATTTTGTTGGGCCCATCCATCTTCTTCATGGATAACGGTAAGCGCTTTCAATTTCTTTTCTACAACTACTGAGAGTCTGAGACCCACTTACAACATTACAAGTGACAAAGGACGGTGGTGTGTACAAATTGGAAAGATGTGGGGAAGAAGAAGATTGAAGTCTAAGGTCTTGAAAAAATGGGATGATTACAAGTTTGTGCACCCTTTCATATCCACCACCACCATACTTATACCTCTAAAATCAAGTTGATGATTAGAAGCTTGAAAACGCTTGCATTAGCCGTAATCACAACCACGTTTTGGACCCAAGATAAGCGATCAAAGTAGGCAGCCTTGGTTTGTTTGTTGTGAGTCAGACTAGCCACTTCGGTTCCAGGATCCAGAGAACCTAAAATAACCACCGGTTCCGAAATTGGACCCATGACTTAACAAAACCTTAAACATCATAAAAAGAACATTTTAATTATACATACGGTCGGAATTTGTGAAAAAACATCAATGTAGTATTGTCGACGTCCATACAAGTACAAACATGGGCAATCTGCAGCTAGTATTGTACGTCTTGCAGATCGCCAATATTTAGAAATTTAAAGATCCTTCATACATAAGGACATGACATTTTCGACCAAACATGAGGGCATAACAACATTTAGTGACGTTTGTGCGCCACACCACCCGCAGGAGCTTTGCGTATGCATTTACAGTAGGAGCATCCAAGTGTGCGCAGGTTACGATGACCCGGAACAGAAGACGGAACGGGCGGCACAACCTGGCTTTTGAGATCAAAAGCCCCTTCTGGTTCTGGTTCTGGATGAAGATTCAGTGAGGTTGGGGCACCCATACTCATACCCATACCCATGTGTTGAGTTACAGCAACTGGTTTACACTCAATAAAACTGCACTGCTTCACCTCGTCACCCGGCTACATGTACAATTTTACCATATTACATATCGATCGAGATTAGCCATATTACATGTATAATAATAATAATAATACCTGTGGCTCAAAGATCATGTGCTGTCCATCCTACGTACAATTAGGGTAAAAAATTATATAGTAATCAGGAGAATGCATGATCAGGCAGAGGAGGATTAATAATGAATTGATCGACGTACCACCACGCCAGTCTCGTAAGATGGTCGTACAGCCCCTTCAGGGTATGGCAACTTACTCATATTCCTTTCTTGTATTTGATGATCGGTCAACCTTTATAGACAGACTTAATTGTCTTACGAATGTGTGTTTTACTTTGACAGGAAATGGTTGAAACATCAATCAACCTGCACTCATATCTTATAGACGTGATGCCCTTGGCAGAATAGTTCCATCTCCGATGTGGGACAATTTTACAAGTTTAAGAAATGCCATTTCTTTTTATATTCCCACACTACCCCCACCTACTTACCTTATTTACACATGACCACGTACCATGTACCTGTATAAAAGTTGGAATTTGGGAAGTTGACTTTTTCTTTTATTGAAAGTGCTGGGAAAATATTTACACGGGGTCAATCCACGGTCCGTTGTACTTCAGTGCAAAGTTGTTTTTGTTGTACTTCAGTGGAAAGTTTGTTTGGTTTTACCACTATAATAATACATACTTAGAATACTAACATGATTTCGACCAAAAAAAAGAATAGTAACATGAACCAATGCATAAGACCATTAGCTATGAACTTTACATTACAGCTGAATGAACTATGGGCAACACTACGGTGCAACATACAATTAATGCATCAAACTATGCTTATAACATATAAACAATCTTATGAGCTTTATAATAGTAACACATGATCGAACCTAATACTGTATATAACATGGTGCCCACAGCACTCATGCGGCGCCGCGTAACATGAGCGTACGGAAGTGTTGGAATCTGGAAGACTAATTGACAATTGGGTTCGAGAAGTTGTCAACTTTGTAATTGACAATGTTGGTTGAGAAAGAATCGAAGATAAATCTTCAAATAATATCGGTCAAAAGATATACCAGTTGTAAAATCGGTATGCATTTCAAGTATATACATCATATTTTGAAAAATATCCCACGATTTTCTCCACTTTTTTTGACACACACTCTCTCTAAATCACAATTTGTTTATCTTCCTCCATATATGATTTCTGGAACATTTTCGTCCCCCTCTTTATTCTTTGTTCATATCTCATATTTGAAACCTATACTTGTACCCGTCTTCTCCCATAATTACACCATTTCGTCTACGCGCGGTTTCCAGGTAAGTGAAGCTCTGATTTTAGTTGCGTTGTTTGTAATTTTCGGTTTGATTCACACTAACAAGTCGATAATTTTATATTGAACCGATTATTCATTTTGGGGTTAAATCCGGTTTAATTGAGTGATTATTAAGGATTGAATCGAAAATCTTCTTGTTTATAGTGATTGTTAGGGTTCAATTTCTACAAAAATTGTAATTCGTAGTGACGATTGTGCTTGGTTTTAAGGTTTGATTACATTTGCAAGGTTCAATTTATTCGCGGTAGGGTGGGCCGTGACCGTGCTCGGTAAGAAAGAAAATCAGAACCAGAATCGGCAACGAAACCGGTCAAATTCGGGAGGAAATCGATCATAACCAGAACCGGACCGAAGGCAAACCAAAACCTATAAGATTTAGGTTTAGGTTTGCCCTAAACCTAAACTGCCGGCTCCGAACGGAACCGATTGTTCGGTTTATGGGACCCACCTCTAGGAAAAACCCATTCTCTTCGTGCATGACTTCGATGCCCAATAAATACTTTAAGACGCTCAAGTCTTCAAGTGAAAACAAGTATGCAAATAGGAATTGAACGAGTGATAGTGTCGGAAGCACTACAGGCAAAAACATGATCATCAACATTGACGAGCACGTGAAGAATTGTAGACTGTCGTGTGTAAGAAAAAAGTGTGTATTCTGCGTGAGACTAGCGAAAGCAGAATTTCAACAAAGCAGAAGGGCCAACTTAGAGATCCCAATTTGTGGAGCTTGTCGGAGACCATAGAAGACTATTGGAGTCGACAAAACTACTAGTTGACTTGGAATACTGCGACGAGGTGCGCACATATACCTCTTTGTCCAAATTACCATGCAAAAACACATAAATTTCTTCAACATTAGCCTTTTTGATGCACCCTTACCCATGACTGCCAAGGAGGAGGAGGAAAGCCACCAATTAAGCTAGTTAGGTTAGAATACTTTGCCTATTTAAGGTCGAGCTTTATTGTTGTACTAGGTTACGCCCACTTTTGTTTTTAGGTAAGTTGAGAGATTTAATCCTCCTTCCTCCTTCTTGAAACTCGTGTGTCCACCATTATCATTGTTCTTGCTCTTGTTCGATTTCCCCTTGTTTTTAACATAGGTACCAAAAGAAGCCGAGCCATAACGTTGGTTTGTAGAGTCTAACGTTGGAGGCTAGATCTATCCATTCTTTACCGACTCCCGCACCATCAACTTCAAAGGAGACATATACCACGCGATCTAGATCAGAATTCATTAAGGCCACGCCCATCATAGACGAGGTCGCATCACTTTCGCCATTCACATCATATCATGTTATAGAAATTATCCAGCCTCGGTGTCAGCCATAACAACTACTAAGAATAACTTATTACAATCAACATACTTTGGTAAACGGTATTACATGAGAATGTTGACTAAGTAGGTGAATGGGGGGGGGGGGGGGGGGGGTAGTGTTGCAAATGAAACAAAGCCAAGAAGAAATAACCAATAACCTAATATACGGGTGCACAACATAAATAACCTATTATACGGTGATGAGCATAATATATAGTACAGTAGTTCATAGGGTGTCCGACAATTTAAAACTAAGAAGGGAGTGCAATTGATGATATAATTTGTGGTAAGAACGCGCTCACCCCCCAAAAACGTACTAGTAAGTTATCCTAAAACACAAGAGTCGAGCCACGTTAAGGAGATGGAAATGCTAATGTTCACTGCTGCCATTTTATTGCGGAATTGCAGTACAAGAAGTCTCAATTATGATGCCGGTTGAATCAAAGAACCAATGTAGAAGAGATTCAATTTCGTTGTCTGACCGGAAGACCTTCATTGATTCTCAAAATTGTTTCAATGGTAACGAGAAAAACCATGAACTATACAACTACTTTTGATTTCTTAATCAGCAAAAATACCAATATATATAGAAGGAAAAAGCATCAACGGTAACGAGAAAATAAAATGCTCCACATTAAGAGGCTACACGATATGGACCTCAAACATCAACATGAATCAAAGCAAATAAGTTTGATGCTTTATTCAAATTTAAAGGAAAAGAATCTCTAATACTTTTGTTTAAAACAAATAACAAGGGTTTTCTATATTACATTTAATAATTTGACAAAAAAAAATACATTTAATAAGACCTATCTATATCTATATACTAGTTTATGACCCGGGCCCTGCCCGGGGGTCTTTGTAATTAAAATTGATAGATATTTATTTTTGTGTAAATGTTTTATTTAAAATTTTTTAGAGTATAGTATTAAATATTAAATCATTATTCAAGATGAAGTATAACAGTAGCACATAATATGTAAAAAATGTTGGTTACAACATTTAAGTTTTCCATCTAAAATGAAAAAAAGATGAAGTTTTTGGACATGTTATTTTGCTTCAAAGAGGTTATAGGTCAAAATCAATCATGAAGCTCGTCAATTACTTGAATATTGTTGTTGGCCTTCCATGAGGGTCTCTAAATCACAAGAAATGAGAATAATAATATTATTTATAAAATTAATCACGAAATTGGATATAGAGAATTCATAATATTGGATTATGTATGTTATTATTTGTGTATAAAATGCAAATATAATGAATTTATACCTGTAGATATTAAGTTCTGAAAGACTTCTTTATATACAACATTCGTAGTTGTATTCTGCGGTCGACCTTCTGAGTCGCATATTAAAATCTTCAATCCTTTCTTCGTGGTAACTCTGGATACTGCAACATATAGCTGACCATGTGAGAATACCGGTCTAGGAAGATATAGACCTACTTGAGAAAGCGATTGCCCTTGGCTTTTGTTAATGGTCATAGCAAAGCAAACTATCAAAGGGAACTGCTTCCTTTGAAACCGGAATGGATATTTAGTATCTGATGGTGTAAGCAACATGCGAGGTATAAGAACATCGTCCCCGGCTTTGATTCCTGAAAGTATCTTTGCTCCAATCACATGATTATCAAGCTTTGTGATTAACAACCTTGTACCATTACATAATCCTGAAGATTGATCAATATTCCTGATTAGCATAACAGGAACACCTACTTTCAGTCTCAACACATGGTTTGGCACACCAGAACATTGGATTGAATTTAGGTATTCCACCGAATAAACTGGGCCATGATCTGCACCGTTATCTTCAGACTTGCAAATACTATCTGAGCTAAGGTATACCTTTTCTTCTCCAGGAAGCTGAGATAACATGTAATCATTTACCTGACGAACGACATCATGAGTTGGTACAAGAATAGCCCTCTCTTGGAAGTATTTTTGAGGATTTGTAACACCAGTAAAAGATGGATATACAGTTTCTACAATAGTTGCAATCGGATTGGTGGTTTCAGTGATTAGTAGATCAGAAGGTATCTCAATTGTTGCTTCACCGTCATTAGGACCGCCTTCTATCCCATCCCCAACTCTCAATATCCATTCTGAAAAGTTCTTTGCCTCAAGAACTTCTGAATCTGTAGATCCATGCTGCAACCTCATGTTTCTAGTCAGTCTTAGTACTTTGCAATACTTCCATAAGTAAGAAGAATTGATTGCAGCATACACAATATCTTGTCTGTTTCCTCTGGGCACAACAGGCAAAATTTGCCTAAAATCTCCACCGAACACTACAACTTTCCCCCCAAACGGTTGTTCATAGCTGTTTGGATTTGAAGACCGCATAACATCTCTTAAACTTCAGTCCAGCGCTTCAAAGGCATATTTATTAACCATTGGGGCTTCATCCCATATTATAAGCTTTGCCTTTGATATCAATCCACCTAAGTCTGTACCTGGTATTATGTGACATGTAGATTCTTCATGCACCTGAATAGGTATTTGAAAGCGCGAATGAGCTGTTCTACCACCAGGAATAAGAAGGGAAGCAATTCCGCTGGAAGCAACATTAATAACAATTTCTCCTCTAGAGCGAATTGCAGCAGAAAGAGATCTCCATATGAAAGTTTTTCCCGTGCCACCGTATCCATATAAAAAGAAAACACCTCCACGGTTTCCATCAACTGCTTGCATAATTTCATCATACACACCTTTTTGTTCATCTGTAAATTTTGAAATTAAGTCCTCATGCTCATCAAGCATTTTTTTCCTATCATATTGAAGCTCATCTTGAATAAGCTTATTAAGACCGTCTGAAACCAAGCTCTGATCAGGCGAAGGCATTGATGGGTAATTTTCTAGAGCTCCACCATTTTGTTGTAGGAGTTTTTCAATCTCAACAAGGGCATAATTTTGCAATTGCTCCTCACTAAGTCGTAAGCCTGTAAATATATAAAACCAATAATTTTGTAATTACGTTAAATAAAATAGCACAATGGACAATAAGAAAAGAAAAATACTGAACCGTTAAATAAAGTTTATTTATGAATGACGTTAGTTACTCCAAGTGTCTTGGCATGAAATTCACGCATTGGAAAATTATTTTTTTTTTCTCCAATAATTTGATTATTCAAAGTTGCAACCAAATTTAGAAAATCAATACTCACAATTTTAAACCTAAAGGAGTCAATTATATACGTTACATGTAACATGTATTATACCATATGTATATCATATAAATTTTTTTTAGCAATATAATATCATGTGACGTCACGCTTGATCATGAATCGTGAGAGGAGGTCGTCGGAGGGATTCTCCTTGCGGCCGTCGAGGGCTTCGGTCATGTAGCGCTCCACTATCCCGAGGCTTGTCATAAGCCTTTTCTCGATCCCAAGCTTGAAGAACTTCTTGATCCGCCATAGGAAGCCCGGGTAGAGTAGCCTCTGGAGGGTGGTTTCGGTTGCTGAGTCGAACGCCACTGCAAATGGGTTCTCTGGGAGGCCGACGGAGAGGGTTTCCGGGTCCTTGCCGAAGGTCAGCCTGCATATGTTGTCGAACGTCAACCTTTATACGACATTTATTGCATTTATTGTACGTGTGACGTACGTATACTTACGTACTATCTAAGTTTCACAGCATAATTCACATGCACATTTATTAACCCTAACGTTTCATATGTATGTCAGTACGTGCGTATATTATGTACTATGTACAAAATCTTATACAGTATCAATATATTTAGGTTATGTTTTATATATGGATAAAAAATATAAACATGTTTATTAGCCAGAAAAAGTATACGCATCCAAAAATATAAACATGTTTATTATGTTACGTTTTACGTATTGATCATATTATAATCTATACATATTATGAGTTAATGTCATGGATACTAAGGCAACTATGTAAGATCTTATAAGCCTAATTAAAATACCTTACCCACTGGATATATTAAATTATAAACCAATATAATATCACTTTTACAAATATAATGATATATTCGGATATAATATCATTGTATATGTGGTATGTATTAAATTATTTTAGCCCATTGAATATATTAATTAGGTTATGGTCTATCATATATTCTATTTATTAATGTCATTGTATTATTTTGAGTTATGGTTGGTTGGTTAGGGTCTATCCTTTTTTTATTGAAAGGAGATATGCTTTGATAATATGGATACTAAGGCAACTAATTAGATATGATTGGCAACTAATTTATTTTTGGTCAAATTAGATATGCACTATACATATTTTCCAGATAAAAATATAATTAAAATTACTCAATGAGATAAATAGTATAGTTTACTAATCAACAACTGGTAAAAGAGGTTCAAAAAAAAAAAATCTGGTAAAAGAAATATCAATCACAAAATAACAACCTTAAAAGAAAATAACATAAAATCATAGTACTCTAGCTATTTGTTCCCTTGATAACTTTTCTACGGGATTTTGAAATTTGGCCATCACTTTTATCTTTTGGTTGATCTTCGACGTTGATGACTTCATAAGGACGCTTAGATGATGAGATTGAATTCGGCTCCAAGTCTGCTTTAGGAGAAGATGATTCTGCATTGGACTGTTATAAAAAAACTTATCAATGCATAGTTATATTATAGCAAGTATATACGTTTAGAACTTTACATTATGGCAACATAATATAAATGTTGTGAATGTTTAATACGTACCATTGAAGGGGATATTAAGTGTCTCATTTCGTCTATCATCTTCTGATCGTCGGTCAACCCTGAAACAGTGAATGCTTTCGGGCCTTCAGCTTTTTCCAAAATATAGTCATCGATCTCCAATCTAAATAAAAAGGTTTTTCCTATAAACAGCTTTATTTCTTATGGTACTTCTCTACTATTATCATCCTGTAATAACAAATAAAAAAATATAGGAATATATTATACAAAGAAAATAATTGAATAACAGTAATCTTAACAAAATCTTATACATATTCTGTAAATATAATATCTAATAATGAGATATGGTTATCTTTAATAAGATTTTGTTAAGAAATAACAATATTATTATCCATATATATAAGATGCTCACTAATTTTAAAAAATGTAATCTTAACAAACTATGTTAACAGATGTATTACGTTCAAAAAAGAAAAAAAAGATTAAGGAAAAAAAGATTACGTGTGAATGCAAATAAGAAAAAAATATTTGGGTGCTCAAAAAAATTGAGATAATGAAAACTATGTTACAGGAAAAAAAATTACGTGTGAATGCAAATAAGAAAAAAATATTTGGGTGCTCAAAAGAAAAATTGAGATAAAAGATTACGTTTTTCCAAGTATAAGGATGACTTGACTTTACATGCAACCGTAAATGCATGTATATGTACAGAAATAATAGTATATACTCAAATGAATGATAACAAAATCAAAAATTAAATATTTACCTTAGAGATAGAGTCTAAAAGTGTTGTTATAGATTTTCCAGCCCATTTTTGAACATCTTTATCAAATATAACAAATGATGCCACGGTTGTCCCGTCATTAACAATCAAAGTAACTTTAAACCTGTAATTATAAATTATTTAGAATAATATGTAACATATATATATTATAAATATATCAATATGAATTATAAATATTATATGTACCTTGGAATCACGTATTTGACAGCACGATTGCAACCGTTGCACCAAAATTCACCACCATCTTGTTTGACTTTCTTCTTGCATTGTTTGCATGAATTGTAGTACCATCCAAAACTATCATCAATATCTTCTACAGTACCAATAGTAACACAGTAGCATTTCTGAAAACATATCAAAAATTAACTTGATTAACTTTTATTAATTAGATATAAAAAAGTGAATACAATAAACGTTTTCAAAAAAATTAATAGTTGAGGAAGATATAGTTAACCGCTTATAAATACCTCATTGATGTCAAATATCTCATCAATTGTTTTCCAAAGTTTAACATCCAAAAATTGTATAGGAGCAGGTCCGCTTGATATTGGAGTAATCTTCTTGAGATCAGATGGATCCGTAGTCTTGATAAGGCTACAATTAAAAATTAAATTTAAAATTAATGAAACATAAATTAATAACCATCAAAATTTTAATTAATAAGATTTTACCTAGCTTTAAATTCAACGATCTCCGATATAAGAGGGTCATCAATAAAAATTCTAGTAGGACCACGAGCATTGACCAATCTATCAGGACCTATATAAACAAAATAAAACATGTTAAATATAATAAATAATAATAAAATAATTTATTATGCATTTATTTTTTAAATATTACCTTTGAGCTTTTGTATTCTTGCAAATTGTATTAGAACAATGACGGGGTTATCAATTGTAGTACCAATATAAGGAAGAAATTGATCGATATAGGTGTCCCACAAAGTACATATGATGACCTCGTTCCTATATGAAATAAAAAGTAGACAATAACATAAGATTAAATCCAACGTAAAATTTATGCTTGTAGATCAAAATAGGAATGACCTTATATACTAAAAGTACCTTAAGTTTTGTATGTTGATATCTAGCCTCTTATGCATGGAAGAGTCACCTTCCACGGTAGATTCAACAACACTTCCAATTCCTACTAATTGTCCAATGACATCTGTAATAGATAAAAAACAATGAGAACCTAAAAAATACTTAATTTTTATTTAAAAAATCATTCAAAAAACAAATTACTTACCAATTAAGTAATCAACATCGAGAGATTTTTTGATGATTTGATCAAAATCAACAAAGGAAAAAGAAGTCCGTGGAATAGAATTGTGGTGTATTGGTTTGACATTTGTACTCTTGTAAAACATGATTTTGTGAGGAAGATGTGTGTATCTAAACCCAGTGGTGGTAACTTTGATTAGGGAAAAGTTTGATATTAAGAAAACTTCACCCTCTTCAATATGTGAAAATCTGTCAGCAACTGTTGTGTACATAAAAGCATTAATTTTATCTCCCTGAAAAACCCAAAAAAAAAATTAATAATGATCATACCCAAGAAAAATAAAACTATTTCCAAACTAAAGAATTCGAGGAAATAAATAAAACCTTCTCATCTACGAAGATCATCTCTTTGCCAACAATCCGATTGTTATCTCGAAAATTGATAGCATTCCACATATGAATACACCGAACACGTAACTTCCAATTTGTCTTCTTTTTTATATCAAGATCACCAATAAAATTCATAGAAGTAGTCATTGATAGTTGATGCAATGTTCCTTCAAAAATAAACAAATCAACCCCTGGATATTCAAAACATATACATTCGAAAAGATATGTAAAAATATGTACGTAAAAAAAACATATGTACGTAACAGAAAGATATGTTTTCAATATTGTTAATGACACAAAAATATTTGTGTAAACGTAATAGTAGCAAATAACACTACCTTGTCATACTACGTACACCAAATTATATTCACTTCATATATTAATCTAACCTTGTCATACTACGTACAAATATTAATAGACTCCCAATCTTAATAAATCCAACAGTTACGATCAGAAAGTAGAGAAGGATTAGGCCAAAAAAAAAGAAAGTAGAGAAGGATTAGGCCATCAATTAATTACGTGATCAATAAACAAATAGGACTACCGTACCTGTGGAGAAGGCCAATAACAGAGCTATAGAATATCAAGACGCAGAGGCTACTGGGCATGTATGAATTACGTGTTTGTGTTTGATATGTATATATAGAGGCTATAGGATATCAAGATATATTATATATAGATATGAATAGATAGAAATTTGTCATAATTAATCACTTAATGAAAAATAGGATAGATATATTAATTATGTATAGATATGAATGGATAGAAATTTGTATTAATTATGTATAGATATGAATGGATAGAAATTTGTATTATGGATAGATATGAATGGATAGAAATTTGTCATAATTAATCACTTGATTAAAAATAGGATGGGCGGTTTAAAAATTCTTATTGACGAAACTGCCCTTAACTGCTTCAGGTTTAGAAGTATATATTGATTATAAATTTAGGTGGTGTCCCAATTTAATGTCTCATTTATTGTTTGAATTGGTTTTATTAATAACATTCTTAAGTTGTAAAATGATTACTCGTAAGCATGAGTCATTGATTAACACTATTGATTCCAAGCTTAGAGAAACGAGACTACTTTGGTTTGACCATGCTTAGAGGCGGAACCCAAATGCCACAGTGAGAATATGCAAGCGTCTGGATTTGGGAGCTTTCGAAAGGAATAGAGATCGTCCGAAGAAGCGTTGGTTGGATATGTAGCATCAAGCAGGATGTCGCCTTGTTAGGGATTTCAGAGGATTTGACTCAGAGCAGAAAGAGTTGGAAGGAGAGGATTAGAGTGGTAGACTGCTAGCCAGCTGGGTGGTAGAGCGGGTTTCTCTTGTGGACTCCGACGGTTCTTGCCCTGTCGGCGACTTTTTGTCAGTTTGGTTTTTATTTTTCTTTTTTAGATAGAGCTTTTTAGGTGGTTTAATTCGTCATTTTGGGCTGTATTTGGCATATTTCATCTGGGCCTGGGATGCCCCTATCCTGACCCCCTGGATCTTGCTTTTGCGGGATTTCCTCGGTAAATGTTGTTGTTGTTGATTCCAAATGGTTGATTGAAAACTTTGGCGCCTTTGCATGCCCTTCCATCAATAGTAGTTCCATGCATATCGTAAGCACTGTTTGGTATTTTTTTTAAATGACAAGTACTAAGTAAGCTAATTTTGATAAGTTAATTATCACCCCAATTTATTATGTCTTACCATAAGCATCATTATTTTTATTTTTCCAAATCAACCTCTCTCCTCTCCACTTTCTTCTTCCTCCTCCCCTCTCCCCACCATCAACCCCGCCACTGCCAGCCACCCTCCTCCGCCGTCGGCCACCCTCTGTCGGTCACCGACCACCCTCCATCGCTGCCAACCACCCTTCGACGCCCAACGACCATCCTCCTGCGCCGCCGGCCACCATCCTCTGCGCCAGCCACCCTTCATCGCCACCGACCACCCTCTGCCGGTTGTGGTAGGAGGAAGGAGGAAGAAAGGAAGAGGGAGGAGAAAGAAGAAGAGTATTGTTATTTTATGTTTTAATAATAAATCATGTTTTTTTTGGTCATTTTACAACCTCTAAAATCACACAAGAAACTCACATTCCCGATCACACTTTTATAAAAATTTCAGCTTCAGCACTGTTATAAGTATTTACTATCAGCATCAACACCGTCAACTGTAAGCCTCAATTTCGGCACCAAATTACCGAACAGATACTTATATCATATCTCTTTGGGTAATACTTGAAGCCAGTATTACTTTACCACTGAACCGGTTATTGGTAACTATTAAAGCATAGCCATAAAGCATCATTTTTCATGAGAATTTATTCAAAAATCACATGGGTGAACATGAATGTTTAGAAGGTATCTAGAACACAATATTAGCTTAATAGTAGGAAAAGGGAACCGAGGAAAGCACTTGTGCGAACCCATTTTTCGTGGCGTTAGAGTGGCGAGAAAAAATACAAAATTCTTGACCAAAGAGGAAAGGGAAAAACAAAATGACCCACTGGCCTTAGTTTGAGACATTGATTCCATGCCCAAGAGAATCCTTTTTTTTTAACCACATGAACTTTTATAAAGCCCTAAACCAAAATTCCCATATTCCCACCCAACTTTCAATTTCATTGCAACAAGGAATACCATTCTGTGATCATTTGTCAATTTTATATGGCTCGTCTCTCAAACGATAGTCAGCTACAAGCAATCCCCCATCTTAAGGCATCTTACACATGTACATGTTTTTGCAGGCCATTGAAAAAAAAAAAGTTTCATATACAAAGACTTATGCTATTCTTATGCCTAAGTACCTCTACTATGGTACCAGTTAAGGCCTATTTGTAATTGCCAATCAACGACTGCTCTTTTGGTGTTTTTGTATTCAAGAAGAAGCCTTTAAAGGAAGTGATAAGTACAGAGGAAAAAAAATGCCCACTTCTATTCTTCCATTCTCTCTTTTTTGTCGTTGTTGTTCCTTTATGCATGTTACTATGTGAGGGAATCATGTATTTGAATCAAAAGCAGTTTAATAGTTCCTAAGTAAGTTTTAGGGTTTTTACAAGATCGGTCAAACCCGCTCTAACCCGAATTGGGTATCGGATAAATTCCTTGACAAGGATGAAGTAAACTACTAATATAGCTTATTTCTACATGTCGTTAGGGAGACTCGAACCTGGGTTCCCGGATAAACGCTTAAGGGAATCTAGCGTCTCATTTCGTTAGACCAATTGGTGATTGGTATAGTGAAAAGTTGATGTAACTCGATCCGCGGTATGTTTTCATCATCTGATCGTTTGGCTTATAATACTAGCAAAAGGTAAATCTAATTTACATTAGCATTCAATAAACTAAATAACTAATGCAACAGGGAGGGCAGTAAAAGGGATTAGAAGAATGATTTCTATTTGCTTTTTATGGTGCATAATAAAAGTTGCCACATGATCGAGTCATACAAGAAAAATAAACTGTTTTCATAATTCTGAAATTTAGTTGATATCAAGGGGTGATTAGTGATTACCAAGTTGGGACCATATTGACTCCACATTCCAGGAGCTTATCAAAAATGTTTTTCTGTTTCCAGATTAAGTAAATGAGGCGAAACTTATTCCAAATCCATGTACCATCAATTAATTAACAATGTGTGCTTTATTATCTTTGCCAAAAGGAGGTCAGTTGATTCCCTTACAAATCCTCACAAATCGGAATCAACTGATCTTCCACAAATGCCCACTTGAGGTTACTGTGAGTGAAGATAATTCAACTAAATAATACAATAATTTCCATGAAATCCCATCATTTAAATGATTTTCAGTTAAGAACATTTTAAGTTTTAAGTGCTTGAAATTTCACGCAACCATGTGTTTAAGGATGAATCTATTCCAAATTTGCTAAATTGCAACCAAGGATTTTATTCTGAGAATTTCATATATGTATGAATTCTTTAATATAACATAAGCTTAGTTGTTATCTCAGGCATCACTCAAATGAAATGGAACAATATATTCAAATCAACTCAGAATAATAATAATGAAGTTTTGCATCTAAACTAAAATATACATAGACCGGCTAATTATGTAGGCATCCTTACAATTTCATGATAAAGAAGAATATGGCATCAAACCTTGAGTCTAGCTAGGAGAACCAAGGAACAAGTCATGGACAAGGCAAAGTGGTCCCTTGCCAAACAAAGACTTGTTACATCTTTTATAAGAAAATGAAGCAAAGTAATGAACAAGTACAACATTGCTAACTTCTTTTTTTAATTATTATTTTTTGGGTCCCATAATTTTGTGTTCACTTGTATAGAACCAGTTTGATGAGCCAATTAGCTGATAACAAAGTCCTTGTATCCATTTCATACAGTGTGGCTTAATAAGTGCTACTGAAGAAGACCTACTTTGAATCTATTCCTTATCCCTAGCTGTGCCTTGAAGCAATGTCCCAAAGATGATGGCATCTAATGCTAAAGTACTTATAAAGATGCTTTAGTCAAGAGAACTCAAATCTGTACTATTACAACTGCTAATTATAAGCAGGGGCTTCTCTGATTTTTGTAAGTACAAAGGACTACTGAACACTACAATGATTACTGAAATCTTGCAAAGAACAATGACAGAGAGGCTTACACAAATTGCATCCTAAAGATGAGAGGGATGGGGAAGACTTTGCAATAGTGGTTCCTCCTGTCTAAGTCAGAGACTGCCACTAGACTCCATAAGAATAAGGTTCTTCTCGCGTCTCGCCAGATGAAATGAATATAGCTTAACTTGTACAAAGTGATGAACATGGCCAGGAATCGAGATGATTGTCTCTGACATCCCGATTCGTTTTTTTTGAAGACTATGGATGGCTAAAGATCCATAACATCGGTTCTCATTCGCAAGGATGCTTAGGACCAGCCTACAAACCATGTTTGAATTGAGATTGACTCATTTTTACCTTATAAATAAAACAAGAAAAATAAGGAGGCCAAGAATCTTTTTTTGATACCCTTTACAAGGCAGAGTTTGTTAAAGAAGTTGAAGAGAGGACAATATCTCTCCAAGATTGCTTTGAATATTAGATTGGGCAACAATTGTTGTCATTTTGGCCCAAGATTCTCTTCTCCATCTCTCAACTTTCTCCTCCTATAAAACCATCACATTGCAAACTTTTCCTTATCAATAAAACTTGGGACTTGAAAAGAAAAGAGTGTGTATTTTGCAAGTCTTGAGCTGAGGGATCCACATCCAAGGCTTATCAATTTTCTTTGGGAAGGAAAACAACAACACATCAGGTAACTCGGGATTCGAGCATGAACTTGCTGAGTCAATACTTGCTTGTAGTCTCTCCATCAAGCTAAAAGCATAGTAATCCGTCGTTTTATAGGTTAGGGGGGTCATCAACTACATCTTCATGTATCATCATCATCATCATCAGAATCAAGCTAAAAGCATGTACGCCTCTCCGAGGATGTCTGTCCATTCAGAAAGGCAATTGTTTCTGCAAGGTGGGAATGGGCCTAGCTCAAGCCTTGTTCTTTCAACCGACGCCAAGCCGAGACTTAAATGGACACCTGAGCTTCATGATAGGTTTACAGAAGCAGTGAATCAGTTGGGAGGAGCAGAAAGTATGTATGACTAACCCACTACATGCTAGTTAACAAAAGTCTATGATAGTTCACTGTTTTTAGCTAACTGTTTGTTTGTTCTTGTCTTGCCACAGAGGCTACTCCAAAAACAGTAATGAAACTCATGGGAATTCCAGGGCTAACTTTATACCACCTCAAGAGCCACCTGCAGGTAAATTTTACACATCTAATTTATGTGTTTTATTCCCTCTTTTTCTGGATTTTGAATGAAAGCAAGACTCGATGAAATTTACAATTTACTTTGATCTGCAGAAATACAGACTCAGCAAGAACATTCATGGGCAGCAAACAAACAGTAGCATAAGCAAGACAGGTATGATTGGTTGGTTCAAGACAAAGTCATATTGAACTCAAGATTTAAACAAAATAGAAGACAAATTTGTTGACATTCAATTATGTATATGTATATGCAGCCACAATACCACGCGAAAAAACGCCGGAAACAAATAGACCCCTTACCAATGACAGTGGCATTGAGCACCAAGTGAACAAGTAAGTTGATCTTTAATTACTTCTACTGAGCATTTACACCACAAATCCAAAGTAATTGCTCTTTCACAAGAGAAAGATTAACTGAATATGAAAATCATGATCTTTAGGAACGTTCAAATGAGCGAAACGCTTCAGATGCAAATTGAAGTGCAGAGAAGGCTACATGAGCAGCTAGAGGTATGTGACACACTGTTAATATTGATGATCAAGAAAACCAGCTTAAGCTGCAAACTGTTAAACTAACAAATATGTAAAAAAAAAAAAGGTACAAAGACACTTACAATTGAGAATTGAAGCACAAGGGAAGTACTTACATGCGATTCTAGAGAAGGCGCAAGACACACTAGGAAAGCAAAACGTCGGGATGGTTGGATTAGAAGACGCTAAGCTCCAGCTTTCTGAGTTGGTCTCAAGAGTATCAAGACAATGCCTGAATTTGGCACCAGCTGGCCAACCAGAACAGAACCATGGGTTGCTATGCACGGCAGACTGCTCGATAGACAGTGGGCTCACGTCGTGCGAAGGGCCCAACAAAGAGCATAGTTTGCACAACAATGCCAATGAGTTGAGGCTAAGGCCTTATCATGAAGTGAAGGAGAATGAGAGGATCCTTTTCCCGCCTGTGCATAGACCGAATGTGAAGGAGACGATCGCTTTCCCGATAGATTTGGGGATTGAGTTTGGCAAGAATCAAAGAGGGTTGGACTTGAATGCTAGAGATGAGAGTGACAATGGCCTCAGCTGGGCCTGAGCTACTGAGCTGAGGATGGGTTAGATTCAAATTTAATCATGTTAGATGTGTTAGTAATCACAATTCTCAATTCAATCGAGAGTCGTGTTGAATTGAGGACTAGTCGAGTATGGTGTAGTTTTCATAGACGGTTATGCAAGCAATAACTGGTTGTGTTATAGCACCAAAACATTGTTAACAATGAAGTGAAATCCGAAACTTTCACAAAATTTGATCTGTAACATTTTTTTTTTTGCGTACAAGAAATCAATTAATTTACATTTTTTTGGTAGTAAACAATTAATTTACATAATCTTTCCTAGTAAATTCGTGTACAAATTACAACACTGGAACTAAACTAATCGCTACAGTATAAACTGAAAATGTAATGTTTGGTTTTGGTCTTTTTACCGGAATCCGGTTTGTTTCCAGCTCGGAATTTTGAGAACCCGGTTCTAATTGGACCGGATCGACTCTGCAACCGTCTTCTCTATATATACACGTTTCTAGAATCTTACAGAGTTTCGAACAAAAAAAACGAATATTATTACAGAGTTGGTGAAGTGAATATGCTGGCTCTCTCACTCTCCCATCAACACTGTTCTCGTGCCCTAACCAAATGCAATCGATGATCTCCTCGCTAGTCTCCGTCTAACTATATCGATAAATTGAATCATCTAGGGTTTGCTAATTTCGATCGTAACTCCGTATCCACCTCTTCAGTCCGTTCGATTTGAGGAGATGGGGGCGAGTCGAAAGCTACAGGGCGAGATCGATCGCGTGCTAAAGAAGGTGCAAGAAGGTGTGGAACTCTTCGATAACATCTGGAACAAGGTATGACTACGATCTTGTCTGAATGTATGACAGTGATGGTGGTTGGTACATTACGAGGGCCATTGGAGTTTCTCAGTTACTCATGTTTCGTTTGTTTAGGTTTACGATGCGGATAATGCGAACCAGAAGGAGAAGTATGAGGGTGATTTGAAGAAGGAAATAAAAAAGTTGCAGAGATATAGGGACCAAATCAAAGGATGGATTCAATCCAGCGAGATCAAGGATAAAAAGGTTTAGCTTTTTGTTACTTTGGCGTTAGGTGTGATTCTGCTGCTTGGTGGTGTATAGTCTATTAGCTATGTCAGGTGATAGAATAACATACTTTCTTGCAAGAAGGTCATGTGGAACTCTACGATAACATCAAAACTAAAGTATTTTATTCTATGACCTGACATTGTTAATAAACTACTACAATGCCATGATAGAATAACGTACTTTTTTCACTTTTATCCTTTCTATCACTTATGCATGTATGTATTCCAGTAGTGCATTTGGCCCGTTTACTTGCAAACAACTGCATTTTTTAATAGGTAGCTATTGTAGTTTAGTTTTCAGCTTCGTCAGTGTGCTTCATATCCTGAAGTTAACATTGCCCTTGTACTGAATGTGTAGTGATACATGTTGACATAGATTAGTGCCTCTTATGAGCAGGCTCTGATGGATGCACGCAAACAAATTGAACGTGAAATGGAAAGGTTTAAGATTTGTGAAAAGGAAACCAAGACAAAAGCATTCTCAAAAGAAGGTCTTGGACTACAGCCAAAAACTGTAAGATCTGAACAATGTATTCTGTTTCTTGTTTTGTTTGTAGCTGATTGCCTCTTAACTAAAGTTCATTTGCCAGGACCCCAAGGAAAAAGCTAAGTCAGAAACGAGGGATTGGATAAACAATGTGGTATTGGACCTTGTCTAAACTCTCCATCCTCTTCTTAATTATGTGTTATGTATGTATTGGGCAATGAGTTATCTTACGTGGAAGTTTACAGACTCTTGCTTGCATAACATTTTAATTGAGAAAGGAGATGAAAAGACTTGTGTCTTCTATTTCATCCATCTTCCCTATCATTTCTTGTTTCTCCCCTCTATACCTCCAAAAGACTGGCCAGACTTGCCACCATGACATACTTTTCTTATTCTTTGTCATATAATGCAAATTCATGAACATTTTCTTCTCTTGTTGTTATATGCCAAATGCACCATCATTTGTTACATATTGGTTTGGAATGTTTTCTAGTACCCTTTCCCTCTTGGTAATATAGCATTGTTGTCATGATATGTGGAAAAAAAACTTGTTATCTTCTAAATTTGCTGGAATCAATTTTCCTTTATTTTTGTTGAAGTTTGCAAGAAAGTTGTCTTTACTTACAATGATTAAATCTTCAAGCTTAGCACCTTTTAATGTCAGAGATATCAATGGCTGGGTTATCTCTTATAGGTTACAGAATTGGAGTCTCAAGTGGACAACTTTGAAGCAGAGTTAGAAGGTTTATCAGTTAAGAAAGGAAAGACTCGACCTCCCAGGCTGGTGAGATGAGAGTTCATCTTTACATGAAATAATCATGTGCAGGATTTCTGCTTTATATAATTGATATAATCTGATTTAAGTAATATCTATTAGGTCCATTTGGAGACTTCAATTACTCGCCACAAGGCTCACATAATGAAACTTGAACTAATCCTGAGGCTGTTGGATAACGATGAGCTGAGTGCTGAGCAGGTCAATGATGTTAAAGACTTTTTGGAAGATTATTTGGAACGCAATCAGGTGCCTTCTAGACTGATAAACCTTCTAGAATTCCAAGATAGATAACATATGCAGTTCAATAAGCAGGGGTTTCCCTGCTTTTAAGACAGTTCCTACATGTCAATTATGTGTTTTATATTACTTGATATATTTTCCCCCCATCAGGATAATTTCGATGAATTTAGTGATGTTGATGAGCTCTATGAATCTTTGCCTCTGGATAAAGTGGAAGCTCTTGAAGATCTTGTGACTATTGTTCAACCTAGTCTTGTCAAGGTTTGTCGGTTTTTGTGCTTCCTTTACCATTTGATTGATTCTATTTTCTGCAAACTTGATTTGGTTTTTGGTTGGACTTTAGCAATAGACTTCAGGTATCAATTATAAGGATTATAAAATCCATTCATGGTTTATTTGCCATCATTTATGTGGGCTTCAGGAAGTCTTGGGAATGAAATTTTCTATTTTTATCCTCTATCCACACATCATTATTGTTGTGGGATTAGTTAGCTACTAATTACTCAGAGCTACTTCACTTAAACAATCAAAAAGTTCATATCATCCTCTGTTTCATGTTTGCAATATAACAACTATTTTATTTCTTTGAATAAAACTATTTAAATTGATTTAATTTGTTGCAAATATGAAAAGTAAATCTCTGAGACCAAGGAGCTAATCATAGCAGTCGCCATACTACTACGCTAGTTATTCCTTCCGGTAATAGTATCATACATGAAACAGAAGCAATGTGGTAGGGGTATTTTGGGGAAATATAGATATTTTTTGGTGTAAACCAGGAAGGCGGTTGATGCAGGAGTGTGTGTGTGTGTTTTATTTTCTTTTATCATTTTTTTTTGGGGGGGGGGGGGGATCGGCTGTGTTAATCCTTCTGGTGTATTCTGCTTTCTTTCAATCCTACAAGCAAAGAGTACCTTTCATTCACGTATACTCTTCCAACACCTTGTGTGTGTGTGATTGTGCTGAGAAATATTGCTTGGTTTCCTATCTCTGACATTTTCGGTGAATTATGCTTATTTGTCGGGTTTTGCTAGAGACCTTCTTTGAATTATGCTTATTTGTCATTTTTCCAAAAAATGCTGTTGTCGGAATAATTTCTTTATTTATCTTTCATTTTGACCCATTTTTTTGTTTCAGCAGGGTGGTGGTGCTAGTAGTTCCGTTGTAAGTTTAAAGGCTTCAATGCATGTATCACCCTTACAAACGCAGGTATGTAACTTGCAGCAAGGAAACTTGTCAGATGTATTATTCTGCGTGTCAAGTAGACTGTGTTTTCGCAGATGTCTTGTTCATCTATTGATTATTATTCTTCTTTAATTCAGTTGGAATTTATAGCTCATTTTTTGCTACATATACATTATTCCTTTCTCTATGCAACCTGTAATAGCCATAGCCTCCATAATCACTTATTTCCTTGTTAAGTCCATCACACTAGAACATGTTACCCTGTATGTCAATGCAGCCGCCATTAGGCAAGAATTTCTTCTAAATGGAAATTTTGCCTACATCTCTATCCATTTTGGTAACCTTTTGCATGAGATTTGCTTTAATGCTTGAGCAACACAATTTGATGCCTTCCAATATCAATGATCATGATGTGTTCTGATTGCGCTCGTTCTTACAGGCTGCTATTACACCTCCTCAACAAAGCGCATCTCCAGTGGAACATGATGAGGGGGTAGCTTCAATGGATAATGATTCTGATGGTGTGCCAAAGATTCCTTCAGAAAGTAATCTAGTCAGCTCTGCCAGTGTGACGAGTCCAGTAGGAAGTCACGCAACTGTAATCCCTGTCAATGTTTCTTCTCAACTGCCTGCTTCACCTATTGCCTCAAAAGCTGCTTCTAGCCCAGTTGCTGCTCAAGGAATTTTAGAAAATTCAGGGCCTTACATTCCATCTTCATCACTTAATGTCTCAAATGCTCCTACAGAAGATGATGCACTAAACCTTCCTGGACAAAGATCATCTACAACTCTCGCTGAGAGTGGAGTTATTAGGGGAAGTGGTATACCTGGCATTTCCGTGCAACAAGCCAACTTTCCACTAGGCTCTGGGGTTGCAACTCCTAGTAGTGGTGTGACGCTTGGAGCAGTTTCATTAACATCTGATGTCAGAATGAGAAAGGTTTTGGCAGCCGATGAAAAGCACTTAAGTAGTGGTATGTTGACACCTCCCCTGTACTCATTAATAAATAGGATGCTCATAGTCCAATTTACCAATTCAATAGCTGATTCTAGCTATGTTGGTGATCCTGCAGTTGCTGCAGGCAGAACCTTGAATTCTTCTATTGATCCCGGAATGCAATGGAGGCCTGGAAGCCCCTTTCAAAATCCAAATGAAATAGTAAGTTTAATGGCTTAACTCCTCCCTTCACTTTAAGTTTCTTCTTCATCTTATTCTTTGCTAAGCTTGCCTATTTGCCTACTAATTTGTGGCCAAAGTTAAATGAGCTTTATAAAACAAATCAGTGATACGTTATGATGCATCACTCCTTTATGTCATGAAAATGCATGAATGAGGACCCTTTGTGTGAAAGATCTTTGCTTAATATTATTGGATCGGATATAGAATAATTGATTACCATGAACTGCACCTGGGAACAGCAATAAGGCTTCAAACGGCACTTCAGATGATTTCTTCAAATCACAGTGCAGGAATCTACGAAGAAATGTACCATTAATTCTTCCTGCTACTATTTTGACGTCCATGTCTGTTTATGAAAAAAAAGTGTTGTCCTAGATTTGGATTTAGAACGGTGGCTAACTTCATTTGATAGCTGAGTTTGAACTATAAAATGTGTACATCCTTGTTTAGGGTCAATTTCGAGGAAGAACTGAGATTGCTCCAGACCAACGAGAAAAGTTTCTGCAGAGGCTTCAACAAGTGCAGCAGCATGGCCCTAGTAATCTTCTTGGAATGCAGCCTCTTGGCGGAGGTGATTATAAGCAAATCTCTGGACAACAACAAAACCCTCTCTTGCAGCAGGTTGTTTGAGCTCTTATTTCACAATTTTTACCTCGTGATGAAGTGTTTTGTATATAAATCTTGCCACTAATATGGTGTGAAAACATTAATCACCTTCTTTTCAACCATCCCTCTCTCTGAGTTACAGCCATCCCTGTACTTTTTCTCAATCCCTTTAATGGGAAGCTGATTGAATACTCAGTTGTAAGCAGTGCTGTAGTATGTTGAGATAGCTCAGGAGTGAAGTTAATTGTTTCAATTAAAAATGATTATTGAAATGCTTACTCTAATTTGGAACCTTTAAAGTAGAAGAACATCAATAATTTGTTTAGCAAACGCTAAGATTGTTCATGTTCCTTTCAACTCCCTCCAAATAAATGGCAATAAAGTGCTGAGAAAAAAACTTAGTGGTCCTTCAGTACTTGTCCTTTTTCTCAGCATTTCCTTTAATCTCTTATTTTTTATTCCATACTTGGTCATAGTAGTCGTCCTGCATACACACTTTACAATGAAGCCACTTTCTCTCTTTTTTTTTTTTTTTTTATTTATTTATAGCTCTTTCCTGTAGCCTTGATCTTCTTTTTATTGCCTTTAAAATGCTGAATGAATGATATTAGCTACTATGTTCAGTTAAATTCTCAAAGCTCAGCACTGCCTTCCCAAGTTGGGCTTGGACTTGGGCTTCATGCACCAGGCCTCAATATTGCCTCTGTAGAGCAGCCATCCACTTCAATTCATCCACAGACAGCTCAGCAGGGATCTCTTGTTAATGGCCCAAAAGATCCTGGTCTGTATTGTTCTTTACATGATTGTTTCTGTTTTTATCTATCAGTGTTAACATATGTGGTGCTTACTGGGTGTTCATAGATTAATATATTTGTGTTACTGTTGTAATGTATAAATACTGCTCAGATGATATCCCTGAATTTGTCGAGGAGCAGAAGGAACAGAATGTTTCGGATGATCCAACTGCTGAAGTCGCCCCTACCCCTGGTGCAGCTACTAGAAGTATCACCGACATGGATTCAAAAGCTTCTTTTCCGATGGATATTCCAGTATGTGCTTGTCACTGCAAAAACATCTTTATCGTGTTTGCATAGTGATGATGCTTCTTCTGCTCTTACCTGGTGCAGATTATTTCTGATGGGATCTTTTGGAAAATGATGGTGTATAATGTATGAGAAAAATCAGTCTTAATTCAAAAAAAAACAAGATATAGATTGTGCCCTCTCCTCATAGCATTACCTAGATGACTACAAAGCCCAGTCTTTTGCTCCTTCCATGTTGCAGTATGGAGAAGGTACAGGGAATAATAGAAACAAAGTGGCAAACACTGAGGAAAACAGAAGGGAATAGTAGAGATGTATAGTTGTAGGGGAAACCATGCTTATAAAGGTCTGATTTATGGATAAAATTTGGAAGCATTATTGTCCTCATGATGAACTACTTTTAACCTTACTGGGTGAAAATGACAAGGAACAATTCAGGGAATAAATATCACAGGGCACAACTTCTTATTATAGACCATAATGTTTGAACATTCTCTTTGGGAAAGCTGAACTAAGAACTGTAGATGTTATAAATTAGGATGTTTCGGTTACCTGTTATTTTGTATATGATTATGTGAATGAAAACAGTTGATTCCATAGCCTGTCCTTTTCTCAATCGCAATGCTCATTACCATGACTATTGTTTTCTTCAAGCAATGTTTATAGGAATAACTTTTTAACAATCTTGAATCTTGCAGGCTGGAGTTGAATCTGGGTCATTGAGTGACTCAGGACAATTGCCGAGAGACCTTGACCTTTCCTCTGGTCAAACGCTGCAGTCCAATCAGCTTTCTAGCCTTGGTGTCATTGGTCGAAGAAGTCCACTGGATCTTGGTGTACTTGATGATAATAACCTTGTTGCTTCAACTCCAAGCCCTGGTGGAGGGATATATGATCGTGTTCACTATCGCAAGATGCTTGATTCTGCATTCTACAAGCTTCCTCAGCCTAAGGACTCTGATCGTTCAAGGGGTTACTCTCCGGTACGAGAGCCTTTTCAGAGACTCAACTGCCAACTATTTTAAAAGTTGTATTACTTTTATATGATCTAAGTAAATCTTTTTGCAGAGATACCCAGCAGTGACTCCTCCAAGCTACCCTCAAGTTCAAGCCCCCATTGTAAACAATCCTGCCTTCTGGGAGCGAATGGGTTATATTCAAGAAAATTCTGACACCCTGTTCTTTGCATTCTATTTTCAGCAGGTACAATGTTTTCCTTCAGTCAAAACTTTGAATCTATTTCTTATCATTTGAATTTTATTATATTCCCGTGCTCTTTGTAGAACACATACCAGCAGTATTTAGCTGCAAAAGCATTGAAGAAGCAAGCGTGGAGATTCCATAGGAAATATAATACATGGTTTCAGCGACATGAAGAGCCTGAGGAAGCAACTGATGATTATGAGAAGGGGTCATATGTGTACTTTGATTTCCATGTTGGCGAGGATGAACAAGGATGGTACGTGAACTCACCATGAGCATAATAAACTTACTTTATACACGTTATGGTTGACCTCCTCTATTTTAAAATGCCAAAGTGTCAGTGCATATTCTCAACCTTTTTAATTAGATGATTTGTTTTACCCTTTTTATCAGTTGAAAAATACATTTTTTAAAGCCTGGGATATTTTTTGAATCAGAGCTGCTTCTGGATGAGTATTTTGGTCAACCCCTTGGCTCAACTACTTTCTTTTCGGCATGTAAGCTTGTGCTGTGTGAATGTGCAGGTGCCAAAGAATCAAACAGGACTTCACTTTTGAATATGGTTTTCTTGAAGATGAACTTGCTGTATAGAGATTTATAGAGGACATTGCAGCGGTGTGCTGATCCCTGGAGTTTTGGAGTTCTGCCTTCACCTGGTATAGTACTGGTATGTAGGGATGGTATGCTGAGATTTATAGAGGACACTGTGCACCCATTCGTTGGAGCCCATTCCATGCAAATTTATGTTGAGGGGAAAGTTTCAACTTTTGGATTCCAAAAATGCAAACAGATTGAAAAAGTTGCAGTTGGTAGGTCTAGGTAAAAAAGCCATTCTCACCATTTTATCAATGTTTATATATGGTCAAGGATGGTAGAGTATGGTGCTCCATTTAGCTCTTCAACCTTGTGTTTAAATAATAGAATTCTATATAACAATATATAAAATGTAAGCAGTGTTTTCATATAAAAAACACAATCTTGGTAGGCTTTTGAGGAGTCTTGTTTGAACCTTTCACTGAGGTTTGTTGTCCATTTAACCATGGACGCATAACTTTATAAATTCTAGACTTACTCATGTTTAGACAAATTGGTACCGACTGCAACAAGCCAACATCTTAAAAAAAGGACTAAAGAACTAGCTCAGTAGCTCACTAGAATCAAAGGCATTTTCCAGATTACTTGCAAAGGTTAAAGGGAAAGTTGTACTAGTTTATCATTACCAACTAATTGGGAGCACTACGAAGCAGCTGCATATGCAAATCTATACATGTGCCCACATAGAATTTATTAAATTCAAATCACCGGCCTGTACCAATTTATTATTTCGATCCCGAATCATGTGGTGCTACAACCAAAACATATTCTACAATCAACACAGAAATATAGCTCTAGTGAGTTCCCACTCACCGACCTCCACAACTTCCAATTCTTGATCAATAACTTTGGCCATGTACTCGATATATTGTAGCCCATGACTCCACAACACCAATGTTGGATAACTTTCTGACATACAATACAATGCAACATACTATAGCCCACATTAAATTTACTGAGCAAACTACCTGAAAAGATCAAATCTTTGTAATGTAGAAGGATCCATCAGTACAACAGATGCGCTCAAACATAAAATTTCTTGCGCGTGAGAAATAAACGGAAGTAGGAAATATCTTTCCCCTTTCTCCCCTTTTCGTAGTTCTGCAACAACACGTTAGGCGTTAGCATGGCATGTGCTTAGTTGGAGAACTGAAAATCAGGCAGGAGGTCCTTTTTCTATTGGGCAAAGGGAAGTTACTTTCTTTATTCTTCAATCTATCCCCTCTGTTGCAGTTTACATTCTTTTTAATTATTTTCTTTTGTTTCCAAGCTACTGTTGAATCTTAAACCTTCTATCTGCTCTGCATTAATCGGGATATAATAAGGGAACTTGAAGCTGTTCAATTCAAACTTCAGAAAGCTGGTTTGAGAGCTACAGATCCTTCGTCTTCAAAAACAAACACAAAAACAAAACACCTTGTTATCTGTAGCCGTTGGAGCACTTAACCATCATCTCTTGAACGTCTTAAGGAGCCATAACCACCCTCTCTTTTTGTATGGGTGCATTGGGCATTTGAAGAAGATCTTATCAAACCAAGATCTTTGGTGTTGTGGCCATTGATCTTCAGTTTTTAGTAGATTAGTCCATCTGGGTTTAATCTCATTTAAACTTTTTCTTCTTCTTCTTCTTTTTTTTTTTTGATTATTATGATCGCCAGCGGTTTCTCTGCTGATAAATATCCAGCTAAGCCTTTGCTAAGATACATTTAATCCGCTTGTTCCTTCATTGATTGAGGTTCAAATACCGTTCTTGGATCCGTTTATATAACTCCCGATTTCAATTGATTTTGCTCCTCTGTCTCTACACACATTTTTCCTCACGTCAAAGACTCTGCCTTTGGCATCATAATAGGGGTTCTGATTGATTTTTGGTAGGGTTTTTGGGTTTCTGTTTCTGGCTCCAGGGAAGAAAAAATCCCTCTATTCTCGCCCACCATCTCCCCCATTTTCTCAGTTTGGAGTAACAGAAAAAGAAAGCAACTTTTTTTAGTGTAAACCAAATACAAACTCATCTTTCCTGCTCCTGAAAAAACCCATCGTTTTCCCGGGAAATTTCTTCTACAATTGCACACCCACATCATCAAATTTACCATTAAAAAAATGATGAGATTGTGTTGGGTTTTGGTCTGTATTATCATCACAATGGGGCTTAGTCTATCTGTGGAGGGTCTTGGTATCAACTGGGGAACACAAGCAATCCACAAATTACCCCCAAAAACAGTTGTAAAAATGCTTCAGGAAAATGGGATTAAGAAGGTGAAGCTGTTCGATGCAGACCAGACCACGCTCGGTGCATTTGCTGGTACTGATTTTGAAGTTATGGTTGCCATTCCCAATGGGGAGATGGCTGCCATGACTGAGTACAGACGAGCTCAGGATTGGGTTCAGAGGAATGTTACTCGCTACAGCTTCAATGGAGGTGTTAATATCAAGTATGAGTTTTGTTTTGCTGTTCTATCTTATGTTAATTCAATTGCTTTTTTTTGTGTGCTGTTTTCTTCCTGTGGGTGTTTCTGGGTATCTGTGGATTTGCATATTCTATGGCTAAAGATCTGATCTTTGGATACTTGATCTATTCTGGGCTCTTTGATTATGTGGGTTGATTGATCCAATGTTGATAGAACTCAAAAAAAAACCAGGTTGCGTTTGGTTGAAGTATTTTGTTGTGACTGGATTCACAGACATGGGGTCCCAGTGACTTGAATGTATAGAATTGTATTGGTGAATTGGGTATTTTGATTCCCTTTTACAGCTAATTTGTACCTGCAAGAATTACACATCCCTAGCAGAACTTCATTTGGTGAATTGGGTATTATGAATCAGGGACCATCAAGGGATATTTGATATTTCAATACGTAGGCATAAGTGGCATAATTGCAAATGCACTCCAATTAATTTGGTTTTCTGCTATTTAACCACGTGAAGTGTTCTGTAAGAAAATGACCATATATTTTGAAGAACATGTAGTAAACGTCAAGAACTCATAACAACCTTTTTGATGTCATTGTGAATTGGACCTTGCCTGATTGATGATGCTGACCTTTTCTAAATGTAGTGACACAATTCTTTGTTTGTCATCCTGTGTTGATCTCCTTTCTTTTTCAGGAGTATGACATGTGAACTCTCTTGTAAAAACTCATAGAAATTGATAGTGTGATAATGTGGCTTACAATGGTCATTGCAATACTAATTGGTTGTTTCTTCAAACAATGCTTCTAAGCTTGCCATACAATGTGTTTGAATCTTTGTCTTTCTCCTCATAGATACGTCGCAGTCGGAAACGAACCATTCCTCACCTCGTACAATGGAACATTCCAAAATGTTACATTTCCCGCGCTCCAAAACATCCAAAAGGCCCTCAACGAAGCCGGTTTAGGAGACACTGTCAAAGCAACTGTCCCACTCAACGCCGACGTCTATGGCTCCCCATCCACAAACAGCGTCCCTTCAGCCGGAAGATTCCGCGCAGACATAACCGACCTCATGACCGCCATTGTCCAATTCCTCTCCCAAAACAACGCCCCCTTCATGGTCAACATCTACCCGTTCCTCAGCCTCTACGGGAACGACAACTTCCCTATAGACTACGCATTCTTTGACGGTGTCAGCAACCCCATTATCGATAACGGGATCTCTTACTCCAACGTCTTTGATGCCAACTTCGACACTCTCTACTCGTCACTTAAAGCCGTCGGCTTCGGCAACATAGACATTGTCGTTGGAGAAGTCGGTTGGCCAACCGACGGCGACAAGAATGCAAACATTGCCAACGCTATTCGATTCTACAAAGGCCTTTTACCAAAGTTAGCTAATAGTGTCGGAACCCCTCTTCGACCCGGCTACATTGAGACGTATCTTTTCGGTTTGCTAGACGAAGATGCCAAATCCGTCGCCCCGGGTAATTTTGAGAGGCATTGGGGAATCTTCAGCTTCGACGGGCAGCCCAAGTTTCCAATGGATTTATCAGGGAAGAATCAGGATCACTATCTTGTGGGGGCTGAAGATGTTGACTATCAGCCTAAGCAATGGTGTGTGCTGAATCCTAAGGCCAATATCCAGAATACAAGCTTGTTGGCTCAGAACATTGACTATGCTTGCACTTTCGCTGACTGCACGTCCTTAGGGTACGGAAGCTCGTGTGCTGGGTTGGATGCAAATGCGAACGCGTCTTATGCGTTCAATGTGTACTATCAGACTCAGAATCAGGCTGCTGAGGCTTGTGACTTTCAGGGGCTTGCTGTGGTGACCCAACAGAATCTCTCACAGGGGAACTGTAAATTCATTATCCAGATTGCCACAACCTCTTCTGCTACGCTGATGATGAAGCGAATGAGCTGTTCTTTGTTAATGTTGTTGGTTTCCTTGTGTCTTGCTTGGTTGAGGATTTGAGTTTCGTGAATGAGCTCTTCTCTGCTATGTTATCATGACCATCATGTTGCATGTATTTAAGGTTATTGTTAGCTCATTTTTCTTCTATATCTTAGTAAAACAGATTTTGTTTCAATGGGAATGAGAAGGTTCTCTTCTTTTTTGTGGAGTTTTTGTACAAAATCTGTTATCAGCTGTCTCGCTGGGCAAGCTGGCTGACACCTGCATTATTTCTGAGCTCTTCAGCCTGATCTTTTTTTCTCCATATAGCAAGTTTACCTTCTTTGCAAGGCAGAAATGCCATTATTGTGAGATGGTGACTTGTGAGAATGCTCATGATGCACCCTTCAAAAAGCATCTTTTCTTTCGACTAAAGTGTTGCCATTGCTGCAAGCAAACATCTCTTGTAGCAGGATTCAGAAAAAAAAAATTAAAGAGGAGAAATAGGGCATCTTTATAGTCCTCTTTCATCAATGAAAACAAAACACTGTCATCAGGAGAAAATTGGCAGGGTGACACTGCAATTTGAGAGTCACAGGTTTGGAAAGTGTTGTTAATTGTTACCCGGAATATCTAGGGAATCTATTAAAGGCTAATGATTCTTTACTATTCTTGATCACGCCGTTTTAAGTAAAATTTTTAAGCAAAAAATGGTCAAGCTCATTTAAAAGATTGATGATACCAAACACATTAAAATGAGATAACACTTACTACTAGTTTTTTACTAGTCCGAAATTACCAACTGATTTACTGCAGCAATAATATTCATAAGCCGGAATTGCATTCATATACAAACTTTACTCTAGCAGCTTTCAAAACTAGTTTAACCAAAGAAGCTGAAATTGAACTTCATGAAATATTGAAAGTCTAACCGTCTAACAAACTGGTGTTGGTCACCAACTTGCAGAAGTACTGCTAGCCTGGTAATTGAAGAACACATACCAGGCACCCATTCTCCTCTATCATTTCAATTAAGAAACTCTTGGTCCTAAAGATGCAACATTAATAATGCAAGAGTTGGGGAAAAGAAAAGGGGGGGAAAAGAAAAGAAAAGATGTTTTACTGTTGAAGAGATGTGGAAGGAGACACAAATGACATCCTCATCTGCAAGACCTTCTTGTGAGAATTGGAATGCTTGTAGCTCTCAAAAGTAGGGCTCTTGGCTGGCCTATACTCAGGCAACAATCTTCCAGACTTGAAATACCTCATCCCACATGCATTGCAAAGGGTTTTAGGCCCTAATGGGCCTGCTCTCCACTGTGGAGTCTTCTGTGCTTGGCAATGGCTACACCTCCTTGGCTGCTGTTGTTGCCCTTCACTGTTCTCTTTCTCCATCTTCTCCTCCACCACTTTCCTTTCTTCTTGTTCTTCTTCCTCCTCCTTGTTTCTAGGCATTACTATGAGCTCACTGTCTGCCATCCAGTGGGTCTGTTCAAGCAATTGTGGGCTATAGAAGGCAGATTGAAGAGATGGGCTTCTTTTCTTGAGCTGGTTTGACCATTTAAATAGTGGGTTCTTGTGGGTTTTGCAAGACTCCACTCTTCTCTTCCTTCGGCCTCTGGGTTTGCAAGGAATTGCAAAGTTTTGGCTGGTAGGTGGGGTTTTCTTGGTGTTGGGTTTGACTTGGTGTTGGGCTTTGGAGGAATTGGTGATTGTGTTGGCTGCTTGGTGGCCTTCTGGTGGCATGAGGCAAGTCCCTCCACTTGAAAGGCATTCTTCAACAAAGCTTGAAAGCCATTCTGAGCTCACATCTACCTCCTACAGAAGAACAAAGATGAGCCCTTAAACAAAAAGATGAGAGCTTTGGAATGGAGAAAGCCCATACAAGCAGATAAAGCAAGTAACTTTGACATGAGTTCTGGACCCATAAGCAACAGAAAAGAGAGGAAGAGGAGCAAGCTTTGATGGGTTTGGAGTTTATATGCAAAAGTTGAGGAAGAAAGGAAGAAATTGCTTACAGTGTACTGATCAAGTAAGACCTCACTGAAACCATCACTTCCACTTGAGTCCCCTAACAAGGTAGAATCTTTGAGAATTGGCAGGTGCAAGCTTTCTGGCTGAAGGACTCCATTCACAGGAACTGAAGCTTCTGAGTAAGACTCCATCAACAGAGAAAGGATTGAGAAGAGGGGGAAGAAGAAGCAGCAGAAGAAGAATGAGTGTTTTTGGGGTAAAAGAGGGAAAGTGAACAAGAAGAGTAAGAAATAGGGAACACAGGATTTTGAGTATCAGTGGGTGTGTCGGTAGATAAAAAAAAAAGCTCTCAAATTCTTGAACAAAATTCAATTATTTTTGCAAGGCATTAAAAAGGAGGTAAACTTCGGAGGTGTAGTAGATGAATCATTCAATGGAAGTTCACACTCACATGACCCATCCATCATAATCCGGTCCCCAAAATTCTCCCACTTTTCTCAAAAATTCAAAACAAACCCGGAAATCTATACATAATAATGCCAACCTTAAATTTTGTTTGTGTAGAGGGATACAAATTAAATAAGCATTTAACAGGATTGTGATTCTTCTAAACTTGCTACTCCTTCCATGCATTTTAGTGAAAGTCTGTATATTAGTGTCATGTATTAATAAATGATTAAATGTGTTGTTTTCACTCCACTCCAACTTGTTCCTGTAAAATGGTTTCAGCACTTTTGTATACCACTTGAAAAAGTCTAAACAAGCAAGACTTTAGGGTACTACTGTCCACTTTGAATTCCACTATGAGCTTTCATATTGATTTTTCACACAAGTGGGTCACAGACTCACAGTGTTAGTAATATGATAGCCTAATACAGTATTAATTCAAGTAAAAACTAGAAGAAGAATAATAAATTAAATAGCTTGAAAACGAGCATTTTCTACAGCTGTGTTTTTCCCTTGAGATTTAAAAAAAATGTGAAGATGAAAACATTTGATTTAAAAAAAAAAAGGATATAACTTTGATAGTAGACAGAATCACATGATCATTAATTGGGAAAATTAATGCTCGATGTTGAAGGTTTCCCATGGCTGGTTACTGGTTAGCCTAGTACTAAGTAGTAACAAATTGTATAAAAAAGACAACATAAGAGAGTTTTTTGTCATATTGTAAATATTCTAAAAACTCCACCAGGAAAAAAGGAGCAAAAAAAAAGTTGCAGCATATATACAACTTCATGAAAAGATACAGCGTGCTGCAAGTATAACACATTGTAAATAGCAATATGGCCATATGGGGACATTTTATTCGTACTCCCATAAATGAGTGCACACCCAAAAAATTCAAAGCATGATATTCTTCACTATTATTATTGTTTAAAACACGTATTGCTTTTTACGAAATTTTGCAAGAACCCTTTAAAGTCAATCCGCATTCTGCATTGATCAACCTTCCCCCCTCCAAACACTTTTGCACGTAGGTAACAAGCGTTGTAAGTTACAAACACAACGCTGTGTATGCATATTTATTCTACAAACCCAACACATTCCGGATTAGTTTTTGTTTCCGAGGACGTAAAGATAAACGGAAATGTTGTAACGAGAGATCGAACGAGAACAATAAAATAAGAACAACATACAGATTTACGTACGTACGTCCACGGGCAGAAAAACCGTATATTATTATGGAAGACAGAATTCGGAATACATAGGTCTAGGTATTTCGAGAGCTTATATAGTGACTCAAGAAACCCTAGTTACAATTATGGGCCGTAGGCCCAAAACAGATTGTGATAGGCCCAGAAACAGAAAATATATAGTGTACCGTGTGGCCCGGGGGCGACACCGCCCCCCGGACCCCAGGCCAGGGGCGCGTCGCCAGCGAGACCCCCGTGCTACCTATCGCAATGTGTGATTCAGATTCAAGGCATATTAAAAGGAAAAGAAACGAATCTAATCTACTTATGAATCACACAACTCCCCCGTTAACCCGAATGATCTGGCCGTTGACCCACTCGCCAGAGTCTGCGGCCAGAAACCCTATCACGGGCGGGATGTCCTTGGTCTCCCCAAGCCGCCCCATAGGAATCAAATCCACCAGCCTCTTCACATCCTCCTCCGACTTCCCGGCGAAGAACAACTCGGTCGCAACAGGCCCGGGAGCCACGCAGTTGGCCGTTATCCCGGTCCCCTTGAGCTCCTTGGCCAGGATCTTAGTGAGCGTCTCCACAGCCGCCTTGGACGCCGTGTACGCCCCGTACCCAGGCCTGTACATGGCGGCCAAGGAAGTGGAGACCGTGATGATCCTGCCGCCGCCGCCCCTCCTCAGCCGCTTGGCCGCCTCCTGCAGGCAGGCGAACGTTCCGCGGGCGTTGATCGCGAAGATCCGGTCGAACTCCTCCACGGGCGTGTCCGCGATGGAGGAGTAGGTGGAGTCGGTGACGCCTGCCGACGTGACGAGGATGTGCGGCTGGGCGTTGAAGGCGGCCTCCGCGGCGTCGAAGAGAGCCTTGACTTGAGCGGGATCGGAGACGTCGGAGCGCACGGTGACGGCGCGTGGGGAAGAAAGAGAGGAGAGGGCGGCGGAGGAGTTGATCTGGGCGGCTACGGCTTCGGCGGTGGCGGAGTGGGAGACGTAGTTGACGACGATGCGGGCGCCCAGGGTGGCCAGGTGCTGGGCGATCGAGCTCCCGATGCCCCGGGATGCGCCCGTCACTATGGCCACCCTGTCTATGAGTGGGAAGGTGGCGTTTGAGGCCGCCATTAGCAAGTTTTGTTCGAATTCAGATTTGGCGCGCAGGAGATCGAGATTTGTGGAATGAGGTTGAATTGAGAAATGGAGTAGGCTAAACCGCATGAATTTATAGGGTCCTAAAGGAGTTGGTAGTTGTTGAAATCAATTTGGATGATATATGCCATGATGTCAAAGTTGAAGGGGCTTAAATTGAATATTGTTACTATATATGTTGAAGAAAAATTAGTCGGGGAGATGGGATTAGCAGCTTCTTAGCAGATTCCATATGTTTCAGTATTATACCGTTCATTGGTAGTCAAAAACACAGCCCCCACTCATTTTTTTTTAAATATGTTATTAGAAAGTGTATTCGTCACCAACACATAAATCATCCGATTTGTTATTTTCGCAATCTATGAAATGTTATTTGAAAGTTTAGTATATATTATCATTATCATCTCTACAATATAATTGTAATCTCAAGTAACCCACGATGACCCAATTTAAATTTTTTTTTTAGTCAAAAGACCCCATTTAATTTGACGTGTAATTTAATTGACCTGAACATGTTCTCTACTCAAACTCGAGATGACCGATCACGATCTACTTGGTCTGTTTGACAAATCGAGTTAGCACTTAGCAGTACCATCAACTTGAAATACCCTTTGAGCTTATGATGAATTATGACACACTTCCATATTTTGTTCCATCTAGGTCATTTGACTAGTATATGGATGTACAAGCAAAATATTGATTACACCAACATAATACGGATGTTCCCCAACATAACACTTGCTTACAAATTACTCCCTCCGTCCCATTTTGTTTGTCCTAAAGGACAAATTTTGTGGTTATTAAGGAAGTTGTAGGATCTGTTAGTACTTCAGAGGTCGTCGACACCTACGATGTCGGCGACCAGAGTCAACAACTTATGTTTACGCAGCGGAAATAAAATACACAGGAAAGATTACGAAATACTAGATTGACACAATGATTTAGAGTGGAAACTCCTTGTAGCCAACGTGCTTGCAAGGAGAAAAACCACTTGCCCTCTAAGCTTCAACTTAGAAGGACTTGAAGAGCACTTCGCTCGCTATATTGATTTCTCGGGCTACAAAAGGTGTTCCTACTTCAAGATGCGCATCCCACGCCCTCTCTTGCAAGTACTCTTGCCTTTTATCTCAACCCTCACTCAATACAACTCGCTCATACTCAACCTTCCGAAGGATCGAATCCCACGATCCTCTCTTCTACACCACACACTCTCAATACAAGTTTTTCTCTTGACTCTCTTGGTTCCTACAATGTACCCACGAAATTATATATAAAGAACCAAGAAAATTGCTGCACAATTCATCCTTTTTGCCCAAGGAATGAATTGTACACAATCCATACAAAATCTTTCGTTAACTAAAATCCTAAGACACAATAAAATCTTCCTTGTGATCTCCAAATATCCCATGAAGATTTTCCTCTTTTATGCTCTTCTTCTTGCCTTAAAAACACCTCAGAATCATCTTCCGTGCCTTCCTTAAACCATTCATGCGTTTTGCCTTTTATAGAATTCTGCACGTGTTCGGACTTCTGGGCAGTGAGGTTGGCGGGAGGTCGACGACTTCTGATATTATCTTTGTGAAATCGGCGACTCCTGTTTTGGATTCACCAAGACACACAGTCTCTTGCCAAATTCCTCCAGATGACTTCCTGACATTCAACGACCTTGGGTGACTTCTTGCAAGGTCGACGACTCCTGTCAGCAACCTGTTTGGAACCATCAAAACACACACACGGTTTTCTAACAGAAGTGATAAAGTGGTATTGAGAGATGAGAAAGTGGGTAAAGGTTGAAATTAAATGAGGGTACTTTTGTAATTTTATAGGTGTAAAAAGTGGAAAAGTAATAAAGTAGAAGGAAAAGTTAGATTTTGGGTGTAAAAATTGAGATTGAATAGGGGTAATATTGTAAGAAATTATTGATATAAATGGAAAGAGGACAAACATTTTGGGACGACGAAAAAGTAAAGAGGACAAACAAAATGGGACGGAGGGAGTAGTATTGATATGTTAAGAACTGACACTCCCAATCCTGAAAATGATAGGACATATGATTAGATGAAGGTGGAAATAAAGGGATTACATACTGAAAAATTCGACTATTACCGTCAATGACCATTTTTTCATTTCGCTTTCCGTTGTTAAAAAATTTGAAGGAAAGAAAGAAAAATGACGGTCCCGCCATCTCATTGACAACTTGACGCTTGGAAGGTTTTACTTTACTCGTACAGCTAAACGACGTCGTTTGATGTGCGGGCTAGGCTGGTTCCGTTGAAATCGTGAAACTGGTCAAAAAAACTGAAACTTGAAACCCCTTTTCCCTTCGAAATTTTCGAATCGCAACCCCAAAGAAATCAGTGAAGCGCATCAACAATCGTAAGGTGAAGGAGAAACCGATAGGAGCGCTATAATTCTGAAACCCTAGAAACCGAAACCAGATAATTATGGCGATTGCGAGGACCGGTGTTTACGTCGACGACTATTTGGAATGTTAGGGTTTTTATTTGTTCGTCAACTCCAATTTCCGTCACCATGCTGTATGCATAATCATCCTAAATTTGCTATTCTTTATAAATTTGAACCTTGCAGATGCGAATACTTTGCCTGCTGAGCTCCAAAGGCTACTCAACACGATCCGGGAACTCGACGAGCGTTCCCAAGGTAGCTTTTTTGTTGCGATTTTCCACAGGTTCTGTTTTGATGGAGCTGCAATTATATGATCGATTGTTTGTCATTGTTGTGAAATCGTTGTTTTCGTGGTCAAGGAATGATAAACCAGACCAGGCAACAGACGAAGTACTGTTTGGGAATGTCGTCTCATGGACCGAAGAAGGGGTACCATGAGGAGGACGATGCTTCATTGGAGAAGCTGTGCAAGGAGATTGAGGCTACCCAGGATAATGCGTTGAACTTGTCCACAGAGAAGGTTTTACTTGCTCGACAAGCGCATGATCTGGTGAGAACTGTTGTTACTCTTTACTATGTTATATAATCTATGGCTAGTGACCGGGTTGTTGCATCTTGTAAGTTGTTTAGCTCTTGTGTGAGTTGGAGTTGAGGGGAAGTTAACACAATGATTTAGTTAAGAGTTTTTTCTTTTCTACTGATAAATGCTTGTGGTGCATACCATTGCATTACATAAAAATTTCCTAACAAAAAAAATGTATACCAGATGATGTATGGAACAAATACTGAGTGGACTCTGGTTGGAACCGATACTCCAGAAGTAAAATCAAAGAAAATATACTAGTTCGTAGTTAACAATATGGGAAGATTTACACAGATTGGAGGAGGAAAAGGATTTTTGTAACCGGGAAGCATGCACATTGATTTATTTCACTTGTTGAGTTGGTTATGGAGATGGAGCCTGAGATTGACTTGGCTATTGCGTCTTAGTGAGAAGGATACCTTTGAATTGGAGAAACTGGTCTCGTGTTGATCATTAACAACTGTGATTTCTGCTTTGATGGGAATGAGCTTCTAGAATTTACAAGGCTGTTCATTCAGATTTCTTCAGTTAATTGTACGGCTGACCACCTAATAAATGCAATAGATAAAGCGAAGATATTCTCTAGAGTTACTATGAGCAGAATCTTGTGAAGTTTAAGGAGATTTGGGATTGTTTTCTTAAATGGAAGACTTATATTGATAAAAGGAAATGCTAGAAATCTTATCATGTTTAGCAATAGAGTGAAGGAGCTGTTGTACAGATATTTGAGAAAAGAAGAAGAAACTGATGCAGAATTAGATGATTATACTGTACAAATTCTACATGCCTGTTACACACATTTCGATTTCTGAATGCAAAGCAAATCATCCCAGCATTTGATACATCTTCAATTATCATACTGTTATTTTTTTTGTAGAAGAGGATAAATCTTGTCAGTTATGAGAGCCTATGCTGCATGATTCTTTTCCGTATTTGCTTGCATGATTAACTTCCTTGGTTCCTCGCATGCTCTAAAATTCAGCCTTTCTTTCAGCTTGATAGTCATATAAGGCGTCTAGACGAGGATCTGCAGAACTTTGCAGATGATTTAAAGCAAGGTATAGTGCATGTATTGAGAATTCTAGCTAGTTTACTTATTGTTTATAAAGCATCATATAGGGTGAGGACATTGCTCCGGCATGGCATAGATTATAGCTCCATTGTGGCAATGCTGTTATTATTTGAACTGTGGAAAGCCTCTTGTTGGTAGTCTTCAATGCAATAGGCTTCATTTATTTGCTGCAAGTTAGCCACCTGTCAGCAGACTCATAATTAATACTAACCAGTGCCACTTTCAGTGGAAGTGTGTAACTAATTTTATGATTGCACATTTGCACTATGTTCATTCTCTATTTTCTTCTGAAGGATTGCTCAAGTAATGCAGAATTATGGACTTTGCAGGCTTGCTAATTTACCTTCTTGTAAAAGATGCAAAGACTATAAGCTTATACTTTTGTCACTTGTTATTCCAACATTAGATTTCCCAGTTTGTTTTAAGTTTGTCATTGGCATAGGACTCTACCCTGTTTTACAGAAATTATGATGACTACTTTATAATAATTTCATGTTTATAACTTCATGTATATTAAATTATGTTATTTATGAACATTTGTCTCTTATTATGTCTCTTGTGTTCCAGAGGGAAAGATAGCACCAGATGAGCCAGCAATACTTCCACCTATGCCTATTATCCCTAAAATTGAAAAGCGGAAGAATGTTTATAATACACCCATATCTAGGAGGATTGATTACAGGGAGAGGGAATGGGACCGTGATAAGGATTCAGAGCTCATGCCACCACCTGGAAGTCACAAGAAGGATTTCCCTATTCCAGCTGATGTTGATCAACCAATTGATCCAAATGAACCTACTTATTGTATTTGTCATCAGGTGGGAATCCATGTGAATTATCAACTACTACTTGTTTAACTTCTGAGATGGATGATATTCAGTTCCTACTTAGTTGCTTAGGTAAGTAAAAGAAGCATCTTTCTGTATTTGACACAATGATGGTGCTTCAATTATGCAGGTGTCATTTGGAGATATGATTGCTTGTGACAACGACAATGTAAGTCATCTTAGATCAATAATGAACCGCCTTTTTCATTTTTCAATTGCTGGCAGTAAGGGTCTGAGCCTTTCGTATTTATGTTTAGTTTAAGCAGGAATAATTACCATTTGGCATTCGAGTTTATAATGCCTCATTTTTCCACATTTGCAAATAAATTTATCATTAATATCCAAGTTTTCTTTCTTTAGTATCTCTTCCTTCTCAATCCCTTTTTTTGTATCTCTTGCCCTTCAATAGAAAAAGCTAGAGTATTCTGATTGTTTTTCTGGTTTGAGCGAAATCTCAGTTAGCATCCGTTCGAAAGGGATTGAAAATGCAACATATTGGATTGTGATGATGAATATAAAGGCAATTTCATTTGTTTTTGCTGTAATTCTGATAATGGAAGTATTTGTACCTGTCTTAGCTATTTCCCTATATTAAACTTTCTTTCTAGTCCTTTTGGTATTCTAAGGTTCTGTAAATTGTTTTTCTACCACAGTGCAAAGGAGGAGAATGGTTTCACTATGCATGTGTTGGTCTCACACCAGAGACGCGTTTCAAAGGAAAGTGGTATTGTCCCGCCTGCAAAGAACTTCCTCTGTGAGTTTGCAGAAACAAGACATAGGTCGTCCCCAGTTTGGTGAGACCCCCATTGCCTGTGACTGAACCTTGGTTCTCTTGATACCAACCGGGTTCTGTGTTTTCCCTTAGAGGAGTAGTAGAAAAGTTAGAATGGTGTCCTTAAATGACGGTATAATCATTTTGCCCTTCAATATTAATAACGATTATTGCAGGGAGAAAGTTGTATAAATTATGCATGTCCTATCGTCGTTACTAGAATAGTATATGATGACCTTCTTTGTGGTTGGGTCCTTGACATCTATGGAGTATCAGATTCTCATTCTGAGGTCTCTTGTTGCTGAAATAGCTTGTCCTGACTTGAGTATATTTATGAATGTATTTTTTTTTGAGCATTTTATGAATGTATTTTAATCTAACCTATTTGTAAATTTGGAATTTGTTGTAACGAGAGATCGAACGAGAACAATAAAGCAAGAACGACACACAGATTTACGTGGTTCGGTAACGGTGTGTTACCTACGTCCACGGGCAGAAAAACCGTATATTATTATGGAAGACAGAATTCGGAATAGAGAGGTCTAGGTATTTCGAGAGCTTATATAGTGACTCAAGAAACCCTAGTTACAATTATGGGCCACAGACCCAAAACAGATTGCGATAGGCCCATAAACAGAAAACATAGTGTCCAATGCATCTTAGCAGAATTCAAGGCATATTAACAGAATTTTTTTAATCATTAAATACAAATCATTCCATTATTTCTAATGTGTTCACATTATATTATCTTATATTATTGTTATGTTATGTAATTCTTTTATCCATTATATTATCTTATACTCCTTCCGTTTCATAATAAGTGTCGTTTTAGCTCTTTACACATTTTTTAAGGAAAGCAATCATTCACTTTGAAACTTACAAACTTTTTCTTAATCTTACCACTCATTACATTTTTTGGCCAATGAATGAACAACTTTACTCAACAAATACACATTCCAATAAAAACTATCATTACGCACCCCTAATTAATCACATTGAAAACCTAAAACGACACATAATATGAAACAAATTTTAAGTGCTAAAACGACACTTATTGTGAAACGGAGGGAGTATTATTATTTAATTATTATATTATATAATTCTTTCTATTATATTCACTCTAATATCTTTTGTCCATTTAAACAAAAAAATATCCTTTGTTCTTTATTAATATATTATATGAACATATTATGTTATTTTTGTCTTCATATGTCTAGCATATATCTGAGGCCAAATACATAAACGGCTACTCGACCTTTTGCAAAATAGTCACTTTAATACTCCACCTTTTGTTTTTACCTATTGAATACCTGAACAATATACATTGAAACCTATTGAATACTTGCTCATTGCCATCTGTAAAAAAAAATGCCTCGTTGGCACTGCACTTATATAATACATATGCCACCTCATTATTTTTATTAAAATAGAAAAAACAAATCAATGAAAATAAAAATAAATAAAATATAATGAAAGTATGAAACACATCTTAAACCATGCCCTTCACTCACCGAAGACCACACCTCGCCGGCAACACACTTCTCCGATCTGTCTCCGCTCGACTCCGGCCGGCGCTCCTCCTTCTCTCACGCTGACCGACTCTGCTCAACGCCGACCTTAACCACCTCCTTGGATCTGGATCCGGGTCCTCGCTCATGCTCGCCGGCCTCCTTCCCGACGCCCACCCAGAACGAACCCCGACGGAAGGCCCCGTTGTCTCCAGTTCGGTCCGGCCGAACGAAACCCGGCCCCACCCTGGCCAAGCCCCAACCTCGACTTCCTTCTTCCCTTCTCCGACTCACGCTCAGATCTGAAATTCCGACCTCCTTCGGATGGCAGCCGTCGGCCAACGGGGCCACCAGCCAGCTCGCTCCACCCCGCTCTCTCTCACTCGCAGCCCCTCCCTCGCCGGCGCCACCCAACCCACTGTTGTCGCCTTCGCCCGAGACCCGACCGGAACAACAAAAGGAACGACCGACTCGACTTACCGACGATGGCGACTCGACGAGAACGGCGCAGCCACGACTCCTCTGCCTGGATCTGCGGACCCCGACGCCGGCGGTTCCCAAGCCTGCTCTCCCTCGCCGAACCTAGATCTAGCTCCCCGCCGGCCTCACTTGCAACAGCCGATTCCGCCACCCTCTTTACCTCTTGCAACCGCCACACCCACTTCGTCAATCCCCTCTCCAGCCACCACACCCACTCCGTCAATCCTCTCGCCGGCCGCCACCACCGGCTTCCCGTCCTTCCTTTCTTCCAGACTCCCTCCGCCATCAACTTCAATCGGGGTTGGCTGTGGGTGTACGAGGAAGAAGGTGAGGAGTTGTGGAGATGTGATTTTATTTTGTTTTGCTTTTTTTTTTTATATGTTTTCTTATTGTTTTTGTGTTTTAAAAGTTTTGTTTTTATGAAAGAATTATGTGGCGTATACGTGGCGCCCTGTTGGCAATTTATTTTTGTACATGTCAGCAAACAGGTATCTAATAGGTTCTAATGTGTATCGCTTGGGTATTCAATAGGTAAAAATCAAAAGTGAGGTATCAAAGTGACCATTTTGCAAAAGGTCAGGGAGGCGTATATGTATATATGATATCTAATATTATGTTACTATTTTTTTTTTTTTTAATTATTAGAATGCTAATAATATATACTATATATATTATGTTATTACTGTTATGTTATTCAATTTTTCTTGTTGTATTCTCAATAATATCATATTTTCACCATAATTTACGTAGCATATATATTATGTTATCTAATACCATATATATTATATTATATTGTGCTTCAATATAAACATTACATGCACAACAATGACATAAAATCATTAAAATAATGAAATAATAACTATTAACCTCCATTGGTACTAATCGAGTATAAAAGGACAGACAAAAAAAGACCAAATTAATGTTAACCTATTGACTTGGATAACATTGGGTGTATCGGTGATAACATTGGGTGTATCGGTCTAGTATCACATATTCTACAACCCTCCATTATGTTGTCAAAATTATCTCGCAATTATGACTATTCTCAACATTACTGCAATGTATTATTTATAGTTTATATTTTATTACCATTTCTATGAATTTAAGATCCAAGTGCAAATAACATTACAAAGTTTAGTTTAATTCGGATATACTATTTTATAATTTTATATTAAGTACATCAATGGCACATATCCACTATCCATATCTCACTAAATCAAATTATCCTTCATAAAGTAACGACTATCACATAATCGAATTTAAATTAGACCTATTACTTTTTATTTTTTTGTATAATAACGAGGCAATGACAGAATGAGTCACAATAACATAGAATCCAATTCTCTTTTTAATTGTATAACCTTTTCTTGTCACATTTTTAACGTATGGGCATGGTTTAACATCGTCATAAATTCAATAAATGCAACAAATAATATTACGTAAATCTATGACTGACGTGACATTATGGGAAAAATTCACATTTCTTTCCAATAAGTTGTCGAAACTTTCTACCCAAAAAAGTATGCCGTCGAAATTAAGTCGCAATAAGGACGACTACCCTCATTATGTTTTTTGGTTGAAAACTATTCTCATTATTATTGCAATGTATTATAGTTTATTTCCATTTCTACAACTTTTAAAAATGAACTCTAAATAGTATTACATAGTCTTTTTTTTGGTAGACATGGTATTACATAGTCTAATCTAACTTAAAATCAACTTTTTCTTGATTTTTACATCAATTACACCGATCGTTCATCCACTAATTCACCGAAGCACATGCTCTTTTAACGATGATGACTACTCTCAGTAATCGAAATGTGTAGCACAACTACTGTCTTTCAAGTTGATAATGTCTATCACTAACCTGATCAGTTACAGCCGCACAGAATCTGATTCTGTTTCAGCTGAACAGACTTTTCTCGTCACATTTTCTACATAGTGTCTTTTTTCTTTCGTCATCACAAACTTGGATATATACAACAAATTATATTACATTGCCTCAAATTAAATTCATAAATTCATCATATATAGATATTCATATATAAAACAAGAATAACTCAAAAAACCCATAAAATCTAACACATAGGATACACACAACCCCATTTAACCCCCGCTAAAATGAATGACTATTTTTTTGGGTTGAATAAAATGAATGAATATTAAGATAATAGAGATATTTATATTTTTATATAATTAAATAATTTAATTGTGCCATCCCCATTAAAAAATGGTAAATTGTTTTTGCCGAAAATGGTAAAATTATATAAGGAAAATATCAGTGGAATTCCGCCAAAAGATTCAAATTCAAAAGGGTACCCCTGGAGAGGAAGAGAAAAAGAGGGAATGAACGTATTTAATGAAATTAATACGTTCCTTTTTATACATAAACACACCTTCCTTCTTACCAAAAAAAAAAATAAACACACCTTCCTCTCTTTTATTTTTTGAAAGAAAAAAGTAACCTAAAAACCCCGCTATATTCTCCTCCCTGTCTCTCTCTCTTCTCCTTCTTCCATTACCGCTTTCTTTCTCTCTCCACAGCTCCCCGAAATGGAGAATTGAGATTCAGTACTCCTTTTTTCGGAATTCTTTTCCCTTCTACAGATTCTCTGCTCCGCGTGAATTTATCAATCTGTACAATTCAAGGGTTTGAATCGACTGTCTCGCTCTCTCTCTAAAGCCCGCCTTTTGGTAAGTTCATCTTTCTTTCACTCCCTTTCATGGAAATTTATGATTCTTCCTTCTTCTTTTTTTCTCATCCTAAAGCTCCAGCATTTTTAGACTCTTCTGAAACTTGGGTACCTTTGATTTTGATTTGCTCTTTTCTCTGCTTGCTTGAGATGTGTGCTTAATTTCTTGAATAGTTGTGTAAAACAAAATTCGTGTTCTTAACAGTCGATGTAGGGAATTTGGGTGTTCAATTCGTGTTATTGTCATGTGGGGAAAATAGATTAGATAGCTTCTGGGTATAATTGAGGTGACGATCTTCAGCTGGAAAACTGTATGCTCATATGATTCTTGATGGCAACCAATGCTACAATTTTGCTGATTTTCCTTGGTGAAATTTGAATGTTGTGTCAGGTCATCAGAATGTCCCAGAATTCGAGCCATTCTCTGAGCAGAGAATTGACAAATTTAGGAAAGGATACTGATCCTCATAAATCAGCCATGAGTAATTTGAAATCATATGTGAAGGATTTGGATTCCAAAGCCATACCTCTCTTTGTTGCTAGGGTTTCAGAGAGCAAGGATGAAGGATCCTCATCTGGGGAGTACACAATTCCTCTTTATGAGGACTTGGCTAGAGTCCATGGCCCAAACATTGTCTCTCAAATTGACATCATCATGGGGACAATCATCAGAATTCTAACTACAAGTGGAGGTTCATTTCCTCTTCAACAGGCATGTTCTAAGGTTGCTCCTGCTATTGCTAGATATGCAATTGAACCCACCACTCCAGAAGACGAAAAGAAGCATATCATCGGACTCCTTTGCAAGCCCCTTTCAGATTCGATTCTAGGCTCACAGGAGAGTCTTTCATGTGGAGCTGCCCTTTGTTTGAGTGCTCTTGTAGAATGTGATAATTGGAGGTTTGCATCAGATGATATAGTGAATGAGGTTTGTCTAAAGGTAGCTGGGGTTTTGAGGGATAATGGCACTCAGACTACTTCACACATGGGATTGGTTGTGTCTTTGGCCAAGCACAATAGTCTTGTTGTTGAGGCGTATGCCGGGCTGCTGATTTCTTCTGGTTTAGAAATCTTGAATGCTGGAGCCACTGAGAGGAAGCTGGCAGCAATTCAGATGATAAATTTCTTGATGAAGTGTTTGGATATTAGGAGTATTTACTCAGAGCTTGAATTGATCATTGAGGAGATGGAGAAATGTCAATCTGATGAAATGCCATATGTCAGGGGTGCTTCCTTTGAAGCCCTTCAGATTGCTACGAGTTTGAAAGGACCCAAGTTTGATCCAGATATGGTTTCAGTGACGGGCTCCAATGGAAAGAGTGGTCAGAGATTTAATTTGACCTCTAGGGGTCAGTCACCAGCATCTTTGTCACCTGGCTCTCAGGCACATGAATCTTTTGTTGATAACAGGTCGTTGGTTGATTCGCCATTTTTAACAACTCAAGCTTCGTGCAATTTGGATCACAACCGGAATATGGTCAGCAGGAAGCTGTGGAGATATGAAAATGGAGGTGTTGATATCTCACTCAAGGACGGAATCTTCTCAGAGATTGCGAGAAGTGGTGCTTCACACGCATTGTCTGATGGGCATTGCGAAGCTTCTAATTCTCATAGAGGCTATTATGATAATGGTTTTCATGGGTTTTGTCCTGGAACTCCTTTAAAGGAAGGATTTCGAAGCCGAACTCCTAGTCCTCAGGTAATGTTTATGGTCAGCTTCTATCTTTATGCATATGATTGAGTTTTATCCATTCTTTTCTTGCTGTCACGTCTTTTTTAATGGATAATTTTGCTCATTCTTTTCACAAGTTTTTCGATTAGACAATCTTGACTTTGAATCTCAAAAATCTAAATAGCTTCGTGGTATTAGACAATCTTGAGTAGTGCAATAAAGAGTAAACTTGTGATATTGCTTCAAAACTAACGTCCAACTATAATGAATTTGACATGGTGTGGTGGTTCAATCAAGTTTTAATATGTAAAGAAAAATTCCTTTGTGATGCCATCGACATAAATCTGTCACAATTTCTATATGCATATTGTTTCTGATTTAGCATAAGTCTTTCTCAAGCTTCAAGTTATTGCTTCTGAAATTTGTAATTTGCCTACTGAAAGGGATTGAGAAGAAAGCACCGTACATATTCAGCATTGTTAGTACTTTCTAGTTTCTTCAATGTTTTTTTCAAGAAACTTAACTATCTGCAAATTCTTCAGAGGCCGCGTCCTCAGATGAGCTCTGGCAGAACAAGCATCTATGGCACTCCAAGGCAACTTACTCAGTTTACTCGATATGAAGAGCGTGAAAATATGGACTTCGATGAGACTCGTGCAAGACGATTTGCAAGCTCTTGCTCCGCCAAATGTGGTTGCAGTTCAGTTTCTAAAAACAATTCAAAAAGCCTTCAAAATGGGGCTCTACATGGACATATGACCAACGGGGACTTGACTGACAAACAGCAGCTTTCTCAGAGCGAGACTGAGTCGGTTTCTTCAACCGAAGACCTTCCAGCTGCAAAAGAACAGCTCACTGGTGAGGTTTCTCAGAGTAGAAAAGAAAACAACAAGCTGGTTAAGAAAAATGGGGTGAAGACTGCATTGAGAGTTTCATACAGCATGTTGCTGCTGTTTGCAGTTTTCGTGTCAGTATTTTGGTTGGGCAACGAGCAAGACGGAGTGAATCTTGTTCCAACTTAGCTTGCATTTGTTCCGGTTTCTAGCTTGAATTCTGAGGATCATATTCTGTAGTTGTCATTGTAGCATAATCATAGAATTTAGATGCTCTGGTTGTTGCATAATCAAGGTAGTCTTGTAAGTGTACTGATGGGAATGTTGCTTTTCTGTATTTCCCCGCTTTTTGGTCGACACAGGAATTATATGGCCTACATAAATCATTCAGGTTTACAGTGGTTATTCACTTGCTAATGCTTGCCTCTGGGTGAAAAGCAAATAATATCTCCATCTTTCAATTTGTGATACTAAGCAAATCTATTCATCTGTGCACGAGTGATGCCAGACTCTGGAAAACAGTGCAGATCTCAACATTGGATTTTACTCCTACCTCTGTCTGTTTTGCTCTTAGAGCAGATTTTCAGAGGCTTTTAATTGCCGACTTAATCAAATCCGTTCTTTCAAGACCCTGGAATTGCAACTAAGTAAGATATATTTTGAAAGAAAAGTAGAAAACAACATCCTGGTCAAACAGGGATTCACAAAAAAGTAAGTTTTTACCTTGATTTCTGATACCAACAAAAAAAACCATGTCTACAATAGTACAAACCGTAGAACTTGATTAAAAACCGCAGTTTTGTGCTAAATGCAAAATTCTACAGATCATGTTAAAAGCAAAATCTACTCATGAAACATTTTAACACCAAGGAATTCCCTAGCTATATTTCTGGACAATCCAGAAAGTAAAACAGAGGTCTGCAAGTCTTCCCCTCATTCACTTCCAAAACTTCCACTACCAGGATCGGATAATTCACTAAGACAGAAACACAGGCAAGGAAAAAGACCAAAATAGAAGAAACGGGCAGGTGGTGAATTTCAATGCAGATCATATATAAATGTATTGCACAGCACTTAGTCCTCGTCCATCCCCGCTCCTGCGGGAGCCTGATCTCTCCTGGGCCCACCAGCTGGTTTTGCCATAATGATCTGTGGGAAAGATACAGAGCAGTAAAATACGTAAGGGAAGGAATGAGTACTCATGATATTGGCAAATGGTGGTTAAACAAGACTTAATGACAGTTTTCTAATCTGAGTTTCTAATAATTATCAAAGCAACAAGTGGCAGTTACTTAAAACACTTTTTGCAAAGGCTAAATTATAAGGTGACTTATAAATTTGTGATAGAAAGTGGTTAACTGATGTAAACTTTGGAATAATGCCAGTATGGTCAAGCTCGTGCAATGAACATTATTCTTTAAAGGGCCTGAAATCGGTCTTTGAAATTTTGAGAAATGTTTATGATATTGAAAAGCTAAGACAAAATTTAGAGGTAACTATATAGACTTTAGCCAAGACTAAAAGGTCATTAGCTAACAGGAGAAAATAAGACAGATAACAAGAGTTGAGTGCAAAAACAGATAACAATAGTACCTGATCTACTCTAAGAACTGTGCAGGCAGCATCTGCAGCGTACTTGAGTGCAAAAAGCCTACACAACAATACATGTATATAATTTAGGCCATAACTCTGCAGGGTAATGAGACAACTCAATTAAGCGACAGCTTCATTAATTATGAAAAAAGTTATAGGTTCATTTCCATATCCAACAAATCACTCCAACAGGATCTTTGCTTATCTGACTGACGAAACGAAAGAACCATGACACTCTTCTTACTTGGTGATGTGGAGGTCCCATACGCCCATGGCCGATGCATCCTTGCACGCACCCTCTTCCAAGTCAATGCCCACTTTGGTGTTACCGGATGAGTGTTCAGCATATAGAGAAGATATGATCTCCATGGCATTAAGCCCCGCATTCTCAGCCAGAGTTTTAGGGACCATTTCAAAACACTCAGCAAATTTAGCAATGGCATATTGATCCAATCTACACAACAGACAGGAAGATGGATAAATCAAAATCCATGTATTAGACCAGCTATATCCTATTGTAAAGTGAAAGTTTAATGAACGTCTATGCTTGCACAGTTATACTTTCGAAGAAAAAGAACATTAATAACTATACTTTTTCTTTTGCATATTCCCAGAGACAAATTAAAGTTAAGAAGACTTTAAGATCGTTTTCATCACCCTATTCCAACACAAAGGTGGCCTAACAAAAATGTGGAAGACTGAAGATACAATTACCTAGACATAGGTTAGGGTAATTAAGAATGGAATTGCATCAAACAAAAAAATGTGAGCAAACAGCATCAGTAAAGACTCAAAATGAGTCCAGAAAATGTAAAATGGGGAAAGAAATGTGACCTTTTATCAAACAATAAAAAGATGATTACGAAAGAATGATGGAAAGATACAATAAATAATAAAAAGGGTCAACACTTACCCTGTTTCTCTAAAAGAAAATTCTTTCAGTTTTCTGGCTAACTCAATTTCTGTAGCTGCAGCACCAGGTACTGTTCGACTATCCCTGCACATTGACTGCAGACACACCAGCACCGACATCATCAGCATAAGCTAAGCTTCAAACGAATGATAACTTGATGAAAGTTGAGCTCATACAAATACAAAGCATCTTTAGTGCATCAAGCAATTAGAAGCAGCAAGTATTACCTTGTAGGTATTAACACCATCATCAACTGCTCTTTCAAGGTCATCCAGTATGCTATCAGTACTTCCTCTTAAGACTACTGCAGATACAGAGTTTCCACCCTCGTCATTCTTCACAATTGTAACCTACACATAAAATAATAGAACAAGCTACACAGTATCAGCAGTAGTTCTAATCTTGGCCTAGCACAGAGAATAGCAGTGAACAAATGTCTATATTGATATTTGAATCCTAATCTATGTATCTATGAGTATATATACAGTCATAAAATAGAGAATTCAGTTATACCGTAGCACCACCAATTTCTTCAACTGAAACAGAATCAACATATCCAAGGTCATCAGGGCTTGGTTGGCTGAGTTTCATCTGTCATCCAAAATACACATTTGAACAGATAAATATATACGGAAGAACAGTGAATATGCTTTACAAATATTATGAGTCAAACTGCTTACCATGGCAACTGCACCAGTTGTGCGGCAAAACCTCCGTAGCTCAAATTTGGAACTAATCTTAAGGACCATAAGCCTGCAAAAAAATGATCAAGCAAAGCGTCAATATGAAACTGCTTCGCATGACTTATGAAAATTTAAACATACGGGAAAAACAAAAGAAAAAGAAAGAGCAGTTTGACACACTTGTAACGCTCACAGAAGTGCTGTGCCATTTCTCCAATGGATCCACCACTAACAATAACTTTGGCACCACTTTCCGCAACGGCCTTAATAAGTTCCTCAACTTTTGCTTCTTCAGTTTTTGCATAAGATTCCAGCTGCATGTTTTGAAATGATACATCAAGAGACCAGCCAAAAATCCAATGCTTGCTACATTGAACAAATCATGCCACTATTCTAATACTTCAATGGATGCCAAAATACAAAAAGAAAAATACGTCTGCATTCCACTTATGCACAAGGTTGCCGTCTGTTAAGAGTTAAGGGCTGGTCAATTACCTGTTCGGCACTGTGTATCAGAACAGTGCCTTTCGTTTCAGTGGCAGTGGTATCAACTCCACTAACAAAAACAGCAACCTGTAAAGAATCATTGCGTAAGTTTGAGGATTGAGTTCACAAATTTCAATAGTAAGGAAATATGAAAAGCAAAAATTAAACATATGAAAAAACAAGAGCATGCATGCACAAACGTGATCAAATTAGCGAAAATGATAGAGACAAGACACAAGGAAGAAGCCTTACCTTGGCCTTTTCCACACGTTTGATACTTCCTGCAGCATCATTTTTCAAAATCATGCCCCTAACTACCAGGCTGTTATGGAGACCTCCACCCAAAAGTTTTGCAACACGGATATTATCCACATTGAAGTTTACTGGGTTCTTGGGGCAGACTTGTATGCATGCCTATTTCGCCAATATTAAAACCAAAAAAAGTTGTAAAACCAACTCATCTCTTAACCATGGGCGAAATATCTAAGAGATAGATACTTACATCAGCAATAAGCCTGCATAGAGTTTCCTCCTGCCCAAATTGCTTGCTAGCAACAGCTGCTCTCATTCGAGTAATTACTTCATCCTTGTTCCTCACATCCATTTTATCAGAATCTTTCTCAACCAACTCCTCTAGTAACTCAACTGTCTAAAGCAATTAGAAAGAAAGCAACCTCAGCTTGATAGAAACAGTTTCAAATGTATCCAAGTTTCATGAATATACAAAGCATTGACAAAGGTCAGATACCTTGTTAATTGCTTTTGTGTACCCACTGATGATTTCACTTGGGTGCAATCCCATCCTTATAAGCTCCTCTGCGCCTTGGAGAAGCTCCCCAGCAAAAGAGATCGTCAAGTTAGCTCCATCGCCAATCTCTTCCTGTTGAGCCTTGCCAGCCAAAACCAAAAGCTTGGCTGCTGGGTGCTGCACCTCCAGCTCATTAACAATGGTAGCAGCATCATTTGTCACAAATAGCTTGTCCAAGTGATTAATGACCATCTTGTTCATTCCTACAGTGCAATAAGATTAAACAAAATTTCAGTTTCTGAAGCAAAGAGCATGGGTTATAGCATTTTAATCGTAGTATAAATTAATCTGGATGCGTGATTCTCCAAATCCACTAGAATCAACCCAGAATATGAAACTAAAGCTAACAAAAACTTCACTTTGCTGAGCAGAAAACCTAAAAGCAGATACACAGAAATGCACACTTGAAAGAAAAAAGCACAAAAAATTGGTCAATTCCCTTCAAAGACGATACTCGAGTACAATCAATTGACAAAAACATAATCAATCGCTTCAAGCTGAACATCTGAAATGGAAGTTCGTCATGACAAAAGACGAGTTCGACTGACTTAACAACAGAACCCTGGCTCGAAAGCACAGCAATCGTTCAAACGATGCAGAAAATATAATCGATATGAAAAGAAAAGCGTGTGATCTAACAGGAGGGATACCATTGGGACCGAGAGAAGTGCGAGTAATGGTGGAGAGCTCCTTGCAAGCATCGATGTTCTTGAGAACGGCTTCATCGAGACCGGAAAGATGCTTGTGGCCTTCCTTGAGCATCGACTGAATGCCATATGGTTGGTAGCCCATTTTCTTCGCGCAAACTCACCGATCTGAGAAATCCTCTTCTGCTGTGAAATTGAGTGGGGCTGTGAGAGAGCTCTGGCTTTCAGTATGAGCGGGGCTACACAAAATGCCCTAGATGGAGGAGTTGCTTCTTTTTACGGAGTATTTCATTTTTTCTTTTTTTCTTTTGGTGGGTTTATTAGTATTACTGAACCCGTTGTTGAGGAACCGGGTCATTTTTGAATCGATTTTCATTTCATGCGACCAAAAGCAAAACTTAAAGAAGTTTGATTGGACAACCCCGAAAACAAGGGCTAGAGCTGAGTTCACTGTTCAATTAGTAGTGGGAGCTGATCGAGCACACGGTGGAAAGGCCCGTAAGGATGCTATGCAAGTTACTTAAGAGAACTGTTTTGATGCTTTGCAAATAGGAGCCGCAATCGGGTGAGTTAGTCGGTTTTCGATCGGTGACATGTGTGATGGATAATCAAGTGTATTTGGGTCGGGTGTTTAGATTGCGAAATCGGTTAAAACCGGTCAAACGAATTCCAATTTCGGTTGAATTGACTATTTTATTCAAGTCAGTTTTTCAGTTTAGTCGAGTTTTGATTGAATTGGACTTTGATGAATTGAGTTCAGTTAAATTGATTTTGATTTTAGTCAAATCTTACATTGACTTACAGTTTCATTTTGATTGGATTTTCGTTGGACGGGATCTCAATTGAATTGTATTTTAGTTGAATCGTGTTTCAATTGTTCGAGTCTTGGATGTCATCGACTCTTGATTCAGGTAGTTCCTTACCAAGGATTGTGATAACACAACTATTACATTAATCCCAAAACAAACACTATAACAAGCAAATTCGAAAACACAAATACGAAAACAATCGAATTAGAAAAACAATCACTCAAATGAGCAAACTCGAAAAAAACAATATTCGAACAAGTGAACTAAGAGGGCATAACACAATAATATTGAAAGACCAAAACTATTTTTGGTCATCCTCAAGACCAATTTTTTCTACTCTTCTTTCATTTATTATTATTTATTAAATCTCTTATGTAATGATCAAGTTTTGACCGACGAATAAGTATGCTTTTAAAAAACACAACAAATTTGTTCATGGGTGAGAGTGCTTCCTTCTTTGATCACTTCAATCAATTGAATGTAAATTTTGGCTCCAACCCTCTCTTGCTTTGTTTCTTTCTTAATGTCGCCTTCTTTTCTATGATGTATAGTCGTATAGACCTTCCATCCAGATCTTGTAAGATTATATGTACTTTTAATGTTAAAAACGTATATGCCTTCTTAAATGCTAACCCGTACTCCTCATATAATAAAGTATGTTGTATATCCTTTCCCAGTGTTGATTTTGTAACTATTATATCAATCAAACATTGGCGGGCATGTAAGTCGGATCTTGACGATCAAAGGCGAGCTTGTAAGTTGGATATTAGACTTTGATTCTTTCGCATAGAAGGAAAGAACTTTGAGGAGACAACATCACCATAAAAAACTTTTATAAATCTCGGTACAATTTAACCTTAACTTTCCGCCCATGATACTCCTCTCATCGCGAATCATCTCCATTTTTTTAAAACATTCGTCTTAGAGACTTTTGTTATATAAAATTTGTATCTTGATTATTAAACTTAGTATATGTTTTGTGATTTTATTCTAAAAGCGGTAGAAATTAAGTAAATATATAAATATACTTCACAAGTAATACAAAATTATGCATGACTCAATCCATTTTCACCCCTATAAAAGTTATTTGAGAGACATTACGACATTATGTTCGTCATAACAAAAAAAAATACATACAGTATTAGTGAATGGCCCGCTTAGCAGAAGTGCGAGGCGAGGGTTACCCTACAAAGTCACAAAAAAATTGAAGCCCTAGAAATAAAAGGGGGTCATTTCAGAAAGCCCAAGTGAAAAAACAGCAGCTCCTCCTAAAACCCTATTCTAAACCCCTTTCCTAAGCGCGAAACCATGGCACCTCCTAGAGGCGGTGGCGGCTTTAGAGGCGGCCGTGGTGGCGGAGGCCGCAGCGGAGGCTTCGGCGGCCGTGGTGCTCGCGGTGGTGGCTTCGGCGGCCGTGGAGGCCGTGGCGGTGGTCGTGGCTTTTACGACGATGGCCCTCCTTCTGAAGTCGTTGGTTTGTGCTCCTCCTTTCTCTGCATTCCTCGATTTCTCTCTTCGTGTTTGTAACTCTTTGTTTGGTTTTATGAAATATGCAGAGATTTCGACGTTCCTTCATGCCTGTGAGGGGGAAGCCATAACCAAGCTCACCAACGAGAAAATCCCCTACTTCAACGCTGGGATTTATCTGCAGAACATGACCAAGATTGGCAAAGTTGACGAGATCTTCGGCCCAATCAATGAATCTGTTAGTTCCCATGCTCTGCTTTGTTTTCATGATTGTGCTTCTATTTTCAGTTGGCTAATGGTTTAGATTATCGAGAATGAAAGCTCATTCTGCGCTTTATGTGATTGGTATGTTGTTTTCAGTTCTTCTCAGTCAAAATGGACGAGGGAATTGTTGCTACCTCTTACAATCCGGGTGACAAGTTCTATATTGACCCTGCAAAGCTATTGCCCTTGGCAAGGTTTCTCCCACAGCCCAAGTAAGTTGATTTTCAGTCATGTTTTAGTCGGTACTTTCGCCTATGTTTACAATATACATTTGCTTCTTTTTTTCATGGTATAAATGTTTGCACTTCGAAATCTATATTACATAATGTCAGTAGCTGACCTTGCGTGCTTTTAATTTGGCATTGAAATTCTTAGTGGAAATTTGGAATTAGTAATCTGCAACTTACTTCTTGTGCACTATGCTCTAGATCAATTATGTCAATTTGGCCTTTTAGCTTTGCTGTTTAATAGTAAGATACATAGTGAGTAGCATCTTTGGTATGCCTTGTTTTGTAAATCTGTTTGATTGAATGTGTTTACAAGTGTATGAAGTGACTTTTGGATCTGTTCTCCTCTTGAAAATGAAGACTTTGTTAATTGTGACTAGCATCAACTTTTTTCTAAATGAACATACTCCTCTATGTAGTAGTTAGTTCTGAAATTAGCATTCACATACATATATATGTTGTATAGTATATGCTGTATCTAATTATCTTTTGCGGGTATTTAACAGAGGATCGGGAGGCGGTAGAGGTGCAGGTCTCGGTGTCAGAGGAAGAGGCCGAGGAGGAAGGGGTGGCACTCCTGGTAGGGGATTTACCCCCGGAAGAGGAGGAGGAGGAGGCTTTCGAGGCAGAGGTGGCCCTAGTCCCAGAGGAAGCCGTGGTGGCTTTAGGGGCAGAGGCAGAGGATACTAAGATTATACCTGAAACTTGTAGGGTATCCAATTTTTGCGCCTGTGCTCAATCATATGCCAAAATTTGCATTCTGATCTGCTGATCTACTCTTTTATTTTTGTTGCACTAGATTTCTTGAACCTTGAGTGTAATCATATTCTCCTGAATCGGATGTCTTCTGTTTTTAGAATATTTTGTGATTGTGCCATTGTGGTTGTATTTGCCTGTTCTTACTTCTTCCTGCTCCATCGTTTTTACTTTTCTTATTTCGTTGTATACATTTTTCACAACCTGTCTCACTAAAATAAAGTCCGATTGTTATTAGCTCACAGATCATTGCAAGTCAAAAAATAAATCTGCCTATTTCAGAAGTTTGGGACCCAAAGAATTCCGAGAACGCTGATGCAAAATCTTATTTCTACGGCCTCTTGGTTACCGTTATTTTTATATAGATTTTTGAAACAATCTGCATTTCAATCTTAGCTCATAATGTTTCTTATAGTGCTTTCATTTGAAGGAGAATGAACAGATAGACAAGAATTGCAGAGCAAAGACCAACTGCAACTGGTCACATTCATTTGATATTTGATGGCAATTCCACATATACTGAAGAGAATTCACCTCCTCGTTGCATGAAAACACCAAACACCAACTGATCTAAAGTTACAGAAAGGCAACAACACTAGCAAATATGAAGTTTTCCATGCTCTACCTAAAAAGGAAGTAATACAGGGGGTGTACAAAAACTAATTAATTGCTAAGGAGTACTCCAGAGCTTTATTCAAAGTTTTCTGCCTGTATCACCTCCACTGTCAAACGCAATCACGCCTCCCAGCCACGCAGGAGAGTTGCACGGGCAACACGGTTTACCCCGAGGCTAAAGGCTCCCATACGAAGATCACAGTTGTGGGTCATGCACATCTCTTTCACGTCCTTGAATCCTCTTGTCATGTAATTCTTCAGCTCGTTGTTCACTTTCTCTTCATCCCACATGAACCCCTGGATGTTCTGCAGTTTCAGACAGACGAAATGATTTAGTAATCCAGGATAAGTATCTTTCAAAATTCTGATATCTTATCTTACGTCCTTAAACAGAATTTCAATTTTCAGGGTTACATTTTGATCATTACCCTTGTTATATTAAGTTGGAATTCTTAACATGAAAGTGGAATCTCATACCTGAACCCACTCAAAGTAACTGACAGTCACGCCACCAGAGTTGGCGTATATGTCAGGAAGAATGACAACTCCTTTCTTGGATAATATCTGAAAAAAAAGGGTTAACTCAACTAACTCTATTGATCATATTGACATTTAGCAATGTAATCGATGCCGCATTTTTCTGATCAAGATCCAAGGTTTTACTAACCTCATCAGCATCAGGATCAGTAGGATGGTTGGCCGCCTCAATGATGAACTTGGCCTTGATGTCATTAGCATTCTCCCTGTAACACAAAGCAAGATTATCAGTTTTAAATCTTGTTGAGTAACATCACAAAACAAGTGTGCTTGACTAAGTTTGACAGTTACAATCTGAAGGTTCCGAATGAAAATAGAACCTGTTGATAACGCCTCCAAGAGCAGCAGGAATGAGGATGTCACAGTCTTCAGTCAAAATGGAGTTCGCATCTATTGGGTCTGAATTGTCAAAGCCTTTGACTCCACGGGTTTCTTTGAGGTGTTTCAGAAGGCTAGGGATGTCAAGGCCTTGGCTGTTCTTTATGGCCCCAGTGATGTCACTCACAGCAATGATTTTCCCACCTCGTTCATGAATGAGTTGTGCAGCCCAGGCACCAACATTTCCAAATCCCTGAGATAAAATAAGAGAGAGTTTTATGATTATTTTGCCAAATGAAATTCCAAAAACTGACTTGCACCCATCAAGCCAATGCCAGATCTTTGGGATGGAAAACAAAGACCATATTTATGGAAAGCCAAGATATAGGCTACAACAGCAATCAAATCCACCAAAACTCCAAAGGACTGATATAAAGAGAACAAAGATCTGAATGATAAGATCATGTGAAATGTATATACCTGAATAACATAACGCTGTCCAGCAAGACCCTTTCCATATTCATTCAGCACGGCTTCAGTTGCGAACATCACTCCTCTTCCAGTAGCAGCTTCTCTACCTAGAGATCCACCAAGGTCCTGATTCCACATTGCAGGAGAACATTATACTATATTACAAACTCATATAGCAGCCAATATTTTACAGAAGATAAATTCATTTCCTCTACTCTCCAATTAAACAACATCTAATATAGGGAAATAACACAGCAGTTTTTTTTTTTCCATGTACAATAGGTTGGCCAAATGCTGTTAATGGATGGTTCATAGCAGTTGTTTTTATGGGTGATTTTGTGAAAAGTAGGATATTTGATGAGTGGTTTACCATAACCTCCTACATATGTTAAATTGCCATATGAGTTCTTCACTTACAATAGGTTTTCCAGTAACAACAGCAGGGGAGTACCCATGAAACTTAGAGTACTCATCCAGAATCCACGCCATAGTCTGTGAATAAAGAAAGAAGGAAAAAAAAAGATTAAAACATAGCTTCTTTTGTTCTGTAAGAAGATTCTCGTAATACTTTCCAACTAACCTGAGCATTTGTTCCCATATCAGGCGCAGGAACATCAGTGTGGGTTCCAATCAGGTCATGAATCTTCTGAGTGAAGACTCTGGTGAGACGCTCTAGCTCAGAGATGCTTAGCTCAGATGGGTTACATCCTATGCCCCCCTTGGCACCACCATAAGGAATGTTGGCAACAGCTGTCTTCCATGTCATCAATTGTGCCAAAGCGTTCACCTCATCAGGGTCCACCTAAAATTTAGTCACATCAGTCTTCTTAGATTCAATTGTAGAGGCTGCAAAGCATCAGGGAAAGAAATGGGGCCATGTCTTATTGACAGAAATAGAAGTAAACTCCCTTTATTAAACGTAATTTTGAATTTCCCTCTCAGTTTGAATAAAATCAATATTCTGTTAATCAACAAATGAATACTGCACAGTAAAGACATAATTGTGGTGAAATATTATATTTTATTATTAGACAGATATTAAAATCAATATTCTGTTAATCAACAAATGAATACAGTTCAATTAGGAGCAGAAGGAAATAGGATGAGAAACTACCTCAGGGTGAAATCTGATCCCTCCCTTCATTGGACCCCTAGCGTTGTCATGTTGAATCCGGAAGCCGACATAAGAAGACAATGTGCCATCATCCTTTGGAATTGTACACTCAACCTGCATTCAATTCAAAGAATGAAGCTTCAGTAAAAATTTGGACAGCCTGATCGAACTTTTTACTTAATAACAGTAGAAAAGACAAGAATTGCACAATTCTGACACATGCAGCAGAAATATGAATTAGGGACAGGTTGCTTCCATAATGTTTAATGGTGTAAAGAAAGAATTTAAATATATTAAAAAAACGATTTGAGCAGGATATCATAAGCAAATTAGCAGCCATATAAAATAATAAATGCTTCAACAGCTCAATAAAGAAATGATTATCAACTGTGAAATAAAAAGCCAACTGAGATGTGGTGATAATTATAGGGAAGGGCCAGTTCAGCATTATCTACCTTGATCTCTCTAAAAGGAATAAGGAGACTTTTTTCAAGTTTCGAGTCCAAACCCAGAATCCTACTTGCAATCTTGAAGTTTCTGTTTGTTGCTGCTAGTGCATTCATGATTCCTACCGCTTCAAAAATCTCTGGAAAATGATAAACAAGGAAATCAGATGAGAAGTTCAGGGTACTGATGTCAAGTTTTTCAATCGTGAAAGAAAAACTCAGCCAACAGTAAGGAGATGATTATAGGTGTTCAATGTAATATGCAGAAATGGATATATATGTACATATATAATCAATGATCAAGACAAAATTAATATCTCGAATTTTAATACTCCATCTGTTTAACAATAAAATATAAGATTCATGACAAAATACTTATGCCAGTCTGTTTTATAATAAATAAATAAATAAAGGAAATATCTATCAGAAAAGTCAAAACAAAACACATGAATTGCATTTGAAATAATTGATATATGTAATGTATGCAGTAATCAGCATAAGAAATTACTAGCTCATACTAATGACATCGCTAACAGAGTATTCTTATGCCTACCTTGATATATTAACCTGTTTACCATAAATGTCTAACCCTTGATTAATATGATTGGCATACATCTATAGAAAACGACATAAAAGGCATTACTATGCGACAAATCAAAATATCATTAAGTGTTAATTACATAAATTAACCTCCACTACTGGATAGGAATGCAAATTGTCCATAGAAGACGACAAAGGCGTAAATACAGACCGTTATATCCTGTATGCATAAACCCTACCATTTTTACTTAGCGACAAATAAAATCACCATTAAATTCAGGTGCTAATTTCATAAAGGAACCTCTACTACCCTGATTCCTCAAAGGGAAGATATAACTACAAATTGTCCACCGAAACTGACAAAGGCGTAAATACAGACCGTTATATCCTGTATGCATATACCCTACCATTTTTATTTCGCGGCAGATATAAACACCATTAAATTCAAATGCTAATTTCATACAGGAACCTCTACTGCCCTGATTCCTCAGGGGGGAGATATAATTACAAACTGTCCACTGAAACTGACAAAGGCGTAAATAGAGACCGTTATATCATTTATGCATAAACCCTACCGTGTTTACTACACAAGATATCCACTGGACAGCATCAACCCTACTAAAAGCAAACCTCAGTGCAATATTGAAATTGATGTGCAATTCCAAACGGGAAATTTTAAACAACAGCCATTAGATCATACAGACAAAGTTGAATGGAACAAGCCACCCGATTTTCCATAACAATCAACTACTATGTTGACAATACAAAAGGTTAAAATTTGAAATTCCTCCATAGACAATAGCATCTAGATAACATTCAGACAGCATAAACCTCAGGATATATTATAGTGACTAATGTGCAGTTCTAAATGAGAAATTTCAGAGCAACAGCCATGTGATCACACAGGCAAAGCTGAACTGAGCACCCAGATTTTCACAAATCAGGCATACTCAGATCAAATTATCAAGCACAGCAAGATCAAGCACATAAAAACAATTTATGATACAGAAAAATTTAGAGATTAGAGAGGAGATCTGATTCTAACCAGAAAAGTCTTCAATCCGAGGAAAATGAAGCAGATAAAGATGAATACAATGAAAATTTGTGAAATGGAGAGAGCTTCACTCTCACAATATATACAATATATGAGAATAAGTTCTTGGAATCCTAATCAGAAAAAGAAAGTTGCTTTACCAAGTCGCCTTACCACTAGTGAAAGAACTTGAAACAAATCCTCATATAAAAACATTCAAGAGGCGAGCATGATCAAAACCATTTGTTTAATACCCAATTGATAGTAAAAGACTTGATCAAAATAATTGATAGTAAACGAAAAAAAGTGACCAGAAATAAAAAAAAAGTAAAAACTGAACCCTACATTGACAGTAGAATCCTACAGTAGAGCAACTTACACAAGCAGGTTCTTTCTCTTCAAGAGGGTTGGTGGTCTAAGAGGAATGCGATGCCCTCTCTATATATGTGATTTGTGAGACTAGACAATCCCGATTTTACCCCTCTCTGTCACATTTCTCGCCCTTCCATTTCGGGTGGCAGATATAGACAATGAAGTATACGCAGGCAATTGCAGACGTGAAGGTGCAAAAGGGAGGCTGTTGCAAAACGTGGCCTTTGACCCGACCCGGATAAACTCAACCCGACCCGAACCGACACGACCCGATCAGGGTTTGGGTCGCACCAGACTAACCGCCGCTGACCGACTGACTGTAATTGATTGTCCCAGAAACCCTTCTTTCGCTGTTTATGGAGGGGTTGGTTGGGAATAAATTGTCAGAGCTTGACCCAACAAGAAAATTCATTGCTTTATTAATATTGAGACTGTGAAATTAATGTTCAGTATTATGACTATTATCCAATTGTTCCTCTCTTTGACTGCGTAAAACATGACAAATTTTGGCCAGAAATATTTTCTCCGAACGGTGTGATTTCTTTTTTAGCATTGGCAAATTGTCCACCATTTTACACTGTGTTCGACTCACAAGATCTTGACCATCGAAAGTTGCAATCTTACATCTAAAAAGACAGCTCATATGAATGGATTAAGGATAAGATGGTATTAAATCTCATGCCTAATAATCTCATCACGAGCATTTAAGTGGGTTTGGACCGAGGGAGTGCTTAAGTGGGTTTGGACTATCTTAGCCCGTAACCATCGGGGGAAGGTGGTTCCTTTTGTTAGGATGGACGAATTCACTTACATTTTGTGCTCTTCCAAAGAAAATTTCACAAATCCGCGTATTTTTTTATTTTTTTTTATTAAAAATTGTGATAAGTCTCCATTTATTTAGAGAAATACTATTTTTTTGTGATTAAAAGTCACAACACTAAACTTTTTTTATTCATATTTCAATTTAAATCATTAAGACTGAAATGTTTTAAATACCTCTTCTCTATGCATAGTTAATGTGTCATCGTAACTTTTTAACCATTAATCGTTTATCTTAGTTTAACTACGGAAAAATATATTTGTTTCGGTTGAAAAATGACGCACATGAAAAAAGTGTTGTTCCGTGGGCTATAGAGATTTTTTTTAGAATAACGGTGATTTAATGCATAGAGATCATAAATAACACCGAAGATGGAAAACAATTGTCTGCACGTTCCACGCCACATGTCCGCAAAAGAGTTTCGAAATAGCAAGATGAGTGAACGGAAGACATTCCCAATGGAAGGCATTCTCGGTGGTATCTTAGTCTATGGATGCAAATCCTTCCGAGTAAATGGTTGATCTAACAACAATTCCATCTTTAGTACAAAAATAATAATTTATAATCTTAATATTATATATCTGATAATAATCATGCAAAGCATATAAAAAGACATACAAGTAAAAAAATGCCTAACTATCCACCTGAACAATGTCTCAAACATTTTTGATTTATAATAGTCGCATCATGCCTAGTAAACACAAAAAATATCACCATTGATCGAAAGTACGGGTACCAAACACATGGAGCTGAAATGTTCAATCAAAAACATGGACCTCAAAGCTAGTCTACGTTATAGTATTTCACATTTCATAAAGGTTTTGTCATTAACTCATTATAGACTCACTTTATTGATATTTTAATAGTAGTAATTTTTATACTATAAAAAAAGAATCATGATATATGGCGCTTGTTACATATAGTATGTCACATTCACAATGTGTTTTATTGCGTAAGACTACAAGGCAGCTACACGTCCTTATCCACTACCGCTACCCACAATGGGCCCCGCTTGTACACATGAAACGGGGAAATGCTCGCTTTATTTTGACCAAACAAAAGATGAAGATATGGTAAAGCTATCGCAATTTGTTACACCTTACCCTAGTATTATATAGTGGTGTCAAGACTATAATATTATTTGTTGTTCTTTGTTATACATATAATGTCAAAAGCCCATATTAGCGCGAGCTAGGATTAATTGGACGAAGACGATGAGCATGACGTTTATGAAGTGAGAGGAAGAATCATACATATATTATATATATGCAACTCGCACCACACTTTTAATGGATTTTTACGAGCCTATATATCCAACAACTTAAAAGAACCATCAATAATGTCGATCAAATCAGAACGAGTTTTTAAAATGACGTGAATATATATTATTTATTGGTAATGGAGACTCGTATATACTACTGTATTATTTATTGTTTTAAGAAAAGGAGATTTTTTTTGCCTGTTTGTAACATTGTTTTAATGATGTTATTTTACATACTTTACAGTTCTTTATTTTTTCTTCTAATTGTAAGTATGTTGAGCACAAAAAAATCATAGACTGACCAAAAGAGGGAGCAATTCAGACACTACTATAGCAACAATTAATATGAATAATATTTGAATAATAACTACATAGATCATTAATACAATTTTTTTTCAACAAGTACATATCAGGAAGTCTACCTTTAGTGTGGACGTCCTAATTACGCGACAGTGAAAACGAGAGTTTTAAACTCTTTGGTTGTTCAGAATTTGACAGAATATGTTAGATAGGGTAATTATCATGACCCATATTGACAATTACATCGATCAGTCACGATGTTGAAAGCCCTGCCAACATGAGATAACTGCACTGAAATATTAGAGTGTCCTTCAAATGTCCGCAATCCGGATGCCAATCTTTCAAGGGTGGGAAATGGTATTCTCTAATGTCATATGATCATTTGTAAGGTTATCACCCTCAACTTCTATTTTCGACAGTCCTATTTTTTTAACTATTTTGATTTCATCTCTAAGTGCTTAAGCTTCGCTTTTAGAACGACACTTTTCGATATTTTTAGAATTAATCGAGACAATTTTGATGGAACACGCAAATTATAAATGCAACATCTTTCACCTTTTATGTATAGCGATATTATATATCAACTATCTTCTCTTCTTCTTGATTCTTCCTCAAAGTATTAATTAGTGACTTCCACCCCCAAAAAAGGATAATTACTATATATTTTTTTCACTTTATAAATATAAAGGCGATGATGAATTGGAATCCCTGAAGCAATTGCATAATTTGCATGCAATTGGGATGCAACACTACACTAGGATATTGATAATAAGGTTGGATTCCACTTCTACCAAAAAGACGTGTTTCACAAGTCTCATTACTTCCACCATCCTTTTGTTTATATGAAGCTAGAACTTGCGACTTTATATATAGCCAGGTTACTTTCTTACGAGCTTAGAATCATTCTATCATCATTTCATAGTTAGCCAAATTGTTCCATATGCTTTACCTAGCAAGGATATGATTCATTTCTTATGATCATATGGCCAACATATATATTATATGTACGGTAGTTAATATCTAGTATGTATTGATTTCGCATACAATGTACAACCGATCAAAATAAGAATATGGTGTCGAATATAAGGTGACATTTGATACCCAACAAAAAAGTCATATGAAAATACTCTCAAGTGGAAATAAAAGAAATATGCTTTCAAGCAACACATGATACGCAAACACAAGAACGTCATCAAGGTATATATTTATTTCACCGTTGGATCCAAATCTTTTCAATGAAAGACTTATGTTTCGAAAAAAAGAGGACATGATATTTTAATGGATGTAGTTTACAACTTCAACAAAAAAAAGGATATAGTTAATTTACAACTTACATACCTTGATTTGGATAAATTATCTTAAATGTGATCAAATAAGGATTTTTCTTTATCTTGATTATGCAAATATTCTCTTTAGTTCAGAATAATCAATATATACTTCTAAACCTGAAGCAGTTAAGGGCAGTTTCGTCATTAAGAATTTTTAAACCACCCACCCTATTTTTAATTAAGTGATTTGTTATGTCGATTTTCTATCCACTTATATTTAATAGATTACATGTAGATATTGTATTTCTTTTTTTTTGGTCAGAAATTGTATTTCTTTTACTTTGATTTTTTTTGAAAATTATCATATCTTAACCTAAAGCCTTTCAATTTATCCAATTATTTTTTTATTCAATTTAATGCAATTCCTCTTCAATTCTTCTTCCTCATACCAAACTACGGTAAATATCTACTATATATAATTTATTCACTTATCTAATTAATCCAAATCTTTTTATCAATGTAATATCAAATTTTCTTAATAAAATATGAGTTGTGACAATACTTATATAGTTATTAATTAATATTTCACCTATCCAACAATAGATATGTAATAATTAATAACTTAGTCATCTAAGTTTAAATACGGGTTCCGGTGAATTCAATATATATTTCTAAATATGAAATAGTTAAGGACAATTTAATCATTAAGTTGTTTATACCCTACCTACCTTATATTTATGTACGATTGTTTTAAATAACTTTTGTACGCTTAAACAATTTATCACTTTTTCTAATTACATAAAATTTTATGTAATCTAATACAAAATACTCTTAATAAAATATGATTCGTAACAACACTATTAATAACCATATTCTTAATTTGTTCTCACATATTAATAAAATTTATCTAATCTATTGTTTGATTATACCAAATCCTATAATAGGATATCATATATGAATACAAAAATTTGAAAAAATACTATTAATCAACTACATCATTAATCAATCAGAAAGTTAAAGTCCTTTATTAGTAAAAAAAATCCTTTTATTTTAATAAAAGAGTGACTATGTTGATTTACGGATTCAGTCGATCTCAGTCATCTTGTGTTAGGGTTGGTGTGAGTTCACCTCATTAAAATTTATAGGTCAATTGGAAGGGTTATTGTAGTTGTCATATGGGTTCAGACAGACCCAATAAGTTAAGAGTGTCGACTTACTTATATTTAAATAATTTTATCACTAAATATTATTTTTCAAAATAAAATATGTAAATATATTTTAAAATATGCATGTCATATTGGTTGGTTCGATCGAGTTAAGATTTGGTCATTTTGGTTTTGAGTTAAGTAAGAGTTATGGTCAATCAGGTTACGAGTCAAGTCAGATCGAGTCATGATAGATCATTGACTGGTTGCAGTCAATCCAACGAGTCGAGAATGTCGAATTTTATATAATAGTTAAAATAATATTAAAATTCAATAATGTCATATAATAAGATATTATTAATTTATTATATTATAATAATAATAGATTATAATATTCAAAATAAATTTTATTTTATTTTGCAAATATAGCAATTGAGGTTAAGTCAGCTGGTTTCATGTTTCAATCCAATTCAGCACATGTCAATCAATTTTAGTCTTTCCATTGACCTATTAATTTATGGATCGGGTTTCAACTATAGAAACTTTCGATTGATTCGAATTGGTTTATCAAACTAAGTTGGATTTTGACTGTTCTAATTTAAACACATTTGTATATACGATTGTCAAATTAATTATTATCCTATAAACTTTTTACTATTTAAATTATAATACATATATCGTAAATAAATCAATATTATCATTTTTATTTAAAAAGGTCGGGATATAACTAGTTGTTTGTAAAAAGATGACTCTTAACCTGTAAATAGAATAGAATAGAATAGAATAGGTTGGACTTATCTCAATCCTCTATATATTCGTTTTTGCTTTTGGGCTTCATCTCATTCATCAATATTTGATTGGATTTTCGCAAAATGTATAAAAACCATGTTAAATCCTCACCACAAAAAGAAAATGTTAAATCCCACCAAAAAGAGAAAGAATGTTAATGACCTATGTAATTAATGATCGGTACTTAACTTAAGCATCATCTTGGTATAAAGGTATCGTAAGAAGTCACTGGTTTTAAGTTCGAACATTTGTTACATGCCTAATGTGAGGCCTAATGCGCTTTGTATATAAATAAAATGTTGTTAAAGCCAACAGACTCGTGCTTGTTCTTGTTGGTAGTTGGCGAGTTTGGGTTTAAAAAGAGCTCTGGTGTAACAGATGAAACCATCAATGAATTAACTAGTAAAGCTTCTCTCTATTCTTCTTCAATTTTCCTCTCTTGCTTTATCTCTTCTCCTCACCTATCTCTAATTCTTCTCTGCTCTCTCTCTGTACTTGTTTGTGGTTCGATATTGTTACAGATCGTAACAATTTTGGTATCAGAGCCTACAGATCCGGAAATGGCTGATGGCACTCGATTCAAAGTGATTGAGAATCAAGTTCAGCAGCTCCAGCAATTTGCGGAAACAGCCAAGGCATTTATGGATGAAGCACGATCGAAGGAGGACAAGGTTCAGAAGTCGATCGATGAGACTAAACAACAGGTCTTGGATCTTCGAAAGGATTTGGCGTCGATGATCCAGGGGTTGATGTCTCAACAGAAGTCGCCGGTGCATAATTCCGATGCCGATCCTAGTGTGGAAGCTCGGGAGCGAGGGATTTTGGCTTCTGGTGGTGCTCCGTTGCTTGGTATGGAAAATCGTGCGAAGGAAGTTTCTCCATTGGTGTCCAAATCAGGGAATCTTGATGGACATCGCAATTCTGGTCAGGCGGTAAGGATTGAAGAATCAGTGGTGCGAGATCAGAGATCAATTCTTGCTGTTTCCAAGAATGGTGGATTGGATCAGAAATCGCAAGGTCAGGATGATCATGGCTCTAATTGGAATCAGGAATTCAGAGGTGGAAGGTTTCCTAAGGTGGATTTCCCAGTGTTTGATGGGAGTAAACCAAGAAGCTGGATTCGTAAGTGTGAGAAATTTTTTGCCATTTTTGCTATTCAGGAAGCTCAACGAGTGGAATTTGCAGCAATGTATGTTAACGGAAGGGCAGATGTTTGGTTGCAAGGGTTCTTGATGCAGAAATCAAAGGTTCCATGGGAGGATTTTAAGGAGGCTGTGTGTGCTCGTTTTGGTGAGCGGCAGGGAGCTGATATTGTGGAGGATTTTAATAAGCTTCAGCAAACAGGTGAATTGGAGGATTATAATGAGAGATTTGAGGATCTTCGTGCTAGTATGCTCGGTTTTAATTCATCTTTGCCGGAATCCTATTTTGTTTCCAGTTATATCAGTGGTCTGCGTGTTGAGATTAAGTCCCTGGTGACGTTGAGTAGGCCTGCTACTTTGGTTGAGGCATTTGATTTGGCAAAGTTGCATAATGAGGCCGTGGTGGAGCTTATGAAGATCAACAAATGGAAAGGGAGCACTTATTCTGGCAATTTCTCCAAGAATTCTGGGTATGAGCCCAAGTCTGACAAGAAGAGTTTCAGTTCTCCAATGTTGCCTTCTTCTAATTCAGGTACCAAACCTTTAAGTTCTACTGGAAGTACTTCTGTTACTGATAATAGGGAGGCTAGACGCATTGCTGGTTTATGTTATAAGTGTGGAGATAAGTATTTTCTTGGCCATAGATGTAAGCCACAATCTTTGCACAGTTTGTTAGCTGCTCAAGTAGGTGATATTGCGTCTGTTGAGCAGGAGGATAGTGATATTCATTTACAGGATGATGTGTGTGATAAGGAGGAGACAAATACTGAGGTTTATGTTCATGCTATCACTGGTAGTAGTCCTCTTACTACCATTAAGATTAGAGGGGTTACTAAGGGCAAAGAATTGACTATTCTTGTTGACAATGGTGCTACCCACAGTTTTGTGGATCCAAGGTTGGTCAAGGAGTTAGGATTTGAGTGTGTAGAAGCCTCAGTGATGGAGGTAACTGTGGCAAGTGGAGAAAAATTGTTTAGCCACAGAATTTGCAAGAATTTCAAGTGGAGTATGCAGAATTCTGTTTTTGAGTTTGATGTGAGAATTTTGAAGTTGGGAGGTTGTGACCTTGTGTTGGGTGGCGACTGGTTAAGAAAGTACAGTCCTGTGGTTTTTGATTTTAGGACCCTGAAGATTTCATTTGTGAAGGATGGTAAACAAGTAGAATTCTCTGGTATGACAGAAGAGAGTAGCCTTAGGAGTATGAAAGGTACTACTTTGAGTAAATTGATTAGGAGGGGAGTTCCATTGTTGGTTACTCAGGTGGCACAGTTGTTTTCTGTGGAGAGTAAGGAAGTGGTTTTACCAGAGTCTATTACTGCTTTATTAGAGGAATTTCAGGATGTGTTTGAGGAACCTAAAGGTCTTCCTCCAGAAAGGGGTAATGAGCATACCATTCCACTTAAACCAGGTGCTGCTCCAGTATGTGCTAGGCCTTATAGGTACCCTTTTCAACAGAAAAATGAGATTGAGAAACAGATGAAGGAAATGCTGCAGTCAGCTATCATTAGGCCAAGTCAATCTCCTTATGCTTCTCCTACTCTTTTAGTTAAGAAGAAGGATGGAACTTGGCGCTTTTGTGTTGATTATAGGAAGCTGAATGAGATTACTATCAAGGATAAGTTTCCAATTCCTCACATTGAGGAATTATTGGATGAATTGAATGGTGCTTGCTGGTTTTCCAAGTTGGATTTACGAGCTGGATATCATCACGTGCGAGTTAATGAGTTAGATATTCCTAAAACTGCTTTTAGGACTCATCATGGGCACTATGAGTTTAAAGTTATGCCCTTTGGCCTTACAAATGCTCCTGCAACTTTTCAAGCAATGATGAATACAGTGTTTGAAAAGCATCTGAGGAAGTTTGTCTTAGTATTTTTTGATGATATCTTGGTGTTTAGTAAGACACTGGAATTACATGTTTTGCATCTCAAGAAAGTTCTACAGTTGTTGAGAATGCACCAGCTGTTTGCCAAACGTTCCAAATGTTCTTTTGCTCAGCCTTCTGTGGAATATTTGGGCCATATAATTTCTGGAAAGGGAGTTGCAACAGATCCCAGTAAGGTGGAGGCTATGAAGGCTTGGCCAGTGCCTAAGACTGTGAAAGGGTTGAGGGGATTCTTAGGATTAACTGGTTATTATAGACGTTTCATACAGGGGTATGGGTTGATTGCTAAACCATTGACTGATCTGTTGAAACAAGATGCTTTTAAATGGTCTTTTGAGGCTGAGATTGCTTTTCAGAAATTGAAAGAGGCCATGACAACAGCTCCTGTATTGAGATTGCCAGATTTTAATGTGCCTTTTGTGGTGGAGACAGATGCTTGTGATGTTGGTGTGGGAGCAGTGTTGTTACAGCAGGGGCAGCCTATTGCTTACATCAGTCAAGCTATTCAACCTGCACAGAAGCATTTATCTACTTATGAGAAAGAATTGTTGGCAGTATTATTAGCAGTGGAGAAGTGGAGACATTATTTGGAGCATGCTCATTTCTTTATTAAGACTGATCATCAGTCTTTGAGACATTTATTAGATCAGAAATTGTCTACTCATCTGCAAAAGAAAGCCACTAGGAAGTTGCTGGGTTTGTCTTATTCGATTTTGTATAAGAAAGGGGTGGAGAATAAGGTGGCAGATGCCTTGTCAAGGAGGGATGAAGAGCATCTGGCTAGTGTTCATGCTTTGACTGTGGTTGAGCCTTGTTGGTTGCAGGAAGTGTTGAAGAGTTATGAAGGCGATAGTGATATTCAGCAATTGTTGAGTTTAGCAGCCATTGCAGAGAATGACAGATACAGTTTAGTTAAGGGCATTTTAAGGTACAAGGGCAGGATTTACATAGGGGCCAGTACTGATTTGAGGAAGACATTAGTGCTCTCATTGCATGACACTCCAGTTGGCGGGCATTCTGGTGTTAATGTCACTTATCAGAGGGTCAAAGCATTATTTTTCTGGCCTGGCATGAGAAGTTTGATTGAGGAATTAGTGAAGATGTGTGAAACTTGTCAGAGGAATAAGCAGGAGCACTTAAGGTCTCCAGGGTTGCTACAGCCTTTGCCAGTTCCATTTAGGCCTTGGATACACATTAGTATGGACTTTGTGGAGGGTCTTCCTAAATCTGGTGGGAAGGATTCTGTTTTGGTAGTAGTGGATCGACTTACTAAGTTTGCACACTTCATACCTTTGAGCCATCCTTTTACTACATCAAAGGTTGCGCAGGAATTCATGGTTCACATTTTTTAGTTGCATGGATTGCCTTCTTCCATAGTTTCTGACAGGGATAAAGTATTTGTTAGTCATTTTTGCCAGGAGCTGTTTTCAGCTGTGGGCACAAGACTGCATTTGTCCTCTGCTTACCATCCTCAAACAGATGGTCAAACAGAGAGAGTTAATCAGTGTCTTGAAGCTTATTTGAGGGGAATGGCATGTGATAAGCCTAAGCAGTGGTCTTCCTGGCTGCATTTGGCTGAGTGGTGGTACAATTCTTCATTTCACAGTGCACTTAAAACTACTCCTTTTCAGGCCTTGTATGGGTATCCTCCTCCTGTATTGGGTGTTTCTCCTTCTGTTATTACAACAGCAGTGGTGGAAGATTGGATTAAGGAGAGGGAGATTACATTGCATCAGTTAAGAGAAAACTTGCTCAAAGTGCAGGCTAGAATGAAACAGTTGGTGGATCAGCATAGAACTAAGAGGGAATTTCAAATTGGAGATTTTGTTTACCTTAAATTGCAGCCTTATAGGCAAGCTTCTGTGGCAGTGAGAAGAAATTTGAAGCTGTGTTCTAAATTCTATGGTCCTTATAAGGTTGTAGCTAGAGTTGGCAAGGTTGCTTATCGGTTGGAATTACCAGCAACAGCTCGCATTCATCCAGTGTTTCATATTTCCCAGTTGAAGAAGAAAATTGGACCTACTGTTGAACTTGCTACAGATCCTCCAGAGTTGTCTAAAACTGGTGAAGTTTTGGTAGCTCCTCGGGCAATTTTAGACACTCGAGTTACTTATTTGCCACAAGGGGAGGCTGTAACTGAATGGTTGATTTGGTGGTGCAATTTGGACAAAACTGAGGCTACTTGGGAACCAGCTGGGCATATCATTAGGCAATTCCCAGATTTTGCAAATGAATCTTCTGAGTCTTGAAGAACAAGACTCTTAAGGGGAGGGTAGTTGTTACATGCCTAATGTGAGGCCTAATGCGCTTTGTATATAAATAAAATGTTGTTAGCGAGTCTGTTGGCTTGTAACAGACTCGTGCTTGTTCTTGTTGGTAGTTGGCGAGTTTGGGTTTAAAGAGAGCTCTGGTGTAACAGATGAAACCATCAATGAACTAGTAAAGCTTCTATCTATTCTTCTTCAATTTTCCTCTCTTGCTTTATCTCTTCTCCTCACCTATCTCTAATTCTTCTCTGCTCTCTCTCTGTACTTGTTTGTGGTTCGATATTGTTACAGATCGTAACAACATCTAACCCATTATTTGATTAATCACGTTACGTATGTATAAGACCAAGTTGTTTCATAATACACGATTCTGATTCATGGTACGTACACATGTATACACGCGGGCACGGATGATGGGGTCCAGCCCACTCTAAAAAAATAGAAAAAATAAAAATAGAAAAAATTAAATAATAATAAAATAAAAAATAAGATAAATTTAGTAGTAAACAAGTTAAATTAAATTAATTTAGCCCACCCTAATTATCTTGATGATAATTAGTCCACCCTATTTTGCAATTTTGGATCTGTCCCTGTAAACAGGTTCATGTTCGAGTGTCTTTTTTTTTATCAGAAATGTTTAAGTGTCGTTTGATATAACTTATAAGGATATAATTTTCATACTCAAAAACCAAAATGAGTCTATATTTTAAAGCACATGATCCACCGGTGTTGGAAAATTCGACATTGAAATTAAATATAATAGAAATCTCATATTATATAAATTTATGAATTAATTACTCTTATCTACTATCATATGGTTAAAACACCGTTAGACATATATAGTAGACACATCTACCCACACAATCTCTAGATTGTCGGCCCACCGAACTTGCTCATGACATCATATAACGTGTTTCGGTGTGAGTTCAGACAATCCGCTCAATAAAGGAGCGACCGAACCCAAAAGTGATGATTCACTACCCTTAGGGATCTATTCGGACTTATCGGCTTTACGAGCACATTCAAGCAGCCCACCAACCCACCTAATATAGGAGCATTTTGCACTTGAGAAGACACTTTGGAGGATCGCACATTGAAAAATATAATAGAAATCTCCTACTATATACTCCACTTTATTGCCATATAATTTTAGATTGGAACCTCATTAAACTTGTATAGTGAAACATTTTACCCACACGACCTCCATATTATTACCCCATCAAATTTTACCAACCTGTCATATAAAAATGATTTTTAAGATGACAAAAGATATCAATATATGTAATCAACACTTAACCGTATACATTTGCATGTATTAAAAGTACAAGTACGCATTAAATATTTACGGTATATAAATATACACATTTAGTATGTTAGAATGCGTGACTAACATATGCAAAATTAAATGATTAGCCGGATAAAAGTACGGGATATGCATGTTATATGAAAATGCGCATTTAATATGGTAAAGTATCCGATAAATATATTAGAGTACATGATAAATAGTACACATCTATCCTGTCTATAGTATAAAGCGGAGACAAAGTCTTCACAAAAAATTGCGCCACGTGTCATATCCTTAATAAAATAATCAACCGGGCCCTTGCATATATAAAAAAAACAGTAATCACAATAGAAAGATAAATATATACGATTTGATAAAAATAATCAGCTGGGTCCTCCTCTATATTAATTAGGTAATTAGAATCTTATATAATCTTATCCCGTAAAAATTGCCGAAAATTATGAATTATCTCGAAAATTATGAATTATCATTTACCAAGAGTTAGTTGTAATTTTCAGATAAATATTACAGTATTATTTTATAAAACATGATATTTTTGGTAAAGTAACTTTTGAACAAATCTAACTTATTTATATTATGAGTTGATTTACTATTGGTAAAAAAGCACTAATCATAATACGAAGATACATATATATGATCCTATACTTTTAACTACCTGAGGATACTCCGGCGGCAGAAAGTTTTTCTAAGAATTTACACGAAAATAGAAAAAAACCAATACGATCCTTTATTTTTATTAAAAATAGTGACAATAAAAAAATTGCCGGTAGTTCTTACTCAGGGAATCTTTTGGCTTGGCATTTTTATTGAATCATCGGAAAAAAGAGCATGTCGTATCAATGGAGAATTATGAAAAAATTCTGTTCTTGGTGGAGTCCAGTCCCCCGAAGGACAGAATAGCACTACTTAGTGAAAGTCTCGCAGAGAGCCCGTTGTTTTTGTTTGACCGGCCTATCTTCTTTCTATAAGCAAGCTCCCTCCGGCCGTCCCTGGACGGCTCTCGGTTCTTTTAACCTATTTTTTCTTTGTGAATAACGAAACTCCGGCTTATTGTTATTTCGAGCAATGTCTAAGGCAACTCTCCAATCGTGGGACGAAATACAATCGATTTTTCCTTTTTGTTTTTAATAAACAGTCGCTACCCCCTGGTATGTGCCGCTTTCCTAATCAAAAGATAGGAGAGCACCCCTTCTCCCGAAGTTACGGGGTCATTTTGCCGAGGAGTCGCGGATATCGTATAAAAACGCCAAAAAAAAGCTCATGGAGGTGTATCCGTATTTGGCCCTTCGCCTTGTAGAAACAAAAAGAAGTTCTTTGCACACATCACCACTCCATTTCGAATAGAATGCTTTCTCGAGGTTCGCCAGGAAAATATGTTGGTCTAGCAGAAACTATTAGAGGGTTTCAATTAATCCATCGATTCTCCCGAGAGGCTACAATTACCGCGAGCAAACATAAAACATATTAATGACGATTGACGAAAAAAGTATAAATTTGAATAAACCACCACCCGCGCTGCCCCGAGCGAGCGAAGCCTTCAATTCCATTTTTTTGCAGGTGGATGGATTTCCTGGGATGTAAATTCCCGTTTACGTTTAGGATCTTCGAGCATATTTCCAATGGAATCATTGCTCTTTTGGTACGTACCGCTTTAGAAACTAGACTTCATAAATTCAGAGACTTGAGAATGGAACAAAAGGCGGGAAGACTTGCCTGTCTTCCGAAGTGTGATATTGTTCCTCCATTGATCAAGAATTTCGATTTTTGGGCCGAACACGTTCGAGTTATCGGCTCGTTCGACCTAGGGAGGAGATCTTTAGGTTTTTGTAAAATGGGAATCGCCTTTCCTTCTTCGTCTGCCTAAGACAGGGGGGAGGTAATATCTATCCTTAAATTTGAATCCTAATTGTCCAATCCCCCGTTGTTCCTCAGTAGCTCAGTGGTAGAGCGGTGCGAGACAGAATGAGCGGGCACTACTAACCAAGCAGAGGTGCTTGGTGTCGGATCAGCTCGACAGGTCACTCAATAGCCTTTCGGAAAGAACACCAACGGCGAAAGCACTCTGCTTCTCCATCTCTGAAAGTACAAAAACAGGATGCATAGGGGACCTACGAGCACGGAAGAGCGTGGTACCGCTGCCTTTTTCTACGCTCTACCACTTCCTCTGAGGGTGGAATAAAGAATCCGTTGAATTCAAAAAAGGCCCGGCAAGGTATTGGTGAATACAACCAAGTATCATTAAGAATTTCATCTTTGGAGGTGTACGGGTCCCTCCTCTTCGGGAAGGCCGATAACCTGATAGGGGATGTGATTGGAATTCGTCTTTTCTGACCTGGTTAGCGAACTTGTTATAGCACTCTCAATATGGAAGTGAGTCAATGGCGGCTATGGACCCGAATCCATTAGTATGGAACATTTTCTTTTCCAAGTCCCGCTGCTCTAGCTAATTGTCCACCCTTTCCAAGAAGTACATCAAAAAGGAAGCTTACGCACACAAGATTCACGTTTGGTTCGGGAAGGGATCATAGCGAAGTAGTACCGTGAGGGAAGGGTGAAAAGAACCCCTTGTTGGTCCCGAGGGACGGAGGAGGAACTCTGGACCTACGCCCGATAGAAGAGAAAGCAACCTAAGTCCGACAGACCCATCACAATCGACTAAGAGGAAAGTCGCCCTCCCTTCTCACTTAACAACTAGCTAAAACTGTCTGCAGGGGGTTCTGTTTTTTTATTACTGGGAGTTTTGGGTATCGGGTGGGAAGAACAAGCAGAAAGACTTCCGTTTCCACAAATTCCATGCTAAGGTGAGTTTACTCTCCCTTTAGAAGATGGAGATAAGGATAGGGTTGAATAGAAAAACTTATTAGATACCATCGATTCTGGTATCTAATAAGCCCTACCTACTATTGGATTTGAACCAATGACTCAGAGTTGTATGCTGCGTTCGGGAAGGATGAATCGCTCCCGAACGGCAGCATTGGCGGCTAATCCAATCTTGGCTTGTACTAACCTGCCCTACCTAATACTGATCATTGACGTTATATATTTAATTAAATTGGGTTTCCAATCGCATTACCCGTACATGGTACGGGGGTTAAACTAGTTTGTATGTATACAGGAAATGCATACATGTCGAGTGTACCAATAAACAGTAAAATGGACAACACAAATTAGGACAAAGGAATCTAATAGACGAGGAGTATGGAATCCTCCTCAGATTCAATTCCATGACATATATAGTTGCCACTCACAAAAACATATGCATCCAACATCAATTCCCGATCAATTGGAAGAAGCACCTTGTTTGTATCCCTTTCGATCGCTATCTCATTTCAAATCCCATAAAGGAAGAAAATACAGGTAAAGTAAAATGGTTTGATATTATTCTACTAAAGCAATCTTTTTGAGTTTTTTTTAAATAATTGGACTATCTATGTTTTTGTTTATTTATCCGATTATAATATAATGTTTTTGATTCAAATCATTGAATTAATTAAGAAATAATAGTTTTGAACTAACTAGTGTAGTTAAGGAAATATAAATGTCACCATTCCAAAACATTTTTTTTTTGTATAGTCGGCAAATAATTTTATAAACAAATTTTTAAAAATGTTAAAGTGCGCTTAAAATAAATAGAATCACACAGCTTTTAGCATGGAACGTTAGTCACACTATTCGAATTAGTATCGAATATATTTCAAATGCGTGTAGTCGATACAATGCAAGTTGGGTAAAGAAGTGCATGTGTCATACACAAGCTCACAAAAAGGCTCTTGGTATAATGGTCCATTTTACAGATTTTAGTTCCAGAATGAAGTTTTATACTCCGAACTAAAAGGTTCATAACTAAATTGAAACAGTACGTAATAAACTGACCTCTTAATATCATCACTTTTTTCCATTGGCCATTATCGTGAAAATCCTAATGCTAATCATTCATAAGCTGTGCCAATGCCATCACTTGTAATAATACAATTTACACATGATATCACTAAACACTAATCTCCTTTTTGTCTGCTTTTTAACCTTTAACGTTATGGTTTTCGTTTTGGAGACTAGTTGCTACTTGGTACCAGCACTATATGTTTTGATGTGCAATTGAATAAAACTGATTGTTATGGACTTGTAAATAATGTTGTTCTTGCATGATATTATGTTATCTTGACAACTATCAGCACCATAAACATATCTATTGCCACATTTGTCAAGGTAATCTTGACAACGATCAGCACCACTAACCGATTATTAATTTCCAGAATTAAGTTCAAGGCCTAATTACAAATTCAAACTTCCTAGCTCAGCCCGTTAAATGATCTGCTCCTAGAATAAAAGTGGTGGGATTTTTTTTTTTTTTGGTGAGAAAGTGGTGGGATATTTTGTTGGAAGAGATATTGCTAAATGACCACTTAGATGTTTGATTTTTAATACCAAACCGGCCCATTTGTTATTGATGTCAAGAATCGGATTTGAACGATGTATTAGATTGGATTCAGAATGCCTCATAACCTGAGTTTTAGTCAAGTATAAATTCACGTGTCTTTTGTAAGAACGAGAATCACTCATAGTCAACCCTAGCGTCAAAACAAACACGTCTATGGGTTGAACTCATTCCAAAACCGATTACTCGTACCAACGGTCTCGACTTGTATCAGTTAAGCCCCTAGCATTTTCAAGACGGAAAGAACAAACACCACAAACTCATTTTGAGTATATAATTTATAGAGCTGGAAAAAGTGAGTGCAATTGATCAAATTCTAACCTTTACATGAAGATTAATCATTGAAATCTTTTTTTAACATGTCAATAGTTATTTTTAGGTTAGCATTGTGTATGCTTATCAACTTTCATAGAGATTTTAGAAAAATTAGCCCATATAATTTCCATCAACACTCACACATGTTGACTCATTCCACAAACACCTGCCCGCCTTCTTTAAAATTGCAACCCATTTTGCCAAAATAAGAAATGAAAAACAGTAATTCAAAAAATATATTGAAAAACAGTGTTACAGGTCTGCATGTTCTACTGTTCAGTATGTTCTGCACAACATTTTACAGGAAAAATCAAACCACAAAATTAAGGAGAAACTGCAAATCACAAATGTCACCCACGTAGTACACCACAAGCGTTAGGTGAGCATGCCAATTTGACGCTTTGACATGGTAAAATCCCAATTATTAATGCATTATGAAAGCTGTACACTTGCCAGAGTCAAAGGAAGACATATTCAACTAAATCCAACCACTGTGGTCCTTGAAGAACAATATAAACACCCAAATGTATGAACAAGAGAGACACAAACAGCTCAGGAAACGCTAGGCTTTCATATCAAAAGAAGGAATCCAAGACATTGCAGGAAAAGAGAATGTGTCCTTTGAGATTCATTTTGGTGTTCTTGTCTGCTATCTTAGCCGGGTATTTTGCATGGAGATCTATGGGTTCTGCATCAGATGTCGATCTGACAACGACAAAGGAAGATTTGGTTCAAGAGAAGGCATTGGAGACCTCAAAAGATGAGGTGCAAGAGAGTAACATGAGAAAGGTACTGTCATTTTCCCAATCTTATGTGATTCTTCGATACAATCACTGGATTTCACAACTTGAGAGTTTTGAATGGTTTCATGAATTTTCTGCAGATGGTACAAAATGGGTTTTGGGTATTCGTTGACATGGCCAGCGGCAGATACTTGTGGAGGAATTTCAAGGAGATGAACAAGGATGAGAAGGCCAAGAACTGCTAGGACTTGTGAGGAAATCCCATTGGAACCCTTAGTACTGATTGTATGATTTATCCTCCTACTTCTATGTAATTGAAAGAAGAGTGTAAATTCTGTTCCTAAGAGCTAACTGAGCAAAACATATATTATTTCGACATTTAGAATCTCTCATTCGTTCATAGTTCTATTGTATCTAGGATCAATCCACCGCACAGACAATAAACACAGAGTTTCCACTAAAACTAAGAATCTGTAGTAACAGCAACAGAGTAGTTCAACAAGGTCAATACAAATCAGTCCATTGTAAATTCAACATAGCAGTTCACTGATGCAGAATGATTAAACTAGGTATAAACAATGTGATTTCAGGATAGTAAGAAGATATCAAATACAGGATGTGTTTCTCAAAGGAGGATATGTACATCATAAGAGCATAATTTAGCAATGAAGCAGAAAGCTTAGTTCAAGTCAGATTGTAATTTAATAGACATTTGAAGAAGGGCAAGGATTGCACCTTGTGGAATGGGGCAATAGCTTGCAAGAGTTGATCCAATCCACATAGCTACCAAAACCACAGCAACTGTACCACTGCTCGCTTTTCCACAGGCCCAGCTCGCAAATGAAAGGAACAAAGTAAGCAAGATCCCGCCTTTACCACCCAGACACCATGCAACCGTGTAGGCAAATTTATACCCTCCATCCAATTTTGTGTCGATTAGAGCCATAAGGCTACTGAAAGTGAGTGACAATCCACATCCAATCGTCTGCATTAGAAACAGAGAAAGAAAGGCGGATTCAAGGACTTGAATGAAAGAGTCCCTTTGTTCAAACGACGTTTTGTCTCTAACTTCCTCGTCGGTTTCAGCGTAGAAAAAGGATCTGTCCCTGCTATTCGCATACTGATTTGAGTATCGCTTTTTCCGCATTTTCTGCCTGAGTTCAGTCCACCTGTAGATTCTGATCACATCTTCAAGGTCTGAACTGTAAAAGGCACCTCCGGTTGAGCCACTGAAACCTTCACGAGTTTTAAGTTCACGATCATACTGAATTCTTGTAGCTTCATTGGATAGCACCTATATATGTTATGGAGCAGAAATAAGCAATTTGTCCAATACTAGATAATCTAAACAATCAGAAACTCCAAAGCTCATATAAGAATTAAAACCGTATGCCTAAGATTAGTAACAAGAAGAAAAGAGCCAAGTTTTAACCAGATCCTGACAGAATGTCTCCCTAGGCCCCTCTATGCCTCACTCTTAGACAGAGGTTACTTCATATATCAGATAGATGATATGTAAACGGCTTTGATCTTATAAAGCTCATGAGCTAGAAAAGCACAAACTTCAACAAACACTTATGCCTCTGCTATAGCATTGCAAAAGTAGCTACTAAGCCTGCAGATGTAAACACCAGAACTCACTTCATATGCAAGCCGAACATTCTTGAAGACCTCACCAGCCTGTGAATCTTTGTTAACATCAGGATGCCACTGCACTTACAAGAAGAGGAAAAAACACATGAGAGCATTAAACACCACAGATGAACTCATGAACACCATCTACATGATTGAGTGCGATAGAAGAGCTCTCAACGATCATTTTAAGGAAAGGTAAGATAATAAAGACGATTAAAAGAAGCTCAAGAAATCAAATCAAATCAATCAATCAGAAAAGGCACATTACGGGCGAGAGGGCGATAGGCCTTCTTAATATCATCATAGGTGGCAAATCGAGAGACTCCTAGAACAGAGTAGTGGTTCTCACTATGTCCGTGGCCTCCGACGGCCATCGCCACCGGAATCCCCACCGCCGCCGACGAAGACACTATTAGACGTGTGGGTGGCCCAGATACAAGCCCAGTGGGTTCCATCCTAAAACTAATTGGCAATAGGAGGAGTAGTCCACCATCGCAATTTTAACTGGACCGTCCCAGTTGACACTTGAAGAAACGGGCCCAGACCGCCCGCTCTGATACCATATTAGACGTGTGGGTGACCCAAATACAAGCCCGGTGGGGTTCCATCCTAAAACCAATTGGCAATAGGAGGAGTAGCCCACCGCCTTATATACTAGGCAATTTTGTTCCCAACTTTCGATGTGGGATAAGTTTTGTATCCCAACAGACACCGCATCCCGCTGTGAGGATGGATCCCACCTGCAAAGAAAATATATCAAAAGAGAACCTATAATGTTTTCCGACCTTCCTGCAAAGTCTACACTAATGCGTCGTAATTGCCAACACTCGACTCTACTCCAAACTCGATGTCTGCAAAGTCTACACTAATGCGTCGTAATGACCAACACTCGACTCTAGTCTCTAGTCCAAACTCGATGCAAAAACGTGGAATGCCTCCTCTCACGTTTGACAATTTGATTTTGCATCTTATTTGAATTTTCTCTTATATTTGTCACATCTCTACAACAATACCTTACGAAAAATAGATAATAAATTTTCCTTATCACCAATTAATAATGTGGATTTCGGCCGTTCATCACGCGGCGGAAAACAGCATAAAAACATACATGCGCGAATTATACGTGTATAACGTATTATACACGTATAATATGTGTATTTCCTTTTTCGTTTTTTCCCGATTTTTTTAGCGCACGTACAAAATTTGCTCAACTATATGGACGATTTGTTCAACTCTATAACCGATTTGTTCAACTCAATGGTCAATTTGTGCACCTATGTCATATTTTATAGCAATTGAAGTTTGTATAATTTGTTTCGCTTTGGCAATTTGTTCACCTTTATGGTTAATTTGTTCAACTCTATTGCCAATTTGTTCAAATCTATTGTCAATTTGTTCAACTCTATGGTCAATTTGTTCATCACTATTTGTTCAACTCTATCGTCAATTTCTTCACCTCTAAGGTCAATTTGTTCATCCATATTTGTGCAGCTCTATTACCAATTTGTTCAACTGTATGGTCAATTTGTTCAACTCTATTGTCAATGTATTCATCAATATTTGTTCACCTCTAAGGTTAATTTGTTCATCCGTATTTTTTCAACTCTATGGCCAATTTGTTCAACTCTATAGTCAATTTGTTCATCAATCTTTGTTCAACTCAATGGTCAAATTTGTACAACTCTGTGGTCAATTTGTTCAACTCAATGGTCAATTTATTCATTAATATTTGTTAAACTCTATTGCCAATCTGTTGAATTCTATGGTCAATTTGTTCATCAATATTTGTTCAACTCAATGGTCAAATTTGTTCAACTCAATGGTCAAATTTGTACAACTCTATAGCCAACTTGTTTGCGTGGAGCAACATCCATGTGAAAAGTTTGCATAGCTGGATGGGTTCAATAGATAAATTTCTAGCCATAACGACTAACAAAACGGTTCTTTTTCATTGGAAGGAGTCAAATCCATGTCTTAATTGAACAAAAGTCATATTTCTATTACACAAATTCTTCTCCTAGTAGAACAAATTTGTTCAACTCTACTATCACCACTCATTTCGAAGGTCTCGACGGGATCTACAATGCCTATTCGCCACACGGACCTATAGAATGAGCCATGACAAGCCCAGATGCATGAAAAGCTCCAAAACGGGACCTAACTACGTCGTTTGGGACACTCAAACGCGGTTTTGAAGCCTTAAATGGATTTTTTGCTAGAACCCCCAACACACAGGCCCTCCGGGCCTAATTATAGCCCCGTCTCAAAGAGACCTTCGAAATGACATAAAATACGCCCCGTTCCGATAACCGAGCGCAAAGTTACGTCCCTTTTCTCCCCGACGCCTGTCTGCTTCCCCACAGATTCTGGTCTTATGCCGGCCTGGAAAACGCAAACTCAAGACTCCACCTCGTGGCTTACGTCGATACCTTCGAAACAACTGCTCACACGCCTTGAACGGATCACCGAGCCAAAAGTTATTACATTTCACACCCATGTTCCAACCATGTTCACCTTTACGGTTAATTTGTTCAACAATATTTGTTTAATTATATTGACAATTTGTTTATGACCAATTTGTTCAACTCTATTGTCAATGTATTCATCAATATTTCTTCAACTCTATTGTCAATGTATTCATCAATATTTCTTCAACTCTTTTGTCAATTTGTTCATCTCTATGGTCAATTTGTTCATCTTTCCATTGACACATCCATATTTGTTCAATTATATTGTGAATTTGTTCTGACTTTATAGTCCATTTGTTCATCCATAATACACAAACAAAAAAGCCTAAAAAAAAACGCACTTTCTCCCGTGCCTTGATATCTAAGAACTTTGATCTAAAAGAATGCGTTTAGGCTTATGGAATGAATGTCTTTGATCTTGATGCTTGGAGGAAGACAAACATAAGCCGTACATATCATCATTGGTGAGAAATTGATCTAGTAGAAAGGACAAACTCGATTCACTTTTAAGAACAAGTAAAAAGGAGCTTATCCTGTCCGGAAATGCATCCATAGCCATGGCAATCCAAAAACAAGAAAACTAATATCCGAGCTCAACGACACTAAAACTTCAGTGAGCTGAAAACAAAGACCACAAAAACCAGCAATCAAACAGCTGATTATCCCTAAGATTAACTAAATCAAAATCTCAGCATCACAAATTCAAAAATCAGAGAAGATGAGATCAGTCAACCGAGAAGAGAAAGCCAAAAAGAAGATAATGATGAAGCTCGGTGAGGTTGTCAATGGAGTCCGTTAGGGTTCCGACGAGGAAAGAGGAGTCGCCGGAGGATCTGAGACCAGGCTCCGGGAAGGCGGCGGCACCAGATCTGTCCGCTTCCGGATCGGACAAATCCAGCCAACATTTCCGTCGAACAAAGGAAAAGGAACTCGAATTAAACATTCAGTTGAAACGATTAGAGCGACGGGCAGAGGAGAGTCGATCGGTGGAGCAGCAAGAGAGAGACGCCGCTGTCCTCGCTGACACCGCCATAGCCAACACCGAAGTGCCCGCCTCTGTCAAGGATTCCGGGAGAAGGGGCAGGCCCTTTCGAGATATGGCTCGAAAACCAGATCTAGCGAGACTTGGCGCAGACGAACGAGGCGGCGGCGAACAAATCCGGCGACGACGGAGGACGCGGAGTCGTCTGCGGGAGCAGCGGCGACGGATGTGAGGATGACGGTGAAGAGGTGGACGGAGGAGGAGGTCGTAGTTCCGGTGGATGGATCCGCCGAGGGAGTTCTCCACGGGGAGGGAGGCCGATAGGACGGAGGAGGCGGAGGAGTGGAGGAAGAAGGCGGCGGAGGCGGCGGCGAAGACCAGGTCGGAGGAGAAGAGAGGGGCGTCGGAGGAGAGGATGAGGAGGACGGAGGCGGAGAGTGCGATGAAGAAGAGGACGCACAACCTTTTGCAACTTTTTTTCCATTTGTTTTGAGCGGATCTCCATCGTACAGATTGATATGATCCAAGGGACGTAAATCATTCCTATTTCTCACTCTAGAGGAGTCTTTTTTTTTTTTTAATCTGATTAATAATGTGGATTCTATACGAAGGTTAATGTTTTTTTTCAGTACACTTCTTCCATATACACAAATTGCAAAAGTACTGTACAAGTACGGAAAAGAAAACTAATACTGTAGTAGTTTATTTATTTTTATTTTTAACAAATAAAAAATGGGGAAAAAACATAAAACCACCCTATATTTTCACTTATTTCCACAAAACCACCCTTTATAAAAAGTTTCACAAAAAATCACCCATTATTACAAATTAGTTACACAAAACCACCCCTTATAAAAATTCTTGCACAAAACCACCCAATGTTACTAATTAGTTGCACCAAATTACTCCTTATCTATGATTATTTGCAATTAATCACCAAAAATCATACTATATTAAATTAGTCATTAATGTTTTTGCCAAATTTATTTGAGCACTTCATAAAAATTGATAAAGATAATGATAAGACCTATATTATCAATAAATTCCCTAAATTATATAATTATGATTGGTAGTTGATTTTATTCTTGTTGTAGTTAATTCCATATCCAACGAAAAGTAATTATACAAGGAATTCAAATCTATTGTCTAATTCACAAATATTAACCTCTTCTATTTTCAAATATTCAATTGACACCTTAGTTGTTCGATTAACGAGGTTTATTTTTTTATTGAATAATTTAATATAAATGTAATCATATTAATATATGTTACTTTAGTATTTTTCTTTTAAACTTAAAGCTATTAATATATGTAAAGTGTTCCTTAATTGTTTTTTTTATATATAAGAGTACACCACAAATAACGGAAAATATTATAAAAAATAAGGACATTTTGATTTTGTTCTATATTTAATTTAATTAAAATTAATTAGCAATACAAGATATGGATGGTTATTTGCAAACATTTGTGATTACATGTGGTTTTATTCAGATTTTTTTTATAATGGGTGGTTTTATGCAAGTAAATACCAATAATGGGTGGTTTTGTGCAAAAAAATTTATAAAGGGTGATTTTATGCATACAGATATAAATAAAGGGTGGTTTTATGTCTTTTTCCCATTAAAAAAAAAGAACCCTAACTAAAATAGTTCTTTTTTTTTTTTTTCGATCAAAAACTAAAATAGTTCATTCCAGTTCTATATCGTGACGAATTCTCCGGCCTTCCAAACTAGCCAATCGGAGTTCGTAAGTTTCGTTGAACTTGAAGCTTTTAAGGTCTGGTTCAAATCAATTCAGTAGAACATCAATTGGAATTCAATAATTCGTGATTACGGAATAGAGGAATAGCCTAATCTTGCACCATTGTGTTGGCAAATTAATCTGCTGAGCTTGTATGGATGTATTGAGGACTTCATTGAAACCCTAATTGGCCTTTTCCGTGATATTTTTTCCTAAATTGCAGTGGAATTTTGTTAGTTTTTCACAATGAAGATGTTTGTGGTCTTTGAGTGTTTAATAACCTATTTGCATATGCACTTCTGTGTAATGTAGCTCTGTTTTGGTTGTGATATTGAAAATTTTGCTAGTTTTGCTGAAGATAAGATGATGATAAGTGGATGCACCATGACATCCGGAGCCACGAGTGTGAATTATAGAGCGTCTAGCGTTGTGCGAAGTATTCCGCCTCGTCCATGCTCGGCTCGTTTGATTCCAAGAGCTTCATTGCCATCAAAGCTGATGATACCTGGCTCACTAGGAAGTATGTGGTTTTATTTTGTTGAATGGATTCTGCTTAAACAATATTACAGATTTGAAATTTGTGACAACATATTTGCAGAGAGTCTGTCATCGAGCCCTTTTGCTGCTTCGTTGTCGCCTATTATGATCAGAAAGCATCATAACGGCATTCTTCCATGGCTGCCTACTAGAAAAAGCAAAATGACGCCTCCTAGAGCGTCCAAAGATATCCCTTCTAGCTGGCGCTTTCCTCCCATGGAGAAAAAGCCGAAATTCTGTTGGAGGATTCTGGCCTGCATCCCTTACTTGATGCCTCTCCACGAAACCTGGATTTATGCAGAGTCGGCTTACAATCTCCATCCTTTCCTGGAGGGCTTTGAGCGAGTCACATACCCTTTTCACGATTTCATTGGCAACTTACCGAACTGGTTTCAGATGGCTTACTTCTTTGTCGGCTATCTGTTCATTGTTAGAAGGAAAGAGTGGCCCCACTTCTTCAGGTTCCATGTCATCTTGGGTATGTTGCTTGGGATTTTGCTTCAGGTGTTGGGAACGGCTAGCCGTTGGATGCCAACATCCTACTTGTATGGTAAGCTCGGGATGTACTTCTGGGTAACTGTCGCGTTCGCTCATTTGTTCACGGTGTTGGAGTGCACAAGATGTGCTATCTGTGGCATGTATTCTGATGTTCCTTTTGCATCTGATGCTGCTTACATCCATATACCATATGATTAAGGGGTACTTTTCTTTCAGGGTTTGTTGTTTTGGGGCTTAGGCTTCTGTCTAAATTATGGATTCATGTTTGTGCTAAGGAGCTTTTTGATATCAAACTATGCATTTTATCTCTCTCTTCAGGTTTGTGTTTTATATATATCAAAATGTAATCTGTTTTAGTGCTTCTACTGTTGGTGTGCAAGTTTAGACATTCTAGGATAAATCACAACTCTGGTTGAAATCTGCTACAAAATTATAGAACTTAATATTCGCATTAAAAGGCAAATCATCAATACATAAACCTCAAAAGATGAGGTGCTGATTGTACAAAATGGGTTTTGGGTGTTCGTTGACATGGCCAGCGGCAGATACTTGTGGAGGAATTTCAAGGAGATGAACAAGGATGAGAAAGCCAAGAACTGCTAGAACTCGGGAGGAAATCCCATTGGACCCTTCAGTACTGATTGTATGACTCATCTTCCTACTTCTATGTAATTGAAAGAAGAGTGTAAATTCTGTTCCTAAGAGCTAACTGAGCAAAACATAAATATATTTCCACATTTAGAATGTCTCATTTGTTCGTAGTTCTATTGTATCTAGGATCAATAAACCGCACAGACAATAAACACAGAGTTTCCACTAAAACTAAGAATCTGTAGTAACAGCAACAGAGTAGTTCAACAAGGTCCATACAAATCACTCCATTGTAAATTCAACTTAGCAGTACACCGATGCAGAATGATTAAACTAGGTATAAACAATGTGATTTCAGGATAGTAAGAAGATATCAATTACAGGATGTGTTTCTAAGAGGAGGATATGTACATCGCATTAGCATAATTTAGCAATGAAGCAGAAAGCTTAGTTCAAGTCAGATTGTAATTTAATAGACATGTGAAGAAGGGCAAGAATTGCACCTTGTGGAATGGGACAATAGCTTGCAAGAGTTGATCCAATCCACATAGCTACCAAAACCACAGCAACTGTACCACTACTCGCTTTTCCACAGGCCCAGCTTGCAAACGAAAGGAACAAAGTAAGCAAGATCCCGCCTTTACCGCCCAGACACCATGCAACTGTGTAGGCAAATTTATACCCTCCATCCAATTTTGTGTCGAATAGAGCCATAAGGCTACTGAAAGTGAGTGACAATCCACATCCAATCGTCTGCATTAGAAACAGAGAAAGAAAGGCGGATTCAAGGACTTGAATGAAAGAGCCCCTTTGTTCAAACGACGTTTTGTCTCCAACTTCCTCCTCGGTTTCAGCATAGAAAAAGGATCTGTCCCTGCTATTCGCGTACTGATTTGAGTATTGATTTTTCCGCATTTTCTGCCTCAATTCAGTCCACCTGTAGATTCTGATCACATCTTCAAGGTTTGAACTGTAAAAGGCACCTCCGGTTGAGCCACTGAAACCTTCACGAGTTTTAAGTTCACGATCATACTGAATTCTTGTAGCTTCATTGGATAGCACCTATATATGGTATGGAGCAGAAATAAACAATTTGTCCAATACTAGAAAATCTAAACAATCAGAAACACTCCAAAGCTCATATAGAAATCAAAACCATATGCCTAAGATTGGTAACAAAAAGAAAAGAGCCAAGTTTTAACCAGATCCTGACAGAATGTCTCCCTAGGCCCCTCTATGCGTCACTCTTAGACAGAGGTTACTTCATATATCAGATAGATGATACATAAACGGATTTGATCTTATAAAGCTCATGAGCTAGAAAAGCACAAACTTGAACAAACACTTATGCCTCTGCTATAGCATTGCAAAAGTAGCTCTACTAAGCCTGCAAATCAGAACTCACTTCATATGCAAGCCGAACATTCTTGAAGACCTCGCCAGCCTGTGAATCTTTGTTAACATCAGGATGCCACTGCACTTACAAGAAGAGGAAAAAACACATGAGAGCATTAAACACCACAGATGAACTCATGAACACCATCTACATGATTGAGTGCGATAGAAGAGCTCTCAACGATCATATTTAAGAAAGGTAAGATAATAAAGGCACCTTACGGGCGAGAAGGCGATAGGCCTTCTTAATATCATCATAGGTGGCAAATCGAGAGACTCCTAGCACAGAGTAGTGGTTCTCACTATGTCCGTGGCCTCCGACGGCCATCGCCACCGGAATCCCGACGCGCCGGCGCCGGCTCCGGCATGAGAGGCACGGCGGCGTCAATAATCCGCCGCCGACGAAGACACCACATCCCGCTGTGAGGATGGATCCCACCTGCAGGTGCACCAGCATTCTTAGGGCTCCAGATATGGCCGCTTACACCATTCCTAGGCCAGTTGAGCTTGTGTATAGGTTTCGATTTTCAGGTTCGGACGAGCAACAAGGGCGAAGATGGAGAAAAGAAGATCTCGACGGGAGAAAGGAAAAAATCCGAAGAAGCGAAAATGTGGCGTCTGAAACACGCTCACCTATTGGGCCTGGATTTCATGATGGGCCTCGATTTGAACTTCATGCTTTTGCTCATCTACCCATAAATTGAAGACATGTTTTTCTTACCAAAAAAAAAAAGGAAGACATGTTTTTTGGTAGCAACGGAAGACATTTAAGTCTTCCATTCTGTCAACGTTGGGCTGAACATCGGTTCAAAACCGAACCGAATTAAAAAAAATTGAACCGAAACTAAAATTTGGGTATTCGATGAACCAAAAACCTAACCGAAAAGATTTTTTTTTTCGGTTTTTAATAAATATAAGGTTTTTTTTGAAAAAATTGACCAAATCGAAAAATAAATGAAACCGAAACCGAAAAATCCTGAAATTTCTTGAACCGAAAACTGAATCGAACTCCATCGGTTTCGGTTCGGTCAATTTTTTCGGTTTCGCTCCAACCATGCTCAGCCCTATTGAGAAATACATGAATTTGGAGAACGCTCCGGTGAGATAGATATTAGGGTGCAACATGCTTCTCAATCCTGTCCATTAGATTAAAAAGGATCTACGGCCTATAATATGGGAAAATAAAGTCTACAAGTACACCATAAGTGAGAAACACGGGATAATATATAGGGACAGAAATTGAGGGGGGAGGGGGGACACATATGTGACTATTGTTCATGCCGTTTGCGATACTAATACAACGAACCACACACACTTGTTGAAAAAGTATATGTGGTTCGTTGAAAAAGTATCGCAAACGTCGTTGAAAAAGTATCACAAACGACATTAGTAGAATAACCTATGTATCCCCCCTCCCCCTCAATTTCCGTCCCCATATAGAAGGATGCTTCCAATTTGGGAGGGGAAGAGCGTGAAAAATATCCTATTGAAAAAGTATGGTTGATTCGTTGAAAAACTATCACAGACGGCATATACTTTTTCAACTCATGTCGTTGAAAAACTATTGAACAAGTATGTCTGGTTCGTTGAAAAAGTATTGCAAACGTCGTTGAAAAACTATCGCAAACGAAATGAAAAAGTATCGGAAACGGCATGAACAAGGATCAGGTATGTATCCCCCCCTCCCCCCTCAATTTCCGTCCCTATATAGAAGGATGGTTCCAATTTGGGAGGGGAGTAGGGTGAAAAACATCCTATTGAACAAGTGTGTGTGGTCCGTTGAAAAAGTATCGCAAACGTCATTGAAAAAGTATCACAAACGTCATGAACAAGAGTCACCTATGTATCCCCCTCTCCCCCCCTCAATTTCCGTCCCTATATAGAAGGATGCTTCCAATACGAGAGGGGAGGAGGGTGAAAACATCCTATTGAACAAGTATGTGTGGTTCGTTGAAAAAGTATATTGCAAACGTCGTTGAAAAACTATCGCAAACGGAATGAAAAAGTATCGCAAAACGTCATGAGCAAGAGACACCTATGTATCCCCCCCCTCCCCCCTCAATTTCCGTCCCTATATAGAAGGATGCTTCCAATATGAGAGGGGAGGAGGGTGAAAAGCATCCTATTGAACAAGTATGTGTGGTTCGTTGAAAAAGTATTGCAAACGTCGTTGAAAAACTATCGCAAACAGAATGAAAAAGTATCGCAAACGGCATGAACAAGGATCACATATGTATCCCCCCCTCCCCCTTCAATTTCCATCCCTATATAGAAGGATGCTTCCAATATGAGAGGGGAGGAGGGTGAAAAACATCCTATTGAACAAGTATGTGTGGTTCGTTGAAAAAGTATTGCAAACGTCGTTGATCACGTATGTATCCCCCCCCCTCCCCCCTCAATTTCCGTCCCTATATAGAAGGATGGTTCCAATTTGGGAGGGGAGTAGGGTGAAAAACATCCTATTGAACAAGTGTGTGTGGTCCGTTGAAAAAGTATCGCAAACGTCATTGAAAAACTATCGCAAACGTCATGAACAAGAGTCACCTATGTATCCCCCCCCTCCCCCCTCAAAATCCGTCCCTATATAGAAGGATGCTTCCAATACGAGAGGGGAGGAGGGTGAAAAACATCCTATTGAACAAGTATGTGTGGTTCGTTGAAAAATTATTGCAAACGGCGTTGAAAAACTATCGCAAACGGAATGAAAAAGTATCGCAAAACATCATGAACAAGAGTCACCTATGTATCCCCCCCCCTTCAATTTCCGTCCCTATATAGAAGGATGCTTCCAATATGAGAGGGGAGGAGGGTGAAAAGCATCCTATTGAACAAGTATGTGTGGTTCGTTGAAAAAGTATTGCAAACGTCGTTGAAAAACTATCGCAAACAGAATGAAAAAGTATCGCAAACGGCATGAACAAGGATCACCTATGTATCCCCCCCTCCCCCTTCAATTTCCATCCCTATATAGAAGGATGCTTCCAATATGAGAGGGGAGGAGGGTGAAAAGCATCCTATTGAACAAGTATGTGTGGTTCGTTGAAAAAGTATCGCAAACGTCGTTGAAAAACTATCGCAAACGTCATGAACAAGAGTCACCTATGTATCTACCCCTCCCCCCTCAATATCCGTCCCTATATAGAAGGATGCTTCCAATATGAGAGGGGAGGAGGGTGAAAAACATCCTATTGAACAAGTATGTGTGGTTCGTTGAAAAAGTATTGCAAACGTCGTTGAAAAACTATCGCAAACGGAATGAAAAAGTATCGCAAAACGTTATGAACAAGAGTCACCTATGTATCCCCCCCTCCCCCCTCAATTTCCGTCCCTATATAGAAGGATGCTTCCAATATGAGAGGGGAGGAGGGTGAAAAGCATCCTATTGAACAAGTATGTGGGGTTCGTTGAAAAAGTATTGCAAACGTCGTTGAAAAACTATCGCAAACAGAATGAAAAAGTATCGCAAACGGCATGAACAAGGATCACGTATGTATCCCCCCCTCCACCCTCAATTTCCGTCCCTATATAAAAGGATGCTTCCAGTATGAGAGGGGAGGAGGGTGAAAAGCATCCTATTGAACAAGTATGTGTGGTTCGTTGAAAAAGTATCGCAAACGTCGTTGAAAAACTATCGCAAACGTCATGAACAAGAGTCACCTATGTATCCCCCCCCCTCCCCCCTCAAAATCCGTCCCTATATAGAAGGATGCTTCCAATATGAGAGGGGAGGAGGGTGAAAAGCATCCTATTGAACAAGTATGTGTGGTTCGTTGAAAAAGTATTGCAAACGTCGTTGAAAAACTATCGCAAACAGAATGAAAAAGTATCGCAAACGGCATGAACAAGGATCACATATGTATCCCCCCCTCCCCCTTCAATTTCCATCCCTATATAGAAGGATGCTTCCAATATGAGAGGGGAGGAGGGTGAAAAACATCCTATTGAACAAGTATGTGTGGTTCGTTGAAAAAGTATTGCAAACGTCGTTGAAAAACTATCGCAAACGAAATAAAAAAGTATCGTAAACGGCATGAACAAGGATCACGTATGTATCCCCCCCCCCCTCCCCCCTCAATTTCCGTCCCTATATAGAAGGATGGTTCCAATTTGGGAGGGGAGTAGGGTGAAAAACATCCTATTGAACAAGTGTGTGTGGTCCGTTGAAAAAGTATCGCAAACGTCATTGAAAAACTATCGCAAACGTCATGAACAAGAGTCACCTATGTATCCCCCCCCCCTCCCCCCTCAAAATCCGTCCCTATATAGAAGGATGCTTCCAATACGAGAGGGGAGGAGGGTGAAAAACATCCTATTGAACAAGTATGTGTGGTTCGTTGAAAAATTATTGCAAACGGAGTTGAAAAACTATCGCAAACGGAATGAAAAAGTATCGCAAAACATCATGAACAAGAGTCACCTATGTATCCCCCCCCCCTTCAATTTCCGTCCCTATATAGAAGGATGCTTCCAATATGAGAGGGGAGGAGGGTGAAAAGCATCCTATTGAACAAGTATGTGTGGTTCGTTGAAAAAGTATTGCAAACGTCGTTGAAAAACTATCGCAAACAGAATGAAAAAGTATCGCAAACGGCATGAACAAGGATCACCTATGTATCCCCCCCTCCCCCTTCAATTTCCATCCCTATATAGAAGGATGCTTCCAATATGAGAGGGGAGGAGGGTGAAAAGCATCCTATTGAACAAGTATGTGTGGTTCGTTGAAAAAGTATCGCAAACGTCGTTGAAAAACTATCGCAAACGTCATGAACAAGAGTCACCTATGTATCTACCCCTCCCCCCTCAATATCCGTCCCTATATAGAAGGATGCTTCCAATATGAGAGGGGAGGAGGGTGAAAAACATCCTATTGAACAAGTATGTGTGGTTCGTTGAAAAAGTATTGCAAACGTCGTTGAAAAACTATCGCAAACGGAATGAAAAAGTATCGCAAAACGTTATGAACAAGAGTCACCTATGTATCCCCCCCTCCCCCCTCAATTTCCGTCCCTATATAGAAGGATGCTTCCAATATGAGAGGGGAGGAGGGTGAAAAGCATCCTATTGAACAAGTATGTGGGGTTCGTTGAAAAAGTATTGCAAACGTCGTTGAAAAACTATCGCAAACAGAATGAAAAAGTATCGCAAACGGCATGAACAAGGATCACGTATGTATCCCCCCCTCCACCCTCAATTTCCGTCCCTATATAAAAGGATGCTTCCAGTATGAGAGGGGAGGAGGGTGAAAAACATCCTATTGAACAAGTATGTGTGGTTCGTTGAAAAAGTATTTCAAATGTCGTTGAAAAACTATCGCAAATGAAATGAAAAAGTATCGCAAACGGCATGAACAAGGATCACGTATGTATCCCCTCCTCCCCCCTCAATTTCCGTCCCTATATAGAAGGATGCTTCCAATATGAGAGGGGAGGAGGGTGAAAAACATCCTATTGAACAAGTATGTGTGGTTCGTTGAAAAAGTATGGCAAACGTCATTGAAAAACTATCGCAAACGGAATGAAAAAGTATCGCAAACGGCATGAACAAGGATCACGTATGTATCCCCCCCTCCCCCCTCAATTTCCGTCCCTATATAAAAGGATGTTTCCAATTTGAGAGGGGAGGAGTGTGAAAAACGTCCTATTAAACAAGTATGTGTGGTTCGTTGAAAAAGTATCGCAAACGTTGTTGAAAAACTATCGCAAACGGCATGAAAAAGTATCGCTAACAGCATGAACAAGGATCACGTATGTACCCCCCCCCCCTCAATTTTCGTCCCTATATAGAAGGATGCTTCCAATTTGAGAGGGGAGGAGGGTGAAAAACGACCTATTGAACAATGATGTGTGGTTTGTTGAAAAGTATCGCAAACGTCGTTGAAAAAGTATCACAAACGGTATGAAAAATTATCGCCCACGGCATGAACAAGGATCACCAATGTATCCTGCCCCCTCCCCCTCAATTTCCGTCCTTATATATATAGAAGGATGCTTCCAATTTGAGAGGGGAGGAGGGTGAAAAACGTCCTATTGAACAAGTATGTGTGGTTCGTTGAAAAAGTATCGCAAACGTCGTTTAAAAAGTATCGCAAACGGCATGAAAAAGTATTCCAAACGGAATGAACAAGGATCACGGATCACGTATGTATCCCCTCTCCCCCTCAATTTCCGTCCCTATATAGAAGGGTGCTTCCAATTTGAGAGAAGAGGAGGGTGAAAAACGTTCTATTGAACAAGTATGTATAGTTCGTTGAAAAAGTGTCGCAAACGTCGTTGAAAAAGTTTTGCAAACGACATGAACAAGAGTCACCTATGTATCCTCCCCTCAATTTTTGTCTCTATATAGAGGGATGTTTCCAATTTGAGAGGGTAGGAGGGTGAAAAACGTCCTATTGAACAAGTGTGTGTGGTTTGTTGAATAAGTATCGCAAACGTCGCTGAAAAAGTATCACAAACATCATGAACAAGAGTCAAGTATGTATCCCCCCCCCTCCCCCTCAATTTACGTCCCTATATAGAAAGATCTTCCAATTTGTGAGGGGATGAGGGTAAAAAACATCCTATTGAACAAGTGTGTGGTTCGTTGAAAAAGTATCGCAAACGTCGTTGAAAAAGTATCGCAAATGGTATGAACAAGAGTCACCTATGTATCCCCTCTCCCCCCTCAATTTCCATCCATATATATAATAATCCCGTATTTCTCACTTATAGTGTACTTGTAGACTTTATTTTCCCATATTATAGGCCGTAGATCCTTTTTAATCTAATGGACAAGATTGAGAAGCATGTTGTACCATAATTACAAGCCTCACTAGAGCGTTATTCCATGAATAATAGGGAGAGCAATTATGTCATAGGTGTACAAGAATGAATGAATGATATCTTCGTTTAGTTTGTAGCACAATGGTAATATGTACGTTAAAATTTACAAACAACAATTTTTTCTTACAAAACATGTTAGATATGCTTGCATTGCATCCAGTTACATCTCATTCAACAAAACTAGGCTGAAACTTCAAATCATGTAGTTTCTCTATTCCACATTCATTTTGATAGAGTGACAAGCCTGAAGCAGACAAGCTATCCAACATGGAGTAGACTTCATCAGTTTGAGAATGAGATGTATCTTTCACAAAGAACTCATGAACAACTCCCTTGAGTTCAATAGAACTGCACCCAGGAACTTTCTTCAGTTCTCTTTCTTTCATCAATGACCTAACTCTACCGGCATCTTCCCACATACCAAACTCAGCGTATAAATTGGACAACAAGACATACGAGCCCGAATAACGTGAGTCCAAACTCATTAGCTGTTCAGCTACCTTCTTCCCCACATAGAAATTCTCATGGTTGATACAATGACTTAGCAAGGTCCTCCAAACAACATCATTTGGTTCAATAGGCATTTCTTCAACAAATCTCATTGCATCTTCTATGTGGCCTGCTCTTCCAAGTACATCAACCATACATCCAAAATGTTGCAATTTTGGTTCCATGTTATAGATTCTCCTCATTAGCTCAAAACATATCTGACCTTCCTTCAGCAAGCCTGAGTGGCCACACGCGTTAAGCACCCCAATGAACGTGATATCATCCGGCTCTAAAGAAACCCGTTGCATCTCCATTACATGTTTGAAAGCCAGATCACCTAAGCCATGCCTAGCAAACCCACCAATCATAGCATTCCAGTGATCAACACTCTTCCCCTTCAGTCCCTCAAAGACATTTACAGCTTCGTCTATGGAGCCACACTTGGAATACATGTCTATAAGCGCAACGCCAAGCTTATCCTTGACAGGAAGACTTTGCTCAAGGATACGATGATGTAGTCTTATGCCCTCATCAATCCTACCTAAATGGGCAACGGCAGAAATAAGTATGGTAAAAGTGGCATTATCAGGCCATGATTCATCCAGGCTCATCATATAATAAAAGAGATCCAAAGCATTGGTGTAATGACCATTTTGAACATAGCCTGAAATCATGGCATTGCATACCACAGAATCAATCTCAGGGCATTGTTCAAACAAATCCCTTGCCACATCCAATCTACCTAATTTCGCGTACCCATATATCATAGTGGCCCAACTGACAACGTCCCTCGCACCCATCCTGTTGAACAACTCACTCGCCATTTCCATCCTTCCGGATTTCGCACTACCATCAATCATCAAATTCCATGAGAACAAATCCCTCTCAGGCATCTTCTCAAACAGCTCTGAAGCTAGATCAAGCCCACCCTCAGACTGCACATACCCACCGACCATTGAATTCCATGATATCAAATTCCTCTCTTCAGCTGGCATATGATCAAACACCAACCTCGCCAAGTCCACCATACCATTCTTAGCGAAACCATCAATCATCAGATTATACGAAACCGAGTCTCTCATGGGCATCCTATCAAACACTTGACCAGCAAGTCCAATTTCACCACACCTCAAGTACAACGTGATCAAACAGTTTTGCACATACAACTCAGAACCAAACTCCAACTTGCTCAGCAAAGCATGAACTTGCATTCCATGTCTCAAAGTCCTAGTTCGAGAACAGGCTTTAAGAACCAGAGACAGGGAGTACACATCAGCACATACACCATTCTCAAGCATAAGACAGAAAATCAGCATTGCTCGTTTAGGGTCATCATCATTTCCATGAGAGAACGACTTAATGATCGCATTCCAGAGGAAGGGGTCGGTACGAGATACTTTCTTTCGGTTCGCGTGTTGCGATAGGAACACGTAACGGGCGAATTGGATTAGAGGTGGATGACCAGAGGAGCAGAACTTGAGGATGAGTTTTTGGGTGAGGAAATGGTTCCTGATGAACCCAGTGGTGATTAGCCGGGCGTGGAGCTGGTTTACGTCGTTGGACGATCTAAGGTGATGAAGAAGAGATAGAGTGGAGTGGGTGGGCTGCCATGGCTGGCTCAAGCATACAGAGAGAACCATGGAGACTAAAATGACACCAAATGGTTGAATTGTGAGTGAGGCTTTTACCTTATCTGAATGTTGTGAACAAAAGGAGAAGCCAACAATCGTCCTTAGTTTCTAACAGCTTTGATTTCTTCATAAGAGATCAAATTGGAGCAATGGAGTTACCGGCCGATGACGGTTTCTCATGAACAGGTTGGTTGAGCTCTGTGTCTCACTTTCAGTATGAACCTTATACCCGAGAGGATTACAAGGTGGATATTCATTGTCATCTTTCAGTAGTTAGAAACTGTTATCTGATATTTCGGAGAGGCAAGTCGTCGGGAAATATTGGGCTCAAATCGGCCCAATTGTTTCAGAATGGCCCATCGTCAAAGGCCCAAAGTACGAATGAATCACATACCAAACGAGGGTGAGAGAATCAAAGAACTATACACTAGAAAATGTGATTTTTTTTGAATTTAAATTTATTAATTGAATTAGCAAGAAAGTATGCATAACTTGATACTTTTGACTTTCGTGAATCGTGAGCATTGGAGTTTGAATACCCCTTTATTCGTTAATGGTAAATTGTTTCCTTAATTTGTAGACATCATGATTTCCTTGTCATCTTATGTCTTGAAAAGCTGAATACTATGTTTCGACGAAAAAAATAAGTAAGTTTAACTTATGAAGGGAACCTTATGCAGGCGATGACATCAAACAAACTCACCAAATTTTTTATTTTATTAGGCTAAATCGCACCAAACATTTATTTAAAAAAAAAGGCTTCCGTTTTAGCTTGTGTTTCTTTCATCATTCATTTCAGGCACTCTTCTCATTGAAGGAAGCGACCAAAACCCAAATACAGTCCTGCATTTCAGCTTCCGAATACCACCAAAAAACCACCTCCTCTGAAAATCACCTAAATAGCTCAAAGCAATCCCTCAATGGCAAGTTAGTCGATTCGGAGTAGAAGAAGATGGTGCTGAGCAGCCGGGTGGCGCTCGCGGTGGCTAATACGTCGGCGAACCTCTGCCAATACTTAGCTTGCAATCCGGAGATGCTGAGCAGCGACGAGGTTCTGTATCTCATCTTCTGTTTCCCCTTCCAACAGTTTCACCGGTTCTCTCTCTGTGTCTGGACTTTCTTCTGCTTCCCTGTTGCCGATCCTTTCTCCCTTTTCTCCGATGAAGGAGATCGCCACAACGATTAATCCATGGCCGCGAGCTAGCGATTGTTCGGTTGCGATTCGATTGAGATCCATTTTCTCTGTTCAGTTTCAGCTAATTGCACTGTACTTGAGCACTTGAAAATCCCATTTCAACTAATTGTAATCTTCTGTTAGTGATGAGAGTGAGACAGCCTTTTCTTGTCCCTCTGCAATCATAAGTTTCTGGATGTAATAATCTTATCTGAATGCATTTTCCATTACTACAGTGACTTCGATTCTTGCAGTGACTTAATTCGACACACTGTACTCAAAAACTACATGAGCAAGGCAAAAGTTGAAACATGAGAGAAGAGTAAAAAGGAAGCAATACAGGTTGTTTTGTAAGATTGGTTGGGTTTTACCAGGTCTTTTTGTGATTAGTCAGAATGCATTACTTTCTGTGGATGTGTTTTTTATTTTTAGATTCAAGCAAGGTAAAACAGACAGAGAGACTCAACAGTTGTGTTCTTGTGAGCATCCGCAAGATTAAGTGATGGTCATCCATGGATTTCATGGTTGATTGCTTCACAAAGTGAGAGTTTCACATAAACCAGCAGCCATATGCATTAAACTATCACGCAGAATACAATTTATGTGCATTCAATCTGCATAATAAACCACAAGGAAGCCATAGCATTAGCATGCAATGTGTACACCATTCTATTCCTAACTTAACCCTAACCCCCCTTCACCAGATCTTTAGGATTTACCCTTCTCCACTTCCCCAACAGCGTCTTCATTCAGAATCACTCTCAACAGCTCCCATGGACTTCAATCCCTTTGATTTCTGATTCCAAAACACAAGAACACATAATCAGCTAGACAAAACTTCAAAATTGGACATACCAATTAATCACAAGTGATCTTGCTTGTAAAATCACGCCTCATGGTAAGAAAAAAAAAACATGACAGAAGAGATAGCAATGGCAGAGGGCAATGGAAAAGCACACCTTCTTGGACGTCTTCCTCTCTCTGACCTCGTACCTTTCTTGGCACAGATCAGATAGCCATGCTCCTGGGCTCACCAACTACATCCCAACAGCAACATCAGCAGAGAGAATTAAGTTAACAAGCAAGACAATCTCACACAAAAGTCATGAAGAAACCAAAACCCGAGCAACCAATTTCTAACCATCTCAGAATCTAGGGCTTTGAAGAGAGATAGAAGAAGAAGAGGAAGGCTTACAAGCAAGGTCTTCTGAACAACTTTAGCCCTCTTTTTAGGTCTATGTGGAGGCTTACACCCTTTCATAGCCAGAAAATCTTCTTCCTTCTCCTTGCTTGATAGCGTTATGCAAACCTTAGGCCAAACGAACTCAACACCGCCATTCTCACCACCGCCTTTCTCCTCCCCTCCGCCGCCGATTACTATCTTCCGATTCTCATCCATACCGCCGCCGCCTCCGACCAGCGAGCCTCTGGTGGTGTAGTATCTCTCCTCCTTATCCGGCGACACAGACTTCCTTCCACCTACTAAAGGCGAACCGAAATTCGAAGTCTCAGACAGCCTGTGCCAGAAAGAACCACAGAAACTTGCTCAGAGAACAAAGGAATCGAAGTAATTGAGCGTTTCAAAAGGAAAGTATTTGGATTGAGGTGAAAAGAACCTTGCGAAGCCGTTCAATTGATGGCGATCTAGCTCGGAGCCGGCGCCGGATACGAAGGGAGAAGAAGTTCGGCGACGAATTCCGCCGGCGGATTTCGAGGATGAGTTAGGGTTTTTGCCTCGGACGCACCTAAGCCTCTTCCCCCACTGGAGAACGAATTCACGCTCCGCCGGCCTACCAGCTCTTTGACTCTTGTCTTCTCTATCCATCAAACTCGAACAGAAACCCCTGAAAACGAAAATCGAACGCCAAACGATGAATTCAATTTGACCACAACAGATCTCACCGTCTATATGGAGGAAAATGGATTGGTTGAATTCTGATCCATTACCTTGTTAATAGAAGGCCTTTGCTCGAAATCCGAAGCTACAACTCTTCGATTTCTTGACAACACAGCGAAAATTGGAGATTTATGAGGAATACGAGAGAAATATGAGAGAAATCGCCTTGATGAGGCTCTCGTTGAGTTTTTCCTTCTCACAGACACACACTCTGGACCTTACAGCAAAGAGGAGGATTACGCTGATCTTCCCTTTCACCAAAATCTGGTTTCTGACAATTCGGAGAAGGAGAGAGGACAAGTATAACATGAACTCAGCCGAATCAAGCCCAAATCGAGAGCCCAATATGAAAAAGGCCCATATTTCCGGCCCATAATACAAAGTTGTGGTTTCGCTGGTCAAAAAGTAGAGGACAAGTTCTGCTTTAAAAAAATGTACGATCAAGACGAAAAGCAAAAATACAAACAAAGTATGCTCGCATGGTGATAAGAAATGTGTGAATCGAAAACTTCACCAACTCGCTAGAAACTAAAGATGCATAAGCATTGAATGTGAAATGTTGTCGGGGTCAATTTTCTGGGTCAAGAAATAACAAGACTGCCAGGCTTTATTTATTATGCTGAACGATCTCGTGAATCAACCTAAAATTGCTCGGTACTCGGTCCCCACTCCCCACTACATAGCCGGCGATGAATTGGACGTCTTCAACATTTTTGTATTATAAATTTAGGTGAACAAAATTGAACGTTAAACGACGGGTTAATGCAAAAGATTGGAAACATTAATACACGTAACGAAAAAGATGGAAGCATTGGCAAATTTAGACACTGCTATATATTATACCGGTTTCGTGTCTTTGCTGTCTACATTAGAGTCAGCTTAATGGCTTATGGCTGTATTAACATTTGTAAACCAGTGTAGTCGTGACAGTACATTAATTTTAAAATATGGTGTACTCCAACATATATACAATATAAAGTAAAGGGTGATAATGTGATATTCACCCAAAAATATAAAAATCTGATAAGTCGGTCCCATGATCTCACTTGAGAATATCAAATTCAACCCATACACTTAATTTCTGAATAAACTATGGTCATCTTCGACGTAATCACACTTATAAATAATTATGACACTTATAAATAATTATGACCTGTCTGAACGAATAAAAATAAAATAAAGTGGGTACACACAACCCAAAAGCATCTCCCCATGTGCTTTTTCACGCTTGCTTGATTGCTTGTACTTTGTACCCCTTTCTCACTTTAGCTTAAAAGTTTGAGCTGGAGATATTGCAAGTTTGGCTAATGTACGCCTATATACCACAGACCAAAAGTGATTCCATTTAAAACTTTAAATCTTCAAATTGATTCAGTGAATCCCTTCATCTTTAAAAATCAGATGAATGTATTCACCTAGCCTTCAATCTTCAAATCAAGTGAATGCATTTAACTTCGAACATTTAAACCACCGAATCAAATATTTCAGACTCAGCAATTGCCTCATGAATCATAATGTTAGGTTTCTGAATCATACAAAACGCAGTGTTTTAGTGTCAAATTAGCAGTGTATCTTGTAGCACGCTCCAATCTTAAAAAAACAACTCATTTGGCAGATGAAAGAGGGCAAAGTCGATAGGTATCACAAGCCAACACACTCTGATATATATATGTATATAAATCATAAATAGATAATACTGCTACTCATATATATGTTTTATATGTATACAAAGAACAAAGAATCCAAGCCGGATCGATACATAAGAAGCGAAAACCAAAACACCAGAAAAACAGAAGAAAACCCCAAATCCCTCCAATCCATCATACTAGCTCACAAGCAACGTCTCAATTCCTCTAAAATCCACCAAGTAGAACAAAAGAAAAATCATAATAAAAAAATGGAGGGAATCGCTCAGTAGAAGAAGCCGAAGGCGAGGGCGAGGACGGAGGTGAGGGCGGCGGCCGGTCCGAAAGAGGAGGCGCCGGAGGTGGGGCCGGGGGCCGGGGCGGAGGCGGGAGAGTCCTGAGCGGCGGCGACGGCGATGAGCATCATCACCACGGCGGCGAAAAGCGTCATTCTCATGGCCTCCATTTGGTCTTTCTGAAAGCTTTGAAAAGTCTTTAGCTTTGTATTTGGATTGGCGAAGAGGAATTGCAAATAAGGGTTTTTTGCTGAAGGCTGATTTGTGAAGTGGTGGGTTTAGAGAAAGAGAAGGCCCCATTTTATAATGGGAAGGCGGAGCGATAATCACGGGCAGAGAGAAGGCCGTTGCAAAACTGTCATTTTGTTTTTCCTTTTAATTTTTTTCTTCTGCTTATTAATTTATTAGCTGTAAAATGTAGTGCTCCGTAATTCGCATTCCACGTCTGAAGTCAGGCTGCGTTGGATTCCCGCGTTGCGTAACTGTTGCGTTTCGTAATGAACTTTACCAAGTATAGCATTGTACCATTTTCATGTCGACGATTCGAGATGTTGCACATTATGGTAAAAATGTTCTGCCAAGAATTAACAATTGTACATATTACTCATTATAACGTTTTTAATGGTAGTACTATATGCGTAGTATAGTGGGCTGCCCGTTGCCCGTTGGGAATAGCCAATGGAAAGAGGACAAGATGCCAGTGAAGGAGCAGGTGGAGTACAGCTGTCAGGCCACTGTAAAAAAAGAAAATGGAGCATTGATGAGGGGGGTGGTGGGGGGACCCTTAACGCCTAAACAAACGGCCGTCAAACTCATTTGCGTGGCTGTCAAATCAGACTTGGCTGTTAAGGATTCGCTTTGCGTTCTCTTTCTTTGGTCTAATAAGTTTATTTTTTTTAGAGAGTGGGAAAATATCTTTGTGAGTTGAAAAAGTAACGGTGGTTGGCGGTGCCACGTGTCGGAAGGAGAGTGGGAGTGACAGTTGGTTCCAGATGAATGAATATGGACTAGGCCGCTCCAACGACCTCAATTCGTACAAGGCTTCTTCTTCTCAATCCATATCTTCTCTACCGCGTGAAGCTAACTGGTCCAGGGGCTCAAACCGTGTGTTCGGTATGGATACAAATTTACCAAATACTGAAATCAGCCAACTCTATTATTTAACTGCCTTTACCTTGAATTATATGTTGATGTCGGTCAGTAAGTGTATTTTTTTTTATTTTATTTTTGAATCGGTGAGAATTAGGACATCCTCCAATTATGGAGGGCGTCCTAGAGCATCCTGACAGATGAGAACATGAAGTTCTGGAAGGTTACCGATAACTTCTCCTGGGAGACTGTGGCCCATTTTAGCAATTTTGTCGGCCACAGTGTTGCAGAGCCTGCCCACGTGAGAAAAGCGTACTAACTCGAATCCTCGTAAGGATACGAGAATGTCAGAAATAATTCTTTCAATTTCCCAAGGACATTGTTTTGATCCTTGGACTGCCTGCATGACTGTAATGTTGTCCCCTTCAATAACTAGCATTCGAATATTCTTGGCTATTGCTTCTTGAATACCATCTCGGAGCGCCAAGGCTTCTATTTTAAGGACTGAAATATCGCCATATTTTCTAGCTATTACAGATATCGGGTTACCAAATCGATCTCTTAAAATCGATCCCGCCGACGTGCTTCCATTGGACAATTTTGACCCATCAAAGTTAAGTTTAGCAAATCCTTGATCTGGTTTATGCCATTTTGTCATTTTCTTTGTCTTAAGATTACAGAGGTTGTTATTGGTTCTAACATCATCTTCCTCATCCTCTTTCCATCGTTTAGACCGTTCCCATGATTGTAATTGTGTTCGTATGAATAAGGCGAGATCTGGAATGGGGTCACTTGGTGCTTGTTGGAAAACTAATTTATTTCGTTGGAACCAAATACTCCACCAGATCACCGCTTGTTTTGAGAATCCTTCCATTCCTAATTGCTGCATAATTTCAAACAGTACTTGTCGAGGACTTTTGTTTTCCGGGTCATAGTTTCGAAGAGTTTGTTCGAGATTAGGATTTATATTCCTTGTTATTCTCAGAGTATGTGGGCATCTTATTAAGAGGTGAATCGAGTCTTCATATACGCAGTTACACATCAAGCAGCCGCCCGGCGCTGCTATATGGTTTTCGCCGAGTCTTGCTTTTGTTGGTAGCCCATTCATGTCAATTTTCCATAAAAAGTTCTTAACTTTAGGGAAAGTATCCAATTTCCAAATCCAGTTGTTCAGGCTAGGGTTCAGTGTGTCCTCTTTAGTTATCAGTTTAATTGCAGATGACGTTGAGAACCATCCGTTTTTACTTGGAGCCCAGAAGAGTCGATCACTTATAGGATTTTTAGGAATTTGAATCAATTGTACCTTCTCTACAATGTGTCTATGAAGTATTTGTTGTAATTCTTGTAGTTACCATTCCTTATCGTTCGTGATGAATTGATCTACTGTAACATGATCATTAGGGGTTCCGTGATGCAAAGCATGTTTACTTAGTGGTTCTTGCATTACCCAGTTATCCTTCCAGAAGTTAATTGTTTGTCCATCCCCTAGTTGCCAGATTAGACCTTGGTTAAACTCTGATCTTAGGCCCATTAGCTTTTTCCATTGCCATGACGAATTAGTTTTGACTTTATAAGAGTCGAGGGTGTCTCCTCGTAAATACTTTTCTGAAATTAGTCTAACCCAAACATTATCTTGTTCGGTGAGAATTTTCCATAGGAGTTTCATTTGAAGGGCTTTGTTCATGTCTTCAGCTTTCCTAATTCCTAGACCCCCATACAGTTTTGGTTTGCTTATCTTGTCCCATCCTACAAGAGGTTTATGTTGACGGTCCTTATTCCAGAAGAAACATCGATTGATTTCATCCATTTCATCATGAATGTGCTTTGGAAGCATAAAGCTTTGCATCAAGTAATTAGGTTTCGTAGCTAAGTTCGATCTAATAAGGACTGCTCGTCCCTCTTGGGACAACGTGTTAGCTTTCCATTTCATGAGTTGTTTCTGCACCTTTCCCACCGTATCCTGGAAGGTTTCTTTGTTAGTTCTTCCACTGATAATAGGACAACCTAAGTATTTTTCTAAGTTCGTCATCGTACTCACTCCCAAAGTATGTTGAATCTGAATTTTCTGTTGATTATTTACTCTTTTCGATGTTTGAAATGCTGACTTATGGTAATTTACTTTTTGTCCAGAAATAGCACTGTATTCCTCAATTATACGTTTCATTTCTATGCATTCTTTCTGTGTGGCTTTAGAAAATATGATGATATCATCTGCGAAGGCCAAAAACGGAATTCTAGTTCCTCCTCGAGTAATTGGAAACCCAATTGCATTCTTTGAATCTGTACAAGCATGTTGAAGCTTTCTCGCTAAAATTTCAGCGCTAATCACAAATAGGAAAGGAGACAGGGGGTCTCCTTGTCTAATGCCTCATTCTGGCTTAATAGGTTCTATAGGGCCATTATTAACCAACACCGAAAATGAGACCGAGCACACACATTCTCGTATCCATTCTATAAACTTTTTGTCAAAACCAAATCTTTCCATCACTGTGAATAAGTAACTCCAGTCTACCCTGTCATATGCTTTTTCCATATCTAGTTTCACTGCCATCCATCCGTCTTTTGCCTGGCTTCCTCGAAAGGAGTGAAATATCTCATGCGCAATAAGGACATTATCTTGAATTGCTCGTCCTGCCACAAACGCTCCTTGGAGAGGTTGAATTATCTTGGGCATAACGCGTTTCATCCTTTCTGTCAATATTTTTGCAATAATCTTATAGACCGTGGTACACAGACTAATTGGTCGGAAATGGTTAGTCGTAGTTGGGTTGTCCTGTTTTGGGAGCAATGATATGAAAGTGTGGTTAGTTTGCTTTAGCAATTTTCCAGAATGGAAAAAACTTTTGATTGCCTTTATTACAGAAGGTCCTACAATATCCCAATATTTTTTATAAAACTCTGTTGGCATCCCGTCCGGGCCTGGAGATTTGTCCGAGCCAATTTGCCACACTGCATCTTGAATTTCCTTGTTGGTAACTGGTTTCGTTAGATGTGTGTTGTCTTCCTGCGTTATTTCTTGGCTTATTAATGGTAAGTATTCTTGAGTAAGGATGGCATTTACTGGTTCTTTCGCAAACCGCTTACAGTAATCATTCCTAATCTCGCGAGAGATGTTCTCCTCTCCTACTATCATTGTTCCATCACTTGCGATGATTGATCTGATAATTTTCCGGTTCCTTCTTCCTGTTGCTATTTTATGAAAATATCCTGAATTTGAATCCGTGAGTTGTATATGTTTTGTTTTCGCTCGTTGTTTCCAATATGTCTTATGGTAGTTCAATATGCATTCCTTTTTCTGTAATAGTCGAAGTTGTTTTTGCACCATCGCAGGTTGCGGCGATACAATAATTTGCGCTTGTAGTGCTACAAGTGTTTCCTCAATTTCTCTGAGTTGCTCAAAGGTGTTTCCTAATGTTCTTTTCTTCCACAGCTTGGCATGCGCTTTAAGAAGTTGTGTTTTCTTCATTATTTGGAACATGTTCGATCCTTGGAACTCCACCCTCCAAGCTTGTTTTACCACATTTCTAAAGTCTTTACGTTGCATCCACATCTTTTCTAACTTGAATGGTTGTGCCTTGCTAATTATCCCATTTAATAGTTCTAGTGAAATCTTACAATGATCCGAGGTCGAAAAAGCATGGTTATGCGTTCTTATATTTGGGAACCACTGAAGTATGTGATCGCTTACAAGGACTCTATCAAGCTTTTCATATGTGTTATTAGTTTCCGTTTTATTTTTTCTCCATGTAAATTCATGTCCGGTTGTCGGAATATCTCTTACATCACATATATCCTTTAGTCTTGCGATTCGTACAAAGCGACTTGGTTCAGGAAATACTCCACCTTTCTTATCGCATGGCTCCTCGATCTCATTTAAGTCCCCTATAATAATCAGAGGAAGCTTGATACTATTTGCACATTGTGCAAACTCTATCCAGAAATCATTTTTCTTATTTTCATTCGGAGGGGCGTAAAGAAAACAAATCGCCATTACATAACTTGTTGTTTGGTTTACATACTTAAGTATGATATATCTAGGTTTATGAACTAGCACAGTTACTATCTCGTTGATAAGTTGGTATTCTTTCCAAAGAACACATATCCCTCCAGCTTTTCCATCAACTGGTGACCATATTAAATTATCAAAGCCCGCTCGTCTCCAGACTTGGTCACTCGGGATTTTATCTGTTTTAGTTTCTGCAATGGCCATTATTTGAACTCTTTCAATTTTACAAAAGGAATCTATTTCAGGCCAGAAAGACTTCCTACCAACCCCCTACTATTCCAAAAAAGCAATTTTCATTTTAAACAAGCAACATATGCATTCTTAAGGTCCCCATGGACCTGAATACTTGGCTTTCTTATGAGAAGAATATCATGACAATTACATTTTCTTAGGTAAATATCCCATTGTATTCTTGTGAAACTTTTGCTCACAACAATCCACTCTCTCCTGATTACTTTCCTCCTCTTTCTAAACTTCTTTAAATTTTTCCTATTCAAAATTATAGCCAACATGTATGTAGCCTTAACCTCCTTATGTTTCCCTGTATACATCTTTGTGCTCTCGCCGAGCCTATTTGCCAACACACTCAAACACTCATAAAACAATAACCATTGTCTCAATCTATTTCCATAATACTCACTTGCCTTGCTTAACACTTTATTCAAACCGAGGTCTACTTGATTTAAGATAATCAACCTTTTATGTGCCAGACCATTGCTCTCGATCATCTTGCTTGGCCAGCCCCAAACCGAACAAAAAACTACATTTCTCCATTCATGAGTATACCTATAGTGTAGAAAATTTATGGCAAAATCCACTGAAGATTTATCCCTTTTTGGTTCCAAGTCTTCATGTTTAAGCCTCAACAAGTATGAGAATCTAATTGTGTGCATCAAGCTATGCTTAGTTTCCATATGGAAACTCACTAATACAATAGAGGAGGTCAAAATATCAAATATCAGCCAATTAAGTATCAACCAAGAGGTCACAAATTGACTCACATCATATCTAACCAAGTTACAAGGTGTGACATCAATATCCAAGTCCCAAAACATCCAAGAACAAGGGGCTCTAGCATCTCCCTTGACAGAGAAGAAAAGATCCTTGATCCAAACCACTTTGGCTGAACAATTTGTCATCATCATCTTCCTCTTGCTCCTTCCTTTGGTATTCTTAATGTCATCACGACTAACATTGTTGTTGTTTTCCTTTAGCTGGAATGAGACATTTTTGACAACTGTTCTACAAGCCATAAATAGAGTTACACACGTTCTATCAAACGAGTAGGGAGCCTTCGAATGAAAAAAGGTCTTAAAAATGTACCAACTGTTATACAAGAGATAATCTGATTGAGGACTACTTTCCCCATATTTCAAAGCTCTTGTTACAGAGCAGAGGTTCACATACATATTTGTCCCCGAGGGACGAGCTTGAACTTGGTTCTTTATTGCACTACTCTTTAAGGTCTTATCGACCATAGTAGTCAGTTGGTCAGATTCTTCATATGGGTTCAATTTCTCATATTGTTCTAGGTAAACAAAAACAACCCAACAGAAAAGTAATTTATAAAAGTTCTTCCCACCCTCCATAAATATCAGATTTGTGCTTTCACATATAGTCCCAAACATCAACCCCAAAAAGAGGTAATTAGAGAAAGTAATAGTTTGTAACCCATGGCTACCAGGAGATTGAAGATAAAGGGTATCCATCTCAGCCCAAGCCAAGGCAAAGTGTAAACAAAACACCAGCAAACAAGCACAACACAATATAAAGTACCAAGTTTATCAACACAAAGGGAAATAGCCAACCTGTAGCTTTGCAATGGACGCTTCTCAAGTTGGATTTTCCAGAGAGGATCGAGCCAATCCTCCCATGATTCTTCATGCTTGAACGCCTTCCGGGAACTCCTCCCTCCCACCCATCTCGTCCTTGCTCCGAGCACCCCTCGCATCAGGTGGTTTGCACGATATCTCCGAATTTCCGACCTTAGGTTAATGAAATTGCGTGGATCTTTGAAGAACAGCCCACGTCGTTTGTGAAGACGTCTCGTTCTAGTCGGATTGAGAGAACCATCCCTCCAATCGGGCTTACGTGAGGCTTCAAACCCTTGCCGTTTTCGATTTGGGAATTTCTCCCGGTTAGGTTTTTCAGATTTGTTTGGAGAGATTTTTCGGATTGCTAAGCAAGCATAGTCGATTCTGAGATCGATTGATGATTGCAGTAGAAGGATGCAACAAATTAAGCCTCTTTGGCCTAGGAATCGATTTCTAGGGTTAGGATTTGGGGCTTGAGTTGAGGGGCGATTTGGGACGCGAAGTTGGGGACGGTGAAGTTGGGGTCGGGGAGAAGGGAGCGTAGGGGGCATTTTCTCTATTTTTCTTGTATCATTCAGTAAGTGTATTCGATGGTACGCAAGAAAATAGGCAAAATACATACGGAGGCCCCCGTACTTGTAAAAAATGTTCAAACAGGCCCCCCTACTTTTTTTTGTTCTATTGAGCACCTGTACCTATCCAATTTTGATCTATTGAGCACTTGTGTCCCAATTAGTGTCCGCATGCATTTTATGTCATCTGTTTAATTGCCATGTAATGACCATGTAACACGATTTTTGCCATGTAATGTTCACGTAATGCAAATTCAAGCCACATAACACTGTGTAATGCCATGAAACACCGTAAAACACCACAATCAATTTTTTTTAACATTTTGTTTATGGTGTTTCGTGGCATTATAGAGTGTTACGTGGCTTGAATTTGCATTACGTGGACATTAAATGGCAAAAATCGTGTTACGTGGTCATTACATGGCAATTAAATAGAGCGTGTAAAATGCACGCGAACACTAATTGGAACACAAGTGCTCAATAGAATAAAATTGGATAGGTACAGGTGCTCAATAGAACAAAAAAAAGTATAGGGGCCCGTTTGCACATTTTGTACAAGTACGGGGGCCTCCGTATGTATTTTGCCCAAGAAAATAGGGCGATACAAGAAGCCGCATACATGTATAATAACCCTTAAAGGCATTGACCAAAAAAAAAAAAATTAACCCTTAAAGGCAAAAGAAAGTGTTAGGCAAAAGGGGAGTAAGTAGTAGTAGTATTGATTAAGAACAATGAGGGAATTAAAGTAGTTTTATAGGATGTGGTGTTTTCTTGTTTTCATGTTCAAATCATTCAAGTTTGAAACGTTAATATTTTATCAAAGTACTATTGGTGTGTAAATCCGGTCTGAACTGGTTCTCATATTTTAGTATAAATAGGGTGAGCTGAACCCTGTAATGAGAGAGAGAGAGAGAGAGAGAGAGAGATGTAATGAGCGGGAAAGTTTGTTGAGAACACTCTCTTTTTGGATCTCTTGTTTCAGATGTTGATCTTGAATGAATCCAAGTGATTTCTCTCCGAATTCTTTTTTCTTGTTGTGTGAATTGAAAGTTTTCAAGTACAACTCTACAAAACTAGTCGACAATGAGACTTGGGCGAGACAAACACTCAATTGCTCATGAATAGCTCAATTTAAGCCAAACCACGCCCCACTCAAAAGTTAATATAGGTAGAGGGTGTAACAGTGTAACGTGTATGACAAAATAAACACTGAAACTAGCTAATGTATGAGTTACAAAAATGATTTCAAGAAAGATTAGAATTTTGCAAATGATAAGCAAATATGACTGTTGATACCAGGAACCGTAACTGCGGTGATGATGTCCCCTCCAAAACAAAATTCCACCAAGTGCAATGCCAAACCCGCCCAGTGTGGAAGTCCCTGGAAGACATTCTCATCGCGCCAGCAGTTATCGCGGAGGTACGATGGCTTCCCGTCTATGCAAGTGGGTGGGCGGCAACGTCCCATCCAAGCAAGTGGGCGGGCGGCAACGTTCCATCTTTGCTTGCTAATGGGCAGCTCCGCGGCCACCGCCCCTGTGGATCAATCAGAGAGCGACACGTACCTGGGCGGCATTCGTCCCACATCAACATCCCATTCGATCTCAGCCCAAACCTCGGCTATAAATAGCGAGCTTTGTGCACCAAAACAGGGATCAAAAACCTCGTGAAACACGCACTGAATCTCGAGCTAAGATCATTGTTGTAATCCAATACACTCAACGCAATAGAGAGTTTTATCCATACTTGTAATCTCGCACTCGACCCGAAACACCTCTCATATTACCATCCTCGCGTTTACGCTTAGCAATAATATTGTAAAGGATTTTTCTATTGTAAGTTCAAATGACACATTAGGAAATATTAATATTAGAAAGATTTGGTAAATGTAAAATATTTGGATTCTTACATCTTTTTTGTGACGGGTTCAGTATTTTCTCTTTGAGGTTAAGTTTTCTTATTTAGTACGTTTATCAGGTGTCCTTAGAGCATACGATAGAAAAACCGTATTCGTAAATAGGTGAACTTGTTCGTACAATTCTACATATATCGACAATAATTTCACTAACAACTTAGAATGAGACGTTATTAATTCAATACATAGGATCCGTGACGAACGCATAATGGATTTAATGGGGGGGGCAACTCTTGTAGGAGATCGAATAATTCAAGAATAATCGATAAATTTAGTTACTCAATACTCTTAAATAGTAAGAAAAAAAAAAGGTACTTATTTCTGAAAAAAATTACAACATGTATAAACTCTAATTTATGCAATAAATTGTTAGTTTATAAACAAAAATTGGAGAGAAATGCATTAAATGTGAATAAAAAAAGGAAAATGGTGTTATGGGGAATTGAATCTGGGTGGAATTAAAACAAAACTAAGCAACAAACCATCTAGACTAATTGATTTTATATCATATTAATACAAATTTATTGAAAATATATTTATATTTAATCCAAAATTACATAAATATATCGATAATTAACTCGACGGAAGAGGGGACACGGACCCACTCATGACCCCTAGATCCGTCTATGCATAGGATTGAAGGGGGGAAAAAATATTTTTTTTTTCAACCATACCAGCATTAGATAAAATAATTTCCGTACATGGTATACAAATACAATGCATAAAACTACGGAGTAGTTTAGTGCTAGTATAATTATACAGCATTTCGTGGGCCAACAGAAAATGAAGCCGCATTTTTACCCGTAAAACACGGCGTGTGAAACTGGAGTTACTTCACACCTAAAGCCGCTTTTACAAGAAAGTATGTGCAAAATTAGTGGCCTAAAAAGCATTACTATTAAAGTCAGGTACACGCGTCCATCATCAGCAATACCATCATGCTTCTTCGACGGCGGCGTAACCTTCAAGTTCAACGTTCCATGCCCTTGAACCTTGAAGTTAAGCAAAGGGTTTTACTACATTCTTGACAAGTGTAATCCTTACATGAAGAACTGTCAAACTTCTTTCCCTATCATACTGTATTTTATACTATGATTGAATCAATTTCAAGTTCTCAACTTTGAAATCATGTAGTACAAACATCATCATCATCCATCTTAATTTATTCTTTGAAAAGGGGGCTTATGAGTTTTGTCCTCCTAAGTTATGTCCGATAATGGCGCTCCTTTTGTTTGTTTGTTTCCGTTATATTACTAGGGTTAGCATGGTTAGACCTCAATCGAAGAAATTGATCAAATCAACCGAAACCGACGGAATTCGGTTCAAGAAATTTCAGAATTTCGATCTCGATTTCGGTTTTAATTATTTATTTTTCGGTTCAATTCACTTTTTTCAAAGAAAAAACTTATATGGAGGTTATATATTTTCTTTAATATTTTGGAAAAAATGACTTAAAATAATCTCAAGTATCGATTTTCAACTAAAAATAACCTCAAGTTATTTTTTGATCAAAAAAAAAATAACCTCAAGTTTGGAAATCATCATTAATAGTACGAACTATCGCAAAATTAACCAAAAAACGATTCGGATGCCTTTTTCGACAAGTTTTCGGGTAGGATTGATAATGCGGGAATCCAAAATCTGACATAACAACTTAAAATTTTACACTTTGTTGAAATGATTTCGATCGTCATATCATCGATTCCACCAAAAAAACTTGTCGAAAAAGACTTCCGAATCGTTTTCGGTTCATTTCGTGATAATTCGTATTATTGGTGATGATTTCCAAACTTTGGATTATTTTTGGTTGAAAGTTGATACTTGAGATTATTTTGAGTCATTTTTCCTAATTTTTCTTGATTCAATTAAAAAATTTTGTTTAAATTGTTTGTACGTGATACATATATATGTTGAGATGGCAAAGAATATGAAATGGCATGTGACATGAACCATAAATTTTTAAAATAAAAAAGGATTTCTAGTCACTCACATTTCCGACAATCACGTCATCAAACTTGCTAAAAGTTATACCGGAAAATCTTTCGATATCAATTTTAGTTTTTTTTTTTTTGCAAAGTTCGAATTGCTAAAGGTAATATCAAAACATGAGATTATTTTAGGTAAAAGGTTGATACTTGTGATTATTACAAGTCATTTTTCCAAAACTTTAACAAAATACCCCATCTCCAATAAAAACAATTTGGATTTATTTTAATGTTTCTTAATATTCGAAGCAACATCATATTATACGGAGTATCAATCATGACAAGTCACATGCAAAGCACGTGGTAGGCCATTATTTATCCTTCAATGAGCCCATGGCACACTTTAGGCAAACGTTAATAAAATTACCACATGACGGGCCATTAGGCCCACCTCACATTTCATGTTACGCTGGCCCAATATGTCTGCTTGGATAGCTACAATGAGTTTACCAAATAAAACACTAAATTAATGTCGTAAGGTTCAAAAATTGATATTAAGGTTCACGCTTAGTTTATTAGTTTGTTTTGATTTATAAGTGTGTAGTGTAGCATGGTGTTTGACTAAGTTTATCCTTGTATACTGTCAAGTTCATAAATAATGTTGTAATGGTTCATACGAAGTGTTGTAATTATGGTTTTAAAACTTATGTAGTGGCAGATTAGCTCAATTTTAGAGCGGTGTGCAAGTGCATCTATATGATGCAGCCTAGTTTTGTAAGTTGTGTGTTGTAGTTTATTTAACTAATTCAATTATGTGAGAGCGCAAATTAGGAGATACTAAAATGCCAGCATGCAATTTGAGTTAAATAAGCTAAATTTTTAACTTGTGATACCCTCTTTAGTCTTTACTAAGCCTTTGTCGTCCTCTTTAGTTTACTAAGTTTTCCCCTTTAGTATGGTTAAAGGTGCATGCCATTTGTGTATGCTCACGGTAGTTGTATTGTAGGTTCATGATTTTATGTATGGACGGTTCATTGATAGTATAAACTCGTAATATTTGTTTATACTGGTTCATTTATGTGGATGCTTAGGTCCGTTGTAAGTATCAATATAGTTCATTTCATTTGATAGCCTATTAGCTTAAATGACAGAGTAATGTGCATGTGCATATAGATGTGTGTTCGGAAGAATCATAGGCTAATTCAAATCATGATTTTGCCTTTTGGTAGGTTTCCTTTTGGCTAATTCAAATCATGATTTTTGCCTTTTGGTAGGTCTTTTTTTTCTAAGTCATACGAATATAGTTATGATTCGTAATTGTGTATGGTGTGACCGGTATAGCTAGTTCATTTCTAAACCTTGCTTATTCAAATTCGTGTATGGATCTCTTCTAATTTATACCACCTTATTTGTAACCCATACTTTTTTTTTGTTAAACAAAGGAGCTAGGATAACACAGAATATTCATACCAAAACGACAGTAAAGAACAAGCAAAAAGTACAGCATCAAAGCACTACAAGGACGGACCAACCACCTTCAAATGTGTTGAATACTTGCATTATGAAAAACAAAGGAACATATACCACATCTCTGATCACGTACTATCACTTACAATTTACAGACACGACTAAAATTATTCCCTACATGGATATAGTAGTAGTAGTAGTAGTAAACTAGTAATATTTGATAATGGAATAATTGCAAAAGGATAGACTGATTGAACTTAAATTTGCTGAAGACCAAAGAGGACACACACAAGTACACAACCCACAAAGAAATAAGCTTTCTTCTTTAGAGACCTTCAAAGTAGCCACCAATGGATACGTGAGCTCTGCTTAGTGGAGCTCCTCCCCTCATTACTGAGATTGCTTCGTTCAGTTTGGCAGCATGATGCACAACCCTCTTCATTCTCTGCAAATTTTTTAACACATTATTCACAAAATCAAAATCTAAAGTCTTCAACTTTGCAATAAGCATACAAGTTTTATAAAAAAAAAAACCTTGTCATGCGTATAGAATTGAAGATGAAGCTTCTGATCCTGTGGTTTCTCCCTATGTCGGCTGCCAAGAGCGATCACACAAACCGTGGCAATTGCAAACCCAAACGAGCAAAGGGCTCCAATTCCTGTCGTTCCCATCTTCCAGATGTTCAATCCACCATCACTTCCCTCATCTTCAGCCTCTTTCTGATCTGGGTCTGACAGGTTTTCAGTTTCATTGCAACCAAACACGCCCTTACCAGACTTGTGTTCATCATCATCAAATTCCTCCACTTTCTCCTCAAACCGAGGCTTACCCAATTCGATTTCGGGGGTTAAACCCTCGTATGTGGACTTGGGCGAGTCCAATTTCATGTCGGCAAATTCATTCTCCCTCGGGAAAACCGGGGGAGAAACGGTATCAACGGAAATTACCTCTTTAACCACCCAATCGTGGGTCGGGGAGGGTTCGGGTAGTTCCGGGGTTACTGGATTTGGCGAAATCGGAGCCTCAATTGGATCCGTCTTGGCCTTCTTCTGAGTGTTGGTGATTTTCTCCAAGTAGTCCATGTCAATGATGCAATTGGGATCAACTGAGATCAATCTTTTGCCACTCCCTTTCTCATCTGGTTCCTGAAGATGATCGGCCAGCCCGTCATCAGAGAGATACTCCCACTCTTCCAAATCCATGGCATCTGCAAGTATTGAAGTCTCTGTTTTGATTGTTTAGGGTTATACGTGGGAGGGTGAGATCAAACAGAGGAGAAGACAGACTTACAAAACAAAAAAAGGGAGGATGTTAAAGAAGGTGTTTTTTTTTTGATGTGTAACTGTTATGCAACCTTCGCCATGGTTGTCTTCTTGCACTGTTTGGGTTGAGAGGAGGATTCAAGAAGAAGCCATGAATGGGATATTGGAGGCTTGAAGGCAAAGGCAAAGCTGTGTACATAAAGAACAGGGAAATAGGAGTATTGGATTTGGGTCCAACCATGAAAGTCGGATGAGAAGAAAATGGGCCCCACTTTCAAGTTGAATTGTTCTCATCATATTTCATTAGAGAAGAACACGTATACATTGTTGTGATTATGTCATTTGATTGGAATTATAAAAACGTAACTTCATGCAGGTGCTACTCAAATTGATCAATCTTAAATTGAAGCTTGGAAGATTTCATATATTTTAAGCGTAATTTTGAATGAGCCATATGATTAGTTTTGGTATACGCTAAGGTATAAAGTTCAGTCACGTAAGCTTGATACCTATCGCTTAACAGATAATGACCAATGAGCTTGTGAGAAGAAGTGGTAAAGCGACCGACTAATGACGGTGCTAACTTCGTAACTGCCCCTTATGTTGGCAAATATTACAAATATGCCACGCTCCACCTCTTCTTCTCTCGGAAAACTTGTCGTCATCATCGATCTCTACAGTCAACTACGTGAAAGATCCGGCGAGGATCCACCTCCTCTCTTGCAACCGCCGAATTGAAAACTAACCTATCGCCCTCAGATCTTCCATATTCAGTCGAGAGTGTAAGTTTCTTATTTTTTTTTAAAAAAATCTATTTTTAGTGGTTAAAAAGCACCAATCTTTTGGTTTGATGATTTGAGAAATTTTAGACACTATGAATTGATCTCATGCGTATATCATGACATTTGAATATTTGTAGACTTAGAATCCCTAAAATATGGTGTTCATGTATGATAATTACTATTGCACTCCAGGCGTTCGATGAAATGCCTAATCGGGAGGAATAGGCTTGATTCATAAAATCTAGCAATGGAGTTTCAGATCAAAGAGTATGTAATGCGATTATTGGAAGGTAGTGAGGATTCAATTGTGCTCATAATTTGGATCTAATAATTAGCGGTTAGGCTATAGTCAACTCTAGCTGCTTAGAATTGCTTTCAATTTGAAAAGAATGGAACTTGTCCAACTTTTGGATCGACAAAAGGAGCATCATTTTGATCTTGTTAGTGTCAAGTTCTTAATTTGCATCATTGATTTTTTGTTAAAATTTGCATCGTTGATGATACGATAGCAATGTCTCTATTTATTGTGAAATCCAGATAAGCTGTGATCCTTTCAATGGAGAGCAAGGAAGTTGAAAACAGTGTGAAAAATGTATACAAAGATCCGATCCAGATATGGAGCCAATGGCAGCTCATTGATTCAATTCTCCCAACAGGCGGGTTCGCCCATTCGTTCGGGCTCGAATCCGCCATTCAAACTCATATAGTGAGCAGCCCCGAAACTCTCCACACCTTTGTAATCCAAGTACTACAAAACACAGCCAGCCTACTCCTCCCCTTTGTAAACGCCGCCACAATCTCCCACGATTTACAAACATGGTGTGTCCTCGAGTCCTACTTAGACGCCATGCTAACAAACAAAGTGTCACAAAAAGCGTCTCTCACACAAGGCTCTGCCCTCTTTAGGGTAGCTGCATCCGTCTTCATCGAGGTGCCGGCTCTAAAGAAGATGAGAGAATCATTTTTGGAATCGGGAAAGGCGTCTTTCCATCACGCTCTAGTGTTCGGGCTTGTATTCGGGCTTCTAGGGTGTGATCCCGGGACGTCCCAGAGGGCGTACATGTTTGTAACGCTGAGGGATGTGGTCTCGGCTGCCACGAGGCTGAACGTGATCGGGCCCCAGGCTGCAGCCGCGTTGCAGCACCAGCTCGCGTTTGCCGCCGAGGAACTCCTGAGGAAATGGTCGGGCCGGGAGGTTAAGGACGCGTGCCAGACCGTGCCTTTGCTCGATGCAGTCCAAGGCTGTCATGCCTACTTGTTCTCTAAAATGTTCTGCTCTTGATAAGGAAATCAAGTGCTTGTGTTAATACATTGCTTCTTCCTGCTAATTGTCATGTCATAGAGTGATTACATTACACAATTGATTGATCCAAAGATTCCACAAGAAAATTATGTGGAGGTCCCATGTGGGGTCCAACTATTTATGAGTATCAAATACCTATCTTGATATTGAGTATTGATAATAAATAAATAGTTGCAGGTAGTTTTCACATTTTTATGCTAAGGATTGATTAATGGACGCAGTATGCAAGATAAGCAAAAGAAATCCAATTTGTAAGCCAAACCCACCATAATCTTTGAGTGTTTGGTTGGTTATTGAGATTGGTTGAAGCAGATTAAGTGATTAACATTCAACTGATGCAATTGCGGCTTAAGAAGAACTTTCAATATAATAAAGCGATCAGTTTAGCTTAAAATTAACACTCGTTGTAAAGCCAGAGAAGTCTAGAGCTTCAAAGGCAGGACTAATAAGCTTGCTTTGCAACTTGCAAGCAAGTGATACCCAGGAGCCTCCATTTTGGTATACGGTTTTCTTGGCAATAATACCAGTATACCACACGTTCAAGTTTTTTTTGGCAATAATTTGGGCACGCTTGATAATTAAAAAAAACGTCATTTTCTTGATTTTAGAAGAGAAGAAGAAAAGCTTGACCCAAAATGTATCCCATGAATATCTAGCATTTAGGGTGGGACAGTATCAAATTGAAGTCGTCAAGTATCACTACATTCAATGTCTCCAGATCACTATTACTGTCAAGTTGACAATTCCGTCCAAGTTCTCTACGAAATGAAAATACTAAGAACATCGCCAGTTTTATTGTCCTTATGCATTTGGCGCGCTCTTTTTATCGAAACCCAAAGGACTAACTTACTGCATTAAGGGGTAAGGGGTGGGACTAACGTAACCACGTTAAGGGGCCGTTTGGTTTTCAACCACGGAAACATAAACGGAACGAAATGAAATTTGAGTATTTATAGAAGGGGCGAAGGAAATGATTGAGATGATTTGTTACTCACCCTTAGATTAGGGAAACAAGTGCAATACTGTAGTGGTGCTCGCGGTGATTTTTGTATGAAAATTGAGATGACTCATCGTGTATCATGATGCTAATATAGACTAAGTTCGTTTCCATTCTGTTTACGTTTCTGTCGTTGGATAACAAATGGGACCTAATTCTATACCGTTCAAAGTGTGACATAACTAGCCCCGAATTCAAGTCCTCTTATAGGAACAAAATACTACTCCCTCCGTTTCACAATAAGTGTCGTTTTAGCACTTAAAATTTGTTTCATAATATGTGTCGTTTTAGGTTTTTAAAGTGATTTATTAGGGGTAATAATGATAATTTTTATTGGAATGTGTATTTGTTGACTAAAGTTGTTCATTCATTGGCCAAAAAAATGTAATGAGTGGTAAGTTAAGAAAAAGTTGTAAGTTTTAAAGTGAATGATTGCTTTTCTTAAAAACTGTGTTGAGAGCTAAAACGACACTTATTGTGAAACGGAGGGAGTACAAAATTAGCAATAATCATTTGCTTGGATTTACCTTCATTTTTCGTTTATACAGTTTAAAAATATTATTCGCTTACAAAATTAGTAAAAATAAACTGAAAACTGTCAATTACAAGATATATGCGTGGGCCTATAATTAGCCCAATGTTAATGTACGATTATCATCCTTTCGGCCCAGCCCAGTAGAGATTGAAGAAGTGACTCCTAATAGATTAGGGGCTATACGATACGGAGATTGGGTCAACAAGGACGCGGTTACGTACGCATACAGACGAAAACGCTGCGGATCGGAACCAACTCCTCTCCGTTGTTTCGCTTCTCTCCTGTCCCGAGTTCCGCTTCTGTTGAGGTTCTGAGCTATCACCTGGCTGAGAGAGCGAGTTAGGGTTTCCAAGAAGGCGAGTGCATATGGATGTAGAAGACAAGAGGGATCTTGAGAGCAAGTTTTCAGACGCCGCTTCGGCCGCCAACCTAGGATTACTCGATCAATCGTTCTCAGATAGAGAGGAAGATCGTGAGCGGGTGGCTCGCGACCTCAAAGCTGGCCTTCATCCCCTCAGGGTACCGATTCCCGTCTCCTTTCTCTTCCTCTGTTGTTTTTGCTTTTTGCTTTGTCTGGATGTTGAAGTTGAAGATCGAGATAGGTTATGTAATCGATGTGCTTTTTGAGCAGTTTCTAATTTTATATAGTTTCTGTGAAATCGGGGAGCTAGGAGAGCTCTTTCTTCCAGTAGATGATTGTTGAAAATTCTAATTGCTGCATTATTTCCCCTCGTGTGCTCTACTGGTTGTAGAAATTGAGCTCAATTTGAACTGATAATGCTACTGCTCTACTCAACCATTTTTATTTAATCAAGCCAATGGTGTTTATTTCGTGTTTCATTACTCTATTTATTTGTGTATGTGTGTTGTGCTTTTTAGCAGACAGTTTCTATTATAAAGTTTGATTTTTGCCATATTGGAAACTTGTTTGTCTGTAATTTTTCTTAGCATAGCGAAACAGATCCTTTATCTGGTTTACTTTTGAGTTACATGGACATATTTTGGTTGGCTGAGTTGTACTTTAGGATATTTTAGCTGCTAGGCTTATTTTTCCAAACATCCTATGTAATATTCTTTTGCAAATGAAAGGCAAGGTGTATCTCTGACAACGTTGATACTGTATTTTAATATTCTGTTGATCAGGTCTTCTAACTCTTTGCTAATAACTTTATCCATCATGTGATTTGTACTACTGAACTAGTTTATACATTGCACTGATTTGCCAGCAATGTGATGCAATAATCAACCTGATGTGCATCCGTTTTAATTGTTCGGCTTCTAACTGTTGAATTGGTATATGATGACGGGCTTTATCTTCTGATTTTCATGATTGTTGTTGTACTTTACAATGGGAATTTATTGTCATTCTTTCAAAGGTTTGAGTTCTCTAGCTTTTGTACCACATATGCCAAATGTATTCGCCTCTCTGGTTAAAGATTCACGATTTGGGAACTGGGATGTTGTTTACTAACTTTATCTTATAATTTGCATATGCAGAACAAGTTTGTATTCTGGTACACTCGCCGGACACCTGGAGTCCGAACACAGACTTCATATGAAGAAAATATAAAGAAGATAGTTGACTTTAGCAGTGTGAGTTTCGCATCCAGATTTCTCTGTCTTGTCACTGATGGTTGTTATGCTGCATTGCTGCCCTACTTTTGGACCTTTGGTTGATATTGTGCTAAATTATGCTGTAGGTTGAAGGATTTTGGGCCTGTTATTGTCATTTAGCTCGCCCTTCCACGTTACCAAGTCCTACTGATTTGCATCTATTCAAAGAGGGTATTCGGCCTTTGTGGGAGGTAGATATGATATTAATTGATTGCACTTTTAACTGGATATGTAATTTGGTATTGAGCATATTTATGGTGTCAGCATCACTAATATATGGAATATCCTTGTATCGATGCTAACATAATTTTGACTATGTACTCAGGATTCCACAAATTGCAATGGAGGCAAGTGGATCATCAGATTCAAGAAGGCTATTTCAGGACGATTTTGGGAAGATCTTGTAAGTAATTTGATCTTGCTTTATAATTTTCCATTTTTTTTCAGTGCTCCGCTTATTGTCACCGTTGATATTTGAGGGTTGTTGCTTTTCACTATTTCCTTGAAGTTTCTGGACAATGTCATGAATATGAGTACGGGATTGTGCTTGGTTGCGCTGACATTTGTTATCGTTTCATCAATTGCTGTGGTTTGTTTGTACCTTCAGGTTCTTGCACTGGTGGGTGACCAGCTCGATTACAGTGAGGATGTATGTGGAGCGGTGCTCAGTGTTCGTTTCAGTGAGGATATACTGAGTGTCTGGAACCGCAATGCATCTGACAATCAGGTTTGTTTAATACTACCCTTTCACGTGTGATTCCTTCTGTTTATTCCCCAAATGCCAATTCACAGCTTAATTATTGTTTGTGGTTTTGCGTTGCTGTTCTTCTCTTGCAGGCTGTAATGGCTCTAAGAGACTCAATCAAACGATGCCTTAAGTTACCTCATAGTTACGTGATGGAGTACAAACGCCACAATGATTCTCTACGTGACAACTCTTCATACCGAAACACCTGGAGAGGATGAGCAAGTACACTAGTAGCTGAAGCTATGGATTCTACTGGGTCTCGCTTATGTATCTCATTCTGTTTTATTCCATCTTGAACCAGAGTTTTCTGGCTGTCATATCAACGTGTAGTCTTGTATTAATCGATTGACAAAGAGATACTAGAACTTTCATTTTGATAATGTTTAAGCTGAACCGCCACTGGCTGCCTGTACATTTGACTTCAAGCACAAGTCTTTTTTGCTATAAGTTTTAACTTGACAAGATGTTCACTTTGATAACTTCCCCACACCATTTACATCAACACTTCAAATGGAGTTCTTGGTTTTCGGTGGAACATTCAAATGGACAGTCAGCCTGATAACTAGGACTTGCACTTGTAAGGCATTTGACATTGATCAACCTCAAAACTACCTATAACTTCGCTCATCCTACCCGAAAAAGCTTGTGTGTCATATGTTCTTTATCATGGATCGGACCAAATTTGATAGACCAAAACCCCATTGCTCGTACCCACTCAGTGAAAGATGGTGGGCCACCCAAACTTGGCCTCTATTTTCTGATAGAGTATGATTCAACCAGATAAAAAATTCGTCTTTCGCAGACATCTGAACCAAAGAAACATCTTCAAAACTGTGTGCTCTAAAATCCATCAAACAAAACTCCGTTTCCAATTCATCAGAAGGCGGAGTAGGAAATGGTCACAGTGAAGGCAGTGGCCGTAATCGCCGGGGACAAGGGAGTCAAAGGCTCTCTGAACTTCGTCCAAGACTCCACAGGTGACCTTCTCTTCTCCCCCTCTGCACAACCTTGATGATCTATCACGCTCAAAAAAAAAAATGAATCCCCTTTTGTGCTTTCAAATATCAGGGTATACCCATGTGAAAGGAACGATTTCAGGGCTCAAACCAGGTCTCCATGGCTTCCATATTCACGCCCTTGGCGACACCACCAATGGCTGCATCTCTACTGGTCAGAAACCGATCCTACTTCCATCAATCCTTACTGTTTTTGCTCGAAGTGTTTTTAAAAAAAATTGAATCTTTGGTAGCTGGTGATGTTTGATTTTATGATGGGTTTGTGCAAATGATCTTTTAAGGCCCTCATTTTAATCCGTTGAAGAAAGAGCATGGAGCTCCCACGGATTCTGAGAGACACGCGGGTGACCTGGGTAACATAATTGCTGGCTCTGATGGTAATCAGTTTTTCATAGTTACCCCAAATTTGTTCATTTGTTCGTTTAAGCATCTATGTATTGTTGGAGTGTACCTCATTGCGTGGTTGCTGAATATTTATGTGATGAAACCTTGCAGGAGTTGCTGAGATTTCGATTCAAGACTCACATGTAAGCTAATTGCTGTGATTTGTTAGGGTACTAGTGTTATGCTGTTGCTGAGTTCTTTTGAACTCCATTGAGCTATAGGCTGTTGTGTGCCTTTCTTGGGAGCTTCAATCTTTTCATGTGTTGCTTTGTCATGCTGTATATGTGGAGCTAAGAGATTCATCTGTGTTTCAGATTCCTTTAACTGGACTGCATTCGATATTAGGAAGGGCTGTGGTTGTCCATGCTGATCAGGATGACCTTGGAAGAGGTATCACTTGTTGTTAACAACTGCTTTAGTATTAGTCCATTCATTTTTATGCTCAAAATAAATATAAATAAATAAATAAAATCAGTTTGAGAGCTCTTTAAAATGAATTCAAGGTTCTTGAAGGACTCCTTTCTTGTTGTCTTGTGCTTTCCTGCTTCAGGCTAGTCAGTCACATAGTGTTCATTTCGGCACACAAAATTGCATCCGATTTGGTTTTCTCATGCCATCGTCATGTGTGCATTTTGGAAGCAAACTACATCTCTTCACACTCTAAAATTTGATCACTTATTGTAATGCATTGTGGAACAGGAGGACACGAACTCAGCAAGACTACCGGAAATGCTGGTGGAAGAGTAGGATGTGGTAATACTCTTGAAACTTCCATCTGTTTTGTGTTAAAGTTTCCAATGGGACTGAAGATGAAAATGGATGTAAGAGAGAATTAAACTTGCTGATTAGGTAATAGTGAAATTGTGGTATAATATCAACTTATGATATAATCATATGATTCATATCAACTTATGGTATAATGGTATCTTTATTAAAAAAAAAAGAAAAAGTGCACTTGCAGCAAGGTTGGTTTCATTTTTACAATTACTTCCACTCTTGTTTGCTTCCATCAAACTGAAATGGTCAAAAGAGTTTTGAAAAAGAAAATTAGAAAACAGAATGTCATACAGAACTTGATCTGTGAATTCCTAGATAATTTCCTGAACTGTTTGTTCTGCAGGTGTTATTGGGCTGCAGTCTAATGTGTAAAGCCCTCTTGTATCTATGTTGCGCTCTACATCTTCCTCATTGTGTTTGCTGTAAGTGGTTAAATTTGTGTATCCGCTTAATTTAGACTCTTCATAAAACCACATAAAATTGTACATTTGGCAACGCTTTCCCTTCTGCATAGTGTCAGTTTATCACAATGGGAATGTCTCAACTGTCTGTCAAGACTGCTCCTCTTGTAATTATTGACGCAGATCTGAATTGGACAATGTATTGCACCTCCATAAACCATAAATGTTGTCATCGACACGTACAATGACACTAATAGTTGTCTATTTCGACAGAACCATGCTTCCATTATTTGCCTTACCGAGTCGAACAGTGCAATTACAGGTCAAACCGAGCACAGAGTTCAAAATTCAAATCATTCAGTGTCATAATGTTGTACGTATCTATTAGCACTGAAGTGTGAGCGATCCCATTTCCCTTGAGCCCTTGAGATATTCGCGCACTCGTAGACTCGTTGGATTAGTTCTTCACATAGATGATTAAGTCGCTTTGTTGCAAGTCAAAGTAGCCTTAAAAACATGAGGGCATTGGCTGAAGATGGGAACTACAGCTAGATAGTGAGGTACAAGTGCGACCTACTAGTGTGAGATACATTGCATCCTTGAGTTGAGTTCCGTCATTATATGTAACACATGAAGTATAATGGAAACAATTGTCCTTGAACCTAGTCTATGACCGATAAATGCAAAATGACGGCGGTATTGCTTGCGCTACGCCACTCTCTTCCAAAAAATATGCTCTAATAAAGGGCAAACCGCTGCCCATGAAGTTCAAAATGATGACATCTGAGGACTTAACCGTTGATCCAGACGTTCAAAGGCTCCAAAAACTATGCTCTTGGTTGTAGTATTTGTTTACCATACTTGGTTGCCGTTCCTTGCATTTGGCGTGAGATTCATCTCGTTCAAGCTCTCCACCAAAATCGAAGTGTTACTACGGAAACCAATTACATAATTATCTCATCTAAGTGATGATGTGCGTTTAACCTTAGTAGGAAAAGTTTGAAATTTGATCAGAAACTAGTTTAACCCCCGTACGTAGTACGGGTAATGCGATTATAATCCAATTTAATTAGATATGTAACATCAATGATCATGTTAAAAATATTATCTTCGTATTATGATTAGTGTTTTTTACCAATAGTAAATCAACTCATAATATAAATAAGTTGGATTTGTTCAAAAATTACTTTACGATTAATATCACGTTTTATTAAATAATAATATTTATCTGAAGATTACAATTAATTCTTGGTAAGGATAATTCATAATTTTCAACAGTTTTTACGGGATAAAATTATATGAGATTCTAACTACCTAATTTATATAGAGGAGGGCCCAACTGATTATTTTTATCAAATCATATATATTTATCTTTCTATTGTGATTAGTGTTTTTTATATACGCAAGGGCCCGATTGATTATTTTATTAAAGATATGACACGTGGCGCAATTTTGTGTGAAGACTTTGTCTCCACTTTATACTATAATAATATAGATGGGCCAGACAGTAAGACGACCCACTTATTTCGTGGGTCGGCCCAAATCCGAAAACATCACAATAGGATCCCAATTTCAGAGTGGAAAGCTCACTCAGCTGATCCTCACTCTGTTGTGCTGTCTATCCAAAACATGTGATGTGAAGTTGAGAAAGCCTCCTCAATCAAAATCTATCTTCTTCCTCCCCCAAAACCAACAACAATCCACACAGAAAGCCATGGCGACAACTCCGTTCTCCAATTTCCTCTCCATCCTCTCACCTACAGCACCTAAACCCTCCCAATTCGCCCCTATCCCGAGCCAGATTCCCTCTCAGACACCTTCGAATACTCCTCCTTCCTTATCGTTTGAGAGGAAGCAGCAGCAGAAGAGCGAAATCAACGGCGTGGATGGATGCTCGGAATTGGCGGCGGTGATGTGCCCGTCGTTGGCGTACGCCAACACCATGTACTTCAGGTCGGCCTACAACGTGCAGGTGGTCGTGGAGGAGAACGAACCGGAGGAGAGGCTCCTGAACCGGTTCAGGAGGGAGGTCATGCGAGCCGGCGTTATTCAGGAGGTCAAACGCCGTCGCTACTTCGAGAACAAGCAAGACGAGGCCAAGCGCAGGACTCGCGACGCCGCCAAGCGCAACAGCCGTCGAAGGTTCGTTCCGTCTTCTTGCTTGATTTGATTTACTATGCCTTTGCTAATATTATGCTGAATTGCAAATGGTGGTGGTTAATCTTGTTGGAGTTGTTGTTCAACTCAACTCTGTGAGGAGGTTGATAATATGCTGGGATGATATGCTGGGATCGCACTAGGAATTCCTAAAGCTTGATAACTGATCAGTTTAGGTCTAGCAACACGCAATAGAGTCATTAGAATGATCAGGAAGCATTGGAATAGAGAAAAATGTGAGCACTGACTTGTTAAACTAACAGTTTGGAGATGATGGTGTATAATTAATAGGAAGGAGTCAAGAATTTGTGGTTAGGTACCAAACTAAGCAGGTTCATTGATAGAAAGACTCAATTCTCTTGCTGATGTTTTATTTTATACAGTGTACATTTGTGTTGCTGCTGATGTGTATTAAGAGAAGAGCTCTCATCACTAAAATCACCATACGGAGGAGTGTCGTGTGACCTGATCTTTATCAATGAGCTGACAATGCACAATAGAGATATGATGACAATTGCATTAGCTTATGAATTATGAGGGTTTACCGCATTGGCTTTTGATGATATCCTATCTGAGTTATTCATGACTTTTTACCGAGTTTGATGGTATCGCCTAGGCGAGAAGCGTGTAACTCTATCATGGTCACTAGGTGCATAGTTCTGCTACATGTTTTTGTTTTGTACTAAAAACATATTTATCAAGTCATTGACTAGTGAGCAGCGACAGATTTTAAAATATTAGATATATGCATTCAAATGCAATCAATAGGTTGATACTCAATACTGAAATGTAATTTGCAGTATCTTAGTTGTAAAACTGAGATGTAGGTAAGTAAGCTCTAGCTAATGCGAAAGCAAAATAGTTGTTACTGCTGACATTGTCTTACTACATGAAATCTCTAATAAAACTCAACAACAAAAACCCTTTTTTGGCATGAAGCACCCTGAAATTGCAAGATCAATTCAGGAAGTTCCCAGCTGACTGATAGAGTATCCACTCACCTACCATATGAACTCAGATACTTGTTTTTCTTCTCTGTTTATGATCAATCTTCAATCATTTGTAGTTTTGAGAATTTTGATCCATTAATTAATCAGATTATGGTAATTAACCCGATTGCAGGCGGGGTCCATTCAGAACTGGGGGCCCACCTCAGGCTAGACAAGAGGCGTCAACTAAGCCGGAGGAGAAGGAGGACGATGGAGACAACTGGGAAATGCCAGTTGACCAGGACACCCCTTTCTGATTCCCGTTCGACCTCCCAGACCCAGAGTTTCTGCTTTTACCTGATCAAAATTTTCCCTATTGTAATGTGCTGGTAAATTTGTGTATTTGCCCATGGAGTTTTCAGAGCCAATGTAGTAGTAAGCATCATAACTTGTTTCCTGCTCTTTATAGTTGGTTTTCTTATTTCTAATCCTTGCATTTTTTAAGTTGATCTTGTAAGATATAACAATAGCTATATTTAGTAGTCTGATCTATATGCATATGTTTGATATATGTTAATCTTTGCACAACCCGTATGTAAGAAAGCATAAACATCTCCTTAGCTCGCTAATATATTTAATCTATTCTCCAATATCAAAGCCTGAAAGTGATACATAAAATCGAAAGATTGTCTTATCCGTATGGATTGGTGACACGATGGTTATTCATACATAGTGTATTTGGGTTGCCCACTCTCTCTTTTTCAGCCATATATGACACGTCTCAAGTGTAGATTGCATCTCCTTGTTTTATGCTGATTGCTTTTCCATCTGCATTTTTTTTTCTGTCGTTTTTTTTATGTACGTGGATTGTGCATGAGCCAACTAAGCACCGACAAAGACGATTTACTGGTCCACAACTCTTTGATTATGGTGGGCAAGTGCTTGTTGCATTCATGTGATTGATTTTACATCACCCATACCTACATTCTTTTATATTACTTTGATTTCTCCTAAAATATGTTCTTAGGATACATGATCATAATTCTTAAGTAGAAAGATTTTGTTAGGTACCAACGAGACAAATGTTGAATTCCGATAGGCCAATTGCCAATGAGATCATTTTAGTAGACTCACAAAACACAACATTCAATTTAGAATCCTATATTTTCTTCACCATTGATGGACTAACTAATAAGGATGGTAATTACTGACAGAACAATTGAAGGTTAATCATCGATGCCATATTTAATTACTTCCATACTTTTAAGGCTAATAATTGAACCTTATTAGACACCTCGTAGTAGTAATGAAGGGAATGGAAACAAAATAGGGAAAAGGGCGTAACGCACATGATAGTCGCTGTCAGTACCTGAAGAACATCAAACATGGCATATGCACTTACAGTTTCTTCTTCTTCTACATCCCCTCGCGGCCTCGATTCGCCAGAATTAGCTAGGCCCCCAGAAATTGCTATGTACTTTTTTCTTTATAAAGTTTTATTCTGCAATTATTCTATACTATTTTCCTCAATTATGCTAAACCTTTTTCGCATTCGTATTGTCTTACGTACTAATTTAGTACTCCCTCCGTTTCACAATAAGTGTCGTTTTAGCTCTTAACACAGTTTTTAAGAAAAGCAATCATTCACTTTAAAACTTACAATTTTTTCTTAATCTTACCACTCATTACATTTTTTTGGCCAATGAATGAACAAATTTAGTCAACAAATACACATTCCAATAAAATTATCATTATTCACCCCTAATAAAGCACTTTGAAAACCTAAAACGACACATATTATGAAACAAATTTTAAGGGCTAAAACGACACTTATTGTGAAACGGAGGGAGTAATTTTTATAGTATATGAACAAAAGTATGTACTTGATGCAAAAACGCAAACGTGCAACTGACTAATTGAATCGAGGTTTACACACAAGTGACACAATGTATTAATGATTTTTTGATTTTTTTTTTAAGATCATGTTTCAAAAATTCTTCAAAGTAGGCCGATATTCTAAATAAGCCAAATAATCATAGCCACAAAATAATAACGATAATCCAAACTTGCCATTTTGCTTCTTGGCAAACTACTAACCACAAAAGTCTTGGTGGTTTATCAGAAAATTAATTATTATCACGTATAGCATGAGGGACGAGCCTTTGTTGTCCACTGGTTTGAAAGCCGATTTGTTTGTTCGGAATGTGTACCACATTTAATAAAATTATACTCCCTCCGTTTCACAATAAGTGTCGTTTTAGCTCTTAACACAGTTTTTAAGAAAAACAATCATTCACTTTAAAACTTACAACTTTTTCTTAATCTTACCACTCATTACATTTTTTTGGCCAATGAATAAACAACTTTATTCAACAAATACACATTCCAATAAAAAATATCATCATTCACCCCTATTAAATCACTTTAAAAATCTAAAACGACACTGAAACAAATTTTAAGTGCTAAAACGACACTTATTATGAAACGGAGGGAGTAATTCACGAATAGTATAGACTTAACCTATAAAGGAGAAGAAATGCCCCCGCCACCCCAACCTTTTCATTCAATACATTTGTGGAGTAATTCATAATTAATGTTCCAAGCTCAATCATTCACTGGTTTCCAAATTCCAAGTCCGAGACAAAAATACCGTCAATCATTCAACTAGAAAATTTCGAAGTTATCAAGGAAAAAAAATCTCATGTAACGCCCATATTTTCACTTTTTCAAGTAAAGGCACGGGTATTTTCTTATGTAAAACCAATTTTCTTTCCAAAAAAAATTACATTCTACCTGTCGTTTCAAATCGAGTTCCTACGATGAGATAAGAAAGAACTCAACGTGCGCCGGCTTCAATTTGCATATACTTATTCAACACAAAGAATGACATCGCCGAGTATAGTTCCTCTTGCCATCCCTCTTAGCTTCTTATGTTGGATGACGTTGAGGATGACGTCTCTTTTACTCTTTTAATTAGTTCCGCATGCTCTTGTCATTTGTAGAAATCGAGCTAGCATAGTAGCATTGGCTCTAGTACTTGTCCACCACTATTTGTAAAATCGTATGAAAAAGTGTTTTTTTTATAAGAAGAAGAAGTACAGGCGATTTTGTGAAAACTTATGTAAATAAAAGCCCATTTTTGGAATGTTGTTTCTTAAAATTCTCAAATGAAAATAGGAAGGTGAAAGAGATGTTTCTTCTATGGATAAAGTGGTTCTTCAAGGTTTGAAAGGTTCATTATTACGTGTACCGTTGATCTTGCATGTTGAGAATTGCACCATGCAGATGAGGCCACGTGTATTTGTACATGTGGATCTATGGATAGATTGAATGAATTGCCTAGCTGGCTACAAGGATAAGATGCTAGTCACGTGCACAGCGTGATGGACAGTGACATTAAACCGATCGATCTTACATGTTGCTTATTTCCCCTATTAACGTACATTGAAACACACTTCAATAAACTAGCCGAACGTAGAAGCATAAGTCAATTCGCATTGGTCATAGTTATTTGCTAATGGTGCAATCAAATATAATGGATCGTATCGTATACGTAGGGCCTTCAATTATTGTAGGATCCTATACTAGTTAACTCTTAAACTTGCTTTCAAAAAGATATGCTCCCTCTTAATTTCTTTGTTATCAATACTCCATGTAGAGGCGTCAAATGGGTCGGATCGGGTGGATTCGGGTTCGGTCTTTTTTGGGTTCGGATTGAGTGCGGGTTCGGGTTGATCGGGTTACAAGTCAAGTTGGGTCGGGTCTTGACAGATTATTGTACGGGTTCGAGTCGACCTAACAAGTTAAAAATTTGAATTTTTAATGATGGAGTATTAAAATAATATTTAATGATAAAATATTATTTTTAATAGATTTTTGTAATAATATTTTATTTATAATACTGTAGGTTTTATTATAAAATATATTATAATATTTAAAAGAAAACATATTTATTCTACATATATATAAAAAATCGGGTCAGTCAGGTCGGGTTCGGGTTTCAACTCAATCGGGTTCGGGTTAATCGGGTTCAGTTTTTTTTATTTGCTCGCTGTTATTCGGGTCAGATTTCAACCCTAAAACTTTCGGTGGGTTCGAATCGGGTCAGGTTTTGACAACTTTAACTTCCTATGATGCATGAAATTAGACAAAGACCTAATATGCCATCTAAAATATTATTCGACATGAGGTTGTGCCCAAAAAAGGAATAAAAAGATGTACGCTAGTAATAAAGTTTGTGAACTTTTTGTAAGTTTATGCTACTGGAAGTAATAATATTTGTGATTTTTTTACAAGTTTATGCTACTAGAAGTAATAAATCCTAAAGGTGGCGCCATATATGCAAATTTCAATTTAGTAGATGGGTCCGCTAATTGATTGTAATTAATGCAGTAATGTTAGTATTATGGATATGCAAAGGGACAACCATGATAATTAACAAAAGTCCAAGAGTGACATGGACCAATTGATTTGGACATGGCTCTTCCAAGTTGGAGGGAAAGTCTTTCCATTTTCTCCACATCTCATCACATGTTTTCCCTCAATGCCCTTTCACCCCCTATCAATATTTTAACCATCCACAATCAAATTAAAAATCAAGGCATTTAGGCATCCACTTGCACCTTCAAATTAAATATGACCCATTACACAATTTGATCATTGTAATTTTGAAATTATTAAGTCAGGATATTTTGGCTTCTCACTTCTCACTCTAAAAATGTATGTTTGTAGGTGAAAAATCATTTAGAATTACTACTCTTGAAATAATCAAATTTGTAGTTGACCTAACTAAATTCACACAAGATTGCATTTGGTAATATGATTCACGAGAATCAAAAACCTCTAGATACTATCGTCGATGTTTAATTATCTGACTAAATGTCCGAATGCTTATGCTAAAATTACTTTATAAGCTGATAAACAATTGTACCTAGATGTGTTCATAAATAATAACAATGTTATCAAGGTTTGTACCAAAAAACTACAAAAAGTAAGATTAAACTAAGATAAAGATAAAACACTAATGCCATTTAGCTCCTACCTTGGAAAAGCATGGATCCTTGCTAAGCTCCAAGGGACAAAGCTTTGTAGTGGACAAACATAAATTTACATAATCTTGGATTTGTCTTTCATTTTTAGTTACGATCCAATCATTATCACGCCTTCTTAGTATATACGTACTTCTATGATGACAATAGGTCGAACGTATAAATAGTGTCAATTCACCCTTTGGATGTGTAAAACAACAACACAAGGAAAATGTTCTAAATGGTAGTGGTAGTATTAGTATTGGGTGAAGAAAATGATGTGATATTAGGAAACAATTTTTTTTTTGGTAGAATGAGATTAGGAAACAATAATCACTCTCAAACGGATTATTAATGTTCAAGTAACATGGTGGTCCCACCCCAAATATTATTACCAAAAACTTATTTAATCTCAGTTTGTTGCATCTCAAAGATAATTAAAACCCCTCATTTTGATTAGGGATTTTTCATTGATAATTCAACATATGGATCGAGAGGGCCAAATACAGATGCGCAATTTCTACAACAAAGATATAGTAGCATATATTATTTTTGACAATCTTTGTCCCGTGGCCCATGTGTCATGATCGTTTAAAACTACTTGCTATCATGGATCCGAAACACTTCGACCAAAAAAAATCGATCCTAAACTCATCTAGCTTTGTTCCTTCTCTTAGGTCAATTAAAATTGTCAATCTGTGTCATTGCTCATATATTATTGTGCATTATTCCTTCTCAGTTTACCAATTTTATTGGTTATGGAAAACTTTTAACTACTCAACTTCTAAGTCCGATGGACTAAAAATAGTGCATATTTAAATCCAATACATAATCCTTGTGATATTTCATTCTAAAATCAATTAAAAATAAAAATAGTAGCAGATATACTTATATACCAAGGTTATTACCATTAGGTTGCCCACATCTAGAGCAACCTAGTGATAAAAACCTACTTCATATATTTCATGCAAGGAGTTTAATTAAAAAACCTAACTATAGTAAAAGATATATACATGTGACCATGTCATTATTGTCATATGAAAGGGAGTGAAAATAATAATTAATTGGACCAAAAAACATACCAATAATGCATTTACATTTTTTTCGGTCAGAATAATGCATTTATATATGTTTGTGTGTGTTAGTATGAAAAAAGAGCAAGAAACGAGCCATTTGGCATCCACACAAGTACAGAGGTCTCTTGTTTGGGTTGGCCATCTTTCCATCCATCCGGAGCCATTAAATCAATGAAGGAAGACCCTAATACCATGGAGGAAGCCGTCGGAGCCAACGTGACGGAGGCGAGGGAAGCGAACGGTGAAGAAGAAGAAGGAGGAGACTTGGAGAGCAATGGGCTCAGAGAACCGCTGTTGTCGAAGAGGCAGCGGACTCTGTCGGCGTCTCCTCTCGCCATGGTCGGGGCCAAGGTTGCCCACATCGAGAGCCTCGACTACGAGTACGTTCGATTGCCCGATTCATAGAATTATATATGTAGTACTTGTGCTTGATTGAATACAAATAATTAAGATAAAAGTTTTGGTTGGTGGTAGAATAAACGAGAATGACTTGTTCAAGCAAGACTGGCGAAGCCGGTCCAAGATCCAAGTGGTGCAATACGTGATTTTGAAGTGGGAAATGGCGTTCCTAATCGGGCTGTTAACCGGCCTAATTGCCACGCTCATCAATCTAGCTGTGGAGAACATAGCCGGGTACAAGCTACTTTTGGTGTCCAACTGTATACAGAGTGAAAGGTAAGACTCTACTCATCTCTCTAATTACTTCCTAATTGATAATGAAGTGATGTTTGAGGATTAAAGTTGGGGAAATTGGCAGGTATTTGGCAGGATTTGTGTATCTGGTGGGAGCGAATTTCATGTTGACGTTCATGGCGACTCTGCTTTGCGTGTGTTTCGCGCCAACCGCAGCTGGGCCTGGGATCCCAGAGATTAAGGCTTATCTTAATGGTGTTGATACTCCTAATATGTATGGAGCTCCCACTTTGATTGTCAAGGTCAGTTTACTTTCCTCTCTAATCATGTTGATTATGCAGCTAACACACTCTAATTTGGTGATTGGTACTTGCACAAATATGTCTTACAAGAATGGATGTATGATTCATTGATCCTGTCAATTAATCAACCTGATAAGGATGAACACGCACAGGTAAGTGATGTTGATTTGGTAACTGATAAGGAGGAGTTGTGCTCATAGTCATAAAACGAGTAATTAAAAATTTTAAACCATTATACCAACCACACCCTAATGATTACTAAAATTATTATACTATATTTTTCCTTTTTTACTAGAATCGATTGGGTAAATCACATTACTAGCTAGAATCAATCTACACCTTCCATTTGTCTTATCAATTCATTATCTAAGATACAACTATTTACTCGGGATTCATTCGAGGAATGGCACAAAATGCTTACCCATGTCTAGTAACAGATGATTTCAATTGTACAAGCACAAATCCAATTGTCCACATGGACCCAGGAATCCACAATGACAAAATTGGCCAGGTGGAAAGATTTTAGTTAATGAATTCATTAGTCCACTAATCGATCAGGATCATGGGCACTTGGGCAGGGAAGGGCAGAGCAGAGCATAGTAAATCGACGAATAATTTGGAACTAATCAATCAGCACACTATCCAATTACTTTAGAATTAATTAACCATAGTACGAATCGATTCACAAATTTCAATCATTGCTTTCTTGGGTGGTGGTGGATGATCACAGATAATAGGAAGCATAGGAGCCGTGTCAGCAGGGCTCGATCTAGGCAAAGAGGGCCCACTGGTCCACATTGGCGCGTGCATCGCGTCCCTGCTCGGCCAAGGCGGCACCGAGGAGTACCGCCTCAAGTGGCGCTGGCTCCGCTACCTCAACAACGACCGCGACCGCCGTGACCTCATCACGTGCGGGGCCTCCGCGGGGGTGTGCGCCGCCTTCCGCTCCCCTATCGGAGGGGTCCTCTTCGCCCTCGAGGAGGTCGCGTCCTGGTGGAGGAGCGCCCTCCTCTGGCGCACCTTCTTTAGCACCGCCATTGTCGTCGTGGTCCTCAGGGCGTTCGTGGACTATTGTAGTAACGGCAGTTGTGGGCTCTTTGGTAACGGTGGGTTGATCCTCTTTGACGTTAGTAATGTCACGGTGCATTATCATGCGATGGATGTGTTGCCGATCACGGTCATTGGGCTGATTGGTGGTGTTCTTGGTAGCTTGTACAACTATGTTCTACACAAGGTCCTTAGACTCTATAGTCTAATTAGCGAGTAAGCATTAAAAGACTCTATAGTCTAATTAGCGAGTAAGCATTAATCTATAAAAGCCCAAACATTATAAATGTTGTTGATTCCACAATAATGTCAATTGATGGCTTTGGTATTGTTGATCAGGAAAGGAAAGCTAGCAAAGATCACACTGAGTCTTACGGTGTCAATCTTCACCTCAGTGTGCCTATATTGCCTTCCCTTCCTAGCGAGTTGCACGCCGTGCGACGACTCCGCCTTGCACAAATCCGCCTGCTCCACCGTGGGGCGGTACGGCAACTTCAAGAAGTTCAACTGCCCCGACGGCTACTACAACGACCTCGCCAGCCTCCTCTTCTCCACCAGCGACGACGCCGTTCGCAACATCTTCTCCACCAACACACCTAACGAGTTCTCCCCGCCCACCCTACTCATCTTCTTTATCCTCTACTGCATCCTTGGGCTCTCCACCTTTGGCATTGCCGTCCCATCGGGTCTATTCCTTCCCATTATCCTTATGGGCGCCGCCTATGGTCGCCTCCTCGGTAGCGCTATGGGCCAGTACACCACAATCGACGAGGGCCTCTATGCGGTCCTCGGTGCAGCCTCCCTCATGTCCGGCTCAATGCGTATGACGGTACTAAGCGGACAACTTACTCTTTCTATTGCTAATTGGTATTGTCTATTTACTACTGTCCCTCATTTTCTCCTATAGGTGTCTTTGTGCGTGATCTTCCTAGAGCTCACAAACAACCTCGCGATCCTCCCGATCATGATGATCGTCCTCTTGATCTCAAAGACCGTAGGAGACTTCATCAACCCGAGCATCTACGAGATCATACTCGAGCTCAAGGGGCTTCCGTTCCTGGACGCGAACCCCGAGCCCTGGATGAAGGCGATCACGGTGCAAGAGCTCGCGCAAGCAAAGCACCCGGTCGTGACACTACGAGGCATTGAGAGGGTTTCGCGCGTGGTAGACGTACTAAGGAACACGACACACAACGGGTTCCCGGTGGTGGACGCGTCAGGGGCTGGAGTCGAGATGCTTAGGGGGACCATACTGAGGACCCATCTCGTGGCGGCCCTCAAGAGGAAGTGGTTCGTGGCTGAGCCGAGGAGCACGGAGGAGTGGGAGGTCAAGGAGAAGTTCGACTGGGTTGACCTCCAAGAGAGGACCACCATTTTTGAAGAGGTGGCCGTAAGTAAAGAGGAGATGGACATGTACATAGACTTGGTGCCGCTGACCAACGCGACGCCCTTCACGGTGGTCGAGGACATGTCGGTGGCGAAGGCGCTCATGCTCTTCCGCCAGCTGGCGCTTCGACATATGCTCATCATCCCTAAGTATCAAGCTGCTGGGGTAAGCTAGTATGATCAAGTTTTCCAAATACGTACACTTGCAAACAAAAATGATGCAAATTGTGACTTGTGATTCTGGGTGTTTTTTTGTGGTTAATGCAGGCATTTCCACTAGTGGGGATTTTGACAAGGCAAGATCTAAGGGCGCATAACATTTTGTCTGCTTTTCCACACTTGAAGAAGCCCAGAGGCAGAGAGAAACAGAGATGATTTGTAAAATTTTCATGCCCTTTCCACCGGGAATTCTTTTGAAGAGCACTTATTAGAGAAAAGTGATTTGTATACTTTCCCATGTACCAGACAATAATTCCATGCATTCATATATGTTGATAACCGATTTTTCTATTCTCCCGCCCCTTTCCCTTCACATATATAGCATCATCATATCAAAATCACATTAGCACACTATCGATATATTGATCGACTGGCACATTTTTGCATGTAATCAATCTTTTACTCTCTAGATATCCTTCCTATTATGATAATTGTAATATGGCAAGTCAATGAAGTTGAAAGAACCGGACAAGGCTGGGGTAAACAAGAGTATTGGCATTGATCCCCATGATGAAATCCGCGTGAGCATAGTCCTTGATGAACTGGATCGAAAGCTTGTCAACGTCGTGCAACTTGAGAAGATCTAGCAATGTTTGGACGTCTTTCGTATCCGAGAGCGCGTCTTTGCCTCCATAGCTAAGGAGCAAAGGCAGGTCGTGCGGAATCTTGGAGAGGTCGTAGGTTGGTGGCCTTATGTCCCCGTAATGCTCCAGGTTGTAGTCGGGCCTCTCGTAGTTGTACTTTGCCAGCACTCCGTATCGAACAGCTGATTAATAAATCAAGACATAAGTGTAATTGGATGACATTAGTACGTTGATTATAACTATTAAGGCATTAAGCTTGAAAATGGGAAGTTAAGTGTGTTGTATAACTGACTTTGAGCCAAATGCACCATGTTCTTGACGGAGGTGGACTGAGGCTCGTTCTGTAGGAAAAGCTCCACCGTTGAGGAATTCAGGCAGCAGTTTCTACCTTTGATCGATACAAGAAAGGTGTAAGGAGTGTTTGAGTGAATATTGGTCGCACAAAATGGCTAATCTTTAGTTTATGATGAGGATTTATATATAATTGGATACCTGTGAGAGCGCTCATCACGTCATAGCAATCTACACCAGGAGACCGACAGAGCTTATTGACGAACCTTGACACTTGTTCCCTACACGACATCGTACCAACAAGAGCATCATTCTACGGTTAGTTAATTGTATGATAAAATTTTGACCAAAAAAATTGTATGATAAATTAAGATCAGGGGGAGGCGCAATCAAATGAAAGTTTAGCGATTAGACAGATAGGAATAGCATACTAGTTGTAGCAGGAGTGCTTAAAATGTAATTACAAGAGTCAACATTTTAATGTGCACTTGGGCGACAACTAAAAGGTGTATTAAACAAACCAAATTTGCACATGACTAATGATAGCACTAGCTAATAAGAATGATAATGGAGTATAATCAACTACAATTAGTAGCCTAGGTGCTTACCCTTTAGGATTGAATTCAGCCACGCCTGCTAGTGTAATCATCTGCAGACGAACACAGAGATAGAAAGCATGAGAAAGTGGGGCGACATATGGTGGTGGGTTGTAGACATTGGCCCATCCCTAAATTATGGGCCTCGTTTTTCTATTGCAGCTAATGTGCGCCAAACAATATCCAAAAATCATAATGTACAACCTTACAAAGCAAACGTTAATTCATTTCATTGTATACATTAGTATAACATCTAGATTTCTTGTTGGGTAGATTTGAGAAGACAGAGATGTATAATACCTCGCCTACAAAGACATCGGCGGCGACAATGCCAAGAGCGGTGGTCATATGGCTGAGATACGCGACCGGACTAAGAAGTGCTGCGGATCTGACCCGATTCACTAGCCTCCCGTCCGACAAGGCGCCCAGCATCATCAACGTGCCCTGTCATATTTTCAACGTACGTACATTGTTTAGTAAATAACTGACAGTACAAAAGAGCGCAAATAACTACTAGTAGTTGATTAGGCGTTTGGACGACGGACCAAGGAGTGGCCAACATAGTGGATCTTCTGGGCCGTGTGAGAGTAGACGAACTCAAACGTCGCAGGTAGGTCGTGAGCCGCGAGTTCGTCCCAAGACCAGTTCCAGTACTCCTGTAGGTTACGCGTTAATACTTTCGATCAATGTACGTTAAGAGTCATGATTAGATGGACCGATACGAACCCGGGAGTGGGGAACGAGAGTGAGATGGGTGCGGCTGAAGCGGGTGCCACGGGTGTTGGCGATCCAGACGTCGAAGCCGTGGTCGGCCAGTATCATGGGCAGATTCTCCTCCGCACCGTTCAGCAACCATGTCGATCCATCCTGTATATATGTACGTACGTGTTCATTATTTTTGCCAACATAAATAAAATTGATCATCCTTTAATTTTGGTACGTGCGTTGGGCCGGGTTACAAATGGAATCATCATGTTTCAAAACTCTTGTAAGGCTATATTATGTGCGTGACATGCGCATTAAGCTTAGGTACGCGCGTAATTTGGTAACCCCGAAAATAAAGGGTGGAGGATCGGAAGAGTGGGATGCATGTGGGCTGATATAACATGGATGGTTTGAGTTCCAAAAGTCAAAAAAAAAATTCAAAGGGATTATTGATGGGTGAAAATTAAAGTGGGAGACAGTGATCATTCTGACACTTAACAACACCCCCATACTCGATTGCCTTGTCGATCGACCATGTCTTCTACAGTATTTTCCTAACTTCTTTTCACACTCGCTCGCCTTACAACATTGTTGGCAGTCACAACTCACAAAGGAAGTTGAAGGAACACGAGGACTTGAAGAGGTAATACACTGTCACTAATACGTACTCCTATATTATACGGAGTAGTACCTATATATTTAAGCTACACGTTATTGAATTTTTTTCTTGAAAACCTAAAGATGAAAAAAAAATCACTAACAAATTAATAAACTAAAGGATCGGAGACCAAGAGTGGAACAGCTTTGAGGGGTTGACGACGTGGACTTGAAAACGAGGACCATCCGAATTCACAATAGAAGCTCAAGACTTGACTTGTAGTATGACTCCCTAGTCTCTAGGGGGGGACACGGCAATTAATGCATGCTTTTATTATTAACATACTTGTACTGATGATAAGGGTATAGTTATGTACGTATCTTTTGGTTTCATGTGTGTACGTTTACGGCAACGGATGGAGGAAGATCAAGGAATCGATCGATGAAACCCTCCAAGAATGAAGAATCTCACTCATGTTTACCACCAAAACTCGATCGATGACACTAATTATCAACAATCAAACTAAAAAATTCGGTAAATCAAAGGATGGAAAAGGCCTGAATTACCACAAGAACTCCATGTTGAATGATGACGGGTTGCTTGTTTTGGGCTGGTCCACTACTTCTAGTACTAGTGCGCCCAGATATCCTCTGAATCCCCAATATGTATCCATCGTCCGTTGTCACCTAATTTCAACACAATCCCCAATTTGTACAAAATTAACTAAGCACTATGCAAATGTAGTGTATAGTGTAGGATATATATGCATGGTTCTTACTTGGAACTCCTGGCATTTGTACCCGAAGGGAGTCACAGAATCCGCGCACAGCCCCGCCCCAGCCGGATTCACACCGACTGTCGAAACGGGTCGGCCACTGGCCACCGCTATAATCGATACCGAAAGGACCAAGACGGAGTAAACGGAGGAAAGGTTGACAACTGAAGGAGCCATACCACACATGTATTATGAATAGATAGATGATTTTGAATGTATTGCCAAAGACAGGCCAAGTTTGGAATGCTTATATAGAGAGAGAAAAAAGAAACAAGAAGTTGTTGGAGCGGAGAGGTGTGGAATCAGATGAGGGGATTTCTCATTATTTGCTTTATTGAAAGGGAGGGGAGCATGTGTCACGTTTGATGTTATCCGACCAGTGGGTGTCTGAGACGTAAATGGAATACATAGAAAAAAAGCAAAGTGGTGTACGTGTGGGTCCAATTCATCCATCCTGGAATATTGTTTTTTAATGGATGGTGCACTCGATAAGGAAACTCTTTATGCTTAGCGTTTGCAATTGTTGCTTAATTAGCTTAATCATATCCAACAATAAGGCAACACCACTACATACTAATTGATTGCAACTATTTAATCAACAAACGGGAGAATTGGGCTGTGTGTAATTATATAGTTGTATCGACCCCCTTGATATATTTTTTTCTAAGATTCTTGATTGATACTCCCTTCGTTCATTTATGTTTGATGTTTTAGTATTCCAACCTGAAATTAAGAAAGCTTATAAAATTACTTAACTATTCATATTAAATTAGTTTAATTTCATAGTGGTTTAATAAGAGAATCCTTCAAGGAAAGATTTGTATCGGATAAATTTGGAAAAATGGATACATAAAAGTGTAAAACATCATATGTTTTCTAACAAGCCTAATTGGCTAAAACATCAAACATAAACAAACGAAGGGAGTATGTCCCTATCTTATTTACGGTAATTAAATTTTGTGCTAAAAAGACAGCAACCCCAGTTAGGGACGACAAAATAACCTTTGGCCGAGTGGGATGCAGGTGAAGAAGCCACTTCGAAAAAAGTTGGCGACCAAGCAGACCGGAGAAATCACGACGAGAGGAACAGAACCAACTCCCTCGAGAGGAAATCACAATAAGATTTGAGCCGCCTAAGGGGGGATCAAGATTTGCGGTATTGGAGGGTATCTCAACCGAAGAAGGAATGTCTGAAAATTTGGAGATTTCCAAAAGCAACGAGGCACATTCAAGGGTTGAGGAATCGAAAATTGCCATACCAGAGTCAATGCCTAAGGTGGCCCAAGGAAAACCAAAAAAGCCAGGTCAATGCCACCGATCACAAAAAAGGTAAAGATATTGAGAAATCTTCTACCTTTAACAACCGGGTTTCGTACGACACAAGTAATGGAAATTCTCAATCTCCTAAAAACAAAACTGCCATAAACCAAAGCCCTCAATCACCTAAAAGGAATTAACTGTGAATGGTAGAAGTAACGCTCCAAGCCTAACCCAAGTCATTACTAAGCCAACTACCAATTCCATTAACAAAGCACCAGAAGCCATCCGAAAAGGACCTACAACAAATCCCAAAACCCTAAAACATGCAATCCAACCCGTGACTCCCGTGACCAATGGCACCGCCTCCACCCCCACCACCGACCCAAATTCAGCCCGCAGAGGAGGTCAAGATCATCACCCCGAGAAGATTTATCATAACAAACCATCGGATGAGGCCGCTCCTGCTATATGCACCTCTACTGGTGCACAAAATGATCGTCAAATTCTTTCTAACGAGAGTAGGAAGACATCAAGCAACACTATGCACGACGTTCCTCCCGCCAAGTCTGCTTAACGCATACTCTAGATTCCTAGAGGCCGTGGATGCTGTTAGAGATCGTTCTCTAAGGATGATTAATGGAGACCCAATTTCTGAAATTACCTCCATGATTGAACTCAAGATTCTAATTTGGAACACAAGAGGGGTTGGTGGCCCGACTTTTCTTGCATCTCTCCGAGAATTGATTCGTCTTTATGATCCCCGAGTCATTTGTCTTGTGGAAACTCATGTCAGTGGAAGCAGGGTTGAGGAAGTTTGTAGAAATATCGGGTATGATGGAACTCTCAGAGTTGATGCTACGGGGTTTGTCAGCGGTATTTGGCTTCTATGGAGGTCGGTTGAGGTTATTGTCATCCCGATTTGTCTATGTGATCAGCATGTGACTGTAGAAATCAAGAGAAGGGGGGAGGACCGTACCCTTGGATTTTCTCTACTATATATGCGAGCCCGAATGATACGACAAGGCTTCAACTTTGGGAAGATCATGAAAACTTTGCACTAGCCAACAGCAGACCATGGTTGCTCGCTGGAGACTTCAATGCAACTGTAAACAACTCTGAGAGAAACAACTCTTCTAGGAGGACCCGACGAGTTACTGAAATATTCAATAATTGGATTAATCGTGTAGGCCTCATTGATCTTGGCTAGATTGGACCGAAATATACTTGGCATATTTCCCGGTATGTGGCGGTCTTGATAGAGCTTTGTGTAGTGAGGAATGGAGATTGATGTTTCAAGAGGCTAGCATGCATACCTCACTCGGATCATATGCCAATCCTTATTAGAGTTGATGGATACTCCCGATCCCCAAGAACTCAATGGCCTTTTCGATTCCACGCATCCTGGCAGCGACATGAGAATTTCAAACCCTTCCTTGCTGATCACTGGTCAAGGGATTTGAATCTGGCCACTAATCTGGATCAATTGCTCTTGATCTCCAGATGTGGAATCGTGAGGTTTATGGCAGTATTTTCAAACGCAAGAGAAGTCTCCAGCGAAGACTTGAAGGGGTCAAACTTCACTTGGATCGGCATCCTCATTGAAGGGTTTTAGATGCGTATAAGCGGAATTTCATAAACAATTTCTTGCACCTAAACATGGATCTAAAGCATTCTTGATCAGAGACAAAATTAGGGTTAGTAGAATACCTCTTGATGCGCGATTAGGGTTCTTCCTTCGAGAGATAAAGCCTCAATTGCGACTTCTCTAATCAGTCCACACGAGCACGGGATCTGGATCTCCTTCGCTTTCGATTGCTAGATCGAAGTGCCAAAGATTAGAAGAAAAGAGGAGAAGAGAGCTTTTTCTGTTTTACGTAAAAGTTATGAAAATCCTAGCTCTCTTCTTTCCTGTAAAGGCCTTATATATTTATTTCTCCAAATAAATATATCCTTTTCTTATTGGGCTGACCTTCAGCCCGCTGATCCAGCCCATTAACTCAAAGTGTGTGACCTCATAGGACCCAATTATAATAGCTATGGATTAAACTATTTAATCCATTAATCGTAGTTGGTTTCTAGCAAAACACTACGACTCCTAAAATAACCGGATTGAATCTCTCTATCAACTGTCCTATTCCATGTTCGGTAATTGCAACTTTTATTAAAGGACACAATTCCTTCAATCTCCCACTTGTCCTTGAAAACAAGTGTGCAATTTTAAGATACCTTTGTCACTTAATGTCTTATTTGATGATATGCTGACATTCATATCTCCCATCAAATATGTTTCTTGAATATCTGAGTTCGAACTATCAAATAACGAATGATTACAATTAATCCATTCGAGCATGGCCATGCATTTTCTAGTTCTAGCTCTTCAAGTGGCCTAGACACCTTTCCTTTTTCATGCATCAATGTATACACGAATAAGGAGGACAATTCCAATGTTGTATGACTATGGCTCCCACTCAACTTTTGGCAATCCCAATAATTGCTTTTATAACCCCCTTTTACGGAGAGCGTTTAGCAATATCAAAGACATACCAATCATCAACTAGAAAACATAACATACTCATGTTCAAGGAATCCACCAATCATGGTCAACTTAAAACTCCACAATCCCTTTTGGAGAGTCTTAAGGTTGGTCTGTCCGATATGTATCATCCATACATATCTATGTAATTGACTGGACATCTCTATGTCCCCATAGCACATGAAACCCTGAGCTATCAGTCAATGTACAATATAGTTATAAATGAAATCATCTATGTCCTATTTAATGATTCAAACTATGGACGTGCAATAATTCATAACTGTAGTCACTTAATGGGGTTTCATTCACCAAAACACTTAAGGTGAGCCCATTTACGAACTATGAATTATTCGGACATATTATTCAATATTAATCAGTATAATATATAAATAAGAATGAAATATCATATATTATCAGAAAGTCACACATAACAAGTGTCCAACACTAAGCAGAAATAATGTAATACAAGGCAATCTCACAACCATTAACCAATGTGTTTAAGATCCTTAGCCTTAGTGTGACTATCATGCTTAGCCCTAGGCATAAGCTTAGTCAAAGAATCTGCAATATTGTCTTTTGTATGCACCTTACACATCTTGATGTTACTTTCAACAACTATTTGTTGAGTAAGATGATACTTCCTCATAACATGTCTAGATTTGAAACTTGAATTTTGCATATTGAACTTATCAAGAATCTTATCCATATAAGATCCTGACATAGTACTAGCAATCTCTTAGATTTATCCTTATAGATTTTTATTTCAGGTATGTACCCTGCCTCTCCCAAGTCTTTCAGTGAGAACCATTTCTTCAGCCATTCCTTAACGGACTCTAGCATTGGAATGTCATTCCCAATAAGCAGTATGTCATCCACATACAAGACTAAGAGAGTCACCTTTCTCCCACTAAACTTTTTATATACACAAGGATCTTCTTCACATATGATAAAATCAAACTCTTTGATCTTTTCATCAAAACGAAGATTCCAACTCCTAGATACTTAAGCCCATAGATAGATCTCTTAAGCTTACATACCTTCCCAGCATGATCAGGATCCTCAAAACCCTCTGGTTGTGTCATATACACATCCTTTTCCAAAATACCATTCAGAAAAACGGTTTTAACATCCATTTGCCAAATCTCATAATCATAATAAGCGGCAATAGCTAGGATTATCCTTATGGATCTAATCATGACAACTGGCGAAATGTTTCATCATAGTCAATACCATGAATCTGATTAATACCTTTAGCAACTAATCTTGCTTTGTATACAGATACATTTCCTTTTTTGTCAATCTTAAGTTTGAAAACCCATTTGCATCCTATGGGTTTTACCCCATCTGGCAAATTTGTCAAGTCCTAGACTTGATTTTCAAACATGGAATCCATTTCAGATTTCATGGCCTCAAGCCATTTCTTGGAGTCTGGACCCGTCGTTGCTTGTTTATAGGTAGCAGGCTCACCATGTTCTACTATTAGAACATCAAGGATTTCGGTCAAGATGAAATCATCATATCGTCTTGGTTGAAACCTTTGCCTGTTTGATCTACGTAGGAGTTCAACTGGTTCAACAACTGAGATTTCAGCATGTTCCACAACTATTTGTGGATCTGCTTCTTGAGGAATTTGTTCAGGTTCTTGGATAACATCAGATCCTTGGCCTTTAAACAAATCCATCTCATCCTCGACATCAACTATGTCATCTTGTTGTTGTGTTTGTTGCTTTTCATCAAGAACCGGTTCAAGATGAATATTTCTCCCACTTGACTTTTTGGAAATAAACTCTTTTTCCAAAAAGACACTATCCCTTGCAACAAACAACTTTTGTGCAGTGGAATTGTAGAAGTAATATCCAAAACTACCTTTAGGATATCCTATAAAATAGCATTTGTCTGATTTAGGTGCAAGCTTATCAGTTTGTAAACACTTTACATAAGCTTCACATCCCCATATTTTCAGAAAAGACAACTTTGGAACTTTTCCAGTCCATATCTCATATGGGGTCGTGTCTACAGTCCTTGACGGAGTCCTGTTTAGTGTAAATACAGCAATAGTGAGTGCATATCCCCAGAAGGATACCGGAAGGTCAGCAAAACCCATCATAGATCGAACCATGTCCAACAAGGTCCTGTTTCTCCTTTCAGACAAACCATTCAATTGTGGTGTCCTTGGAGTAGACAATTGTGTTACAATCCCACAATTTTCCAAATGATGATCAAATCAGTGGCTTAAGTATTCACCACTACGATCAGATCGAAGTGCTTTTATCCTTTTGCCAGTTTGAGTCTCTACTTCATATTGGAATCCCTTGAACTTTTCAAAGGCTTCAGCTTTATGTGACATAAGATAAATATACCCATATCTGCTCATGTTATCAGAATGTAATGAAATATCTATAGCCACCTCGAACTTCTGTACTCATAGGCCCGCATACATCAGTATGTATTATGGCCAAAAGTTCATTAGCCCTTTCATTTGTTCCTTTGAAAGGTGACCTTGTCATCTTGCCCATCAAGCATGATTCACATAAATCAACAGATTCACAATCCATATCTTTTAGAATTCCATCTTTATGGAGCTTCTTCATGCGATTCAAGCTAATGTGACCTAAACGATAATGCCATAGATAGGGCTCACTCAAACAATTTGATTTTTGCCTTTTAGTATTAATGTTATACGATTCTGATTTGAGATCCAATACAAATAGTTCATTAACCATTGGAATATAAGCATAGAAGATTCCATTTCTTAAAATAGATATACTTCCATTCTTGATATCAATCTCAAATCCTTCAAAATGTAAACTTGAAATTCAAACAAGGTTTTAGTAATAATAGGAACAAAATAACAATTATTTAGTTCTAAAACTAAACCAGAAGGTAGAAATAGACTAAAATCTCCTACGGTAAACGCAGCAACCCTTGTTCAATTTTCAATGCGTAGGTCTATTTCTCCTTTCTACAATTGCCTCCTACTTCTTAGTCCATGCACATTCGAAATAATGTGAGAACCACATCCGGTATCTAATACCCAAGTAGTAGCTTTGGTTGTTAAAATTTCAACATTAATACTTGAACTAGAACTCACAGTTCCATTCTTCTTGTCCACAAAGTACTTGGGATAATTCCTCTTCCAGTGTCCTTTGTCCTTGCAGTAGAAGCAATCATGGTCAACATCCACCTTTGGCTTTTCACCTTCCTTGGGTTTTGCAACTTGTTTGCCTTTCCCTTGGATATGATTCTTCTACTGATCTGTCTTTTCCTCAACATTTGAGGCATCAGTCAGAACAAGAATTAGGATTGTTGAGACATTCTCACGTCCTTTGGGTTTGAGAACTATTCTCGAATTCTGATCACAATCAGAAAATTTGCTACATTGAGCTTGTTCCTCTCAACAATTGAGCACAGAGTAAATTTCAAATTATCGCTAGACATGCTTTCTACAAAAGGAAATAACAAAACAAAAGTTCATGTTTGACATGCAAATACTTAATATTAAACTTGCTTTAAAACAAGTAAATGCACATTTTATTCAAATAAACAATTTTTGTTCCCGGTGAATAAAATGATTCCAAGATCCTATTTCAGACAAGACTCAACGTACTTTTGCACTGCCCTAAATCTTGTGTGTTCAAGGTAAGCAACAATTGCTAATTATAACTCCTTATAATTCTTGGTTAGTGGTCCACATCCAATGTAAGATCCACTACCATGTCTCAAGATCCAAAACTTTGTCTTTTGGTCTCTTGTTGGGTACAACCATATCAAAGTTTATGAACCCCCGTATAGATCCACCCTCACTAGTTCAATGTTTTAGAAGGACACCCTCGCTTTTGCGAAGCCCATCCAACCAAAACCAAAAAACGTCATGGGTTATGATATGGAAAGACATTGCCCCAATATTCTTTTGGGAACTTAAGCATGCATTGGTCATTTATTACTAGTGACAAAAACATAATAAATGACTTATGCAAAACTTAAACAATTCATCTAATGAAAATCATATTATGAACCATTCATATGCAATAATTAAAATCATATTATAAAACAAGCATATAACTATTAGAAAATTCATCTCATGAATAACTAATATGAAAATCTTGATTCAAAAGAAAGTAATATATAATATTAATCAAAATTAATCATCAATGTGCATATAATTGGACAAAACTATATGATCAAGATATAATATCAAATATTTTATCTTATTTTAGTGGGACTTCCTAACTCCTTAGGAAATTATTATGTTAGATAATATCACAATATCATTCAATATACAAATAAGATCTTATCTTAAATGGAAATCCTTATTCTCTTAGATTGGATCATGACCTAGTCAATATCCAAACTAACATGAAACAAACGATAAATTACTAATTAATTTATCTAATTGTACACATAATATTTTGAGAACAAAATAGATCACAAATCCAATTTCATGATCACAATATATAATAAAACAACACAATTGCATGTATTATATATATGTTCTCATTAATTCCATGTACAAACTCATGTCAATTCTACCCAGCACAGTACGAAATCCACGTCACGTGCACAACATATACAAATTATATGTTAACGACTCGTGCAGAACCACAATTCCAATTGTGTATTGTGCCTTTTAATTGAAACTAAATTTCAATTCCGGTAGGGTTGATCATGTCATGTACGACACAAATCATATATACTACTATATTCATGATGACATGTATAGCGCAATTGGATTTGTACAGTACAAATTCCTTTTAATTGAAACTTAATTTCAATTCGGCCATACTCGATCAAGTCACCGAATCATAAACAGTACAAATTCAAATTTAACTAATTCTGTGAAATCTTATTTCACGTGTGCAGTACGTAGACAATATACAGACTCACACAATGCTCTTCAATTGAAACCAATTTCAATTAATATTGTGCATACACTGTTCAACTATTAAACAATGTTTAGTGTGGAAAATCATGTTACGTGTACTACGGCACAAGTTATCGAATTCATAAGCATACGGTACAATTGTGAACAATTCACATACAAACTCACACAATTCCAATTGTGGGGGCATGTGCGTACTGTTTCGCACTATTCCAATTATGCAGAGTTCCGTACACTACTTTGAATTGAGACCAATCTCAATTACCCGTGTGCGATCAAGTCACGGTACAATTTCATACGTAATCGAAATCCAATTTCAATTACCCATACGTAATACCGTATTATCCAATTAATTAAAATCTCTATTTCAATTCAGCACAAAAATTATATATTAATTTCATCAATTTGAATCAAAATTTGCATCAAGAACAAAAACCTAAATCTTTGATCCAATCAAGAGATGCTTAAGGCTCTGATACCACTGAAGGGTTTTAGATGCGTATAAGCGGAATTTCAGAAACAATTTCTTACACCTAAACATGGATCTAAAGCATTCTTGATCAGAGACAAAATTAGGGTTAGTAGAATACCTCTTGATGCGCGATTAGGGTTCTTCCTTCGAGAGATAAAGCCTCAATTGCGACTTCTCTAATCAGTCCACACGAGCACGGGATCTGGATCTCCTTCGCTTTCGATTGCTAGATCGAAGTGCCAAAGATTAGAAGAAAAGAGGAGAAGAGAGCTTTTTCTGTTTTACGTAAAAGTTATGAAAATCCTAGCTCTCTTGTTTCCTGTAAAGGCCTTATATATTTATTTCTCCAAATAAATATATCCTTTTCTTATTGGGCTGACCTTCAGCCCGCTGATCCAGCCCATCAACTCAAAGTGTGTAACCTCATAGGACCCAATTATAATAGCTATGGATTAAACTATTTAATCCATTAATAACACTACGACTCCTAAAATAACCGGATTGAATCTCGAGAAAATTCCTTCAATGGCATGCTCAAGCTGGAGAAACAACTCACCTCACAGCTCAATGAAGTGTTTGAACAAGAACAACTTTTCTGGCTTTAGAAATCCCTTATGGTGGACGAAGACCGCAACACAAGATTCTATCACCTCTCCACCATAATTCGGCGCAAAAGCAATAAAATTAATGCTCTCCAAATTGCTCAAGGCGTTTGGGTGGAAGCCTTGAAGTCTCCTGGCCCAAACGAATTCCCGGCTTGCTTCTACCAACAAAATTGGGCATCTGTATCTAGAGAAGTTATTGAAATCATCAGTAATCTTCTCAACAGAGGTATCTTCCCTGACAAAATTTGTAACTTGTTGTTGCTGCCCATAGCGAAGGTGGATAGGCCTTCTCAAATCAGCCAGTTTAGACCCATCACCCTTCTTAATGTCGCCTTCAAGATTTCCACCAAATTAAGCGATTGTTAACCGGCTGAAACCTGTGTTGCCTCACCTCATTGCACCGACTCAATCAAGTTTTATCCCTGGGCGTCAGATTATGGACAATGTCGTAATAGTGCAGGAGATCCTTATCTTCATCCTGAAACTGGATGATCATCAAGGTTGATTTAGAAAAGGCTTATGATAAAGTGAGGTGGGATTTCCTAGAGAAAACTTTAAATCAAGCTCATATTCCCGGCTCTCTTGTTCGAACTATCATGAACTGCCAATCTTTAGGAGAAACCAAAATTCTTTAGAATGGTGAGATCATTGAGGGTTTTCGGGATTCAAGGAGCGTCCGACAAGGGGACCCATTATCTCCTTACCTCTTCGTTATGTGCATGGAACGATTATCTCAACTGATTCAAGGTGTTGTAGATGCAAAGTTGTGGTAGCCAGTTATGGTTGGTGGGATTGATCAGTTCCGTATTTTCTTTGCCGACGACCTTATGATTTCTGCGGAAGCCTCTCTGGATCAAGCTTCGATTATTAAGCACTGCTTTGAGAATTTTTGCAATGCGTCAGGAGAAAAGGTCAGCTTTGCTAAAAGTTCAATGTTGTTGTCTTGGAGAGTACTACGCAGCAGGTCAGTAATTTTCTGGCAATTCTGAGATGCATGACATGGGGAAATACCTTGGCATCCCATTGATTAAGGGCACAATGAAAATAGAGAATTTTCACTACTTGCTCGACAAGGTGGCTTAAAGACGGTTGGCAGGCGCGAAGACTTTGTCTCTTGCGGGCAGGGTCACCCTTGCAAAGTTTGTTCTCTCTAGTCTTCCGCTCTATGTAATGTAATCAATCAAACTTCCTAGATCCATTTGTGATGCCCTGGAGAAGCAAATTAGACAATTTGTCTGGGGTTCTACTGAGAACTCAAGGAAAATACATCTCCTGGATTGGGATAAAATCATTTTACCTACTTCTGATGGAGGCCTGGGCATCATAAACATCAGGGATTTAAACAAGGCCACTCTTGCAAAGCTTGGATGGAGACTTCACATGAAACCGGGGGCTTTGTGGGCAAAAATTCTCTGTGGCAAGTATTGTGCTAACAGGAGTGATATCGGCATGATCACTAAGAAAACTAGGGTCTCCTATATGAGCATGTTGTGGATTTGCTAGCGAAGGGTCTGAGCTCTTCTGTTGGGAATGGCCACCGCACCCTATTTTGGACGCATAGATGGCTCGGGGAGAGACCTTTTGAGGATGTGGCTACTTGCCAGATTCCGAAGGATATTCTGGGGGCGACGGTTGTGGAGATGTGGTTGCACTATGATTGGAATTGGCATGCTCTCACACCTCTGCTGCCTGATCATATAATTGCAAGGCTCAAACTCCTCAAAGCTTTCAAACTCACAGACACGTTTGAGAGGAATATTGATATCGTCTTTTGGAGCCCAACGTCTTCAGGTCTGTTTTCCACCAAATCAACGATGGGACTATTTTGATCCAAAAAAAAAAACGATGGGACTATTGAATGCTCGGCCTGCGATTGATGATTTCAATTGGAAGGCTATTTGGAAGGCTCCTTAGTAGCGTGTCCGAACTTTTCCTGTACCTTCTACGAACGAAAGCTTCTTATGTAGCGGTACCCGGTTTCACAAGCATCTCAACTCTCCTGCTTGCCCAAGATGTCATCTCGATGAGTACCCGATCCATACGCTAAGGGACTGCCAGTTTGCTATGGATGTGTGCAGTGGTCGAAGATTGGGATTTCAGCCACTTTGAATGACTTTTTCAATATCGACGTAAAGGACTAGTTTTGTGGTGTGGTTCCTTTGGAAACAAATAAACAAGTTGGCTTTTGAAAACAAGGAAGACAATGTGAATCAAGTTGTCTATGCATCAAGTGCAATGTCTACTGCTTATCTAGATGCCATGGAAAAAATCAATGTTACTCTGCCTAATCTTGATCGCCCAAGCACAAGCTATGGGCAGCAGTGCACCCCCCCGGATGATGGCTGGGTTAAATTGAATGAGGACGGGGTTGCTAAAGGGAACCCGGGGAAGCTTGTGGTGGCGGTATCCTTCGCGACCACATGGGTACCTTCATTGTAGTCTTTTTTTCGAAGTTTGGGGTTTGCACGCCGCTGCGTGTTGAACTCCTGGCCATTCTACAGGGACTGAAGATCATTTAAGAAAGACGCATCCCTTGTACTGTTATTGAGACTGATTCTCTAAGGGCAACGAACCTGCTTAATGGCGTGTTGCCCCTATCCACCCCGATCGCTCGTTAGTTGTCCACTGCCTCACTTTAATTCAGCATTTGCCTTGCAGAGTGGTGATCCAATATTCCCCTAGACTAGTTAATTAAGTTGCTGATGCTTTAGCAAAACTTAGTTTTAATTCTGATGGTTGATTCTCCGCCTCCTAGTATCTTATCTCTGTTATGTGTTGATTAATTGAATTAAAATGGGCCTATGGAGCCCTCGTTCTTGACCCAAAAAAGTCAACAAGTGCGCCCCTTCATGGTAAGTTCCAATGGGCCCGCATCGTCTTACTACTAGCCCGTCAACACCCTACCTGATACTAATTCCTTTTCTTATTTCATTGGCTTCCCATTTTTGGGCGAATTATTTCATGGACTTCCTGACTCTTCCTCAAACTACATTTATTATCAATTTATTATAATGTCTTTTACATGTGTTTTTTTTTGAGAAAAGTTCTACATGTGTTTTAATCGTTCTTTAATGGAGTATATATCTTGTATGTGATGTTGTATGTTGATATACATATCAATTCTTTGACCCATTCATATTTCCCTTAACATTAAAATAGAAAAAAAGTAAAAGAGATGCATTTAAAAAAACACAATCAAGAGATACAAAATTTAATCTAAACATACATTTAATCTTGATCAAGAAATATCAATTTCAAACGAAAATCTAAACATAAAGATTTCATTACTCACAAACCCCCAAAACGGTTACAATTTTCAACGAACAAATCTTTCTGACATTTATTTTTAAAAAAATGACTTAGAATAGTATCAAGTATCAACTTTTAACCAAAAATAATCTCAAGTATCATCACAAACGATATGAACTATCACGAAATTGACCAAAAACGATTCGGAAGTTTTTTTCGATGTGTTTTCCGGTGGGATCGTTGATATGGCGATCGAAAATATTTTAATTAAGTCTTCAAGTTGTCATGTTTGCTTGTCGATCCAGGTATCATCGATTTCACCAGAAAACACGTCGAATAAGGTTTCCGAATCGTTTTTGGTTAACTTCGTGATAGTTCGTATCGTTGGTAATGATTTTCAAACTTGAGATTATTTTTTGTTGAAAGTTGATACTTGAGATTATTCTTAGTCATTTTTCCTTATATAAATACCAAATAGGTTAAAACCAAAATTATATTATGAGGAAGTGAACCTTGGTAGAATGAATACAAAATTGACCAATAAAGCACCTGGACTAGTTGATTTTTATATTTCAAGGTACAAATTAATTTAAATATACTCATATTTAACTTAACATTTACAATATATACTAATAATAAACCCGATGGAAGAAAGGGCACGGGCGTACTCATGCCCCTCTCTCTTCATCTATGAGTAAATGTACTACAAAAATCATTTTTTTGGTTCAAACTTTCTTTAGTACTACAAAAATCATTTATAACCAACCTAATAAGTGATTTATTAAATAAATCCACCTTTAATCTATTCAAATTAATTGTTTGACTATTCAAAATTTTCATAATGCAATATACAAGGAAAATATAAACCGATCCCTGTACATGTCGTCACCGTCTAATGGGGTGTATTGGAACTTGGCTCTAGCTTGATGGGGGCGCTGGATGTTGGTTTGCATACCGCCAATATTCAAACGTCAATTACCTGTTGCTCGGATGTCGAATTTGAGCGTATAATATAAAAGTCAAAGCCCTCGACGTACAGGAGAACGAGATATGGTGGGGCAAAAAAATTGATTGTTGTGACCACCGCTACTTCTGGCCCTTGAATGGTTTTGCATGTGAGTGTACGTAGTTTTTGTTCTCATATGATCTCTTGCTCCTCCGCAACTTTGGGCCTCGTATCGCTATATATGACAAGCGCAGCGTGCAGCCTTACGAATCGAGGAAAGCGTCCATGCGTGCCTTCCTTCGGGTCAGTATACGAGTCGCTTAATTATCTCGTCTAAACGTCCTATGGATACATAGAAGACGTCTAGAGGTATCCATAGGATATATTTGAAAACGATTTTGACAAATACGGAGTATTGCATACAAGGAAAACTGAATATAGGATAGATGCTAATAACGAACTTTAATGTAGTACGACAGCGAAATTATAATAAGGGAAACACATCTTATTCATATGGGATTAACCAATAATGTGAGGTGAACGTTACATCTCTTGGAGTTCAGGGTGCCAGTGGTGGGCACCTATTAAAGCACGCTTTAAAACAAGGGGCATCTATGAGACCGCTAACAATATCAAGGCAAGATTGATCACAATCCGCTGCGCATGCCTCTCGAGTCTCCTCACCTTCCGATGTAACGTGGATCACTGCACCCAAATAGTGCGGTTTTTTAAATTAGTTCCTCATCTTTAGTCCCTATCCTATCAAATTTTGACATCATTAGTCTTTTTTGTTAACATTTTCCTTAAAAATACCGCTAGTTGTATAACATAGACTGCACATATCATCTAATTGATGGCTTGACAGCGTATTATTTTATAAATTAAAAAAAACTATTTAAAAGCTAAACAATTGGATTTGAGTTTTAAAAATGAGTTCGTTAAAAACACATTATCTTCAAATAAGCTAGTTATGTAATATTGACTATAAATTAAAAATAAAATTATCTCACATTCATCATTTGAAAATAAAAAATTAAAAGACACTCAAGATTTCATCTCAATTGTGATTGTCAAGTACTCAAGTCATCAATTTGAAAATTTCAACTAGGTAAATATATGTCTGGCCATATTTCTTAGAAAACTTATTAACGTTATCCGTACATAGTACGGAGGTTAAACTAATTAAGATGTCGTGTTATGTCATAAGCTTAATTTTAGAAATAAAAAGCTAGATACAGTATAGAGGGAAAAAGCAAATAAAAATATATGTACAATAGATTCTCCATAAATTAATACTCGGTGTATTAATAACCTCTTTAAAATAATAATTTTCTCTACACCCGGCTTGGTCCAATGGAAAATTTCAAGATAATAAAATTTTGAAAACCGACTATATTATTATAAGGCTCCAATAATATTATAATTTAATAAAAATATAATTTTATATAGACATCTTGTCCTATCCTTCTCCGACCATCTAGCGATTCTAGCTAATACTCATTCATGTTATTATTTACCAAATTGTATTTTTAACATGTCTCGTTATCAAAATTTGAGTTTTTTTAATCATAAGTAATGAATTTGTCATATATATCCTCCTCGATACATAAAAAAATATTAGAAATGCATGGCCAAATATGTTAGTTACTTTCGACCAAAAAAAAATATATGTTAGTTACTATGGGATGACCATATATTGACGTATGTGCAACATTATAGTGGTCAAGATTTCATGTATATATATGCTCATTTCTTTCTTAGGTACATATATTCTACGTACTTATACCTGTATTTGACGAGTCGATGGGGGACAACGAGTCAGAACCTCTCTTGTAATCTTTAAGGACCGGCCTTGCATTCAATCCTGAAATATTAACCTCCAACATTAAAATTACTTTTGCATTGAGAAAGAAAGTAACAAAAAGTTCATATAAAGTATAAGAAAGCTAGCCCAATTTTATATATCACATACCGCTAGAGGTTGCCAAAGCCATGCTCACGAACATGAAAGCTAGGCATATTGCCATTATGAGATTCTTGTTACTCTGAAGAGTTGCCATGGTTGAATTTTTGAAATGCTTAATTTGTATGTTAATTTGCTTTACATACAATGTCAGAGATCTTCTTTGGTGCTTTAGCTCAATTGTTGCATCAACTTATATAGCTGGAACCGGATGAACTCTTATTTAAGATCATGTAACATATATGTGAATACATTTAATATATGGATTCATTTGCATTACTACATATTTCAGTGTATGTATGTGTTGGCGGAGTGGGGGAGGGGGCGTTACTACATATTTCAGTGTATTTATGCACTGGCGGAGTGGGGGAGGGGCGTTACTACATATATATTTCAATGTATTTGTGCGCTGGCGGAGTGGGGGAGGGGGCGTTACTACATATTTCAATGTATTTATGCGCTGACGGAGTGGGGGAGGGGGTATTACTACATATTTCAATGTATTTATGTGCTGGCGGAGCGGGGGAGGGGCGAAGGGGAGCGACCGCCCCTTCTAGTGTATGATATATAAAGTATATATATTAATGGTTGATTCCATTTAACATATAGACTCATTTGCATTACTACATATATTCAATGTATTTATGCGCTGGGGGAGCGTGGGAGGGGCGAAGGGGAGCGACCGCCCCTTTTCGGGTATGATATATATAGTATGTAAATTAATGATTGATTACAATATTCAACATATGGACTCATTTGCATTACTACATAAATTCAGTGTATTTATGCACTGCGGAGCAGGGGAGGGGCGAAGGGCAGCGGCCACCCCTTCTTGTGTATGATATATATAGTATACAAATTAATGGTTGATTACATTTAGCATATGGATTCATTTACATTGCTACATATATTCGGTGTATTTATGCGTTGGCGGAGCGTGGGAGGGGCGAAGGGGAGTGGTCGCCCTTTCTTACCCCTGCTTTAACATAAACTTATTTTATAATTTTGCCCAAAGATTAGTAAAATTCTTCAGCGCAGGTGGTCAATCGCCCACCCTTATGGATTAGATCAGTGCTCGAACCCTATGGATAACATTTCAAGGCTTTTTCTTTAAATACCGCTTGCACTTAAGTTTGAAGTTCTTTTTTCCTACCTACACGCTTAAAAATTATAGGTCCCTTTTTTTTTCTCCTTAATTAGTTTCTTTTATTGTTACTATAAAATGATATATAAATTGAAGTAAAATCTATTACTATATATTACAGCGGAAGCAAATTCTATCACCATATTGCGCGATATCACCCCCTTATTAAAAAAATTATCTTATCAAATCTTTGTTTTATCCTAATATATTGATGCACGACAATCCAGGTAGATCGTCGGCCTCGGAAGCGATTGTAGGATCTAGACTTTGGACAAGTACTCGTCACGCCTTTCTCGCTAGATCTCGCGAAAACTTGATTCTCTACACACGAATAATGGAACCCGAGAACAATTGCCAAATCAAACTAGCAAACTCTTGATTCAAACCAACAAAGAAACATTAAGTCTCCAATGGCGTAGGAAGAAAAACCCAAGGTTCTCTTCTCAAAACACGTTGAATGTAAAATATGCAAAACCTATGCAATTTATACAATTGCAAGGCAACTAGGGTTCCCTTATTTCTATCCTGAAAATGTCAAATAAAAATCAAAGGTAATATCCCAACTAATTAGGCAACACAAAAGATAAGAGTTTCTAAAAACAAAAATAAAGAGAGCTGGTCGTTTTGGATTGCCCGTGTCCCAAGATCGACCCCTGCACGACCCTCTCAGGGTCGGTCCTGAAGACTCTCACAAGGACCAGGTCGAGCCAAAGTGTGTGGGTCGATCTCGACCCTCTCATGGTTGGTCTTGAGGCTTGGATTGGTTGACTACGGATTCGTTCTCCCGGCTTTCAAGCAACATGACCGGTTTCTTCTTGAAACTCTCTTCAAGCCTCGAATACAAACACTCAAAGGTCAAGGTTGTCCCTCTCATTATCTTCCTAGCTCAACTTCTTAGCTCGACTTGAATGGCTTCATCCTTCTTGAACTTGAATTCTCGCGACTTGTGTAACGGACTTGGTCTAGCTTGTTGGTTCATGATCTTCTCTATCATTCTTGTATCAGACTCCTCCACGTCTTATACATATCTACTATAGTATAATACAATATTAAGAGAAACCTAAATCTTTGTTAAAATTTGTGTCATGTCATCGAGATGGAATAAAATAATGATTTAATTTTTTAATTATATCCTATAAAAATATTCTTTATTCTCATTTCATTTCTTATCCATTTTTTGATATCTTAACTAAATTTGTTATCTTACTAAAAATACAAGTTTCATTTAGATATTTAAACCTTTTTCATTTTAGGTAAAGATATATTTTAAATTATCGCTATAAAGATGTTCTATAATTAATTAAAATTATGGAATTCCATAATTAAAGTGATTGTATTATATATATATATATATATATATATTTGTAACTAGAACAAAAATAGCCAATTTGTTAATTTTTTTTTTCTCTTTTTTTAGAGCACACACTAACGATGAACATTGGGACTATATATAGTTTGAGCTTCTACATATGACGACCAACACCCATGCTTCTTGTTATTAAACGTATGTACATGTTTTTAACGACGAATTTTTAATTTCATCGTTATAACTTTGTCGTTAAAAAGCCTTATTTTAGTAGTGGATTGATGGGGTCGAGTACTCTATTGCTAAGAGTACCGTCCGCAATATGCTAGGCCTGCGTCCTTCCCCTGCAGAGGCTCTCCACGGATTTCCATGCAAGAGCTTTGACCGCTTCAACCAAGAAGAGATCTTCAACAACATTTTTAATGGCAAGCAGCCGCTGGCCAAAGACAGGGTCGCCCACGTACTCTCCAAAACGGGAGTCCTTGCGCATCACTTTATAGTACGCATGGAGTCCTTGCGTACACTCTATTGTTGTCGGATTCAAGATCAGACATGGCTAGCGAGAGTCCGAGCCTGAGCAATGAGAACCGACGACGAGAAAAAAAATGAACGGCGGTGGGAGGGGCACGGAAAAAAAATTAGGTTAAAGGACCATGCTCTGATACCATGAACGAATAATGTTTGGGAATGTTTTCTGTATTGATCTTTGCCCGTAAAGGCTGAATATATACAAGTATGTACCTAAAAATTAGGATCTAGTTACACAATATATGGAAATAATACAAAGGAAATATCTTTATCCTTAATATGTTGATCATCTACTCATACAAGTAATGAACATGTAAGAATGTTAACGTGTAGATTTATATAAGAGGGTAATTGTAGATGATGTAGAGTAGTGAATCATGCATTCATAACAAATGGGTAATAATGTAACAACAAACCCACAAGAGTTTTTTTTTTTGTAGAAAAACCCACAAGAGTATTTACTTTGGTCTAATTTCTGTTACAAACATTCAACACAAAAATCACGTATATATTCATAGTCCATTCTTTCCCCTTTTCCCCCTCTAAATACATTTAATTAAAAAACAGAACCACAATCGAATAACTCTTCCCCTACTTGCCGCCACCACCACCACCACTACTCTGACGGCGACGGTGGTGCCATTGTTGGGCCACCCACCACCATTCCCTCTGAAAGCCTTGGAAATCTTCATAAACCCAGGCTTCCCCATCCCAAAATTCATCTTCACAGCTGAGAATTTCAGTACCTGTAAGCAACAAAGCTGCCTTTTTGCTTGTGCCTTTCTTGTTGGGCCTGATTTCCGCCATTGATGGGGCTTGTTGTTAACTCCAACGCCTTGAAGCTCCCTTGGGTCACATGCATTCTATCACTAGTTATATATGACAAGCGAGACACCGAAACGCCAGTCGCCAGCGCAACAGCCTTACGAATTGAGCAAAGAGTCCATGCGTGCCTTCATTCGGGTCAGCATACGAGTCGCTTATCTCGTCTAAACGTCCTATGGATACATAGAAGATGTCTAGAGGTATCCATACTCCATAGGATATAATTGAAAACGATTTTGACAAATAATGCATATAATGAAAATCTATAATACTATAAACTACAGTCGGAATCTACAATGAATGCTCATCATTTTATCACTATTCTAAAGTTTTCATATGGTCTGCCTTCAATGTTATTTAGATAATGGGTTCTTCATAAGGGTCACTAAATACTGATTTATTATACCGTGTGTATTTCAACCCCTGAGTTGCTGTAACTCTTGCTGTGCGCTGCCGCTCTACCTCCCCTTCCCAAAAAAATTGAAACGCCTTTTCCTACACTTCCCTCTCTCTCTTTTCTTTTTTGCTTCTTTCTTTCCCGATTTCCCTGCGTCTTCCCTCTGCGAATTCCCCTTTTCCTAAGCTCGAAACCACCGACCTCCCATCGGAGTTGCGGATGCTGGCCCGAGCGAAGGCCATGGCGACCGCGAAGAGGAAGAGGCCGAGCCCGATTCGTTGCAACGGGGAGAGACCGTCGGGGCGGTTCGGGAGAACGTGGTCCGAGTGCGAGCCCAGGATGCGGTCGTAGAAGGGGACGGTGAGGAGGATGACGGCGACGAAGAAGGCGGTGAGGGAGGCGGCCGGGATCTGGAAGTGGGGGCTCATGTGGCGGTCCATGGTGGCCGATTGAGCCACCGAGAGCGTCGTCAGAGATGCCAAGGTCTGGCCTCTTCAAGAAGGCCTTGGAGCTCACCGTTCTCTGCGATGCCAAGGTCTCCATCATCATGACCTGCACCACCAACAAGCTTCACGAGTTCATCAGCCCTAATACCGAGTATGTTCCCTTTCCCATCCATCCATTCCTCTGCCTAATTGCTTCTAAATTCTCCGATTTGGAAGCCGAACCTGAGCGGAATCTGTTTCTCTGTGCCTAATTTGACAACGCCAAGCAGAGGAAAATTCCAAATCTGCGTGAGAACAATCAATTGTGCCATGGCGTTTTTAGCTTCAAAGAAGGTAAATCTCCTGAACATCGTTTTCCTCACGCGATCAATCAGAGTCTGATGGCCGTGGTGTGCGTGTTCATGTTCCTTGCCGGCCAATCGATGTCGTTCATCAACACCGCCGATGTCGTTACCGGGATTTAGTGGCACCGCTGTCGGAATCCTTAAGGTCGATTACAACTTTCTGAATTTTCTCCTCAATGTTACCAATCTGTGTTTTCTTCTTCATGGCACTGTTAATGTTAGTTTGGTTTTCTTCATTGTGCTTGAAGTCTGCAAACAAAGAATCGGTACTTTTTTTACTCCAATGGAAGTATGAAACCATTAAAGATAGCTAAGGTTTTATGGAACTATTAACTTTGCTAATGTATGTAACAATAATACTCATATCAATCAAAACTGTGTTTTTATATTTACCCTCTACCTTTTCTAGCTGTGAAGAAATTCCATTCTTAATGTGATTGTACTAAGATTACTGCTGCTTAAAAAGGTTATTGTGGAATCTAAAGCTTATAGCTGTGGATTTTCTTTTTTGATCGGCGTAGGTATTGGATGCAATAGACAATGAACCATGGAGTCCTCATGGAACCGCACTGACAGCAATTGTGCAAGCCACAAAAAAATTGTAATTCACAAATCCTTCATACTGATCAATGTTTCTTGGAGTATAGTTGGATTTTCTTCTAATATCTATGACATCTTTTGTTTCTCAAGCACTGCGTGTGTCAGCTGGTGATGAGTGTTCTTTGGACCCATTGGGTGAAACTGGAAAAGATTGGCGATATGTATATAAGGTGTGACGTTTATGCCGCTTGAATTTGTATTTATTTCATGGATGCAATGGATAATTTAGAGCTTTGCTTCCAGGTTGTCCCTCTCCAGTCTCCAACACCCTACTCTCTTTCTCTTTCTATTATTTAGGCATAAATCAATGGCAGCCAAGTATACCGGTTGTATATATCCACGACATGTATGTATATATCGAGGTTTCTATTCAGATTGCGTGGTTCTTCCTTGCCTTATGAAGTTGCAGCAGGTATGTATATATCCAGGTTTCTATTCAGACTGTGTGTTTTTTGTCTTGACAGGTCATCTTTGCTGTTAGTGTGGAATTTGAGTTGTCAAAGCTAGGTTGTGATCGGTTAATTAATTATGTTCTTGACTATTCTGATGATTATATATGGCAGATTAGTAATCATCTTGAGCTTATAAAACCAAACCCCAAGGGTGACATGGATAAGCAATAGAAGGATGCTGAATTTTCTGCTATAGTTCTTGGTTCTGATATTGATCATGTTGGAGGAAACACACAAAATGAAAGCTTCATGGGCCTAAGTGATGTTAAGCATTGTGGAAAAATGCGTGCCTTGGAAAATTGATGCATTCTTGGGTGGCACAAGGCAATAAAATACATTCGTTTAGTCATTCTCAAAGGTATGATCCTTTTAGTATCGTTATGATTTCAGGGATTAAAATTTATCTGTTCCTAAATTGAGTACGCTTTGACAGAATGTTGGATATTCTTGAGAAGTTTTTGATACGAAAGGGGACTTGATGGTTCCACTCCAATCGGTTCACGTCAGCATCTCAATTGATCCTGTAAATTCAGTCTCCCTCAATCTTAAACTCATGACTACTTTCTTGCTTACTTTCTCCTGATATTAAGTTTGAATCTTTTTCTTTTTTTTTTGGTTCCTGAAAAGCATCCCAAGGCATGAGAAAATCAATTCAACTTTGGATTTCAGGTGGGTTATTCTTAAAAACACTGAAAATCTTACTAGAAATTGCCTATTGTCAAGTCCAAGTGAAAACACCAATACAAATACATCTTTTTTTTGGGTAGAAACAAATATATCTTCTTTTGCAGACAACTGGAGTTATATTAGTAAGAAATGGAAGTGTTCAATTACGCTCACTTGACAAGGTCCATCTGCTTACTCCTTTTTTTTTATCTTCACATCTTCTCATCAAAAACAAAAACTACCCACCTGAAAATCATGGTTTGTCCTCCAGCTGTGCACTTAAATCCTTCTAAGTATGAAGATTCCCTGCAATTTAATCCATGGAGATGGAAGGTAATTACTAATTAATAGGCTGATATTTCATAAATCATGTGAGAAATTGACTTTTAAAATACATAATACAAACTCTTTAATATAGGAAGGAGAAATAAGTGGTGCATCTAAACATTTCATGGCCTTTGGTGGAGGCATGAGATTTTGTATTGGGGCAGATTTTGCTCAAGTGCAGATGGCTGTTTTATGATTTTTTTTTATATTTGTTAAGTTATGTACTCCAACTTTTATGCCCTTTTCAATTAGTTTTTATACAAGTAGCTGGAATAGAAAATTGGTTATGACATTTTACCACATGTATTTTTGTGTGCCATTTTTATATAAAATCAAGTGCTATATAAAATCAATGGAGCATCAGGCGTGAAAAGCTGAAAGAATGAACCAATAGTAGGAGTCAATATGTCATGCTACCACATGTATTTTTGTGTGCCATTTTTATATAAAATCAAGTGCTATGTACTCCGTAGATTCTAATTTCCATTATTTGGTACTTCTCCTTAAATTTACTGATTAGATTGGATAAAATCAATAATTGGATTCAAGTGTTCTTTCCATATGAATTGTAGAGATGATTTGCTCCTGTTTGAAATGTCATGATCAATGTGCACTGTTCCTGTTTTACTTACTAAGGTACACCATATCCAGGTACTCAAATTGGTTGGACAACAAGTTGCGCCTCTAGAGTGCCCCCTGCTGATCTTGGAGTACTTCTTATAGCGAAAAGGTCATGAATTTGGCTAGAAGAGTCCCCCCTGTTTATTGCCCTTTCTACAGAGTGCCCCCCTGTTTATTGCCCTTTCTACAGCTTCTTTTTTCAAGTTAATAATGAATTTCTATCTTTTTATTCTCCTGAGTTTTTCTACACTATTTACAACACATCCTCTTTTCACTAATAAAGATAGACGTTAATTACAATCAAATTTGTTTCTTATTTAGTTTGCTGTGCTTTTAGTTATAATAGTTTTGTTTTCTTTTCTCATGCTAATTTGATGTTGTGTGCTCACTATTTACGTACAATAGGCAACAATAGAGCATGAACTTGCTGATGTTCCTTTTGGAGAGCTGTAAATTGCGCGGCCTGATGGCACTGTTGCATTGCATCAGAAATTTTAACCGGAGAAAAAAGGGTGGAAGAGCTACTAAAAATAGGTGCTTTGTTGCTTTATCAGAGAATTCAATACTTTCCTATTTCCTTATTGATGTTTAATGATTTGTTTGTGGTTTTTTTTTAAGGGCAATGAGAGTTACCAAGAGCTACCGAGAAGCCTATTAAGTAGGTACCAAGAAGCCTGTTATTGAATACGGCTAAAAAAAGGGGAAGCAATGAAACTCCAAGTAATATTGATAGGGTTATTTCAGCAGAATTGCCTAATAGAGAAGAGGATCCAGATGGGTTTAAAGTCGTCAGGTAATTCATGTTACATGGACCATGTAAGAAGCCTGTGGGCAGCTCTTGAAACCGGATAAAGGCTGGAAGTAATCCAAGTCCCTGAGGTGTGATTTCTGAATGTGTTTATTGTTGCAACTGAAGCTATATTTCGTTTCGAATTATGTGGCAACATTTTAGCTGCATTTTGGAGAAGATAATAGTTTGTATCAATTTTTTTCCTTTTTTTTTTCAATGACTAATGGCTTATTGCATGTATAGATAGTTTGTGATCCACAAGTTGAATCTCTCTGTGGTAATATTTATACAGAGGGGTATGTGTTGTGTGTGCAAATTTTTGTGTTTCTTAATAACAGAATGAAAATGCCATATGCAAGCAGTGAACTGAAACTTCTTCCTACCTCACTTGACCCATTTTATATCTCCTCTTTAGGCTCCACTTTTCATCACTTGACCCATATATTTTGTATCTCCTCTTTAGGCTCCACTTTTCAATATATTGGAGAAATTTGATGGTGAGATGGTTACTGAAGTTGTGCGTCCTCGAATTGCAAGAATGAGATACTGAGTAACCAGACTCCCTATGTTCATTTTTGTCCATTTTTTCCCACTTGCTATGTGATTTTAATATTAATAGAACTCATGTATAAGGCTATAAGCGATGATTCAAATGTACCGAAAAAATCAAAATATGTAAACCAACGCGTTCATGGCCGAGAGAGCCCCGCTACGGCTTCCGCTAGCGCAAGTACGGCCAGAAGGCCGTCAAGAACAACCCTGCAATGAGATGATGCATTAAAGGGAAAGGGGAAACCATCTGTTGATGCCAAGCAGCTGTACAAGGATATACATGGGTACAAAGATTATAAAGTTTGGTTTTGTAGGGAACAAATTGTGGCTTCTTCACGGATGTTGTTCCTAAAATGAGGTCTAGGTAATCACGTTTCATTTACTTGACATGGGCAATGCCAGGAGGGATCAATTTCTTGATCTTCTTCATCCGCATAACATTTTATGTGTCGCTTTCTCTAGATTGGAAGTCAGCAAGAACCTGTCGCATAACAGGATCTCTGAGAATGCTTTTGATTTCACAATCCTGTGTATACCCTTGGCCAAAGTTTGATTCGGTGGACTAAAAAAGAGAACAAATTCTGATTCCAAAAAAGAAGAATATATTCTTTATGAAGCGTTCAGTGGCTTAAACAATGCAGAAGGCAAGAATACAAGCAATGCTATGCCATTTTCTCAAGACCTACTAAATTCTAATCCTTATATAGAAACTACTTATGCTTAGCCAAACCTCAAGCACAGAAGTCGGCTTAATCACTAACCATATATTTACAAATTTACATGGGTTCAAACTAAAAGCCATAAACTTATTAAAATCACAATTTTTTTATAATTTAATACTATAGATTTATATTTTTGTTAAGAAATTTTTTGGAGGAAAGTTTCGATAAAAATTGAATAAGATTAAATAACTCAATCTTTATCAAAACTTCGTGTTGCGAGGGTCTTATATATCGCCCCCGGGACCGACAATAGTAAAACCCTATTTAAAATACACTTTTATCGTACACAGTGACCTAGACCCGCGCATCGCGCGGGGTTTAACTTCTAGTGAATATATATAGGATAGATGCTAATAATGAACTTAAATGTAGTACGACAGCGAAATTATAATATCTTATTTATATGGGATTAACCAATAATGCCAGATGAACGTTACATCTTCTAGAGTTCACGGTGCCGGTTAGGGACACCTTTTATAGCAATATACAAAACAAGCGCCTTGTATAGCACCGGTATAAGGATCAATGCAAGATAGATTACAAGCCCTTGCGCATTCGTCCTTCCAGTTCTGACCTACAAGACTTGTCAATGCTAGTGGGGGACACTTTTTAAAGCACGATGCAAAACAAGAGTCATCTAGAGCACCGCTAGCAGGATCAATGCAACCTCGATCACAATCCGTTGCGCATGCCTCTCCAGTCTCCTGACCTGCCGATGTAACGTGGATCACTGCACCCAAATAGCACGGTTCAATATAATTACGCCGTTAATCTTGCGTCTTTTGCACGTTTTCTAAATTTCATGTGTATATGCTCATTTCTTTCTAAGCTTACTCATAGATGTATACATTAGTACATACATACTTCTACGTACTTATACCTGTATTTGACGAGTCGATGGGGGACAATGAGTCAGAACCTCTCTTGTAATCTTTAAGGACCGGCCTTGCATTCAATCCTGAAATATTAACCTCCAACATTAAAACTACTTTTGCATTGAGAAAGGAAGTAACAAAAAGTTAACATAGTATAAGAAAGCTAGTCCAATTTTTACACACCACTAGAGGTTGCCAAAGCCATGCTCACGAACATGAAAGCTAGGCATATTGCCATGAGCTTCTTGTTACTCTGAAGGGTTGCCATGGTTGAATTTTTGAAATGCTTAATTTGTATGTTAAATTGCTTCACATACAATGTCAGAGATCTTCTTTGGTGCTTTAGCTCAATTGTTACATCAAGTTATATAGATGGAACCGGATGAACTCTTATTTAAGATCATGTAATTAACATATATGTGAATACATTTAATATATGGATTAATTTGCGTTACTACATATTTCAGTGTATTTATGCGTTGGCGGAGTGGGGGGGGCATTACTACATATTTCAGTGTACTTATGCACTGGCAAGAGTAGGGGAGGGGGCGTTACTACATATTTCAATGTATTTATGCGCTGGCGGAGCGGGGGGGGGAGTGTTACTACATATGTCAATGTATTTATGCGCTGGCGGAGCGGGGGAGGGGCGAAGGGGAGCGACCGTCCCTTCTCGTGTATGATATATATAGTATATAAATTAATGGTTGATTACATTTAACATATGGACTCATTTGCATTACTACATGTATTCAATGTATTTATGCGCTGGCGGAGCGGGGGAGGGGCGAAAGGGAGCGACTGCCCCTTCTCGGGTATGATATATATAGTATGTAAATTAATGGTTGATTACAATATTTAACATATGGACTCATTTGCATTACTACATATATTCAGTGTATTTATGCACTGGCGGAGCGGGGGAGGGGCGAAGGGGAGCGGCCACCCCTTGTGTATGATATATATAGTATACGAATTAATGGTTGATTACATTTAGCATATGGATTCATTTACATTGCTACATATATTCGGTGTATTTATGCGCTCGTAGAGCGGGGGATCGGAGGGGCGAAATTTAGTGGTCGTCCTTTCTTACCCCTGCTTGAACATAAACTTATTTTATAATTTTGCCCAACGATTAGTAAAATTCTTCAGCGCAGGTGGTCAACTGCCCACCCTTATGGATAGATCAATGCTCGAACCCTATGGATAACATTTCAAGGCTTTTTCTTTAAATACCGCTTGCACTTAAGTTTGAATATGCTTAAAAATTATAGGTCTGTTATAATATTATTATTATCGGATATGGATGTACATGAATAAGCTTAAAACCCTAGATTTGATCTTATCCCATATCTTGTACTCTCTAACTCTCTATATAAAGATCCTTATGGGTGACCTAATAATACAGATCTGATCTCTCTTCCTCCCTCAATTCTCTCTTTTTAACTATGATTTTCTCATATTTCATAACACGTTATCAGCACGATTTGCTTTGACGAATTTGCTTTGATACTTATTTTGAGTTACGTACGTTTTTATTTTGTGCATACCGTGATTGATTTATAGGCTTTATACGGTAATTGATTTATACGCTTTAAAGCCTATTCATGTTTGATGCATGATTAAATTTCTTTCTTGAACCTACTACTATATATATATGTACGATGTCTATGGTCTGTTGAATTGCTTTCATAAGATTTGCAGTTATTATCTTCAATTCGATCGGTTATTTGACGTATACGAATTGCTCATAATTATATGGTATCTTGCATCATCCGAATTCTTATTGTTTTTCGGCATCATCCCAATTCTTATTTTTTCCCGATCTAAACTCTGCTTTCAATTTGTGCATATTGCAGGCGTAAAGCTTCTCTCTTCTTGGTCACTAATTAATAATTTGGCAGATCATGAGTTTACCTGCTAAGGCCAAGTTGCTGATTTCTTTTTTCTCTATATATTAGAACATGGGATTGATTATGTTTACTTCTTCAATCCATGAATTTTGTACGCCTCCTTCCAGTTGCTTTATGTCAAGCAATTGTTTTACTTTTATGCTTGATCGAACACAATCTTCATTGACTGGTCGCTTATATATCGTTCGTTCTATATAAGTCATGATTTGATCTCAATCTTCTTTGACCGTATACTACATGTTTATTTATTATTTATTTCGTACAATTCATGATTCATATCAATGACGATTATAAATGATAATAAGTACGAAATATCCATAAAGTGGATATATTCATAAATTTGTCCCTGAAGCGACAAATTAAAGTTATAATTTCATCTCGAAGAGATGTACAATTTGATTCAACTCCCGAAGAGTTGGAAAGACAATCCCTGAAGTGATTGCTTGAATATGATTACCCCTGAAGCGATAATCAATATACTATACTCTAAAGCGATAGTTCTCATCCCTAGAAGTGGATGAAACACATAACACCATCCCCAGAAGTGGATGTGATAATAAAAGTTTATACTCATCTATATCCTAAGTGATAGTTCTCACCCCTCGAAGTGGGTGAAACAAATGAATCCATCCCCAGAAGTGGATGAGATAATACAAGTTTGTACTAAGTCATCTTTTGAAGTAGATGACAAATGTTCTATGACAAGTATTATCTCTTGGGATACTAAATGACCAATGACAAACATTATCTGTTGGAGTAGATAATAAAAGACCACAAATATTATCACTTGGAGTAGATAATAAAAGACTAAATCACACCTTGAAGTATGTGATTAAGCAATCTTATTAATTAAGTCTTACATATCACATCCCGAAGTATGTGATCGATTAAGTGGTCTTATATATCACATCCCGAAGTATGTGATTGAAAGGTCTCGAGGTCTAGAAGATTTCACATTCAATCTCATGTCACCAGAAGTTGACAATATTTTATTATATTTTATTTCTTTATTCATGTTTCTCAATTTAATTATTCATGTTATTGTTTACATATACTTTTATTTGTTTTTAAAGTTAAAGCGTATCATCCCCTGAAGCGGATGGATATATGACATTGTCCTCGTAGAGACAATTTTGCAATCATCCCCGAAGAGATGAAATAGTAAAGCATATTACTCCCTGAAGTGAGTAATGATAGAAAACATCACTTCCTAAAAAAAGTGATAGGAGTATTATCCCTAGAAGTGGATTTACATATACAACTATTTACTTGTTGTAGAAAGTGATGAGAAGAATTCATCTCTAGAAGTAGATGAACATATCATCTCCCGAAATAGATGATAAATAGTTCAAGATATATTTTATACTGTCACCTGAAGTTGACAAGTGAAATGTTTGTGAAAAGTCATTCTTGAACATAATGATGAAATTATTCATTGTCACCTGAAGCTGACAAATGAGATGTTTGGGAGAATTATGTACGGAGCACCTGAAATTCTAGGAGAATTGTGATAAGTTATAACTATAAACTACCATATCATCAACTCCATACGAGCTTGAAGACTCAATATTTTGGATAACAAGAGATCATTGTAAACTCTTGGGGAGTTAGGAGATCTCATACAAGTGATGTACTCCAGAAGTTGTACAAGAAATATGACATGTACTCCATAAGTAGTACACGAAACATGAGTTCTAGTTATATTCAGAACTAGTCCTAAATAACCCCATACCTAGCATGAACTAGGATTCAAGGTCATGGTTGACCAACCTCTTGCATGCTTGAAGCATGCCTCCTCCGGAAGAGGGTGTGAAAGAGGTCACAATATATTATGCATGCGGCCGCTAGTCATGGTTATGACTTAAAGCTAGGACGTTAGGGGTAAATTTGATGTCGAGAAGGACATCCGAGATAAGGGATATCCCATATGTGATAAGAACCACAGCTTATGAGTATAAGTGTGGAGACCGGTCTAATCTAAAGCAAAGTTCTGAATGTACCCATTTTGAGACATCTATTTCTATCATAAGATCAAAATCAAGATAAATGGTTTATCTGATTTGAGTTGATGAGCTCTCAAATTAATGTATGATCACCGACATGTTCAATGGTAGAAAACCATATTTGTTAATAGTGTCGCAACACCTACTATTTGAAAACCAGAAGTTTTCACAATCATAAGGATGACAAATTTGGTGTGAAGGTTTAGATGGCTCTTGAAGAGTATATCCCATTGAACAGTGTAGTATCACTAACTAGAAGTTAGTTGATAACAAGATATTCTTGTGGCATGATTAATGTGGTCATTCAAGTGAAACAATTACACCCATGATTGGTTTAGGACCAAAAGATCTTGAGACCTGAAATCTCTCCTAAGAGTGACCTTGTATGTATGAAAGACTTATGCTCTTGGCAGATTAGTAGCAAAGTCGCTATGTTGTATATGTTAATACAAAGTCTCCTATACTCCTTGAGGTTCAAGTGATATGTGAGGACCAAACACATCGCCATGTGAACCATTATGGATTATCATATTATTGTTGAAAGATGCCTCAACTCATTGGTTCCATTGAATATTGAGGAGAATCACATCATTGTAGTGGTTGAGCATTGCGTAGCTCTCACACACATTCACAAAACGACTAAGGTAGAGTCGTCAATAATGCAGTCATAATTGATAGCTAGGCAAGGGCTTATACATGACTTGCACGACCTGGAAGTGTCGTTGATCAAATAGGGTCATGAAATTAATTCAACGTGGACCGACTGCTTATAGAAAATTCTCCTACTTGAAGCTTGTCTCTAGAAGAGATTAAGTGCTTCATATGTCCTCCGTCTCCCTAGAAAATTTTGAAGTAGTGCCACACCAAAGGAAAGTTGGGATTAAACGGGAGGATTGGGTCCTTGTCGTTTAAAGAATACCATGAGCTTATAAGCGGTGATCAATATTTTGCTCGGTATTAAGATTGTCACTTTGGCGAGGTGAGAATCCCAACTTTAGGGGGAGAATATAAGTGAGACTAAAAGTTAAAGCGATTGCATGGGACGCAATTTGCTATTTTAGATCCAAAGATAACTAAACTAGAAGTTTAGTGGATCGTATAGCTAGCATGCTACCAAGTATATGTGATGATGTAAATGAAAGTGACAAAGTCAAGTCACATACACAAGCCTAGGCTGCACCACCTCGTTTGGAGATTTCAGAAGTAACTCCAAGCAGAACAAATATTTCTCAATCACACCGGAAGTGTGAAGAGATAATTAGGCTCTAAAGATATCATTCCTCGAAAAATAAAAGAGCCGATAACATCACAAAAGGGGTGATGATATGTCGACTACACACAAACTTGAAGATAGATTTCCTGAAGAAATTCTATCTAAAGACTCTAAAAGCAAAGATAATAATATTGGCGACAATTTGAGATTGTCGATGAGTAATGTAATCATTGATATCTTTGCTTGTTCAGTTGGAATCAAAGTCGAGCGATAATGATCCTTGAATAAAGGAGGAACGTCGACATTGAAATGGATAAGAATGCTGGAAAGAAGCTATTCGAGTATAGCTACATTTGCTATATAAACAAGGTGTTTTTGGGCCTGAAGTTCCAACACTATAGAGTATAAAATCAGTTAACTATATATTGGTGGTTGTTCATAAGAAAACGAAATGAACACACTGCAGTGTTCGGATTCAAAGTTTGACTGATTGTACGAGATTTATAAAGTCTCAAGTGACATAGAAATGTGCTCACACATCATGGATGCAATAACGCTCAGATTCTTGTTGCTTTAGTCGATGGGCGACTTAAGATGCAACTCATGAATGTGGTGAAAAATCCCTTAAGTATTACAACTCCCTAAAGCATTTGTATCAAACCACATCATATGCATCCCATTAAGCTAAAAAGACAGCTACATGGATTTTGTCAATCAACAGAATGCAGTATAATCGCCTTAGCGGATATCTACTACAGAAAAAGAGTTTATGAGTGATCAAATGAGTCTTATGCTCATGTAATCATTTATGTTGATGACTTGATCTCCAAAAGAGGTCTAACTTAACCAATTACATGAAAAAAGAAGTTGATATGAAGGACTTATGAACTACTAAGTATTGTCTTGGCCTGTAGTTCGAGCATACATAGAATAGGGTAAATGACCCTTTGGATTGGTTGAAGCACAAATGTAAAGTCCATATATAGTAGTAAGATCACTAAGTATGGAAAAGGATTGTCTTCTTCTCTTAGTGGAATTGAAGAGATATTAGGTCCCGAAGTACCTTATCTCAAAGCAATATGGGCATTGATGTATCTTGCTTCATTGCCTCAATAAAGTCATTTGAAGTGGCAATGAATTGTTTGTCTCCCCAAACATACAATAAAGATTGTTGGTCCATAAGTATCAAACCTTCAATGAAGACACATAAGGGTACATATATATATGTGTCATACGAAGAATGTATGTTTAATTGAGGGGGAGCATTATTATACGACTGTACTCTTTTTCCCTTGACTTTGGTTTTTATCCCACTGGGTTTTTCCAAGCAAGGTTTTTAACGAGGCAGTTTGTCATACAAGGTCCATAATGAGACAATCTCGATCTGAAGCTCGAGATACGCGAAAGAATGAGATCTTATATTTGTCATCGAATCAAGTTGAAGAAGATCCAATGAAGGTATATTAAGATAATGAAGCATGTGTCGCTCAAATCAAGTAATGATCATTAAAGGAGATACGACACAATATATGTCATTGACAAGTTTCTCCAATTTCAAGATTCAACTCAAAGGCTGGATGGATGCTCAATTCAATCAAGCATGGAAGATAAATTTCGAGTTAAGAGAGAGAACAACACTGCACTCTTTTTCCCTTCGTCTTGGTTTTGTCCCATTGGGTTTTCCAGACAAGGGTTTTAACGAGGCAGTTAGGGATGTACATCCAAGGGGGAGTGTTATAATATTATTATTATCGGATATGGATGTACATGAATAAGCTTAAAACCCTAGATTTGATCTTATCCCATATCTTGTACTCTCTATATAAAGACCCTTATGGGTGACCTAATAATACAGATCTGATCTCTCTTCCTCCCTCAATTCTCTCTTTTTGATTATGATTTTCTCATATTTCATAACAAGGTCCCTTTTTTTCTCCTTAATTAGTTTCTTTTATTGTTACAATAAAATGATATATAAATTGAAGTAAAATCTATTACTATATATTAAAGCGGAAGTAAATTCTGTCACCAGATTGCGCGACATCACCCCCTTATTAAAAAAATTATCTTATCAAATCTTAGTTTTATCCTAATATATTGATGCACGACAATCCAGATAGATCATCGGCCTCGGAAGCGACTGTAGGATCTAGACTTTGAACAAGTATTCGTCACGCCATTCTCGCTAGAACTCGTGAAAACTTGATTCTCGACACACGATTAATGGAACTCGAGAACAATTGCCAAATCAAACTAGCAAACTCTTGATTCAAACCAACAAAGAAACAATAAGTCTCCAATGGCGTAGGAAGAGAAACCCAAGGCTCTCTTCTCAAAATACACTGAATGTAAAATATTTAAAACCTATGCAATTTATAGAATTGCAAGACAACTAGGGTTCCCTTATTTCTATCCTAAAAATATCAAAATAAAATCAAAGGTAATATCCCAACGGCTCAAATCATATGTAGCCCCCTGTACTTTCACAAAATTACCACTTAGACACCTCACCTTTGAATTGGTCCTATCGAACACTCGAACTTATGATTTTGTATCCATTGAACACCTCGCGCGCCAGCTCATAATACACGTCATTACGTATTTTTTTACTTAATCCACATAAGCACTCTTAATTTAGCACGTAAGCATGCCACATAAGCAACTTAAAAAAAAAAACTAAACACCCAATTTGAGGGTTTTTCCCCAAATCGATGCCGAAAATGGTGGCCTCCGTTTGGGAGATCACGAGGAACACCACTCTCCTCCCCGAGTTCCTCCATGTCTGGTTCAATTTCGGCCTTGCTAGACTATAAGCCCCTCAAATTTAATGCTCAAATCACCACTATAAGCCCTAGGAATATGCCCAGTTCATATTAAGGACAACGCTAGCATCTTTGACGAAGAAATCAGAACTACATCTTTGACGAAATCTGGGTGTGAAATTTCCGAGCTTGCTCACCCATAAATGGTGCCTAATGTTGATTTCGAAGATTCGAGCCTTTTGTGTGTTGAGGACAACGCTAGCATCTTTGAAGAAGAGGTTGAAAACGGGGGTGTGGATTTGGATGACTATCAGATTCACGTTTTAGACCCTAGGATCCGAAATCAGTCCCCTTTCTGTGAGGATTCAAGCTCCAATGGAGGCCAAGGCCCTCTCTCGTTCCCGGTTTTGGGAGAGGAGTGTTTGGACGCCATTTTTAAGAGGGCGGTTGAGCTCTTGCCGAGTGGGGATTACTTCAGGAGGCTGAGGAGTGGGGAGTTGAATTTGGATGCTAGAAAACAGGTTGTGGATTGCATTGCAAAAGGTGGATGTTTTTTATTTTTTTTCATTGTTGTTAGATTTAGCAGTTTTTGGATGCTTTTTGATTTTCTTTTGGGTGCTTTGATTCTTCTGACTTGAGCTTGGATGAGATCTGGGTTTGATTTTTGATTATCTCTTGCTCTGATTGTGAGATCGGTTCCCTTTTCTGCCCTCAATTATTGGGGGTTTTGATCTTTATTCAGTTCCAGGATTTGGTTCCACTTTCAGTTTGGGAAAAGCCCCTCTTGGGTGTTTAATTTTTTTTGTTAAGTTGTTTATGTGGCATGCTTATGTGGCTAAATCAAGAGCGCTTATGTGGATTAAGTAAAAAATGCGTAATGACGTGTACAATGAGCTGGCCAGCGAGGTGTTCAATGGGTATAAAATCATAAGTTCGAGTGTTTGATAGGACCAACTCAAAGGTGGGGTGTCTAAGTGGCAATTTTGTGAAAGTACAGGGGGCTACATATGATTTGAGCCATATCCCAACTAATTAGGCAACACAAAAGATCAGAGTTTCCAAAAACAAAAATAAAGCGAGCTGGCCGTTTCGGATTGCTCGTGTCCCAGGATCGACCCCTTTAGGGCCGTACACGACCCTCTCAAGGTCGGTCCTAAGGACTCTCACAAGGACCAGGCCGAGCCAAAGTGTGTGGGTCGATCTCGACCCTCTCATGGTTGGTCTTGAGGCTTGGATTGGTTGACTACGGATTCGTTCTCCCGGCTTTCAAGCAACATGACCAGTTTCTTCTTGAAACTCTCTTCAAGCCTCGAATACAAACACTCAAAGGTCAAGGTTGTCCCTCTCATTATCTTCCTAGCTCGACTTCTTAGCTCGACTTGAATGGCTTCATCCTTCCTGAACTTGAATTCTCGCGACTTGTGGAACGGACTTGGTCTAGCTTGTTGATTCATGATCTTCTCTATCATTCTTGTATCATTCTCCTCCATGTCTTATACATATCTACTATAATATAATACAATATAAAGAGAAACCCAAGTCTTTGTTAAAATTTGTGTCATGTCATCGAGATGGAATAAAATCATGATTTGAATTTTTTAATTATATCCTATGAAAATATTCTTTATTCTCACTTCATTTCTTATCCATTTTTTGATATGTTACATAAATTTGTTATCTTACTAAAAATATAAGTTTGATTTAGATATTTAAACCTTTTTCATTTTAGGTAAAGTGATATTTTGAATTATCTGCTATAAAAGATGTTCGATAATTAATTAAAATTATGGAATTCCATAATTGAAGTGATTGTATTTATATATATAACTAAAAATACAAATAGCCATATTATTATAAATATTTGTAAAATCTTAATAAATAATACAAAAATTATTTTAATAATCTTAATCAAATTTATTGAATTTATTTATTTATAGATAAAACATAAAAAAAGGTATACATATTATCAAATAAGATATAAATTTATTTGAGTTATACATTATCAAGTAAAAATCAAACTCGGGTCAAAATTCGATCTTGGGTCAAATAGTCGGATTTGTATTCACATTATCCGTACATGGTACGGAGATTTTGTACTAGCTAGTTTGTATCTATTTTGATGAGTATTTTTGAGTATTACTAATATTCTTTTATCCTATATATGATGTATGTCCTTAATCGATATACATTTTATTTTTAATTGTTTACTTTTTATTATATACAATAAAATTCAGTTGTCTTATACGCCGATCCATTATCAATCATAACTCAGGCTGACCCTCCTTCCGATTTTTCCTTGACTCCGCCACTGTATTTCTGCACTTGAATCTTTCATGCTTCACGTTCCGGGGTCAATATAATTTATATATTACCAAAAAAAATGTATGTAGTGATGTTTTCCATATTATAAGTGATTCGAGTATTATATTTAAATGCATATCGTCCATATGAAGGCTGTAAGCCAAAGTGCAAAATGATGACAGAATAAGCCAAAAGTGCAAAATGATGACAGAATATGCACACACAAGTGTATGTATATATATAAAATGCTTAAGATTTGGACCCACCACATTGCACCACGTATGATTTTTCCACTTGTCGTTTTCACATTTTGCCATATATCATTATATTATTAAGCCGCCTCTTTTATTTTTATTTATAATTAAGCCACGTCATATAAATTTATACATGACATATACACATCATATCCATAATTTTAAAATTTCCATATCAGGTTTATCTGCAATTACAAATTATCTACATAATATACTTCAAGAAATTCAATATTTTCATATCACATTAACGCTTAAAATTAAACAATTAAATATATTACTATATACATAATATTTGTTATTAGTTATAGATATTTATAAAATATTATTTGTGTTATTAGTCATACTATTAGCAATAATTAATATCACAAAAAATATTTCTTCATTCAAATTGATGTATATTGCCTAGACCTGTCAATCGGGTCGGGTCCGGCGGGGTTCGGGTCGGGTCGTTCCGGGTTCGGGTTGAGTTCAGGTTCGGGTCAACGGGTTACGGGTCAAACTGGGTTGGGTCGCTTCGGGTTTTCGCGGTCGCGGTC